>BSBN01000642.1:4972559-7375118 GCA_027924645.1 Cunninghamia lanceolata
TAGATCTCAAAAGGTCAGGAGGGACTCACAACTATTGAATCCTTCAACCTAGATGCAATGCTAAAGGAGGTCATCCTCAAAGTTAGTAATGATATTTATGATGACATTGGAGAGGAGGTGTTGTCGAAGCATTTAGGGGACGAGGCCAAACCCACTCTATGTATAGCCCAGTCAGCCATGGAAGACATATTAGGGGTGAGATTTCTATACATAAATCTATCAAGAAAAAAAGGAGTTCAAAAATAAGAAAACTGAGGTGGAATTCACTGTAGGTATTCAAACAACTATAGATAGGGCATTGAGATCAAGTACAAGGAGAGTGTTGAACTCTCTTAAGGTCTAATGATACTCCTCATGTGGAATTTTAGGGGCTTGGATGCCCCTAACAAAAGGCATCTCATCAATAATTACCTTTATGGGGTTGAGGTTGATATAGTTTTGTTACAAGAAACAAAATTTTTAGAGGAGCAAGGGTAGATTATCTTCTAACATTAGTGGGGAGGGGGGGCTACACTAACTCTTACAAATGGTGTTTTAGGTGATATGGTCATTCTTTGGCAAAAACACATGCCTAAGTTGGAAAATTAACATAAAAGGTAACTAGATGATGCAAAGTTTCTAAAATTCTTAGATGGGAAGGACTTATGGATTCTATGCATCTATGGTCCTTGTGGGATGAGCTTAAAGAATGAGCTGTGGTCTGAACTAAGACAAATTTTATATAGATTAAGGAAGGAAAGAGTAATACTTGGAGGAGATTTTAATGTTGTATTAGCAGAAGATAAGAAGGTAGGAGGTATCTCCCATCCCATTAAGTTAGCGAAGGACTTTAAGGACTTCATTTCAGACAATGGCCTTAAAGACTAGCCCCCAAAAAATGGTCACTACACTTGGACCAATAGGAGGAAGGACTTCAATCAAATTGCAAAAAGGTTGGACATGTTCCTAATCTCAAGTAAATGACTCAATTCAATGAAATATATGTCTTTAATCACATTTCCATGGATGGGATTAGATCATATCCTAGTCATCTTAGACTTAGGGTAGGCCTCAGCTTAAAAGAAGAAATATTTTAAATTTCAAGATATGTGGTTCAGGGATCAAACTTTCATATCTTGAGTCAAGAAATGGTGGGGAGCAGCAACTTTTATGCAAGGTTGAAGGATGTTCCAACTAGAACACAAGTTGAATTTTCTCAAAAATCAAATCATCTCCTTGAATAAGGCATGTTTTAATAATATATTCCAAGAAAAAAACAACAATTAAGTCAAAATTGGAAGTCTTGACATGACATGTCATATTGCATGATATGAATAATGAGTCTTACTCAAGGGAGAAGTTTCTCAAAGAAAAGTTGGAAGAAATCCTCAAGAGGGAGGGAATCTTTTGGCTGTAGAAATCAAGAGAAACATGACTAAAGGATGGAGATAAAAACATGAAATTCTTCCCTGTCTCCATAAAAATTAGAAGGGATCACAAGCACATCAGAGTAGTGAGATACGAGAATGGAGACATCACATCTGACCTAGATGAAATCTAAAATGAAGCCACCTTTTTCTTTAAGAAGCTTCTTTTGGCTAAGACCAAATTAGGAACTAGACCATAGATGACTACAGACTTTAATCTACCCAAGCTAGTTAAGGAGGAGCATACTGGATTGCTGATGAAAACTTTTACAATTGAAGAAGTCCAAGCAACATTCTTCACTATGTCAGGGGACAAAGCCCCAGGGTTGGAGGACTTCATAGGTTCCTTATTTCAAAAGTGTTGGGAGATAGTGGGTAAGGAGGTCTTCCTAGCTGTGGAGGAGACCCATTGGAACAAAAATATTTTCAAAGAATTTAAAAACAACTATCATCCCACATCCCTAGAAGAATATAAGACAATCTCTCTTTGTAACCTAGTCTACAAAATCATTACAAAGGCAATGGCTCTAAGATTAGCCACAATAATCCTAGATATTATATCAAAAGAGCAAGGAGGTTTCATCATTAGTAGGGAGACAATAGAAGGGGCCATAGTAACACATGAGCTAATCCATTCCATTCAAGACAAAAGGATCTCTATGATGGTAATTATTGTCACATAGATTTGCACACAATGTTGAAGGCTTTTAGGGCTCCAACAATCTAGTGAAACATTGAGATAACCTCCAGGCATGGGACCCTACAGGGAGGCTAAATCTCTAGAGAGAGGCTGGTTCCTTTGATGAATAAGAGATTCAACGATCCTAAGACTAAACCTAATCTATCCAAATTATCTTGAAAAGAGGAAGAGGGAGTAAAACTAAAATTAAAAGGAGGTGATACACTAGGTTTGAATATGGGAAGGCCCACAAAACAACCATGTATGCATAGAATAACAATATTCAATAGACCAACATACACAAATCATGAACTACTTGTAGAGGTAAGAGAAACTAAATGAAAACCAAGAGGAAAGATGCATTCACAGATGGAGCTCAAATAGAAAAATATACAGAGCAAAGAACAATTCATGACAAAGTAAAAATATGATGTCTATTCTCAAAGATGCATGATTAAAATTACAAGAGATGATTTTTAGACCAAAAAGCCAACCTGAATGTATTACAATTCATGCTTTATATAGAATTTACAATGGAGCACCATTACCTACTATAATGAATGCACCCATGGGCCTGTCAAGGATATTTCCTCACCAGAACTAATGTCTACCTACAAGACTTCAATGTAGAAAATATCTGAATCCATCAAGTAGCTGGAAGATATTTGTGCCATTAATGCAAACTACTGAATCGTGCACTTGCAACAATCAATGTAAAATATCTTCTCTTCGAAAGGTTTTTTAACACTTTAAGTCAGCCTTTGATAGGTCTTATTAGCTGAGTCTGCACATTCCTCTTCAATCAGAAACTTATCTTGATATCAATATATGCATATCCATATCCGGATCATGAATTTTAGATTAGATTTTTAAAGTGCATATTTTCCTCGAAAAAGCTTGCCAAATGAAAGAGGATAAGATTCTAAGCAATTTCATCTTTTGAATCATGTATAAATTCCTTAGGATGAAAGAGATATTCATAGTCAAAGCTAAGGTCAACTATCATATGGATATCCATGAATATCTTCAAGGTTTGCATATTCACAATTATCCAAATGACATAGCCTATTTAAACACAATAGTTTCAATATCCCAATATCTAGATGCACCTATCAAATTTACCTTCGTGGCATGGAGAAGCTGTCATCCACATGGATATTCGATGTTAGGATACTACCTTACAATATGCCACCTCTAAATATCTTGATGATGTCATCAACACAAAGAATTTTGTTAGAGAGGGAATATGAATGATGTCATCAGGATATGAACACTAAACGATAATATGCCGGTGGCAGAATGTCTAGATGTTGTCATCATCATATGCACCTCTTTGGGGAGGGGTTTGAATGACATCATTGGGGCATTCACTTTAAGGGTATGGTCATTCAGAAAGATCCAGACATTAGGAAATATCTAGATGTTATGAAAAATCTAGGTATCGACTAAGGTTTGGACATTCCAGAGAGATCTGGAGCTTAGCTAAGGTTCAGATATCAAGATAATATCTAGATATTAACTAAGATCAGGATATCTGGGAAATATTAGGACTTTGGCTAGGGTCTAGATATTAAGATAATATCTGAATATTAACTAAGGCCTATATATGTAGACATCATATATCCATACCAATACAACTAAGTATGAAGGTGGAAAACTCTATAAGGGCAAACCTTTAAGATTAAAGGTTTTTAGGTTTTTCTAGGTTTTTTGTAAGGATCCTCTAGATGAGAATTTTGGGATTGTTGTAATCTAGAACATAGGGATTTGAAGGATTTAAGGCTTGCGAGGCTATATTCCAAGGAATTTCAAGGAGATTTTCAAAATGAACTATTGGACTCTGGGCATAGGAAAATATGTCAACATTTTGGTGACCTCTTAGTGGTGTTTGCCTACTAAATGAATAGATTAGTAGCCTTAAGCATCCAATCCATAAGAGGAATCTTTTAAAAAGCTAAGACAACTAAAACCTGCGTCCCAAAATACATAAAAATAAGAGGCCTACATTCTCTTAATGACAATGCAACTTGTACAAAAGCACTTATTGAAGCGAAAGGGAAACCTAAAAATTAAAAATAAACTAAAACAATATGTATAAGACCTTAGACAAACCTTAATGGTAAGGTTTGAGATGAATCCCATTCACCGAGATGGGTAGAACTTCACCATCTAGCTTTGAAAGAATGAAGGCATTTGCTTGCTTATTACTGATGATGACATAAGGCCCACTCCAAAGTACGTCAAACTTGGTGTGGCCTCCAGGTTTGGCTTGGTCGACATCCCACTTCAAAACAAGATCACCTTGTTTGAAGGTCTAAACCTTGGCCTTCTTATCAAAATACCTCTTGGTCTACATCTGATGTTCTTCTAGTTTAGTTAATTCAGTGATCCTGATAAACCTTGCATCCTCTCCTTCCAATTCCAATTGATGAACCAAATCTAATGTAGGAATCTCTAAGGATATAGGCAATCTAACCTCTCTTCCATACACCAAAACAAAATGAGAGTTCCTAATGGCCCTCTTGTATGTGATTGTATCAACCCAAAGAGCTAATCTGATCCTATTGTGCCATTGCCTTTGGTTTATTTCTATGGTCCTCTTTAGAATCCTGATCAGGTTCTTATTGGTGGACTCAACCAACCCATTACCTTGGGGGTAATAATTGGATGAAGTCTTTAAGAACACATTTTACTTAAGAGCCCAAGAAACAATTCTAAAACTAGTGAATGCTTTTGGATTATCAATAATAATGGTGTGAGGAGTTCCAAACCTTGTCATGATTTCTTCCAAGAAATCCATAGATGACTCAATGGCCTCCTTGAGTGGGACTGCTTTAACCAATCTGGTGAAGTAGTCTATTGCAATCAAAACCCACTTGTGACCAGTACTAGAAGAGGGATTTATCATGCCAATGAAATCTAATCCCCACTGGGAAAAGGGTTGATCAACGTAAATAGGGTGGAGTAGAAGTGCTATCAATCTTTTATTTTTGGCAAAGAGAGTACATTCATTGTATTTTCTTACCCATATATGGGCATCATTGAATAATGTGGGCCAAAAGTAACATGCCTTCATTATTTTCATTATTGTAGCTCTAGAAAAGAAATGGCCATCGGTTGGGCTGGCATGAAACTCATTAAGAAGTCTATCAACTTGATCCTCTTCTATGCATCTCAGTAAGACTCCATCCAAGTTTCTCTTGAAGAGAACACCATCCACCAAAGCATAAGGGATAGACTGTAGTCTTAAATGCCTTCTATTGGTTCTATCCAGTCCATACCTAGATACTCACCAATGGATAGGAAACTAGCCATATCTGTTGTCCAAGAACTCACAACTGATGGCTCAACTATAGGTTCCTCCTCATTCAAGTGGTAGGATGAATTCACTTCATCTACTAATGTTTGAGCTAGTTGTTCACACAATCATCTACCTCTAATCAGCTTAGTGGCTTTGATGATCACATCATACTCTAGGATCTTGGTGACCTAGCTAGCTCTCTTTTCACTAATTTCAATCCCCATTATGTATTCTCTCACACTGGGATGAGAAACTAGAACTCTAATATGATTAGTTTCCAACATATATATGAATTTATTTAAAGCTCTAACAATGGCAAATACTTGTTTATCTATGGGGTCGTATATGACCTCATAGTCCTTCAAGGTCTGACTAAAGAAGGCCAGGGGCTGCTCCATTCCTTGTTCATTGTATTACATCAGGACAACAACAATATTGTTCTCTCCTCCATATGTATAAAGGACAAAACCCTTCTTGTAATTAGGGTTCATGAGAGTAGGTGCCTAGGTAATCTCTTCCTTGATCTTCTAAAAACCATCCTTCCCTTCTTTCATCCATCTAAAGACTGCATCTTTCTTGAGGATAAGGGTTAGAGACTTCACCAAGCCAGCATAGTTAGGATTAAACTTCCTAACAAAGTTAATCTACGCAAAAGACCACAAATCATTTTTGTGAGCAAGAAAGGGAAGAGAAAGGAGAGTAGATGTCCTTTTGAGGTCTATGGAGATCCCATCCTTGGACACTATTTGGCCCAAATGCTTACCCTAGGCAATAGAAAAAATACATTTCCTAGGGTTCAGAGACACCCCAAACTCTTTGCATCTCTAGAAGAATTTTCTAGATGCTCCATTTCATCCAGATAAATTAGGATGAACCTATTTATAAAACCTTTGAAGGCAATAACCATTGCCCTCTAAAATGTGGTACCTACATTTGACAGACCAAATGGCATTTTTGCATATTTCATGGTTCCCCATTTTGCCATAAATATTGTTTTAAATCTATCTTCCTCTCTGACGAAGATGTGATTATATTGTTGGCAAGAGACATTGTGTGGCTTTATGAGTGTTGTCATTGATGGTAACAAAGTCCATCCCACACATCCGCAAGACATGGTGTGTCTATACTGGAAGACAGATTGAAGAGTATTTTGGTCAGGTGACCAAGAACAGAGCATGCAACAAGGTCCGACAATCAAGTCTGGATCTCTCAGAGGAAGTATCTTAGTAAAGTGTAGGCTTGGGGAAGTCAAGAGGAGTACCATGACTAACATATTCTAGAGATTGAGCCTTTAGTGATGTAAGAGTGAAAAGATATGAACACCTAAGTGTTGGGTTCCCCTTTGGTAGAGTAGACTGAGGAAGAACTGACCAGCAGAGCTTCAGACCTTAATCTAGATGAGATATTGATGATAGTCAAGTTTCTTAAGGGATCATTCATGATTGGCTGACATGATTGATGACTTCTATAAGCATCCCTTTGATACGCATCACTTGGTAAGCAAGGATTCAGTTGACAAACCAGAGTTTGGGAAAATATTGAGTATTCTGGATGCCAACTAGAAAGATGTTGAAATCCTTTGTGTGGATATATATACTAGATGGATTTCGATGAGAAGGTGCATGTGGTGTGTTGGGAAGTGCAAAGAAAAGAAGAGAATAGTGTGGAAGCAGTAATACAGGTCTGGTATGTGATAGGAAAGAAGCATCAAAGAAGAGGAAGAATAAAGTGCAGTAGATCAGTGTATTGATCCTAACTGGAACTAAACCTCAACATATGTGGATGCTTCTCATCAGTTCAAGTATCTTGTTACTTTCTTTGTACCTTGTAGACAGTGAGTCTCTTGTAGGTAGTAAGCCTCTTGTGAGCAATGTGCTCGGGCAGTGAGCCTTAATTGGCAAGTGCCATATTGTACTTATATTCTTTTAATAGAGAATACAATCTTGGGTTAGTCACCCCATGGTTTTTCCCTTATCAAGGTTTTCCACGTCAAAATCATTGTGTTATGTGTATACTTCCTTCATGGTTATATTTGCTTATTTGTTCGATGCTACACTAGTTATTAAAGAAGAACAAAAAAATTAAATTAATTTAGATAACTGATTCACCCCCCCTCTCAGTTATCAACAACTGGTATTAGAGCCAAGTTCCTCCAAACAGAGCCTAACAGCTTGAGGAAGATTTGGGAATTCCAATGGATATGTATGGTATGAGGGAACAACTTCAGTCTACCCTTGATGATCTTGAACAATCTCACTCTAAAGTCAATAACTTGAGGGAAAGACTCAAACAAACTGATGATTTCATAAATGAACTAAAGGGGAAACTGAGTATCTCTATGAAATGGAATCAGGAGTTATGAAATTCACCGAAGAAATTGAAGAGAAAAGAAAGACTGAAGATAGTCTAAAACAATCTCTCAAGGGAAGTCAAAAGACTGCCACAAAATGGATATAATAATCAGGCATTTGGAATCTAATCTTGAAGAAGCTAGAGATAATGAAGAACAACTTGAGAATCAGATTGTCACTCTAAAAAGGGATCTTCAAACAGCAAATGAATAAAAAGAGAAATTCAAGATAAGCTCTGCTCAGCTTGAAGTTCTTCTTGAAAGCTAAAAGAGGGTAAATGAAAAGCAAGGCTTGGGGTATGAGAAAGGTGAAAGCTCTGGATCCAGTCAGAAGAACTCTAGATCAGGAAATGTAAGGAACAGGCCTAGAAGACCTCTAGTAAGGCAACCAAATGCTCAAAGATATCCATCCTTCAATGGTTACTACCACAATTGCAATAACTTTGGTCATAAAGCAAATTAGTGTAGAAGAAGAATGAATCAAACTAATTCATCCTTCTCTAGATAGTGTTTTAATTGCAAAAGGTATGGTCATAAATCTCATGAGTAGAAATATGCAAATGAACAATTCATTCAATGGTAGATGCTTTGCATGCAATAGAATGGGACATGTGGCTAATCAGTGTAGATCATGAGGATATCAGTCAAATATACAAAGAAATGTTGTTTGCTACAATTGCAATAGATCCAGTCATATTGCCAAATTCTGTAGAAGTAAAAATTAGGACAAAAAGGGTCCAATGCATCATAATCAAAACCAAGACAAAGGAAAAGGAAAAGTGAATGCAGATGAAATTCAAAGGGAGATGAAAAAGATTTGGGTGAAGAGGAGTAAAGAAATGTTGAAGATGGATCCGCACCAGAATCTGGTGTTGATATTCTTTCTAGAAACTGAATAGATGAGCTCTGGCTCAAGGGGAGTCACAAAAGAAAACAACTTCCCCTAGCCAGTCAATTGGTGCCTAAAATTGGCACATGGAAAGTTACGGATTAAAGGGTTCTCAGAGAAACATCTAAATAAGCCTTGGTAAAGATATGAAAGATCTGCAAGAAGTTTGAAAACGTTAATCATCCAAAATTAATCCAGTTTAACAGTCATCTGGTAAGAACATGATTTTCATAGTTAGATCCAGTATGATTCAAATTGAGGTATCTTGATCTGCGAATAAATGGAATGATTTGAGAAAGGTAGATAGATTGCTAATATTCACCAAGAATAATTCTAAGTGCATCTTAGTGATCTGGAAAGATCTCTCTCAAAAACAAGGAAAACAAGGCAACCAGAATAACCTAATTCATGCATTTATTGCAAAATGGAATTAGGGTTTATGCAGAAATAATAGGGTTCTTTTGTTCATCATTTGTACAATTGCATTCGAGAAAAAGAGGAAAAAAGCTTTGCAACAAAATTGTCTCAAGCCCCTCAAAGATCAACCACAGAAGTCGATTCTTCCAACAATCTGATCTGGCTCATATCATGAACCCTAGAAGCGTAAAAGGTATTTTCCTCTCTTGAAAACCTTTCTGAATCATTTTGAAAGATTGCTACTCTGAATGTTGTGAAGATCATTGATAGGCCGCATCCTAAATTCAAGAAACATCCCTACAAATCCCTAGAAGTTGATCCCCTACGTGCCTTTTCAAGCATTCTACATGGGGTTTTGCATGTAGAAGATGTTAGGGTATATATTCATGCAAACATTGAGGAATTTGGGGAATCCAAGCTAATGGATATCTATCACAAATAGTTAATAGATGATTCTTTTGAACTCAAACCTTAGTACAAGGCTATCTAGGATAAGCATTTTGGACATTGCATCCATTTCCCCTGTTTTGTAGAAGATGAATGGGTCCAGTATGTTCTGAGTAGAATACATGACAACTTTATGTGCTTGATGAGGCCATTCAAGATAACCAAGGATGCCATTAGGGTAGTTACCAGATTGCACTCATCCGGTGGGTTACCTGCTCTCAAATCCATCAAGAATCAGACAGTGAGTGAGGCAACAGGATCAAAATTTGACAAGAGAGCAATGACAATAGAAGATATCACTGATCCGGATATCAAGTTTGCCTCCATGATAATTGGTTACAAGATATATCACTCTAGTAGGGAAAATTTAGTACCCAGAACTGTAATTTACACTACTTATTAGATGTTAAGGGAGAATGCAGATTATGATATTTGTGAGCTTCTTCTAAGCCAACTATTGGAAAACCTACAAAAGATCAAGAAGGACAAGAAAAACTCATTCAAGTATGGTGGGCTAATACTGTGTTTGTTCTTTTACTTTATGAATGAGCTTCCAAGATCTAGTGGTTGGATGTGGCAAAATGACAAACCAGTAGCCATACAAATTAGAGATTATTTGCATGGAATTGGTGATGCCAAGGCACAGAATACAGCACTCTGGGGCTACTTCAAGAACTTTTAGAGTATGATGCAAGCTAGAGAGAGAATTCCCCAATCACTAGTTGAAAAGTATAAGGATACAGTATGCTTTATGGTAGAAACTGATCAATGCCTAATGGAGGCAGTGGAGCCAAGGATAGTCTGGATCATGCCAATGGGGTATGAAGTTGAGAAAATTCTAGAGCTGCATATCCAACATCTGCTGAGTCAGCCCAAGGATCTTACGGTAGAAAGGTTTGGAACCTACCAAGAGCTGAGTGTAAAAGTTCATGTTGAACTTAGATAGCCTGAGATCAAGAGAAAAGTAAGAAGGGAAGTAGAAGAATTTGCTAGGAGGCATGGAATATCAAAGGAGGCAGTCGATGCCAATAGAGAGAAGATGGAAAGGGCAGAGAAAGAAAGGCAAGAAATAGAAAAAGAAAGTGCTCCTGAGAAAGCACCCTCTTGGACCAAATCCTCTAGAAGCTTTGCACCTGCCACCTCTAAGAGCCAAAAGGCATAAAAACTGGAAGCCCAAACATCTGAAAAGGGAGAGAAGAGAATAAAGAAAAAGGCCACAAGGTCCTATATGAGTCAGAAGGATGATGAAGAAACTGAGACCGATGAAGAAATCAAGAAAATGAAGAAGAAGAAGAAAACATTCGGTGAACCCTCTACCAGTCATAGCAAGGAAGAAGAAGTAGAAGAGTTTGTTGAAAGACCTACTCTGTCCATTGATGATGTAGTCAAGGCAATTACTGTGGATGGGAATCTGCAACCAATGATACAATTCTATGATAAGTATAATGATGCAGATAAAAGGATCTTGGAAGAAGCCATGGTTAAGTACTTAAACATACATAATAAAGTATTTATTGAAATCATCTCTCTAATTCCCAAAAATTTAGAGGAGCTTGAAATGAGAAAGGAGAATGCCAAGGCTAAGGACTTAGAGATCAGAGAACAAATTGCTATCCAACTCTATCCCTCCATCACTCCAAAGCAAATGAGCATGATCTTTAAAGATTGCAAGGATGAGTTCCAGAGAAAAGCCAGAATGAATAAGCTTATGCTTGGAGAGACTGATCAAGTGGTTAAAGAAATAGAAGATATCCTCTGGAATGCTTTTAAAAGATTCAATCTTACTATTATAGAGGACTTAGGTGATGAACCCTCTACCATGGATGACAAAGGAGAATCTACTGAGATAGTGGTAGAAGAGACAAAGGAGACAAGTAAAGAGAAAGCTAAGGACTTAGATTCCTCTATTTCAGGAGAGGAAGTTCATGAAGAAGTAGACACCTCTCTTCTAGATCCCCCTACGGACTCTGGAGATGAAAGAAAAGAAAGAAAAGAAGAAAGCATCAATCAAGGAGAAGAAGAGAAAAAGGGAAGAGAAAAAGATCAAACAGAGAAGGTCTCTGTTGACACCTCTAAGGCCACAGAAGGAAAGGAAACTCTGTCTCTAGCAAGAGACACTACAGAAGCTGTTAAGGACTTCCCAACAAAGGAAATGATAGAATTGGATGAACCGGAACTACTCCAAGGACCATTCAATTTTGATTCCTTCTCCCTGATTCAAACCATGAAGATAGCATCCTTTGCTCAAGCAAAGGCAAAAGAAAAACTTCTGAAGTCTCAAATGGAAGACTGTAAGCTTATAGAAATTGCATCTAATGTATTGGAGAAGATCATGCCATCCTTCTAGAAGGATCTCTCAGCCTCCTCATCCAGTAATCTAAAATCTCTTGTAAATTCTGTTAATACACATTTTGATTCCTTAGAAAAGTCAGCTAAAGAAAAGGTCTGGAAGGAGTTTTGGGGAAAAAGATTCTCTGAAGTACAATGGCTAATAACAAATGATATGAGAAATTTGGATATTGGAATAAAGAACCTAGAGAATTCTCTTAAAGATGGTGGAGATCTATACAAATTTTGTCTATCTTGGTCCACTGTAACAGCAGACATCATCAAGAAGGTGGAAGAACAAGAGAGCAAACTATCAAGTCTATCTCAAAGTTTTGATCCTCTCACCTCTTCCATAATAAATCAAGAGTGTCAAACTATTGCAGTCATAAATGAAATAAAGAAGCTTGAGAAGGAAAAGAAAAATAGAATAAGCAGGTTAAGTGAACTTAGAGAGATAATTATCCCTAAGTTAGAGGCCATGCATGAGGCCCTAACTGATGCTCAGACCACAACTCGGACCAGTGATCCGACAGATCTAAAGAGGGCAGAGGCTTTTACATTCCTATTGAGTGGTCACATCTCAATTTTAGATAGGATGAAGCAAAGTTGGGCAATAGAATTTGTCCAGTTGAAGACAACTTTTGTAGATATACTTCAGTATATGTAAGTATAACATGTATATATACTTATGCGGCTAAGTATAGTTGAATTTTTGAGAATTTTGATGTACAGATTCTACCCTTTGCCATTGATGTCAAAGGGGGAGTGAGTAGTAGTGGAAAATGTTGAATCTAGCTAAGGGGGAGCTCCAGTAAAGTGTACATTAGAACAGAGCATCAGCCAAGGGGGAGTGCAGTGTGACACTTAGTCATTTTTCACTAAGTGTTGCCATCAATGCCAAAGGGGGAGATTGTTGGCAAGAGACATTGTGTGGCTTCATGAGTGTTGTCATTGATGGCAACAAAGTTCATCCCACACATCTGCAAGACATGGTGTGTCTATACCAGAAGACAAATTGAAGAGTATTTTAGTTCAGTGACCAAGAACAGAGCATGTAGCAAGGTCTGACAATCAGGTCCGGATCTCTCAGAGGAAGTATCTCAGTAAAGTGCAAAATTGGGGAAGTTAAGAGGAGTACCATGACTAACATATTCCAGAGATTGAGCCTCTGGTGATGTAAGAGTGAAAATATATGAACACCTAAGTGTTGGGTTCCTGTTTGGTAGAGTAGACTGAGGAAGAACTGACCGACAGAGCTTCAGACCTTAATCCAGATGAGATATTGATGATAGTCAAGTTTCTTAAGGGATCATTCATGATTGGCCGATATGATTGATGACTTCTATAAGCATCCCTTTGATACACATCACTTCGTAAGAAAAGATTCGACCGACAGACTAGAGTTTGAGAAAATATTGAGTATTTCGGATGCCGACTAGAAAGATGTTGAAATCCTTTGTGCAGATATATATACCAGATGGATTTCGATGAGAAAGTACATGTGGCATGTTGGGAAGTGCAAAGAAAAGTAGAGAATAGTGTGGAAGCAATAATACAGGTCTGGTATGTAATAGGAAAGCAACATCAAAGAAGAGGAAGAATGAAGTGCAGTAGATCAGTGTATTAAGCCTAACTGGAACTGAACCTCAGCATATGTAGATGCTTCTCATCAGTTCAAGTATCTTGTTACTTTCTTTGTACCTTGTAGATAGTGAGTCTCTTGTAGGCAGTGAGCCTCTTGTGAGTAGTGTGCTCAGGTAGTGAGCCCTCATTGGCAAGTGCCATCTTGTACTTCTATTGTTTTAATAGAGAATACAATCTTGGGTTAGTCACCCCATGGTTTTTTCCCTTAACAAGGTTTTCCATGTCAAAATCATTGTGTTATGTGTATTCTGCCTTCATGGTTGTATTTGTTTATTTGTTTGATGTTGCACTAGTTATTAAAGAAGAATAGAAAGCTAAATTAATTTAGATAACTGATTCACCCCCCTCTTAGTTATCAACATATATCCATAGAAGCCATCCAATACTGAAAACCTCTCTGCACCAACAACAATTTACAAAATTTGATCCATAGAGGGCAAAGGGTAGGGATCTTTTAGAGAAGCATGATTCATGTCCCTAAAGTTTACACACAGCCTAAGCTCTCTATTTTTCTTCCTCATAGGCACTAGATTAGCAACCCAAGTAGAATACTTGATCCTAAGGAAGATAGTCCTCGCTTGTATGAGCTTAGCAAGCTCTTTTCTCATGAGTGGTTCAATCTTTTGATTTATGGGCCATTGCTTTTGGTAAACTAGCTTGTAATTAGGATCCAGATCAATGGCATGTTGAGCCACACCTAGATCAAAACCTTTAAGATCATCATACGTCCATGCCAAAATGTCACTGTACTTATGGGCAAGCTTTATGAACTCTTGCTCTTCTACATTACCACATACCTTTGCCAATAGGAACTCCTTGTCTTGGGTGATGGTTACCTAATGATAATCTTCCCTTTTGAAGGTCATGTTATTTCTTTCACCTCTAAACTCATTATCATGACTAAAAATAGCCTCTAGGGTGACTAAACCCTTTGGCAACTTATTTGTTTTGAGTTTGATGATCTAATCACCATAGCATTCCTACAATCTAGGTTGTGCCATGGAGGAAAACACCACTTCATTCTAAATGAAGCTCACAATCTGCTTTTTGTTGTCAAAGACCTACCAATGGATATCATTATCAAGAATAGTGGGTCTGATAACAATCCTTACATGGTGATTAGTTCCTTGAAACAATTCTATATATTACCAATTGATTAGCATTTGTATTCAGTTTTCTTAGGATTACCTACAGGTTGAGAGCATCAAAACTCTCAAACAAGTCCCAAACTTGGTGTTTATAAGCTCTTAGAAGCTGATTTTTTGTTGTGTATCTCTCTCTAACTTGGTTGAATACCAATTCAGTATAACCAAAGGTCTCCATATGTTTGATTTTTTATTTTCTTCTAACACCATGCCATGGACCAATGCCTCATACTATGCTACATTATTGGTGCAAGAAAAATGTAGCCTATGAGAAAAATGCAACTTCTTACCAATCAGAGAGACTAGTAAAACACTTGTATCAGCTCCATGTATGTTCTTTGCACCATAAAAAAAAATCTTCCATGGACCATTGGAGTCATCATCTGGCTTAAGTACAAAAGGGACTAAAGAATCCCTTAAATGGATCATGTAGGTGCCCAAGTTAGTTGCCTCAGTAGTATCATAAGGTTCCAAATTTTCATGATCCCTTGTCCATTCATCAAGAAACATATTAGGGATAGGAAGAAGTTAAGGTTCTACCTCAATAGGCTCTAGTTCATGCATTTCCTCACCCTAAATCATAAAATGTGGATTACCAAGTTGTGGTCATAATACTCCACATGATAATTTGAAATTGGTTCATCCTTGATGGTGAACCATGTGCTATATCTGGTCCTTAGTAACATATGAGACCAGTCAGAAGAAATGTAGCCACCTACCTTGGTTGTGAAGTCCCTTGATAGGTAGATGTCAAACAAGGGAGGAAGATCAATGACTGAAATGTCCTTCTTGAAGGTCAGGTTTGGACATGCCTGTAGATTCAAGTCCAGTCCCTTGATCACTCCTATAGTGTTCATAGAGGTCCCATCTAACTATAACACTCTTGATGAAATAGGGGTATACTTGATGTCTAATGCATCCGATATCTTCTTGTGCATGACTAAAACACTGGCCATAGAGTCAATCATACAGTTGTGCACTAAGTGTAGACACCCAAATTTGTCTCAAATTTGTGTATGTCTTGCAACACCTTAAAACATTATTGTTGTGATGTTCACAACATGCCCCATTATGCTCCTTAGCAAAATGGGGACCCCAGCTGATGTCTTGCTTTTTGCTTTTGCTTGTGTTTTTTCTGCTTCCTGGCGGTCTGGTAAAAATGAAGGTCAGGTGCATCATCATCATGATATATGATGAGGTAGGTCATCATCATGAGGTCTATTTGTCAAAGTTCATATTTTGTTTCTGTGACCTCATATTTTGAAAGAGCTTGAAATTCCATGCAGGTTTGCCTTTTACTTCACTTGAAAATTCGTCCATATGTGAAAGTTATGCACGGTCAAAGTCTTGGTCAAACCTGATATTCGTAGGAGGATCATCATCATTTTTTATCCTAAGTCATGTTGACAGGATCATCATGATCTTCGCATTATGCAGCATCATGATATCTTTTAGGAAGGTCATATTATAAACTCGGTTTTGCTGAAGAGCATCATCATCATCATATTTGAACGCCCCCCCCCCCCCCCCCCGATAATATCCTGAGGTTCGAAATATCATAATGACATCAATTTTAAGTCAAGGTAAGTTCCCCGTCGAGCGGTCTTTGTATCGCGAGCATCATCATGATATCCTTGCATCGCCTGATCTTAAAATATCATGCTGATGGTATAAGATCACCCTGACTTAACAAAATCACCTTCGGCATATTTGCATGCACATGCTATAAACCTATTGGAGGGTCATCATCATGATATTTGCTGACATTCGAAGGATGATGACGACGACTTCACATCATCCTGATCTTTCACAGGACATTCGCTGAAATTCGCTAAGTAATGAAGACATCATCATGATATAATTCGATTAAGAGGATCATCATCTTCATATCCTCCTGATATCCGTTTGCCGAAACATCATGACGATCACCCTATTCAGAAGAAGTGGTCGATATTGCATTTCTCAACAGCATCATCATATTTTACAATATCACCCTAGCGCATTTATCATGATGACCTTAACTCATCCTTGTGCTTCGAAGACAAAATATCATGATGACGTCATCATGATAAATCGATGAGGAGGGTCATCATCATCATTTTTTATCCTGTCCTGATTGTCAAGATCATCATGATCTTGTTTGTGCGCCCGATATTTCGCCAAGTCCTCCTGCCGATGAAATACAACCTTTTGCAAGTATCCTGATGATCCTCATCATGATCATATTTTCCCTTCGGCAGGATATTTCTCAAACATGATCCGGTTGGCGAATTATCATGATGACATCATGTTCAAATTTAACGAAGGCTCCGAATATGATGATGATGTCATCCTGATCTTATAACGAAGAAGTAAATATCCTGATGATCAGCATCATCATCTTTTCTTTCAACAGGATATTTTCCAAAACCCGATCTGGTTCGCGAAATATGATGATGATGTCTTATTCTATGTTCGACAGAAGCTAATATCCTGATGATCTTCATCATCATCTTTTTTCCTTCAAACAGGATATATTTTTCAAGCACGATCCGTTTCCCGAACATGATGATGACGTCTTATTCCAAGTTCGGCAAAAGCAAGTATGATGATGCTCATCATCATCCTGATCTTTCGACAGGGTTGCCTTGATCGCAAAAGGATCATTTCACTTCATCATCCTGATCATGTTTTCCTTAGGTGACCCGATATCACAAACATCCCCCTGATCTTAGCCGAACATGATGATGACGTCATCCTTAGCATCTCAATGAAGCCCGAATATCATGATGACGTCACCATCATCTTCCTTTCCTCGGCAGCATGATTATATTCATATCCTCCTATTCTTCTTCAGCATGATGATGATGATGATGTTGTTCGTTTCTCCATATGCAGAAGTCAAATATCATGATGACATTCATCTGGACCTGCAGGAGGGAATGCATCATATTTAGCGAATATCATGATGATGAGGTATATCGACCAACATTTTTTTTGACGCACCGACAGCGAATATCATGCCAATGGGCGGGAAATGAGGCGGTACAGTTTTAAAGTGTTTTTTTTGGCGCCTCTGGCATTTTTCGGTCAGCGATGGTTGACCCGTGTAGTTTAAGCAGTCTGAATGCGTTTTGACGCGTTTTTGAGCAATTTTCTGATCCGATTTTCTCCATGCTTGCGCTGTCACCTGTATTTAAATGCTTATTCTATTTTAATGCTATTTTATGTGATAAATGTGAAACTTATTGCTTGTCTTGTCTTGCAGGCTTGCAGTTAAAGAAGCAGCTGGAAAGTCAATACTGTGACCTCATGGAGGCAGAAGATCAGATCTCAGGAGCAAGAAGATAAGGATGAAATGCAAAAGGGTCAAAGCCATTCAAGTGAAGAAGAAGGTCGCAACTGAAGATATTATTGCAAAAGACAAACAGAAGTTATTACCCAGCTGCCGGAACTTCTCAGAAGGGGCAATATTTCGCCCAGATCTGACCACTGCTTAGAGATATTTTTGAGAGCTGGTTCACCTGCATTTATTGCTATAACTAGAGGTTTGAACCAGGGGTTCAGTTAGGTTTTTTTGCTGTAGTGAGGACAATCAGAATGTTATATATTGTGCCTCTCTACACTGTAATACTCTACAACAGGGATTTTTAGGATTACAACAGGGGCTACAATAGGGATTTTCTAGGAAAATACAGCAGTTAGCTTAGCATAGTTTAGAAGTAGAAGAAGGAGGTCGCCTGTTTGTCTGCAGTAAGGTGCGCGTGGAATGTCTGGCTGCCTTACTATATCTGTAAAGCTTGTAAGTTCTCTGTAGTACGATCAATGAAACTAAGAGTCATTCTTACATTGTAAATCATGTATGGCTATTCGTTTCTAATACAATAGAATCTGGAGTTCTGCATCTATCTTCTGAGTGTTCTCCTGCTCTTCTTTGTGTTTTGAAATATCTTCTTTGAGAGCTTGCAATTTTAAATGTATGTTTGTGAAAATGCTCAGGACTTACATTTAGGGTTTTTACTGTGGATTTGATCAAATTACTGTGGTATTTACATAGTGGATAACAGAAACAATTAGATCCTTCTGTAGATTAGATGAAGTGTAGATTAGATCTCTCTAACTTTTCCCAACCCATCTGAAATATTTAGCTGAAAACGCAGAAATCTAAAGGAAATTGTCTCAAATCTGAAGAAGCATGCATAACAGAGTCTAAGTAGATAGTTTTCATAAGTACATGAAGAAGGAAGCTGCATAAATCAAAAAAAAAAAACCATCTGAAACTTGCAGCACAGTAGCACCTTTATGCAAAGGAATGAAGAGTATTGACATATCTCATGACCTCTTTGCATATTCTTAGGCCAGTAAACCACAGAACAAACCTAAACTACGTAAGGCCCCTTGAACATTACAGCTTCACATTGACCAACTGAACTTGACCAACCGAACCATTGTAGACTTGGGATTAGTTGAATCACCAAATGATTCCTTCTTGTCTTTCAAGTATAGTTTCAGTTCATTTTATGTGAATTTTAACTTATTGTTATGATTGCATCAAAACAGTCATCAACAGTTTTCTGGCGCTAGAAGGAGGGCCTGATTTGGTTTAGGGTTAAAATTCTGAGTTTTAAATGTTATATTCTGAGATATGTTAGATCTCATAAAATTTCAAAAGGCCTAAAAAGTTGAAAGAGGGTCCTATTTTTTAATGGACTCATATAGGAACAGTTTTCAAGTTAACAGTCCTTTATTTCAGGGAGCTTTGAATGAACAGTTTTATTCTCAAAGTTTATCTAATTTTGGTTTGTCTAGTTGTTGCAGGATACACCGGACTATTGAACACAATGAACTTGAATGTTTAACATTCCTCACTAGGATAGATTCATATTTGAAAGGACTGATTATTTTTTCAGATTTGTTCAGGGCTGAAAGCTGGCAGGAAAAAGAAATTTTGCAGCAACAAGCTAATACAGCACTAGAAACTAATAGGCGGTTAGAAAATGCAATAGAAAAATCAATTCTGGAAGGGAATGATAACAAAGCATCTTTTCTTAGGTCATTTTATGGAGGGATTGATAGTAGGTCTCTACTTCCTAATACAGGAAAAGGGGAGTGCAAGTCTAAATCTTTTAAATCTTGTAGAGAGGAAACCATTTGTCAGGATAAGGTTTTTATTGCTGATCCTAATGCTTTTGGTAAAGATAGTAAAACATCTTTCCTTGAGTCATTTTATGGAAAGGAGAAATGTGGGCAAATGAAAAAATTAGAGTGCACTGAAATTGACGAGATCCCTACTATAGAAACTAATGAAGTCATAGAGGAGAAAGTGAATCCCAATCCCACGACTGATTTCTCTGAATTGAATGACCAAGTTCAGGATTGTTGCAGGTTAATAGAAGCAGACTCTTCACTGGACAATAAATGTGAGTCATCTGATGAACAATTCTTGAAAATTGAAAATACAGAAGATCATGGAGCTGCTGTGCATAATCAGACATCGCCCCAGCACCATGTTGAAAATAAAACAGGGGAGTATTCCTATCAATCAAAAGATGTTGTCCCACCTTTACTCTCAAGTGATTTAGAAATGATTAATTTCTGTATGTCAGATTATGATGATGAAGATACTTACTTAAGTGCTGATGTGCAGGAAACTAATGAGAACATTGAGAGGTGTGCTAAATTTGAGGATAAACTGAACATCCAGAATGAAGAAACAAAGCTGGATGAAGATGAAGAAATGATACATCTAGAGTCATTCATCTTTCAACTTGAAAAAGGACTAGACATAGAGCTGGGCAATGAAAATGCAGAGCTAAATGAAGAGCCAGCTATTAACAAACAAGTGTGTTCCACAGAGCTAAAGGCACATCAGGTTGTCTCTTTCTTTTCCTTAGTAAATGATGATAAATGCCATTTTGATTATGGAAATTCAAGAGATAGGACATGCTTATGGATTAATCATAACCTTGATGAGCTGCCTCAGTTACTAGTTAAGAGCTATTCTGATAAACACAATGAATCTAGAATATCAGAATTTTTTTCAGAATTCAAAGATAAATCTGCTATGATGAGGACCATAACCAGTACCCTGTTACTCCTGCACAACCTAAAGAAATATGCAAGTAGGGGTGTTCTTGGGTCTCTTTTTCCTGGGTTTCAGTTTGCCTTGGAGAGGCTTGTATATAGTCTGGTAGGGTGGTTGTTTTGTCTTCTTTTGCTATTTTCTTTTTGGGTTGGCTGTTTGTATAGCTTGTCCTCTGTTTGTTTTTTGCTTTTTGTTTCTTTCTGTTTGTACAGTTTTGTCTTTTGTTGTTGTGCTGTTTGTACAGCCTGTTTGTTTGGTTTGTTTGTTGTCTCCTCAGCAGGGATCTTTATTTTACTGTAGAGTATTAAGGAGCAAAACTAGCAACCATTCAAAACAGTATATAATTTAGGATATTCAGGTTAACCATTTGCAATTTACACATAACCTGTCACTGTCATGAATGTAGAGAGTTGTTCATCTTCTGAAGTTTTGTATTCAATAAATGTGATTGAGAATTCAAAGCAGGTTTCTCACGATGACACACCTAAAATCCTTGGGTTTGTTGAACCTACCAGTGTAGATATTAGGTGAAAAATCAGAGGTCACCCTTGCTACCATTACAATTCTCAGCTTAATTTCAGCAAGTGTCCACTCCTTGCATCATCATGAAGTTACAAATTGCTATATCTTATGAAATCTTTCAAAATTAGAAAACAAAAAAATAAATGAATAAATGAATAAAGCGGATTATACTGAAAATCCAGATTAAGCCATCTAAGTAACTCTACCGGGGCTATGGACGCTCGCTGGCAGTGGGGCTCTACTTAGGAGAATTGTAACGATAACCTTGCCGGGGCTATAGACGCTCGCTGGCAGCAAGGCTCTATCCAGTCGGCTATGAGGGAATATCCTCACCTACGTAGGCTAATGTCAGTCACTGGTTTGTTCAACCGATCTTCAAGATGAGGATGATTAATCACATGCACACAACTAAACTGAAAATAGAAATTCATGCATCTTTATTGAACACTTTGAGTCTCAAGCTGAATAGTGATTTGCAGGAAAGATAGTTGGAAGTTATGAGTTCATTTCACCTAGTTTCCTTGAACACTCTGAATTTAATTGTTTTGTTTTGGTTGCTAGTTGTTGTGATGTTCACAACACACCCCATTATGCTCCTTAGCAAAATGGGGACCCCTGCTGATGTCTTGCTTTTTGCTTCTGCTTGTGTTTTTTCTGCTTCCTGGCGGTCTGGTAAAAATGAAGGTCAGGTGCATCATCATCATGATATATGATGAGGTAGGTCATCATCATGAGGTCTGTTTGTCAAAGTTCATATTTTGTTTCTGTGACCTCATAATTTGAAAGAGCTTGAAATTCCATGCAAGTTTGCCTTTTACTTCACTTGAAAATTCGTCCATATGTGAAAGTTATGCACAGTCAAAGTCTTGGTCAAACCTGATATTCACAAGAGGATCATCATCATTTTTTATCCTAAGTCATGTTGACAGGATCATCATGATCTTCGCATTATGCAGCATCATGATATCTTTTAGGAAGGTCATATTATAAACTCAGTTTTGCTGAAGAGCATCATCATCATCATATTTGAACGCCCCCCCCGATAATATCCTGAGGTTCGAAATATCATAATGACATCAATTTTAGTCAAGGTAAGTTCCCCGTCGAGCGGTCTTTGTATCGCGAGCATCATCATGATATCCTTGCATCGCCTGATCTTAAAATATCATGCTGATGGTATAAGATCACCCGGACTTAACAAAATCACCTTCGGCATAATTGCATGTGCATGCTATAAACCTATTGGAGGGTCATCATCATGATATTTGCTGACATTCGAAGGATGATGACGACGACTTCACATCATCCTGATCTTTCACAGGACATTCGCTGAAATTCGCTAAGTAATGAAGACATCATCATGATATAATTCGATTAAGAGGATCATCATCTTCATATCCTCCTGATATCCGTTTGCCGAAACATCATGACGATCACCCTATTCAGAAGAAGTGGTCGATATTGCATTTCTCAATAGCATCATCATATTTTACAATATCACCCTAGCGCATTTATCATGATGACCTTAACTCATCCTTGTGCTTCGAAGACAAAATATCATGATGACGTCATCATGATAAATCGATGAGGAGGGTCATCATCATCATTTTTTATCCTGTCCTGATTGTCAAGATCATCATGATCTTGTTTGTGCGCCCAATATTTCGCCAAGTCCTCCTGCCAATGAAATACAACCTTTTGCAAGTATCCTGATGATCCTCATCATGATCATATTTTCCCTTCGGTAGGATATTTCTCAAACATGATCCGGTTGGCGAATTATCATGATGACGTCATGTTCAAATTTAACGAAGGCTCCGAATATGATGATGACGTCATCCTGATCTTATAATGAAGAAGTAAATATCCTGATGATCAGCATCATCATCTTTTCTTTCAACAGGATATTTTCCAAAACCCGATCTGGTTCGCGAAATATGATGATGATGTCTTATTCTATGTTCGACAGAAGCTAATATCCTGATGATCTTCATCATCATCTTTTTTCCTTCAAACAGGATATATTTTTCAAGCACGATCCGTTTCCCGAACATGATGATGACGTCTTATTCCAAGTTCGGCAAAAGCAAGTATGATGATGCTCATCATCATCCTGATCTTTCGACAGGGTTGCCTTGACCGCAAAAGGATCATTTCACTTCATCATCCTGATCATGTTTTCCTTAGGTGACCCGATATCACAAACATCCCCCTGATCTTAGCCGAACATGATGATGATGTCATCCTTAGCATCTCAATGAAGCCCGAATATCATGATGACGTCACCATCATCTTCCTTTCCTCGGCAGCATGATTATATTCATATCCTCCTATTCTTCTTCAGCATGATGATGATGATGATGTTGTTCGTTTCTCCATATGCAGAAGTCAAATATCATGATGACATTCATCTGGACCTGCAGGAGGGAATGCATCATATTTAGCGAATATCATGATGATGAGGTATATCGACCAACATTTTTTTTGACGCACCGACAGCGAATATCATGCCGATGGGCGGGAAATGAGGCGGTGCAGTTTTAAAGTGTTTTTTTTGGCGCCTCTGGCATTTTTCGGTCAGCGATGGTTGACCCGTGTAGTTTAAGCAGTCTGAACGCGTTTTGACGCGTTTTTGAGTGATTTTCTGATCCGATTTTCTCCATGCTTGCGCTGTCACCTGTATTTAAACGCTTATTCTATTTTCATGCTATTTTATGTGATAAATGTGAAACTTATTGCTTGTCTTGTCTTGCAGGCTTGCAGTTAAAGAAGCAGCTGGAAAGTCAATACTGTGACCTCATGGAGGTAGAAGATCAGATCTCAGGAGCAAGAAGATAAGGATGAAATGCAAAAGGGTCAAAGCCATTCAAGTGAAGAAGAAGGTCGCAGCTGAAGATATTATTGCAAAAGACAAACAGAAGTTATTACCCAGCTGCCGAAACTTCTCAGAAGGGGCAATATTTCGCCCAGATCTGACCACTGCTCAGAGATATTTTTGAGAGCTGGTTCACCTGCATTTATTACTGTAACTAGAGGTTTGAACCAGGGGTTCAGTTAGGTTTTTTTGCTGTAGTGAGGACAATCAGAATGTTATATATTGTGCCTCTCTACACTGTAATACTCTACAACAGGGATTTTTAGGATTACAACAGGGGCTACAATAGGGATTTTCTAGGAAAATACAGCAGTTAGCTTAGCGTAGTTTAGAAGTAGAAGAAGGAGGTCACCTGTTTGTCTGTAGTAAGGTGCGCGTGGAATGTCTGGCTGCCTTACTGTATCTGTAAAGCTTGTAAGTTCTCTGTAGTACAATCAATGAAACTAAGAGTCATTCTTACATTGTAAATCATGTATGGCTATTCGTTTCTAATACAATAGAATCTGGAGTTCTGCATCTATCTTCTGAGTGTTCTCCTACTCTTCTTTGTGTTTTGAAATATCTTCTTTGAGAGCTTGCAATTTTAAATGTATGTTTGTGAAAATGCTCAGGACTTACATTTAGGGTTTTTACTGTGGATTTGATCAAATTACTGTGGTATTTACATAGTGGATAACAGAAACAATTAGATCCTTCTGTAGATTAGATGAAGTGTAGATTAGATCTCTCTAACTTTTCCCAACCCATCTGAAATATTTAGCTGAAAACGCAGAAATCTAAAGGAAATTGTCTCAAATCTGAAGAAGCATGCATAACAGAGTCTAAGTAGACAGTTTTCATAAGTACATGAAGAAGGAAGCTGCATAAATCAAAAAAAAAAAAACCATCTGAAACTTGCAGCACAGTAGCACCTTTATGCAAAGGAATGAAGAGTATTGACATATCTCATGACCTCTTTGCATATTCTTAGGCCAGTAAACCACAGAACAAACCTAAACTACGTAAGGCCCCTTGAACATTACAGCTTCACATTGACCAACTGAACTTGACCAACCGAACTATTGTAGACTTGGGATTAGTTGAATCACCAAATGATTCCTTCTTGTCTTTCAAGTATAGTTTCAGTTCATTTTATGTGAATTTTAACTTATTGTTATGATTGCATCAAAACAGTCATCAACAATTATCCTTGTAAGGAAAGCAGAGGTGTGGAATACAGCTTCCCTAATGTCAATTCAAAGGGGATGATGTAGACAGGTAATGTTTAATTCAAATACATAGATGAAGACACTAGAAAATATAGAGTAAATATTCAAGACAATAGAGAACAACACCAGATGTATATGGGAAAACCCTTTCGGGTAAAAAACCCACCACCACAAGAGAGACAGACTTTAGTTTCAGTAATCTTAGAAAGATTACAATAATGATACCAGCCTTCTTGCTCAGGTATCAATTCTTAGATCATACAAAATAGTTCACTTCCACTGTACATTTACAAAATGAACAATATGATTGAATCTTATCATCAACTTCAATGACATCACCAGATCTGTTTTATATTTTCAGTCTTCAAGAGCAAAACCATTTTTAACTTCTACCCTAACTGTTCATTTCAATTGACCCAGTGTCGCTGCCTTCCAACCATTGTAACTATTCACATTCATGTGAGAACTTTAGTTCCACATTCACCAGTTCGCGTTAGACATCCAAGTTTAAATACTCAAACATATTGTATGACTATCGTCGATAATTTTGTTGCCAATAATGCCAATCAAAACCTCATTGGTGTAGCCTTAACCATTAGTGACAACTCCACCATTCATAGCGATGAGTCCTTATCCCACTGATGCTTACACCTTCAACCTTCATCGGAGTGACCTCTGCCATCAGCCCAAAGAATTTACACTGCGCTGATGAATATCTTCTTGCTAAACATCAAGATGATAGGCTCATCGGTAAGAACCATTACCACTGAGTCGATAAAGCTACTCACTTCGATGGTCTTCCATCAGAGTGACTCACGCTGACCACATCATCAATGAGACAGACCATTGGTGATACTACTTCCATCTGCGCTGATATAGGAAGTCTTCCCGATGGCCACTACCATTGGTGAAACATATGCTGTCAGTAAAACAAGTTAAGTGTTTGTCAATGGTGATCTGTCAACCTGATGAATGATGAACATGTGAATGATATGAACAAAACCAATGATTAAACATGAAGTTCCAAGCAGTAATTTGAGACACTATGTCTCTTCAATCTCCCACTTGTCGAAGAGATTACTGCTACCTCTTAATCTGCATATGATTACAGAGAATTATGGGTCCAAAGACCCATTACATCTGAACACCATTTGAACTTGGTTGTGCTCATTGGTTTAGTCAAGGCATCTACAACATTTTCCAAAGTATCAACCTTTTCCATCTTTACTTTCTTGTCTTCCACCATATCATGTACAAAGTGATATTGGACGTCAATATGTTTTGTCCTAGTGTGAAAACTAGGATTTTTTGCCAGATAGATAGCACTTTGACTCTCACAATGAATTTGCATCTGCCCTACATCAAAATTGACATCAGAACACAACCTCTTCAACTAAAAAGCTTCTTGGCATGCACTAGTAGCTGCCATGTACTCTGCCTCTGTTGTGGATAAATTGACTACAGCCCACCGCTTGCTCATCCAACTGATAGCACCACCATATAATGTGAATACATATCCACTAGTGGATCTTCTACTATCAATGTCCCCTGACCAATCAGAATCTACATATCCCTAAATACTGATAGATCTCTGAGACCCAACTGAGTTTCCATGATAGCAAATAGCATAGTCAAAAGTTCCCTTCAGATACCTCATAACTCTCTTCACAGCATCCCAATGTGTTTTACCTAGATTTGCCATAAACTAGCTCAAAACTCCCACTGCTTGGGCAATGTCTAGTTTGGTATAGACCATTGCATACATTAAACTACCAACAACACTTGCATAAGGCACTTTTTCATGTTGTCAATTTCATTCGAAGATTCTGGACAATCTTCAACAGATAGTTTTGTTCCCTGCAAAACTGGAACAACTAACTATTTGCAATTAGACATATTAAATTTATCAAGAACATTGGTAATATACTTTCTCTGGCTGAGCCAAAGCTTTCTCTTTGATCTATCCCTTTTGATTTCCATTCACAGAATATACTTCACTGCCCCCAGATTCTTCATTTCAAATTTCAAGGACAACTGAGATTTTAAATCTGAGATCATCCCCTTACCATTGCCAATGAATAACATGTCATCCACATATAGTGCAATTATAAGAATTTGATCACCATTAGTTTTATAGTAGACACAATGATCAGATTTAGATCTCACATATCCCAGAGATAAAACATATGTATCGAATTTCTAATACCACATTCTAGGATATTGCTTCAAACCATAAAGACATTTTTTAAGTTTACATACCAAAAGTTCTTTACCTTTTTCCACAAAATGCTCTGGCTGGGACATATAAATTTCTTCTTCAAGGTCCCCATGAAGAAATGTTGTCGTCACATCCATCTGCTCAATTTCAAAGTCATACGCTACTACAAGTGACAATAGAAATCTAATGGATGTTAGCTTAGCTACAGGAGAAAAGATTTCTCCATAATCTATACCTTCCTTTTGAGAATACCCCTTAGCAACTAGTCTTGCCTTGTACTTTTCAATACTACCATCTGGACCATATTTCATTTTAAATACACACTTATAGCCCACAGGTTTTCTGCCTTTAGGCAAGGGCACTAGATCCTAGGTTCCATTTTTCTCTAACGATGACATTTCGTTATCCATGGCTTCCAACCAAGAATCTGAATCAGGTAAACTAATAGCTTCTTTCACAGTCCTAGATTCATCAGTATCAGTAAGTAAAGCATAAGCACAACTTGAATCAAGTATTGTAAATCCATACCTATCTGGTTGTCTTCTTTCACATGTAGACCGCCTCAATGGCTAAGGTACTGGTTCAGATTCTTGCTCTGGATCTGAATCTTCAGACCTGCTCGAACTCACTTCTAAACCATCTACACTTGGTGCATGTTGTTCCTCTTTTATAGGGGTCAGAGGAATATTAACAACACTCTTTTCTTTCTTTTCTTTTGTCTTCTCCGGCTGAGGATCAATAACCAAAGGTTTCAAATCTCTAAAAATTACATTCCTGCTGTAAATTACTTTTTCAGTTTTAGGATTCCAAACCTTGTACCCTTTAACACTGAGTCCATAGCCAATAAAGATACATTTGACTACCTTGTAATCTATCTTAGATCTTTTTACCTCAGGAATATGAGCATATGCCTCACAGCCAAAGACACAAATATGTCTTAGAGAGGGCTTCTTTCCAGACCATGCTTCCATAGGTGTCTTATCAACCAATGCTGAAGTAGGAGAACGATTCAACAAGTAACAAGCTATAGCAACTGCCTTAGCCTAGAACCTTTGTTCAAGACTAGCATAACTCAACATACTTCTCACTTTCTCCATTAATGATCGATTCAACCTTTCTGCAACTCCATTTTGCTGTGGAGTATAAGGTGGAGACTTATGCCTTTTTATTCCATGATCAAGACAAAATTTATCAAAATCTGCATTGTAGTATTCACCACCGTTCTCCATTCTCAAACATTTTATTTTTCTACTAGTCTAATTTTCCACAAGATTTTTAAAATCTTTAAACCGACTGAACACTTCTGATTTATTTTTCAAAAAATATATAAATGCCCTCCTTGAATAATCATCAATAAACAATACATAGTATCTTGATTTAGACAGAGAAGGAACATCAACTGGACCAAAAACATCAGAATGTACATAGTCCAAAACACCAAAAGATTTATGAGAACTAGAGTAAAAAGAAACATGGTTCTATTTTCCATATATACAATGCTCGCAGAAATCAAACTCCAGATTACAATCAATCAGCCCATCTAGCAGGTTTTTGTTTTTCAAGGTTTTAAAACTTTTTCACCTATGTGACCAAGTCTATGATGCTAGAGCATTATTTTCTCTACTGGAAGTTTAACTTCCATAAAGTTTGCATCATGTGTTACAATAGTAGCTTTTTTAGATTTTATAGATACATTATTACAGCACACTAGTTTAGCATCTAACCTATACAAAGTTCCAATGCATTCACCCTTTGCCAGTATAATAGAACCTCTAGTCATCTTATAGCCACCATTCACAAAAGTAACTTGCACTCCAACATCATTAAGCTTACTAACAGAAAGTAAATTTTGAGCTAGACCTGGTATGTGTAATACTCCATTCATTCACTTTATTTTGCCATCTGGGAACTGGATTCTAACTCTTTCTCGACCAACAATTTCCAGTGTCGAATCACTTGCCATGACCACCTTCCCACCAGCATACGGTTCATACTTAGTGAACCATTCTCTATGAGATTTCATATGAAAAGATGCTCTTGAATCCACCAGCCATAGATCTTCAGATATAGGCATTGCTAAGGTAGTAATAAAGGCATCATCATCACTCTGAGAAGAATCAGTGTTAGAGAAGTTCTTCTTCATCTTCTTTTTCTCCTCTTTGTAGTCTTTTCTGATGTGTCCTTTCTGCCCACAATTCCAGCACTTCACCTTGGACTTTTTGCCAGGAGATTTTGATCTCCCCTATGATTTGCCCTTAGACTTCTTGTTCTTCTTCTTGTCTCTTTCCTTCGATCTACCTTGAATGGACAGGGCCTCTTTGGCCATCTCAAAAGATTTCCTCTGCATCTCTTCAGATAACAGCAAGGCAACAACTACTTCAGTTGTAAACTTGGTTGTTGTACTTCCAATAGCCATCACAAGATGATCCCATGAGTCAAGTAAGGAACACAACAGAAGCATACAACAGTCCTCCTCTTCTATTTTTACACCTACAGATGTCAACTATGCAACAATCATATTAAATAAGTTTAGATGGTCTGCTACAAATGCTCCTTTGTCCATCTTCAGAGAGTACAGCTTCTTTCTAAGGAAAAGTTTATTCACCAAGGACTTGCCTTGATAAATATCTCCCAACTTCTTCCACAAAGCATTTGCAGTCTTCTCTTCATGGACGTTCAATATAACAGAATCTGCTAAACTTAATCTTATCAGTCCTCTGGCTTTCCTATCTGCCAGGTCCCAATCTTCTTGCTTCATGGCTGAAGGTTTAGTTCTAGACACAACAACCCAAAGATCTCTATCGACCAGCAAATTTTTAGCCTTAAGCTTCCACAACTCAAAGTTAGTACCATTGAACTTTTCAATGTCTATTTTTCCTGATGTACTTGCCATCTTATTTAACAAAATAGACCTCTATAGAACTCCCACTCATAGAATGGACACAAAAACCCAACCTACCAACAAGGATAACATAACTAGCCAAGCTCTGATACCACTTGTAAGGAAACCAGAGGTGCGTAATATAGCTTCCCTAATGTCAATTCAAAGGGGATAATGCAGATAGGTAATGTTTAATTCAAATACACAGATGAACACACCAGAAAATAGAGAATAAACATTCAAGACAATAGACAACAACACTAGATGTACGTGTGAAAACCCTTTCGAGTAAAAAACCCACCACCACAAGAGAGACAGACTTTATTTTCAATAAGCTTAGAAAGATTACAATAAAGATACTAGCCTTCTTGCTCAAGTATCGATTCTCAGATCATTCAAAATAGTTCACTTCAACTATACATTTACAAAATAAACAATATGATTGAATCTCATCATCAACTTCAATGACATCACTAGATCTATTTTATATTTTTAGTCTTCAAGAGCAAAGCTATTTTTAACTTCTTCCCTAATTGTTCATTTCAACTGACCTAGTGTCGCTTCCTTCCAACCATCATAATTGTTCACATTCATGTGAGATCTTTAGTCCCACATTCACCAGTTCGCATTAGGCATCCAGGTTTAAATACTCGAACATACTGTATGACTATCGTCAGCAATTTTGTTGCTGACGATGCCAATCAAATCCTCATCAGTATAGCCTTAACCATCAGCAACAACTCCACCATTCACAGTGATGAGTCCTTGTCCCACCGATGCTTACACCTTCAACCTTCATCGGAGTGACCTCTGCCATCGTCCCAAAGACTTTACACTATGCCGATGAATATCTTCTTGCCGAACATCGGGATGATAGGATCATTAGTAAGAACCATTACCACTGAGTTGATAAAGCTACTCACTCTGATGGTCTTCCATCAGAGTGACTCATGCCGACCACATCATTGACGAGACATAGAGCATTAGCGATACTACTTCTATCTGCGTCGATACAGGAAGTCTTCCTAATGGCCACTACCATCGGTGAAACATATGCTGTCGGTAAAATAAATTAAGTGTTTGCCAATGGTGATCTGTCAACCTGATGAATGAAGAACATGTGAATGATATGAACAAAATCAACGATTAAACATGAGGTTCCAAGCAGTAATTTGAGACACTATGTCTCTTCAATCCTAGACATCATAGGCCACTTTGTCCTAATTCCTGACCTAATTTCCCTAATCCCACTTATCCAATTAATTAAATAAATTTATTTATTTAATTAATTTCCCATTCATAATCCTATCCTTAATCCCATCATCCAAATTAATTAAATAAATTTTATTTATTTAATTACTTTCCACATCATAGCTTATTTTATCTACCCAATTAATTAAATAAAACCTTATTTATTTAATTAATTTCCCAACTATATCCCAACTAATTCAAATATTTAATTTGAATTAAGTCACATGACATTTCATCTCACCTTGACACTTGTCCATTTCCACTTAATCATGTGTTGTAGTACAACTCATTTAAAATACTTTTTATGTACACTATCATATGTAGTACTTTTTGTGTACACAATCACACATGAGACCTATTTCCTTTGACACATGTCAATTGACTACAATTTCTTAATGTGCAAGGAAACTTAACTTAATCCTATCCATCCATTTCATCTAAAGACCTAATTGATCCTAGCCATTCGTTTGAACCAAGCCAATCCTATAAAGCAAGACTCTCTTGAGAGATTAAGGGATTTCTTCTTCATGCAACCTCACTTTGCCGAATTTTCATCTCAAGCCATCATCCATCATCTTCATCTATCTAGCTTGCATCTATCAACCATTAATCATCCATCATTTATCTTCTTATCAATGTTATGTTGTGGAATCGAGCAATCAACAGAACAAAGTGATCAATCAATCAAGCTCATCTTGCATCTTTGAGGTATTGAATGATTTGGGTGTAAGTTATGCATTTCATTGTTTGATCATTTCTATTTGTAAATCCAAATTTTTTGATATACATTATGGCATGCCCGGGGGGACTCACATTCTTAATTAACCCTCCTTGTTTTAGTTGTTTTTTTGAAGTTCAAATCTCTTGGAGCATCAATCTTTCATTTTTACTAGTTTTTGTTGCAAAAAATTACATCTTTCTAACCCTGGTTTTGTCTAGATTTGTAAAATTTGGGGGTAAATTGTCATAGGTGATCTCTTGGGTGAAAACTAACCCCACCATTGTGATCAGGATGTTGTTTCTGAGTTTTTTTTACTGTAAACTTGATAGGTTTCGGTGACAAGAATTTTTGAAAAAAATTGAAAAATCTTTTAGTTTCGTAGGTCATATCATACGGTCCATATGGGTCTGTATGGCCTACATGAAGGATCTCTATGCAAATCAATTATTACAAGTGTGATTTTGTATCGCAAGTTTTTAAAGTCTTTATTGTAGGTTTGATCTCATGTTGTCGCCTCATAAACTCCGCCGACCTCCCATACATCCCAGTTGCCATTAAATCTCCTGCTGATCGCCTCCCAAGATTTTTTGTTGACTCCTGTAGATATTATTTCCCACTACTGATCTTTCTAAGATCCCTTCCTATCATTCGACACTAGCCTTAACTTTGTCACCACTAGTTTCCATCACCCTCCATTTGTGGGCCTCAACGTCTTCACCATTGCTCATTTAATAGTCGTTGCCCGCCTCTGATCTAAACTGTCACCATCCTTATACCTCCCTACACTAGTCACCATCATTCCAATTGTCATTGCCTACCTAGATCTAACCCATAACTCATAGTCACCATTTCCTATTCACTGCCTCACCCAATCTCTGCCCTCCAATCTTCATCGATTCCCATTCAAATCAACCCATTGCTGCTTCCATTGACCCATCAACACCCTATCACACAATCGGTATGTACTGTTTGCCACTCTAAATTCACTGTCACACCCACTGTAAAGTCCACTAGTGTTGAAAAGCCTTTGTCATCACCCTATAATCTAGTCACAATAAACAAGTGGTGGCTATTAACAACAGATCGGCGGCTTGCTCATAGATTTTCAACGGTCCTTAAATACCAGGTGGTGTTTCTTGTTCACATTGCCAATAGTCAAAATCTAAACTGATAGTCCTCAAATCATATTCAATGGTTATTGTTTCATCAACAAGTTTTGTAGCAATTGGGGCATTCTCCAACCGTCACTTGTGTTATATAGTGGGTTGCTTTTCTTTTTTATTCTCAGCGATTGTTGTTTTCTTTTAACCAGTGATCACCCCCTACCACTAGCAATCTCATAAATGAGTGGCCCTAAATCAACATCTACTGGTGACCAAATCAAAAGTTTGGTGAAAGTCATTGAAATCTAGTGGACCTTTGCTTTTGGTGGTTTAGTGTTCAAGATCGATTAGCGTCAAATGCTTTGATCCGATCTATCCAGCGGGCTTCATTTTGTATCAGTGGTTATAGCTATGTTCTCATCGGCATCAGTAGTTGTCATCATTGTTGGTGGTTTCATCAAAGTTTCCACATTTCTGACATCAACCATTCAGCAATAGTGGTTGGCTTTAATAGTCATAGCCCCTGCTCTCAATTCTCTCGTCTATCTTTACTCCAATGCGGCATCTCTTGTCTAAATCTAACAGCCTTTAAACCTTCTCAAATTCCTAGCGATAGGCTTAACATATTTTTGGTGTTTAATTTAAATAAGCATTAGTATAAGTCCACAAGTTTAAAATCAAATCATGGCAGACTCAAAGATCATCGAGTTTTAACATTTCAATCTTTGGCATTCAAATTTAGGATTAATTGATAGGCTTGCTTTGTTCATTTAATTTATTTTTGCTTTTCTTTAGCCCCTTGGTCACATGGGTGACTAGGGGCTAGTTTAAATTGTAATCTACAACATTAATTGTGAGCCAAGCCAATCACATGTGATCACAAGTTGCCTAACTATTAGTGGTCAAGTCAAGCTATCAGACCTGTCATGTGCCTCCATAAGCCAAAGGAGGCTATTTTTTTCTTTTTATCATAACTTTCACATACGGGCTCCAAATCACACAAATGAGGACTCATCGAAAAGCTAGGAGGACAAACTTTTCATCTGAGTAGAAATTATTAGGTGACTATACCATTTTCCTTCATTTTTTTGTAGTCAAAGTCAAACTTATACATAAACTTTGATTGAGCAAAATTTATCAGATTTCGACGAATTTTTTTTAAAAGTACATAGAATTCCCTGAAGAATATGTTTATGCAATCCATTCTATTGTATCAAATCCTTAGTCAGATTTTATCAGATTTCATTTTTTTCACATAATTGTCTCTTTTGCACGTTTACTTGTTTCTTTTTGGAGTTGCTGACTTGTAGATGAATCAAAGGAGCTAAAGAAGCATTTGGATCAATCACAATAGCAAGTGCAAAAGCAAAATAATTAGGTGCACACATTATAATCTATCATCTCTTAATCATTGTTTGGTCACACATTTGGACTTTGGGATTAAAATCAACATTTGCTTGCAATCACATCAAAACAATTGGGCTAAAACGAATCATTGTCTTCCATCACACATTTGGACTTTGGATCTAAAAAGAACAAGTACTTGAATTGTCTTCCACACATTTCATTTTATAAAGGGTTAATTTACAACTACGAGTGTGAATCAAGTGATAACTCACTTGGTTTGCTTTTGTCATACTCTTCTTAGGAGGCCTGCTTGGAGACACACCACTCCAAGGGATGACCTTAATCAAGGTTGAATCAAAAGACACCCTCATTGGGAGTTGGACTCTTGTCACTCTTGGCTAAGCCCTAAAGAACTTTATACCTTTCATAAGTGAAGGTGAAGGGTGGGTTACCCCTTTCTCCCAGTTGTGTGGTAGGATTTCACTTTCAATTCCATAGTCAACTTTGTGCAATCTAGCCTAAGACCTAATTGGCCATACCCACTTGACTAGACATTAGGTCTTGTTGATGTGTCTTCCATGTGTGCTTTCTTAATCATCACATTTCATTTTCAAAGTCAAAAACTTGCTTATGTGTCTTGCGTGAGTGATTCATGTGTGTATATGCATAATCATTTGTTTGAACATTGCCAAATCAAGCTCTAAACACCAAACACATAAACAAATCAATCTAAACATTCATCCTAGTCAACACACATCATATCCAACTTAATTTCATCCACATCATCCAGACAATCTACATCATCATCCATATCCCCAAACAAGTACTTGCCAAAAGGACTTAAGACAAACACTTGGGTGGCAACATGTTTACACCAGAAGACCCAAAAATTAAAATCCAAAGATTCCTCCAAAATCTTTATCAAGGATCACAACCCATAAACCAATATGCCATTGAAACATTACAATTATTCATCCAAAAAGCTCAACCCCAAGCAAGCCAATCACCTCAACTACAACACCTTGTAACCCAAGTTCAACACCTTTTAGCCACTAGTAAAGCCTAACAAGCACAACAATCCTTAACCATTCACTCCCAACCTAATCCATTTTGCCACATGTCATAACTGTCCACTTCATATCAACCTAATCCACCTTATAGCCACATGTCATATCCATCCACTTCCTATCAACCTAATCCACCTATCCACCAAGTCAATGCCACATCAACCTATGAATATCCACCTCAAGCTTATCCAATCCCTCATGCTGACATTCCAATGCACTACCAAGCCCATCCACAATACAATCAAGTGATTTCACAAGAACAACATGCAAGTCCCAATGGCCTTTTTGTATATCAATCAAGTGAGTACAAGTCAACCTTGACAACAAGATCAAATGTCTGCATCTTTGAGTCCATCTCAAGATATTTTGTCTACATATCCTACCATTACACCTAGCTATCAACACTATCAATGGCCTCCACAACAATCACAAGTGAGCTGAAGTCCACCTTTGTAACAAGAAGTGCATGTAGCTCCAAGTGGCCCTTTGTAAATAAACCATGCAAGCCTAATGCAACAAGACTTAATTACCTTTGACAAGGGAGATACCAACCTAACTAATTCATCCTATGAGTGGCCTCCATCATACAATCACATGCTGACACATGAGCCAACTAATCCTATCCCAACACCCTCATGTGATCATACTCCTAGTCCATCTTCTAGCCCATCAAGCCCTTCATCACCTTTACCACCATGCACTTCCAATCCTCCACCAAATGAAAATGTTGAGTATATTTTATGATGGATGCTTGATGCAAAACTCATTGAACTTCCTGAAGTCAAACCATGTGAGGGAAGTACATACAATGAACAACATTATTGTGCATACCGTAGGATCAAAGGTCATAATACAAATGTATGCCTCATATTTAGGCCACTCCTCTTTAAGATGCACATATAGAGCCTCTGTAGACATGCCACATCATCCCAATCCCATGTGTCACCCCCGTCTAGTCCAAATCCTAATCCATCCAATCCCATTATCCCTCCATTTAATCCTAATCCTAATCCAACACCATCTACCCTTATCATCCATCCATTATATTTCCTATCCACCCATACACTTGCAAAGGATGTGATCCATTGGTTACTAGCTAGAAATAAACTACCCCCCATGTCAAACACCCATTCATGAGCCTACCAATGAACTTCCAAAGGTCATGTCCAATCCTATAATCTCATCATGTGGTTCATATATCCTTGAGCCTCTTCAAGAGCCTTTCATTAACATGCATATCCCTTTAAGCCCATCATGTGACCTACAAGTCAACAAGTCTATTCAAGAGTCTCTAACGACAAACCTAAGTCAAGAGCCATCATGTCCTCATCTTGATAACCCTCAAGAGCCTATCAAGTCCACTCTAGAGCCTTCCACTTCTATTCAAAGTCAAGAGGTATGTCAAGAGCATAATCTTAAACATGTGGAAATATCAAAGTTTAAACTTAATCAAGATCAAAGCATCTCTAAGTTCCACCTATCCATGACCTACATATGGCTTTCCCTCAAGCTATTAGCCATCACCATGACCTTGTTCATGAGAAAATTTATCCCTTTTATAGCCCACTTAATCCTATTTTTACTCATATTTATGATCAAGGATCTATTTAAGATCATGAAAATCATGATGATCCTTTTGGCTAAACTTTAGCTATCTCATGATCAAGATGATATCTATGATGAAGAACCTATTCAAAAGTACCTTGATCCTATCCACAATCCCCTAACCATCCATGAGAAAGATATCCCAACTACTTTTATCCTTTATCCATATAGCCGTATCCATAATGAGCAAACATCCACTTGTCCTAATGAGACATGTGCCTTCCAAGAACACATAAGCATAGAAGATCAAACAAATAACTTGGATCTTAGTGAACATGAACATAAGCAAGATCCTAATGATCCATCCCCATCTACCATTGATTCCACTTCAAGTCCACCATCATATCTCCTTGGTCAATCCACATTCATCCATGATTGTTCTTCCCTAGGACAACAACAACCTTTGTCCTCCACTTCATCTTATCCATCCAATAATGAACTCAAGTCTAGTTCCCAAAACACATCTAGTCCCATAGTCAGTTGCATCCTCCAAAACATGAACTACAAAGGTAAAGGCCTAGGTCTATATGAAAAAGGCATTTTGGAGCCAATCCATGTCAATGTTCCCCCATGCTCATATGGCCTTGGATACACACCCCAAGGTAAACAAGGCCAAGATGTTGGTAATCTCTTCATGCGTCCTAAACCTACCACTTTCCATCACACCCCCCACCCTCTACCCAAAACATATGTTTCCATTCCACCTCCATCATCCTATAAATGTCAAAAGCATGTGACCGTACACCTCCCACCATCCACTTTTCCTCCACTTTTGCCAACTCCTAATATCCATCCAACTACTTTACCACCATTGCTTCCAACACCTAATAGCCCTATCATCCAATCCCCTTATCCATTTATCCATAAATTCCCTCACATTCCTAATCAAGAACAACAAATGCTCATATTGTCTAAACATAAAGCTTCCGCTCATTCCACCAACCCCAGTTCCATCAAACCCATGGGATTCCAAAATAAAAAAAATCCTACTAAATGTCCTAAAAATCCTAATGCCTTAGAGCACCAAAGCAAAGAATCAAAGCCAAGTCCATCCAAAAAGCTATCCAAGCCCATACCTTCAAAAGTAAAGTCCAAAAATAAAATGGTTTGGGTCCCTAAGCATAAACCAAGCAAGTCAAATGAGGCATCCTCTTCCACATCTCAAAAGTCCCAATCACCCCCTTCCATCCCAAATTCCCATTCCATCCAAAAGTCTCAAATTCCTTCATCCCACAAGTAAAGCAAAAGTCATAAAAATACTAAGTCTATGTGGGTACCTAAATCACTTCATCACCCATCTCCCAAGCAAACATTGTCATTGCTTCCTACACCACCATCCAATTAAAAGCTTTAATGTCTATCACAGTGTGTGCAACCGTTAGTCATGGTTCCCTTCCACTCCATAGCACCTCCACATACCTAAATCTCCCCACCTTTCATCCATTATCCTACATATCTCCCCAATCACTTCCCTATGGTCTATGCTTTTGTATAGCCTTTCATCCTAAGCCTGATATAATCTACATCATAATCCACTAGCTTTTTATCCACTATCCACCTACTTCATCTACCTCTCATGCAATCCCTTACCAACATCTATGAGAGACATAACATGGTCCATGCAACGACATCCCTCTCCATTGGGACACTATCACTTTTCATAGCACTAGGCACTTGAATCCCTCCTATCCATTACCATGGTGAAAACTTGGCAAACAGGCACCATGTGTAATTGTCATGTTACCCCACAAAAAAAAGAACAACAACAACAAAATAGTAAAGAGAAAACCCTTTGTCCAATGGTGAAAACTTGGTAAATAGACACCTTGGATAAGTACCATGATGAAAACCTAGCAAACAGGCATTATGCATACTTGATCTTCTATGGCAATTACACTTGGGGCACGTTGTCTCATCCATACCACACTATCATTTTCCATCTTATCATGTCCTATCCATACATTCTATTCTACCATCCTTAGCCATCACATAAACATGCCTACCCTACCAAACCTATTTATCTATCCTTCCTCCTTTTTGATCTTGATGAAGACATAGGGACAAAATTGTTGAAACATGTTTGGATATCTCTTGGCATACCCTTTTTTCCAAACCAAGTCCTATCCATTGACTATTTATCCATCTTATCCAAACCACTCTATCATGTCATCCCTTGGTCATGAACTGTCATGCAAAGAATCCTAAGCATTACCACCTAGAATGAGGCAAGTTCTTCCTATGCAACATAGCCTTTGAAGATCACATCCTAGCTCCCTTATGATCCATCCACTATGGCATACCCTTATCATGAGCTTTCCATCTTATAGCTTATCCCCACTCGTTTATCATGAGCTTTCCACTATAGCCTACCTATCCATTTATCATGAGGCATGCATACATCCTTTATATGGCCTATCCTCTTATCTATCCATCCAACTCTCATGATCTTGCCATCACATTTACTATGAGCCCATCCTTTTATCCATCCTTTGAACCTAGACTTGGCCTGTCATTGGTATCTAGCATAAAGGCTACCCAAAATTGTAAATCCATTGACATTTAAATATTCCCAAAAATTTAAAAAAAATTATAAAATGTCTTCAAAAAACAAAAAAAAATCAAATATTTCCAAAAATACAATATATATATATCCAACGAAAAATCCAAGCAATAAAACCAATCACATCATCCAAAACAATCAACTCCATCAACATTCAATCAAAATCAAATCATCATCATCATCAATTCTTCCTATCAATAACATTCATTCATCCATTTCAATCAATCACTTCTTCCAATCATATCAATCAAATCAATCTAAGCAATGATCTTAAATCCAAGTCACACTAATCCATATCAAGCAAGCTAATCAATCAAGGAACATTATCCAATCAAATCAACATGTTTTGCTCCTAATCTTGTCATGAGCCAAATCAATCAATCATCATCATCATCAATGGGATATAGCATTCCCACATCCTTGTGTTGATCTAGGGATATAGTATTACCCGCAATGACAACACTATCATCATCATTCAAACAATCAATCATTGGTTTATGACTTGACAAGGGCAATACCTTGTTTGTTTTACATCCTTTGAGCACACTGAGAACACTTACTTATGCTTAGATTGAGTGGACACTCTAATCATCACACCACTATCATCATTCAAAACAATCTAATCATCAAAATAATCAACCTAGCAACAACAAACATTAATATCAACTCAATCACATCAAGCCAACCATCAAAACAAATCCAATCACTTCAGCAAATCAAAAGTAGCTCAATCCACCACATATCATCCCATCATTAACATTTCACAAATCCATAACTTGATCAATTCAATCCATCTTTCATCATGATCATCAATAAAAAAAATTAGAACTACATCTCATTTCCATCATTAAGTGCCTTGATCCCATGGATACAGGGTATGTAGGCAGTCTGAAGTATGAAGGAAGTGCCCAAATTTAGGCACAGGTGATTTTCCTCTTTCTCCTCTCATCATTTCTTCTATCATCTATCTTGTACATCATTAATAAACAACTTCTTCCAATCAATCTATCATTCATCAATCACATTCATATCAATCAAATCATCATCATCAATCTTTCAAATTCATCAATCACATTCATATCAATCCAATTCAATCACAAATCATTTCTTAAAATCATTTCATCAATCTTCATCCATCATTTCTAAGCAATGATCCAAATGCAAGTCAATCCTTAAAGCCATACCAATCAAGTTAATCAATCAAGATAATTTATCCAAGTGTAATCCATGGTCTTGATCCTAGCCGTGTTGTAATCCAAATCAATCAGCCAATCAGTCAACCAACTCAGCAAACATTCTTATGTTCATCTAGGGATATAGTGTTCCCTGCAATGACAACACTATCATCAACAAAACAATCAAACAATTAATCATTTGGTTTACAACTTGACAAGGGTAATACTTGTTTGTTTTTGTATCATTTGTGCATACTTTCTTTCTTTCTTGTGTGTGTTATCATTTTGATCTTTCATTTGTATCACATCAGTATCTTTCCAGCTAATATTCATATCTTGTGTATGTCGGAATAGTTTTTTGCATTATCCTTTGCATCTAAGGTCATATCATACTTTTTGTGCATTAGGACTTCAATGCTCTAAGTTCACTTCCTCATATGTTAGACAAGGTTGTATTACATTGGGGCACAAGACACATCCTCACCCTAGTCCTTATACCTTGGTGCATAATGTCTAGTGCTATATCAAACACCATGGTTTCTCACTTTCCTTGTAGCATAACACATCATTCATTTCTTTTATCCATTTCCTCTATCTTTCATAGTCTAAGCCATTTCTTTTCAAGAGCCTACCCATGTTTGTCCAACCCGCCTATCCTCTCGAGGGGGTATCCTTATCTTATCATTTCATCCTGATCATCATCCTATCATTCCATCATCATCTTATTCTTTCCATTCTATCCAACATCATCATCATCTTATCTGTTTTCCTCTATCCATACCTTAGCTTCTTTGAAATGATGTTACTCAACACAAATCTTATCATCTCGAACATCGTCTCAAAGAGGGGCAAAATGTAGGACCCAAATTTGTCTCAATTTTGTGTATGTCTTGCAACACCTTGTTAAAACATTATCCTAGACATCATAAGCCATTTTGTCCTAATTCCCATCCTAATTTCCCTAATCCCACTTAGCCAATTATTTAAATAAATTTATTTATTTAATTAATTTCCCATTCATAATCCTATCCTTAATCCCATCATCCAAATTAATTAAATAAATTTTATTTATTTAATTAATTTCCACATCATATCTTATCCATCCTATTCATCTACCTAATTAATTAAATAAAATTTTATTTATTTAATTAATTTCCCAACTATATCCCAACTAATTCAAATATTTAATTTTAATTAAGTCACATGACCTTTCATCTCACCTTGAAACTTGTCCATTTCCCCTTAATCATGTGTTGTAATACAACTCGTTTAAAATACTTTTTATGTACACCATCACATGTAGTACTTCTTGTGTACACAATCACACATGAGACCTATTTCCTTTGACACATGTCAATTGACTACAATTTCTTAATGTACAAGGAAACCTAACTTAATCCTATCCACCCATTTCATCTAAAGACCTAATTGATCCTAGCCATTCATTTGAACCAAGCCAATCCTATAAAGCAAGCCTCTCTTGAGAGATTGGGGGATTTCTTCTTCATGCAACCTCACTTTGCCAAATTTTCATCTCAATCCATCATCCATCATCTTCATCTATCTAGCTTGCATCTATCAACCATCAATCATCCATCATTTATCTTCTTATCAATGTTATGCAGTGGAATCGAGCAATCAACAGAACAAAGTGATCAATCAATCAAGGCCATCTTGCATATTTGAGGTATTGAATGATTTGGGTTTAGGTTATGCATTTCATTGTTTAATCATTTCCATTTGCAAATCCAATTTTTTTGATATACACTAAGAACTTGCCAATGATCAAAGACAAGTAGAAAGGGGATGGTTTCTTAACTATACTTGTTCTTCACTTGGTTGTACAAGACTAGAAGGAGCCTTTTTTTTCAATTTTGATGATGAGTCTGATGTTGCTAACTCAGTAGATGGGAAGTGCATCAAGGCTTCTTGTAATAGATCCCTCTAAGAAGGGATTGACATTACTTCCCACATTAATACAGTGATATTTATTTTCTCCATATGTTCAAAAATATTTAATGGAATAGAGGACACATTATGCATGGAGGGAATCCATGTCCCCTTCTTTGATTGATTTGTAGCCTACTTAGGCACTTTCAAGCCTAATGGAATTTCTTTTGTAGCAGTAGCTCTGCTACTCTAAATTAGAGTTCTGGCATTGGCCACTTTTGCCGTTGGAATAGGTTTCTTGGGTAATATAGTAGGCATAGGGCTATCCTCCAACTGGCTCTTCTTTGATATGATGTTGTTTGCAATGGGCATAACAACACTATCCATAGACTGATTGACAACACAAAAATCTTCTGCAATCCATAGCATCATACTGGAATCAAAAGTAGTCTCATTTGATACTTGAGGGTTGTTACTGGTTGCCTTTGATAATGATGCCTGGTAGGTATGAAAGTTCTGCACCATCAAAGCTCTCTCTTGTGTTCCAAAAGCACAAGAGAAATTATTATGAGGTTGGTTGTAGGGGTAGCACCAATCTACCTCTTGGCCTAATTATTCTAAGTAGGGACTAAATCCCTAACTAGATTCATAGTTGGTATTTGTTGGATGGGTCAGATTGTTTATAAAAGCTATTCAGGGTTAGGATTTTAGTATCTATTATGTTGGTAACCCTGATTCCATTTCTGATTCCTATTAGGATTGTACCTTTGGTTCCAATTTTGGTTAGATGACTACCCCTAATTATAATTCTAATTGGGTTTGGGAGTAGTTTGTATGGATATACTATTCACCTTGTTTGTCAAATTAGCCATTAGGGTCTAAAGGTCACTCTCTTCTTGAGAAAGAGAGGACATTGAAGCTTTACACTATGGGATGAAAGCAATAATAGGCTGCTAAGATAAGGATGGAAGCTCTGGAAAAAGTGGAATAGGAGGTCTGGGAGAAATTTTCCCAGCCTGTATTAAATATTTTTTTTCTTTGAGAGATGTCCCAAAGCCATGGGTAGGGTTTCAACACCCATGGATTGCATCATTACTACAATGTCAAAATTCAAAACTCTTAAAGTATAGAAAAGCACCTTGTGGAGATGGCATGAGGGCACCTGGAATTCTCTCCCACATCCTCTAGAATTTGAAGTTAAAGTCTGCTAGCATCTCACTTGGAGCTCTTTTGATAGTTGTTAATTGCTCAAGTAATGAAACATTGTCTGCCCTCTTTCCAACCTATTTGAAGAGGGGCTCTCCTAACTTGTCCTAGGTATGTATTGAAGCAGGGGTCAAGCTCCTAAACCATTGAAGAGCTCTCCCCTTAAAAGATGACACCATGATCTAGATTGCAACATCTTCATGTTGTATATGATGAACTAAGCATACATTGGATATGTCTTTGATGTTCTCAGCATGGGTTATAGAACCATCACATGTGAAGGGTGATACACTTTTTAGGGCTTTAATTAGTATATCATTGTAAGTAGCCAAATCTAGAGGACTACCTCCATTGAAGGTCACAAAGGGCAAATTCCTTGCCATCCTAGGGATATTCAAATTCAGTCTAGGAATATGCAAGCTTCTTCTATTATATTGAAACCTAACAGGTGGAGGTGTAGATTGAGCTATTGAATGAGGTAAAGTAAGGTTGTTGTTCCTTCTTGTAGGAGACATAGATAACCTAGACCTTCTCCTTGAAGCAGTAGTAGATAGTTTAGTGAATTGAAAATTACCTCTTGAAGATGCACCCTAGTTTGCACATGCATAAAAGATGGAATTGATCAGAACTAGAAGCTTGTGGAGTCACCAAGTGTGTGAAATGTCTACCAAGATGCAAAGTACTGAGAAGAACACTAGATTCTCAGCTTGATTCTTTGATTGCTTATGCTTACAATCCCACTGGGCGTGCCAGAAACTATTGTCACATAGATTTGCATCCAGTGTTGAAGGATTTTAGGGCTCCAACAATCTAGTGAACCATTAAGATGACCTCCAGGTGTGGGACCCTACAGGGAGACGAAATCTCTAGAGAGAGGCCAGTTCCTTTATTGAATAAGAGTTTCAGTGATCCTAAGGATAAACCTAATCTATCCACATGTTCATGAATAGAGGAAGATGGAATAAAGATGAAACTAAAAGGAGGTGATACAATAGGTTTGAATATCAGAAGGCCCTCAAAACAACCATCTATGCATAGAATAAAAATATTCAATAGACCAATATACACAAATGATGAACTACTTGTAGAGGTAATAGAAACTAAATAAAATCCAAGAGGAAAGATGCATTCACATATGGAGATCAAATAGAAAAATACATAGAGCAAAGAAAAATTCATGAGAAGGTAAAAATCTAATGTCTATTCTCAAAGATGCATGATTACAATTGCAACATATATGGTTTTTAGACCAAAAAGCTAACCTAAATGTATTACAATTCATGCTTTATATAGCATTTATAGTGGAGTGCCATTACCTATTGTAATGAATGTGCCCATGGGCCTATCAAAGATATTTCATTGCTAGGAGAGACATCTACCTACAAGACTTCAATGTAGAAAATAACTGAATCCATCAAGCAACTAGCAGATATTTGTGCCATCAATACAAACTACTGAATCATGCAGTTGCGACAATCAATGCAAAATATCTAATCTTTAAAAGGTTTTACAACACTTTAAGTTGGTCTATGATATGTCTTGTCAACCGAGTCTGCACATTCCTCTTCAATCGATAACTTATCCTAATATCCAAATATGCATATCCATATCCAAATCATGAAGTTTGGATCATATTTTCAAAGTGCATATTTTCCTCAAAAAGCCCGCCAAATGAAAGAGGATGAGATTCTAATAAATTTCATCTTTTGAATCATGTAGAAATTCCTTATTGTGAAAGAAATATTCATGATCAACGATGCAGTCAACAATCATATGGATATCCATGAATATCTTCAAGATCTACACATTCACAAATATCTAGATGATATAGAGCGTCTGAATACAATAGTATCAATATCCTGATATCTGGATGTACCCATTGAATTTACCTTTGTGACATGGAGAAGCCATCATTCACATGGGTACTTGATGTCAAGATACTAACTTACAATATGCCACCCTTATATATCCTGATGGTGTATCGACATAGAGAACTTCGTTAGAGACAGGATCTAGATGATGTCATTAGGATATGAACACTAAAGGATAATATGTCAGTGGTAGAATATTGGGATGGTGTCATCATCATATGTACTTCTTTGGGGAGGGGTCCAAATGACATCATTGAGACATTCACTTTAAGGATCTTGTTAGTCAGAAAGATCCAAACATTAGGAAATATATGGATGTTATGAAAAATATGTGTATTGACTAAGGTCCAGACATTCTTGAGATATCCAGAGCTTACCTAAGGTCTAGATATTAAGATAATATCTAGATATTAACTAAGATCTAGATATCTAAGAAATATTGGGACTTTGGTTAGGGTCCAGATATTAAGATAATATCTAGATATTAACTAAGGTCCGAATATCTAGACATCAGATATCCATACTAAAACAACTAAGTATGAAGGTGGAAAACTCTACAAAGGCAAACCCTAACGATTAAAGGTTTCTAGGTTTTTCTAGGATTTCTACAAGGATTGTCCATCTGAAAATTCAAGGATTTTTGCATTGTAGAACAAATGTATTTGAAGGATTTAAGGCCTATAGGGCTATATTCCAAGGAATTTCAAGGAGATTTTGAAGATTAACTATTGGACTCTAGGTAGAGGAAAATAGGTCAACAATAATCAAACTAGACATGGAAAAAGAGTGTGATAGGGTTGATTGGACCTTCCTATTAGAAGTCCTCTCTAAGATAGGCTTCCCACACTAGTGGTGCAAATGGGTCTCACCATGTATTTCTAGTACATCCTTCACGATTCTAGTCAATGGCAATTAGGCCAAAGTCTTTGAGGCTTTGAGTGGTATTTAGAAAGGGGATCCTATCTCCTCATATTTGTCTATTCTTATGGTCGAGGCACTTACTTGGAAAATCAAAGAAACCAATGCCAAGAAGTTATGGAAAGGTATACAGATTGGAGGTGTGAATGATCCTTTCACACATGCAAATTGTTCACAGATGATACTATGCTCTTTGGTGTTTCCACTATGGAGGAAGCTAGGTCTATTAAATACTATCTCGACTTACTAGGAAGGCTTGGGCTAAAGAATTAATTCATGAAAATCAAAAGTGTTTCTCTTTCATAGAGCTCTAGAGGTTAAGCAGTGTATCTTGAATATCTTAGATTTCAAAGAGGACTCACTTCCAAGTAGCTATTGAGGTGTACCTATGTCTAAAGGTATGAACAAATCAGTTTTATGGAACAAAATCCTTCAATCCATTCAAAATAAAATCAATTCATGGAAAGAGAAATAGTTATCCTTAGCAGAAAAATGACTATGTTAAAATTTGTTTTAGCAACTATTCCAATATACATGTTTTTAGCCTTGAAAGTGCCTAAAGGATTTATTTTAAACATGGAAAAAAGATTTTAGACAATTCTTATGGCAAGGGAGAGTAGAGAATAAAAATTTATCTTATGTCTTGGGAGAAAATTTGTAAACCCAAAAGCATGGGTGGTGTAGGTATTCTCAATTTAAGACATCAAAATTAGGCTTTGGGAGAAAAATTGGCATGGTACATGTACACAAAAATGAGTCCAAGATGGGTCAAATTGATGTAGACTAATTATTTGGACTCTAAAGATAGGGAGAAATTTTTCATGACAAAAGACCCTCACAGAGGTTTAAGCATCTGGAATTTCATCTTAAATTACTGAGATCTAATTGGGACACATCTATCATGGCTCATACATGATGGTAAAAAGGTGATCTTCTGGGAGGACTCATGGAATAGATGGCCAATTTTATCCTCAAGGATGAACATTGTTGAGGAAAAGATCTACCTTACATAGCATTGAAGGACTAAGATTAGAGATTATTGGTGGCCAAATCAAGAATGTAACTTTGGTGAAATTGAGTGGAAAAGCTTTGATAGCTATACCTTCCCTTCAAGGTAGAAGAGGATTCTACGGGATATCATCTCAAATAGAAAGGTGTTCAAGAGAAATGTGGAAGATGAGCTTGTATGGATAACAGATAGTTCAGGTAAATATTCAGTCAAATGGGGATACAAATGTTTATCCACCTCCTTAAAATCAGATTCGCCTTACAATCTCTATTGGAATATGGATACATTACCAAAAGCGGGGGCTTTTTCATGGATAGCTCTAAATGATATAATTCTAATAGGGAATAAACTTAACAAGCTTAGCATTAGCTCAAGTTTCAATTGTGTGGTGTGTGAAGAACAGGAGGAGTACATAAATCAGCTACTCCTCCAATGACCATTCAACATCAAATGTTGGAATTGGTGCATGGTGAATTGGAATTATTTTGGATTTGTCTTATTCTTTCTATGGCAGTTGTTGTTGAGATGATATATGACCTGAAGGGTCACTTGTGGTTTGACTCCTATTGGGGTTTCCTAGATTCCAACACCTAGATGGATCTTGATTTGATTTGTTTTTTCTTCTATTACATTGTAGTCTAGCTTTGAATGCTTTTATGTGTTGTTGAATTTGTCGTTCTTGTTATATAACCCTAATGAAGTATTATTGTTCTTATGTGAGTTGTGGTCTTGGGTTTAACTCTTCAATCTCCTCAAGGTCTATCATCATCCACTCACCTCTAATTCTAAGGCAAATTCAAATGTTTGAATAGAGAGAGTGAGTTCAAGTTGACCTAGATTTGACTCTTTGACTTACTAATGTGAACTAAGGTTTCTCTAGGTGGTATTTCTTTAGTTTGTTGAACTTGTTATGAAATCAATGGTTTGTGTGAACTTGTTTTTATTTTTGATGTTTACTAATGTTTTTGGTATTTTGTGGGTTTTTCAATGTATGCAAGCTATGATGTATGCAAACAACTTTTTGTTCTTTTCTCCAACTTTTGAAAAACAAAATCTAGGAATTGAAATATGTATGCAAACTAGGATGAAGTTACCTAATGCAAGTATTCTATGTTTTTGTATTTTCAAGATCAATTTTGGATTACACTAGCAATTGAAAAGTACATGAAATGAAACTATTCTAAAATTTCAATTTAAATACTTAAAACAAGCTAATCTAAGAAACTTAAATTAACTTATCAAGGAAATGACAATGATGAGATTACTATTCCAAGAGCGAGATTGGTGATCTAATTACTACTAAAATAATTAAAAACCTAGAATGTGAATATGCATGAACCTTCACTACCCTCAAGAATCCCTGTGTATGGCAACCTCCTTGTCCTTATATAGCAACGGGATCATCCTCTTGGAAGGAAGTGGGATGGGAAAGCAATTGAATGAGCTTTCAAAAGCATTGAACGAGCTCAATGAGAGCTAAGAGAACTATTTATTGAGAATTGGCATGCTTAACGATGCTATGAATCCTTTGACGACTTTGGAAAAATAATAACAATAAGAAAAAGGCACCTAAGTCCTGCAATGAGCATAAGCATGCTAATTGGAGAGAAAAAATTAAGCAAAAGATGGATTGCAACAATGAATTTTCTTCCTCTATTGCTTGGATGAGGGGGTATTTATAGGTTGGAAGAGCACAAGAGGGGTGAGGATGACTAAGGAGTTAACTCCGTTTATTGGAGAGTTAACTTGCTTGATTGATTAGATGATTGAATAAATTGGAGAGTGAATTAGCCTTGAAAGATTATCAAAGAAGAAGAAATGGAGTTAGTATGAGATGAAGAAGAGTTAACAAGAATAGATTGGGATAAATTTACATGATTGGGAGTGTTGACTAAGTTAATTATGGTCTCCACTATGCTTAGCTAGAAATTGCACACAAACTAGGTGAAAATAGTCTTTCTGGGCTCAAATAGAAGGAGAGACACATGTTCAAAATATACAAGGGTTGCCCCTTTCACTAGGGTAGGTCACCCTAGGTGACCCCTGGGTCACTCTAGAAACCCTAGGGAAACCCATAGAGGGTGACACTTGGGTAAAAATTGAAAGGTGTGTATGCTTAGTTATGATCTAAAAGGAGGATTTGGCTTCTAAAACAGGGTGTAGGATAAATTCAAGTAGGATCTCCTAGGGAGTTTTGGTCATTAATAGGGGACACCGACATAGGAGGAAAGTTGGGTAGAAACTAAAACATGGGTTTGGTCTGTTAGGTTATCTAAAGGCTTTTAAGGGTCAGAGACCTTTAGAATAGGGTGTCAAAAGGTGGAATTAATAAGAATAGGTGGAAAATAAACATGTAGGAAAGGGGAAAATGAAATAAAAAGAAGAATTAATAAGGGGGAAAAGTAGAATGATTAGGAAGTTGAAGAATCAACAAGGGAAAATTCAACTTACACATGTTTCCAAGAGAAGTGTTGTTGAGGGGATGTCATTATTCACACTTTTGTGCACGTAATTGGGATTACATATTATCATGGGGTCCTTGTGGAAGCTCATATGTCATTTTAGTTCTTACATTCACTTGATATATGTGACATGACTTTCCTATACTGGCTCGCAACAAGGATGATTGCATTAGTTATATTCTTTTTATCTTTAGTGTTTTGATGTGATCTTGTGTATGTGAATGAAATAATGCTAATAATCAATACACATTGATAGGCCAGGTCATTAATGAACATTGTAACTCATAATGGAATGACTATAGTATGAACCAATAAATGTACCTAAAAGAATCCCATAGTCATAGACTAAGTCAACTACAATGTCCATATGAATGAATCAATAGGATGTTTCACTAAACGAGAAATTTGTATAAACCATAGATATGGAATGTTCTTTACTTTTCAATTTCTATTCTTTTAAGAATTTCTTCATATCCTTAGGCATATAACAAATCCCACAATTTTCTCTATTTACGTATAATGCTAGAATGGGTTAAGTCTAGCATGTTCATGTCATCCAAGTCCTTTGTCTTTATAAGTAAGTTTTTTCATAATATTGAATCTAGGACCATATAGTTGATTAACTTGAAAAGAAGAAGAAGAAGAATCAGTAGCGGAAGTAGTACCATCTAAATCACTATAATATAGATAGGCTACCTTAAGATCACTTTATTATGCGTAGGGTCACCCATATATAGATGGATCCATATAAATCATAGAGATCTTCTAAGATTTTGGATCAATTTGAGACACTCCTACAACACAAGGTGTAAATTTCAATGAACCCCAATCATCATTAGAAAAAGAATCATTATTTGGGGAATATTCCTTTGTAGGCTCATTAATTGATTGGTTTATTCTATGTAATAAATATTTATGTTCATCAATCATCTAACAAATACTAAATGGTTGAGAATCTATTGATATTTGATATTTTTTACCATTATGTCAAAATATAACACATTGATGCAATATGGAAGGTACAAGTTGCATAGCATGGACTCTATAACAACATATTATAAGACAATTTTCTAGGCATCACATGAAAAAATGTGTCTAAAATAAGTAGATCAAATGTGGTAGGAAGAGTAAAAGTTACCAAAGAATTTCTACCAATATTGTCAAAAAATTATTAGTAATATTTGATTTTTGTAAATTTGATGAATCCAAATTCAATTTTTGCAAATAGTCCTCACTACAAATGTTCAAACTAGATCAATTAATAACTAATGAATATTTTATGCTTAACTCAAAATATCTCACCATAATGTGAAAAGGTTTATAGTCATTAATAACTAACTCAAGTGGGAGATCTATGTCATAAAATGAATTACCGTGATGGTCCTTGTGAGTGGTAGATTCTATCAAAGGAGTCACTAGTTGTCGAGTAGTATCCAAATTCACTAAAATATTTTCTAAAGCTTTCTACATGATGTATTTTTAAATAGGTAAAGCCCACACTAAATCCCAAAGAGATATCTCAACTCATGTATTTTAAAGCTACTCAATAATACCACATTCTTTATGTGCCTTGTATGTAAGCTTAGGTGTGAAAAGGATATTAAATGTATTAGATGGCAAAGCTGGATGTTGAGATGGAACATAATGACCTCTATTCATCCTTTAATGTGTAAGTCAAACTGTATGATATCCATTGAAATATTTTTGACATGAAAAATATGTATATATCCCTAGGAGGAGCTTATTTAGCATAAATTGAAGGACATGAAGATATATAAACCATATGGATAATAGGTGAAGAGGGTAGAAACACATCTAAAGATAGACCACATGTAAACTAAGCCCACATTATCCTTAACGACATTATAAAATGAAAAATAAACATTAAAACAATGTACCAAATCTATAAATGTATGATTGAATAAACAAGATCACTCAAATTATTGTAATGCTTCAATCCATATAAAATATTAATATTTATTGTACTAAAATTCTAATGTAATATCTCAATTATTTAAGGTGTAAGAACAAATAAACAATAAGGATTGTGAACATTAGATGAAAGTGAGCTATCTTTTCCTTCCATTTTCCACAACTCATGGCTGACACTCATTACTCACTACCTAACAATAGACAACATAAACTTTAGTATGCCAAAACAAAACACTTTTGATCGAGTAAAAAGATAATTATTGGGAGCATAAGATGAAAGTGAGCTATTCTTTCCTCCCATTTTCCACAATGACACTCATTACTCATTACTTTACAATTGAACTTCATAAACTTTGGTATGTAAAAGCAAAACACTAGTGACCCAATAAAAAGATAATTATTGGGAGCATAAGCCGAAAGTGGTATCCTTTTGTCCCATTTTTCACATATCATGATTAACACTCACTACTCATGACTTAACAATTGACCAACATAAACTTTGGTATGCAAAAAAAAAAAAAAAAAAACACTTTAACCTAGTAAAAAAAAAATTATTGGGAGCATAACTTTCCTCCCATTTTTCACAAGTCACGATTGACACTCATTACTCATTACTTAACAATTGACCAACATAAACTTTGGTATGCAAAATCAAAACACTTTTAGCTTAGTAAAAAGATAATTATTGGGAGCATAAGTGGAAAGTGATATCTTTCCTCCCATTTTTCACAACTCAAGGTTACACTCATTATTCAATAGTTAGCAAATGACCAACATAAACTTTAGTATGCAAAAACAAAACACTTTTAACCTAGTAAAAAGATAATTATTGAGAACATGAAACTAAAATGATATCCTTTACTCCCATTTTCCACAACTCACTTATTGACATTCATTACTCGTTGCCTACCAATTGACCAAAGTAGACTTTGGTATGAAAAACAAAACACTTTTGAGCATTTCCCTGCGCACCCAAAATCAGTGGACGCTATCGTTCCACGACACTGAAGAAATCCTACAAATATTTAGAAGGAAGATTGGACAAGACCAAACTGTTGACTTCAATCTGACTTACAGCATGGATCAGTTTCCATTTAAAATCGCTGGTGCTGTTTTCGTTATTGCATTGATGACCCTTAGCGGAGCAACTTTCTTTGATATTTTGAATGAGGTTTATTTCTAATATTCTGCTTTCAATCTTGTAATGTTTTGGTGACTGTTTTGTTACAACAAGAGTTTTTGGTATTTTTTCAACAATATTTCTATCGTCCTGTTTAGATTTTTGGATGGAGTATATACCAACGATTAATTTTTTATTATAAACTTTTAAATATATGTTAGCATTAGGTTTTATTAATATTTATATTATATTAAAATGTTTTTAGTTATAAGGTGGGTTTTAACCAATGGAGATAGTTGTGTGATATTTTCAGTGTTGTTATATATTTTGATAAAATATTCATATTATAGATTTTATTAACAAATAAATTAATTTTAAATTTTGATATTAATTTTAATTTATTTATATTTAAGACAGTAAAAATTGTCTCAAAATTATATAGTTAAATTTTCATTAAGTATTATACAATTAGCATTTGTAACTTTAGGAGCTGCAAGGAATGAGTTGATAGAAAATTTAAGGGAACGTCAAGAAGATTAGAAGGAATTGAAGGAATAGGAGAAATTAGGGTGATGAATATGTAGAATACCTAATTTGACAAAAGATTTGAATTTTTTACCTTTCTCATCTAAATCATTAAGAAAGTCAATGAAAATATACATTCAAAGTGGAATCAAGATCATGTCTTCTACAATCAAATTGCTTAAAATGGCTTAAATAGCTCTTGTATGAGACAATGTACATGCAAAAGAGGTATATAGTGAGTTGTGATAAAGATGATAATGGGAATGTGTGCCTCTAAAAATAAGGGCATTAAATTGCCACTTTCTCTATGCCTCATTATTGGCATTCTAAATGTCTTTGTGCTTTTACTTGCCGCCATGTCATCCCCTATATTGAAGCACTCTCCATCACCATACCTAGTTGTAATATCATTCCTCTAGTTGGAATGTTACTTCTCCTTTCTACTAAAGGGATCAAAGCACTCTCCACACTTAGTATTCAAATCATATATTCCATAAATACCAGTAGTGTAAATTATGAATGAATCAATTGAACAAACACTACCAACACATATATGGATTGATTTAATCAAGAATGTGATCTCTTCCCATATGTATATTCCCACAATTGATTAGAAGCATCTTATATAGGTAGGGGTCATTTGTGAGTGAAGTTGTGAACTCCTTATCAAGAATCTCACATACATTGTTGTTCTATACAACATGGTTAGAATTTTAAGGAGCTCTCTTTTCTTTAACTAATAAAAGTCTAAGCAATATAGTTATTAACTTGTTTCCCAATAGCTTGGTCTATTCTCAAAGATGTTATAATGCATTCTTTCTTTTAGGGTTTCTTACTTATCATCCATCCTTTGTTTTCTTTAGCTTCACTATAGTTTTCTATTCTCTTGGACGTTAATTCTTTATTTATTTATAATAAAAATAAAGTAATAAATATACCTTATATTTAGTTAGAGAACTATTGGAATTAATTCAATTTTGGGATCATGTTTACATTCCAAATATTTAGTAAGTCTTATCCACAATCTATTTCATTTTTCCCTCATTCTAATGGTAGATAGGTGAGTGTGATCTAAAAGGTTGATGCAAAATAAAATCAATTAACAAATTGTCTTTTCCTACCTTAAATTTTTCACTAATTTCAAAATCATTTTCTTATTTCAAATTGAAACCCAAAGTCTTAACACTTCCTCTAAATCTCAAAAAGCCAACAAGATAACAAAGTTGTACTTTCTTTTAGTTCCAACATTATTATTTAACTTATCTTAATTGTTTCAAAGCCATGATAATTATTATCCTTAAAAAGGAGTCTCATACACCAAACAACAATTAATCACTTAATTAAAAATGGCCATAAAATGAAATGTCCCAAATGATATTTAATTGAAATTAAATCTACTTTTTAATATGCACCCAAATATTTTAGATATTCACACCAAACTACTTGAAAAGATATTAACAAATTTTGGGGCAAATAAACAATAACTTAACATGCAACTCCAAATCGGATTTTTATTTATTAAATAACTGATTACAAAAATAACATGACTGCTACAACAGAAAATGTACATGCATGAACTTCTGCAACAATCCCATAACACCAATCTTCAACTATGTTGCAGACATGTGAAATATACAATGTGCAATTCAACCAAAATTGCCAGAAACATAGAGAAACCCTTGAAACTAAAATATTCTTACTTTTTCTACTATGACAATATAAATAAGGTTTGATACAACAAAAGAACAATAGAGGCAATTTCCTATCGAAACCCAACAACAAAAAAGAAAACTAGCAAATTATGCTAAAAACCAATTTGTTGGAAACACCCAAAGTCAATTAAATCACAAGAAACTTCACCACACTTGCATCAAATGGGTTATGGAAACTAAGATGATGCTAAAGTAGAAAAATAGTTGTTACAATAGAAAATACATAGAAAAACGTCTGCAAACAAACCCATAATGTAATCTCCAACTATACTAAAAATATGACAAGATATGATTGTAGAATCCACCCAAAACCACACACAAACTCTTCCGAAAATAGCCAAATATGGTGCCTGGAATGTGTGGGTATAGAAATGAACACAACAAACCCTCTAAATAGACAAAACAACATAAAAATGAACATCAAACAAAAATCTAGAACACACCCACAACCTACAAACCCCAAATAACAAATCTACTCAATACCCACTGAATCTTTATCCAGACAAATGTAATCTCTATATGAGATTACCCTTAGGAATTTGAAACTAAAAAACCTTAGATGATCTGAAACCCTTGCATAAACATCCAAGAGTCTCCATCTCCAATGGTCCAATGCCCACTGAAGAAAACACAAGCATATCAACTTTGTGAGAAAATTTGATAAAAAGGCAATAATCCTTCAAAATCAAAGCCTTGTTTTTTAATATGTCATTGCCAAGTTGGGAGCCCAAATCCCAACATCATGCTTGCTAGAAAATCATTTTTAATTCCCAAAATTACCTTTTCTAAAAAATTCCATCACTCCAAGTGGTTCGTTACAACCAAAAAAAGCATTAAATGGTGAGATTCCCATGACATCAAAAATCTATTTTTTTGCTCCACTAAAACCCAATGCCTTATTTCATGCATGCACTTATTTTTTATTATTTATTTAATATTTATTTGCAAGGATTTGAAAAATTGCTCCTGACAATATAATATTAAATAAATATGATCTTGACCCACTATTTTTTGACATCAGGACTTACTAAAAATAGAAATTGTTATTTTTAGAAAGGGGGCATGACATAAAATATTTTCTTACCATATAAAAATTAAAATAATCCACAATATTTATTCTTAAAACATTTTTGAGATTGCAAAAAAGTCATAAATGTTACGCAACCAAAAATCGGTTTCATATAAATCCTAGGAGTTCTAAGGAGATCAATTTAATATTGAAAGAGGGAAAATATGGTATCATTTTAGGACAACAAAATTGAGAGATCACATCCATTCCATTATATTACTGAAACTATTTCAATAACATTAAATTTTCATGAAAGAGCCCAATAATCTTTTTGCTTTCTTTCATGTTTGGGAACATTTTATTTTTCTAGTGCTTGATTATCTACGTCATCATCCTTTAATGAAGGAAAGAAGTAGAAATGTACATACCCAAATCACTTTCAGTGGTAATTTCGAAATCAATTGGAAAAGAAGAGGTAAAGATAAACTTGTATGATGCTCATAAATCATGCCGTTGGAATTCAACCCTCCAAGGAAAAAATCACTTTCAATTACCATAAATTACAAAATAATTGAGCCATGTGCACATGACCCTATTAAACAATACTAAAAAAGGTATCAAAATTATTTATGTCATCAATATAATATTTGAGCTCAATCGTCCTCTTGATGGTGGTGAGGCTAACAATAGTTGTCCTAGTCATCTCATCCTTGAGAACACTAGTGGTCCCACTAGAGTAATAAATGGCCTTATAGCCTTTGTTGGTACTTGTTGGCACCTTCAAATTTTGCAAATTTGAAGTGCCTATATCCTTTCAATGTGTCGATAGAGACTAGGTCGACATGTTGCTCAATCTACCCCAGAGCCCACCTTCGTCGATTAAAATCTTACAACTCAGGGATCATCTTGTAAATCTGTATAGTGGGAAGTTTTTTGGCACACATTGTAACATGCTTGCTCAGTTTCGAAGGTGAGTTTTGATGGGGTATTTAATTCTTTTCTAACTACAACTGGGCTAGATTTGGTGTTCCAAAAAGTTTCTAATCTCACAATTCTAAGGGTGATCCATTTCTTTGTTTGGTCCAAAACATCTCTATTTCTAGTTTCATAAAAATCAGAGACCATATGCCACATTGTTTTAATGCACTAGTTGCGGCGAAGGCATCCGACAGGCCAATTTACAAAGGAGGTCCCTGAAATCATTCGGCGATACAAATTCTGAGGAAATGGGTTTTCTCTAAATAATTGTTAATGGTCCTGTGCAAATTTTTATAGCCCTCCAATGTTCCATCTACCCACAGTAGAAATGCATTGTTTGCCTCAAGAAGGAAATTAAATATTTGCCAATTGCTAAAGTTGAAAGTGCAATTTTAAAAGAAATATTTATTGCCATTTTAATAATTAAAATGCAAATATCATCGGGCAAACATTATAACATTATGTTATAATGTTAGGGGAAAGGAAGTAAAGTCAAACTTGAGCATTTCATACCATCGCACACTCATTCCTCCCTCTTCTCTGAAGCCATGTGATGGTGTGAAATCACCATCTTAGAGCAGATTTTGACCTGCTATTTCTTTTGCTGCAAATTTTGGTGCGTTTTCTCCTCCGTGGGGGTGTCTTTTAAGCATTTTGTGCAACTCCAATGCTGCTCACGTTTTTTGTCTTTAGGGCAGATTTTGGGGGTCCATTTGAGCTCAAAACTAATGATTTATGGTCTAAATTTGTCCCTTGACCTATCCTATTGCTTGGGCAGAGGTTTTAGCCATATTTGTGATAATTTTTGGTTGCCAGAGTGACAAAAAACACCCTTGCATCAGCAAAAACGACCAAGTGATGACGAAATTTGACATGGAGGTTGCAAGATTGTGTTCTTTATTATCTCAGAGGATGGATGCAAGAAGGATGAGTTTAAAGAGAAGGCCATGCAGTGCCATATTGCAGCCGTGCATGGGGATGAGAGAACCTTCAAGCAAGTCATGCAACACTGCAAAATGGAGGTTCTCGATAGCTTGAGGAAAATGTGGAAAAGTCAAAGGGGGAAGGCAAATAAAAAGCAATTAATTCCATAATTTACTTACATTTTGTCTTCCCTTTGTTTTATGAATTTTATTAATATTCCCAAGGCTCTTGGGTGATGGTTAATGATGAAATATCTCATCTAACCCACCAAACGCATTGAATGTTGTGTAGCATGTTCTATGTCTATAAAGAATTGGTAGGCTCACTTTGTAAGGTTGTTGAAGATTGGATATTTTGATCTATGGAGTGAAATACAAGCTTTAGTAGGTCATCCCATCTTTGTGTTTCAGGTTTCAGTTTTATATGTTGAACATATTTTCATCAACAGTCTATTAGTTTCAGATTAAGTCATATGAGTAATGCTGTAAGCATGTATTTGTTTTAACTGTCTCCTTTGTTGTCTGTATTTTTCTTCTGAACAAAGAAACTAAGGGTTTCAAAGTTCTTAAAAAAATATTTGTTGTATTTCATGTTTAGTTTTTTACTTTTGTTTAAGGAACAGATTAAAATGCTTTAAATCATATGTGGGGAAACATGTTAGGTAACAAGGATAATCACAAGAATGGTTCATGTGAATACTTATTCTTAGGTGTATCTACAAGGCAGAGACAAGTAAACCCTTTGAAACTATATGTCTATACTACTGTTTGAAATACTTTACATGTTAGAATTTGACTCTACACCCTGAGATAGGCACTAGTCAAAAGTTAGAAAGATTTCACGGTTCCAACCCTAGTCTTACAACCAAAATATAAAGAACAAAATTAATACATCATTTGGAAACTTTAAGATTATAGGAGTAGGATTTAAGTTTCAAATCCTCTAGTCCACACCTGAAATAAAGTCGAAAGCTAGTCCCTTTGTATTTATCTCACAATTTGGCCTACATAATAGAGGATTTATCTAGTTTTGTGTCAATACCTAGTTGTAGCCAAGATTCACCACATGGGTATTGAGTAGGGAGACCCCCTAGGTCATGTAGAGTCTAAAGTGTAGAGAAGACATTAGAGTTTGTATCTTATTCATTAACCACTGACCTGAGGACCTTGTAGATAAAAGATGGTAACTTTTTACGGGAGCTTAGACAATCAATTAGAAAAATCCAAATAGATTGGTGAATCTACTGGGGATCAGTGATAGATCTATGAGCAAAGAGTCAAATAATTTGATGAGTCTGAGCATGTGGTTTAGATATTGAAGTTTTAAGACCTAGAAGAGGCTTTGTTGCAGCAAATTTAAAAGAATTTATGTGTGGCTCCACTATTGGAGAAAACCCAGAATGAAAGAATGGTTTAGGGAGATTTCGGTTGTTTCAAGCTTAGTCCTCTATGAAGAGAGCTGGTGAAATTGTTTCAAGAACCTGATAAAGGATATAGAAAAGTTCCATATCTGTAGAATTTTTAGTTTGGAAGAAAGGTTAGCAACTGTTACAAGTTTCTAGGTATATTGATGTAGGAGCATCCCTAGTTCAAGAGAAATCTTGCATCAACCAAAAACATTTGCATTTTAGTTTTAGTTCAGTTTGTTTCTTTTTATTTTCTAGTTCATGCAATTTAGTTAGAAGTAGTTTTTGTAGTTTGGTCCGCATTCTTTGGCAGTTGCATTTTAGGTCTTATGGAGCTGGATTTAGCATCTACATTCATTCATTTGCATCATATCTAGAATTTAGAGGTCCGCACAACTTTATCAAAAAGTTATCACTATCTGAAGATTGACTGTTTATCAGAGAAGAGCATCCTGATAGTCTCAGACAACCAACTAAAGGAGAAGTCTTGCAGAGCACTTCTTCGATCGTGGGAGATTAATGACACATCATTTAATGATCTTTGGTTTGTGGTTGACCTTCCTTGTGATCCACACCTCATTCCATTCATTTATAGATGTGTTCTATGCATTTAGGTCCGACCTATCCATGTTTGCACATTATAGCTCTTCGTTGGAGTTTGTGACCTTCCTTGGCTGACACAGAGGAATCTATTGTTTCAGAGATGATATATATTGATGTAATATATCCTTAGGAAAGTAGTTCAAGTAGTGGAAGTAGGAATTCACATATTGATAGCTGATAGTTTGGATTTGTGCAAATGAGCTTCAAAGCCATATCTTGAGCATATTTTATAATCAGGCTTGTGAGCCAAATTGTAAACCCACATGTTGTCGACCAATTTGTATTTGAATTCTTTGATATACTGAATGACTGAATCTACATTTTCTTTATATCTTTGAGTTGTTTTTGTTGTGCTTACTCTTGTTGCATGGTCTAGATAGTTCACTTTGTGGACCCTCCAATCGTGACTACACCAAGTGGTATCAGAGTGAAGGTTTGAATCTTTGGGAGTGAATTTGAGAGACTGGGTGAAGGAATTCCATAAGATCTTGCTGTGAACAGATCGTCGATCCGAGGTAGGTTACTTATGTTGCAACCAATCACTAATTGTGAGGCAGTTGTTACCTTGTAGCTCGATCATTGAGCCTGAGGCAGTTTACGCTTGATCCTAGGAAGCTACCGCCGAGGAGAGTTTTTGCTATTGGAAGAATGGCTAGCCAAATTGATGAGATGATGGAAATGATGAGAACAATGCAAATTTTCTTGGATGTCATCGAGGAGGATCGACGAAGAGGTTTGACACTGAGACCTAATATCGAGAGTGATAATGATGATGAATTGCAATCTGTCAAACAAGTTGGCGAAACCCTAACCAGTGATGAAGAAAAAGAATCATATCAAGTAAAGATGTTGAGAGCTATTTCAAAGATTGGGAAGAGACCTAGAATTGATGTGTTGAATTATGCTGGTAATTTAAATCTAGAAGAGTTGGTGGATTAGATAAATGGCATGGAATAATACATTGAGTATGAAGAAATTGAAGATTCGGAGAAGGTTAAATTTGTAAAGATAAAGTTGAAAGGACATGGTGCTATCTAGTGGAAATAAGTTCAGTTGGAGAGAAATAGATGAGGAAAAAAAAGATTAAAAAATGGGATAGGATGGTGACAAAGTTGAAGAATCAATTTATACATGTTGACTGTGAGTTGGAGCTATTGAAGAGATTACAGACCCTGAGGTAAAAGGAGAAATCTATGAAGGAATATACTAAAGAATTTCATAAGATGGTCATAAGGATAGGACATAGTGAAGTAAGCAAGGAGAAAGTGGCTAGATACATCAATGGACTAAGATTGAACATTCAAGAGGAGCTAAGTTTGGTGAGAATGACATCTTTGGAAGAAGCATAGAGTAGAAGAAAAGTTGAATAAGAGACATGATCAGAGATATAGAGGTAGAGAAGGTAAATTTCAAAGAGGTAGAATATTTTTTGAAGGAGACAAATCACATCTAGAGCAAAATAAGTTTGATAATGCATTCAAGAAAGAAGATAGAGATAGAAATGCCTACCGGAGTAATGACAAAAATTTTCATTACAAAGGCAGTTACAATTCATACTAAAATGAAGGATACAGAAGAGAGGGAAGAGGATTTGATAAGAAGATATTCAGAGGTACTTGTTTCAAGTATGGAGGTGAAAGACATAGATCATTTGAATGTAATCAAGGGAGTACAAGCAAAAGGATAGAGAACATTGAAAGAGCAGCCTATGTGGAAGAAGACCCTGTTGGATCACCTAATTTTGTTGGACAACCAGAGAAAGGAGAATCACTTGTGATGAGGAGAGCACTATTTCAAGAAGAGACAAATGAAGAACCACCGTAGAGGAAGAGTTTGTTCAGAACAAGATCCAAATCAGGAGGTAAGTGTTGGAAAGTTATTATTAATAGTGGTAGTTTAGATAATCTAGTTTCAGAGGAGATGGTGACTAAGATGAAGTTGGAAAGATTGAAACACCCTAAGCCCTATCAGATAGCATGGATTTAGGATGATCATAAGGTACTGGTAAGTGAACAATGTTCTGTAAAATTTCATATTGGATCTTATCATGATGAAGTATTGTGTGATATTATGCCTATGGATGTTTGTCATATCTTGTTGGGTAGACCTTGGCAATATGATAGAAAAGCTATACATGATGGGAGAAAGAACACATATACTATAACAACAAATGGAAAGAGAATTACTTTGATTCCTTTGGAAGATGATCCTAAGGATGTGGTATGTGGGAATGCTAGAATCTATTTGGTAGATGGCAGAAAATTTTTGGATGGTTTGAGACATGAAAATATGTGTTATGCCTTGATTCCTAAGAAGCCTAAAGTTTTGAAGAAAGAGACTAAATAAGAACAACCGAAGGAGATAAAAGAGTCACTGACAAAGTATGAAGACATCATATCAGATAATGTGTCTGAAGGATTGCCGCCTATAAGGAGTATCAATCATCATATGGATCTTATACCGAGAGCAAGTTTGCCTAATAAAGAAGCATATAGAATGACTCCGATAGATAATAAGGAGCTGAATAGATAGATACAAGAGTTGTTGAGGAAAGGTTTGATCAAAGAAAGTTGAGTCCTTGTGCAGTGCTTGCAGTGTTAGCACCTAAGAAAGATGGAGAATGGAGATTGTGTACTGATTCCAGAGCAATCAACAAGATCACAGTTAAGTATAGATTTCCTTTACCTAGGATGGATGATATCATGGATTGTTTGAGTGGAGCAAGATATTTCACAAAGATAGACTTGAAGAGTGGATACCATTAGATCATAATCAGAGAAGGGGATGAATGGAAGACTACTTTTAAGACAAATGAAGGATTGTATGAGTGGTTGGCGATGCCTTTTGGATTGACAAATGCACCAAGTACTTTCATGAGATTGATGAATGAAGTCCTAAAGAAATTATTGGGTAAGTTTGTGATTGTGTACTTGGATGACATTCTAATTTTTAGTAAGACAAAAGAAGACCATTTGTGCCATATTAGACAAGTTTTTCAAAGGTTGAAAGAAGAGAATGTGCTAATAAACATCAAGAAGTGTAGTTTCATGAAAGAAGAACTAGTGTATCTGGAATTTGTGATTTCTACGGAAGGATTGAAGATGGACCCTAAGAAGGTAAGAGCAATTGTTTAATGGCCTACACCCAAAAGCATTGGAGTGGTTAGATCATTTCATGGATTGGCTAGTTTCTACCAGAAGTTTATTAGGAATTTCAGTTCAGTTTATAACCCTATGACAGAGACAATGAGAGGTGACAAAAAAGATTTCAAGTGGACATCAGGAGTTGACAAGAGTTTTGAATTGTTGAAGCAGAAGGTGACAAAGAAACCTTTTTTGGCATTACCAGATTTCAATAAGGTATTTCAAGTTGATTGTGATGTAAGTGGAAGTGCAATTGGAGTAGTACTAAGTCAAGAAGGTAGACCTATAGCATATTTTAGTGAGAAGTTGAATGATACAAGGAGAATATATTCAGTTTATGATCATGAGTTCTATGCCATAGTTCAAGCCTTGAAGAAGTGCAAACATTATTTGTTGCCTAAGGAGTTTGTGTTGTATGTAGATCATCAAGCTTTGCAATATCTAAATAGTTAAGGTAAGTTGAATCAGAGACATATGAGATGGCTAGAGTTCTTGTAGAGTTATACTTTTGTGTTGAAGCATAGGAGTGGAAAATCAAACAAAGTTGCCGATGCCTTGAGTAGAAGAAGAAACTTGTTGATAGGGATGACAATTCAAGGGATGGGATTTGATGAATTGAAGAACATGTATGAGGGAGACACTGATTTTGTAGAACCTTGGAAACCATGTAAGGAACCTGTTGTGATAGATAGGAGTAAGTGGTTGGACTATTTCATTCAAGAGGATATGTTGATCAAAGGAAGTCAGTTGTACATACCTAGAAGTTTAATGAGAGATAATTTGATCAAGGAAAAACACAGTGGTGGATTGGCAGGACATTTTGGTGTTGATAAGATAGTAGCCTTGGTAAGTGAAAATTATTTTTGGCCCTAGATTCATAAGAATGTCTAGAAGTATGTGCAGAGTTGTAAAGTTTGTCAAGTTGTAAAAGGGCGTAGTTAGAATACTAGATTGTATAAACCTTTAAAAGTACTGGAGAGACCTTGGGAAGACATAAGCATGGATTTTGTGATGGGATTACTGAAGACAAAGAGAGGACATGATTTGATATTTGTAGTGGTAGATAGATTTTCAAAGATGGCTCATTTCACACCCTATAAGAAGACAACTGATGCAGTGCATGTAGCTGACCTATTTTTCAAGGAAATTGCGAGATTGCATGGATTACCTAAGAGCATAGTTTTAGATAGAGATACAAAGTTTGTTGGGTATTTTTGGAAGACACTTTGGAAGAAGATGAAGACATATTTGAAATTCAATTTAGCATTTCACCCACAAACTGATGGACAGACAGAGGTAGTAAATAGGAGTTTGGGAAACTTGTTAAGATGTTTGGTTGGAGAAAAGGTAGGAAGTTGGGATTTGATTCTTTTCACAAGCAGAGTTTGCATACAATAATTCAGTGAATAGGAGTACTAAAAGAACACCTTTTGATATTGTTACTGGAATGAATCCTAGAGGAGCAACAAAATTGAGAGATATCAATATAGAGGAAAAGAGAAGTGTAGAAGTAGAAGAATTTACAAAACACATGAAGTCAGTGCATAATCAAGTTAAGAAGCATTTGGAGGCTATGAACAATAAGTATAAGGAAAAGGTAGATGAGAGAAGAAGACAAAGAATTTGAAGCTGGAGATGAAGTGATGGTGTACTTGAGAAAAGAGAGATTTCTAGTTGGGGTATATAATAAGTTGAAGATGAAGAAGTTTGGCCCTTGTAAGATTCTCAGAAATTTTGATTTAGGAAATGCATATGAAGTGGAATTGCTAGAAACCTTGGGTATATCACCTATTTTCAACATTGCAGACTTATATCAATATCATGAAGCAGAGTTTAGTGACAACATGAAAGAAGACTAGAAGCAACAGTTACCACAATAAGCACCAGAGTAGATTGAAGCCATTTTGGACATCAGGATTGGATGCAACACCAGAAGAAGACAATTAAAAAAGTATCTTGTGAAGTGAAAAGGCAAACCGGAAGAAGACTCATCTTGGATTTCTCAGGCTGAGGTGGATTGTCTCAGTTTTCCTCTAGCCCTAGTAAAGTGAGGGATTTACTTTTTCAATAACCTTGGATGTCTAATGTAGGAGCATCCCTGGTTCAAGAGAAATCTTGCATCAACCAAAAACATTTACATTTTAGTTTTAGTTCAGTTTGTTTATTTTCATTTTCTAGCTTAGTTCAGGTAGTTCAATCAGAAGTAGTTTTTGTATTTTGGTCTGCATTCCTTGGCAGTTGTATTTCAAGCCTTGTGGAGCTAGATTTATCATCTACATTCATTCATTTACATCATATCTAGAATTTAGAGGTCTTCATAGCTTTACCATAAAGTTATCACTATATGAAGATCGAGTGTTTCTCAGAGCAGAGCATCTTGACAATCTCAGACAACCAGCTGAAGGAGAAGTCTAGTGGAGCATTTCTTCAATTATGGGAGCTTAATGACACATCATTCAATGATCTTTGGTTCATGTTTGACCTTCCTTGTGATCCGCACCTTATTCCATTGATTTTCAGAGGTGTTTTATGCATTTAGGTTTGACATGTCTGTGTTTGCGCGTTACAACTCTTTCTTGGAGTTTGTGACCTTGCTTGGCCGATGCGGAGGAATCTATTGTTCCAAAGATGATATTTATTGATGTAATAGATCCTTAGGAAAGTAGTTCAAGTAGTGGAAGTAGGAATTCACACATTGATGGCTAATAGTTTAGATTTGTATGAATGAGCTTCAAAGCCATATCTTGAGCATATTTTGTAATTAGGCCTGTGAGATGAATTCTAAACCTGCATGTTTCTAGCCAATCTATATTTGAATTCTTTGATATACTGAATGACTGAATCTAGATTTTCTTTATATCTTTGAGTTGTTTCCCTTGTGCTTACTCTTGTTGCATGGTCCGGATAGTTCACTTTTTGGACCCTCCAATCGTGATTGCATCATATTCTCATAAATTTAAAGAAAGTATTATTATTTTTGAAAGCAATTTATGAGAAGCATTCAAGCCTTAAGATGATGAATGATTCCCTATTAGGTGAAATAGCACTAAGAAAGGGAAAGGATAGCAATACTGAATTTACAAACTTTTGTGATAAAAGTTATAGTTAGCATTATGTATAAGTGTGCTTGTTTTGCTTAGAGCTACTCATGGTGAATAGACCTTAAACAGAGTTGAAACTAGATTTCATACTTTGTAAAGGGTTCAAGGTCATATGTTGTATAAGGAAGCTAGGAACTATGTGAATAATTGTTGCATTTCTGTGAAAGTTTTGGAAAAGGCATATTAAAATGCATCAATATATGCATCTTTGTATGGTTCCTAGTGCAACCATGATTTTTTATTAGCACTAGCTAGGTTTTCAAAGAAGTTTCAACACTAAAAGATATAGACCCAACAATTTTAGTGGCATTAAACCCAAATGTTATTCCACCTAAGGTTAGAGATAAGCTACCAAAATTCAGAGGTATAAAGAGTGAATCAAATGAAAAACACTTGCAGCAATTTAATGATCTAATGGATGACTATGAGGTAGATCATGAGGATGTTGTCATGAGGCTATTTTTTTAGTCTCTAAAGGGAGATACTAGAGACTGGTTCTCTTATTTACCAGTGTGCTCTATCTATTCTTGGAGTGAATTTATGGTAGCATTCATAAAATAGTTTGGTGAAAGAATATCTGAGTTTTCAGTTATTAGTGATTTCATGGGTATCCACATTGAAAAAGATGAATTAGTTCCAACCTTAACCTTAGATTCATAAAGGCATTGTAAAGCATTCCTAAAAAAAATAGACCTAATGTTGCTTTAGCTTTACTCATTTATTTGGGTACATTTAACAAGAAAATGAGCTACAGATTGAGAAGTGAGGATCCAACAAACTTACATTAGGCTTTTGAAATTGCAATGGACATTGAAAAGGTTTCAAAATATGGAATGAGTAGAAGTCTCAAGCCTAAAACTATGGGTTGTCATAAAGAGTTCTGTGCAGCTGAGCATTGCAAGTCAAAGGTTATGAATGATTACCAAAGCAATTATTAGTTTGCTGCCCTAGTTTATGATTTGTTCTTGGATATGGGTTACGTTCCTCTTAATGTTAAATTTGAGCTAAAACATGATGCAAGGAACATCATATATCCAAATGTTGATCACATGGATCCTGCCATTAGAAGTGAACAATATGGTGATAGTATGCAGATGAATGAAGCAAATAGGTTTGAAAATATGGTTATACATGTGTCTAGTTTAAAAAATGTTCATGATCAACTAATAGACACAATGCACATATATGAAAATGGTGTTGTAAATGCATCACATGATCAAGTAATAGAAACTACTAAGGTTATGCATCAAACTTGACCCGGATATGACTCAATCAATGATGAGGCAAGGGATTTTTTAGGTAGTGAGGACATTCCATTAAAATGTGCAATTGATTGTTGCTCTCCCAATAGAGGTACAATAGATCTCCAATGGTAGCCTTGTGGTGAGAGTGATATAGATAATATGTCCAATGATTGTTGTTCTATTGTTCACATTGGAATGAATGGTGTGGATAGTATAAGCTCACTCTTAGAAGATCAGGTGATGAGGAATAATGAATGCATGAATGGTGGGGAATCATTGTTGCTGATTGAAGATATCAAAAGGGTTGAAGAATCCTCATATCAAGCAGTATCAGAGTCTATTGACATGGTAGAAATCTCAGACCTATATGTGATTGAGTCAAAGGATGAAGTAAGTAATAATACTAATTATGATCATTTCTTTATGGGTATTAATCATCTTCCTGACATAGAGGCATTTATGTTTGTTGAGGATTCACATGGTGAGCAAGTAGAAGATGTAAATGAATCATTGACATGTAGCTCAGTTATCCTATTATTTAGCAGTACTTCTAAGGATATGAGACCGTTTGAGGGTCAAAGTGAAAACCATGGTGAAAATAAAGGTAAAAATGATAAAAATGAAAACCTCATTTTGAAGTGAGTGGATATAAGGAAGATCATTTGACTTTATATAATGATTATGATGAGAGGGGTTTTCATGAAAATATGGATTGGGGAATGTCTCTAGATTTGTGTGAACCAATTTCTGAAGTTTTTAAGATGGATATGGGTCATAATTTCAATGTTGAACTAGAATACTTTCCTTGAACAAGGTTTTCATGAAGATATGGGTGCTGATGATTCAGATATGTTCCCTTGTAAGATTAGATGTGTACAAATGGAGAAACTTGTGTATGGAAACTCTCTTTTTCATATAGTTGAGAGTTTTTGTAAGGTGCACAAAAATGAATATGATAGTTTCCTCTTTGATATGCAAACTTATGACATAAGACCTAATGATCCTAGCTATATGGTGGACTATGAGTGCTTTCAGTTTTTAGTTTAGCTAGGAGATCATTTTATAATGCATAATAGTGACATAGATGATGAGATGTGTTATATGCCATATAAGAATGTACTGTTTGATAAATATGAAATACATATATTACTTGATGGCGAAGGGTATGACAATATGTGTGGTTATATGTTTGATTTTAAAGTGTAGAATGACAACGATTACATTAACAGTGTCAGGGTTACCTTGTGGGTAGTTTATGGTAGTGCTTTTAGATTTGACCCAATGCAGTCATATGAAAATCAAGTATTTGATAGAGGATGATTTTGGTTCTTCCTTTTTGGGTCCTGGGGCCTCCAAATAATATTTGAAAATTGTGAATCAAAGCATTACAGATGGAGCATTGACCCTTCAGCCCAATGGATTAGTCACCTGGTCTACATCCCAAAGATAGTTGGAATCTTGCCATGCCTGCAAGAGGCATGCATCCCCAAGAAAGAGCCACTATTGGCACCTTCAAATTTTGCAAATTTGAAGTGCCTATATCCTTTCAATGTGTCAACAGAGACTAGGTCAACATGTTGCTCAATCTACCCCAAAGTCTACCTTCACTAATTAAAATCTTGCAAATCCATATGGTGGGAAGTTTTTTTGGCACATATGGTAACATGTCTTCTCAATTTCATGCTTCCAAGGTGAGCTTTGATGGGGTATTTAACTCTTTTCCAACTGCAACCAGGCTAGATTTCATGTTCTAAAAAGTTTCAAATATCACAATTCTGAGGGCAACCATTTCTTTCTTTGCCAATTCCAATTTCATCAAAATCAGAGACCATATGATGCATTATTTTAATGCACCTCAATTGTGGTGAAGGCATTTGACATTCCAGTTTACAAAGGAGGTCCCTAAAATAATATGATGATATAAATTATGAGGGAATGGGTTTGATCTAAATAACTGTTAATGGCCCTGTGCAATTTTCATGGGGCCCTCTGATATCTTGTCTACCCATAATGGAAATGCACCATTTGCCTAGAGAAGGAAATTAAATATTTGTCAATTGCTAAAGTTCACAGTGCAATTTAAAAAAAATATTTATTGGCATTTTAATAATTCAAATGCAAATATCATAAGGCACACATTATAACATTATATTATAATGTTAGGGCAAAGAAAATAAAGTCAAACATGAGCATTTGGCACCATGGAATGCTCATTCCTCCCTCTTCTTTGAAGCAATGCGATGGTGCAAAATCACCATCTCAGAGTAAATTTTGACTTGTTTCTTTTGCTACAAATTTTGGTGTGTTTTCTCCTCTGTGGGGCTATCTTTCAAGCATTTTGTGTAGCTCAAGGCATGTATTGGTTGTAGAGATGAATGTTACTCACTTTTTTGTTTTGGGGGTCCATTTGAGCTCAAAACTGATGGTTTATGGTCTAAATTCATCCCTTGACCTATCTTATTGCCTGGGCAAAGGTTTTAGCCATGTTTGTGATGATTTTTAGTTGCCAGAGTGACAAAAATGCCCCTGCATCAGCAAAAATGACCCAGTGATGATGAAATTTGACATGGAGGCTGTAGGATTGTGTTCTTTATTATCTCAGAGAATGGATGTAAGTAGGAAGAGTCTAAAGAGAAGGACACACAGTTCCATATCACAGTCGCGCATGGGGATGAGAGAACCGTCAAGCAAGCTGTGTGATGGCATGAAATGGATGTGTCTGATAGCTTGAGGAAAATGTGGAAAAGTCAGAGGGGGAAGGCAAATAAAAAACAATTAATTCCATCATTTACTTACATTTTCTCTTCCCTCTATTTTATGAATAATATCAATATTCCCAAGGCTCTCAAGTGATGCTAAATGATGAAATATCTCATCTAACCTAGCAAATGTATTGGATGTTGTGTACCATGTTCTGTGTCTATAAAGAACTTGTAACCTCACTTTGAAAGGTTATTGAAGATTGGATATTTTGAGCTATGGAGTTAAATATAAGCTTTAGTAGGTTGCCCCATCTATGTGTTTTAGGTTTAAGTTTTATATGTTGAGTGTATTTTCATTAGTAGTCTATTAGTTTTAGATTAAGTCATATGAGTAATGTTGTAAGCATGTATTTGTGTTAACTATCTGCTTTGTTGTCTGTATTTATCTTTTGAACAATGAAGCTAAGGGTTTCAGAGTTCTTAAATACATATTTGTTGTATTTCATGTTTGATTTTTTGCTTTTGTTTAAGGAACATATTAAAATGCTTTAAATCAAATGTGTGGAAACATGTCAGATAACAAGGATAATCACAAGAATGCTTGATGTGAATACTTATTCTTGGGTGTATCTGCAAGGTAGAGACATGTAAACCCTTTGAAACTGAATGTCTATACTATTGTTTCAAATAATTTGCATGTTATAATTTGTCTCTCCACCCTAAGATAAGCACTGGTCAAAAGTTAGAAAGATTTCATGGGTCAAACCCTAGTCTTGCAACCAAAATATAAAGAACAAAATTAATACATCATTTGGAAAATTTAGGATTATAGGACTAGGATTTAGATTTCAAATCCTTTGGTCCACACTTGAAATAAAGTCCAAAGCTAGCCCCTTTGTATATATCTCATAGTTTTGGCCTACATAATAGAGGATTTATCTGCTTTTGTGTCAATACCTAGTTGCATCCAAGATTCACCACATGGGTATTGAGTAGGGACACCCCCTAGGTCCTACAGAGCCTGAAGTGTAGAGGAGACATTAGAGTCTATCTCTTGTTCATTGGCCACTGACCTGAGGACCTTGTAGATAAAAGATGACAACTTTTTAGGGGAAAATACCCAATAGTAATGAACACCAAGAATCCCTTCATAATGGCCATTGAAACCAGGTACTTTGATCCATTAAGTAGTAGGGTCCAACAATGCCCACTAGAACCTATACATACCTTATGAGAAACTCATAGCACTAGCGTACAATTACATCCTAATCGAATCCCTTAAAGGGTAGCCCCTCAAAAGACCTTCCACTTATTAGCTCCATACCCTTGTGTTGTACATAAGATACCCTCCTAGCATTCACCACCATCTCCAACACCTATGATGCCATGCTTCTATTGGCAACACCAACTACAATTTCCTCATATGTGTAATTTGTCACATTGATTACCCTTCCTCTACCTCTTCTTCAATCTTGCTAGCATTGGGCATTGATTCTTCTCAATGGTTATTAAATTCTATAGTGCTTTACATGAAGGTGATACCAACAAATTTAACAAGATAGTTGGAGGAGGCCACTAGGGAGAGTAGGAACTAATTTCCAATAGGATGAGTGTGTAGAATGGAATGAAGATGCTAACCTTTTCCATCTATCATCTGATTAAAAAAGTACGAGGTGAGGTAGAAGAGGAGTGAGAAACATCATATTCATCACTACTCTAATTAAGTATCATCCATTTCAATGGTTAACAATCAATAGTAATTTTGCACATCATTCACAACAAAAAGTGGTAAGTATTTGCCTATTTTTATTGGCCATAGTTGACCTTTGACTATTAAAGTTTTGGTAACCACCACAAGAATGGGTAGCTTTTTGGAAGCCAAATTTAACTTTGACTTCTTTGCCTTCCATTTCCCAGCTCATCATCCACCCCATTTCTTTGTCAATTCACTCACAAACAAACAAACAAAATTGGATGAGAAGGAAAAACAAAATGTTGGGCTTGGATCATCACAAGGACTTTAGAGAAGCATGAGGTATGTGTACTTGCATGCAAGCACTAAACAAGTTGCCAAAAGTAAGAAATGAGTCATTACACTGCAATGTCTTATCGCTGTGATTTTCAAATAAAGTGAATGCCATGAAAGAAAAAACTATCATATTTCCATGTGAAATAAAAATGTTTTTTTATATAATACAAAAATTTACTTTTAGTAAGTTCAATTTCAATTTCAATTTTCATATTGCTATATTTTTTATATAATACATAAATTTATTTTTAGTAATTTCAATTTCAATTTCAAATTTCATATTAATAATTATTTGTATGTATCCATGGAGTTTGTCTCGAATTAGAATCTTGGGAGACTCCACATTTTACATTTCCATAGAGAAGAAAATAAACCTACCTCCTTGAAGTTTGGAAAATAGTTTTGGCAAGAATTTTTGTTATAGAAACACTCTTTCATAAACTATTCAAATCAGCTACTCCTAAGCTTAATTGTATAATAAAGAAACTCGTTGCTTGATTGACTGGTTGATATCGTGGATTTCAATGTAGCATATTTGTTTGACTAATTCTCTTCTCAAAAGATTTACTCTCTGGGAAGGAGTTGTTTCCTACACAAATGAAAATTATGGACAAGTTCCCCAAGCATATGTTGTGGCCAAAGAAATAAACTATTCACATTTGAATTCTAGAAAAACCTAATTGTAGACAATCCTCCACAAATGGTATATGAGATAGATGGATTAGATCTCTCTCCATTCTTCTACAAGTTTGATCAACTTGCTCAAATACTCCTACAAATTGCTAATAGATGCCTATGTAACTAATGTTGTGCCTTATTTTTCTTTTCAAACTGTTATGATGTTTCTTTGGATGTACTTGATAATAAGAATTGCAATGTCTATATGATATTTAAAAATCCTATAAAGAATCTTACTAGCAACTCATACTTTTTAATGAAAGTGTGGGTGAATATTGACTCATTCTTGATTGTGGGCACACATCCATCATTGAATTTAATTTAGAAGCAAACATGCATATATATAAAAGTTAAGGAAAATATAATATTTTTCAAAATTATTTAGGTTAATTAAATAGATGCAATTATTATGTACAAATTAAGAATTGTTTTATTACATTAAGAGGTGTTCCATAGTTGTAGTATGGGTGGAAGAGAAGAACCTCAAGATTCTAGATTGTGTAAAGAAAAACCTAAAAATGGATTAGAATCTAGAATCTTTGAAAAGCAACAGAAAAAATCAAAAATTAAATTAAACATTTGAAATTAAAAAATAAATCTCAATAAATTGGGGTTAGAGTCTAAAAATAGTGTGCGTTATAGAAAGCATGGAAACATACGTTAGCTAAAAATAGTTTGCATTACAATAATCCCAAGAATGACGTGGATTTCCTTGTTTCAATAATCATTTTTATAGGAGGGAAATTGCTTCATCAGGAAATTGAACACTCAGAATCTAGCATTGTTAGTGGTATGATTTAGAAATTTATCAGTATGAGATCATTAATGTGGTTGGAAAATGTTTCAAAATAATTAGTTTTGGAGAGAAGATATGGAGAAGCTTCACTTTGCACGCAAATAAGAAAATGAGCTTGGGGTGATTATCTGGCCTGGCGATGCCAGTTTGATTGTTTAAAGATTCGACGTGGTGGTGGGGGACAAGATTATATTATGGAACCACTCTTTGTATGTTGGATTCACCAAACCATATACCCAAATGGGTTTGGTGATGATGGTGCCAATAAAAAGATTGTGAAGGAAAAACATGGACGTTTCTCCATCAATTCACTATAGGGTTGTGGACATTTAGTAATATAATTTTTTTTAAGAAAGTATCTGATGCTTCTAATTTTCTATATTTCATTTATTAGTAGGAGGGTTTTGAAATGGATTTTATTTGATGCACGAAGGAATATTTTGAAATACCATATGTGAAACTAATATGTATAGTGGAGCTAGACTTTGGCTAGAGATCAATAGTTAGGGTTAGGGTTAGAATTAGGCTTAGGGATAGAATTGTGGTTGGAGTTATGATTAGAATTAGAATTAGGGTTAGGGTTATAATTAAGGTTATAGGTTTGGTTATAATTAGGAAAAGAAGCATTAAGATTAGAATTAGAGTTAAAGTTGGAATTAGGATTAGGGTTAAGGATGGAATTAAGGTTAGTGATACAATTATGGTTAGGGATAGAATTATGGTTAGGGATATAATTATGGTTAGGGTTATGATTAGAATTAGGGTTACTATTAGGGAAAATATATAACCAAGAAAACATTAGGGTTAGATTAGGATTACAGTTAGAGTTAGAGTTATAGTTTGAATTAGGGTTATGAATAGAATTAGAGATAGGGTATGATTAGAATAAGGGTTATAATTAGGGAAAATATTTATAACCAAAAAAATCATTAGGGTTAGAGTTATAATTAGGGTTCAGGTTAGAGATAAAACTATGATCACGGTTAATTTTAGGGTTACATATAATATTATGGTGAGGGGTAGATAGAGTTATGATATGGGATACAAATATGGTTAAGGATATAATTAGTGTTAAATTTATGATTAGAATTTGGGATATTAGAATTAAGATTAGTGATACAATTATAGTTAGGATTAGGGCTATAATTAGGGCTAGTGTTATGATTAGAATTACAATTACAATAAACTATAAATGCAAGTGATATGAAATCACAATACTAGCATGGTGTTAGTCTCCACAAGAGTAATGCAAATGCTCCAAAAGAAAAAAAAACATTAAGAGAATGCAAAAGAAAAAGATGCAAAATATAAGCTAGGAGGTGAGTATAAGTAGACTAGAAGAGACAGGAGAGGTGGCAAATACAAGTAATAGGAAAAGTCCACCACATTAGCCTAAAATAAGCAAGTGCATATCCCATGAAAGATGCTGACACCTTGCACCCACTCATAGTAATAGTCACTTAATTAACCCTTGTTAAGATGTAAAAAGAGGACAAGATGGAATGTATGAGTACACTAGATCAAACCCTCCTTTCTCTTTAACATTCAAGGACAATGACCGAGCCAAGCCACTACAAGATGGAAGAGGGCTCAACTACTGATCTTTGTGCTCTTTTTTGTCAAGGAAATATAAGATTCAACAAAGATCTTCATCAAACCCTAGGCCAAGTATGAAGGAATCCCTTGTTCTAAGATAATCAGATTGAAACAGATGAATGACAATAGAAATCTGGAAACCAAAAGTAGAGAGAGGATCAATAAGATGTCAAAACCTATCTATCAAAAGTAGATGTGTCAGAGGAAAAATTTGGCAACTACCCAAGTCTAGATGTTAGATTTTTCTAGAGGTTAGAACTAATGAAATGCTGCAAATGATGCTCAGGACTTGGATCCAGAAGCTTGAGGCCCTGTAGACTACAACGACAACCATCCAAGTCTATTCGGAGAGATTTTTTGAAACTATTTTTAGATCCTAAGACTCCATTTCTTTCACTTCTTCGCTATAGCTCAACTTTTCCCTAAACTTGTATAGATGTAACATGCACACAAGATAAAAAGAGAGGGGTTTGGGGTTTGTGGTATTTAGGGATTTACCTCAGTCAAATCCTAGGTCAGCATTCAAGCTTTCCCCATTCATTGTTAATGAGAGAGCATGCCCTTGTAGGAAAAAAGGCTAAAGATAATCCAAATGATGAAATGATTCAAATGATTCATATAGCAATGATCTCACCTCAGAGGTGAAGCCCTTGGGAGGATGAAAGCTCTTCAACTCAAAAAGAGATGGGTGATGATGCCAAATTTGTAACAAACACAGAAATACAAACACAATGAATACCTTCAATGCCCTTTGCTCCAATTGTTAGAAATGAAAGTACAACTAAATGGAAATCTGATTCAAGATAAATTTTAGCAATCTTTAAGTGTGCATTAACAATGAAGATTGTAACAAAACATAAAACCCACTATAGAAAAGATGTCAAACATGAAGAACTCAACATAATGACACAATTTTTACATGGAGAAAACCCTTGTGGGTAAAAAACTACACCAGGAAAGAGGCACAAATTTGTATTAATTTGTAAAAGATTTGTACAATACATCAACTACAAAACTATCTCCACAAGTCTTCAATCTAATAGCATTGTGACAACACTTGAGTACCTAAAATCTGTATTGCAGCAACAAATACATGGAAAATACTTATAAAAATATTTTTCAACTCATCCTAGGCATTCACGTTATGTCTCATAAGATTCTCCAACCTGTAAACATTAATTACCATCTTACAAGCATCTTACACTTGTCAAAAAATAGCCATACAAAGTTTGGGGGCCCAAGACTAAATCTGGGTTGTTACAACATCTTATGATATGTCATAACCGTCATAGATTTCACAAAAGAGTATCTTTCCAAGATAGAAACCTTGGGCTAATAATAGCATCTTACAACTCATTAATATCTATCATATGCATCATAGTATCTCAGAATCTTATGACAACTTGCAGATGCCATAGATTCACTTACCAAACATTATGATAGTTTTCATACATGCTAAATATAGTAGATTCCTCAAGGGAGCATGCCTACCCTCATTTAATTTGAGTTTTTACATTTTCCAATAGTAAAAGTCACTCCATAATTACTTTTGGTTACTCTGAAATTACCCCTGTCAGTGAAACTATTACATCTCCTCATGGATAATTACAAATTACATATAATAAATGGAATAAATTGTAACACCCAGTTTTGTTTTCACCCTAAAAACTAAGTTTTAACCAATGGTAATTTTTTTTGTAAAGCTAAAAATAGAAAGGTAATTTGTTTCCAATTCTTATAACCAAGGAGAACATCCAACAACTAACAATAATCATGAATATATAACTTCTACAAAAGGAAATAATCACCCATAACATTTAAACAATATGTTGTTAAAAATTACTTAGAACAATTCTAAAATAAGAACTTACCAATGTCACTGCATCTCGATTGTCGACCATCCAAATTCAAGTCTCGGCAATCCTCAAAAGTAAAGAAGAGAAAGTATCTTCAAGGAGTTTAACCTCCAACTACAGACCGTCGATCTCCCACACTCCTTCCTAATCGGAAGTGGCCCTACCCTACTCAAAAGGATAGACTTAGGATAACCAATGGTGTTTTCCATCTGAGTATTGGTGTTGTGACCTACATAACTTGTTATCATGCATTGCCCTAGATAACATGTAGTCAAGCATGACCATTCCACAAGCTACACCATCCATTCATAGTGAACTATCAATGCACTTGAGGCTCATGCATTACCTTGGCCAAAGGATTTGAATAAAATTAGCATTGTAGCAACGCAAGTAATAAGTTCACCCACCCCACTCGACTTGAATTAATCTGAATCCTACAGTTTCCTATAAATAAGTTCAAAACCATGACCTCAATAACCTCAAGGTGTTTGAAATTCATCATGCATTAATGCATGGCATTGAGGTTTTCTCTCTCTCTACTAGCTCAAGGAAACATCTCCGTCTACATGATATAAGTATGGTTTCCTAGCTTATCGATTATTTGGATAATGCTAAAAGTTATTCCATTAATCTTTAAGTTAACCCATGGCTTAATTTATCCACTCAAGAGTGGTCACTAAACTCATCTTTGTTGTTATTGGAAGGGTTTCACTAAAAGCCACTTAAAATATACAAGGTTTGAAGACCCCACGTTAAAATTTAGCACTCATAAGATTCTACTTCGACTTGTCGAAATCTTCGACATAGCTTAAAACTTTGTCAATCTAAACATTAGAAAACCCTACCATATAGTTTCTGCCAGTAATAAAATTGCATGCAAGTCTAAGCTTGAGACTTGATAAAAGACTCATTACATTGTTTGCAAAACTTCATAATATTAATTGTTTGATTGCAAGTCTCCTCTCAAAAACAAAATGGTTTAAATACTTCAATAGAAAAAGAATTATTTACTAAGGCTAATAGACTAAAGCTGGTTAATATTCACATCTAGGTTAGTAATTTCACCAGGGTTGACCGACCCATTTTAAACTCAAAAATTAAGGATGATTGTGAAGTCTTGTAGGATTTGGCATACATATTGCACCATTGTTACTCCTCAGTTGATGGATAACACAAAGCAAGTCTTTTACTTTATAACTAGCTAATTGTTATACTTTGATAGAACCAAGCAATGGCTTTCAACTGTCCAAAAGAGCACCCAGTCTATGTCATCGAAGGTTTTACCACCACGGACATGATAACAGTGAGCTAGTTCTCAACCAACATCACTCAGTATTCTATGCACTAAACACTTATTCTAATATCTTTTAGGGGTAAACATACAATAGTACAGTAAAGCTCAACCTTTGAGGATGCATCTAAGCATGATGAATTACATTGTGAGTATTTTAACTACGGTGTGGTGCAAAAGACAAGCGTCGTTTCCAGTTGAAAGGTGGTGGAAACAAACAGGATTACAATTGGTAACAATACACACTTTGCATCTTTAAGCAAATAATAAGCCCCATCATATTATAAGTAGAATCATTACTAATATAAACATATCTAAAAATCATGACCGCACAGAGAAAAGATGAAGGAAACCTAATGATATTCTCCAGCGACTATTGAAGACTGACCAATGAGTTCATTTCTTTCTTAGTTGTTTACAATCACTCCAAACTTGGCCTCCTTCCACTTCTACTCTACATTTTTCTCCTCCCAACCCATCTAACTGTGAAGGATAACTATCTCCTCCACTTACAAGACCATGCCTATAGATAAGGGTAACTACCTGGCATGCAAAAACATTCTCCTCTAAATGCGACAACAGCCAGAAAATGGTTTGGCCAATCCACTCCTCCGTGATTGTTCTCCATATTGGAGTTCCATGCTTGGTGAGGTAGCGGTTACTAGAATTAACAACCCATCCCACTACTCATAACCATTATCATTATAAAACAAATGCAAACTTCATAATAAAGGCTAGGCCGACAACTATATTGAGGTTTAAAACTTGAAAGAAAAAGAATTTTTGAAGTAAAAGACATCTTAGAAAGAGCTTAAGTGTGTCCCTCTTGAGCTTCTACCTGATTACCGACATCACTAAAGAATAAAGGAATTTATCTCAAAATGACATATAAAATATAACTAACAATAATATTACGTGTTCTAATACCAAATGACCAAGGGTACTACACACCATGGTCTCTAGATTTAAAACATTATTTAAACCCTTTAATATTCAATAATAGCCCAAAAAAATAACAATTCAACATTTGTTGAATTTCGCAAGGAGACGTTTACGTCGTACGCTCGTAGCACTTTATGATGATAACGATGAATTGAGCACAAATGTGAAACAAGACTTGGGATCGACTCATGCACAACTTTCGACTTTTGTGCTGAACCAATAACAAGACATGACTTACAACTTAACCATAAGTATATACATATATTTACATATAAACAATATATCAGTCATTCATTTTTGACGACATGATTTAGAGTATTACGACACTAATGTTGATTTCCCATACTCTATACGACGACTTACGAAAGGAGAAAGACCTATTCTTACAAACATCATTGTCTCGACTAAAATTGACTTAGCCTAAAATCAAAGCTTAACTCAAGGCATCCAGGTTTATCTACCTGATATTTGTTTTTGGTGGCAAGCACCCATGGGTTATTCCAGAGTCTATTCTCTCTTTCTCAAAGATACTTTCTCTTCCTCTTTCTTCCTAGTGAACATGTTCTAGCTATTCCTGTCATTGACAATCTCACATACAATTTTGTGGTCAAAGCACCAATATTCTACTCAAAACACATTTATATCAAATCATTTCATTTTCATATCAAAAAGACATTCTAATTCATAACATCATATTGATCATAATCAAGTAGATTCCATAATTTCATAAAATTAACCTTTTTATTTTCATATCATCAGTTCCTATGATGTTAAAACATATCCACATAACTGTACTATTTAAGAAAAAGTAAATAGTAATATTGAATCCAAAAAGGGGATGCAACATATCTTTCCCCTATAGAATCATCATCCCCGATGATTGAGTTTACCAAGAAAAATTTTAACATAAAACAAACTTTTATAGTTTAACATTAATGTTTTTGAAAAGATAAGGAAATCTTTGGTAGATGTCATTATATTCTTCCCAAGTGGCGCTATCCTTGCCATATTGGTCCCACTGAATTTTGTATTGCAAAACCTCTTCATTACGTAAATGAAGTTTATGCATTTCAAGCACCTTGAGTGGCTCGATCACAACCACTCCTGGCTCTTGTATCTGTAAATAATTCCATTTAAGAATGTGGTCATTACCTACAAAATATTTCTTTAGGTATGAGACCTAAAAAACATTATGCATTTTGGACAAGACTGGAGGTAGAGAAATTTTGTAAGCCACTGGATTGATAATCTCAAGGACTTCAAAAGGTCTGACATATTGAGGAGCCAACTTTGATGATTTACAAAATTTGATTGAACTTTTATGGGGTTTCACTCACAAAAGAACTTTCTCACCAACAGAGAAATGTTTAGGCACCCATTTGTGATCTGCATAGCTTTTTTTTCTGTCGTTGGCTTCTACCAACCTCTTCCTAATCATTTTCACTTTTTCTTCCATAGCTACAAGCATTTCAGGTCCAATGCTTATCCTAGCTTATAGGAGTTCTGCATTTCCTTCCATATAATGCTTCAAATGGTACCATCTTAATAGCAGAATGATAGGAATTGTTATAGGCAAATTCAACAAGAGGTAAATATTCCTCCCATCTGTATTGCTGATCCATGCAATACATTCTTAAAAGATCCTCTAATACTTGATTAACCCTTTCTATTTGTCCATCAGTTTTAGGATGGTAAGCGGTGCTCACATTGAGTTTAGTCCCTAATGCAGAAAATAAAGTTTGCCAAAACCAAGAGGTTAATCAAGCATCTCTATCGGATATAATCTTTTCAGGTACCCCATGCAATCTGAATATTTCTTGCATAAACTTATTAGCCAAAATATGAGCTCCATCTATCAAATTTCCTAGTATAAAATGTGCTACCATGGTTAGTTTATCTACAACAACCACTATTGCATCATGCATATTCTTAGACATTGGTAACCCTTGAACAAAATCCATACTAACAACCTACCATTTCCATTCTGAAATATCATGTGGGTATAACAATCCAACAGGATGTTGGTGTTCTGCCTTCACTCTCTGACACTCCAAGCAACTTGCCACAAACCTTGCAGCATCACTTTTCATTCCTTTCCAGAAATATAGCGGGTTGACATCAGCTAAAAGTTTTGTTACTCCTGGGTGTCCGGAATAAGGTGCACAATGAACTTCCTTCCAAACAAGGTTTCTAAGTTCTATAGAATTAGGAACGTCAATTCTTCCCTTAAATCTCATCAATCCATCTAACTCAAAATAGAATCCGTCATATCTTGGATCCTTAGGGTTTAATTGCAGAGCTTGCTTTACCTGCTCATAATATTCATCTCTAGATAAACTTTGCAATACTAAATCTTTAAAATTAGCATGAATAGAGATTATAGAAGCTATGTGTCTTCTTCTGGTTAAAGCATCAGCTACTCGGTTTTCTTTACCTTTGATGTAAGAAATCTCAAAGTCATAATCTAATATTAATTTTAACCATCTCCTTTGTCTTGCATTGAGATGGGGTTGTGTAAATATGCAATGAAGACTTTGATGATATGATTTTGGTATAAAAATCTTTCCCAACAAATAACGTCGCCACATCTGTAGGGCGTGAATCACTATTGCTAGTTCTAAGTCATGAGGAGCATAATTCTGCTCATAGATTTTTAACTTTCTAGATTCATAGGCTAATACATGCCCATTTTGCATAAGCACACCTCCTAACCCTTCTCCCGAGGCATCAGTAATAATGTCAAATTGCCCTTCAGGATCAAGGACTTTTAAGATTGGTGTTGTTGTTAACTTTTCTTTTAACAAACCAAATACTTTTTGACATTCTTTAGTCCAAACAAACTATTTTCCTTTTCTCTGCAAAGAAGTAATTAGACTAGCAATACTTGAGAAGTAATGTCAAATTGCCCTTTAGGATCAGGGACTTTTAAGATTGGTGTTGTTGTTAACTTTTCTTTTAACAAACCAAATACTTTTTGACATTCTTCAGTCCAAAGAAACTATTTTCCTTTTCTCTACAAAGAAGTAATTGGACTAGCAATACTTGAGAAATTCAAAACAATTTTTTTGTAATATCTGGCCAATCCCATAAAACTTCATACCTCTGAAACATTTGAAGGTACAGGCCATTCCATAATAGCCTTAATTTTAGCTGGATCAACTGATATCCCTTCTGCTGATATAGTATGTCCCAAATACTGTACTTCTTTCTGGAAGAAAGTACATTTCAAGAGTTTTGCATGCAATTTGTGTTTTCTTAATCGTTGCAAAACAATTTGAAGATGTTGTCTATGCTCCTCCTCATTTTTGGAATATATCAGAATATCATCAATGAAAACTAGGACAAATTTATCAAGGCAATCTCTGAAAACACTATTCATGAGATTCATGAAAGCAACTGGTGCATTAGTTAATCCAAATAGCAACATAGTAAACTCATAATGACCATATCTTGTTCTAAATGCAGTCTTGTGAATATTTTCATCTTTCAACCTCAACTGATGGTATCTAGATCTCAAATATATCTTAGAAAATACTAATGCACCATGCATTTGGTCAAATAAATCATCAATACGTGACACTGGATACTTATTCTTTATTGTTGCCTTATTTAGCATCCAATAATCTATACACAGTCTAAGGGTTTCATCCTTCTTCTTGACAAAAATACCTGGAGCTCCCCATGGTGATACACTTGGCCTAATTAAATCTTTAGACAATAGCTCCTGCAATTGAGCCTTCAATTCTATAAGTTTAATAGTGGTCATTCGATATGGAGCTTTAGATACTGGCTCAGATCCTGGTTCAATATCTATGGCAAAATCAAAGGTTCTTTTTGGAGGCAAGCCTAGCAGTTCCTCAAGAAATACATCACTAAAATTGTAAAGATATGGATATTTTTCCTTAAATGTTTGCTTCTCCATGGCTTCCTCTACTAGATCCATTTTGACTGCAAAAAGTTGACATCCCTTATGCCTAGCCCGCTTTAATTGTTTTGAAGAAATAGATCTGATCCGTATTTCCCTTTAAACACCCTAAAAATTAACTTTGTTTCCTTTATCATCCAAACACTCGATTGTTTTATGAAAATAATCTACCTTGGCCCTATGTCTCCACAACCAATTCATTCCTAAGATGACATCGTAGGACCCTAAAGGTGCTACATATAAATTTACCTCAGTGGAGAAGTTTGAAATATCAATCTTAGCTTCGAACAAACATTGTTCTACCTGAGCCTTTGAGTGATTTGCATATTCAATTATCCATGGTTTTGACATAAAACCAACCTTTCTAGGAAATTTACTTGATGTGCCATGATCCCGTTGTTTACTTTTACTTGCATTATTAGAATACTCATTTTCACCCTCCGTATTCCTAGTTTCATTGACTTTCTTTTCCAATTTGCCCAACCTTTCCTTAGTTTCAATAAGCATATTAAGAATTCTGTCCAATTTATCAATGGAGTTTTCCTGAGAGTTGTGACCTTCCCGATCTTCCCCCTTATTAAACTTTGAATGATCCATGATTGTTTGTTTTCTCACCTGCTTAAGAAAGTACTAATTAGTTCTATGATTTATCATTTTGTATATTATCAAAACATAACAATTGCTCATAACCATAGTTATTCTCAAACCAAAATTTGTCTTTATTATACTTTGCAAAACTGTATATACATTCTTTAAGGACAGACACATCTCATGTTTCATTTAATATTTACAAGAGGGTTGTAACCTTTAGATTCATTGTCTGACACATATTCATGAGGTGTATAACCCTCAGACTCACTATCAAATGATAGTACAATGATTTCAGCTCTAGGTGGTATACAAGGATCCCTAGTGATCATGGGTACACTAATTTAGGGCAACAATTGACCATAATTTGAGCTGCCGTCCTAGCTGTCTCTAGGAGTTCTTTTTTTTCATTCATTTGAGTTGTGACAAAGTATTGGCAAAAGTTTCCACATCATCTAGCCAAATGTCATTTTCATCATTCATTTCCTCAATAGTCTTGATCATCACAAGTCATTTCTGCTTAGCTTGCAGATAACATTCCTTACCAACAAAGGACTTCCTTGCAATTTTCTTGATACATACCATCCTAGCACAGTAAATCAAATCATTAGCTACCTACATAATGTTGATTCCTAATCAGATTAGTGGACTCATCAGTCCTAGTGCTAAACCTGGTTAGCTTTGATACCATATGTAACACTCAATTTTGTTTTCACCCTAAAAATTAAGTTTTAACCAATGGTAAATTTTTTTTTGAAAGTTAAAAATAGAAAAGTAATTTGTTTCCAATTCTTATAACCAAGGAGAACATCCAATGACTAACAATAATCGTGAATATATGACTTCAACAAAAGGACATAATCATCCATAACATTTAAACAATATGCGGTTAAAAATTACTTAGAACAATTCCAAAATAGGAACATACCAATCTCACTGCATCTTGATTGTTGACCATCCAAATTCAAGTCTCGACAATCATCAAAAGTAAAGAAGAGAAAGTATCTTCAAGGAGCTTAACGTCCAACCACAGACCATCGGTCTTCCACACTCCTTCCTAACTGGAAGTGGCCCTACCCTACTCAAGAGGATAGACTTAGGATAACCAATGGTGTTTGCCATCTGAGTACTGGTGTTGTGACCTACGTAACTTGTTATCATGCATTCCCCTAGATACCCTCTAGTCAAGCATGACCATTCCACAAGCTATGCCATCCAGTCATAGTGAACTATCAATGCACTTGAGGCTCATGTATTACCTTGGCCAAATGATTTGAATATAATTAGCATTGTAGCAATGCAAGTAATAAGCTCACCAACCCCACTCGACTCAAATTAATCACAATCCTACAGTTTCCTATAAATAAGTTCAAAACCACAACCTCAATAACCTCAAGGTGTTTGAAATTCATCTTTGTTGTTTTTGGAAGGGTTTCACTAAAATTCACTTAAAATATACAAGGTTCGAAGACCCCATGTTAAAATTTAGCACTCATAAGATTCTACTTTGACTTGTCAAAATCTTTGACATAGATTAAAACTTTGTCAATCTAAACATTAGAAAACCCTATCATATAGTTTCTACCAGTAATAAATTTGTATGCAAGTCTAAGCTTGAGACTTGACAAAAGACTCATTACATTGTTTGTAAAACTTCGTAATATTAATTGTTTGACTGCAGGTCTCCTCTTAGAATAGTTTAAATACTTCAATAGAAAAAGAATTATTTACTAAGGCTAATAGACTAAAGATGGTTAATATTCGCATCTAGGTTAGTAATTTCACTGTGATCGACTGACCCATTTTAAACTCAAAAATTAAGGATGATTGTGAAGTCTTGTAGGATTTGGCATACACATCGTACCATTGTTACTCCTTGATCGATGCATAACACAAAGAAAGTCTTTTACTTTATAACTAGCTGACTGTTATACTTTGACAGAACCAAGCAATGGCTTTCGACTATCCAAAAGAGCACTTAGTCTATGTCGTCGAAGGTTTTACCACCACAGACGTGATAACAGTGAGCTAGTTCTTGACCAACATCACTCAATATTCTATGCACTAAACACTTATTCTAATATCTTGCAGGGGTAAACATACAATAGTACAGTAAAGCTCAACCTTCAAGGATGCATCTAAGCACGATGAATTACATTGAAAGTATTTCAACTATGGCGTGGTGTAGAAGACAAGCATTGTTTCCGGTTGAAAGGTGGCAGAAAGAAACATGATTACAATTGGTAACAATACACACTTCGCATCTTTAAGCAAATAATAAGTCCCATCATGTTATAAGTAGAATCATTAATAATATAAACATATCTAAAAATCATGATTACATAGAGAAAAGATGAAGGAAACCTGATGATATTCTCCAACGACTATTGAAGACTGACCAATGAGTTCATTTCTTTCTTAGCTATTTACAATCACTCCAAACTTGGCCTCCTTCGACTTCTCTATATTTTTGTCCTCCCAAAACTCACTCTTACTACCTCCTCCCAACCTATCTAACTATGAAGGTTAACTATCTCCTCCACTTACAAGACCATGCCTATAGATAAGGGTAACTACCCGACATGCAAAAATGTTATCCTCTAAATGTGACCACAACCAGAAAATGGTTTGCCCAATCCACTCCTCCGTGATTATTCTCCATAGTGGAGTTCCATGCTTGGTGAGGTGGCAGTTACCAAACTTAACAACTTGTCCCACTACTCATAACCGTTATTAGTATAAAACAAATGCAAACTTTATAATAAAGGCTAGGCCGACGACTATCTTGAGGTTTAAAACTTGAAAGCAAAAGACTATTTGAAATAAAAGACATCTTAGAAAGAGCTTAAGTGTGTCCCTCTCGAGCTTCTACTCGATTACCAACATCACTAAAGAATAAAGGAATTTAGGTCAAAACGACATTTAAAATATAACTAACAATAATATTACTTGTTCCAATACCAAACGACCAAGGGTACTACACACCATGGTCTCTAGATTTAAAACATTATTTAAACCCTTTAATAATTGATAATAGCCCAAAAAAAGAACAATTCAACATCCATCAAATTTTGGAAGGAGACGTTTACGTCATATGCTCATAGTGCTTTACGACGATAATGACAAATTGAGCACAAATATAGAACAAGACTTGGGATCAACTTACACACAACTTTCAACTTTTGCGCCGAACCAATAACAAGACATGACTTACAACTCGACCATAAGTATATACATATATTTACATATAAACAATATATCATTCGTTCATATTTGATGACATGATTCAGAGTATTACAACACTGATGTCGATTTCCCATACTCTATATGATGACTTACGAAAGGAGAAAGACCTATTCTTACAAATGTGGTTATCTCGGCTAAAATTGACTTAGCCCGAAATCAATGCTTAACTCAAAGCATCCAGGTTTATCTACCTAATATTCATTTTCAATGACAAGCACCCATGGGTTATTGCAAAGTCTATTCTCTCTTTCTCAAAGATACTTTCTCTTCTTCTTTCTTCCTGGCGAACATGTTCCAACTATTCCTATCATTGACAATCTCACATACAATTTTGTGGTCAAAGCACCAATATTCTACTCAAAACACATTTATATCAAATCATTTCATTTTCATATTGAAAAGACATTCTAATTCATAACATCATATTGATCATAATCAAGTAGATTCCATAATTTCACAAAATTAACCTTTTTAATTCATATCATCAGTTTCTATGATGTTAAAACATATCCACATAACTGTACTATTTAGGAAAAAGTAAATAGTAATATTGAATCCAAAAAGGGGATGTAACATAAATACAATATTGGGATTTACAATGTTAATGGCACCTTATCGTAACATTCTCCCACTTCACATTATACATTGTAAATTAACCCATAGGAAATCAAATGAAAAATAATCAGGCACTAGAAACAAGGCCCATGTCCTCTTTGCACCATACAAACTTCTCTGTGCTCACAAGCTTGGTCAATGAATCTGCAACATTCTCCTGATTGTCTATCTTCTTCAACTCAATATCTCTATTTGCAACCAAATCTCAAACAAAGTGATACTAAACATCAACATGCTTTGTCCGAGCATGATACATGGGATTCTTTACCAAACAGATAACACTCTAGCTATCACAACCAATCTAAATGATCCTGTAATCAAAACCAATACTTGTGCACAGTCTCCTCAACCAAAATGCCTCCTTAGAGACATCAGTAGCAGTCATATACTCTACTTATGTGGTGGACAAAGAAACTGTGGGCTGCCTCTTACTCATCCTACTCACTACACCTCCAAATAGAGGAAACACATAGCCACTAGTGAACCTTCGACTATCAAAGTCACCTGCCCAATTTGCATCAACAAAACCCTATATGTCCAAAGATTTATCAGCACTATCATTACTAGAATAAACCAAATAATGATCAGGAGTACCTAAAGGATTTTTAAACACCTTCTTCACATAGTTCTAATGTTGTCTACCATGGTTAGACATAAATCTACTCAAAACTCCCACTACTTGGGCAATATCTAGTCTAGTACAAACCATTGCATATATCAAACTCCCTATAGCACTAGCATATGGCACATTAGACATATCCTCAAAATCATCCTTAGTCTTTGGACACATATCTAATGAAAGCTTAGTACCATTGGGTAAAGGAACTCTAACTAGGTTGCAGTCCTGCAAATTAAACCTCTGCAAAATAGTATTCACATATTTTGTGACAACCAAAACTTTTTGTTAACTCTATCCCTTCTGATCTGCATTCCCAAAATATACCTTACAACACCAAGATCCTTCATCTCAAATGCACCTGAAAGTTGGGCTTTAAGCTCATTGATCATACCCTTAGTATTGCCGAAAAAGAACATGTCATCAACATACAAAGCAATAACCAATATAGAATCATCAACACAATAAATGTAAACATAGTGATCCTCCTCGCTTCTAACAAAACCTAATTTAAAAAAAAATGAGTCAAACTTTTGATACCACATTCTGGGGACTATTAATTTAGACCATAAAGAGACCTCTTTAACCTACAAACCCAATGTTCTTTTCCTTTTACCTCAAAACATGTAGGCTGTTGCATATAAATTTCTTCTTCAAGCTCTCCATGCAAGAACACAGTCTTAGCATCCATTTGCTCAATCTCCCAATCATAAGTTGCGGGAATGGATAAGAGAAATCTAATAGAAGTCAATTTAGCAATAGGAGAGAATATCTCACCAAAATCAACTCCCTCTCTCTGGGAGTAGCCCTTGGCTACTAGTCTAGCCTGGTACTTCTCCAATGACCCATCTACTCCAAACTTCTTCTTGAAGACCCACTTACAACCTATGGCCTTTCATCCTTTGGGCAAACAAATAAAATTCTAGGTGTTATAAGAGTCTAAAGCCATCATCTCCTCCTACATGGCTAACTACCAAGACTCACTATCATCTATATAAATAGCTTCCCTGTAGGATCTAGGTTCATCGTTAGTACTCAATAAAGTATATACACAACAAAAATCTGGTGGACTATACCTGTCAACTAGATTCCATTGTCTTGTGGATCTTCTCAAGGGTAGAGTAAGAGACTCTACTCATTCTTTTGCATGATCATTTGCAACAATGTTTGTAACAATAGACTCATCTTCATCAAAACTACTCAAATCATCTTCTTCTTCACCCCCCTATATACACCTAAACTTGACACGACTCTATCTAAATAAATATTCTTAATATTTATTTTATCTAAAATCCTCATATTCTTCCAACAATTAAATAAATCATTTATTTAATTAAATCTTTCAAATCCTCCAACAAATTAAATAATACCAAATTATTTAATTAATTCTTCCAAAATCATTCTAAATTAAATAAAACCAAATTATTTAATTATTTCTTCTAAAAATCCTCACATCCATTAATATCTTCTCTAAATTTAAATAAATCCAAATATTTATTTAAATAATCCATTTCCTCTAAAATTTGAGTTATCTCTAAATATAATTCAATCAATTGTGCACATGCAATTAAATATTCTCAATATTTAATAAAGCAAAATATCTTCTCATCCTCATGTAATTTCCATCTTTTAGTTATAAAACACTTAACTGATTAATCTATTTTGTTAATTGATTAAACTCTTTAGTTAACTCATTCTTCTATTTTATCAATTCCTCTCATACAATATAGAGTAGGACACTTGTCCTCTTCCTATTCGCACACATTCTCTCAAATTCTCTCAACCGTTGATCTTCTCTTTCACAAATCTATAAAAGCAACCCTATTCCTCCATTTCTATGATCCAAGCTTTTAGTATCATTACTCTGCAAGAATTATAGCACGCCTTTGGCACCCATATCATTCCATAGCTTACGATCATGCTTTTATCATTCTAATTGTATTGAGAATCAATCTTTGCAAACCTATCATAGCCATTCCCACTTGACATCTTGGAATCATAGCAAGGAAGTGCACATTCTGAGGGCCATATTCATAAACAAGATAATTTGAGATAGGTGACAAATGGAAGCTACAAATTAAGGAGGTTTGCATTGTTTTGTTCTTTATTCGATCAATCTTCTTTGTTCATTATTTCATTGAGTTATTTGGATGTTATTAATATATTATTATTGAACCCATTTTTCTCATAACATTTTTGGCACCCACCGTGGGGCCCATGCCCCAAATTTAACCTCAAAACTAAGTTTTTGTGCATTAGGTACCGTACATAGAAGTAAATTGTGCATCTGGATCATCCTAACTCACATCTTTTGGTGCATCCATCCTCTGAATCAGCACATATACCACGAGAATCAGTTCATTTGTCAGATCTGTGCTTTTCTGCTCTATTTCAATGCTTTTGTCCTCTATTTTAGCACATATGTTTTTGTGCATTTATTCTCTATTCCTATGTTTTTGTACTCTGTAACTACACATTTTTTCTGATAGTGTCTTGGATTATTTCTTGTGATTTTCACTAACACTAACATTTCTCACAGGAATATTATCAGATCTACTTGCAGGTTAGGGGTTGGATAGACATTCTAGTTGCATTATTAACTCACGCCATAGATCTAATTAGCAAGGAAAGTAATTGGATTGTTTATGCAAATCTCATTTGCTTCTAACTAGGAGGATTGTAATTTTATCTTGTTGCATCAACAACTCAAACATAGACCCTACTAGACGTAACTAAAATTGAACCATTGCTATCTATCTTGCTTCTTTCAAAGTTAACAAATCATTGTGCTTGCCCAAGTAGCTAACTCATTTAGTCTTTTTTATTTTAAATAAGGGAAAAGAGCCATTGTCTATCATGCTTAGGGAATGATAGTAGGACTATGCTTCCCCTTAACTAGGTGATCAAAATGCTAGATCTATCATTTCACATGTTTTTCCTTTAGAGAGGCCTGCCCTTGGATATCCTTCCATCCAAATGGGAATGACCTTAAGTGGTAACCAACTAAAGCCAAGCTCTACCTAGCCACTATAAATAAATTGTGTTTGAGGTGAAAGCTTCATGCAAGGAGTGCTGATTATTTATGTATACACCTAAAAATGGCATTACTCTACTTAATAAATATTTTAAATATTTATTTTATCATCATATTCCTCTATCAATAAATAAATAAATTTATTTATTTATTTGATTCACTTCCTCTCATTTAATTAAATAAATCACGTTTATTTAATTAATTAAATTCATATACATAACCTTCATTCTGCTAAATATTTAAATAATTTTAATTATTTAATTAAAATCTTTTATTCTTCCAAATTTAAATAAATTCAATTTTATTTAAATAAAATTCTAAAATCTCCACAAGATAAAATATATTTTTATATTTTATTTATTCCTCCAAATTATCTACAAATAATTAAATAAATCTTTTTATTTAATTATGCTTTCTTATATTCCAAAAATACTTTCCTCTTGTCATACAAAAGCAAAACCAATTTTAAAGCATCTTTAAATCAAACTTTCTCTTAAATTAGAAAAATAAATTCTAATTTAAGAAAATCAAATCTCATCCTCATCAAGAGAGGAGTTAACTCAACAAAGCTGCTTTTCGAATGACACATGTCTTTCTTCCATTTGTTGCATGTCCCTCAACAATCCTCCTCTGTTGATCTTCCCTTTTATTCTCAACCATTGATCTTCTTCTACACCTCTCTATAAATACAACCCTCTTATTCTTCATTTCATAATCCATCGTTTGAACAAACTTATGCTGCAGAAACCCAGGTGTGCCTTTGGCACCCCCACTTTCTTAAGCATTTATATCATCCATTGTTAGTGTGTTGAAGCTTATCTTCAATCACACAAAATATCTCAGCCATTCCATTCTTGTCACCTTCAATAAGCAAGGGAGCATTCGCTTCTGAGGGCTTCATCATCATCAAGGTCAAGAATAGATAGGTGAACTATGGAAGACGCAAGGTAAAGGTGTAAGTATCATTGTTTGTTATTTTAATCTTCTTTTTATCTTTAGATTTCATAGATGTATTGGGTTTTGTTATCTTAACTGATTAATCCATTTTCCCCTTCACATTTTGGTGCCCACTGTGGGGCACTTGCCCCTCTAACTAATTAAAAACTGAGTTTTTCTAAGTGACAGGCCCGTACAGGTTTTGTACAAGCTTTGTAACAGGATCCTCTGGCACATGCACTCTTTGAAGTGATGCATTTATCCCCTATTTTGATGCATACAGTATTTCAGTGCATCCAACCTCTGAAACGACGCTTTTGTCCTCTGTTTCGACGCCTGTGGTCATCCATCACATATACACTCTAAAATAGCACATATACACTCTAAAATGACACATATACACTCTGAAACAGTGCATATGTACACTAAATAGCGCATATACACTTAGAAACGATGCATATATGGTCTAAAATGGCGCATATGTTACATCCTGCAGTGCATCTGTTTTGTAGTGAATTTTAAGAAAGTTGTTTTCTTCGCCAAATGCTCTATGTTTCATGAAATCGAGGCAAATTTGTACTCAAAATTTATGGAAATGCCCCCCCAGATGCAATTGTGAGGTTAGATTTGAGCTAAGAGATCATATACATACATTTTTATCTAAATCTTAACAAAACTAGGGTTAGAAAATGTAAATTTATGTAGACCGATTGTTTCTTTTTGCGCATATGTCATCTGATTTGATGCATCTGTTAAAATGGCACATATATCTCTTGTTACAGTGATTTTGACACCTGTCTTAGCACTTTTTTACAACGGCACATGCAAGTTCTATTTCTGCGCATTCAGACTGCATTGTGGTGCTTTTGTTCTGCTCTCTGTTTTTAGGGTTTGTCTGATTTTGTGTGTTTGAGATAACATTCATTTTTGTAAGATTAGTGGTTGGATTAGTTCATTTAGCTGCTTTGTCTAGTTCATTTAGACTAATTAGGGGAAAAGTAAACAAGTGCATTGCATGCAAATTCCACATAGTCTCTAACTAGGAAGAAAGTAACTGAACCCATTGCTATCTTTGCATTGTTAATTCCTTTCCTAGATTAAATCATTGCTATCTCAAACAAATGGGAAAATGAACATTGCTATGTCTTAATCACTTCCAAGTTAACAAACCGCGTGAGTGCACAAGTAGATTAGCCCATTTAGTTTTTCTACTTTTAACTAGGTTGGATTAACTAGTGTATTCTGTGATTGTGAATGACAATAGGCTTATGCTCTCCCCTTAACTAGGTGACCAAAGTGCCAGACTTGTTATTCCATTTGTTTAACCTTTAGGGGGGCATGCCTTTGGATGCACGCCTGTCCAAGTGGGAATGACCCTGAGTGGTAACAGGCTAAAGCCAAGCCCTACCAAGCCACTTAAAATAAATTGTGCTTGAGGTGAAAACCTCCTACAATGAGTGCTGCTGTGTTACACCGATGGCCACCCTCCCCCAAAACCCTCTAAGGCGTAACCCTTTGAGGCTAGGAGACTCCATAACAAAGAGTAGTGCCGTCGCACGTGTAACCACTCGAACGGTTGCCCTAACTAAGAACCAATTGTGTAGCAAGCCAAAAACCCCTATTTGTTGATGCATAGGGCAGAGCTCTTGAAGCGGCCTCGATTCATGTGACTCTTAGTAGAGGTAGCAGGGACAATCCTAAGGTTCGGTGGGGGTATGAGTCTAAGGAAACCTAGATCTAGCATGCATGAGAAGTGAGTGCTGTGTAGAGGAGCCGGTGCTACCAGATCCTGAAGCTACATGCTTTGAGTTTGTACAGCTAGAGGATTCAATGAATACTGTCATATCCAGCCTAGGTTGTACTTGTTTTGAGTCAAAATAGTCTAAAAGTACAAAAAAAATAAAAAAGATAAAAATCATGGAAAACTTCTATGTGTTTGTTGTGCTTTTGCCATAATTGAACATCAACATCATCAGAAACACTAATTTTTGCAAACCAAAAATAGAAAAATCTTGAAAACATTCTAAAATTTTCCAAAATTATAAGAAAACAAACTAAAAAACTAGAGTTGTGCATCTGCCACGACCTATGGCGCATCTGATTCGACTTCCAGTGCATCCTAACTCTATTGTGGCACATTCAAAACTTTACCAGTATTACACATTTGACCCAGCTTCTGGCATATTTGCACTATGTTACAGTGCATTTACTGCTGCTCATCCAAACCAGTAAGCATTTCTGATCTTGTGTCAATGGCAAACTAATTAGAATATATTGGTCAAAAACTCAAATATCTACAATTGCAAATAAACTCAGGACCCTCGCCTCAAGAGTGTATGGCAATTTCTCAACAAGTCCAAGTCTTACAATAAGAAATGACGATCTGGAAAGCTAAACAGGCCAGTACTAGCTATGCCTCGTCCCAAAATCATACCTTCTTTTCCCGTCTTAATGATACTATTGACAAGGCAACCACCACCTCAAGGGGGAAATTGTATACCACCCCGTCTACTAGTCCTCCTTTGCTATCTTCTAAGACACATATCCTAAAGCATATCGGTTATACACCAACACTACCATCTAGTTCCTCAAACTCTAAATGGAAACCCAAAAAAGAATCAGATGAGTTTTGGGAAAAATATTTTCCAAATTTATATAGCAAAAGAAAAGCTATGGAGAAAGCCAAATCCACTCATCCATCACCTCATCCATGTACTCCTACACCTATGAAGGATGTGATCCAAGGACTATTCACAGAGAGTCAATCATGTCCCCAAAATCTAGTCCTTGACCTTACCAAAGATTCTTCCAATAACATGTCAAATCCTACAACCCCTTGAGCTTATCGAAGAACCTCCTATCATGAACCAAAGTCAAAGTCCATTGAACATCCATGTTATTAACCAAGAATCTATCCAAGATCTATCCACTTCCATTCAAGCACCACAAGAATTATGTCAAGAGCACACTTTAGAGCATGTGGAAACATTAAGCTCTAGTCTAAGTCACGATCAAATCACTTTCATGCAACCTATCCATAATATGTATCTTTTCCATGATCAAGATGATATCCATAATAATGAACCTCTCCATGAGCCACTTGATCCTATCCATCTCCCAACAACTATACATGAGCAAGAGATCCAATTCCATCCCATGCATAACCTTTATCTTTTCTATGATCAAGATACTATCTTTGATGAAGAAAATATCCATGAGCAACTTGATCCTATACATGAGATGGAAATCCAACTTCAACCCATCAATAACCTTTATTTGTTCTATGATCAAGATATTCCCTATGAAGAATATGTCCTTGAACAACTTGATCCCATACCCATCTATGAGCAAGAAACCTCCATTACTTCTATCCCTCTTACATCTAATCCCATCCATGATCCAACAACTTCCGCTTCCTCTAATGAGACACTTACCTCCCAAGTGCACATGGATGATCAACCCAATAACTTGGACCCTAAAGAGCATGATGATGATAAAGATCCAAATGATCCTTCACCATCCATTATTGACAAAGCTACAAATCCATCATCTTATATCCTTGGGCTTACTACCTTCATGCATGAATGTTCTTCCTTAGAACATGAACAAGCATTGTCTACGCCTTCACCTTCCTCATCCAATAAGGAACTCATGTCTAGTGCACCTATACATAATCCCATGGTCCACCGTATACTCCAGAATATGAACTATCAAGGTAAAGGCTTAGGCCTTCATGAACAAGGTATTTTGGAACCTATCCATGTCAATGTTCCTCCACCTTCATACAGCCTTGGATACATACCCCAAGGTGAGCAATCTCAAGATGTTGGTACTTCCTCCACTCCTAAGTCTACTACTTTCCATCACAAACCTTATCATATCCCCAAAACATATGTCGCCATTCCACCTCCATCATCCTACATTTTTCAAAAGCATGTGACCATACACCTTCCATCATCCAATCTACCTCCGCTACTTCTAACTTCTAATAGTCTTCTATGAATCCTACCTCCACTTCTTCCAACACCTTATACATCCATCTATAAATCCTCTAACAACCCCAATCATGGCCAACAAATGCACACGTTATCTAAACAACACGCTTCCACCAACCTCGCTTCCACCATCCCCAGGGTATTCAAAAGCACAAATCTGGATGCCTCTACCTATAAAGTCAAAAATCCTAAGAGTCTTCCTGACCTAGGATGCAAAAGCCAAAAATCAAAGAAACATCCATCTCAAAATCTACATACACCCACACACCTCAATGCCAAATTGAAAAAGGTGTGGGTCCCCAAGAAAGAAATAATTATCTTAGAACTTACACAGAATCTGCATATACGGTCCAAGCCCATAACTTCATAGGTAAACTCTAAAAGAAAAATAGTTTGGGTACCCAAGCAAAAATCCCTAAATTTAGATGAGGCATCCACCTCTCAAGAATTCCAACCATTCACTTTCTCCCATTCCATCCAAAAGTATCAAATCTTTCCATCCCACATGACAAACAAAAATCAAAACAATGCAATGTCTATGTGGGTCCCTAAAGGCCCATATCATTCATCCACCAAGAAAAACTCCCTATTGCTTCCTACACCACCTTCCCATCATTAGCTTCAACGTTTATCATAGTATGTGTAATCATTGGTCATGGTTCCCTTCCATTCCACAACACTTCCGTATAACTCCATCTCCCCTCCCTTCCACTACTATCCTACATATCTTCCTCATCCTATGGTCCATGCTTGTGCGTAAGCCTTCCCTCCATATTTTACATCATCATCCACTATCACACCCTTCCATAATCCAATATCTACCATTCTCCATCTCACATTCATGCAATCCCCTACCAACATCTATGAGCACACTTGACATGGTCCATGCAACAACATCTATCTAGTGGGACTATCACCTTTTAGGAAACTAGATGCTTGAGTTTCTCCTTTCCATATCCACCTTCTCCTATCTAAATATTCAAAAAAAAAAAGTAAAAAAAAAATCCCTTCATCCAACAGTGAAAATTTGGCAAGCAGGCGCCCTAGATAAGTACCATGATGAAACCCTGGCAAACAGGCGTCATGTGTAAGTTGATCTCCTATGTCACCTACACTTGGGGGCACCTTGTCTCATCAGCGTATCACTTTTCTCCTACCAGTTTCCTTCATACCATTTCCTATCCTATTCCTCTATCCATTATATACCTATATTGTCTAGTCCATCCATCCTAATCTTCCATTCCTCTATTTTTCTTGATCTTGATAAATATTGGGGGCACAATGTTGACAAATGTTTTAGATGTCTCTTGGCATACCTTATCCCTCCAAACCATGCAAATCCTTCATTATCCTCTCATCCTCCTCCTTCGTCTTAAGCATTGTCATAAAAATTCCTAAGTATTCTACCTACATTGGGGTACATTATTCTTATGCGACATAGTCATTGGAGATCACATCCATGTTTCCTTCTACCTAACCATCCGTATCTACTATCTTCCATCCATCTACCTATCCATGGTGTTTCCCTTGTCATTAGTATCTAGCATTAAGGCGATCCAAAATTCTTATCTAGTATCTTGTCCATAGTGTCAGCCTAGCATAGCCTCTGTCATTAGTTTTATCTGATCATCCCATATCTGATCCATAGCTGTTTCATATCTGATCCATAGTTGTTTCATATCATGTCTCATCCGATCCATATCTTAGGTCCATCAGGGTTCTCCCTGAACTATGTTGCCTCTGCGTCGTCACGTAGGTAAGGGAATTGTCAATGCACCCCCGAGGCTCTACTTCCCATCCATTCCCTACCTTATCACCTATCCTCCAGTCCATCCACGTTCACACCTTTCACTAGGCAAAGCACACGCAACAAAGTAAGCTTCCCAAAACAAAAATCTTGGCACAAACAGCATCAACCTATCCAAAGCAAAGTAGCGCACCATATCGAAACACTCTAAACAATTCTATACCAATTATGGCAAAAAGATACATCTAATACAAGAATGTTTTGTCAACAAGTTAACTTACAAAGTCTTGGATTTTTGTCATTATGTCTTCCTATGCTACTCAAGGATGCCAAAAACCTAGAGATGCTATGATGGGGGCATAATCTTTTTCTTTATCTGTTGCTTGTGGATTAAACTTTAGTAATATGACAACTTTTGTCTAACGACATGATCACAAAAGATCATCAAGGACTCCAAGGTCTAAACATGAAAAGGGGCAATCCTTGTCTATTGAAACGCAATAAGTACTCAGGTTATCGAGAGTAAATTTTGAGTAGATACTTGTACCAACTTGCTATATCAAAATCCATGTAAGTAATACTCAGGTCATCTCGGTCTAATTATACCTAGATGCTTGTATTTTCTTACAACATAAAAAAGCCCAATGATGAAATAAACACTTCAAAATACTTGCTATATCAAGATGAGAAATATCCATATCCATATCCATACCATATCTAATTGCGTCTCATATCCATATCCATATCCAATTGCATTTCTCCATATCCAATCCAATAAAGATCCAAAATGTAGCGAATCAATGTTTACAAAAGCTTGTGATTTCTTCTATCGAGTCATTCTTCTATCGATCAAATTTCTATCTATCTTCATATCTCATGTCAATAGTTCTAGCTATCAATCCGAGCAACGATCCAAATGTAATTCTATCCTTAATCCATACCAATCGAGTCAAGCCAATCTTCTCAAATTATCTAATCGCAATCAGTGGTCTTGATCCTAATCTTGTCGTAAACTGTATCAATCAGTCATAACTATCCTTCGTGTTGCTCTAGGGATAATCGTTCCCCACCATGACAACACTATCATATATCGTTATCATATCAAATGTCTTAGACAGGATGTTGCATTGTCAAAACTAGACCCAGAGTCTTATACAACATGTTTCATTCCTGACACTAGACATCATCGATCTATATCGTTGGTTTACCGCTTGACCGGGGCAATACCTTGCCTATTTTTGTATCATTTGTGCATACTTGCTTCTTGCTTGTGTGAGTTATCTTTTTATCTTGCATCTCGTATCATTCATCTCTTTCTTTTGCATCCAACCATTTCTTCTCCTGTCAACGTATCTCATCATGAGATTGTCCGTTTCACGCTTTCTGTCGTCTCCTCGTCCAATCTCCCAAGGGGGCATCCTATCGTTAAACTTGTACCAGGGACAAACTAGGGCATGTATCATTTTTAGATAATCTTATTCTTTGAAACAAAATGATAAAACACATTGCATCAAATAGGTGAAAAATGTATACACCTAAAAATGGCATGACTCTACTTAAATAAATATTTTAAATATTTATTTCATCATCATATTCCTCTATCAATAAATTTATTTATTTATTTAATTCACTTCCTCTCATTTAATTAAATAAATCACATTTATTTAATTAATTAAATTCATATACATCACCTTCATTCTGCTAAATAATTAAATAATTTTAATTATTTAATTAAAATCTTTTATTCTTCCAAATTTAAATAAAATTCTAAAATCTCCACAAAATAAAATATATTTTTATATTTTATTTATTCCTCCAAATTATCTACAAATAATTAAATAAATCTTTTTATTTAATTATGCCTTCTTATCTTCTAAAAATACTTTCCTCTTGTCATACAAAAGCAAAAGCAATTTTAAAGCATCTTTAAAGCAAACTTTCTCTTAAATTAGAAAAATAAATTCTAATTTAATAAAATCAAATCTCATCCTCATCAAGAGAGGAGTTAACTCAACAAAGCTACTTTTCAAATGACACATGTCTTTCTTCCATTTGTTGCACGTTCCTCAATCCTCCTCCGTTGATCTTCCCTTTTATTCTCAACCATTGATCTTCTTCTACACCTCTCTATAAATACAACCCTCTTATTCTTCATTTCATAATCCATCGTTTGAACAAACTTATGTTGCAGAAACCTAGGCGTGTCTTTGGCATCCCCACTTTCTTAAGCATTTATATCATCCATTGTTAGTGTGTTGAAGCTCATCTTCAATCACCCAAAATAGCTCATCCATTCAATTCTTGTCACCTTCAACAAGCAAGGGAGCATTCGCTTTTGAGGGCTTCATCATCATCAAGGTCAAGAAGAGATAGGCGAACTATGGAAGGCGCAAGGTAAAGGTGTAAGTATCATTGTTTGTTATTTTAATCTCCTTTTTATCTTCATATTTCATTGATGTATTGGGTGTTGTTATCTTAATTGTTAATCCATTTTCCCCTTCACATTTTGGCACCCACTGTGGGGCACTTGCCCCTCTAACTAATAAAAAATTGAGTTTTTGTAAGTGACAAGTCTGTACAGGTTTCGTACTAGCTTTGTAACAGGATCCTCTAGTGCATGTGCTCTATGAAGTGACGCATTTATCCCCTATTTCAACACATACAGTATTTCGGTGCATCCAACCTCTAAAACGATGCTTTTGTCCTCTATTTCGATGCCTGTGGTCATCCAGCGCATATACACTCTAAAATGTCACATATACACTCTGAAATAGTGCATATACACTAAATAGTGCATATACACTCTGAAACGATGCATATACGCTCTAAAATGGTGCATATGTTACATCCTGTATCGCATTTGTTTTGTAGTGAATTTTAAGAAAGTTGTTTTCTTCACCAAACGCTCTATTTTTCATGAAATCTAGGCAAATTTATACAAAAAAAATATGGAAATGCCCCCCCAGACACAATGGTGAGGTTAGATTTAAGCTAACAGATCATATACATACATTTTTATCGAAATCTTAACAAAACTAGGGTTAGAAAATGCAAATTTCTATAGACCGATTGTTTCTTTCTATGCATATGTCCTCTGATTTGACGCATCTGTTAAAATGGCACATATATCTCTTGTTGCAGTGATTTGATACCTGTCTTAGCACTTTTTTACAACAGTGCATGCAAGTTCTATTTTTGGTCATTTAGATTGCATTGCGGTGCTTTTGTTCTACTCTCTATTTTTAGGGTTTGTCTGATTTTGTGTGTTTGAGATAACATTCATTTTTGTAGGATTAGTGGCTGGATTAGTTCATTTAGCTACTTTGTCTAGTTCATTTAGACTAATTAGGGGAAAAGTGAACAAGTGCATTGCATGCAAATTCCACATAGTCTCTAACTAGGAAGAAAGTAACTAAACCCATTGCTATCTTTGCATTGTTAATTCCTTTCCTATATTAAATCATTGCTATCTCAAACAAATGGGAAAATGAACATTGATATGTCTTAATCACTTCCAAGTTAACAAACCACGTGAGTGCACAAGTAGATTAGCCCATTTAGTTTTTCTACTTTTAATTAGGTTGGATTAACTAGTGTATTCTATGATTGTGAATGACAATAGGCTTATGCTCTCCCCTTAACTAGGTGACCAATGTGCCAGACTTGTCATTCCATTTGTTTAACCTTTAGGGGGGCCTGCCCTTGGATGCACGCCTATCCAAGTGGGAACAAACCTGAGTGGTAACAGGCTAAAGCCAAGCCCTACCAAGCCACTTAAAATAAATTGTGCTTAAGGTGAAAACCTCCTACAACGAGTGCTGCTGTGTTACACAGACGGCCAACCTCCCCAAAACCCTCTAAGGCGTAACCCTTTGAGGCTGGGAGACTCCATAATGGAGAGTAGCACTGCCGCATGTGTAACCACTTGAACGGTTGCCTTGACTAAGAACCAATTGTGTAGCAAGCCAAAAACCCCTATTTGTTGATGCAAAGGGCAGAGCTCTTGAAGCGGCCTCAATTCCTATGACTCTTAGTAGAGGTAGCAGGGACAATCCTAAGGTTCAGTGGGGGTACGAGCCTAAGGAAACCCAAATCTGGTATGTGTGAGAAGTGAGTGCCGTGGAGAGGAGTCGGTGCTACTAGATCCTAAAGCTACATGCTTTGAGTTTGCACAACTAGAGGATTCAACGAATACTATCATATATAGTCTAGGTTGTACTTGTTTTGAGTCAAAATAGTCAAAAAATACAAAAAAATATAAGAAAGATAAAAATCATGGAAAACTTCTATGTGTTTGTTGTGCTCTTGCCATAATTGAACATCAACATCATCAAAAACACCAAGTTTTTCAAACCAAAAATAGAAAAATCTTGAAAACGTTCCAAAATTTTCCAAAATTATAAGAAAACAAACTAAAAAACTAGAGTTGCGCATCTTCCATGACATGTGGTGCATCTGATTCAACTTCCAGCACATCTAAACTCTGTTGTGGCATATTCAAAACTTTACCAGTATTACGCATTTGACCCAACTTCTGGTGTATTTGCACTCTGTTACGGTGCATTTACTACTGCTTATCCAAACCAGTAAGCTTTTCCAATCTTGTGTCAATGGAAAACCAATTAGAATATATTGGTCAAAAACTCAAATAACTGCATTTGCAAATAAACTTAGGTCCCTCACCCCAAGAGTGTATGGCAATTTTTCAACAAGTCCAAGTCTTACAATAAGAAATGACAATTTAGAAAGCTGAACAGGCTAGTACTAGCTATGCCTCATCCCAAAATCATACCTTCATTTCTCGTCTTAATGATACTATTGACAAGGCAACCACCACCTCAAGGGGGAAATTGTATACCACCCCATCTACTAGTCCTCCTTCGCTATCTTCTAAGACACATATCCCAAAGCATATCGATTCTACACCAACACCACCATCTAGTTCCTCAAACTCTAAATAGAAAACCAAAAAAGAATCAGATGAGTTTTGGGAAAAATATTTTCCAAATTTATATAGCAAAAGAAAAACTATGGAGAAAGCCAAATCCACTCATCCATCACCTCATCCATGTACTCCTACACCAATGAAGGATGTGATCCAAGGACTATTCACAAAGAGTCAATCATGTCCCCAAAATCTAGTCCTTGACCTTACCAAAGATTCTTCCAATAACAAGTCAAATCCTACAACCCCTTCATGTCAGCCACAACCCCTTGAGGTTATCAAAGAACCTCCTACCATGAACCAAAGTCAAAGTCCATTGAACATCCATGTTGTCAACCAAGAAGCTATCCAAGAGCTATCCACTTCCATTCAAGCACTTCAAGAGTTATGTCAAGAGCACACTTTAGAGCATGTGGAAACATTAATCCCTAGTCTAAGTCACGATCAAATCACATTCATGTAACCTATCCATAATATGTATCTTTTCCATGATCAAGATGATATCCATAATAATGAATCTCTCCATGTGCCACTTGATCCTATCCATCTCCCAACAACTATACATGAGCAAGAGATCCAATTCCATCCCATGCATAACCTTTATCTTTTCTATGATCAAGATACTATCTTTGATGAAGAAACTATCCATGAGCAACTTAATCCTATACATGAGATGGAAATCCAACTCCAACCCATCAATAACCTTTATTTGTTCTATGATCAAGATATTCCTTGTGAAGAAGGTGTCCTTGAACAACTTGATCCCATACCCATCCATGAGCAAGAAACCTCCATTACTTCTATCCCTCTTACATCTAATCCCATCCATGATCCAACAACTTCCGCTTCCTCTAATGAGACACTTGCCTCCCAAGTGCACATGGATGATCAACCCAATAACTTGGACCCTAAAGAGCATGATGATGATCAAGATCCAAATGATCCTTCACCATCCATTATTGACCAAGCTACAAATCTGTCATCTTATATCCTTGGGCTTACTACCTTCATGCATGAATGTTCTTCCTTAGAACACAAACAACCATTGTCTACCTCTTCACCTTTCTCATCCAATAAGGAACTCATGTCTAGTGCACCTATACATAACCCCATGGTCCATTGCATACTCCAGAATATGAACTATCAAGGTAAAGGCTTAGGCCTTCATGAACAAGGTATTTTAGAACCTATCCATGTCAATGTTCATCCACCTTCATACGGCCTTGGAGACATACCCCAAGGTGAGCAATCTCAAGATGTTGGTACTTCCTCCACTCCTCCTAAGTCTACTACTTTCCATCGCAAACCCTATAATATCCCCAAAACATATGTTGCCATTCCACCTCCATCATCCTACATTTGTTAAAAAGCTGTGACCATACACCTTCCACCATCCAATCTACCTCTGCTACTTCCAACTTCTAACAGCCTTCCATGCATCCTACCTCCACTTCTTCCAACACCTTATCCATCCATCTATAAATTGTCTAACAACCCCAATCATGGCCAACAAATGCACATGTTGTCTAAACAATGCGCTTCCACCAACCTCACTTCCACCATCCCCAGGGTATTCAAAAGCACAAATCTGGATGCCTCTACCTATAAAATCAAAAATCCTAAGAGTCTTCATGACCTAGGATGCAAAAGCCAAGAATCAAAGAAACATCCATCTCAATAGCTGCATACACCCACACACCTCAATGCCAAACTAAAAAAGGTGTGGGTCCCCAAGCAAGAAATAATTATCTCAGAAGTTGCACAGAAGTTGCATATACCCAAGCCCATACCTTCATAGGTAAACTCTAGAAGCAAAATGGTTTGGGTACCCAAGAAAAAATCCCTAAAGTTACATGAGGCATCCACCACTCAAGAATTCCAACCATTCACTTTCTCCCATTCCATCCAAAAGTATCAAATCCTTCCATCCCACATGACAAACAAAAATTAGAACAATGCAAAGTCTATGTGGGTCCCTAAAGGCCTGTATCATTCATCCACCAAGAAAAAATCTCCATTGCTTCCTACACCACCTTCCCATCATTAGTTTCGATGTTTATCATAGTATGTGCAACTGTTGGTCATGGTTCCCTTCCATTCCACAACACTTCCATATAACTCCATCTCCCCTCCCTTCCACTACTATCCTACATATCTTCCTCATCCTATGGTCCATGCTTGTGCATAAGCCTTCCCTCCATATTTTACATCATCATCCACTATCACACCCTTCCATAATCCAATATCTACCATTCTCCATCTCACAATCATGCAATCCCCTACCAACATCTATGAGCACACTTGACATGGTCCATGCAACAACATCTATCTAGTGGGACTATCACCTTTCAGGAAACTAGATGCTTGAGTTTCTCCTTTCCATATCCACCTTCTCTTATCTAAATATTCAAAAAAAAAAAAGTAAAGAAAAATCCCTTCGTCCAATGGTGAAAATCTAGAAAATAGGCACCTTAGATAAGTATCATGATGAAAACCTGGCAAACATGTGTCATGTGTAAGTTGATCTCCTATATCACCTACACTTGGGGGCACCTTGTCTCATCAGCGTATCAGTTTTCTCCTACCATTTTCCTTCATACCATTTCCTATCCTATTCCTCTATCTATTACATACCTATACTGTCCAGTCCATCCATCCTAATCTTCCATTCCTCTATTTTTCTTGATCTTGATAAATATTGGGGGCACAATGTTGACAAATGTTTTATATGTCTCTTGACATACCTTATCCCTCCAAACCATGCAAATCCTTCATTATCCTCTCATCCTCCTCCTTCGTCTTAAGCATTGTCATGAAAAATCCTAAGTATTCTACCTACATTGGGGCACATTATTCTTATGCGACATAGTCCTTGGAGATCACATCCATGTTTCCTTCTACCTAACCATCCGTATCTACTATCTTCCATCCATCTACCTATCCGTGGTGTTTCCCTTGTCATTAGCATCTAGTATTAATGCTATCCAAAATTCTTATCTAGTATCATGTCCACAGTGTTAGCCTAGCATAACCTCTGTCATTAGTTTTATCTAATCCATAGCTATTCCATTCTAATCCATAGCTGTTCCATATCTAATCCATTTTTGTTTCGTATCGTGTCTCATCCGATCCATATCTTAGGTCCATCAAGATTCTCCCTGAACTATGTTGCCTCTATGTCGTCACGTAAGCAAGGCCATTGTCAATGTGCCCCTGAGGCTCCGCTTCCTTTCCATTCCCTACCTTATCGCCTATCCTCCAGTCCATCCATGTCCACACCTTTTACTAGGCAAAGTTCACGCAACAAAGCAAGCTTCCCAAAACAAAAATCTTGGCACAAAGAGCATCAACCTATCCAAAGCAGAGTAGAGCACCATATTGAAACACTTTGAACAATTCTATATCAATTATGGTATAAAGACACATCTAATACAAGAATGTTTTGTCAATAGGTTAACTTACAAGATCTTGGATTTTTGTCATTATGTCTTCCTATGCTACTCAAGGATGCCAAAAACCTAGGGATGCTATGATGGGGGCATAATCTTTTTCTTTGTCTGCTGCTTGTGGATTAAACTTTAGTAATATGACAACTTTTGTCTAACAACATGATCAACAAAAGATCATTGAGGACTCCAAGGTCTAAACATGAAAAGGGGCAATCCTTGTCTGTTGAAATGCAATAAGTACTCAGGTCATCTTGGTCTGATTATACCTAGATGCTTGTACTTTCTTACAACATAAAAAAGTCCAATGATGAAATAAACACTTCAAAATACTTGCTTTATCAAGATGACAACTATCCATATCCATATCCATACTGTATCCAATTGCTTCTCATATCCGTATCCATATCCAATTGCATTTCTCCATATCCAATCCAATAAAGATAAAAAATGTAGTGAATCAATGTTTACAAAAGCTTGTGATTCCTTCTATCAAGTCATTCTTCTATCGATCAAATTTCTATCTGTCTTCATATCTCTTGTCAATAGTTCTAGCTATCAATCCAAGCAGCAATCCAAATGCAAGTCTATCCTTAATCCATACCAATCAAGTCAAGCCAATCTTGTCAAATTATCCAATCGCAATCAGTGGTCTTGATTCTAATCTTGTTGTAAACTGTATCAATCAGTCATAACTATCCTTCATGTTGCTCTAGGGATATATCGTTCCCCGCCATGACAACACTATCGTGTATCGTTATCATATCAAATGTCTTAGACAAGATGTTGCATTGTTGAAACTAGACCCGGAGTCTTATACGACATGTTTCATTCCTAACACCAGACATCATCGATCTATATCTTTGGTTTACCGCTTGACTGGGGCAATACCTTGCCTATTTTTGTATCATTTGTGCATACTTGCTTCTTGCTTGTGTGAGTTATCTTTTTATCTTGCATCTCGTATCATTCACCTCTTTCTTTTGCATCCAACCATTTCTTCTCCTATCAATGTATCTCATCGTGAGATTGTCCATCTCACGCTTTTTGCCGTCTCCTCATCCAATCTCCCGAGGGGGCATCCTGTTGTTAAACTTGTACTAGGGACAAACTAGGGCATGTATCATTTTCAGACAATCTTATTCTTTGAAACAACATGATAAAACACATTGCATCAAAGAGGGGCAAAATGTATACACCTAAAAATGACATGACTCTACTTAAATAAATATTTTAAATATTTATTTCATCATCATATTCCTCTATCAATAAATAAATAAATTTATTTATTTATTTGATTCACTTCCTCCCATTTAATTAAATAAAACACATTTATTTAATTAATTAAATTCATATACATCACCTTCATTCTGCTAAATAATTAAATAATTTTAATTATTTAATTAAAATCTTTTATTCTTCCAAATTTAAATAAATTCAATTTTATTTAAATAAAATTCTAAAATCTCCACAAAATAAAATATATTTTTATATTTTATTTATTCCTCCAAATTATCTACAAATAATTAAATAAATCTTTTTATTTAATTATGCTTTCTTATCTTCCAAAAATACTTTCCTGTTGTCATACAAAAGCAAAAGCAGTTTTAAAGCATCTTTAAAGCAAACTCTCTCTTAAATTAGAAAAATAAATTCTAATTTAAGAAAATCAAATCTCATCCTCATCAAGAGAGGAGTTTTATCAACAAAGCTGCTTTTCAAATGACACATGTCTTTCTTCCATTTGTTGGACATTCCTCAACAATCCTCCTCCATTGATCTTCCCTTTTATTCGCAACCATTGATCTTCTTCTACACCTCTCTATAAATACAACCCTCTTATTCTTCATTTCATAATCCATCGTTTGAATAAACTTATGCTGCAGAAACCCAGGCGTGCCTTTGACACCCCCACTTTCTCAAGCATTTATATCATCCATTGTTAGTGTGTTGAATCTCATCTTCAATCACACAAAATATCTCAGCCATTCCATTCTTGTCACCTTCAACAAGTAAGGGAGCATTCACTTCTAAGGGCTTCATCATCATCAAGGTCAAGAAGAGATAGGCAAACTATGGAAGATGCAAAGTAAAGGTGTAAGTATCATTGTTTGTTATTTTAATCTCCTTTTTATCTTCAGATTTCATAGATGTATTGGGTTTTGTTATCTTAATTGATTAATCCATTTTTCCCTTCACAATTTATATCGATAGCCAACCTCCCCCAAAACCCTTCTTGGTGCAATCCTTGAAGGCTGGGAGACTCCATAATGGAGAGTAGTGTTGTTGCACATATAAACACTCAAACGGTTGCCCTTACTACTTATCCTTGTTTTAGAAGCCAAAATCCCCTATAAACTAGTGGTGGAAAGAGCGATTATCATCTTCCTAAGATGACTCACATTCTTACGATTTCAAAAGTAGAGATAACAGGGAAATCTCAAGGTGTGCGAGCCTTTGGAACTTGGAACTTGGTGTACCTAAGAAGCTTGTCCACTTGTAAGGGGGAGCCTATGTCCCAAGTTCCTAAGTTATCTGCTTTGAATAGCGTAGTTGGGCAAAAGCCTAAGTGAGAATTTGGTTTATATTGCCCCTACCTACCTTGGATTTGTACTTGTCTTGTTGTCAAGAAAACCAAAAAAATCTTAAAAAGATAAAAAATCATGAAAATATTCTTTGTGTTTGCTATGTTTTTCTTGCCATAGTCAAAAAATCAAATCAAGAAAGCCAAATTTCAGCCAAAGAGACCAAAAACATCAAAGATCAATCAAAAGGTACCAAAAAAGACTAGTTCTACACATTTACCACATCTTGTTGCGCATCTATGTCAACTTGCAGCGTATATACTAGATCTACGCCTTTACAACAACTTGCTACGCATTTATCTCAACTTTTAGCACTTTTATCTTTACCAAAGGTACACATCTACCTTCTATTACTATGCTTTTGTGTTTTACCAATTTTGCACATTTTTCTTATTCTACTGCACATTTACCCTCTGTTGCTACGCATTTGTTTTTGCGCATACAAAACAGTGAGCATTTCCCATCATTTTGAGAGAAAAATTTTCACTTATCTGAGTACCCATTTTAGCCTTGCTTCAGTTTCCAAGATCAGATCTACCATGTAGTCAGTTCTCCTATCCATTACAATAGCATACCCCCTCTTTTGTTAGTCATCTCATCCACCCTTCTACCAAATCGTCCCAAAATCAAGTCAAGTATCAATTACCGATTAGTTCAAGATATCTTTTAGATCATTTTAGATTCAAGTAACCCTAGTAAATATCAATTATCAAGGATAAGCATCCTTCACCCTTGAAACTTCACTAGTGGTCTTGGTGCATGACTAGTCTCTATACAGTAAGTGAATATCAACTATCCTTACTTGTGGCTATTGTCTTGTATCGACCAACTTCCTTGGAATCATTGATCGAAAGAAACACTTGTTCAAGTCTAGTCACCACAAGTATCCTCTCATCAACAATCTCCACCATCATCTTACCAAAGTCTCTAGTCTCACCCCACCTCGTTCCGCATCACCTCACGTGGTAGTAACTAGATTGCAAAAACAAAAGCTAATAGAAATGGCTGATCTCTTCGAAAAAGATATCCCTCATGACTTTGATGGGGAAGAAATCTCTCATGAGAAAATAATGGAAGCCATGCAAGACAAAAAGTTACACAAGCTAATGGAATAGGTGATCAATCAAGACCCTCAAAAATACTTTTCTCCATCTCGTATCTCAAGGACTTAAACTCCCCTCAGACTTTGATTTCTCCAAATTGAAAGAAACTGAAGAGGAAGACACTCATGATGATGACACAAGAGAAGAGAAAACTCATGAAGACCCCCCTAGGTGGGATAAAAATGTTGGCCATGATAAAGCTAAAAAGCTAAAGAGTCAAGTACACCTATAGACACCTTGAGGAAAGAAATTGAAAGCCTAACGCAGAAGGTAGTGAACCTCCACTAAAAATTATTCCTTGGAAGATATCTCTCCCTATCCCTTTGATAAAAGTTTAAAGATGGTCCCCTTTCCTTTTAGATTTGAGGTCCCCAAGTTTGACAAATACAAAGGAGAGGTCGACCGAAGGGACCACATCATGGAATTTAGCGTAGCTTGTCTAGAAGTAGCCCACAATGACACCTTCCTAATGAGACTATTCCCTAGATCACTAGGTGGACAAGCCATGGAATGGTTCTCATGACTTTGCCCGGGTATCAAAACTTTTGATGAGTTAGTAAACACGTTCATCACATATTTTCATACAACATTGAACACGAAGTCTCCATGCTTGATCTATGCAATACCAAGCAAAAGAGTGGTGAATCATTCACCACCTTCTTACAAAGATGGAGACAACTCATGAGCAAATGCATATCATGTGCTTGAGAAAGCAAATGATGGAGATGTTTGTCCACAACCTAAACACCGAGTTAAGCTACCAAATCCAATTAGAATACCCCACCTCATTTACGAAAGTCATTGAGATGGGACTATTTATCGAGAAGGTTATGATCGCTAAGGGGCAAATCAAGTTGTTCAAGGACACATCTAACTCCAACTATACTGCAGACAAGTTGAAGTTTTGGACCAAGAATAAAAATATCATCAATGATGGAGTAGTCGATGCCAAGGCTGTAACTCCTAAGCAACAACCAATCTTTAATCTAGAACGAGCATTTAACAATTCTACAACAAGCAAACCCCCATCTAATGAATGAAGATCACGGTTCGACTACCCTAGATGAAAATTCACCCCACTAGAGGAGTCCTATGAGTCTGCACTAAGGAAGCTATTATCCAACAATGAAATCACTCTTCCTGCAATAAGCAACTATGAGCCCCAAGTGAAACCTCCATATTGGAAAGACTCTAATTTTTGTGAATATCATAGAGGAAAAGGCCATAAGACTAATGACTGTATTCATCTTAAAAATGTCATTCAAGACCTACTTAACCAAAATAAGGTGGGCACAAAGGAGCATACCTCTAATGAGTCACATGTGGCATACAAGGATCCACTTCTTAATCACGACAGGCCATACCAAAACAACAACAGCAATGGCAACAACAATAACTGGCAGAACCAAAATAATGGCAACAACAATAACTAGCAGAATCAAAACAATGGTAACAACAATGCCAACTATGTGAGTGTAACATTTAATTATACCATCAACTGCATATCAGAACACATGCCACAAGTTAATGTGGTCACAATCAACCAACAATCAGAGCCCAACAAACCTGATTGTAACATCACTACCCATAGTGGTAAAGTCACATTGCACACACTTCCCCAAAGGTCATCATCTTCTCTGTCTACCTCTGATCAGTATAATGTCATAGACCAACTTAGAAAAACTCCCACCCACATATCTATCTTGGAGTTGTTGTGTTTGTCCCCCTCTCACAAGGAGATCCTCGATAAAGCCTTAGTGGAAACAATAGTGTCCATGAAATTGGCCCAAGAGAAGTTCTGAGTCATGGTAGGTAATCTCACCTCCTCCAACACCTTATCATTCACCGACATGGATGACCTTTCAATGTCTCAACCCCATAACACACCCTTGCATATCATCACCTTCATTCCTAAACACCACGTCAAGAGAGTTCTCATTGATGGGGGAGCTGGTTTAAATATTTGCACACTTAATCTTGTCCTTACATTGGGGTTCTCTGTAAATGCAATGGATCCAAGGAAAAAGATCACTATTAAGGCCTACAAAGAGGAAGAAAGAACTACAAAAGGAATAGTGGTGTTACCAATACAAATTGGACCATTGATAAAGGACATTGTTTGCCAAGTCCTAGACAAGGAGATAGCCTATAATATTCTCCTAGGAAGACCTTGGATCCATGCCATGAAAGTTGTGCCTTCTACTTACCACCAATGTATCAAATTCCCCCATAATGGTTGAGAGATCACCATTCAAGGTGATCCTGATCCCTTTTAGCATTACAACTCTATTCATTTAAAGCCTGAGTGCATCATTCCCAATAACAGAGCTTCCACATCTCCAACCCCACAACAAAAGTCTAGTTCCCAAGCTTCCTCATCCAAGCCCAAAGAGAAAAAAGTTAAAATCAAAGAAACAAGGGTAGGTGAATACTCCATTGAGCACTCCTTCAACTTAGCCAAGATGCCTCCATCTCCAAAGACCTTCAAGCAACCTAAGTATATTCCAAAACTGTTAGCTCCTCCAATACCACCCAAGGCTCCATTTATCAAGTGGGGCACCCTATTTGATGAAAGTGATGAAAGAGATATACTACAATGGCTCTACATAGAGGAAGCAATCACATCACAAGAACCACGTAAGCTCCCAATGGAAATCTATGGCTATCTTGCAACAAATGGGTTATGAAGGACAAGGTATCGTTGGCTTAAAAAAAGATGGAATTGCCGAACCCATCCAACCCTCCTATTCCTCATTGACAAGAAATATAGGAGGGTTGGGGTACTAGGACAAAGGAAAAAGCTAAGGCAAATGCTTGTTTTGTGGAGCAAATTCATAACCTACAAGAAGATAGTGACACAGACTCCAACAAGTATGAATGGGATGACCTCTCATAGCCCTCATGTGAAGCTAAGGGAATCGACACCATTTGAACCTATAGCCCCTACTGTGAGGGACAAATGCTAAGGCATGTACTAATAGATAATGATTCGCCTACTCCTAAGCATATGATGTACAAGGAAGGTCATAGTTCTCACTCGATAAAGAATCTTGAGGAAAGTACCATACTAGATCTTACCCCTACCAATCTAGATCCTGATCCTATACCTATTCAAACCATCACACCCAACGAATCAAATCTACCCTTCGATCCCCTTCCCCTTGTACATCCTGAACTTATCGATTGGGATTTACAAGGCATACCTCAACTTGACATGTTCCAAAATGATGATGCCTATATTAACTACATGGGACTTTGAGACCACTTACCCATAGGGGATCATAAAGCTAGCTTCAACATCAAACTTAATATTGTGGATTACTTTAGAGAGGGTGCCAAGCCTTCCATTCAGAAAAACATAAAAATAAAAAATGGATCTGATGGTGAAAACCACTCTACAACAGTATTAGGCCCCAAAACAGTTAAAACAAATGACACATCCAAAGGTGAAAACCCAACTCTGGCACCTGAGGATGGAAGGCTTGACACTCTCCCTAATGATATGTACCAAGAGAGGTCATAGATAGTGGTAGAACCAACTAAACCTGTCGACATTGGCATAGAGGGCAATCCTAAGATCATTCACTTTGCAAAATCTCTATCTGTAGAGGAATAGACCAAATTTGTACCATTCTTCAAGAAGAAGCAAGTCAACTTTGCTTGCACATATGCAGATATGCCTAGACTTGATCCTAACTTGATCCTAGATCACCTACTACTAGATCTTGGAGTTAAACCAGTGAAACAAAAACTCAAGAAGATGAACCCACATGTGGCATTACTAGGGAAAGAGGAACTCAAGAAGCTGCTAGACTGTGGATTCATCAGAGAAATTGATTATCCAGAATGGGTATCCAATATTGTACCAGTATCTAAACCTGATGGTAGAGTAAGATTGTACAACGACTTTAGGGACCTGAATAAGGCTTGGCGCAAGGATAATTTTCCACTACCTAACATTGACATCATTGTCGACCTCACAACAGGACACACCATGCTATCTCTTATGGATGGCTTATCAAGCTATAACCAAATCAAGATAGCACTTGAAGATCAACCTAAGACAGCATTCACTTGTCCATGGGGCATTTTCTTCTAGAATGTCATGCCATTTGGGCAAAAGAATGCAGGGGCAACATACCAACATGCTATAACCACTATCTTCCATGATATGATGCACGTAACAATGGAAGACTATGTAGCTAACATCCTTGCAAAGTCACTAACAAGAGAATCCCACCTGGATGTACTTGAGAAGGTCTTTTAGAGACTAGAGCACTTCAAAGTCATGTTGAACCCAAAGAAATGTGTCTTTGGGGTCACCTCTGGCAAGCTCCTAGGCTTCATAGTGTCAACAAATGGAATTGAAGTAGATCCCATCAAGGTCAAGGCAATCATGGAAATGCCATCACTGAAGAACATCACTCAACTACGGTCTCTGGGTAATCTATAGGCAATCTATAGGTTCATCTCACAACTGGTAGACAAGTGTCAACAATTCACTCACCTATTGCACAAGAACATTCCATTTCAATGGGATAAGAAGTGTGAGGAAGGATTTCACAAGCTGAAGGAGTACCTCATGAATTCACCAATATTGATGCTACTGATCCAAGGTAAACCACTGTATTTGTATGAATTTGAAACACCAATAGCTCTCAGAGCCCTCTTAGCCCAATAGGACTATGAAGGCAAAGAAAGAGCCGTCTACTACATTAGCCGCACATTAGTGGGCTATGAACTACAATATTCCCAAATAGAGAGATCATGTCTTTCTATAGTTTTTGCTTCCCAAAAACTATGACATTACATGCTAGCACATTCAATCAAACTTATTGCAAAGATAGATCCACTCAAGTACCTATTGAGCAAAGTAGCTCTCACAGGCTGCCTAGCCAAATGGGTCATGTTGCTAAGTGAATATGGCATTGAGTATGTAGATAGAAAGGTAATCAAAGGACTGATCATTACTAATCAGTTAGCAGAAGCACCATTATAGGATACCACACCAATGACATTTAAGTTTCTAGATGAATCCATTTTCAGTGTTATAACACACTCTTGGAAACTCTACTTTGATGGATCCTACACAAAGCATGGATCAGGGGTAGGAATCATGTTGGTCACCCCTCAAGGTGACACCATCCCAAAGTCTTATCATCTATTGTTCCCATGCACAAATAATATAGCGGAATATGAAGCCTTGGTCATCGGTCTCAAAATGGCAGTAGAATGGAAGGTGGATCTCCCTGAAACACACTCCATATGCCTATTAGTTGGGTCTGATTCACCATTGTATGGTAAGATTTACACTTAGCTTAAGGATAACACCCTACCACCTGACTTATCTTCCAACCAATGTCGAACCTTCATTCGCCAAACCTCTCAATGCACCATTATTGCAGACACCCTATACCAACAAGGTCTAGATGGTACTTTACTCCGATGTTTAGAAAGTGAAGAATCTCAAACCGCCTTAAGAGACGTACATGAAGGAATTTGTGAGACACACTCTAGTAGCCCTTCTTTAGCCAAGACACTCATGTGTTTGGGGTACTATTGGCCGAACATGGAGACTGATTCTTATCATTTTGTGAAGAAATGCAAACAATGCTAGATGCATGGAAATCTCATCCATGCACCAGCTCAGGAGCTAAGACCTTTAACAACACCTTGTCCCTTTTGTCAATGGGGACTCAACCTTGTGGGCAAGATTCACCCTCCCTCATCCAATGGCCACAAATTCATAATAACCACCACTAAATACTTTACCAAGTGGATTGAAGCTATTCCACTAACCAATGTCACAGGCAAATAGATTACCTTAGTCATCCTCAATTATCTCATCTGTAGATATGGAATTCCCTCATCCATTATCATTGATAATGGTAGACCATTCAAGAACTAGGATGTTTAAGAGCTTTGTGACAAATTTGAAATCCAACAACCTTTCTCCACCCCCTACTATCTGCAAGGCAATGGCCAAGCAGAGGCATCAAATAAAACAATCTTGAAGATCCTAAAGAAAACTGTCAATGATGCTGATCATGATTGGCACATACAACTGAATCCTGCTCTATGGGCCTATCAAACTAGTATACGCACTCCCACAGGTGCTACCCATTATGCCCTTGTCTATGAATCAAAAGCCATTTTTCCTATCAAGGTTGAGTTACCATCCCTTAGGGTGTCATTAAAAGGTCTCATAATAGATGAAGACTATATAGTATCTAGGCTATAAGAGCTCGAACTATTAGAGGAGAAGAGACAAAATGTCTTCAATCACCTCAAAGCATATCAATAGAGAATTTCTCAGAGCTACAATCACAAGGTCCACCCAAGAGTATTCAATGTTGGTGATCTAGTCCTAAGAGAGAATCCCCGCAATCAACAGGATTGAGAAAAGAAAGGTAAGTTTGAACCAAACTGGCTTGGTCTATTTGTAATCATTGCAACCTATGGATCAGAAGCATATCAGTTACCAGCATCAGAGGCTGAGCTATTCGATGATCTAATCAACAACATGCATCTCTATCAGTTCTATACCTAAGAGAACCCCAATGTAAGGGGGGAAAAATATCAAAAAAATAGAAAAAATATCAAAAAATCAAGAAAAATACCAAAAAAAATAGAAAAAAAAGAAAAGACAAAAAAAAGCATCACAATAAAATTAAAGTAGTGAAAACTTGACAAACAGGCACTCTTTGTGATTCAAACCGCCTCCTCCATCTTTGGGAAACCAATCACCTTATATCCTTTCTTCCTACCATTATCCTCTATCCTATCAAAACACTCTTCATTGCACTACCTAATGATAACCTATCATGGCTTGATACTCTATCTCTATCATCACCTTGTCAAACTAAGGCTTTGTCTAGTATCCTATCTTTAGTGTCAGCCTATTGTAGCATCTATCACTAGTACCCATCTCCCCAAACTGCACTGCCTCTGCATCGTCACGTAGGCAAGGCCATTATCAATGCACTTTGAGGCTTCCCTTCCATCCCATAACTTGTCATCCATCTTTTAGGTCCATCCACATCTACACCTCACCTAGGTCCTAGGTCCACTTGGTGCATAGTCCCAAACTACATTGCCTCTACATTGTCACATAGGCAAGGCCATTTATTAATGAGCCCTCAAGGCACTAGGTCAATCTCTTAGGGTCCATTTCACCAATAAGGATTGTGATATCTCTCACCAGACATGCAAGCGCAACAAAGGCTTGCTTCAAAGTAGAAGTTTCTCAATGCAAGCAAACACCTATTCACTCTTAATGATTTGATCTAACTTCTAGCAAGAAAACACATCTAATACAACAATGTTTTGTTTCAATTAGCAAATGTCATAAAGATTTCAACTTTTGTTATCACTACTTCCTATGCTACTCAAGGATGCCAAAATCTAGAGATGCTATGATGGGGGCATGATCATTTTCTTTGTTTGCTGCTTGTGGGTTTATCTTTAGTAATGTGAAGCCTTGTCTAAAGACATGATCAAAACAATGATCATCGAGGACATCAAAGGTCTAATATGAAATTGGTACTATCCTTGTCTATTGATACATAAGAAATACTTAGGTCATCTTAGTTCAATTATACCTAGATGCTTGTATTAACTTGCTAAATCAAAATCTATGTAGGTGATACTCAAGTCATCATGGTTTAATTATACCTAGATGCTTGTATTTTCTTACAACATTTCAAAAACACAAAAAAATAAAAATGCCCAATGATGAAATAAACACTTCAAAATACTTGCAATACTAGGGTGGCAAGCATCCATATCCATGCATCTGATTACATTTCATATACCATCCATACAATAAAGATTTTGTGTAGAGTATTGATGTTTGCAAATAAAATCTTGTGATTCCCTCATTCACATTTCTACTATCAATCAAATTTCTATCTATCATTATATCTTTCATCAATTCTTCTAATCAATTCTTCCATCAATTCGTTCAAACTCTTATCCAATCAATCTGAATAATGATCCAAATGCAAGTCCATCCTTAATCCGTACCAATCAAGTTAATCAATCTTGTCAAATTATCCAATCATAATCGAGGGTCTTGATCCTAATCTCATCATAAATGAAACCAATCAATCATCATTAACAGTGGGCTATATCTTTCCCATATCTTTGTGTTGATCTAGGGATATATCATTCCCAATAATGACAACACTATCATCGTCAATCATTATCGATCTACCATCGATTTATGGCTAGATAGGGGAAATACCTTGTTGGTTCTTGTATCATTTGTGCATACATGCTTGCTTGCTTGTGTGTGTTATCAATTTATCTTGCATATCACATCATTTAACTCTTCCATTCATCCCCATCCATTTCTTCACCCCAACCTGTCATTCTTTCACCTTCTTCATTGTGAGATTGTCTGTCTCACTCCCTCAAAAATTTCTTCCCATTCAATCTCCCGAGGGGGCATCCTATCATCATTAAACTTGTATTGGGGACAAACTGGGGCATGTATCATTATCAGAAAAATCTATTCTTTGAAACAACATGATAAAACACATTGCATCAAAGAGGGGCAAAATGTATACACCTGAAATTGACACAACTCTATCTAAATAAATATTCTTAATATTTATTTTATCTAAAATCCTCAAATTCTTCATATTCTTCCAACAATTAAATAAAATCATTTATTTAATTAAATCTTTCAAATCCTCCAATGAATTAAATAATACCAAATTATTTAATTAATTCTTCCAAAATCATTCTAAATTAATTAAAACCAAATTATTTAATTGTTTCTTCTAAAAATCCTCACATCCAATGATATCTTATCTAAATTTAAATAAATCTAAATATTTATTTAAATAATCCAATTCCTCTAAAATTTGAGTTATCTCTAAATATAATTCAATCAGTTGTGCACATGCGATTAAATATTCTTAATATTTAATAAAGCAAAATATCTTCTCATTCTCATGTAATTTCCATCTTTCAGTTATAAAACACTTAACTGATTAATCTATTATGTTAATTGACTAACCTCTTAAGTTAACTCATTCTTCTATTTTATCAATTCCTCTCATGTAAAATAGAGTAGGACACTTGTCCTCTTCCTATTCGTGCACATTCTCTCAAATTCTCTCAACCGTTGATCTTCTTATTTCTTCTACACCATTGATCTTCTCTTTCATAAATATATAAAAGCAACCCTATTCCTCCATTTCTATGATCCAAGCTTGTAGTATCATTACTCTGCAGGAATTATAGGGCACCTTTGGTACCCATATCATTCCATAGCTTGCGATCACCCTTTTATCATTGCGATTGTATTGAGAATCAATCTTTGTGAACCTATCATAGTCATTCCCACTTGACATCTTGGAATCATAGCAAGGAAGAGCACCTTTTGAGGGCCATATTCATAAACAAGATCATTTGAGATAGGCGACCAATGGAAGCTACAAATTAAGAAGGTTTTCATTTTTTGTTCTTTTTTTGATCAATCTTCTTTGTTCATTGTTTCATTGAGTTATTTGGATGTTATTGATACATTATTATTGAACCCATTTTCTTCATAACACCCCCAATTAATCATTCTGTTCTTCTTGAGGTGCATCTTTCTAATCTAAATTAATGTGCACCTTCTTTACCTTTTCTTCTTTTTCTTTTGGCTCCTCAGGTTCAGAAATAGCTCTAAGTTCCCTAAAAATAACATCTTGAGAAAAGATAATCTTGTGGGTTAGTGGATTCCAAAGCTTATAGCCTTTGAAATTATCACCATATCTAATGAATGTACACTTTTCAACCTTTGGATCCAACTTAGATCTCTTTTCCTTAGGCACACAAACAAAAGACTCATAGCCAAAAACCCTTAAATGTGAAAGAGAAGGTTTCTTACCTATCCACAATTCATAAGATGTCAAATCAAAAACCTTACAAGGAGATCTATTTAGCAAGTAGAAAGTAGTATACACAACCTCTATCCAAAAGCATTTATCTAACTGTGCATCACTACCCATAATTCTAGCTCTTGCCATAATTGTTTGGTTCATCCTTTGTGTAACACCATTCTGTTGTAGTGTATACAGAGTTGTCTTTTGTCTGATTATACCCACATGCTTGCAAAACTCATCAAATTCCTTAGAGCAATATTCCTCTCCATTGTTAGATCTTACTATTTTTATCTTTAAACTTGATTGCTTCTCTACTAAGACTTTGAATTCCTTAAACTTAGTGAAAACTTCAAATTTATGCTTCATGAAATAAATCCATGTAAATTAGGATACATCATCAATGAAGGTTACAAAATAATGAGATTTTCTAATAGATTCATTATCCATAGGTCCAAACACATCCGTATAAATAATTTCTAACTTCTCTTTTTCTCTATTGCTTCCCGAAGGAAATGATTTTCTATTTTGTTTACCAAACACAAAATGCTCACAAAAATCAAAGTCTTATCAAAATAGGAGAAACCATCCAACAAATTTTTATTCTTAATAGTTTTTAATACATAATTACTTGTGTGGCCTCAGATACATAGGAGGCATTACAAACTGTAGTGGCTTCAAGCTTAAACAAGTTTCTAGATCTCTTCCCTTTCGTTACCACCAAGTTCCCTCTCACCAATCTGTAGCCATGCTTGTCAAATGTCACATGCATTTCCAAGCCATTCAACTTTGAAACTGAAATTAGATTTCTAGCTAATCTAGGAACATGTAAAACTCTAGGGAGGGTTTTAATCCTTCCATCACTGAAACACAACAATACCTTTCCTTTCCTAACAATCGGATATGTAGAGTTGTCACCAAGGTAGATATTACCTCCATCATATTCTTCATATGTGGAGAACCATTCCTTATGCTCAGTCATATGAAACGAACATCCTGAGTCAACCAACTAGTGATCATTAGAAACAAGATTACATGCAAAAAATAAAACTTTTTCACTTGCATTCAAGGACTTATCTAAAGCACTCTCCCACTATTTCTTAGGTTTCTACACTCCTTCACATGTCCACTTTTATCATAGTTCCAACACTTAACTCTGTTGTTTTTACCAGGAGTCTTAGACTAGCCCTTGGACTTGTCCTTAGCCCCTTTTTGATCTCCCTTTGGTCCCCTTTCCTTAGACCTTCCCTTGACACTGAGAGCATCCCCTATACTATCCAAACTCTTCTTCCTCAATTCCTATGATAGAAGCACTAAAACAAGAGCATCCAACTTCAGATTTGTGAGGTTAGCAGTGATAGCAAGGATAACATTCCCCCAAGACTCAGGTAAAGAACAAAGAAGTAAGATACATTTAGCAAGTCCTTAGTAAATTCAACATCTACTGAAGCAAGCTGACTCAATAATAAATTAAAAGAATTTAAATACTCTACAACTAATTCACCTTCTCATATTTTCATGGAAAATAATTTTCTTTTTAAATAAAGTTTATTTACCATACTTTTGGGTTGATAGATCTCACCCAATTGATTCCACAACTTATGTGTGTTCTCCTCCTTTATGACATTCAATAGGACAAAGTCTAAAAGACACAACCAGATGGTTCCTGGTGCCTTCTTATCTAGTCTATCCCACTCATCTTGAGAGACATCATCAGGTTTATTGTCTTTTTGGAAAACCAACCATTGGTTTCTTTCTTCTAATAAATCTTCCATTTTCAACTTCCACAACTCATACCCCATTCCATTGAACTTCTCAATGTCTATTCGAGAGGTTGATGCAACAGTGGATGCAGCCATAATAACAACACAAGATCTACAATATAAAAATAGCAAAATCTCCCACTGCAGCTACAGCTTCCACACTACCACCTAAGAGTCAAAGCTGGCTAGGCTCTAATACCAAATGTTAGAAATGAAAGCATAACTACTTAATGGAAATTTGATTCAAGATAAATTTCAACAATCTTTAAGTGTGCATTAACAATCAAGATTGTAACAATGAAGGGGCAGTATTGTTATGCCAACAAACAAAACATAAAAACCACTATAGAAAAGATGTCAAAGATGAAGAACTCAACACAATGACACAATGTTTACGTGGAGAAAACCCTTACAGGTAAAAAACTCCACCAGGAAAGAGGCACAAGTTTGTATAAATCTATTAAAGATCTATACAATACATCAACTACACAACTCTCTGCACAAGTCTTCAATCCGACAGTATTTCGGCAGCACCTGAGTACCTAAAATCTATATTGCAGCAACAAATACATGGAAAATACATATAGAAACATTTTCCAGCTCATCCTAGGCATTCACCTTCTCTCTCATAAGATTCTCCAACTTGTAAACATTAATTACCATCTTACAAGCATCTTACACTTGTCCAAAAATAACCATAAAGGTTGGGGCTCCAAGACTAATTTTGGCCTCTTATAGCATCTTATGATGTGTCATAACCATCATAGATTCCACAAAAGAGTATCTTTCCAAGATAGAAACCTTGGGCTAAAAATAATAACTTACAACTCATTAATATCTGTCATATGTGTCATAGAATCTTAGAATGTTATGACAACTTGTAGTTGCAATAGATTCACTTACCAAACATTATGACAGTTGTCATACATGCCAAATATAGTATATTCCTAAAGGAAGCATGCCTACCCTCATTTACTTTGATTTTTTGCATTTGCCAACAGTAAAAGTCACTCCATAATTACTTTTGGTTACTCCAAAATTACCCCTACCAATGAAACTAGTACATCTCCTCATGGATAATTTCAAATTACATATAATAAATGGAATAAATATAATGTTGGGATTTACAAGGTTAATGGCACCTTATCCCAACATCAATATCATAAATTTGCAATATTCATCTAGGTGTAAAATAAAGTCATAAACTCACTTATATATGCTTTCCCACTAACATTTACAAATCTAAATTACGAAAGCTGACAAGGAGAAACATTTTGGAAGGGCCCAAGATGACACACCAAATGCTATCCCTGACCAATTAGGAGAGACTTGGGTGGTTGGCACCCAAGTCTAGGGGCCGAAATTGGGTCAGAGATAAGCTAAGGGAAGTTTTAAGAGTTGAAAATATCATGGGTGTAAGGGAATTTCCTTCGAGATGATCAATTATAATATATAATAAAGCAAATAGGACCTAGGAGGTTAACTAGGAGGTAAAAAGGCATGTGGTCACTTTTTACACTATAACATTTAACCCCCACTTTAATGTATGTATGATCTTATAATCCATACATGCATTAAAGTACGGTCAAAGCACATCATACACACCAAACACACCCTAATGTTTATAGACTATTGCTAGCCCCCAAGCTTAGGGAAACATAAGAAAAAACTTAATAGTCATGTAAGTCACAATGAATATAGTAAGGAAGCACACAATACATGGAGAAGATAGTGAAAGAATGCAATACATAGAGAATACATGAAGAAAATACACAATTAAGCAATTATATATGTACACATATACATGTATACATATACATGTATATATACATATATGTATATGTATACATATACATATATATGTGTGTATACATATACATATATATATGTATATGTATACACACATATATATATATGTATATGTATACACACATATATATATATGTATATGTATACACATATACATATATATATGTGTGTGTATACACATATACATATACATGTATGTGTATACATATACATATACATGTATGTGTCTATATATATGTATACACATATATATATATATATATATATATATATGTATACATATATATATATGTATACACATATATATATATGTATATGTGTATATATATATATATATGTATACATATATATATGTATACATATATATATATATATATATGTATACATATATATATATATGTATACATATATATATATATATATGTATATATATATATAATGCTAAGTAAAGTAAACAAAATACACATGTGAAGACATGCAAAACACATATACCATGAGGAGGGACTCATTGCCAAAAAACTTTAGACCATGCCAAAAACATGCAAGACACATAGAGAAGACATATAAAACACATGGAAGATACATGTAATGCACTAGCATTGCATAGTATGCCATAGAAAAAATATATGTCTTATACATGACAAACATGAGAAATAGGGAAGACCTCATCACTACTCCACTATCTAAAACATGCCAAACACAACTGATGGTTGAGCTATGCTACCACAACCACCAAAGATGTGCTTAAGGGTGAATGACTTAAGATCTGACCCTACTTCATGATGACGACTTTGTATAAAAGGATGTGCACTAGCTCAAGAGATACACCATCCCACCTCGTGATGAGGAATTTTTATAAGAGGATATGCACTAGCTCAAGAGATATGTCATCCCACCCCATGATGAGGGCTTTCTTTGTTTTAAAAGGATGTGCACTAGCTCAAGAGATACACCATCTTGCCTCGTGATGAGGGATTATAAACGCGCATTGTCACTTGTCAAAATAATCAAGGAGATACCATTATATATGCCCCCACCTTAAGGTGACCTTGATCTCACTTTCCAGTATCAAGCACATTAAGGTAGAGTGAAAAAATGCAAGGGAACAAGAGCCCATGCCCCCAAAGGTGACATGTGCCACGATCAATAAATGTTCCCACAAACACATTGATATCATCAACAATAGATAATCTTTGGTTAGAAAATTTGTCTAAGTTAATGACCAAATAAATTTATAGAAGATATGCATGAAAATATTTATCAAGGACCAAGGCTACACTCATGGGTTCAGAACTAAGTATAACCGTTGGGCTATACTACAGATATCTCAGAACTAAGGGTAGCAACAAGGTGAGATTGAGAGCATTGTAAGATGTTTTTTACAAGAGATTTCACAACACAATACATCACATGGAGTGATTCCATTAGTCAAGCATCAGATATATATCAACCCAATCTTCATATATGGACTAGGTCCATTTTTTCTTTCCTTGATAAAGGGACACACGGTCCTTATTAGTTTTGTTTATTTTTGTCATTTGTTGACTAGGTAGAGTAATTGAAGAATGTAAACAATAAAGATGGAAGAGGAGACAAAGTCCCTTAGGAACACCACATAGGAGGATGCCCCAAAAACACCCTCCACAACACTATGCCCCCAAGGCACAACACACAACAATAAAATAGAGGAGAGGAGAGGTAGAATAACGATGAAACAAATAGAATAATGGTGACAATAGAGGTGGTCTCTTTATATCCTTTACCTTAGAAGAGTATCAAGGGTTATCCAAAGAGATCTAAATAACATATAGCACAACACGCGAGAACACAACACATAAGAGGAGGCCATGTAAGGGAGCAACTCAAAGAGGTGCTATAACAAAGGTGGATAAAAAAGGATAGAAATACTTACCTAATATACAACTAAACTAGCCATTGTCATTGAGAAAATTATCTTCCTCTCAATATTGAATGCGAGACGAAATAGGTACAAAAGGTATAATTTTCCAATTTGAATCATTGTCCTTTAATTCATCAACCTTAAGCTCCTCTTTATTTGATTCAATGTTAGATGGTGAAATGTTCTCTTGTTGAGGTGATGTCTATCAAGATATAACTTGGCTTCTCTTTCTTCTTTCTCTTTCTTGCATATTCCTTCATGTTTTATTAGTAATGTTGTTAAAGGGATTCCCATGATTTTCCATAGTCTTCAACATCTCAAAAGAAGTTGGCACAAAATTGATCTTTTTGGATGAAATGCTTTTCTTTGTATGGTTTTCTCCTGATCCTCAAAGGGATGATGGAGGAGGAACCTCAAAAAATATTCCCTTATCTCACGGTCTAGGGGGTTCTTTCAATCTAAAACATTCTTCACTTGTATGTACAATAGGGGTTCTGACCAATATTGTTATTAATTTTGCTTTATATAATTCGTATCCCAGGAAGATTTGATCTTCTTGTGGTTGAGGAGGCTCAGTAGGTTGTGTCCAAAAGTAATCAAGGTTGAAGATTTTCTACATAACCATAGGTTGCCATAGACTATGGTGGATAGTAATCACTCTCCCATGTTGAGGAAATTTTATACATTTATGAATTATGGAGGGCACTCATTTCATAGCCTTGAGCCATGGATGGCCAAATTTCACACAAAAAAGGTTGGATGTAGAGATGATATCAAATGATTGTCCCAAGGCTTTATCAACTACTTTGATCAATAAGGTAATCTTCCCTACGACTGGGAGAAAAGCTCTAGTATGTGTTTTGTGAAAGGAAGCAAGGTACGTAGAAAACACTTCTTACATTGATCTAATGAGGAGAGATTTATGTAAATTTCTTTCTTAGTTTTCAATTAAGATGCACATTAACAGAAAATAATAACAATTTCTAAATGCAAACACAAAACTTACAACACAAGATATATGTGGGGTAAACCCTTTCAGGTAAAAAAACCCACACTCCAAAGCTACCCAATATATTATTCAGGAATCACAAAGATTACAATATACTTGAAGAGAAAGCTTTTATAGGAGTAAACCTAAATAGAGATCTAAGAGTTAATTTGACATCTATCAAATTCTACATACAACCTCTATCTCAAGTTCCTGACATATAGGAGATACAATACAACACACCACCAACGGTAATTACAAAACCATGAGCTAAAACCACCCAAAAGTGGTGCACAAACTATCTCCAATTAAAAGTGCCTCGTGATGTGCCAAACCACACACCACCACATGTAACTTTCCCCTTTATAGCTCTTTTATGTGTCCAACAGGTTTTTACATTTGCCAAAATAGAAGGTCTAACTTTCAGAGGCCATAACTTTTGATTTGGGTTTCTGATTGATGAACCATTTTATGCATTAGAAAGCTCATGATGAGAACTATCACCCTACAACCCACTATGCTAGTTATCCCAAGTTTTGAGTTGTTTAGAGAAGTTTCAATTTTGGTATTTGAGTTCGAAGATTTTCTTGACAGTTTCAAAAATAGAAACTTTAATATCTCACGATGTAGATATGATCTTGAGATGAAACTCAGCTGAGATTCACTTAGCTATTCCACACCTTATGGAAAACTTTCAGGTCAACCTGAGCTCAAATGAAGAACTTACTAAAAATAGTAAGTCTCATTATTTCTATCTCTCTTCAAAACTTTTGGAAACTTTGAAAGTTCCAGACCATTAACCAAGATAAAGGGTATCCAAAATGACCAAAACTAGGAAGAATAGTAATCTTTAGGAGTTTTAAGGTTGAGACACTTTTCCTAACATTCTCCCACTTGTCAAACACCTTGCATGAGAAAAGGGAGTATCAACACCATGATTTAATTGCTAGGGGCCATGAGGGCCATGAACTCTAAACACCATTTAAACTTCTCTGTGCTCACAGGTTTTGTTAAGGAATCTGCAACATTCATCAAAGTTTCAACTTTTTCTAAGTTAACCTTCCCATCATCCACCATGTCTTGAATAAAATGGTACTAGACATCAATATGCTTAGTCCTAGCATGGAAAGTAGGATTCTTCACCAAACATATGGCACTCTGACTGTCACAACAAATAGTAATTTTCCTTGCATCAAACCCAACATCAGAATGCAATCTTTTAAGGCAAATGGCTTCTTTACAAGCATGAGTTGCTACCATGTACTCAGCTTCAGTAGTGGACAAAGCAACCATAGGTTATTGCTTACTCATCCAACTAATGGTACCACCAAACATAGTGAACACATAAGCACCAGTGGATCTCTTGCTGTCAATGTCACCTGCCCAATATGAATCCACAAATACACAAATACAGAGTGAATGTTGAGGTCCTGTAGGATAACCATGATAACATAAGGAATACTCAAAAGTACCCCGCAAATATCTAAACACTCTCTTTACTGTATCCCAATGTACCCATCCAGGATTAGCCATAAATCGACTAAGGACTCCCACTGCTTGGGTAATATCTGGTCTTGTGTAGACCATCACATATATCAAACTGCCAACTGCATTAGCATAAGGAACTCTACTCATATCCTCTATCTTAGAAGGAGACTTTGGACAATCTTCAATAGATAACTTTGTCCCCATTATAATAGGAACAGTCAAAGGTCTGCAATCCATCATGTTGAATCTCTCCAACACAGTCTTAATATACTTACTCTGGCCTAACCAAAGTTTTATGTTCACTCTATCTCTTATTATTTCCATTCCCAGAATGTACCGAGCTGCCCCTAGATTTTTCATCTCAAACTATGCTAACAACTAAGACTTCAAATCAGAAATCACACTTTTACCATTCCCAATGAGTAACATATCATCAACATACAATACAATAATGACAATGTGATCATTGTCAACATTAGAGTATACACAATGATCTAATTTTGATCTCTAAAATTCAATACTCAACACAAAGGCATCAAACTTTTGGTACCACATCCTAGGAGACTGTTTCAAACCATACAAAGATTTTTTTAACTTGCCAACCAGATTTTCTTTACCTTTCACCACATAGTGCTTTGTTTGTGACATATAGATTTCCTCTACCAAGTCACCATGAAGGAATTGTTGATGATTATTTTAACACTTTCATAACAAAAGTTAAAATTCATAGGTAACCTTTGCTATCTTGAAAGATATGAAGAATTGACTAAGAATTCTTAATCTCAAGTTTCTATATGGTTAGTTCATGACCTTGTGGATAATTCAGTAGGTTAATGTGAAATTGTAATATTCAAGGCGCCTTACATAAGTTGAAGTAATCTGAGAATTTACTGGACTTCAAATTGTACAGATTGTTACAAATATCAACAAAGTATTCATTCTACATAAAATCTTCATTATATCACAAAGCTTTGCATGAATTTTAGTAAAACAAACTTTGTCTTTCGACTATATATGAAAATTATCAAATATTGCTACAATTCCTCATTTTTTATCCAAATGCATGATAATTTCCTTCAGATTCTGCATTTAGGCTAATTATTTCAAATATTCGGGGAGAAGTTATAAAAATTAAGATAAGTATCACTTCACTACATGATCTAAATGCTTTATTACTCACGTATTTATGAAATGCAACAAATTAATCAAATCAACATATCTCAAATCTTCAAATGTATAATCCTAAGCATTTTCACGAACATACATCAAAGATTGCAAGCTTTCAAAGAATAACACTTCAAATACCAGTAAGAATCAGAAAACACTCTGTAATAGATGTAGAATTCCAAGTTCACTTGTATTCAAAGCACAAATTCATGTAAAATTTACAATGTAAGACTGACCTTTTGTTTCATTAATCAAATTATTAAAAAGCTTACAGATGTTTTTATAGATACAATAAGGAAACCGGACATTCTCTGTATTCCTTAATGTAGACACAGGCAACCTTCTCTTCTAAACTAAAGAAAATATTTCTCTTCTCAAAAAATCTGACAAATTACTTATGCAAGTGACTATTTTAAAAATCCCTGTGTAAATATTATACAAGTAGCAGAGCTTCTTATATAGAATTTGAAGCTTTCTACTACTATGGCTACACAACTTCATCCACGGTCAGTATTCAACCTTCTTGATCAAGGATGTGCATCCATTCCTATCTGTTTGCCAAAATATCTTCACGTTATCTTTTCTTGGCTCAAAGGATGCCTTTGGAATCTTTTCAAAAAATAGGATACCCGTTGTCCCCCTCTAATTTGTTGACTTTGTTGGTTGATGTCTTTTAGTTAACCTTTTCCTTAGCATTATTTTCCTTTTAGATACCTCACTAATCCCTCAGGCATACCTTGAAATTATCTACTACCCCTTCTATGAAAGTGTAATTTCCCCCTAGACTTCTTGCCCATATGTATTCCTGCATTCTGACTTCTTCCTTCAATTTCTTCTCCTCTTTATTCACACCTTCAACCATTTTCTTATAATTCTTTATCTTAGCCTCTTCTTCCATTATCGAATCAATCATTTGTTTATTTAAACAAGTTATCGGGTTCTGCAAACATGGTGCAAAAATAGATTTAAACTCCTTTAATGCCTTTTGTAAGTCATATGCTGGTATGTCTAGGCATTCATGGTCAATGAGTTTCTCAATTATCTTCATATGCAACCTTATCATTCTATCTGCAATCTCCTCTAAATCTTAAGTAACTCTGATACACCATCTGAGAGTATCATCTTCAAATTTTAATTCTAATCTAGCCTACTGTATTTGATTGGCCATAAGAAAAGTAATGACCCCTTCATTTATCAATTCTTCTGCTCTTTCCTCAATTTCTTCCATCTGCTTCAATTCAAATTTGCATTCTTCCCTTCCAAATTGACAATTATGTATAAGAACAATGTACTTATAAGAACAATGCACTTATTTTTCTCTATCACTCCCACTTCCCAACCTATTACTACTTGCTTGGTCAATTCTTCTCCCTTCTGCATGAACTCTTTGAACCATTCTTAAAAAATATTAGCTTCAAACTTTTTATTCTCCATGTTTTTTACTTCCTCCTTTGGTAATACTACTATTTTATTTGGAAGCTCTGGTATTGTAGCATTGGGATCAAATATCCCTCTAATGAACTATTGTAATTGGACAATGTGTCCTTTCAAATATTCATGTTTATCTTTATCTTTCCTTAATATTTCTGCAGTAGCCTGATGCATATCTTCCCACCCATGTATATGTTGTTCTCTTGTCACATGACCCAAGTCTATATTAAGTATTTCATAATCATCTACTCTTATTTCTCCCTTGGCCTTTTCCTTTTGTGGTATGGCTAGAGTCAGTGTTCTAGATCTTGCAGGACCTCTTTTGATGGATGACATGATTCTGGCCTTCCTTTTCTCTTTCTATGGTTTCGCACTACCTAGCAAACTCTTGATATCTATAGTTACCAATTATACCTCTACCTTTTCTCTCCTGACCTCCTAGCCTAAATAGGTTGGAGCCTCTTTTGTACTTTCCATTACCTTTTCTACATTGATTACCTCTTCTTGAGGTTTCTCTATTTCTACCTATTCTTGTTGTTGTTGTTGTGGAGGGGTTGAAGTTGAGGGCCTTGTTCTATAATCAATGGATCATCCTCCTTTGCTGATTCTTCCTCATTGTCATCTTCCTCTATTTCAGTAGCTCCCCCTTCTTCATTACCTCCTTCTAGATTTTCTTTCTCAGAAGGCTCCTTTTGCTCTTCTTCCTCCCAATTTTCTTATTCTTCATTCTTCATATCTTCACCTTCTGTTTGTTTTTTAGGTTCAATGTTTCCTTCAGCAACATTCTCTATATCCTCCTTATTTTCATCATGTTTACTTGATATTTTAATTGTTTTAATTGGTTCTTCTGTTGTTTCAAATTTCTCCAACACATCTGAAGGTGTGTCAGCTTGCTCTGTATGTGAAGGTGACCTTGTATTCCTACTTGGTTGCCCTATATCTTTTTCTTGTTCATCTTTATTTTCTGTATTCTTTTCCTCTTCACTATGTTCCCCATACATACTTAGAATATCCAACACATATGTACTAGAAGTATTACTTTTGTTTCTTCCTCAATCTAGGCCTATGTTTCTTTCACTGCCTTTTTAGGTGTATCCTCTTTTTTAGATTCCTCAATCTGGTGTGCTACATCTTACACCTCTTTGATGATCTCAAGTGATACTAATGTACTGAAAGGATCTACTTCTACTACTTTATCTAGTATATTTTCTTTCTCAGGTTGTGGGCTTTGTTCAGTTTCCATTAATGTTGGATCATTTTGCCCTTCTTCTTCATAAGAGTATTCACTCAATTCTTCTTCTTCCATACCAGTTTCTTTTCTTGTCTCGAGATTTAACTCCATAACCTCACTACTACTGCTATCATCTTCAACATTAATAGTTTTTGATACTTGTTTGTCTTTGTGCAATCTTGACTCTTGCAACTTTTCTTCAACCAATTCTGTTTTAACTTTTTCATATGTTTTCCTTTTCTCTTGTGATGTAGTCTGACTAGGTATGCTACTTAGCTTAGCACCCACCTATTGTGCTACTACAAAATCATCTTGTTTTGGTGTTTCTACTACTATTGCCTTCATGATTTTTTTGTCCTAGTGACCTTTTAGAAACATGAATTTATTTTGTACAGGTACCATGACCAGATGATTCTACCTCCATAAAAGTACCTAATGATATTGCCACTATCATCCCTAATGCATATGGATCCATCAAAGTGGCTTTAGTATCCTTCTCCATAATCTTTGCCTTCACAATTTTCCTCTTTTTCTCATAAAAACATTGGAGTTCATCTTGATGTTCCTTCACACTCTTCTTACCTTTCTTTGGAAATGTGAGCTCCACCCTTCCACTTTAAGCTCTTCAATTCTATCCTTCAACCATGTTTCAGAAAATAGAATAATAGGTTTGGATAATGTATCGAAAGATGTAGTCCATGGTTGTAACCAATCAGGCTCTCCAATAGGATCCAGTATGGCACTTTCATAACTATGGTGTAATAATTTTCCATCATCTTTAACTTCCGGTGGTACGTAGATTTCCCCCATGGATTTCATTTGCTCCACCGTCAATCTTTGGTGAGCTTTCTTTCTCACTTCTCTATCATTCTTATAGTCTGACCAGTAGTCCTCAATAAGCACTTGATGTTTAAACTTAGGATCAATAGTCATTTGGATCCTGTGAAAGGATCAAACCTCCTTGCTAACTCAAATTCTTCAAATCCATAATACGTTAATTCTTTCTCTAAGTAGCCAGCTACTTCTTCATTGTAACATGAATACCTACCAATTGCCTAAGGGAGATTTAGGTTTCCTCTACCATATTTCTTCTTAAACATTTTAAAAGAATTCAAGTTTTGCCTTGAGATCTCTAATACAATCAACCTTTTAGAAGGATACCTAAGCAGCATAAATGGTTTTCCTTCAAAACCATTAGTTCTAATATATGTGTAATTCTAGAATTTTATGTACCAGGAACTGTGCAAACCAATTGTATCCTCTAAATCTATAGATAATCTCTTATATTTTTCATCTTTTAAAACCCTTACCATGTATTTGTAAAATACATCATTTACTAAAGCATACTTTGTTAGTGCACTATCCTCCTGTAGATCTGGATAATAATCATATACAAGTTTCTAATCTGGGCCATTCCCTAAGGTTCCAACTTTGTCAATCCCATATATATATGGCTGAATCACTAATGCACATGAGTATAATACATATGAGGACAAATAAAATGTCATCATCTTCTATTTTCGTAACATTGCTTGTTTCCATATGGTTGTGCTAATAGCCTTAGCCTAGTGTATTTGTCCTTGTTCTTTCTTTGCCTCTCTCATGAATTGAATAATAGTGAACATCCAAGGTTCACATTTACTGGCATCTCTTAAACCAACCAATCTTCTTAACATTATTATCATCAAATATATTTCATCTTTGAAATCTATCATGTGCAATTTTCTAGGCACTCTTGCTATGGCCTTGTGTTTATTCTCCGCATTATACCAACTATAGAAGATTCTACTTTTACAATCATTCTCATTATTTTTGAAGTCTTCATTGTATTGGTCTATATCAATATCCACCATTTCTTCTTGTATTTCTAGGCCAAATGTTCTTGCGATCCCCTCCATGGATAAGTCTACAATAACCTTGTCTTCATGTATTACCCTCCTAGTAGCTAAATAATATTTCTATATACATTCTAGACATAGGTCCTTAGCCTCCATAGCTAATGGAAAACTTGTAGATTTGTATAATCCTCTTTCCCAAATACACTTCATGTCATGTACAACATCCATGGTTGTAATCTTCTGCAAAACATCATAATCATCATAGTTTCCTAGGTTTGTATCTGTTCCGACACAACTTGTACTGATTAATGATGGGTAACCTTTGTGTATTGGTAGCTCTTCTTTCTCCACTTCTTTATGGGGCTTTCTTTCTTTTTTTACCTTTTCTTCACCCTCTATATCCACCCTCTTCTGTTTCGAGGCCATCTTGTAAAAACATATTCTTTAACTTAGCATTTTTACTCCATTTACCTAGGGTTTTAATATGAATTTTCTAAGTTTTACATTTACCCTAACCCGTTTTTGTCTTTTCCATTTTTCTGACCTCATATTACTTAACCCAAATCAACTAATTTCTTAATCGGAAATAGTAATTTAACATTCTCTTTGCAATTTTAAAATGAAACTACTAATAATCACTATGCATTTTCAATTAAATAAACTGTAATGGCATTCAAGATAAATACTTGTATTTGTGACATCTCAACCTCACAACCGTTGATTCACTTTACCATTTTCCACTTTGTTCTTGGTTCAGAAATTATGTGTCACGATGACTTTCCCATTCAGCTCATGCACCAGTTCTTCTTTTTCAATTTTAATTTAAACCATGTAATTCTAAAAGAAAAACTTCTTTTATTTACCCTAACACATTTAAATTCCATTATTCTAGTGTTAGTTCAGCATTAATTGCAGCAATTAATAAGCATACGGATTCAGTTTTCTACTTCAATGTTTTAATTTTAACATTTTATCCATTAGTCTACTTTTGCATACATCGTGTTTTCTTGTATGTCACTTTGTATCTTATCCATATACAAACCTACATGCAACGGCTATAACCAATGCTACCCCCTTTTCATTATATCCACCTTTGTATCTTTGGTTTGTATGTTGCCATGTATATAATTTAAATACAAAGAATTATACAAATGTGAACTGCAGAAACCCTTTTACCTTTTAGTTCTTGATGTTTTCTTTCATTTCTTTGTATATATATCGGGATTGTATGTCATCAATATACAATCACATCAACATACAAAGAATTAACCTCATTTTACTTTAGGTGACATCCATGTTTACCTTTTCATTTCCTTGTATTTCTACTTGTATCTCCATTTGTATATGCTCTTGTATATCACTTGGTATACACAACATACAACTACGAGATACAACTATGGGACCCACTTTACTTACCCCACTTGCATCTTTTCAAAACAAGAATACTTGTATCTACACTTAGATATAACCTTCCCTACATGCAAACTCTTATGCAACCATTCTGGGCTTTTCATTTTCTTCATCATATTATATAACCCTTTCAGATCCATACATGTATATTAAGAGAATGCATATTTTCCAAAATGTTTAAGATACAATGCATCACTTACATTTGATTTAATTATCCTATGAAATCTGTACTTGTATATATGTTAAAGATTCAAACCTGAAGCATGAGAACATACAACTATGGGACTTACCCTTTCTCACCTTAATACACCATATTTTATATCCCCCTCAAGTTCATGAATGTATATTGCCTTGTATATTGCTTTGTATATTTCATTTTGAACAAACATACAAATCAAAATACAATGTGAATTTTGACCATTTATTCATTCTATTTCTGAAAACCTATCGAGTCTGACCTATATACAAAGGATGAAGACACTAAGTATATGCATACAAACTACCACGATACGAAAACCCAACTATACTTCATAGGACTCACTTAATGACTTGACATACAAATGACTTTGTATGTACCACATACAAACCCCTTTTATCATGCATTCTACGAAAAAGCACATATATCCTGTGGAATACTGGGAATCTTTTACCAGTTCAAAAAGAAACCCTTATTCATTTTAATAAAGAACTCACCTCTATTGCCCTCTGGTACTTAATGCTAACTTTTTAAATTTTCAACATGATTTGTACCCTTACCTCTTTTCCTTTTACCACCAAGCATGACCACACATAACACAAAGCAACAGCCATAGCAGGGGTGCTCATTTTTCTAAGAGGTAAAATGGGTCATGTTGTGAGCATCACAACAACTAGAAACCAAACAAAACAATTAAATTGAGATCATTAAAGAACCAAATAAAATGAATTCATAACTTCCAACTTCCTTTTCTACAAGTCATAATTTCACTTGAGACTTAATGTATTCAATAAGGTGCATGAATCTTCCAATTGAGTTTTAAGTGGGTGCACATGATTAATAATCCTCATCTCGAAAGTAAGTTGAATAAACCAGTGAATGGTATTAAACTACATAGTTGATGTCATTCCCTTATAGCCAACCGGATAGAGCCTTGCTACCAGCAAGCGTCCATAGCTCCGACAAGGTTATCATTACAATTCTCCTAAGTAGAGCCTCACTGCCAGTAAGCGTCTATAGCCCCAGTAAAGTTACTTAGATGACTTAGTTTGGATTTTCTATAAAATCCATTTTATTTATTTATATTTTAACTTTGTGTGGGATATAAGTTCATAAGATATTACCATTGTAAATTTATGATACAAGTTGTGATCACCTACTGAAATTAAGCTGAAAATTGTAATGGTAGCAAGGATGACCTCTGATTTTTCACTTAACACCTACACTAGTATGTTCAACAAACCCAAGGATTTTAGGTGTGTCATTGTGAGAAACCTCCCTTGAATACTCAACTCACAGTTATTGAATATAAAATTTCCTATGTTAAACAATTTTCTACATCCATGAAAGTTACAAGAAGTTATGCATAAGTTTCAAATAATTAACCTGAATGTTCTGAATTTCCTATTGTTTTCAATGGTTGTTAGTTCTTTTCTTGCATACCTCAAATCAAAACAAACATCCCTACCAGGGAAACACAACACACAAACCAATGGAACAACCAAAACAAAATAAACAAACAGAAACAACACAAACAAAATAAAACCACTGTACATTATTTACAATATGATACATAATAGGACAACCACTGTTTCCTCAAGCCTGGAAGTAATGTTTTAAATGTTGTCCATTAACAGGTAATGGTACATCTTCTCCAGTCAAAGTTTTGAGCCTAAATGTATTGTCCCCTATTATCTCTACGACTTGTAGTGGACCTAACCACAATTTGTCAAATTTTCCATGATTTCCTTTCTTTTCATGTGCTTTATCCCAACACAGCACTAAGTTTGATATTCTAAATGTTTTGACCCTTGCTCTTTTATTGAACCATCTTTTGACCACCACTTGATGTTTGGCAAATTTTTCAATAGCCTGATCTCTCTTCGCATCCAATTGTAACATTTGGACTAACTTGGCTTCTCTGTGATCATCAAATCCTAAATACTCATTAGCAAACTTACAGATAGGTATTCTTAAATTCACTGGAAGTATAGGATCTATCCCATAAACTAGGTGATAAGGTGCATTGCCCAAAGCTGACTTAACCTTAGTCCTATCTACCCATAACACATATTTTAACCATGTATTCCACTCTCTAGGATTTTTTATAATCAATTTCTTGATTATATGCAACAAAATCTTGTTTGTAGACTTAGCTAAACCATTACCCTAAGGATAATAATTTGAAGAAAATTTTAAAACTATTCCATACTCAAATGCTCATTTAGAAAATTTTAGAGAAGAAAATGCAGGGCCATTATCACATACTAGAGAATATGGGGCTCGCCACCTTGTAATGATATTCTCCTCAAGAAACTTGATGACCACCTCAGTAGTTGAAAACTTATAGGATGTAGCCTCTTTCCATCTTGTGCAATAATCTATTACTGTCAGTATAAACTTGTGTCCTACAGATGATGGAGGATTAATGACTCCAATGAAGTCTAAACCCCACTATACAAATGGTCTAGACTCAATAATCGACTGTACTGGATTGGCCTGATTCCTTCCCTTGTCTGTTGTAGTTTGACAAGTGTGACAACTTTGAATATGACTTTCTGTATCTTTAAACATTGTTGGACAATAATACCTAGCTCTTAAAATCTTATGCATAGTAGCCAAATGAGAACCATGAGCGGTCCCATATTTATCATGCAACTCTAACAATACTTTATTTGCTTCAATTATATTCAAACACCTCAAATATATTCCTTCATGGTTCCTTTTGAATAGAAGAACCTCTTGTATCATGAACCTTTGTGCTTTGATCCTTAAAGCTCTCCTCTAAGAGGATTTCATCTTACTTGGATATTTATCTAATATCAAAAATGTGTTCAAATCATCATACCACCCTAATGCATCTCTAGAATTTAGTACATACTATTGCTTTACCAAATTTGGGTCTATGTTGGCCATGGTCTGTACCAATGCCTGCCCTCTAACCAATTTCATGGGGATGATCTCCATGTCGAATTCTTGCAATATTGTAATCCATTTGGCTCTTTTCTCTCCAGGCTCATTTTGCATTAGCAGCATTTTCACTACTGCATTAGGTACTATGGCTTTAACATGGCTTCACAGAATGTAGTGTCTGAAATTTTTCACTGCCCTTACCAATGTAAACACCTATCTTTCTATATCTAGATATTTTAACTATGCATCCTTCAAAGGTGCACTCATAAAAGCGATTGGATTTTCTTCATTTTCTTCACCTTTCTGTGTCAAAGTTGCTACAACTGAATGTGATGATGCAAAAGAATAAATGTAGAATGACTTACTATAGTCTGGACTAGCTAACACTAGCGCATCAGAAATGGTTTCTTTGATATCTTCAAATGCAGCTTTGGCTACTGATGTCCATTCTATCTTCACATCCTTTTTAAGCATGGCATTCAACGGTTGCACGATCTCTACAAATCATGTAATAAATTTCCTGACAAAGTTAATTTTTCCAAAGAAAGAATTTAATTCCTTTTTACTACCAGGTAATTGCAATTTTTTTATCCCTTCTACTCTATCAGGATCAATTGATATCCTGTTCTCAGAAATGATATATCCTAATAATTTTCCCTCTGTCACACCAAATGAACATTTCTTTGGATTTAAGGAAATTCCATACCTTTCACATCTCTTAAGTACCTTCCTTAAATCTTCTACATGAGTGGAAGCATTCTTAGAAAAAATAGTTAAATCATCCATATAAATGACAATACATTTACTTGATAATCCACAAAATGCAATGTCCATGGCTCACTGAAAGGTAGCACCTGCATTAATTAGACCAAATGGCATTCTCTTCTATGCATAATTACCCCATTTACAAGTAAAAGTGGTTTTCAATCTGTCTTCTTTATCTACCAAAACCTAGTTATACCCTGAAAACCCATCTAATAATGACATCATCCTAGCCACATTTACTGCCTGCAATACCTCATCTATCAGAGGTAACGGGTAATTGTCCTTTTTAGAAGTTTTATTTAAGTTCCTAAAATCCACACATAGCCTAATGTCTCCATTTTTCTTTCTTACAGGCACTAGATTAGCCACCCACGTTGAATGTCTTACTAGAAAAATTATTTTAGCAGACAACAGCTTTTTAACTTTCTCAAAAATTAAAGGCTCTAAAATAGCATTCACTGGCCTATGCTTTTGTCTAAATTGTTTTACTTCTGATTTCAAAGGTATTATATGAGTTATAATGGAAGTATCATACATTTTTAAATCTTCATACATCCAAGCTATCACATATTTATACTCCTTTAAAACTTCTAAAATTTCTTTCTTTAAATTTTTTGAACAAGACCTTCCAATTAACACATTTTGAGGGCTTTGCTTAGTTCTAAGGTTAAATGGATCACACTTACCTCCATTAGTTTTAGGCAAATGTTTTTTTTCTAACTAACCCATCGAAATCAAAGATTTTCTCTAGTTCAATTACACCTTTGGGCAAAAAATTACTTTTTAGATTTACTACATCTTCTTCATCCCATGATATATCAGGTCTTTCTTGTTCATCTACGATATGAGTATCAAAGACCTCATGACAAGTAAGGAAGTCTACAATTTTCTTGTCTCCTTCAAATACTTAGAAATGAGTGACATTATCTGGTATACTAGGTACATTTACTAACTCAACAACAAACCTTTTTAATCTTGACAATCTTAGAGGTTCTAAAGTGCTAGAAGTAATTGCTAAAGCATCTAATCTTTGATTAAATTCCCTAGGGATATGCTTAATATTGAAGGCATCAAAAGATTCAATTAAGTCCCATACCCTATGCCTATAATTGACCATTTTCTTGTAATTACAAGCATACAATTTCCTATCTTGTCTGACTACTAATTTTGAATTAGAAAAAACTTTGATCACTTTTACCCTTTTCTTAATGGCCATCACCAGTCCATAAACTAGAGCTTCATACTCTGCCACATTATTAGTACAAGGAAACTGAAGCCTATATACTGCTAGGAATGGCTTACTATTTGCATCAATAATCTCAACCTCTTCTCCTGCCCCTTGTTTAGATTTAGATTTGTCGCATTTCAATGTACAAACATCACTTCTATTTTTAGAACCTTGACATTTTATCCTAGCTTGAACTATTTTGCCTGCTACTAGCATTGCAACGTTATGCTTATTTTCATGTCTTTCAGCTGGACCTGTAGATGTACATGTATTACTAACTTGTGCATTAGAACAGTTATCATTTTTCATCATTACTTCTTCTTCTAAACCCTGCATTGACTCACTTGTATCAATATGAAAACATAACTTCGGTCCATCAAGAACAACCTTGCCTTTTTGTTGTCCCATCCTTTCCATGCATTTTCCATATTGATATTCTATGATGTCTCTACACATTCCACATCATTCTTTAGGATGAGGGGTGTTATGAACTCTACACACATTTTTGTACAGCTTACATTGAATAGAAGAATTTTGTTGAACACACACTTCCATTTCTTGCCTCATGATCTGACCAAAATTACTTACTGTATTGCTTTCATCATCTAAGGAGTCACCTTCAGATTCTACCAACACAGTCATTTCATTATTGGTGGGCCTTATCTTGAAATCTAACATCAAGATTTCTTCTATCTAAACTCCCCTATTTGATACTCTATAAACCCCATGTTCAACAACATACAATACTTCATTTGTTTTGTTATATTATGTTATCATATGCTTCATTCTGGGCTCAGCCTCTATCCTAATCTAATTAGGAACACCCCTCCATGGTAACCATATATGCAAAAAATTAGTGGACATATATCCATTCAAGGTTTTTGACCAATCCCTACTCAACAACATACCATAATTAGCTGGTATATCAACATTCTAGATATCAATAAATTGGCTCACTCTAGGATCTAAAGCTAATTGCATCTGAATATGCATCAATTCATCTATCACACTGACTTCAGTTTTATCCAGTTGAGTAACCACCTTAGCAGATTTAGTAGGAGTCAAACATTAGGTTTGGCATATTCCTAAAGGCATTACATTAGCTGAAGCTCCTAAGTCTACCATGTAGTTATGTAGGTTTTATCGTAACATCCTTATTGTTAACAGAAAAGGAGGGGCCTCCTTCTTTTTTGCATACATGACCACATTAGTATTTGAAGGTTGCTCAGTCTTCTTACCTTTATCCTTGGACTGTGTGTCTTTGTTATGAACCTCTAAGTCAATAGATACCTCTTTTGATTCTGATTCATCCAAGATTTCATAAATGTAGTCCGTACTCCTAGACTTCTTAACAACTCATACATAGGTACACTAACCTTAATTTTCCTTATCTCTTTAGACAGATAACTCATTAATTTGGATGTTTCCACTGATTCTATTTTTCCTATTTGGACCTTTTATGCTATTGTCCCTCCAGTCCCATGATGATTAGATTTTAAAATAGATGGATTATTACTGGCATGCTAATCAAAAAGAGTATTTAGATTGTTGGGAGGAGTGGAGGTAGTGAAAGGACCTCCAAGTTTAGTGTTACTTCTTAGGTTATGAGTATGATTTCTATTAGACTGTTGAAAAGCCTGTACCTTTTCTGGTTCACTCACTACCTCATTTTTAGTTTCAAAAGGAAACTAAAAAGCATTCAATACTAAGGCTGACTCAGGATACAAATTTTCACAATAATAAGGTTCATCTTGTAACACCTGATTATCTTCTTCACTATTTCTAAAGGTAAAACTTTCTAAGACCAGTGTAGACTCAAACCCTGAAGGCACTATTTCATTCCCTTTGAGAATTAAGAATTTAGATGTAAGACTTTGTATCTCAACATTAAAAATGCTTGCAACAAGGTGAAATTGAGCACAATCTAATTCAGCATGTGCACTTGTATTATGAATCTGACACCATTTTTTTAAGGCTACATTAGCCATTTGAACCCTAACTGGTTACTTCATCTCTTGGATATTTGGACTTTCAAATGGAGAGGCCAAAGTGCCATTATTAGGTCTAGTATTCCATGTCCTAGGCAGTTTGGGTTGATTTGGATTTCTATTGTTATTACCCCAAGCCTTGTTATCACCACTATGTCCTTTATTTTGTATCCCCTGTCCCTAATTATGATTTTGTTCTTGGTTGTAATTTTGACCTAAACTTTGACCCTAACTATAATTCTGATTTTGGTTCTGACTATCTCCTTAAGTATTTCTACCATAGAAGTTTTCATTTCTTAATTGTGTCATCTTAGTGGATAGTCTCCTTAAATGTACAGTAATTTCTTTTATTTCTTCCCTATCATCTTGTGCCTTTACTACAAATGTATCTTGAGAAGGCTAAAAGAAAGGATGACTATTATTCTAAGTAACATTGGCACCATTACTAGTGTAAGGAACCATAGTTTGGATAGAAGTAGGATTATATACTAGCGTATATGTTGGAACTAGATTTAACAATGGAGTATGATAAATTGGAACTCCATTCCACAGTTGTGTTTAATTCTGCATCCCAGGGTTTCTTGCATTTGGAAAATGACTATATGATGTTTGTTTCATCTCTTGATTCACATTGACTTCTTCATTATAAGCCTTAGATATGTTATCTATATCAACTTTTCTTTTGACAAACATGGCAGTCAATGTATCAAGGGTGATATAATACATTGCTAATAAGGCCTCAGAAGTTACAGTATAAGGAGTGACTAACCTGGAGACAGCCTTCTGGAATCTATCATTAAAATTATCAATGAGTTCCCCTTCACCTCTTTTGATTATAGCCAATTTATGATATAAGGTAGAAGGATCGACTAGTCCTCTAAACCTAGACAAGAATGCCTCTTTCATAATTGCCCAATAAGAGACGTAATGATTCGGCAAGTTGACATACCAGTTAGAAGCCTACTCATTAAAAGTGTAAGGGAACAACCTACACACCACATCTTCATGTTCTAATTTGGCTTTGAAGCATGCTTCTTTGAATATCCTAATACGATCCTCTGGATCCTGATGTAATTGATATTTGGGACAAATCTTCTCAAGATTCTTTGGCATTTCATGATAATCAATGAATGCTATAGGAGAATTAACATCAAAATATGCCATGGCTAGACCTCTAGGTGGACTAGGACCTTTAAGTATACCTTGATTTAAAGGTAGACTTCAATTTCTGGGAGTTTATGAACCAAGATTTAAGTACCTGAATGAAGAACTGTCAGGACTAACTATGTTATGTATGTTAAACGGTGACTCTGGAAGAGTTCCAGATAAACCTCCTACGTGTGTTATCTTAGGATTCTAGATCAGAGGACTTTTGTTTTGTCTTCTATCAGGTAATTGTAAAAAGTATCTCTTGAACTAGACCTAGACCTGGTCACTCGACCACTGTTGTGAGCCAGTTTTACTAGAACATTATTTCAACTCAAATAGGCCCTCCTTCTAGTGCCAAGAACTATTAATGATTATTTTTACACATTCATAACAAAAGATAAAATTCACAGGGAACCTTAGCTATCTTGAAAGATATGAAGAATTGACTAAGAATTCTTAATCTCAAGTTTCTGTATGGTTAGTTCCTGACCTTGTGGATAATTCAACAGGTTAATATGAAACTGTAATATTCAAGGGGCCTTAAATAAATTGAAGTAATCTGAGAATTTACTGGACTTCAAATTATATAGATTGTTAAGAATATCAACAAAGTATTCATTCCTTTGCATAAATTCTTTATTATATCACAAAGCTTTACATGAATTTCAGTAAAACAAATTTTGTCTTTCGACTATATATGAAAATTATCAAATATCGTTGAAATTACTCATTTTTTATCCAAATGCATGATAATTTCCTTTAGATTCTGCATTTAGGCTAATTATTTCAAATGTTTGGGGAAAATTTATAGAAATTAAGATAAGTATCACTTCACTATAGGATCTAAATGCTCTGTTACTCACGTCTTTAAAAAATGCAGCAAATTAATCAAATCAACATATCTAAATCCTCAAATGTATAATCCTAAGCATTTTCATGAACATACATTAGAGATTACAAGCTTTAAAAGAATAACACTTCAAATACCAATAAGAGTCAGAAAACACTCTGTAATAGATGCAAATTTCCAAGTTCACTTGTATTTAAAGCACAAAGTCATATAAAATTTACAATGTAAGAATGACCTTTTGTTTCATTAATCAAATTACCAGAAAACTTATAGACATTTTTACAAATACAATAAGGAAACCAGACATTCTGTATATTCCATAATGTAGACACAGGCGACCTCCTCTTCCAAACTAAAGAAAACACTTCTCTGCTCAAATACTCTGACAAATTACTTATGCAAGCTACTATTTTAAAAATCCTTGTGTAAATATTATACAAGTAGTAGAGCTTCTTATATAGAATTTGAAGGTTTCTATTGCTACGGCTACAAAACTTCATCCACGTTTAGTATTCAACCTTCTTGATCAAGGGTGTGCATCCATTCCTAACCATTTCTCAAAATATCTTCATGGTATCTTTGCTTGGCTCAAAGGATGCCTTTGGAATCTTTTCAAAAAATAAGATACACATTGTCCTCCTCTTATTCGTTGACTTTGTTGGCTGATGTCTTTCAGTTAACCTTTTCCTTAGAATTATTTTCCTTTTAGATACCACATGAATACCTTAGGTATACATATAAATTATTTATTACCCCTTCTATGAAAGTGCAATTTCCCCTAGACATCTTGCCCATATGTATTCCTGCATTTTGACTTCCTCCTTCAATTTCTTCTCCTCTTGACTCACACCTTCAACCTTTTTCTCATACTTATTTATCTTAGCCTTTGCTTCCATTACTGAATCAATCATTTGTTTACTTAAACAAGCTGTCGGGTTCTCCAAACATGGTTCAAAAATAGCTTTAAACTCCTTTAATGCCTTTTGTAAGTCATATGCTGGTATGTCCAGGCATTCATGGTCAATGAGTTTCTCAATTATCTTCATATGCAACCATATCATTCTATCTCCAATCTCCTCTAAATCTTGAGTAACTGTGATACGCCGTCTAAGATTATCATCTTCCAATTTTAATTCTAATCTAGCTTACTATATTTGATCGGCCATAAGAAAAGTAATGACCCCTTCATTTATCAATTCTTCTGCTCTTTCCTTAATTTCTTCCATATGCTTCAATTCAAATTTGCATTCTTCCCTTCTAAATTGACAATTATGTATAAGAACAATGCACTTATTTTTTGCTATCACTGCCACTTCCCAACCTATTACTACTTGCTTGGTCACTTCTTCTCCCTTTTGCATTAATTCTTTGAACCATTCTTCAAAAATATTAGCTTCAAACTTTTTATTCTCCATGTTTTTTACTTCCTCCTTTGATAATACCACTATTTCATTGGGGAGCTCTGGTACTATAGCATTGGGATCAAATATCCCTCTAATGAACTATTGTAATTGGACAATGTGTCCTTTCAAATATTCATCTTTATCTTTATCTTTCCTTAATATTTCTGTAGTAGCTTGATGCATATCTTCCCACTCATGTATACGATCTTCTCTTGTCACATGACCCAAGTCTATATTAAGTATTTCTTAATCATCTACTATTATTTCTCCCTTGGCCTTTTCCTTTTGTGGTATGGCCAGATTTAGTGTTCTAAATCCTGTAGGATCTCTTTCAATGGCTGACATGATTCTAGCCTTCCTTTTCTCTTTCTGTGGTTTTGCACTACCTAGCAAACTCTTGATATCTATAGGTACTAATTGCACCTCTACCTTTTCTCTCCTGACCTCTGAACCTAACCAGGTTGGAGCCTCTTTTGTACTTTCCATTGCCCTTTTTGCATTGATTACCACTTCTTGAGGTTTCTCTATTTCTACCTATTCTTGTTGTTGTTGTGGAGGGGGTTTGAAGTTGAAGGCCTTGTTCTATGATCAATGGATCATGCTACTTTGCTGATTATTCCTCATTGTCATCTTCCTCCATTTCAGTATCTCCCCCTTCTTCATTACCTTCTTCCAGATTTTCTTTCTCAGAAGGCTCCTTTTTCTCTTCTTCCTCCCAATTTTCTTGTTCTTCATTCTTCATATCTTTGCCTTCTGTTTGTTTTTTAGGTTCAATGTTTCCTTTAGCAACATTCTCTATATCCTCCTTATTTTCATTAGGTTTACTTGATATTTTCAATGGTTCTTCTATTGTTTCAACTTTCTCCAACACATCTGGAGGTGTGTCAGCTTGCTTTGTATGTGAAGGTGACCCTGTATTCCTACCTAGTTCCCCTGTATCTTTTTCTTGTTCATCTTTATTTTCTGTATTCTTTTCCTCTTCACTATGTTCCCCATACATACTTAGAATATCCAACACATCTGCACTAGAAGTATTACTTTTTGTTTCTTCCTCAATCTGGGCCTCTATTTTTGGGCCTCTGTTTCTTTCACTACCTTTTTAGGCATATCTTATTTTTTAGATTCCTCAATCTGGTGTGGTACATCTTGCACCTCTTTGATGATCTTAGGTGATACTAATGTACCAAAAGGATCTACTTCTGGTGCTTTATTTGGTATATTTTCTTTCTTAGGTTACGGGCTTTGTTCAATTTCCATAAATGTTGGATCATTCTACCCATCTTCTTCATAAGAGTATTCACTCAATTCGTCTTCATCTATACCATTTTCTTTTCCTCTCTTGGGATCTACCTCACTACTAATGCTATCATCTTCAACATTAACAATCTACGTTACTTGTTTGGCTTTGTGCAATCTTGACTCTTGCAGGTTTTCTTCAGCCAATTCTATTTTAATTTTTACATATGTTTGCCTTTTCTCTTCTGATGTAGCCAAACTAGGTATGCTATTTAGCTTAGTACCCATTTGTGCTCCTACAACATCATCTTGTTTTGGTGTTTCTACTGCTATTACCTTCATGATTTTCTATCTTGTTGACCCTTTAGCAGCCTGGGTCAGTTTTGCACTGGTACTATGACCAAATGATTCTGCCTCCATAAAAGTACCTGATGATATTGCCATTGTCACCCCTAATGCATATAGATCCATGAAAGTGGCTTTAGTATCCTTCTCCATAATCTTTACCTCCACAATTTTCCTCTTTTTCTCATAAAAACATTGGAGTTCATCTTGATATTCTTTCACCCTCTTCTTACCTTTCTTTGGAAATGTGAGCTCCACCCCTTCCACTTTAAGCTCTTCAATTCTATCCTTCAACCATGTTTCAAAAAATAGAATAACAGGTTTGGATAATGTATCCAAAGATGTAGTCCATGGTTGTCACAAATCAGGCTCTCTAATAGGATCCAGTCTAGCTCTTTCATAATTGTGGTGTAATAATTTTCCATCATCTTTAACTTTTGGTGGTACATAGATTTCCCCCATGGATTTCATTTGCTCCACCGTCAATCTTTGGGGATATTTCTTTCTCACTTCTCTATCATTCTTAAAGTCTAATCAGTAGTCCTCAATGAGTACTTGATGTTTAAACTTAGGATCAATAGTCATTCGGATCTTGTGAAAAGGATCAAACCTCCTTGCTAACTCAAATTCTTCAAATCCATAATACCTTAATTCTTTCTCTGAGTAGTCATCTACTTCTTCACTGTAACATGAATACCTACCAATTGCCCAAGGGAGATTTAGGTTCCCTCTGCCATATTTCTTCTTATACATTTTAAAAGCATTCAAGTTTTGCCTTGAGAACTCTAATACAATCAACCTGTTAGAAGGATACCTAGGTAGCATAAAAGGTTTTCCTTCAAAACCCTCATTTCTAATATATGTGAAATTTTGGAATTGTATGTACTAGGAACTGTGCAAACCAATTGTATCCTCTAAATTTATAGATAATCTCTTATCTTTTTCATCTTTTAAAACCCTTACCATGTATGTGTAAAATAAATCATTTACTAAAGCATACTTTCTCAGTGAATTATCCTCTATAGATCTAGATAATAATCATATACAAGTTTTTGATCTGGGCCATTCCCTAAGATTCAAACTCTGTCAATCCCATATATATATGGCTGAATCACTGATGCACATGAGTATAATACATACAAGGACAAATAGAATGGCATCATCTTCTATTTTCGTAACATTGCCTGTTGCCATATCACTATGTTAATAGCCTTAGCCCAGTGTATTTGTCCTTATTCTTTCTTCACCTCTCTCATGAATTGAATAACAGTGAACATCCAAGGTTCACATTTAGTGGCATCTCTTAAACCAACCAATCTGCTTAACATTGTTATCCTCAAATATATTTCATCTTTGAAATCTATCCTATGCAAGTTTTTAGGCACTCTTGCTACGGCCTTGGGTTTATTCTCCGCATTATACCAACTGTAGAAGATTCTCCTTTTACAATCTTTCTCATTATTATTGAAGTCTTCATTGTATTGGTCTATATCAATATCCACCATTTCTTCTTGCATTTCTAGGCCAAATGTTCTTGCGATCCCCTCCGTGGATAAGTCTACAATAACCCTGTCTTCATGTATTACCCTCTTGGTAGCTAAATCATATTTATGTATACATTCTAGACATAGGTCCTTAGCCTCCATAGTTAATGGAAAACCCATAGCTCTGTATAATCCTCTTTCCCAAATACACTTCATGTCAGGTGCAACATCTATGGCTATAATCTTCAGCAAAACATCCTTAGCATCTTAGTTTCCTAGGTTTGTATCTGTTTTGACTCCACTTGTACTGATTAATGAAGGGTAACCTCTGTGTATTGGTAGCTCTTTTTTCTCTATTTCTTTATGGGGCTTTCTTTCTTTGTTTATCTTTTCTTCACCCTCTATATCCACCCTCTTTTGTTTCGAGGCCATCCTCTAAAAACACATTCTTTAACTTGTCATTTTAACTCCATTTACCTAGGGTTTTACTATGAATTTTCTAAGTTTTACATTTACCCTAACCCCTTTTTGTCTTTTCCATTTTTCTACCCTCATATTACTTAACCCAAATCAGCTAATTTCTTAATCAGAAAAAGTAATTTAACATTCTCTTTGCAATTTTAAAATGAAACTACTGATAATCACCGTGTGTTCTCAATTAATTAAATTGTAATGTCATTCAAGATAAATACTTGTATCCATGATAGATCAACCTCACAACCGTTGATTCACTTTACCATTTTCTATGTTGTTCCTGGTTCAAAAATTCCATCTCATGATGACTTTCCCATTTAGCTCGTGCACCATTTCTTCTTTTTCAATTTTAATTTTAACCATGTAATTCTAAAAGAAAAACTTCTTTTATTTACCCTAACATGTTTAAATTCCATCATTCCAGTGTTAGTTCAACATTAATTACAGCAATCAATACACATACGGATTCAATTTTCTACTTCAACATTTTAATTTTAGACATTTTATCCATTAGTCTACTTTTGCATACATTGCATTTTCTTGTATGTCACTTTGTATCTTATCCATATACAAACCTACATGCAATGGGCTATAAGCAATGCTACCCCCTTTTCATTATATCTAACTTTGTATCTTTGGTTTGTATGTTGCCATGTATATAACGTAAATACAAATAATTATACAAATGTGACCCGCACAAACCCTTTTATGTTTTGTTCTCAATGTTGTCTTTCATTTGTTTGTATATATATCGAGATTGTATGTTGTCAATATACAATCACATCAACATACAAAGAATTAACCTCATTTTACTTTTGGTGAAATCCATGTTTACCTTTTCATTTCCTTACATTTCTACTTGTATCTCCATTTGTATATGCTCTTGTATATCACTTTGTATACACAACATACAACTGCGAGATACAACTATGGGACCCACTTTACTTACCCCACTTGCATCTTTTTGAAAAGACAATACTCGTATCTACACTTAGATACAACCTTCCCTACATGCAAGCTCTTATGCAACCATTCTGGGCTTTTCATTTTCTTCACTATATTATATAACCCTTTTGGATCCATACATGTATATTAAGTGAATGAATATTTTCCAAAATGTTTAAGATACAATGCATCGCTTACATTCGATTTAATTATCCTTTGAAATTGTACTTGTATATATGTTAAAGATGCAAACCTGAAAGATGCAAACATATGACTACAAGACTTACCCTTTCTCACGTTAATATACCATATTTTATATCCTCCTCAAGTCCATGAATGTATATTGCCTTGTATATTGCTTTGTATATTTCCTTTTGAACAAACATACAAATCAAAATACAATGCAAATTTTGACCATTTATTCATTCTATTTCTGAAAACCTATCAGGTCTAACCTGTATACAAAGGATGAAGACACTAAGCATAGGCATACAGACTACCACGATACAAAAACCCAACTATACTCGATAGGACTCACTTAATGACTTGACATACAATTGACTTTGTATGTATCACATACAAACCCCTTTTATCATGCATTCCACCAAAAAACACATATATCTTGTGGAATATTGGGAATTTTTTACTAGTTCAAAAAGCAACCCTTATTCATTTTAACAAAGAATTCACCTCTATTCCCTTCTTGTACTTAATGCTAACTTTTTAAATTTTTAACATGATTTGTACCCTTACCCTTTTTCCTTTTACCACCAAGCACGACCACACATAACACAAAGCAATAGCCATGGCAGGTTTCCTGATTTTGCTAAGAGGTAAAATGGGGCATGTTGTGAGCATCACAATAGGAATGTTGTCTTCACATCCATCTGTTCCACTTCTAGATCACACGTTGCTACAAGAGATAACATGAACTGAATAGATGTCAGCTTTGCAATAGGAGAGAAAATCTCACCATAGTCAATTCCCTCAACCTGAGAATACCCCTTAGCAACCAATCTAGCCTTATATTTCTCAACACTATCATCTACACCAAATTTTGTTTTGAACACCCACTTGCATCCAACAAATTTTTGTCCATCAGGTAATGACACTAAGTCCCAAGTATTATTCTTTTCCAAAGAAGTCATCTCCTCTTCCATGGCTTCCTTCCAGGAACCTGTATCTTTCATACCCATAGTCTCTTTCACAGTTCTAGGCTCATCAGTGTTAGAAATCATAACAAAAATACAACTGGAATCATGAAATGAATAACCAAACCTACCATATTGCTGCCTTATCCACTTGGACCTCCTCAAAGGTTGAGGTTGAGGTTCTTCATCTTCTTTTGAACTTTCAGAGCTATTAGAACTCTCCTCATTATCAAGTCCAACAAATATTTTCAGTTCAACTTTCTCAGGGGTGGCAAGAAGCTAAACCACATCATCTTTCTTCTCTTCTTTCTCTAGCTACAAGACAACAAAAGAAGGACCTATGTAGATAGCCAGCTAGGACCTATGCCTTATTTCTTCAAGAAAAATTTCTAAGTTTCTAGTTTAGTAGATTGATCAACAATAAACCAGTTGACATGAGTGAAAAAATGGCTTTCCTCAAAGTTTTTGCTACTTCCACACTTGATGAAAAAGATCAACTATGTGAATTTTATTTACATAGTTATGTTGTGTTTGGAGATATTGAATGGAATCCATTAATCTATGTAGGGGATTTGCAGGTAAAAGCACTAGCCTCTTACTTCAAAAATGAGAAATTAAGAGGGGACATTATGCAATCTTACATAGAAAGAGAACAATCCAATGCCCTTCCAATCATAAAAGAATCTAAAATCCCTAAGTTTATCATTGCAGAATGGAATCAACTTTTAGAGCACAAGGGTGTGGGGAGAAATATTATGAACTTGAGGCTACATGACTATGACAAGATTCAACACTTGACAGTAGGGCTCATCCATCATTCTCACCAGCATGTACAAGATAGGTGGAATAGCTTGACTCTAGAGTTACAAAAGAAGGAACCCCATTCTATCCACAACTTCATGGCCATGTTTGAAAGGGTCAAGAAATATATGGACATTGCCAAGGGCCAAGCACTGAGCTATATACCACTTACTTTCTAGCCCCCTATGCTTCTATATCTAGTTCCACATTGGACTAGGATGAGGAGTGCAGAGTGTGAGAAAGTAGAGGTCTCTAGGATGAACAGGTTAGCACACAGTAATGGCTTTTATTTGGAGCAGAATCAAGGAGTAGGTACTGTAGCAAAATTCAGGGAGATCACCCTATATTATAACCTATAGCCTTAGTTATTTGCTTGAGGTCAAGCAAAAGGATAGTTGGGGGTGTGATGAGCCTAGTTATTAAACTATTTTCTTCTAGTTTTATGCGAGTTGAAAGATATTCCCAGACACTATTTTAAGCATATTTCTATGTTATGTGTGAATGGGAAAATGAGATAAATCTGTTAAGATGAATAATAACCCAAACAATCAACAGAATAATGAAAACAAGAAAGATAAAAGGAAATGAAGCAACTGAATAACAATGCAAACCTTCCCTAATTTAGAGCTTCTATTGTTTGCCTATTACAATCATCCTTTGCTAGTGAAGTAGGCCCTCAGTGAGTGCACTCTTTGAGCTGTGTAGTATGATGTCAATGGTAAATGGCTACATTGATAAATATTGCTATGAAGTAGAGCTTCAAAGCAAATGGGTGATCTCAAGCAAATGGTATTGGAATGTTGAGAGGAGTGTGAGTAGAATCCTGCAGAGTAACAATACAAATAACCTAGATGAATAGAATGGAGGGATGAAGCTTCTTTTATAGACTTGGAAGAATGAGGATCAATGGTTGAGAGAAGATATGCAGATCAATGGCTATGAATAAAAGTGTATCTTTTATTCATTGTGGATTATGACAATTGAATTAAATATTCAATTGGTGAAGAGGAGTGGGGAACATTGAATTAAATATTCAATAGTGGAGGACAGTGGAATATGACAATTGAATTAAATATTCAATTAGAGAAGAGGAGTGGGGAACATTGAATTAAATATTCAATAGTGGAGGATAGTGGAATATGACAATTGAATTAAATATTCAATTGGAGAAGGTGAGTGGGGAACATTGAATTAAATATTCAATAGTGGAGGACAGTGGAATATGACAATTGAATTAAATATTCAATTGGAGAAGGGGAGTGGGGGACATTGAATAAAATATTCAATTTGTGAAAGAGAGTGGGGAACATTGAATTAAATATTCAATTTGGTGGAGGATAATTGATTTTAAGGTTTATTTTGGAAAATGGAGGATATTAGCTAATTAAATATTAAGAATATTTAATTATATGTGCAACATGGTGAGGTGGAGGAGATGAGGTGGAAAGATGAGGTGGATTGATGAGGTGGATTTTGTGATTTTAGACATTAGAAGGATTTTGAGATTTAATTAAATAAAATGATTTTATTTAATTGTAGGATAATGAACCGATTAAATAAATTTAGAATATTTATTTAATTGATAGAAGAACTAAATAAATATTTAGAATATTTATTTTAGGATGAATCGTGTCATTTTTAGGCATATACATTTTGCCCCTCTTTGATGCAAAGCTATTTACAACATTGTTTCAAAGAAATCAATAGTCTGACAGTGATACATGCCCCAGTTTGCCCCTGGTACAAGTTTATGATGATAGGATGCCCCCTCGGGAGATTGGACGGGGAGAAGGCAGAAGGCGTGAGACGGACAATCTCACAATGAAGAAGGTTAGGTTTGAACAAAATGGGTGAAGAAAGAGTCAAATGATACGTGATGCAAGAGAAAATGATAACATACACAAGCAAGCGAGCAATCATGCACAAATGATACAAGAACAAAAAGGGTATTGCCCCTGTCGAGCATAAATGATACAAGAACAAAAAAAGGTATTGCCCCTATCGAGCAGTAAACCCAAGATATAGATCGATGATATATGACAGTGTTGTCATGGTGGGGAATGATATATCCCTAGAGCAACACAAAGGATAGTGTCTGGTTTTAGGAAATGAAGCATGTCGTGTAAGATGCATGTGTTGGTCTGATTTCGACAATGCCACATCCTATATAAGACAATTGATTGATTATAATTGATTGAGTTGGTTTACGACCAGACAAAGATCAAGACCCCTAATTGTGATTGGATCATTTGTGCAAGATTGACTTGACTTGATTGGTATGGATTAAGGATGGACCTTGTATTTGGAACATTGCTCAAACTGACTGGACAAGGATGAAAGATATGATGATAGATAGAAATCTGATTGATAGAAGAAGGACTCGATAGGACTCACAAGCTTTTATTTGTATTGATACTTTGCATTGGTGGATCTTTATTGCAAGGGGTATGGATGTATAAATGGATATAGGATCGATGCTTTGCTATTGGAGTGCTTTATTTCATCATTGGGCTTTATTATGTTGTAAGAAAATACAAGTATCTAGGTATAATTAAACAGAGATGACCTGAGTATTACTTACATGGATTTTGATATAGCATGTTAATATAAGCATCTAGTCAAAGTTCAATCTAGATGACCTGAGTATTTCTTGCATTTTTCAATAGACAAGGATTGCCCCTTTTCATGTTTAGATCTCGGAGTCCTTGATGATCTTTTACCGATCATGTCGTTAGACAAAAGTCACCACATTACTAAAGTTTAATCCACAAGCAGCAGACAAAGAAAAATGATCATGCCCCCATCATAGCATCTCTAGCTTTTGGCATCCTCGAGTAGCATAGAAAGACATGATAGCATAAATCAAGACTCTTAATCTAACCAACACAAAACATTCTTGCATTAGACGTCTCTTTTTACCCTAATTGATATGAGATTTGGCTTGAGTGTTTCAGTATGGTGCTCTATTTTGCCTTGGACAGGTTGATGTTTTTGCGTCAAGATTTTTGTTTGGAAGCGGGCTTTGTTGCTCTTGTTTGTCTAGCAGAAGGTATCACAATCCCTATTGGTGAGACAGACCCTAAGGTACTGACCTAGTGCCTCGGGGGCTCATCGCTAAATGGCCTTGCCTACGTGACGACACAGAGGCAACGTAGTTCGGGGTGAACCCTGATGGACCTAAGACCTAGGCGATGGTGAAGATGCAGAAATAGTATGGACTAAGAAAGCCCAGATGTGGGACTGACGGGACAGCGGAGCAAAGCCTCAGGGGTGCATTGATAATGGCCTTGCCTACGTGACAACGCAGAGGCAGCCTAGTTTGAGGGTAAACCAATGATATGGATCGATGATGTCTAGTTTTAGGAATGAAATATGTCATATGAGACTCCAGGTCTGGTTTCGACAATATAACATCCTATCTAAGACATTTGATACGATAGTGTTGTCATGGCAGGCAACAATATATCCCTAGACCAACACGGTAGGCATGTTGTCATGGTGGGGAATGATGGATCCCTAGAGCAACATGAAGGATAGTGTCTAGTTTCAAGAAATGAAGCATGTCGTGTAAGACGCGTGTGTTGGTCTGGTTTCGACAATGCAACATCCTGTCTAAGACAATTTGATTGATTGATTGATTGATTTACGACTGGACAAGGGTCAAGACTTGGGCTGGATGGGAAAGTGGAGTGGACTCAGATAGATAGAAGGACTAGACAAGGGATGAATAGGGACAGCGGAGTGTCAGGGGTGCATTGATAATGGCCTTGCCTACATGACAGCTCAAAGGCGACATAGTTTGGGGTGAACTTGAATGGACCCAAGATATGGATCGGATGAGACGTGATATGGAACCGATATGGATCAGATGATACCGATGACAAGGAAACCCCACAGGTAGGTAGATGTATGGGTGAATGGAATGGGTAGGTAGAAGCAACTAGGGATGTGATCTCCAAGGACTATGTCGCATAAGAATAATGTGCCCCATTGTAGGTAGAATACTTAGGATTGTTCATGACAATGCTAATGATGATAAGAGGATGGGGGATTTGCATGTTTTGGAGGGATAAGGTATGTCAAGAGCCTTTCAAAACATTTGTCAACATTGTGCCCCCAATCTTTATCAAGACCAAATAATAGAGGAAAGGAAGTTTGGATGGATGGACGAGACAAGATAGGCATGCCACGGATAGATGATAGGATAGGAAATGGCATGAAAGGACACTGGTAGGAGAAGAGTGATATGCCGATGAGACAAGGTGCCCCCAAGTATAGGTGACATAGAAGATCAACTTACACATGACGCTTGTTTGCCAGGTTTTCATCATGGTACTTATCCAAGGCGCCTGTTTGCCTGGTTTTCACCATTGGATGAAGGGATTTTTCTTTACTGTTTTCTTTTTTTCTTTTTTGAATATTGAGATTAGAGAAGGTGGATATGGAAAGACATTGGCATATAGTTCTCTGAAAGGGGATAGTCTCGCTAGATAGATACTATCGAATGGACCATGTCCAGTGCTCTCACAGATGTTGGTAGGGGATCGGATGAAAGTGGTATGGTATAGGTAGATAGTGGATAATGATGTAGAATATGGAAGGAAGGCTTATGCAATAGCATGGACCATAGGCATAGGATGAGGAAGATGTGTAGGATAATGGATGTAAGATGGGGAGATGTAGTTATGTGGAGGTGTTGTGAAGTGGAAAGGAACCATGACCAATGGCTGCACACATCATGATAAACATTGAAGCTTTTGATGAGATGGTGGTGTAGAAAGCAATGGAGATGTTTGCTTAGGAGATGGTCGATGAAGTGATTTAGGAACCCACATAGATTTAGTATTTTTAGTGCTTTTGTTTTGCTTGTGGGATTTTTGAAGGGAATGGAAGTTTTGGATGGAAGTAGGCTTTTGGATGGATATAGGTGGTTGGGATTCCTGAGATGTGGATGAGGATGCCTCATTTGACTTGCTAGCTATTTTCTTAGGAACCCAAACCATTTTGCTTTTGGGCTTTGCATTTGGAGGTAAGGGTTTTGATGGATGTTTAGATGAACTTTGCTTTGATTTTGATTCTTTATGTCCTAAGGTATGAAGACCATTAGGATTTTTAGCTTTATGAATAAAGGCATCAACCTTTTTGCTTTTGAATCCCATGGGGTGGGTGGAGTGGATGGAATGATTGGAAGCTATATGCTTAAATGATGTGTGCTTTTGTTGGCCATGTTTAGGGATGTAAGGATACTTATGAATGATAGGTATGTTAGGTGTCGGAAGCAATGGTGGCAAGGTGGATGGAGGGACATTGGGAGTTGGAAGGAGTGGAGGTAAAGTGGATGGTGGAAAGTGTATGGTCACATGTTGTTGACAATTGTAGGATGATGGAGGTGGAATGGCGACATATGTTTTGGGGATATGATAGGGTTTGCGAAGGAAAGTGGTAGACTTAGGAGGAGTGGAGGAAGTATCAACATCTTGAGTTTGCTCACCTTGGGGTATGTATCCAAGGCCGTATGAAGGAGGAGGAACATTGACATGGATAGGTTCCAAAATACCTTGTTCATGAAGGCTTAAGCCTTTACCTTGATAGTTCATACGCTGGAGTATATGGTGGACAACAAGATTATGCATAGGTGGAACACTAGACATGAATTCTTTATTGGATGGAGAATGTGAGATAGTGGATAATGGTTGTTCGTGTTCTAAGAAAGAACATTCATGCATGAAGGTAGTAAGACCAAGGATATATGGTGGAGGCTTTGTAGCATGGTTAATAATGGATGGTGAAGGAGAATCATTAGGATCATGATTAGCATTGTGTTCACTAAGATCCATGTTATTTGTTTGACCTTTTATGCTTACTTGGGGGACAAGTGTCTCATCATGACAAGTGGATGTTGTGGGATCATGGTTAGAGGAAGAGATCTCTTTGCTTTGAAGGAAGGCCATGAAATGGGGTGAATGCTGAAGTAGGTCAACAAGACTTTCATTAGATAAAGCATGTAGGTCTTGGGTGTCTTGTTCATGGATAGTTGGAGGGGTATGAATAGGATCAAGTGGCTCATGGATAGATTCATCATTATGGCTATCATCTTGATCATAGAAAAGGTACATATTATGGATAGGTTGAAGTTGGATAGCGTGCTCATGAATGGTTGTTGGGGGATGGATAGGATCAAGTGGCTCATGGAGAGGGTCAATATTATGGCTATCATCTTGATCATGGAAAAGATACATATTATGGATGGGTTGCATGAGAGGGATTTGATCTTGACTTAGACTAGGGCTTAATGTTTCCACATGCTTAGGAGTAAACCTTTGACATACCTCTTGGGTTGCTTGAATGGAAGTGGAAGGCTCTTGGGTGGGCTTGTGGTCAACAACATGAGGGTGCGACGGACCTTGACTCTGGTGCATGGTAGAAGGCTCATTGAGAAGCGCAAGGGGGTACAGATGACATGAAGGGGTGGGAGGTTTTGACATATTATTGGAAGCATCTTTTGTAAGGTCAAGGACCATATTTTGAGGACATGGTTGACTCTCTGCTAGTAGCCCTTGGATCACATCATTGGTAGGTGTATGGATAGGTGAATGAGGGGATTTTTCTTTCTCCCTAGCTTTTCTCTGGTTGTATAAATTTGGAAAACATTTTTCCCACCACTCATCTGACTCTTTTTTGGTGTGCCATTTAAAGTTTGCGGAACTAGATGGTGGTGTTGTTGTAGAACTGGTATGCTTTGGGATAGGTGTCTTAGAATATGGTGAAGCAGGACTAGTAGACGGGGTGATATACGATTTCCCTCTTGAAGTGGAGGTTGCCTTGTCAATAGTATCATTAAGACGGGAAAAGAAGGTATGGTTTTGGGACGAGGCATAGCTAGTACTGGCCCGTTCAGCTTGCAAGCTTGTCAATTCTTGTCGTAAGACTTGGATTTGTTGAAGAATTGCTATACACTCTTGGGGCAAGGGACCTAAGTTTACTTGCCTTATCAGAGATTGAAGTTTTTGTTCAAGATATTCTAATTTGTTTGCCATTGACACAAGGCTAGAAAAGCTTACTAGTTTGGATGCGCAAAAACAAATGCGTCAGACCAGAGTGCAAATGCATCATAAGTCAAGACAAGTGTGCTTGGAAGGATGAGTTGAATGACTTGTCTTATGTGTTTGATGTTGTAGTTTGATTTGGCAATGTTTAGAAAATGATCACATGTATAAACAAGAAGCACTCACACAAGACACAAGCAACTTTGAATTTTGAATTGGAAGAATATGATAATGATTAAACAAGCACACTTGCAAAGCAAATCAACATTCCCTAATGCCTAGTTTGATGTAAGGTATGGCCAGTTAGGTTTGGTCAATGTTTTGACGAGGTTGACTAGGTATTTGAAAATGAAATCTTGCCACACAACCGGGAGAAGGGGGTAACCCACCCCTCACCTTCACTTCCCAAAGGTAGAAAGTTCTTTGGGGCTTAGCCAAGAGTGATAGGATTTTGATTTCAAAGAGGGTGTCTTTCGATTCAACCTTAGATGAGGTCATCCCTAGGGGTGATGAAATCCCCTAGTAGGCCTCCTAGGATAGGGTAAACAAAAGCAAATCAAGTGAGGTGTTTTTGATCTCCAAGATCACCTTGCGGTGCGAGGAGAGAGCATACACACACCCACTTGGTTCACACTCGCAGTTGATTAATTGACCTTAGAAAATTGAAATGTGATGACAAACACATCAAACAATGATTCTTTTTAAATCCCAATTTCAAGGTGTGATTGAATACATTGGTTTGTTTTAAGTCCAATTTCAATATGTGATTGATCAAACAATGTTTATTTTACAAGCCCAAATTGAGATGTGTGATGAAAGAAAGATTATGAGATAAAGGATGAAACGAAGGCACCTAATTAAATTGCTGTCCAAATTGATGTGTTTGCTGCCCCTGATGCTGCTCCAGTCTCGAATGATCACCTACAAGTCACGAAACTGAAAATAGAGCAAGTAGACTAGCCAAATAGAGTGTGATGCAAAAAATTGAGAATCTGAGAAAATTTTATGAAAGATGAACACATACAAAGAAAAGAAGTGCATTAACAGATTCTACATGAAATTCTATGCAATTGGAAAAAAAAAATTCGTTGAAAACTGATCAAAATTGCAAAAGATATGACGGTTTGAAGTTTAAATGCAAGTTTGACTTTGACTGCCAAAAAAAGAGGGAAAAAGGTACCATCACTTGATGAAAACCTCAAAACTGTGAAGTGCTTAGAGTCCTCTTTCCGATGACTATTTGTTTGCAAAAATCTGCCTCCGTATGCGAAAGTTGTGCCTATTTGAAAAAAATAGCCGATTTAGGCATGTAGAGAGCACAAGAAGTTGGCTTGACTATTTGCAAAAAAGTTAACTGTTTGCTACATGCTAGTCACATGTTGTAGGTTTACTTCTAGTGGTTATGTCCTGTAGTTAGGGTTAAGTCTTCAGTCAAGCCCCTGGTCACACATATGACCAGGGGCTAGATCCAAAATAATAAAAAAAAAATATAGAGAAGGGGTTTATAACCCCTTTCCCTTGGAGTGAGTTAGAAAATCCTAAGGCATTAGGGTTTGCAGGGGAGTCGAGGGATGGCAGCACAAGAGAGTGCTACAGGAGATTGGGGTGTCGGAAGCGAGGAGGCGGGAATGAGCGGGGTGTCGGGGGTGATGCGGTGGTCGCAGGTGGAGGCAGCGAGGGATCGGGGGTCAGGAGGAAGGGGAAGTGGGGGGAGCAGAGGGAGATTGGATGCTACGGGGAGGTGAGCGAGAGACCGCAAGGAAGGGAGGAGAGGGGAGGCGGAGTTGTAGGTGGTGTCGGGGTTGTGGCGCAGGAGGTGCGGCGGTGTCGGGGGTGCGGGTGGCGGTGTGGTGGCGTTGGGGGCGACAGGAGGTGTGGTGCGATAGCGGAGGGGAGCTAGGTTTCAACCGATGTGCTGACGGGTTACTTGGTGGGTTCAGGACGGCGGTGGGAGAGCGTAGTGGTGGTGGCAACCGGGCGTGGGTGGAGCGGCCGACAGGGGTGGTGACCACCTTAGAATCCTGCAACACAAAATAATAAAACCTGTAACTGCAAACTTTGTTACCTTGCAACAAATGATGGCCAAAACACAGATAGGGTATGGATCAGGACAACCGGGGTACGGTTCCGTACCATACGGATCGTATGGTACGGACTGTACCCTAAAAATTTTTCTCATAACATAAGGGTGTTTACTGTCAAAATTCACTGAAACAGTGTCCAGAGCACGAAAATGTAGTCCGTTTCTACTCAAAATGAAACCTGCAACACTTTCTCCACAAAACTTGATAAAAATTGTTAGAAAAAGGGTTAGAAAAGAAGATTCTGACAATGAAACCTTCACAAAAAGATGATCAGATTCGAGAACAGTACTGTGGGTGCCAAAATATGAATGGGAAAATGAGATAAATCTATTAAGATGAATAATAACCCAAACAATCAATAGAATAATGAAAACAAGAAAGATAAAAGGAAATGAAGCAACTGAATAACAATGCAAACCTTCCCTGATTTAGAGCTTCTGTTGTTTGCCTATTACAATCATCCTTTGCTGGTGAAGTAGGCCCTCAGTGAGTGCACTCTTTGAGCTGTGTAGTAGGATGTCAATGGTAAATGGCTACATTGATAAATATTGCTATGAAGTAGAGCTTCAAAGCAAATGGGTGATCTCAAGCAAATGGTATTGGAATGTTGAGAGGAGTGTGAGTAGAATCCTGCAGAGTAACAATACAGATAACCCGGATGAATAGAATGGAGGGATGAGGCTTCTTTTATAGATTTGGAAGAATGAAGATCAATGGTTGAGAGAAGATATGAAGATCAATGGCTATGAATAAAAGTGTATCTTTTATTCATTGTGGATTATGACAATTGAATTAAATATTCAATTGGTGAAGAGGAGTGGGGAACATTGAATTAAATATTCAATAGTGGAGGACAGTGGAATATGACAATTGAATTAAATATTCAATTGGAGAAGAGGAGTGGGGAACATTGAATTAAATATTCAATAGTGGAGGACAGTGGAATATGACAATTGAATTAAATATTCAATTAGAGTGGGGAACATTGAATAAAATATTCAATTTGTGAAAGAGAGTGGGGAACATTGAATTAAAGATTCATTTTTGGATAATGGAGGATATTAACTAATTAAATATTAAGAATATTTAATTATATGTGCAACATGATGAGGTGGAAGAGATGAGGTGGATTGAGGAGGTGGATTTTGTGATTTTAGACATTAGAAGAATTTAGGGATTTTAATTAAATAAAAATGATTTATTTAATTGTAGGATAATGAACCGATTAAATAAATTTAGAATATTTATTTAATTGATAGAAGAACTGAATAAATATTCAGAATATTTATTTAGGATGAATCGTGTCATTTTTAGGCGTATACATTTTGCCCCTCTTTGATGCAATGTTGTTTACATCGTTGTTTTAAAGAAATCAATAGTCTAACAGTGATACATGCCCCAATTTGCCCCTGGTACAAGTTTAATGATGATAGGATGCCCCCTCGGGAGGTTGGACGGGGAGAAGGCAAAAGGCGTGAGACGGACAATCTCACGATGAAGAAGGTTAGGTTTGAAGAAAATGGGTGAAGAAAGAGCCAAATGATATGTGATGCAAGAGAAAATGATAACATACACAAGAAAGCGAGCAAGTATGCACAAATGATACAAGAACAAAAAAGGTATTGCCCCTGTCGAGCAGTAAACCAATGATATACTGATAATGATATACAACAGTGTTGTCATGGCGGGGAGTGATATATCCCTAGACCAACACGACAGATGTGTTGTCATGGCAGGGAATGATAGATCCCTAGAGTAAACACGAAGGATGATGTCTGGTTTCAGGAAATGAAGCATGTCATGTAAGACATGTGTGTTGGTCTAATTTCGACAATGCCACATCCTGTATAAGACAATTGATTGATTATAATTGATTGAGTTGGTTTACGACTAGACAAAGATCAAGACCCCTGATTGTGATTGGATCATTTGTGCAAGATTGACTTGACTTGATTGGTATGGATTAAGGATGGACCTTGCATTTGGATCATTGCTCAAACTGACTAGACAAGGATGAAAGATATGATGATAGATAGAAATCTAATTGATAGAAGAAAGACTCGATAGAAGGACTCACAAGCTTTTATTTGTATTGATACTCTACATTGGTGGATCTTTATTGCATGGGGTATGGATGTATAAATGGATATAGGATAGATGCTTTGCTTTTAGAGTGCTTTATTTCATCATTGGGCGATTTATTTTTGGTACTTTTTCTGAAATGTTGTAAGTGAATACAAGCATCTAGGTATAATTGAACCGAGATGACCTGAGTACTTCTTGCATTTTTTAACAGACAAGGATTGCCCCTTTTCATGTTTAGATCTCAAAGTCCTCGATGATCTTTTATCGATCATGTCGTTAGACAAAAGTCGTCACATTACTAAAGTTTAATCCACAAGCAGCAGACAAAGAAAATGATCATGCCCCCATCATAGCATCTCTAGCTTTTGGCATCCTCAAGTAGCATAGAAAGACATGATAGCATAAATCAAGACTCTTAATTTAACCAACACAAAAAATTCTTGCATTAGATGTGTCTTTTTGCCATAATTGATATGAGATTTAGCTTGAGTGTTTCAGTATGGTGCTCTATTTTTCCTTGGATAGGTTGATGTTTTTGCGTCAAGATTTTTGTTTGGAAGCAGGCTTTGTTGCTCTTGTTTGTCTAGTAGAAGGTATCACAATCCCTATTAGTGAGACAGACCCTAAGGGACTGACCTAGTGCCTTGGGGGCTCATCGCTAAATGGCCTTGCCTACGTGACAATGCAGAGGCGACATAGTTTAGGAGACGGACCATGGATGGACTAGAGGATAGACGACAAGATATGAGATGGATAGGGAAGCGGGGCTTCGGGGGCACATGGATAATGGCCTTGCCTACATGATAGCTCAGAGGTGATGTAGTTCAGGAAGAACCCTACTGGACCTAAGATATGGATCGGATGAGATGCAACATGGAACCGATATGGATCAACTATGGAACAAATAATACCGATGACAAGGAACCACCACGGATACGTAGTTGTATGGGTGACTGGAATGGGTAGGTAGAAGCAACCAAGGATGTGAGCTCCAAGGACTATGTTGCATAAGAATAACGTGCCCCATTGTAGGTAGAATGCTTAGGATTTTTCATGGCAATGTTTATGAGATAAATGAGATAAATCTATTAAGATGAATAATAACCCAAACAATCAATTGAATAATGAAAACAAGAAAGATAAAAGGAAATGAAGCAACTGAATAACAATGCAAACCTTCCCTGATTCAGAGCTTCTGTTGTTTGCCTATTACAATCGTCCTTTGCTGGTGAAGTAGGCCCTCAGTGAGTGCACTCTTTGAGCTATGTAGTAGGATGTCAATGGTAAATGGCTACATTCATAAATATTGCTATGAAGTAGAGCTTCAAAGCAAATGGGTGATCTCAAGCAAATGGTATTGGAATGTTGAGAGGAGTGTGAGTAGAATCCTGCAGAGTAACAATACAAATAACCTGGATGAATAGAATGGAGGGATGAGGCTTCTTTTATAGATTTAGAAGAATGAAGATCAATAGTCGAGAGAAGATATGAAGATCAATGGCTATGAATAAAAGTGTATCTTTTATTCATTGTGGATTATGACAATTGAATTAAATATTCAATTGCTGAAGAGGATTGGGGAACATTGAATTAAATATTCAATAGTGGAGGAGAGTGGAATATGACAATTGAATTAAATATTCAATTGGAGAAGAGGAGTGGGGAACATTGAATTAAATATTCAATAGTGGAGGACAGTGGAATATGACAATTGAATTAAATATTCAATTGGAGAAGGGGAGTGGGGAACATTGAATAAAATATTCAATTTGTGAAAGAGAGTGGGGAACATTGAATTAAAGATTCATTTATAGATAATGGAGGATATTAGCTAATTAAATATTAAGAATATTTAATTATATGTGCAACATGATGAGGTGGAAGAGATGAAGTGGATTGAGGAGGTGGATTTTGTGATTTTAGACATTAGAAGAATTTAGGGATTTTAATTAAATAAAAATGATTTATTTAATTGTAGGATAATGAACCAATTAAATAAATTTAGAATATTTATTTAATTGATAGAAGAACTGAATAAATATTTAGAATATTTATTTGGGATGAATCGTGTCATTTTTAGGCGTATACATTATGTTATCCTTTATGATCATTATGCAGACTTGAACTTGGTTAATTAAGTATATGGAGATATGATTATGATATGATGAAATTGTATGTTATATGTGGGAATGCATGGATTATTGAGAATGTTTGTTTTGATTATGGTTGTTAGTATTTTGTACGTGTTCATGGACTAACCTTGTAGCTAAAAGAAGAAGGTCTGTCACCTGCAACAACTATAGGGTGCAGCTTGTAGCCACAACATTTCTAGGCGTAGAACAGGGGAGATTCTAGTCTTGACTAAGTGTAGAAACCACGGCCTAAGGACACTTGATGGAGAGAATCACGCATCATGATAGGTGATTAGTAAAGATGATTGCAAGCTTGGAGGACTCTGTTACAACTAGAAGACTAATGGGACTAATTCAATCGATCCATATTCCCCTGTTTCAGTAGAGAGTTCTAATTTTGTTAGGACACTTCCTTCTTTCTTTTCCTGTCACTATTGTTAGCATTCATTACACTCTAGTTCATGTAGAGTGGTGTTTTATGTTTACAGTTAAGATACCTATTTCAGTAACTCCCTCGTGCCTATATTATGGTTCGGTGATTGAGGTAGAACTTAGTTAGTTAAGTTTAGTTTTTGAATAGTTTTTGTTCTACCATAGATCTAGCTATATGAATCTTTTATGGATTATGCAGACAATGTTATTTGATTATGTGTTATGAACATTACAGTTCAGCTATATTTTATGTGATTGGAAAAGATTATGCAATGTATGTTAGAATCAATATGATTGTGTTTATCTAAAAGAGTTAGATTTGAGTTTAAGTAGTGAGGCAGTCACCTGAGCAAGGGCCACTCAGGATAATTGATCTTCACTTTATTTCTTGTATGTTTTAATTATTGTAGTAGTAATTTATGAATACAAGATCAATTAGATTCTTAGAGTTGCTTAGTTCGATTAACTTGTGATACTCCAGAGGATAGGAATAGTTGCCATTAGCAAATTAGAATTCATTCCTTGATTAATCTATTGTTACATTCTTACATTGTAGCTTTACTTTCCCTTGTTAATAAGTAGCTTGATGTAGTAGATAAGTTAGATAGTTTGATCCCTGAAAGCACATACAGTGCAAGTGCCATCACAAGTCTACAAGCCCTGTTGACAATTTGATGAGGTCTTTTCAAGAAGTTATAGTGGACTATTTAGTAGGAGATTCCTTTGAATTGAGTGATTACCACCAATTTTACCTAGCATTGTAAAGACACTATAGGCACCATGTGATGCATAGTGGCAAGATGGGGTTTGATCAAAGATGTTTTAATTGAACCACCTTCAATCAAAGCCCCTTTGAGGTATTCCTATACAAGATGGGGTTGGCCAATTATATTGGCACTTTAGCCTATAAACCAAGTGAAAAGCCTCATTGTGCAATGAGATAATCTAATGTGTAAGACTCAATAGAGGTTGTGTGTTTGAAGGCATAAGTAGATTAAATCAAGATTTTATAGTAGTTGATTGGCACCACCAATAGCCAACTAGTGTAAAATTATGATATGATCCATGAGCCTTCATTGATAACATTAGGAGTTTAATCTAAGTCAGCCATTAGAAATTCAAGGATATCCTTTACCCATTTTACTGAACCTTGAATTTCCACTAGTTGGCTTGGATTGAACCGCTAGATCAAGGGGGCTTGGATCAAAACCCTAATGTTAACAATAAAGGATTTGGATCAAATCAATAAATGTATACCAGTTGTTTAGTGTCACCTCCTATACACATTATAAATATTTGGTCAAAGATGCTAATCATAGTCCATATAGTAACCCCCTATTCAATGACCTCTAACAACCATCACAAGACCAATGACACATGACAAAGTGTATTAGCTATAGAATCTCAAGATTCCATCCAATTAAGTGGGCAGCTATTTTCATGTGGGTACATTATTTACAATACTACAAAATATTAAATCAGTGTAACTAGACTTAGGACTTGCAAGGTAAACATCACCTAGTCTTATAGGCCTAGCAATCTCCCACTTTTTGTATACATTGCAAGAATCATAAAGGGTACTCAACATAGTGAACTATATGTTTGGGGTTGGTCCCCATATCCATCTTGTACCATCTAAACATATTTGCACTCATGGACTTCATAAAAGCATCTACAAAATTCATTAATGTATCCACTTTTTTATTGTAACCTTCTTATACTCCACCATGTCATGACCAAAATGATACTACACATCAATGTACTTTGTCCACACATTTAAAAGGTAGGGTTCTTTACTAAGATGATGGCATTCTAACTGTCACACTAAGTCCTCATTATCTTCTGCTTCAACTTGATGTCCAAACATAGTCCTTGAAGCTACATTATAGTTTGCCTCCTTACAAGCATGAGTAGTTTCCACATACTTCGAGTAACCCATATTAAGCTGCAAGGTTACCTAGGTGACCTTCCCTTGTAAGAGGGTGTTGAACACTTGAAATACTGAGAGGGGGTGAATTGGTATTCTTTTAAACCATTCACAGATTAAGCATCCAATCCATTTTCCAAATTTAATAATCATTAAAGAAAATTAAGCATAAAACATACAACCACAAACCATAACACATGAACACTAGGATTTTTATGTGGAAAACCCAAAAAGGGAAAACCCACGGTGAGGATTAGCTCACAATATATATTATAACCAGTTAAGGTATTACAAAAATGCTCAATGCAAGTGGACTCACTACCCACTGAGAAAGAAAGAGATGAAAGGTGGCTCACTACCAAAGTTGAACTGTTACAATTGCATCTACATATGCATGGAATACAGTTCCAATGAAGTTCAAGCAAAACCTTCTTCTACTAATCTAAACTACAACATTGCTCTACTCTATAATTACCATGTTTGCTCTGTTGTTTCTCAAATTACATCTATAGGTACTTTTCTCATCACCAAAAAATACATCATTCCTTTACATCACTAACTACATTGAAGGAAAAACTTTTTATCTATTTTGTTTACAATCATCAACTAGGTCATCCCAAAAGATATAGCATGTGAAAAATTTTCCCATATACTTTGCTCCAAGATTTAAACTTGAAATAAGTCAGGGCAGATCCAACTTAGCTCTTACAAAACGTGTTTATCTCCATTTAAATTCACTTTACTCTTATCACTAATTAGGTCGGCCTACTTGAGTGTAGCATATAAAATATCACTTAGTTGGCCTCAAAATCCAATGTAGACTGAACCAAAACATGGGACATTCTCTCCTAGGTTGGAAAGACCTATAGAACCTCCTTAGACAACACTCCAACCTTTGGAATGCTCCGCACCAAGTAAACTTTCAGGTCAGCTTCATGAATAGAGTAATTCAGGTGCACACTGACTGTCAAATCATAACTCAACAACCAGACCTCCTAATTGCCTCAAATTTAGAACAAGCAATCTTTGAACATCTATAGACACATCCTCATATCCACAAAGCAAAATGTTTCCATGTGGTGAAATGTGGAGTACTGGAACTTGGTCTCTGTCACAGTTAATCACTGTTTGTCTATGTAGCGATACTCAGACAAAAATATCTTGCACTCTAGATGACTTCCAACTTTGAAACTTTTGATTTGGAATGTCCAAGCATATGGAAATACTACCTTATAACCACAAAAGGAAATATATCATACTAGAGATATGCGGACCAAAACAAACATATACAGTGCACTGGTTAAGACTATACTCTATCATACCAAACTTTTTCAACATATAGCCAGTGTTCTAGAAATCACAAGAAGGTAGAATTCTAGATTTAGATGCTTCTAATAGTCCTTATTAACATACCCAAACCATAGACCAAGATCTTCAACCTATGATAAATGCAAACCAAAAACTTGTAATCCTATGCACTGAGAAAACAATCTGATACTTAGCCAATTTTTCACCAAGTTATCTTCAAGATCAAAACCTTTTGCATAGGTAACATTATGAGCATAGAAACATTTTGTGAGGGATATTACTATAACCTTACAACCCAATTTTGATTTCTAATCTTTTCTTCCATCAATGACAACACTTCTTGACTATTATGCACATCAATATACCAACAATATCTCTAACACAGATATCTCCAACAATCTCTCCCTTTAGCATTGATGGCAACACATGATGTGAAAACCATCAAAACCAAATATCCGAATGTTCTCCCCTATGAAAAATATTTTCCACGTCTACATATCTCCATCAAAAATAACTTTTTCAAATTTGTTTCTCTCCTCCTTTGACATCAATGGCAAACGATATGAACTTTTTACCAGATTTCCCTTAGTCTAGAGTACATAGATGTATACATGCTGAAACTTTCTCCTCCTAAGTAACTGATTTCTATATACACCAAAATTTTAAAAAAATTCTTATAACCTTCTGCATATGAACACAAGAAATCAAGACTTACTAAGATTTTGGGAGGATGTCTTTGAAGATGTTCTTTAGTTGTACCACATTTGAATCCCATCTTACCTTAGCATACTTCAAAAACTGTACATGCCCATTAATTTGAGATAGCAGATCTTCTACCTTGTCTACTATGTTAGAGGCATCAGTCATCTTCCTTACCTTATTATCTCCACTGATTAGGCCTATTATGGAAGCTATATTAAAACTTATAATTTCTCTTAGTTGACCCATTTGATCCTTTATGGACTCCTTATGATTTTGCAATTTCTTTATACTTACATGGGCCTTCTCTATTTCATTTCTTAAATCTCCATTCAGATCTTTCAAAGGATCATAAGTTCTAGAAAGATATACAAGTTGATCCTCAAGGCCTTCTATCTTATCCTTTATTTCTTTTGTCATTGTGGGCCAATTTAAGCAAAATTGATATAATGTATTTGCATCATTAATAGTTGTCTAAACATACTTAATGATGTTATCTAACAAAATTTGTGCTTTAGAGCACTTATCAGATAGTTCTACTAACCTCTTACTATCAATTTCTCCTCTAACTTTATTCTCTACCACCTGTTCAAAAGATTCAAAATAGTTTCTCACAAACTCCATGAGCTTCTTCATTTGCAAGGTCAGAGTTAGCAAAATTTTCTCAAAAATGGTCATAGATTCCTCTTTCAGTTCATTACCTACTATATGTGATTTCAATATTTCTTCTTGAGTTGTGGCTTAAAAAATTGTTTCCAATTTGAGCTTTTCCAAGGGAGACATACCAGATAAGTTTATTTGTCCATCAATTATTCCCTGATGGAATCCAAAGGTGAAGCTACTGAGCTTTCACCAACAATGTCTCTTCTTTCATCTTCAGTAGACACTTGTGTAGTAGGATTCTCTAGAGGGTTTTCTCTAGCAATTACTTATTGTTCTACACTGATCTCTAGAACAGAGGTGTTATCCACTTGTTCTAGAATTCTCTCTTCCTAATTTTCTTTTTCCTTTGTATTCTTTTCTTCAACATATTCCCTCATCTCTTCATTGTTTCCTGAGTTCTCCAGAGGAGGGATCACACCTTGATCCACTGAGTTTGTAGGAGGTGGTGAAGATTGTACATTTATCTCACCACCCACATCTGGAATTACACTTGAGGTGCCCATATCAGGATTCATCTGATCTTCTTTATCTATCTCAATAACAATTGGAATCTGGAGCTCATTGAGCACATTCAAAGTTATCTCTTTAGTTTTTTTCACCAACTTTTCAATCTCCTTTCTGCCCCTAGCCATAAGAGTGTTGATCCTCCTTTTGGTGAACTCTTTGATCAATCTCTAAGTGGTTTTGATTTTCTCTTGTCCAGAGAGAGACAAAACTTATTCAAAATAGTTTCTTTCATTTCCACATCCTTAGCCATAGCCTCATCTCTTTTGGCAATTAGAATACTTGCTAGGTTATTTGGTAACTCATTAGTAACTTCAATCAAAGCTTTATTGAACATATCTAAGTATCTAATTACAACAATTTCAATGATGGCTTTGCTATCATCTAAGGTGTCATCATTTAGGTCAACCACTTGGTTTAGATTGCCATGCTCCACTATGACATTAATGGTGGATTCAAGAGATATGGAAGCATTGCCTCTCTTATCCTTCTTATTCTTTCCTTTTCCTTTTCCCTTTCTAGAGGGCTCTCCTTCTTCTCCTAACGTGACTTCTCTTCTCCTGAAGATGAATGACTAACATATGCATCTCTCTGGCCTTTTCTTTTGACTCTTCTCTTCTTTACTAGTTTAGAGGCACTGGCTTTGGCATTTTTCTCTGTAACAATAGTAACAAGAGCTTCGGAGGGCTTAGATGCACCAACAAGGGAGGATGAGGTCCTAGTTGACCTTCTAGTGCTAGATGTTGGCTCCTTTTCTTCAGTTTTCTTCTTTTGTTACTGTATAACACTAGTCTCTTTAGCTGCTTTCCTCTCAGCTTTGGCTTGTTGTAATTATTCTTTGGATATCCCATCCCTCTCTACAAACTCTTCAACTATCTTTTGTGCTTTTTTATGTGATTGAGGCTTATTTTTCTCCATATGGATTTTCATGGACTTTTGTTTGAAAGTACCAAACCTATCTTTTGAAGTGTCACAAGGTTTCCCGAGCATCATTTTAGCTAAACCAACCAAAGTGTCTTTTGGGACCTCATCTCCCATCTCTAGGATCCATACAGTTCTAGGCTCCACTGCTTCTGTCAAGCACTTATCTTTGGTTACCATGAAGATGATGTCATTTTCATATTTTTCCACAACTCTCCTAGGGATTCTAACCCTAGCTTTCATCTTTTCAAATTAAACAAACTATAGCCAATGCACCCGTCTTGGCATGTCCCGATTACATTTTGCCATTTCAGATTTACTCATTTGCTTCCTAGCATACTTGTGCTACAATGTTGACATAGAAAGGTTAGTTGATGATGAAAGGCCCATCGCTTTCATGAGTACTCCATTAAAAGACGCAGAACTAAGGTATCCAAATGTGGAAAAACAAGCATACGTTTTGGTACAGGTATACAAGAAGTTTCGTCACTACATCTTAAGAAGTCAAGTAATTGATATAGTCCCAGATGCAGCAGTCAAAGCATTACTGATGCATAGTGAATTAGGAGAAAGAAGAGGGAAATGGGTCACCATCTTGCAAGAGTTTGATATAGATATTCAATCCATGAAATTGGTAAGAGGTTAGGCTCTAACTAGAACAATGGCTGAAGTGGGACCAGGTTTAGTCTCCCTGCAGTACCTGTTAGAGGACGTTTCAAAAGATGAATGGTACAGAGATATCATATTTTATTTACTTAATCAATGTTGTCCACCACAGCTGAATTCACTTCAAAGGAGAGCACTTAGACTAAAAAGCAATAGTTACATGATAAAAGGATCAGTCCTTTACAAGAAGAATCATGAGGGCATCTATCTGAGGTTTATGGATAAGTTAGAAGTAAATCAAGTATTGACAAGTTTTCATGAGAAATTTGGGACATGACACAGATCAGCCCACTCAATAGCTAATCAAATTCTTCATGCTGATTATTATTGCCCAACCTTGTTCAAAGACTTGTATTCACATGTAAGAACTTATCACATATGCTAGACCGCCACACACAGAGATTGACATGCTGCCATGCCCTTGCAACAAGTAATGGAGGTACGACCATTTGCTCAGTGGGGCCTTGACTTTATCGATATGATCAATCTACCTTCCTTTGTAGGCCACAGGTATATTCTGACTGCTACTAATTACTGCTCTTGATGGTCTGAGGCAATAGCTTGTAAACAATGCACCATAGAGGTAGTTATTGAATTTGTTGAAAAGCATATTATCACTAGATTTGGTTGTCCATTTTCTTTAGTTTGTGATAATGGCCCTGCCTTTTCATCATTACATTTTTCTAAATGAACGTTTGAATATGGGATCACTCTCAAGTTTTCATCTAATTACTATCCACAAGGGAATGGGGTAGCTGAATCAATGAACAAAAATCTGCTCGAAGTCATTAAGAGACTATTAGACAAAAACCCTAGAGACTGGCATACTCAGCTTAAATTTAGCTTATGGGCTGATAGAATCTGACACAAAGCAACCTTGGGCACATCACCTTATCACCTAGTCTATGGGATTGAACCCATCTTTCCCATCCATTTGAGGATTCTCATGCTACAATTCATGCAAGACTACCTTGAAACTAATGATCAATTGTCCTCTTGATTAGCCCAATTGCTACACCTCGAAGAGAAACATGATGCTGCTATAGAAAACTTTGCTAAACACCAGGGGGTAGTAAAATGATAGTTTGACAAAAGAGCCAAGGTTAAAGCCTTCTACATTTCTTATTTGGTCCTATGTTGGGATAAGGCACATGAAAAGAAAGGAGAACATGGTAAGTTTGATAAACTTTGGTTAGGTCCCTATCATATCTATGAGATCCTTGGAGACAACACGTATCGACTCAAGAGCCTTACTGGTGAGGAGCTCCCATTGCCTTTCAATGGCCAGTTCCTAAAGCACTACTTCTAGGCCTAAGAGGCAGACATGCCTCATCTTAGTGTACATAGTTAGGGGTTTGTTTTCTTTGGTTAGTTTAGGTTGCCTTTAGTTTGGTCTTGCTTTCTTGTCTTTGCTTTCTATAGTTGTTAGATGCTTTGCTTCAGTTGGTTGTTCTTTTGGTTTTGGTTTTGCTTATTGCACTTGCTTTTACACGAGATCTTTGTTTTAGGAAGTGCTAGTAGTTATGTGGACCTGCAAGTGCTTCTTTGATGGGTGGATAATCTTGAGTTTTCCTTGAGAAGCCAAGGTTTGGCCTAAATCCCATTGTGGTTTCTGCTATTAGGTTAAGAGGTATGATGCCTGTTCATAGAAAATGAGTCATTAGTTGGTGCACCTAAAGTATTTTCTAACCATATATCTCTCACACTTTAAATGATCCTAAAGTATCTAGGCGAGTCTGAGTGATCTTGTGTCAAGTGAAAAGGTTGACTCCTTCTTCTACCACATGCACTATCAATCAAGAAAGAAGGCAAGTGACACTAAGTGTTGCTAGCCTATATTGGGTAAAAATAAAAGGTGTTTTTCAACACCAGACCCGTTACAGTGCAATTAAAAGAGACTACCAATTGAAAATTCTCACAAGAGGTACTATCCAGAAATAATTATCATCAATTACCATAGTGTTAGAAGTATTATTGATCATTTATTCTTCTCAAGGCTCAACACACCTAAAAAATTTGAGCATTTCTTGGTGGTAGAATGGTCTCAACTTCCTAGCTTGTTGCAGAGGATCTTGGATGAACTTAGTTGCTAAAGGATGGGAGTGAATACAATCATACACACTTAGGTTTTTAGGATGTGGATGGTTGCACTAGTTGGTGATCTTGGATTCTTTGATAAGGTATCTTGGTTTTTTGTTTAATAAGTGGGGAACACAGAGATTCTAGGTTTGAACTAAAAGTTTATCATTGAAATGCTCGGGAGCATTTCCCAGTAGAGTCACCATTTGTTGTGCCTCACACACACGTCCCATTTCAAAATAGGGACCCCCTCTTTCAATTTGGCTTAGGATGTCAAGTAGATCTTTTTCACCTCCTAAGTGGTCAAGTGGTCAAAGTGCATTTTGACCATGATTGAATGATGATGTTAAAAAAATCACTTCAGGAATCTAATAAGTTAGATTTTCATATCCCTTTTGATCACCTTGAATAGACCTTTTGCACTAAATTGTTATCCAACCAACCTTTGTGCTGATTTTCCACCCAACTAACTTTGCATTAAAATCCTTTATCACCAGCTTTGGTGTTAGTTTTCCTCCCGATAGACTTTTGCGCTAAAATTGATCATCTCCGACTTGTGTTGTATCATTCAAACACTGACTAAGTCAAATGAGACCAAAATTCCCACAGGTTTGAAGGACCATAAAGTCTCGTAAATTGTATAAAGTTGAGCCTATAGTTGCAGCACTAAAAGGAACTCTCACCGACTAGGTTCGTCATGTCCAATTTCCCTGCCAAGTCCGAGCAAATGAGAAACCGCACTAAAACCCTAATCTGTCAACTATACATCACACATTAATGGCAATTTGGCTGGGATAATAAAAGGAATAACCTTCTTCATTTTAGTTGTTTTTGCATTTGATCAAGATTTCGAAGCCACTTTGCGATCTTTGCTACCCGTTGAGCACTTTTGTTGTCATTGTCCTGAGTTCGATCCCGTGACTGCTTCCTGCTTGTGTAATCCAGACATATTTTCTACAACTACCAGGTAGGGTTTCCAAATCTCCTCTTTTGAGATTTCACTATATTCAGTTAGGATTTGATTTCAACATGCATTTTCTTTTTGAGCAACGCCTTTAGGGTTTTTAGCTAGGGTTTTGTGCATGAATTGTTTGTTTTCCTTTGAAACCTAGTTAGGATCTCTCTTTGAAAATGCAAATGGATTGTCATGAGTGAAAAAGAATAACAACTTAAATAGACCTTGCTGAAGTTAAACTAGAAAGACATTTGGTCTTAGTGCTAAACTTGAGTCTGACCGACTTGTAAACATTCCAACTCATCTAGTTAGTCGGTGACCATTAAAACTCTCACTGCACTTCTGACCTACATAGCTTTGTTGTGATTAACTAATTAGATCAGTGGGACCTCAAAACCCCACAAGCTTTGAAAAGCTATTTTTCTACTAAAAACCTCTTGCGTCGACCTTGCACTAAATGACCCTATCTCCAACTTGGTCGGACACCTCGAATATCTCCACAAAATCAATGACATCCCAAAGTTTTGCTAAAAATAAGACAACGGCTCTGCTCTAAAAGTGTTCCCATCCGACCCTATGTTTAAACACTCTTTCACCAACTTGGTCAGTTGACCTCAAAACTTGTGCAAGTTAGACAAAGCCAAAACCCATGCAAAAGACAAAAGAAAATGAACAGTAATAAAACCTTGAGTTGGACAAGCCTATTTTTCCAGTTGAGGTCGGCAAACCTCAATTCTAGCACTTTTCTACCTATAAGTTGGTTGACCCTAAAACTAGCGCAAATGATGCAAAATGACTGTGTTTTGAAGAATTTTCAAAGGGAAAGTGTCAGGAATGATAGAGTTAATGTTGTAATACATAGATAATGGTGATTTTCATGCTTTTAATAAGATTTTTTGCAACATTAAATATTTTTTTGCATGCATTAATGGTTAATTACTATAGGTGTAATGGTAATAACTATTAGATTTGTGATTCTTTAAAAGGGTATATCAATAAGTATTAGTAGATTCATTAAGAATCATCTCAAATTTAGGAATTGTGAAAGAATTCTCAAGGTGTCAAACTTATAAGGTCCAGTCCTGCAGATTAAATAATTGCCCGGGCTCAAGCCATGAAGTATGAATTTAAGGGAATCCCTCTAGAGACCAAAATTGACTCCAAGTGGAGTGATGTAGGAGACATAGACCTATGCAACATAGACCTAGATGACTTCAAATTGAGGATCTTTGGCCCAAACCCAACTCCTAGGGCCAAAACACTCAAAGACAGTGGTATATCACAAGCTGTCGTCTTCCCCACCTCAGTACAATGTGCATAATTGATGGTAACCTGTGTACACAGATATGATGTCATGACAAGGACAATTCAAACAACCAATGGGGATATCCTGGCTAATTTAAGTCCACCCTCTCTGGCTGAGACCTTTGATATTCCATGGCACGAAGTCATGACTATTCCAAACAAACAAGGATAAGAGGGGACTTATAACAAAGATGTGGAGGGATGTAGGAAACATATGAATGACAATTGGGCCAAAAATAGAAGGTCTTCCCTTAGTAAATTCCCCCAAGTGCGATATAGAAGTGATTTCCATGATGAAATTAGAAATTTGATAACTTTTCTAAGTAGGATATATGGATTACCTATAGCTTCCACTTTTGAGGGGTGGATGTTTGTTATCATAATTGAGATATTGAAAGAGACTAAGTTCCACTAGGCCCAAATCCTTAGTGACAACATTCATGAGGCCTTTAGCAACTTCAAAGAGAAGAGGTATTTTAGATGGACATCTTATGTTGTCTATGCATTAGCAAGGAGAAATCACTGTGTTGGGTTGTCCAAGATTGGAGAAGCTAGAAATGATGAGCAAAACCAAGTGAAAGTATATGAGTGTTACCCGCAGCTGACCTCATCTCAATCTTTGATACATTTTAAAAGGGTAAATGATGCTTTCAAAATGTATATAGCTAGATTACTACAAGGTAACACAGCCTTGAGGATTTCCACTGAAGCAATAAATGAAATAACTAAATATGGTAGGTGGTATATCTAATTTGAGAAATTCATGTATACAAGGCTTCACTGGGATGGCTTACAGACTTCCCATTTATCTTGATGAAAAGATAGTGCTTCTAGAGTTATCTAGATAGTTGATACCCTACGATGAGAAACTCAAACACTTGCATATAACCAATGTTCAGTTTCCTATCAGGTTTGGCAAGGGGAACTATGCATGCCCTTCTTTAGCATTGGTAGAACATTCTGACAAAGAGCTCTAACTCAAGTTACACTATTACAATGCAAGGGATCATTTTGATCCAAATAAGGTGATGGAACAATTCATAAGAAGTTGTTCCACAAGATACATATTGAAGACTTTTGGGCGAATTGCCTAGATGATTATGAAATTATGAAGAAAGCAGACTCAAAGATGACTCTAGATTTCATCAAGAAGTTCCACATTATGAAGTTCCAAATTAGTTAGAAGATGATGAAAATTTTATGGTTAGAGAACCTTGGGAAGCTCAATACCATCAACCTATTCCATTACCAAATTGGGCAAATGCAGATGAGAGAACCCATCAGATTGAGTAAGGCCTAGGTAAGGGGTCAGATGGCTGCTTTGGAAGGACAAGGAGTACAACTTACTTATATTGCGTTAGAATCAGATAAGGACTCCAGAGGTGAGGAAGATGAACCAATAAATGTCACAGATGAGGCAGAGCCAATTAAGAAATAGAAATCAGATAGTGAAGAACATATATCTCTGGTAGAAAAGGCAAAGAAGATTAAGAAGCCATCTGTAAGGCCTCCTCTAAAGAAAGATCAACCTCCCTCTACCAAGACAAGGGTCTCCAAGAAAAGAGATGTACCAAGTGGCCCTGGAGAAGGTTCTAAGGCTAAGAAAGCAAAGGTAAAAGAGTTAAGTAAGGAGGATGCTGCAACAAAGAAAGATTCTAGTCCTCCAACTTCCCTGTCTCCTACTACCCAAAGTATAAGCACGGCTGCCACAATCCCTGTAGCTTCTACTGCCACTTCTCCCTCTACCATTTCTTCTACTGCTACATCCACTTCACCTAGGACCTCAGTTGCCATTACTTAAGAAAAATCTCCTACCACCTCTCTTACTTCTACCATTGTAGCTACTTCCTACACATTGGCAATTTCTTCCAATGCCCCTAGCAGCCCTATTTCCTCTGTTGTCGCCACTTCATGCCCTTCTACTATTACCACACTTACACCTTCTACTTCTTCCACTCAATTTCCCATTCCCACAACATTACCTCCTATTTCCATCATCCTTTCACCCCCTCTTCCTCTACCTCCACTACCTTTTCCTTCACCTCTTATAATCTCTTCTTCCTTATCAGCAGTATTAACTAATCTATTGCAAGTCAATGTGCCTTCACTATCCATATCTTCTATTGTTCCTATTTCACAAATGCCTACAGATTCTTTGGTCATACCACTACTGCTTGGGATTGAGAAAGCATGTGCAGAGTTGGGTTTGCATGAGCCTGAAGCAGTATTTGAGGAGGAGAAAGAGGTATTGATGGAAGTAAGCAATGAAGGCTCCAATGAACCTCTGACTAATGTTGAAATCATTAATGTATCTGACAATCCTCCAGATAAAGGTCAAATGGAGGGAGTTTCCAAGTTAGCCCAAGAAGAAGAGAAAGAAGAGGAGATAAATATAGAAAAAGATGAAGAACTAGAGAAAAAATAGAAACCACTTGAAGAACTGGCTATAGTTAATAATGACGGAGCCACTGAATTGAATAAATATTCAGCACCTGAATGGTTACAAAGTAGAGTGGCATATCCTGAGCCACAAGTAGAAATAATGTAGCTAGATTTGAGTACAATTTTTTCACAAGCTCAGAGGCCCAAGAAACAAAAGAAGGCAAAAATACAATCTAGGATCTATAAGGATGAATCAGGATCAAGAATTGCAAAAATAGCAGTCCTGCCAACTGATACAGCAAAGGAACAAGTTAGGGAAGAGGATTATGTGATATCTATAGTTGATTTGGGACCTACCACCCATGCTCAAATAGTAGATGATTTTAAAGAATTAGTTATATCAATTTTGGAATAGTTAAACAAGGATGAGATGTACAAGAAGGATTTGAAATAGCAAAATGAAGAACTTCGCACTTGCCTTCAATTTTTGGTTAAGCCAGTAGATGTAGGAGGAGATATAAGGACAGTGCCCACTTTCCTATCTACTAATCAAATGACCAGGCTAGACGAGGTCAGGTCCAAATCCCAAGGTACAGAAAAATGGTTATTTAGAGTTTTTGAGATGGGATGTGAAACTATCAATGCCTCTACCTAAGCACACAAAAAGCTAGTAGAATTGCATAAGAAATGGGAAGATCTGCAAGGAATGTGACTTCTTTGATGAGTATTACTCACATATGTATCCATGGATAAAGAACATCAGGGATTTGCCCACCCAGACTCTGGTTGTAGAGAATATTCTAACTGGGAACCAGTTGTCCAAGGCCATTGAATGGTACCAACAGGTAATTTTGAGAAAATAAACTTTTGAAAACATAAAAGAAGAATATAAGTCAACCGATGAGGAGCTACAATCAATCATATATGATATCAATGATTCTTTGAAGGATTGTTTGGAAACATCCTACGATGACTATGCCCCATTTGATATCAAAAAGTGTAAAGACAAATTACATAAGGTAATTATTGAAAATGTCAAGATCAGTATGGAAGATAGGTTAGATAAGGTAAGCGACCTCAGAGCTGAATTCAAAGCATTCCACAAGGCAGGTACAGAGATAGAAAAGATATATAGCAAATTTAGTCAAGAACTGGAGATGTTCGACGACTGGATCAATCATTTGAAGGATCCAGATCTGTCAGAGATTAATCCTGCACTTGACGCATGGCTGACTTACCGCAACAAGCTAGCTGGTGAAGACAAAATTGATTTGGATGAAGAGTCTTGGTATTATTTTGAATATTTTAAGGATGTAATCCCATCATAATTGTAAATTGTTGTATTTGGGGCAGCATGTGACTCTATTTTGTCTTTTCTATGCTTTAAAAATGTTCTTTTCTATTAATATATTAAGTTGGCTAGTCAAATTGACTAGATTCATTGTATCTAGAGGGTGTTTTTCATCTTTTTCATAGAAGACAAAATGTAATCCAAGAATTGATGTGAGCTATTGTAATTGCATTTATTGATGTAATATGGACCATCAGTGTTGAGTTAATCTCCACCATTCATTTGAAAACTTGGTATGCTACTTTTCTATATAAAGGGTTGCCATTTCCACTATTTATAAGAGAGATTTGATGCTGAATTATTGATGCTATGCCATTTGAAGTAATGCAAAGCAAGTATTGTGTTTCTTACTTGGTTTTCATAGTTCGCTTCTTACTCTCCCATAGTTGGTTAGTTGTGCTTTTATAATGTTCATAGTTTGCTGAAAGTATTTGATGAATACTCTAAGCCCATACTTTTAGTTATTTAATGATAGTAGATAGCTGTGTAAAGTTAGTTTGTACTGATCACTTGTACTAAAGTTCAATTGCATTTCACAAGTTAAGTTGCGTCTTTTATTGGGTATTTAACAAATGAATGTAATCTAAAAATTTGTTAACTTCCATTGAAGATAGCACCATTTTCTACAGTACTGTAACACCCATTTTAGTTTGGTCACCCAGAAAACTGGTAAAGTTTTAGAGTATTTGTCTACTAAAGGTGACCCATACATTATGAATGTCATTTAGGATTTCTCTAAAACCCTTATCTTTTTGCATTTTCTTTAAAGACCATTGTTAGATTAGGAATTTCAACAGCATTTTACATTGTTTTATCAACTAAAAACTATATAAGGGTTTATGTGTATTTGCTATCCCAAACTTGAAGATTTGTAGATTGCATGTAAGACTCCTTGTAGGCATAGCTAGAACATACCAACTGAGAGATTCCAAGCAAGCTAAGACCTAGTTGTATTATCCTTGGAGTAGTCTTACCTAGGGTAGGATACTTTTCAAGAGAGGTGTGAAACCAGCAATCACACCTATGTTGATGTGTGCTAAAACCACCATCAATAGGATCTCAACCTCAATAGGTTGGATAGCTTTAGTACCATACACAAGAGCATAGGGTGTAGCTCCGGTGGGAGTTTGGATACTTGTTCTATATGCCCATAATGTAGGATTAAGTTGTAGGTGCCAATCACAACCAGCTTCATTGACTGTCTTTTTAAGGATCTTGATAATTGTTTTGTTAGAAGCCTTAGCTTGGCTATTACTTTGAGGATAGTAATGTGTAGAGAATCTTTTTTGGACATGGAACTTGTTGCAAATATCTCTAACCTCTTGGTTCTTGAAGGGATGACCATTATCAGTAACAATAGCTTGAGGAACTCCATATCAGCAAATGATATAGTGTAAAATGAATTTAGTGATTTGCTTGCCAGTGATATAGGTCATTGGTATTGCTTCCACCCACTTTGTGAAGTACTCAGTGGTGGTTATGATAAACTTATGACCATTAGATGAAGTAGGATGGATTTTACCCATGAGATCAAGTCCCCATTGCAAGAAGGGCCATGGATTAGTGATAGGATGAAGTTCATGTGTCGGTGCATGTATTAAATCTCCATGTTTCTGACATTATACACATCTCTTTGCAAATTGTTGTGCATCTTTCTCCATAGTTAGCCAATAGTATCCAATTCGTAGAAGTTTCTTAACAAGACCAAGGCTAGCAGAATGTGATCTATAGACACCTTCACATACTTCACATAAGGCAACCTTTGTGTCCTCAGAATCAAGACTTCTAAGAAAGATACCATCAAGATTCTAGTGATATCGGGTGTCTCCTAAGATAGTATAGTGAGAGGCTCTATAGATAAAGGTTTTTTGTTGGGTGTTAGATAGTTGAAATGGAAAGGTTTTATTGCAGAGATACTCATATATGTCCTCATACCAAGGCAAATTGGGACCAAAAATCTCACATACAAGCTTAGACTACAGTACTTCAAATGCTTGAATCAGGAGTTGTTCAATCAAAAATTCACACTTGTGTGTATTGGAGGGCATATCTAGAAGAGATCTAATCATAGCTATAGCATTTACTGCTTTGTTTTGTATCCTTGGAATATGTTCAAAGGTGATAGTGTCAAAGTACTTCTTTAAATCATCAACCATCAGCTTATATGGAAGAAGCTTCTCATCTTTTGTTTGATACTCATCTAAGACCTGTCTAATAACCAATTGAGGGTCACCAAAGAACTGTAACTGTTTAATAGCCCATTATACTACCATGCCTAATCCTGTGATTAAGGCTTCATATTCTGCTATGTTGTTGGTACATGGAAATGCAATTCTCTATGATTTTGGGATACAATCTCCTTGAGGAGTAACAAACAATATCCCTACTCCTGATCCATGTTGTGTGTAAGATCCATCAAAATATAGCTACCACAATGTTGGTGAAGTTAGATTGAATAATTCTTCATCAGGGAATTCCAGACATATTGGATGAATATCTATGACAAGTGCTGTAGCTAACTGATCAACAATGACTTGTCCTTTTATGGGCTTATGATCCACATATTGTATGTCAAATTCACTTAAGATCATAACCCATTTTGTTAATCTTCCCGTAAGGATTGCTTTGGAGAGAAGATATTTGAGTGGATCAACGTTAGATATGAGCTTTGTTGTTTGGTTTAGCATGTAATGTCACAAGTTTTGAGAAGCAAAAACCACTGCTAAACATGTTTTTTCCATAGATGAATAATTAAGTTCATATCCCACAAGAGTTCTATTGATGTAGTAAATGGCTTGCTCTTTTCTTGAATCATGATGTTGAGCCAGAAGGGCACCCAATGCTATCACTGTGGAAGATATATAGAGCAATAGTGGTCGATCAAGTACATGATGTACTAACACAAGAGGTGTGGCCAAATATTCCTTTATTTTGTCAAAGGCCTATTGACACTTTTCATCACACTTAAATGGTTCACCCTTGCGAAGAAGATGTTGGAAAGGATGACACTTATCTGCTAGTTGTGAGATAAATCTGCAAATGGATTGCAACCTTCCTTGTAGACTATGGAGGTGCTTAAGATTTGATGGTGGAGGCATTTCCATGATATCTTTTACTTTGTTAAGATCAACTTCTATTCCTCATCAAGACACAATATACCCCAATAGTTTTCCAGATGTTATGCCAAATACACATTTTTTGGGTTTAACCTGACTTTATACTTCTATAGTTGATCAAATATTTGTGCTAATACCTATAGATGTCCTTCTCTTATCTTGGATTTTCCTATAATATCATCAACATAATCTTCCATGATAGTGTGACAAAGGTCATGAAAAATAATTGTCATGGCTCATTAATAAGTAGCTCCTGCATTCTTGAGACCAAAAGGCATTACAACCCAGCAATATGTACCCCATGGACAAATGAATGATGTCTTATCTTAATCTTCCTTTGCTATTCTAATTTGGTTATATCCTAAAAATCTATCCATCAAGGATAGAATTTCATGTCCAGCTATGAGATCTACAATATTGTCTATGCTTGGTAGTGGAAAATCATCTTTGGGACATGCTTTATTAAGATCTCTAAAATTTGTGCAACAACGAACTCATCCACCAGGTTTTGCTACAGGTACCAAGTTTGAAACCCATTCTGGATAATCGATAGGCCTTATGGACTTTGCTTCTAACAACTTCTAAATTTATGCCTTAACCAATAGAGCTACTTGCAGATGCATTTTGCACAATTTTTGTTTGATAGGTTTTGCATTAGGAGATACTGCTAAATGATATACCACAAGTGATGGATCTAGACCTGGCATGTCAATGTAAGTCCATGCAAAATTGATAGCTCTTTTTATGAAAAATGTTGTGAAATCTCTTCTTTCCTACTCTGATAGTGATGCTACCAAATATGTGATCTTTGGATTCTATTCTATGCCCAAATTCATGTCTTGTGATTTTCAACTAGCACTATTGATTTTTCATGATAATCAGTGGTAACAGGAAGATCAAATTCCCCATGCTTGGGCACCTCAGAGAGGTTTTCACCCTTGGATATGTCCTTTATTTTTACTTTTTCATGGTCACAAGGCACCTTTTAGTTTTCACCTAATAACCTATATTTTTTTATGCTATTTATTTCACTTTTGTGACTAAAGGATTTGATACTACTACCAAAATATGCTAGTTTAGGGAGGTCCATCATAAAGCCTACTTTATGACCACCTAATGGAATGCCTTATTGTAAGCCCATGAATTTGTCAATAGATTCATCATTTTCAAATGTGTCCAATATCAGTGCCTCCTGTTGGTCCCAATCGATGAGGTCAGGATATACAAGTCAAAGGGTAACAGACAAAAGATTTCGGCTAGATGAGATGGTGGAAATCATGAAGATGGAGGCTTCTTGAAAAAGGTCAGTGATATGAAGGGAGGAGTTGTCAATGGTATTTGCATTAGAAGCCTCTCCTACTAAGGAAGGTCCAGCTTCCATATCAGAAATACATTTAATGTGTTTGGAAGGTGGTACCTCTGGCTAATAGCCAAGGCCTTGCTTATTAAACTTCTTAGATACAAAAATGAGTTTAATAGGTCCTTGTTCCTGTGATCCTAGTCCACCATGTCCTTTATAGCCCATGTTCTTAATGATCTAAAACCTATTGTTATATCTCTCCACTTCAAGTTGGACTTGGTCATTCTCATCATAGAATATCCAAGAGTTAATGCCATCAATGTCTTCATCATCAAGGAATCCACCTTTAATGAACACTATGGGTGGAGATTTTATGATAGCTGTGGATGAAGATGCTTTGGATGTAGAAGGTTTACCATGGGATTTGGGAGATAAGGGAAGAGTTCCAACACAACAAGATTCTTGCAATGTGTACTCACCCAGACCATGTTCAGTGTCCTTGATATGGAGATTGGAAGTGGGTGTGCTGGATGATAGCTTGAGTAGGGTGGATGGATCTACATAAGAAAAAGATGGATATGCTTCGGTACTAATAGGGATACAGTTAGGGATTTGATACTTAGCTTGAAAACCATGACAAAATTCAAATGGATTAGGATCAACCTGGATAGTGATTTCAACACCGCTATGTGGAAATTTAAGGCATTGATGGTATGTAGAAGCAACTGCTTTTAGGGCATGGATCCATGGATGACCAAGGATGATATTATAAGAAAGTTCAATATCAAGGACTTGACAACAAGTGTCAGTAGTGACCAGCCCAACTTAAATAGGCAAGTGAATAATCCCTTCAGTATCTCTTTCAGCATCATCATATGCTTTGATGGTAATGACCTTGGAAGTGTCAACATCTTTCTCAAAATATCCCAATTGTTTTATTAATTTTAAAAATAAATATTAAGACAAGTTCCACCATCCACTAAGATTTGTTTGATATGGCATTGATTGACAAGTACTTTTATGTGGAGGGCTTCATTATGTGATGGGTGGATAGAAGGTTGAAGATATTTGTCAGAAAAGGTGAGATGGCAAGGGGCTACAATGCTAGCTACCATAGATTGGAATTGTGTGGTATCAATATCATTAAGCACCAAAGATTCTTGTAAGGCTTTGTCAAGGATAGCTTTGTGGGCAGGGGATATGTGAAGCAATTCAAGAATGGAGATATGTGCAGGTGTTTTGCCAAGGTGATCAAGGATGTTATAGCCAGAAGATGGTCGAGGAGGATGGATGAGTACCCCTTGAATAGTAACACGACCTCTTCAAGTAGTCACAGTGCAATTGGGTGCTTTGCCTTGGATAGTAATGGTAGAAATATGTGCTTGGTCAATGCGGCCAATCATGGATGACCCATAATTATAATGAATGGCATTCCCAGTATGAGGGTTACTTGTTTTGTCATGAGATGGAAGTGGATTCTTGAAAGCATCTAGATCATAATTTGATGTTGGTTTCTATGTAGGTTGCATTGTTAGAGGTGTGATTTTTATTAAACCTTGATCGATGCAATCTTGAATAAGATGCTTTAAGCACATACAACCATTTGTTTTGTGTCCTTTGACTCTATGATATTCGTAATACTCATTCTCTTTGTACCATGGAGCTTTGAAGACCGATTCGCTGTTAGGTGGTGCATCAGGCAATATGATATCTCCTGCTTGGAGAATTTTATGAAAGACCACCTCCATGGGTTCCCCTAAGGGAGTAAATGGTCACTAAGGATTGAAAGTTTGCCTTTGTCAAGTTCATTGAAAAGGTTGATTGGTTGTAGATGCTGCTTGGATGTTGATAGGAGCTTTTACTACTTGGATGTTCTTTGCATCTACAACACCATCACTTACAACATTCTTGTTCTTGTTCCAAAAGCAAATTTTATTGTTTGATGATAGTGACTTGTTATCCCTAAAGATCTTGATGGTACCCTTAGCAATTAAAGTGTGTTCAATGGTAGTTCCTTTGGAAATGATTTCATCAAAGGTGCTAGCACTTTGCAATTGTAGTCCGAATGCTAGCTTGGGATTAAGATTTTGGACGAAGATATCGAGCTGATGTTTCTCAGGTATTTTCCATGATAATTTGCTAGCCATGTTGTACCATCGTTAAATAAATGAGGAAAAATATTCACCATTGCGTTGTTTGTTATTGACAAGATCATTCATGTTCACCTCATGTTCAATGTTAAAAGTGAAATGAGATCAAAATTGGTTTGTTAGTTTCGCAAAGGTCTTAATTCCTAGAGGTAAATGAGAGAACCATTCAAGAGCTTGTCCCATTAAGCTTCAGGGAAATAGTCTCAAGAGATATGTGTCATCTTGAGCGACATCAAGATAGGTGACATAGAATGCTCTAAGATGGTCATCCAGATTTCCTTTCCCTTTATATTTGTCAAATTGTGCAATTTCAAATTGTGGTGGAAAAGGTGTCATATGAAGTGACTTGTCAAATGGATAAGCACATATGTCTTCCAAGGAAAATGTCTTTTTGCTTTGTCCTACCGCTTGGTTAATCATTTGTTGAACATCTGCCAAAGAGAGGGGTTGTTGTTGCAAAAGGGGTTGTTGGTTCTGAGGTGTAGTATAATATTGTGTGTATTGGGGTTGTTGTTGTGAAATGTATGTAGGTATGACCATTTGTTGAGGTTGTGTGCTCGCATTATATGTCAAAGGATTGGTATGTGACACATATGTGTTAGAAGAGTGTTGTCCTTAAGACACAAGTGGTGGTTGAGTATATTGTGATGGATTAGCACCGAGGGTTTGCATCACATGAGAAGCTGAGGATGGATTGGTGTTAGTCAATGGTTGCAAATTAGGAGTTGGATTTGTATTATAGTAAGCAATGGAAGGATTGGTGGATGAAGACAAATATACACTTGGATTGGTATTTTGGACAACATGAGGATTGGCATAGGATGACGGATTCACATTCGGATAGATGCTTTGGACAACATGAGGATTGGCATATGACATGTATTGAGTGACAATGGTAATCCTTGACTGGCATAAGATGGGCTGACAGTTTTCAATAGATTATATGGATATTGGTTAACATAAGAGACGGGGATATTAGGAGTGGCTTGTGATACAATAGGTGGATCCGTCATGTTAATGATAATGACATTGGGATTATATGGTGTGTGGGATGGAGTCGTGGAGATTGTGGAGACCATATTTGAAGCACTAGGAATGTACAATGGGATTTCCACATGTGGTGCAATAGGAGTGGTAGTTTGTGATGGTTGCAAGACTTGTATGGTAGGTGGTGTTTGGATAGGCTGTGAAACTTATGGAATTTTTTATATAGGGATGGATTGTAAAACTTGTGGAGTTTGGACTTGTGAAACATGGATAGCTTCTGACACTTGAGGCATAGATATGGTCATGGTAGAAGCCAGGGTGTGTTATGAAACATGAAAAGGTGGAATGTTCAAGTTTTGGGAAATAGAGGGGAGTACATTGGTTGGAGTTATCAATGGTTCTAAAGTGTACTCTGAGTAGGGTGGGTTGGATGGTGTAGTAGTAGAAAATGAGGGAGATGGATTGAAAGGTAGATATGAAGGTGTGACTACAATAGTTGGTCCCTTTGCAACAATAGCAGGAGTGTTAGGATCATGCTCTTGAATAGCAGATATGTCAAAGTCACTTGGTAGTTTGGCTCCCATGCGTGCAAGTTGCAAGAAGTAGTGATTAGGATCAGATAAAACAAGCTTCTCAACTTGGTCCCATACATGTGTGTCTCAAAATTTAGATAGGTCCTCTTGGGATTGCTCTTCATAAGTCTCTATGAATGGTTGAGGTTGCACTTGATGTGAAGATGATGATCCAGTGGCGTATCCTTCGGGAACAAACATTTACAAAGGCATACCAGTTGTAAATTGGCTTGCATCTTTAAGGGGTGTTGATCATGATTGTTGCATTTTGGCTTCCATCTCAGCGTGCAATTTTGCTTCCATTTCATCTCTATAGTGGCTCCTAGTTTGAGGCATGATGTTTGATGTTGAAAATTGGACTTTAGCTTGCAAGATTTGAGACCCAAAAATCTGATGGTTGATTGATTGTTTGGTTGGTGTTGGTTTGTTTTGCTAGTTTACTAGTTGTTTGGTTTGCTAATGAGTTGCTTGGTTGATGTTGTTGGATTGCTTGATTTGTTGGTTGCTAGTTGCTTGGTTTCCCTAGAGAATAGCTCACACACTCAAAGGGAAAAGCTAGTTTGATGTTGATGTTTGCTGATATTTCTAAGGCTAAAGCCAAAAGATGATGTTTTTCTATTGTTGGTTGATTGTTAAATGTTTGGTTTGCTGATTTAGGGTCTCAAGAAGATGGAAAGTCCATAAAGTCCAATTGTTTGTTATGCTTAAGATAGGAGGCAATGTTTAGGTGACTGCAAATAATTAGAGGTAGGTCTAAAAGCTAATGCTAAAGCTAAGCAATCTAAAAATGTAGCTGATTTGGTGAAGTTTATAAGGATTACTGGTATTTACCCAGAAGTGATAGATAATAGCTTAAATACGACTCAGAAAAGGCCAAAAGTGACTAACAATAGCTTAGAAGCAATCTAGTTTTAGTTCAAGTGACAGGTTGTAGTATTTACTAGAGGCGAGCTAGTTTTCTATAGGCAAGCAATTTTAATTCAAAGGCGATTATCTGTTAATTAAAAGAAACTCAGTTCAGACCAATGGCGAGCAACTATTGTTCAAAGGTGAGTTGGTTTTAAAAAAAGGAAGCTAACTGTTGTTTAAAGGCGATCTGGATGTTTGTAAGTGGTTAGTTAAAGCTCAAAAGTAGTCTGTGTCTAACAAGGAATATGCTTGAGTTGTGCTTTTGACAAGAAGACAGTGATTTCAGTCACTCACACTCACAACAATCACAAACTTATACAACCTAGGCTAGGGAAGGACTGTATTTGTTGAGTCCCCTGGCCATGCTTATTCAAAGTGGATAGCTTTAGGATCTTGGTAGCATCAGCTCCCCTCTATGGCACTCACTTCTCATGCATACCAAGATCTAGGTTTCCCAAGGCTTGTCTCCCCACCAAACCTTAGGATTGTCCCTACTATCTCTACTAAGAACCACATGAATCAGGGTGGCTTCAAAGGTCCCACTTTTTGCATCAATGAATAGAAGGTTTTTGGCTACTACATAAGGTTGCTAGTAAGGGCATCTATTCAGGTGGCTATACGTGTGGCAGTGCTACTCTCTATTATGGAGTCTCCTAGCCTTCAAGGGTTACGCCTTGGAGGGTTTTGGGGGAGGTTGGTTGTTTGTATAACATAACAACACCCATTGTTTGTGGCTTTCAACACAAACACTTTTCTTATATAGAAGTTTGGAAGGACTTGGCTTTATCTTGTTATCGCTTGGGTCGTACCCCTTCTCACACTAGGAAGGTAGGCCCTCCAAAGATAATAACAAGTTCTCATGTACCCAAGATCTATTTCATAGGTAAGGGGAGAGGATACTTTTTCTATTAAATTTGGGTTACAAACATGCACATTCAAGCAATCAAAAAAGATAAATCAAGCACGAAGCAAGAAATGATTCTTTTTAAGCACCAAGCCCAAATGTTCCTAAATTAATGATAAATCACAAGTCTTGGATCGATCGAAGCTGCAATAGATATGTTAGTAGTTTTAAAACCTCCCTTTTTTAGACAATTGATAAGATGCTGCACAAATACCCAATTAGTAGCCAAGAAAACTGAACTATAAATGATAAATATTGAAAATGACAGTTACCAGAGGTGATCAACTGTTGATCAGAAGTAATCTGGATTCTGCCGCAAAGAAAATGTTATTGCTCAAGAGTGATGCCAATGTTGGAAAGAGACACTATGTGGCTTCATGAGTGTTGTCATTGATGGCAACAAAGTCCATCCAACACATCCATAGGACATGGTGTGTCTCCAACAGAAGTCAAATTGAAGAGTATTGTGGTCTGGTAAGCAAGATCTAAGCATGCAGCAGGGTCTGGCAATCAGGTCCAGATATGTCAGAGGAAGTATCTCAGTAAAGTGTGGACTTAGGGAAGTCAAGAGGAGTACCTTGACTGATAGATTCCAAGGATTGAGCCTCCAGTGATGAAAGAGTGAAGAGATATGAGCACCTAAGTATTGGGTTCCTGTTTGGCAGAGTAGACTGAGGAAGAACTGACCAGCAGAGCATCAGACCTTAATCTGGATGAGATATTGATGATGATCAAGGTTATTAAGGTATCATTCATGTTTGGCCAACATGATTTATGACTTCTATAAGCATCTCTTTGATACGCATCACTTGCTAAGCAAGGATTCAGCTGATAGACCAGAGTTTGGCAAAATATTGAGTATTCCAGATGCCAACTAGAAAGTGGATGAAATCCTTGGTGTAGATATATATACCAGATTGATTTCGGTATGAAGGTGTGTGTGGTGTATTGTGAAGTGCGAAGAAAAGCAGAGAGCAGAGTGGAAGCAATAATACTGGTCTGATATGTGACAGGGCAACAACACCAAAGAAGAGGAAGAATGAAGTGTAGTAGATCAGTGTACTGAACCTAACCAGAACTGAACTTCAGCATATGTGGATGCTTCTCATCAGTTCAAGTATCTTGTTACTCTCTTATAACTTGTAGATAGTGAGTCTCTTGTAGGTAGTGAGCCTCTTGTGAGCAATGTGCTCAGGAAGTGAACCCTAATTGGCAAGTGCCATTTTGTACTACCTTATTCTTTTAATAGAGAATACAATCTTTGGTTAATCACCCCATGGCTTTTCCCTTAACAAGGTTTTCCATGTCAAAATCATTGTGTTATGTGTATTGAGTTTATTTCTACTTTCATGGTTATGCATGCTTATTTAATTTTATGCTGCACTGGTTGTTAATGAAGAACAAAAAATTAAGTTAATCAAGATAACTAATTCACCCCCCCTCTTAGTTATCAACAATTGGTATCAAAGCCAAGTTCCTCGAAATAGAGCCTAACATCTTGAGGAAGATTTGGGAATCTTAATGGATATGTATGGTATGAGGGAACAACTTAGTCTTCCCTAGATGATCTTGAACAATCTCACTCTAAAGTCAATAACTTGAAGGAATGACTCAAACAGGCTGATGACTTCATAAATAAACTAAAAGAGAAATTGAGTATCTCTATTAAAAAGAGAAAGGAACTTCTTCAATAATTAGCAAGTCAAACTGAAGCCAATAATACTAACGAAGATCTAAAGGAGAAGAACAAGTTATGTGAGAAGATATCCAAAGAGGTCATTATGGTAAGACATGAAATGGAATCAAGGGTTATAAAATTCACCCAAGAAATTGAATAAAAAAGAAAAATTGAAGATGATCTAAGACAATCTCTGAAGGAGAAGTCAAAAGACTACCATAAAATGGATAGAATAATCAGGCATCTAGAATCTGATCTTGAAGAAGCAAGAGATAATGAAGATCAACTTGAGAATCATATTGACACTCTTAAAGGGGATCTTCAAACAATAAATGAATACAAAGAGAAATTCAAGATAAGCTCTGTTCAACTTGAAGTTCTTCTTCAAAGCCAAAAGAGGGTAGATGACAAGCAAGGTTTGGGGTATGAGAAAGGTGAAAACTCCAGATCTAGTCAGAAGAACTCTGGATCAGGAAATCCAAGGAATAGGCCTAAAAGATCTCTGGTAAGGCAACCAAATACTCAAAAATATCCATCCTTCAATGGATACTGCAACAATTACAATAATTTTGGTCATAAAGAAAATTAGTGTAGAAGAAGAATGAATCAGACTAATTCATCCTTCTCCGTATAGTGTTTTAATTGCAAAAGGTATGGTCACAAATCTCATGAGTGTAGAAATATGCAAATGAATAATTCATTCAATGGTAGATGCTTTGCATGCAATAGAATGGGACATATGGCTAATTAGTGTAGATCAAGAGGATATCAGTCAAATATGCAAAGAAATGTTGTTTGCTACAATTGCAATAGATCCAGTCATATTGCCAAATTTTGCAGAAGTAAGAATCAGGACAAAAAGGGTCTGGTGCATCATAATCAAAACCAAGACAAAGGAAAAGGAAAAGGTGGATGAAATCCAAAGGGAGATGAACAAAATTTGGGTAAAGAGGAGTACAGAAAATATTGAGGATGGATCCACACTAGAATCTGGTGTTGATATTCCTTTCGAAAACTAAATAGATGAGCTTTGGCTCAGGGGGAGTAACAAAAGAAAAACATTTTCCCCCAGCCAGTTAATAGGTGCCTAAAATTGGCACATGAAATGTAGGAGATTAAAGGGTTCTCAAAGTAACACCTAAATAAGCCTTGATAAAGATATGGAAGATCCGCAAGAAGTTTAGAAGAGGTTAATCTTCCAAGATTGATCTGGTTCAAACAATCATCTGGACAAGGAGAACAAAGCAACTAGAATAACTTAAGTTGTGCATTTATTGCAAACAGAATTAGGGTTTGTGTAGAAATAAAGGGGTTCTTTTGTTCATCATTTGTACATTTGCATTCAAGAAGAAGAGATAAGGAGCTGTACAGGGAATTGTCTCAAATTTCTCAAAGATCAATAGCTGAAGTCGATTCATCCAACAACTCGATCTGGCTCATTTCGTGAACCCTAGAAGTGTAAAAGGTATTTTTCATTCTTGAATATCTCTCTGTAAATCTTTTGGAAGATGACTACTCTGAATGTTGTGAAGATTACTGATAGGCCGTGCCCTAAATTTAAGAAGCATCCCTACAAATCTCTAGAAGCTGATCCCCTAGGTGCATTTTCTAGCATTCTGCATGGGGTTTTACATGTTGAAGATGTTAGGGCATATATTCATACAAACATTAAGGAATTTGGGGAATCCAAACTAATGGATATTTATCACAATCAGTTAATAGATGATTCTTTTGAACTCAAACCTCAGTACAAGGCTATCTGGGAAAAGCATTTTGGACATTACATCCATTTCCCCTATTTTGCAGAAGATGAATGGGTCTTGTATGTTCTGAGCAGAGTGCATGATAATTTCATATAGTTGAATAGACCATTTAAGATCACAAAAGATGCCATTAAAGCAGTAACCTGTTTGCACTCATCCGGAGGGTTACCTGTTCTCAAATCCATCAAGAATCAGACTATGAGTGAGGCTACCAGATCAAGATTTGACAAGAGAGCAATGACAATAGAAGATATCACTGATCTAGATATCAAGTTTGGCTCCATGATAATAGGTTACAAGATATATCACTTCAATAGGGAAAATTTAGTACCTAAAACTATAATTTACACTGCTTATGAAATGTTAAAAAAGAATGTTGACTATGATCTTTGTGAGCTCCTTCTGAACCAACTTTTGGAGAATCTATAGAAGATAAATAAGGATAAGAAGAATTCCTTCAAATATGGTGGCCTGATACTCTGTCTATTCTTCTATTACATGAATGAGCTACCTGAATCTAATGGGTGGATATGGCAAAATGACAGACTAGTAGCAATACAAATAAGAGATTATCTACATGGAATTGGTGATGCCAAAGCATAGAATACAACACTCTGGGGCTACTTTAAGAACTTTCAAAGTATGATGCAAGCTAGAGAGAGAATTCCCCAATCTCTAGTTGAAAAGTATAAGGATACAATATGCTTTATGGTAGAAACTGATCAATGCCTAATGGAGGCAGTGGAGCCAAGAATAGTATGGATCATGCCAATGGGGTATGAAGTAGATGAGAAAATTGTAGAACTACATGTTTAACACATGCTGAGTTAGCCCAAGGATCCTAAGGTAGAAAGATTTGGAACCTACCAAGAGCTAAGTGTAAAAATTCATGTTGAACTAAGATAGCCTGAAATCAAGAGAAAAGTGAGAAGAGAAGTGGAAGAATTCGCCAAGAGACATGGAATATCAAAGGAGGCAGTTGATACCAACAAAGAGAAGATGGAAAGGGAAGAGAAAGAGAAACTAGATGCAGAAAAGGAAAGTGATCCAGTGCAAGCTCCCTCCTAGACCAGATCCTCCAAGATCTCTATACTTGCCCCCTCTAAGAGCCAGAAAGCATCAAAACTAGAAGTCAGAACATCCAGAAAGGGAGAGAAAAGAAATAAGACAAAGGCCACAAGATCTTATGCCAGTCAAAAGGATGATGAAGAGACTGAGTCAGATGAGGAGGTCAAGAAAATGAAGAAGAAGAAGAAAACATCAAGTGAACCCTCTACCTATCAAGGCAAAGAAGAGAAGGCAAAGGAATTTGTTGAAAAGCCTATTCTCCACATTGATGATATCATCAAATCAGTCACTATGGATGGGAACCTGAAACCAATGACTGAATTCTATGATGAATACAATGAAGCTAACCAGAAGATCCTACAAGATGCTACAGTCAGGTATCTTAATATTTATAACAAAGCATTCATTAAAATCATATCCTTGATTCTCAAAAGCTTAGAGAAGGAACTTGAGATAAGAAAGAACAATGCCATGGCAAAAGATCTAGAAATTCGGGAGCAGATTGCTATCCAACTCTATCCCTCCATCACTCCAAAGCAAATAAACATGATCTTCAAAGATTGCAAGGATGAGTTCCAGAGAAAAGCCAGAATGAATAAGCTTATGCTCAGAGAGACTAATCAGGTGGCTAAAGAGACTGAAGAGATCCTCCGGAATGCCTATAAAAGATTCAATATTCTTGTTATAGAGGACTTAGATGATGAACCCTCTGCCATGGATGACAAAGAAGAATCTACTGAGATAGTTGCAAAAGAGATAAAGGAAGGTGAGGAGAAAATTGAGGATCTAGATTCCTCTACTCCAGAAGAGGAAGTCCATAAAAAAGCCAACATCTCTCCTTTGGTTTCTCCAACAGACTTCAAATCTAAAGGATAAGAAAGAATAGAAGAAAAAATCAGTCAAGAAGAAGAGGTGAAGGGAAGAGAAGAAGGTCAAACAAAGAAGACCACAAGTGATAGTACTAAGGTTGCACAAGAGAAGAAAACTCTGTCTCTGGCAAGAGACACTGCAAAAGCAGTCAAAGACTTTTTGACAAAAGAAATGATGGAATTAGATGAACCAGAGCTACTTCAAGGACCATTCAATTTTGATTCCCTCTCCCTAGTTCAAACTATGAAGATAGCATCCTTTGCCCATGCAAAGGCAAAAGAAAAACTTTTGAAGTCTCACATAGAAGACTGTGAGCTAATAGAGATTGCATCCGGTGCATTAGAGAAAATCATGCCATCCTTTTAGAAGGATCTTTCAGCTTCTTCATCCGGTAACTTAAAATCTCTTGTTAATTCAATTAGCACACATTTTGATTCTTTGGAGAAGTTAGCTAAAGATAAAATCCGGAAAGAGTTTTTGGGAAAGAGATTCTCTAAAGTACAAGGACTAATAACAAATGATAGGAGAACTACAGATATTGGGATAAAGAGATTAGAAAATGCTCTTAAAGATGGCAGAGAGATATATAAGTTTTTCTTATCCTAGTCTAAAGTGACAAAGGATATTGAGAAGAAAGTGAAAGAGCAAGAGGATAAACTATCAAGTTTCTCTCAGAATTTTGATCCTCTCACTTCTTCCATAATAAATCAAGAGTGTCAGACTATTGCAGTTATAAATGAAGTAAAGAAACTTGAGAAGGAAAAGAAAAATAGAATAAGCAGGTTAAGTTAACTTAGAGGGATAATTATCCCTAAATTAGAGGCCATGCATGATTCCCTAACTGATGCTTAGACCACCACCCAGACAAGTGATCTGAAAGATCTAAAGAGGGCAGAAGCTTTTGCATTCCTGTTGAGTGGCCACATCTCAATTTTGGATAGGATGAAGCAGAGTTGGGCAACAAAATTTGTCCAGTTAAAGATGACTTTTGTAGACATACTTCAATATATGTAAGTATAACATGTATATATACTTATGCAGCTAAGTATAGTTGGATTTTTGGGGATTTTTGGTGTGCAAATTCTACCCTTTGCCATTGATGTCAAAGGGGGAGTGAGTAGCAGTGAAAAATGTGGAATCTAGCTAAGGGGGAGCTCTAGAAAAGTGTACATTAGGATAGAGCATCAACTAAGGGGGAGTGCAGTGTGACACTTAGTCATTTTTCACTAAGTGTTGGCATCAATGCCAAAGGGGGAGATTGTTGGCAAGAGATGTTGCAAGTATGAGGTTAATCATTGTTGTCACTAATGTCAACATACTCATATTGCATTGGTAAGAAGGATTGGATGAGTTGTGTGTTGAGGTTATTATGGAAACTAATCTCCATCTGGAACAGTGAAGAATAGTGATGAGAAGAAGGCAAAAGTACTGTATAGGTTGAGGATCAGAGGATGCAGACTAAAGGGTTTTCAGATATGAGTCTTTAAATGTTCCAGTTAAGATTTCAGAGGTCCACATAAAGATCTGAAGAAGTTATGGCTGTTTGTGTGGAACTAGTTCCGGCAAGTGTTCAGAGGTGATAGAGGGTCACAAAAAGGTTTGGTGTGATCTAGAATTGTATTGTCCTATTATGTGGATTGGAAGTAGTGTTTGGGATGTCCTTGTGATGTGTCATCTCTATTTGTGAATGGTTTAGAGGTCCAGAAGTACCTTTTGCATTGTGACAGTGGCGACAGACTGTGTTCTTGAAGTTTCAGATGATGAAGAGAAGAATTCTGGTAAGCTGATGAAGTGCGGATGTTCTTGTTGATTCAGGGAAGGTTGTGATGATCGTTGGATCATGTCCAGTTCATGTTGGTAGTCCGCATTGAAGTTTGAGTTTGGATTTGATGTAATGACCATCGGTTGTTGGTGTTCTTCCGGAGATAGGCTGACCGGATGTATTACATGCCTTGCGAATGATCTTGTAGATGTTTGCCGACTTAGATGGATGTTCCTAAGTCGATGCCTTGTATAAATAAGGGTTTGTGAATTTAGTTTGAAGTGTGTGTTGGATCTAGGGCATACAACTGAGAGGGGGGGGTGAATCAGTTGTATAAAACTTCTTGTTCTTTCAAACTCTTGATTCTTTGTTGTTAGTTAGCAGCATATAAATTAATCATCCATGAAAGCATAATACATAAACACAAGAGCAGATAAGCATCAACATATTGAACACCAAGATTTTGACGTGAAAACCTGGTTAAGGGAAAAACCACGGGGTGATTAACCCAAGAATTATTCTCTGTTAGAAGAATAAAGAAGAATGAATGGCACATGCCAATTAGGGCTCACTGCCCGAGCACACTGCTCACAAAGAGGCCCACTGCCTACAAGGAGACACACTGTCTACAGAGTGATAAAAATCACAGTCTTGAACTGGAGAATGACATCTCTACCATGTCCGGATCAGTTCTAATTAAGCCAAAACCTCTGCTCTGCCTTTCGCACTTCTCTTCGCTATGCCACACTCATCCACATATACCACACTTTGAAATGAACTCACAAACTGTTATTTATACAAGACATCGACTTAGGAACAAACATCTAAGTCAGCAAACAATCATAAGAGTATCCGCAAGATGAATAACACATCCGGTCGGCCACCACAAGAACATTCGCAGGATGAACAACTCATCCGGTCGGCTACACAGAGCAAGAACTTCATCCGGAAGAATAACTTCAATTCCGGGCTCTACTATCAATGCGGATCAACAACACAACCTCAATACGATCCAGAAAGCTTCACAAGCCTGCCTGAATGACCGGATACATCCGCATGTCCTTTACTTGCTGGAATCTCTTATCCCCCTTATCTGAAACTTCAAGAACACAGTCTGTCGCCACTGTCATAATGCAAGAGGTACTTCCGGACCTCCAAATCATACACAACTCGAGATGGCACATCAGAAGGACATCCCAAATACTCTTTCCAATCTGCAAATTAGGATTGTACAATTTCGGACCTCACCGGACCTTTCTGTGATCCTCTGTCACCTCTAAGCACTTGCCGGAACCGGTTCCACACAGACCGCCATAACTTCTTCAGGTCTTCATGCGGACCTCTGAAAACTTGACTGAAGCATCTCAAGACTCATATCTACAAACCCTTTAATCCGCATCCTCTGGGTCTCAACCTATCTAATATATTTGCCTTCTTCTCATCACTGTTCTTCACTGTTCCTGACTGAGGGTAATTTTCTCAATATCCTCAACACACAGCTCATCCAATCCTTCTTGTCAATGTAATATGAGTATGTTGACATCAATGACAACACTGGTTCACCTCATACTTGCAACAATCTCCCCCTTTGTCATTGATCGCAACATATGATGTGAAAAACCATCAAGACAAGAACTTCTCCTTTCTGTCACAGCTCCCCCTATCAGCAACAACTTTTTACATGTCTTCTCTCCCTCTTTGATCATTAACCACTTGTTTTTCACATGTCTTCTCTCCCCCTCTGACATCAATGGCAAAGGGCTCATACTTGCAATTCTAATACATCAGAATCATACCAGCTGCTCCCCCTTAGTAGCAGCTCCCCATCATCAATCCGGATCACAAGATATGACTGTGATATCCACCGGACTGATGCACATCAGTGCATCTTAGTTCATCACTGGTGCTCTTCCGGTCATCCACATCTCCTGCCCAATCTGCATCTATGTAAGCATGAAGAGAGAAATCTGGATCTCTAGGGTACCATAGACCATACTCAACTGTTCCTTTCAAGTACCTAAAAATTCTTTTGATTGCCATAATATGAGATTCTCTAGGATCAGCCTGGAATCTTGCCACAAGACCAACAGCCTGCATTATATCTGGTCTAGTTTGAGTGAGATACAACAATCCACCAATCATTGATCTATACTTTGTCTGATCTGCCTTTGGAGAATCATCATCTTTGCTTAACTTACATCCGGTTGCCATAGGAGTGTTCATATGTTTTGAGTCTTCCATACCAAATTTCCTTAACAATTCTTTCACATATTTGGTCTGAGAAATGAAGATCCCTTCTTTTGTTTGAGTAATTTGTAGACCCAAGAAGAAATTCATTTCACCAAGCATAGACATTTCAAACTCACTTTTCATCTGATTTGTAAAAGTTTTGCACATACTATCTCTACCTCCAAAAATGATATCATCCACAAACACTTCAACAATCAAAATGTTTTCATAATCAATTTTGAAATATAAGTTACTGTCAGCAGTACCTTTGTTGAATCCAATCTGCACAAGATGCTTATCCAACCTTTCATACCATGCTCTTGGGGCTTGCTTCAATCCATACAAAGCTTTCTTCAACTTGCAGACCATATCATCATTATCAGACAATTGAAATCCATCCGGTTGTTCAATGTAGACTTCTTCTTCCAGATCACCATTTAGGAAGGCAGACTTGACATCCATCTGATATACCTTGAAGTCTTTGAAGGCAGCAAATGCAAGAAGTAATCTGACAGCTTCAATTCTTGCCACCAGAGCAAAAGTCTCTTCAAAGTCAATTCCTTCTATTTGAGAGTAGCCTTTGCAGACCAATCTAGCTTTGTTTCTGATTACTTCACCAGCTTCATTTAGTTTGTTCCGGAAGACCCACTTGGTTCCAATTACATTTCTGTCTCTAGGTCTGGGAACAAGATCCCAAGTATGATTTTTCTCAATTTGCATCAATTCATCTTCCATTGCTTTGGTCCAGTTTTCATCATTGTAGGCTTCATTTATTGTTTTAGGTTCAATCTTTGAAATCAGACAACATTCATCCTGATTTTGAGCAACATTCCTTCTAGTTTGTACACCTTTGCTTCTGTCACCTATGATTTGATCTTCAGAGTGGTTCAGTCTTACATACCTTGGAATTTTGGGAGTATCCTGCACTGCTGCTTCTTGATCAGGCTCATTCAGACCTATCTCTTCTTCCTGACTTACCGGATCAGGCTGACTCTGTCTCACCGAAGAGGATTGAGGTCCTTGAACACTGTCTTGGTCATCTTCATCAAACTCATAAAATCTTGAAGGCTTCTCAATTCCTTCATCAACTTTCACATTGGTACTTTCTATCATCTTCCTCAATCTCTTATTGTAACACCGGTATGCTTTGCTTTGAGTGGAGTAACCCAAGAAAATTCCTTCATCACTTCTAGCATCAAACTTTCCTAGATCTTCATCTCTTTTAATATAACACTTGCTACCAAATACTCTGAAATATTTCACAGTAGGAGTGATGCCAAACCAGAGTTCATAGGGGGTCCTACCGGTGTTGTTTCTGATTTGAACTCGATTGAGAGTGTAGACTGCAGTGCTGATAGCTTCCTTCCAAAACATTTGAGGAACATTTGCTTCCAACATCATTGTCCTGGCAGCTTCCTGGATGGTCTGGTTCTTTCTCTCAACTACTCCATTCTGCTGTGGAGTCCTAGGAGCAGACAACTGTCTCCTTATACCCTGCTTCTCACAAAAGTCAATGAACTCACCAGATGTAAATTCACCACCTCTATCAGATCTTAGACACTTTAGTTCCAATCCGGTTTGATTCTCTGCCATAGCTTTGAAGATTTTGAACTTCTCAAATGCTTTTGATTTTTCTTTTAGAAAGGTAACCCACATCATCCTGGAATGATCATCAATTAACAACATGAAATATCTATCACCTTGCAGACTCTTGATTCTTGTCGGACCACAGAGATCAGTATGTACTAATTCCAACAATCCGGTAGAAGACTGATCTTTGCTTTTGAAAGAGACTCTGCTTTGCTTACCTAGCTGACATTCTTTGCACAAACTATTTGTAGGTTTCATCAATTTTGGAAGATCTCTTACGGCCTGAGTATTGCTTATCTTGATGATGTTATCAAAATTTACATGACACATTCTTCTATGCCATAACCAACTCTGATCAATTTGAGCAAACAAACAACTTTTATTTGAACCAATCAGATGAAAGATATTACCTTTTGTCTGAGTACCGGATGCAATTTCAGTTCCGGAGCTTGTAAAGATTCTGCATTTTCCATTCTTGAACCGGAGATCATAACCCTTGTCCACTAACTGACCAACACTGAGAAGATTGTGCTTTAATCCTTCAACATATAGTACGTTACCTATTTTGCTTTTTCCATCAAAGGAAATAGTTCCCCTGCCTCTGATTCTGCCAGCTGAATTGTCACCAAACTTTACCATTCCTCCTTCATACCTTTCCAAATTCAAGAACTTATTCTTGTCACCAGTCATATGGTGAGAGCATCCACTGTCAATAACCCAATCATCCTTTTCTTCCACTTGAGCAGCCAAAGCTTTTTCAACAACTTTGTGATTGACAGATTCAGAGAGTATTGAATCTTCTTCCTTGATGGCAATAAACACCCACTCATTTCCAGATTTGCTTCCTAGTTCTCATTCATCATCTGTTACTCCTTCATTGTCATCTTCTTCATGAACATAATAGCAATTCTTTTGAAACCTTTGTCTGTTAGTATTAGACCTTGTAGATCTTTCCGGACATCTTGAAGCAAAATGACCAATCTTATTGCAGTTGAAACACTTAAAGGGTAGTTTTCCTTCATACTTACCGGATCCTCTTGGCAGTCTCTTTGCAATGAGGGCTTCAAGTTGAGCTGTTTCTGCTTCTTCTTCTTCCATGTCTCTTCTTGCTTGATCATACCATGACATTTTCCTTGATGAGTTTTCTCCCGGATCAAATCTCTGTTTTCCTTTCACATAGGCACTGGCTTTGAAAGCAGATTCAGTCTTGGGAGGATCATCTCCAAACTCGGTCATTTCAAATGCAGCTAGTTTGCCAGCCAGTTGTTCTCTTGTGACAGTTGTGTGGGCTCTGAATTCATCAATGGCAGCAACCTTGATTTTGTAGGCAGCAGGAAGGGATCTTAGGATTTTGCAGACAATCTCATTTTCATCTAAAGTTCCACCAGCATTTCTGATTCCACATACCAGCTCATTCACTCTTGGCATAAAGGTAGTGATGTTTTCATCATCTCTCATTTTCAATCTTTCAAATTTCCCTTTCAGACTTTGCAACCTTGCACTTTTGACAAACTCATCTCCTTCATACAGAAGTTCCAGTTTAGTCAGAATCTCATAAGCAGTTGGTAGGTCAATAACATTCGAGAGATCTGAGTCATTCAATGCGCTTAGAAGAGCTTCCTTGGTCCGCAGATTGTTTTCAGCTTCTGTGATTTCATTCAGAGTTGTCAGACCACCTTGTGGAGGTACATATGGTTTTGAAACCATAGCCAAGTATGCTTTTCCCATACATTCCAGGTGACACTTCATGCGACCTTTCCAGAGAGTGAAGTTGGTTCCATCGAACTTCGGACTATCCTTCTTGTATGACGACATCCTGGATCACCTCAAGTGGTTAAGCTCCTATCAGAGGAACTTGGCTCTGATACCAATTGTTGGATCTAGGGCATACAACTGAGAGGGGGGGTGAATCAGTTGTATAAAACTTCTTGTTCTTTCAAACTCTTGATTCTTTGTTGTTAGTTAGCAGCATATAAATTAATCATCCATGAAAGCATAATACATAAACACAAGAGCAGATAAGCATCAACATATTGAACACCAAGATTTTGAGGTGGAAAACTTGGTTAAGGGAAAAACCACGGGGTGATTAACCCAAGAATTATTCTCTGTTAGAAGAATAAAGAAGAATGAATGGCACATGCCAATTAGGGCTCACTGCCCGAGCACACTGCTCACAAAGAGGCCCACTGCCTACAAGGAGACACACTGTCTACAGAGTGATAAAAATCACAGTCTTGAACTGGAGAATGACATCTCTACCATGTCCGGATCAGTTCCAATTAAGCCCAAAACCTCTGCTCTGCCTTTCGCACTTCTCTTCGCTATGCCACACTCATCCACACATACCACACTTTGAAATGAACTCACAAACCGTTATTTATACAAGACATCGACTTAGGAACAAACATCTAAGTCGGCAAACAATCATACGAGTATCCGCAAGATGAATAACACATCCGGTCGGCCACCACAAGAACATTCGCAGGATGAACAACTCATCCGGTCGGCTACACAGAGCAAGAACTTCATCCGGAAGAATAACTTCAATTCCGGGCTCTACTATCAATGCAGATCAACAACACAACCTCAATACGATCTAGAAAGCTTCACAAGCCTGCCTGAATGACCGGATACATCCACATGTCCTTTACTTGCTGGAATCTCTTATCCTCCTTATCCAGAACTTCAAGAACACAGTCTGTCGCCACTGTCATAATGCAAGAGGTACTTTCGGACCTCCAAATCATACACAACTTGAGATGGCACATCAGAAGGACATCCTAAATACTCTTTCCAATCCGCAGATTAGGATTGTACAATTCCGGACCTCACCGGACCTTTCTGTGATCCTCTGTCACCTCTAAGCACTTGCCGGAACCGGTTCCACACAGACAGCCATAACTTCTTCAGGTCTTCATGCGGACCTCTGAAAACTTGACTGAAGCATCTCAAGACTCATATCTGCAAACCCTTTAATCCGCATCCTCCGGTTCTCAACCTATCCAATATATTTGTCTTCTTCTCATCACTGTTCTTCACTGTTCCTGACTGAGGGTAATTTTCTCAATATCCTCAACACACAGCTCATCCAATCCTTCTTGTCAATGTAATATGAGTATGTTGACATCAATGACAACATTGGTTCACCTCATACTTGCAACAGTGTGTGTGGTGTGGATGTGTGTGGCATAGCGAAGAGAAGTGCGAAAGGTAGAGCAAGTGTTTTTGGGCTTAAATGGAACTGATCTGGACATGATAATGATGTCATTCTCTAGTTCAAGATTGTGATTCTTATCACTTTGTAGATAGTGAGTCTCTTGTAGGCAGTGTGCCTCTTTGTGAGCAGTGTGCTTGGGCTGTGAGCCCTAATTGGCAGGTGCCATATTTTTCTTATTCTTCTAACAGAGAATAATCCTTGGGTTAATCACCCCGTGGTTTTTCCCTTAACCTGGTTTTCCACGTCAAAATCTTGGTGTTTAATGTGTTGATGTTTATCTGCTCTGATGTTTATGCTTTATGCTTTCATGGATGATTAATTGCTATGCTAATGAATAACTAAGTGGATCTAAATGTTTGAATTGAAATAAAGATAAGGATAACTGATTCACCCCTCTCTCAGTTATCAACAATTGGTATCAGAGCCAAGTTCCTCTGAAGAGAGCTTAACCGCTTGAGGAAGATCCGGGATATCATCATATAAGAAGGATAGTCTGAAGTTTGATGGAACCAACTTCACTCTCTGGAAAGGCCGCATGAAATGTCACTTGGAGTGTATGGGAAAGGTGTACTTATCCATGATCACAAAACCCCATGTACCTCTGTAGGGTGGTCTGACAACTCTGAATGAAATCACAGATGTTGAAAATAATCTGTGGACTAGAGAAGCTCTTCTAAGTGCCTTGACTGACTTAGAACTCTCAAATGTTATTGACCTACCAACTGCATATGAGATCTTGGTTAAACTAGAACTTCTACATGAAGGAGATGAGTTTGTTAAGAGTGCAAGATTGCAAAGTCTCAAAGGGAAATTTGAAAGATTGAAGATGATAGATGATGAAAATATCACTACCTTTATGCCAAGAGTAAATGAGCTGGTGTGTGGAATCAGGAATGCTAGTGGAACTTTTGATGAAAATGAGATTGTTTGCAAAATTCTAAGATCTCTTCCTGCTGCCTACAAAATCAAGGTTGCTGCCATTGATGAATTTAGAGCCCATACAACTACCACAAGAGAGCAATTGGCTGTCAAACTAGCTACTTTTGAAATAACCAAGTTTGGAGATGATCACCCCAAGACTGAATCTGCATTCAAAGCCAGTGCCTATGTGAAAGGCAAACATAGATTTGATCCGGGAGAGAACTCTTCAAGGAAGCTGTCATGGTATGAACAAGAAAGGAAAGATATGAAAGAGGAAGAAGTAGAAACAACTCAACTTGAAGCCCTCATTACAAAAAGACTGCCAAGAGGATCTTGTAAGTATGAAGGAAAATTACCTTTTAAATGCTTCAACTGCAATAAGATTGGTCACTTTGCCTCAAGATGTCTAGAAAGATCTACAAGGTCAGATACTAACAGACAAAGGTTTCAAAAGAATTGTTATTATGTTCATGAAGAAGCTGATAATGAAGGAGTAACAGATGATCAATCAGAGATACGAGACAAATCCAGAAATGAATGGGTGCTTATTGCTATCAAGGAAGAAGATCCAATATCTATCAATCATAAGGTTGAAGAAAGAGCTTTGGCTACCCAAGTTCAAGAAAAGGATGATTGGGTTATTGACAGTGGATGTTCTCACCATATGACAGGGGACAAAAACAAGTTCTTAGAGTTGGAAAGATATGAAGGAGTAGTGGTAAAGTTTGGTGATAATTCAGCTGGTAGAATTAGAGGAAGAGGGACTATATCTTTTAATGGAAGAAACAAAACTGGCAATGTGTTGTATGTTGAAGGTCTGAAGCACAATCTTCTCAGTGTTGGACAGTTGGTGGACAAAGGTTATGATCTCTGATTCAAAGATGGAAAATGCAGAATCTTAGAAAGATTCAGAACAGAGATTGCATTTGGTACTCAAACTAAAGGTAATATCTTTCACTTGGTTGGTACTGACAAAAGTTGTCTGCTTGTTCAAGTTGATCAGAGCTGGTTATGGCATAGAAGGATGTGTCATGTTAATTTTGATAACATCATTAGGATAATACTCAGGTTGTTAGAGATCTTCCAAAATTGGTAAAACCTACAAATGGTTTGTGCAAAGAATGTCAGCTAGGTAAATAGAGTAGGGTTTCATTCAAAAGCAAAGATCAGTCCTCTACCAGATTATTGGAATTAGTTCATACTGATCTATGTGGTCTAACAAGAGTCAAGAGTATGCAAGGTGATAGATACTTCATGTTGCTAATTGATGATTATTCCCAGATAATGTGGGTCACCTTTCTAAAAGAGAAGTTAGAAGCCTTTGAAAAGTTCAAAATCTTCAAAGCTATGGTAGAGAATCAAACTAGATTAAAACTGAAGTGTCTAAGGTCTAATAGAGGTGGTGAATTCACATCCAGTGAGTTCATAGACTTTTGTGAGAAGCATGGTATAAAAAGACAGTTGTCTACTCGTAGGACTCCACAGCAGAATGGAGTAGTTAAGAGAAAGAACCGGACCATCCAGGAAGCTGCCAGGACAATGATGTTGGAAGCAAATGTTCCTTAGATGTTTTGGAGAGAAGCTATCAGCACTGCAGTCTACACTTTCAATCGAGTTCAAATCAGAAACAATACCGATAAGACCCCCTATGAACTTTGGTTTGGCATCACTCCTACTGTGAGATATTTCAGAGTATTTGGTAGCAAGTGTTATTAAAAGAGATGAAGATCTAAGAAAGTTTGATGCTAGAAGTGATGAAGGAATTTTCTTGGGTTACTCCACTCAAAGCAAAGCATACCGGTGTTACAATAAGAGACTGAGAAAGATGATAGAAAGTACTAATGTAAAAGTTGATGAAGGAATTGAAAAGCCCTCAAGATTTTATGAGTTTGATGAAGATGATCAAGATGATGTTCAGGTTCAAGGAGCTCAATCCTCTTTAGTAAGTGAGAGTCAGACTGATCCAGTTAATCAGGAAGAAGTGATAGGTCTGAATGAGCTTGATCAAGAAGCAGCAGTGTAAGATACTCCCAAAATTCCAAGGTATGTAAGACTGAACCACTCTGAAGATCAGATCATAGGTGACAGAAGTAAAGGTGTGCAAACTAGAAGGAATGTTGCTCAAAATCTAGATGAATTTTGTCTGACTTCAAAGATTGAACCTAAGACAATAAATGAAGCCTGCAATGATGAAAATTGGATCAAAGCAATGGAAGAAGAGTTGATGCAAATTGAGAAAAATCACACTTGGGATCTTGTTTCCAGACCTAGTAACAAGAATGTGATTGGAACCAAATGGGTCTTCTAGAACAACCTAAATGAAGTTGGTAAAGTAATCAAAAACAAAGCTAGATTAGTCTGCAAAGGCTACTCTCAAATAGAAGGGATTGATTTTGATGAAACTTTTGCTCTGGTGGCAAGAATTGAAGTAGTCAGACTATTTCTTGCATTTACTGCCTTCAAAGATTTCAAAGTGTATCAAATGGATGTCAAATCTACTTTTCTAAATGGTGATCTAGAAGAAGAGGTGTACATTGAACAACCAGATAGATTTCAGTTATCTGAGCATGGTGATATGGTCTACAAATTGAAGAAGGCACTGTATGGTCTAAAGCAAGCTCCAAGAGCATGGTATGAAAGGCTGGACAAACATCTCTTGAAGATTGGTTTCAACAAAGGTACTGCTGATAGTAATCTATATTTCAAAATTGATAATGAAAACATCTTAATTGTTGAAGTATTTGTAGATGATATCATTTTTGGAGGAAGAGACAGTATGTGTAAAACTTTTGCAGACCAAATGAAAAGTGAGTTTGAAATGTCAATGCTCAGTGAAACGAATTTCTTCTTGGGTCTAAAATTACTTAGACAAAGAAAGGAATATTTATCTCTCAGACCAAGTATGTGAAAGAACTATTGAAGAAATTTGGAATGGAAGATTCAAAGCCAATGAACACTCCAATGGCTACCAGATGTAAGTTGAGTAAAGATGATGACTTTCCTAAGACAGATCAGACAAAGTACAGGTCAATGATTGGTGGATTACTGTATCTCACTCAGACTAGACTAGATATAATGCAGGCAGTTGGTCTTGTGGCAAGATTCCAGGCTGATCCTAGAGAATCTCATGTTATGGCAATCAAAAGAATTTTTAGGTACTTGAAAGGAACAGTTGAGTATGGTCTATGGTATCCCAGAGATAATGACTTTTCTCTGCATGCATATACAGATACAGATTGGGTAGGAAATGTGGATGATAGGAAGAGTACAAGTGGAGAAGCATTCTTTTTGGGAAAAAGGTTGGTTTCTTGGCTAAGCAAGAAACAAGAAGCAATATCACTGTCTACAACAGAAGCAGAATACATTGCAGTAGTAGGTAGTTGCAGAAGCAAATGCTAAGGGATATTCAAGTAGAATATGAAGAGCCTATCACAATTTTCTGTAATAATTCAAGTGCAATAAATATTTCTAAGAATCTGGTATTACATTCTAAGACCAAGCATATATCTATCAAATTTCACTTTTTAAGAGAACAAGTGAACAAGGGTGAAGTCAGATTAGAGTATGTGCCCTCCAAGGATCAGCTTGCAGATATTTTTACTAAACCTCTTCCCAAGGACTCTTTTGAGTATCTCAGGGAGAAGTTGGGGGTCATGGCCCCTCTGGTGATGCATTAGGCACTGTTGTGCATTAGTCTGGTGGATATCACAGTCATATCTTGTGATCCGGATTGATGATGTGGAGCTGCTACGAAGGGGGAGTAGCTAGTATGATTCTGATGTGTTGGAATTGCAAGTATGAGCCCTTTGCCATTGATGTCAAAGGGGGAGAGAAGACATGTGAAAAACAAGTGGTTGTTGATCAAAGGGGGAGCAGTAAAGGAAGAGAAGACATGTGAAGAGTTGTTGCTAATAGGGGGAGCTATGGTAGAAAAGAGAAGTTCTTGTCTTGATGGTTTTTAACATCATATTTTGCCATCAATGACAAAGGAGGAGATTGTTGCAAGTATGAGGTTAATCAGTGTTGTCATTTATGTCAACATACTCATATTGCATTGGTAAGAAGGATTGGATGAGCTGTGTGTTGAGGTTATTATGGAAACTAGTCTCCATCCGGAACAGTGAGGAACAGTGATGAGAAGAAGGCAAAAGTACTATATAGGTCAAGGATCAGAGGATGCAGATTAAAGGGTTTTCATATATGAGTCTTGAGATGTTCCAGTTAAGATTTTAGAGGTCCACATAAAGATCTGAAGAAGTTATGGCTATTTGTGTGGAACTGGTTCCGGCAGGTGTTCAGAGGTGACAGAGAGTCACAAAAAGGTCCGGTGTGATCCAGAATTGTATTGTCCTATTATGTAGATTGGAAGTAGTGTTTGGGATGTCCTTGTGATTTGTCATCTCTATTTGTGAATGGTTTGGAGGTCCGGAAGTACCTTTTGCATTGTGACAGTGGCGACAGACTGTGTTCTTGAAGTTCCAGATGATGAAGAGAAGAATTTTGGTAAGCTGATGAAGTGCAGATGTTCTTGTTGATTTAGGGAAGGTTGTGATGATCATTGGATCATGTCCAGTTTGTGTTGGTGGTCCACATTGAAGTTTGAGTTTGGATTTGATGTAATGACCACCGGTTGTTGGTGTTCTTCCGGAGACAGGCCGACCGGATGTATTACACGCCTTGCGAATGATCTTGTAGATGTTTGCCGACTTAGATGGATGTTCCTAAGTTGATGGCTTGTATAAATAAGGGTTTGTGAATACAGTTTGAAGTGTGTGTGGTGTGGATGTGTGTGGCATAGCGAAGAGAAGTGCGAAAGGCAGAGCAAGTGTTTTTGGGCTTAAATGGAACTGATCCGGACATGATAATGATGTCATTCTCTAGTTCAAGATTGTGATTCTTATCACTTTGTTGATAGTGTGTCTCTTGTAGGCAGTGTGTCTCTTTGTGAGCAGTGTGCTCGGGCTATGAGCCCTAATTGACAAGTGCCATCTTTTTCTTATTCTTCTAACAGAGAATAATCCTTGGGTTAATCACCCTGTGGTTTTTCCCTTAACCAGGTTTTCCATGTCAAAATCTTGGTGTTCAATGTGTTGATGTTTATCTGCTCTGATGTTTATGCTTTATGCTTTCATGGATGATTAATTGCTATGCTAATGAATAACTAAGTGGATCTGAATGTTTGAATTGAAAGAAAGATAAGGATAACTGATTCAGCCCTCCCCCTCTCAGTTATCAACAAGAGACACTATGTGGCTTCATGAGTGTTGTCATTGATGGAAACAAAGTCCATTCCAGACATTTGCAGGACACAGTGTGTCTCTACCAGAAGTCAAATTGAAGAGTATTGTGGTTCGGTAAGCAAGATCAGAGCATGTAGCAACGTCTGACAATCAGGTTTGGATCTCTTAGAGGAAGTATCTCAGTAAAGTGTGGACTTGGGGAAGTCAAGAGGAGTACCCTGACTGATAGATTCTAGGGATTGAGCGTCCGATGATGAAAGAGTGAAGAGATATGAGCACCTGAGTATTGGGTTCTTGTTTGGCAGAGTAGACTGAGGAAGAACTGACCGACAGAGCATCAAACCTTAATCTAGATGAGATATTGATGATGATCAAGGTTATTAAGGTATCATTCATGTTTGGCTGACATGATTGATGACTTCTCTAAGCATCTCTTTGATACGCATCACTTGATAAGAAAGGATTCAGCTGACAGACTAGAATTTGGGAAAATATTGAGTATTCCAGATGCTGACTAGAAAGTGAATGAAATCCTTGGTGTGGAAATATATACCAAATTGATTTCAGTATGAAGGTGTGTGTGGTGTATTGTGAAGTGTGAAGAAAAGCAAAGAGCAGAGTGGAAGCAATAATACAGGTCCGGTATGCGATAGGACAACAGCACCAAAGAAGAGGAAGAATGAAGTGCAGTAGATCAGTGTGCTGAACCTAACTGGAACTAAACTTCAACATATGTGGATGCTTCTCATCAGTTCAAGTATCTTGTTACTCTCTTATAACTTGTAGATAGTGAGTCTCTTGTAGGCAATGAGCCTCTTGTGAGTAGTGTGCTTAGGCAGTGAGCCCTAATTGGCAAGTGTCATTTTGTACTACCTTATTCTTTTAACAAAGAATACAATCTTGGGTTAATCACCTCATGGTTTTTCCCTTAACAGGGGTTTCCACGTCAAAATCATTGTATTATGTGTATTGAGTTTATTTCTGCTTTCATGGTTATGCATGCTTATTTAATTTGATGCTACACTAGTTGTTAAAGAAGAACAAAAAATTAAGTTAATCAAGATAACTGATTCACCCTCCCTCTCAGTTATCAACAACCAATACACCGAGATGTGAGATGATAAAGCTGAGAGGAGATGCAAAATATCAACAAGCGATTGATTGTGGGTCATAAGCGACTTAGATCTGTGAAAAATAAGATAAAAAAGAAAACCCTAGTTTTGTAGTAAGCAGTCCAGATAGCCAAAAGAAATCATGATTAGATTAAAAGAGATGCAAATAAAGACATAAGAGACCATTGTTAGCTTATAAGCAATGCAAAAAAGACTATGCGCAACTACTGTTCGCTCAAAAGTGGCCTGAAAATGTTGTAAGCAGCTGGTTTTGGCTTAAAAGTGATTTGTGTGTTCAGACAGTGTCTAGCTTTCGCTCAGAAGTGATTGAAACTTGCCATAAGCACTTAGAAAATCTAATCTTCACAAAAACAATTTCAAATAGAAAGTTAATCAAGGACATGAATCCCACCGGATGTGCTAAAATGTGATAGGTAAAAATTAGGTTGATAAGATCAAGCATAGCAATGAGAACCTAACCCTACCATCATCAAAGAATCTAATCCAAATGAAATCAAAAGCATGAAGTTCAAGAACAATATCACCTAGATTGTATGATTCCTTGCTTATGACATGGATTGCTTCTTCAACAATGAACAATTATGAAGATAAAAGCTACCATGATGGGTGGATGATAATGATAATATGTTCAATGGATGCCCAAGTCTAGTATGCCACAGTGTTGTCTCAGAACTTACAGTAACTATTTAGTCTCTTCCTACGAACCTACAACAACTATTCCTGAACTTGCTTGTTTTATCTCTGTAACAACTAAAGTAGTAGGAATAGTATGACTTGTACAAAGATATAAGGTGCCTACTTTCACACCTTTTGCTACTACTAAGGCACCTCTTGAAACCTTCCAATTTTTATCATTAAAAGTAAATGTGCAACCTTCATCACCTAGCTACCTTGCTGAAATTAAATTCCTACTCAGCCTTGGAGCATGTCTTACCTCTTGTAGTAGCCAGTGATTCCCATTTTACAACTTAATCTTAATTCTTCCCTTTCCAACAATCTGACAGGGTTCATTATCTCCTAAATAAACTAGCCCAAAATCCCCTTGGACATAATCAATAAAATAAATTCTATGGGTTGTAGCATTAAATGAGGCCCTTGAATCTAAAACCCATGAATCATCAACATTATCTAGGGAAAGAATCAAATCATCATCTTCTAATTTATTACTTCCCACATTGTGCTCCTTATTGCCTTGTTGTTTGTCTTCTTCTCTATTCTTCCAAGACCAACAATCTTTCTTAAGATGAACTAGTTTCCCACAGTACCAGCAATCCTTCTGTTCTTCTGGATTGGGACTTCTTGTCTTTTGATTTTCCTCATAACTTCCCATGACCTCTAGAATCTTTTCCTCTCTCCTTTGATCTGCCCCTACTTTCTGTTAGATTTAGGGCAGACAATTGAGAGGGGGGGTGAATTAGTTGTCTGAAACTTTTTCCTCCTTTTTAACACTTTTATTCTCTTAGCAATATAACAATAAATCAAACAAGAAACTTAATGCTTTTAATCAAGACCAGAAACACATCAACACATGAGACACCAAGATTTTGACGTGGAAAACCCAGTTAAGGAAAAAAACCACAGGGCGACTAACCCAAGATTGCATTCTCTAATAGAAGAATAGAAAGAACAAAAATGGCACATGCCAATTAGGGCTCACTGCCCAAGTACACTACTCACAAGAGGCTCACTACCTACAAGAGACACACTGTCTACAAAAGAATAAGTATCACATACTTGAACTGGTAAATAGCATCTTCACCATGCTTGATTCAGTTCCATTTAAGCCCAAACCTTCTACTCTACCTTTCGCTCTTTCTCCTTGCTACCACACATTCATCTCCACAAGTCACACATTGAAATGACTTTGCAATCCCTTATTTATACATGAAATCAACTTAGGAACAAACATCTAAGTCAGCACACACCCACAAGAACATCTGCAAGATGAGTAACTTATCCAGTCGGCCAACCTAAGGAAGAACACCTTCATCTGGAAGTATATCTTCAATTTTAGGCTCCAACTCTAATGCGGACCATCAAAATGAACTAAACATGATCCAAGGACCTCCACAAGATTGCCTGAATCACCAGGAACATCTACACTTCCTCTACTTACTGAAATCTCTCTCTCCTGCATCCGGTGCCCCAAAAACACAATCTGCCATTACTGTCACAAAGGAATAGATGCTTCCAGACCTTCAAATCATGAACAAATCTAGATGCTTCATCATAAGGACTTCCCCAATACTCCTTCCAATCTGCAAGATAGGATAATGCATTTCTGGATCTCACTGGACCTTTCTATAACTCTCTGTCACCTTTGAACATCTACCAAAACTGGTTCTACTTGAGGGATCACAACTTCTTCATATCTTCATACGGACTTCTAAAATCTCTACTGGAACATCTTAAGACTCGTATCTACAAACCCTTTAATCCGCATCCTCTGATCCTTAACCTGTCTTGAGCTTTTACCTTGCTGTCATCACTATTCTTCAATGTTCCTGATTGAGACTAATTTTCTCAGTATCTTCAAAAAATAACTCATCCAATCCTTATCATTAATGCAACAGAAGTATGTTGACATCAATGATGATCCCAGTTAGGCCCATACTTGCAACAATCTCCCCCTTTGTCATTGATGGCAAAATATGATGTGAAAAACTAATTTGACCATCAAGACAAGAACTTTTCTTTACTGTCACAACTCCCCCTATCAGCAACCACCATTCACATTTCTTCTTTCCCATTATTGCTCCCCCTTTGATTAGAAACCACTTGTTTTTCACATGTCTTCTCTCCCCCTTTGACATCAATGGCAAAGGGCTCATACTTACAACTCTACCACTTCAGAATCATATCTGCTGCTCCCCCTAAGTAGCAGCTCCCCATTATCAGTCCGGACCACAAGATGTGACTATGATATGCACTAGACTGATGCACCTTAGTGCTCCTTAGTTCATCACCAGAGGGGTAATAACCCCTAACTTCTCCCTTAGATACTCAAAAGAGTCCTTAGGCAGAGGTTTTGTAAAGATGTCTACGATCTGATCCTTGGATGGCACAAACTCCAATCTGACTTCATTCTTGTTCACTTGTTCTCTCAGGAAGTGAAACTTGATAGATATATGTTTAGTCTTTGAATGCAACACCGGATTCTTAGATATGTTTATTGCACTTGAATTATCACAGAAAATTGTGATAGGCTCCTCCTACTCCACTTTGATATCTCTTAACATTGGCTTCATCCACAAAACTTGAGTGCAACCACTTTCTGCTGCAATATATTATGCTTCAGTTGTAGACAAAGATATTGCCTCTTATTTCTTGCTCAGCCAAGAGACCAATCTCTTCCCCAAAAAGAATGCTCCACCACTGGTGCTCTTCTAGTCATCCACATCTCCTACCCAATCTGCATCAGTATATGCATGAAGAGAAAAATCATGATCTCTAGGATACCACAAACCATACTCAACGGTCCCTTTTAGATATCTAAAAATCCTTTTGATTGCCATGACATGAGATTCTCTAGGATTAGCTTGGAATCTTGCAACAAGACCAACAACCTGCATAATGTCTGGTCTAGTTTGTGTGAGATACAATAGTCCTCCAATCATTGATCTGTACTTTGTCTGATCAACTTTAGGAGAGTCATCATTTTTGCTTAATTTACATCTAGTTGCCATGGGAGTGTTCATTGGCTTTGAATCTTCCATCCCAAATTTCTTCAACAATTCTCTTGCATATTTGGTCTAAGAAATGAAGGTGCCTTTCTTTGTTTAAGTGATTTGTAGACCTAAGAAGAAATTCATTTCCCCAAGCATGGACATCTCAAACTCACTTTTCATTTGATTTGCAAAAGTTCTACACAAACTATCTTTTCCTCCAAAAATGATATCATCAACAAATACTTCAACACCTAAGATGTTTTCATGATCAATTTTGAAATATAAATTACTGTCAGCAGTACCTTTGTTGAAACCAGTCTTCAATAGATGTTTATCTAGTCTTTCATACTAGGCTCTTGGGGCTTGCTTCAGTCCATACAGTGCTTTTTTCAACTTGTAGACCATATCACCATTGTCAGACAATTGAAATCCATCCGGTTGCTCAATGTACACTTCTTCTTCCAAATCACCATTCAGGAAGGCAGACTTGACATCCATCTGATACACTTTGAAATCCTTAAAGGTAGAAAATGCAAGAAATAATCTGATTGCTTCAATTCTTGCCACCGGAGTAAAAGTTTCTTCAAAATCAACTCCTTCTATTTGAGAGTAGCCTTTGCAAACTAATCTGGCCTTATATCTGATCACTTTACCAGCTTCATTCAATTTGTTCCAGAAGACCCATTTGGTTCCAATCACATTCTTGTTTCTAGGTCTGGGAACAAGATCCCAAGTGTGATTCTTCTCAATTTGCATCAATTCTTCCTCCATTGCCTTAGTCTAGTTTTCATCATTGCAGGCTTCATTTACTGTCTTAGGTTCAATCTTTGAAATCAGACAATACTCATCTGAATCTTGAGCAATTCTTCTTCTTGTTTGTACACCTTTGCTTTTGTCACCTATGATCTGATCTTGAGAATGGTTCAGTCTCACATACCTTGGAAGTTTGGGAGTTTCTTGTATTTCTAATTCTTGATCAGGCTCATTGAAACTTATCTCTTCTTCCTGACTTACCGGATCACCTTGAATATGTTTTTCAAGAGGGACTTGGGCACCTTGAACCAGAGCATTATTCTGATCATCTTCATCATACTCATAAAACCTTGAGGGTTTTTCAATTCCTTCATCAACCTTCACATTAGTACTTTCTATAATCTTTCTCAGTCTCTTATTATAACACCGGTATGCTTTGCTTTGAGTAGAATAACCCAAAAATATTCCTTCATCACTTCTAGCATCAAACTTGCCTAGATCTTCATCTCTTGATGTAATATTTGCTACCAAACACTTTAAAATACCTTACAGTAGGTGTAATACCAAACCAAAGTTCATAAGGAGTCTTACCAGTATTGCTTCTGATTTGAACTCGATTGAGAGTATAGATTGCAGTGTTGACAGCTTCCCTCCAATAGATCTGGGGAACATTTGCTTCCATCATCATGGTCCTTGATGGTTCCTGGATGGTTTGGTTCTTTCTCTCAACCACTCCATTTTGTTGTGGTGTCCTGGGAGTAGACAATTGTCTTTTTATTCCATGTTTCTCACAAAAATCTATGAACTCACTGGATGTGAATTCTCCACCTCTATCAGACCTTAGACATTTCAATTTCAATCCGGTCTCATTTTCTACCATAGCTTTGAATATTTTGAATTTCTCAAGAGCTTCTAATTTCTCTTTCAGAAAGGTTACCCACATCATCTGGGAATAGTCATCAATTAGCAACATGAAGTATCTATCACCTTGCACACTCCTGATTCTTGTCGGACCACATAAGTCAATATGAACCAAGTCTAATAATCTGGTAGAGGATTGTTCCTTGCTTTTGAATAAGATTCTGCTTTGTTTTCCCAACTGACATTCTTTGCACAAACTATTTGTAGGTTTTACCAATTTTGGAAGATCTCTTACAGCCTAAGTATTGCTTATCTTGATGATATTATCAAAGTTCACATGACACATTCTTCTATGCCATAACCAACTCTGATCATCTTGAACAAATAAGCAACTTTTACCAGTACCAGCCAAGTGAAAGATGTTACCTTTTCTTTGGGTACCGGATGCAATCTCTGTTCCAGAACTTTCAAAGATTTTACACTTTCCATTCTTGAATCTGAGATCATAGCCTTTGTCCACCAATTGTCCAACACTGAGAAGATTGTGCTTTAACCCTTTAACATATAATACATTACTGGTTTTGTTCTTTCCATCAAAAGAAATAGTTCCTCTACCTTTGATTCTACTAGTAGAGTTATCACCAAACTTTACCACTCCTCCTTCATATCTTTCCAAATCTATGAACTTATTTTTGTCTCCTGTCATATGGTGAGAGCAACCACTGTTAATGACCCAATCATCCTTCTCTTCAACTTGGACAGCGAGGGCTTTTTCTTCAACTTTATGATTGATAGATTCAGAGGGCATTGGATCTTCTTCCTTGATGGCAATGAACACCCAGTCACTTCCAGATTTGTCTCCTTTTTCTTATTCATCATCTATTACTCCATCATCGCCTTCATGAGCATAGTAACAATTCTTCTGGAATCTTGGTCTATTACTGTTTGGCCTAGAAAATCTTTCTGGACACTTTGATGCAAAATGACCAATCTTATTGCAATTAAAACACTTAAAAGGCAATTTTCCCTCATACTTACCGGATCCTCTTGGTAGTCTTTTTGCAATAAGAGCTTGAAGATGAGCAGTTTCAGCTTCTTCTTCTTCCAAGTCTTTTCTTGCATTTTCATACCATGATAGGTTCCTTGAAGATTTTTCTCATGGATCAAACCTTTGTTTCCCTTTTACAGAGACATTGGCTTTGAATGTAGATTTAGTCTTTGGAGGATCATCTCTAAACTTGGCCATTTCAAAAGCAGCCAACTTACCAACCAATTGATCTCTTGTGACTGTTGTGTGGGCTCTAAATTCTTCGATTGCAAAAGATTTGATTTTATAAGAAGCAGGAAGGGATCTGAGAACTTTGCCAATGATCTCTTCTTCACTGAGGGTTCCACCTAAATTTCTAATTCCACAAACCAGCTCATTCACTCTTGGCATAAAAGAGGTAATATTTTCATCATCTCTCATCTTCAGTTTCTCAAATTTCCCTTTTAGACTTTGTAACCTTGCACATTTAACATATTGGTCTCCTTCATGCAAAAGTTCTAGTTTATTCCAAATATCAAAGGCAATTGGTAGATCAATAACATTTGAGAGCTCTGAGTCAGATAATGTGCTTAGAAGAGCCTCTTTGGTCCACAGATTGTTTTCAACATCTGTGATTTCATTTAGGGTTGTCGAACCACCCTGGGGAGGTACATACTATTTTGTAACCATGGACCAGTACGCCATTCCCATACATTGTAAGTGACATTTCATGCGACCTTTGCAAAAAGCAAAGTTGGTTCCATCAAACTTCAGACTATCCTTCTTGTAAGATGACATCCTGGATCTCCTCAAGTGGTTAAGCTCCTTTTAGAGGAAATTGGCTCTGATACCAATTGTTAGATTTAGGGTAGACAACTGAGAGGGGGGGTGAATCAGTTGTCTAAAACTTTTTCTTCCTTTTCAACACTTATATTCTCTTAGCAATATAACAATAAATCAAACATAGAAATTAATGCTTTTAATCAAGAACAGAAACACATCAACACATTAGACACCAAGATTTTGACGTGGAAAACCTGGTTAAGGGAAAAACCACGGGGTGACTAACCCAAGATTGTATTCTCTGTTAGAAGAATAGAAAGAACAAAAATGGCACATGCCAATTAGGGCTCACTGCTTGAGTACATTGCTCACAAGAGGCTCACTACCTACAAGAGACACACTGTCTACAAAAGAATAAATATCACATACTTGAACTGGTAAATAGCATCTTCACCATGCTTGAGTCAGTTCCATTTAAGCCCAAACCTTCTGCTCTACCTTTCTCTCTTTCTCCTCGCTACCACACACTCATCTCCACAAGCCACACACTGAAATGACTTCACAATCCTTTATTTATACATGACATCAACTTAGGAACAAACATCTAAGTCAGTAAACACCCACAAGAATATCTGCAAGATGAGTAACTTATCTGGTCAGCCAACCTAAGGAAGAACACCTTCATCTGGAAGTATATCTTCAATTTCTGGCTCCAACTCTAATGCGAACCATCAACACAAACTGAACATGATCCAAGGACCTCCACAAGCTTGCCTAAATCACCAGGAACATCTGCACTTCCTCTATTTATTGAAGTCTCTCTCTCCTGCATCTGGTGCCTCAAGAACATAGTCTGCCATTACTGTCACAAAGAAATAGCTGGTTCCAGACATTCAAATCATGAATAAATCTAGATGCCTCATCATAAGGACTTTCCCAATACTCCTTCCAATCCACAAGATAGGATAATGCATTTTCGGATCTCACCAGACCTTTTTGTAACACTATGTCACCTCTGAACATCTACCGGAACCGGTTCTACTTGAGCGATCACAACTTCTTCATATCTTCATGTGGACCTCTGAAATCTCTGTTGGTACATCTTAAGACTCATATCTACAAACCCTTTAATCTGTATCCTCTGATCCTTAACCTGTCTTGAGCTTTTACCTTGTTGTCATCACTGTTCTTCACTGTTCTTGATTGAGACTAATTTTCTTAGTATCCTCAACAAATAACTCATCCAATCCTTATCATTAATGCAACAGAAGTATGTTGACATCAATGACAATCCTAGTTAGGCCCATACTTGCAACACTTTCTGCATTTAAAACACTTCCTAATGTGGACACTCCTGAGCTTTTCTATTGCATTTCCTCACTAAGGATAACACCAACAACATCATCAAATTTCAAATTATTTGAACCAGAGACAGAGTTACTTACAGCCATTACCAAGCTATTCTAGTTTTCTAGCAAAGAATATAAAACTAAGAGAGCCCTCACCTCTTCATCAAATTTCACTTTTACATAAGTTAATTGTCTGGTAATCATATTAAACAAATTTAAATGATCTACCATAGATCTATTGAAACAATCATTTTCAGATTAAACAAATACTTCATTAGAAATACCTTATTCAAGGCTGAGGGTTTTTCATACAATTTAGCCAAAGCTTTCATTAGTTCATTTGTTGTCTTTGCTTCTATTATATTGAATGTCACAGATGGTGCTAGGCACAACCAAATGGTTCCCAATGCCTTTTTGTCCAGAAGTTCCCAATCCTCATCAGTTATTCCTACCAGTTTCTTGGATATTCCTTCCAACGGCCTCCATAAATCCTTCTGATAGAGATAATCCTTCATCTCCATCTTCCACAATTGATAGTTCTACCCATTGAATTTATCTACATTCAATTTACCCTCGTCTGCCATTGCCCCCACTTAACTGTTAGACTCCCACTCAATCATGAGACCTTTCTGTAGATGATAATCAAAAACAACTTTCTCTAATACCACTTGTTAGGGTTAGCCAGTAGAAGATATCAAATAATGCAAATAAATATTAAATAGAGGAATGAAAAATACACAAAAATAATAAAAACAAGAGACAATTTTAACATTGTTCACCCAAACTCAAGCTACATCCACCAACAAAGAGTCCAATATTATTATCCAGTAAACCAAACCGATTACAACCAACAATCCCTGCAACTCAATACCACTGCAAATGCTACAATACAATATTGAAATCCCACCCACTTATAACAAGATTTTTGGAAGCTTCTAGAATTAGGGTTTTACAATGTTGTTTTTCTTTTGTCAGTCAAAACATTAACAATCAACTCCAAATAGGCAAAAAAGAGGGAAAAAACTTTTTTGGGGGGTTGTGCCCCTGAACCCTGATGAGGATACATAACTAGCATACAGTACTTGCATGATCAGTCACCACCTACAAACAATCTCCCACTTGGAGACTGATCAGGCTCCACACCAAACAGGCATTACAATCATAAACTATTGGAACAACCTCCAAGGTCAGCATTACAATCATTTATAAAATAGGTCTTGACCTATTACAATATTTTGCAAGGGAGATGAAGTAAAAATGCACGCAGATCATGCCATGCCTTAGTTGGGAATTAAACATGATCTTCCATGCTTCAACATTCCTTTGCAATCTTCAAGAGATCTTTGCAATTGTTAGAATCAACGAGGTTGGCCAAGCTGGTTACGCAACACACTATCTGGAAGTAGTCTTCAAATATCTTCACAATTCTTCCATGTGGACCAATGTAATGATGGGAACATGATCAGGAGGTATCCACAAGCACATTATAATCATTAGGAGCAACTGCACAACTGTCAACCACTTTATCCATAGGAATCTTCTCATTAAAACTCATGAACTTCTCTGTCCTCAACTGTCATAAAGGATAGATTGTAGAACCAATAATCATCCCATAATTCACTCTTGAACAGTAGAGAAAAATACTTTATTGTAGAGGAATGTGGAGCATATTACTTTCTCTCTATCCCAACTATTCTTCTAGAAAAGGCAAACTTAACTCTGGTGAATGTAACTTTCTCAATTCTTCATACTGGAGGCTCAAAATTAGGATTCAGCTACTTCAGACATCCCTTTGAATAACTTTCAATCTGTACAGCAAGATCTTCACCCCGAAGGAAATGCAAAGCAGTCTATCAGGTTGTTCTTCAGCATGCCACACACTATCTATTCTTCACTTCACTGTAGCTTACTTGTTTCTTCCAAAAAGGCCAATTTTCTCAATATCCTCAACATGCAGACCTTCCTAACATGTAATAGAATGAGATATATTTGACACCAATGACAACAAAGATATGTTGACATCAATGACAACACCGATTAGGCACATACTTGCAACAATCTCCCCTTTTTTCATTGATGGCAACATATGATGTGAAAAACTGTAATAGCCATCAAGACAAGATTCTCTCCCTTTCTCTTTACACATCTGCACTCTTTCTTTCTAGAGGATTCTCCCCCTTTCTTGTTGCACTTCTGTACTCTTTGTCTTTCTCAAATTTTCACATGACTTCTCTCCCCCTTTGACATAAATGGCAAAGGGCACATATTTGCACTCTTCTACTCTGATTCAATCATTCTTTAGAACTCTTTGACTACTCCCCCTCAGAAGTAGCCTTATAAAGCATCAATCCTAATCTCTGAACACCTCTAGACTGATGCACTATTGTGCATCATAGTTCAGAGTAGGAGGGGTGATAACCCCTAGTTTCTCCCTAAGAAACTCAAAAGTTTCCTTAGGTAGAGGCTTGGTAAAAATGTCTGCAATCTAATCTTTTGTAGAAACATACTCCAACTTGACTTCATTTTATGTCACCTTTTCTCTCAAAAAATGATACCTAATAGATATGTGCTTTGTCCTTGAGTGCATTACTAGATTCTTTGATATGTTGATGGCACTTGTATTATCACAAAAGATTGTAATTGGATCTTCATACACAACTCTGCTGTCCTTCAAAGTCTACTTCATCCATAACACTTGAGTGTAGTGATGCTACAATGTATTCTACCTCTATGGTAGACAGAGATATTGAATCTTGTTTCTTACTCAACCAAGATTCCCAAGAAGAATGCACCTCCACTTGTACTTTTCCTGTCATCCATATCTCCAGCCCAATCTACATCAGTGTATGCTCTAAGAGTAAAATCACTGTCCTTAGGGTACCACATGCCATAATCCATTATATGTTTTAAATACCTTAGAATTCTCTTGACTACCATCACATAAGATTCCTTAGGTTCTACTTGAAACCTTGCTACAAGATATACTACATGCGTTATGTCAGGTCTGGTTTGAGTCAGATAAAGCAATCCTTCGATCACAGATCTGTACCTTTTCTAATCTACCATGGGTGAGTTATCATCTTTTCTCAACTTACAACCAATAACCATGGGTGTGCAAATGGGCTTAGAGTCTTCCATCCCAAATTTCTTTAACAACTCTTTCACATTCTTAGATTGAGAAATGAAAATACCTTTATCTAACTAGCTTATTTGTAGACCTAAAAAGAAATTCATCTCTCCAAACATAGAGATTTCATATTCACTTTGTATTTTTCTAGCAAATACTAAGCACATACCTTAATTTCGTCCAAAAATAATATCATCCACAAAGACTACAACAATTAGGATTTGTTCACCATTTATCTTGAAGTAGAGATTAGTGTCTATAGTGCCTTTGTTGTACCCTATCTATATCATATAATTGTCTAATTGTCCATACCATGCCCTGGGAGCTTGTTTTAATCCATACAAGGCCTTATTCAGTCTATATACCATGTCACCTTGATCTAATAATTTGAATCCTTATGGTTGTTCAATGTAGACCTCTTCTTCCAAGTCTCCATTCAAGAAGGTAGACTTCACATCCATTTGGTATACTTTGAATTCTTTGTAGGCAGCAAAAGCCAAGAACATTCTTATTGCTTCAATCCTTGCCATAGGAGCAAAAGTTTCTTCAAAGTCTATTCCTTCAACATGAGTGTATCCTTGGCATACCAATCTTGCTTTATTTCTTACCACTTCACCATTCTCATTCAACTTATTTCTGAAAACCCACTTTGTGCCAATTACATTCTTATCTGCTGGTCTAGGAACAAGATCCCAAGTCTGATTCTTCTCTATTTGCATCAGTTCCTCTTCCATAGCCTTTACCTAGTTTTCATTTTTGTAGGCTTCATCCATAGTTTTAGGTTCAATCTTGGAGATTAGATAGAAATTCACTTGCTCCTTTACAACTTTTTGAACTGTCCTATTTTTCCTTTCAATAACTCCATTTTGTTGTGGAGTTCTAGGTGCATATAACTATCATTTTATGCCATGATCTTCATGTTTAGTGGAAAATTGGATTTGTTAATGTTTTAGTGTTTCGATATTTAAATCCTTCTTTCCACTTTACATTAAAGGATCTAGGGTCGAGTGGAAATTCACTATCGTACCCTAGATTACTGTGAGATGTAGGGAAACTTGGATTAGGGAATTTAATTACCAATTTCTCTTCTCTTATGCTCAATTGACCATTAAAACCCTAATTGTGCAAATACAACAATAAACTAACGAATAATAGAAATTGGTCTTGCAAACAGAAGTAAAATAATGAATCACAGAGTCCTTGTTTTCAGGTTCCAAGGTGGAACAATCAAGGACTAAGGTACGGGTGCCCAAGTCCAAGGTGCTAGTTTTTGTGCGGGATCTGGACCTCCTTCTGACACAAATCAGCCCTGTAACTTTTGTTTCTGGTAATTTGTCTATGGAGGACACTAGTGTGAGCACCCAAGTCCTGGAAGTGCTTCGGTGTCTAGCTTCTCTTAGGATCTTGAATCCTTGATGTCTGCCAATCCTTCCTACAACTCTAGTTTTCCCAAATGTGACACCTATAACCTGCAATCACAAGACTTTGGAGGGGGTGCAGTGTTTAAAGGCTTTCCTTAGTCAAGCCCTAGAGGACACTAAAGTCTCTAAACACTATTGTTAGATAGAGAGTGTGTGCCCTTGTGAGGAAAAGGCAAAAACCAAAGGAATTGATAATGAAAACACAATATAATGTCACCTTGTATTGAAGATATCATAGGAGGAAGATGCTCTTCATTCCATGATGAATGGATGCTCAAATATGCAAATACCAACACACATACCACACAAGTCTTCTCTTGCAACACAATGAAAGCCTTGAATCACCTTGAGAACACTTGAAGATCACAATTTCCATCTAGTTGACAAATGAATGCCTAAACATGCTTTTATATGCAACTAAAAGCACTCCTACCAAGATTTTCATAATTTAAACTTACCGTGTCAGCAAAGGACCCAAGTAATGGTCATAAACCAACACCCAGAAATTAGGGCTACCCCAAAATAGGGTAGGACTAGGGTGCGGGTGCCCAAGTCTTCCCCCTATTTTGGGTGGGGTACATCTCAAGGGGTCCTCCTAGGTCCCATTTATCATGTTACCGAGGGCTCATTCCATCAAGATACCAAATTATGAACTAGGATGTCCTAAATGCATGCAAAAGACCCAGGAGCTAAACCTTATGAGGGAAAAGCTGCCAAGGGGACATTTTCTGACATTACATTTAGTCCCCACTTTAATGTATATATAAACATGAGGCCCATACATGCATTAAAGTAAGGTCACAAGCACAACAAACACACCAATCACATAGAAAACAGTAATAGGCACACAAAACATAGAGAAGACAATTATAGTCATGTAGAACACATAGAAGATAGTCAATATATAGAAGACACATTAATGCATAGAAGACATGCATGATTTCTTTTTCTTTTATTTTCTCTTTCATATGTATATGAAATGTAGATGTAAGTATTGGAAAGTAAACAAACCTCCCATAATACACGATGCACTACCCTAAGGCATAGATCTCTGTATATATGGGGCAACACACATGCAAGACACACAAAACCTCCCAAAATATAGGAAGCACTACTTGAAGGTGTTGGTCTCTGCATATGGGGCAACAAACACGCCACACAAAAGAAGCACACCAAAACACACACACTTGAAGACACAGAGAAAACACAGCAGACAAGCGATAGAGTGTACCTATTTCTAGGTCCAACACCATCTTAGGCACATTATAGGCACACACCGATGATTGGGATTTGCCACAACAATCACTGAAGACATGCTTAAGGGTTGAGTTAGTCAGAAAACTGCTCCCTGCCTCCGTAGAGGACCTTTGAAAATGACAGGATGATGCAATTTTCTCTGAGAAATACACCATCCCTACCTCCACAGTGGGCTTAAGATAAAAAGGATATATGTGATATCCCACCTCTATAGAGGGCTTACATGATTGATTGATTGATTGCAAACAAAATCAGGATGCATGATGCACTATCCTAAGGTGCAGGTCTTTACATCTAAGGTGAAACACATTGCTAACATCTATAACAGACAACTTACCTTATATATGCCTCCACCTTAATGTGGTTGATATCAGGTATTGATATCAAGCATGTTAAGGTAGGAATAAAATACACAAGGGAACACCAACTTTCACAAAGCCCATGTCCCCCAGAGGTGACATGTACTTCATGATTGCCAAATGTTCCCACAAACACATCCCTGCAAGAAACATGTCAGTGTCTACAAAATCATGATAAACAACAACATCAATGTATATGATTAACCACACAAAGAGCCAAGGTTATACAATGAAATCAGAGTTTGAGGATAACTATAGGGCTATATCATGAAGCTCTCTGAATCAAGTACCACCAAGGCCAGATTCAAAAACAAACAAAGGTCCACAGAGTAGCAGTATTGTTAAGGTTTGTAAATGTGATAAAAACATCAAGTTCATTATGTGGAAAGCACAAGTGCTTCAACTAGGCAAGTCTCAGATAAGATATACAACCCTATCATCATATTAGGAACTAAGTCCATTTTTTGATTGCTCTTGAAAGGGACACTAGGTCTACATCAGTATAAATATTTTTTGTCATCCACCCACTAGATGGAAACACTAGAGGAAGGGAAACAATAAATAAGAGAGGAGAAACAAGTGTCTTAGGGATAGTCACGTAGGAGGGTACCCCCAAGTCACCAACTGCAACATTATGTCCTTAAGACACAACACACAACAATGAAATTAGAAAGAGAGGCAATATAGAAGAATGATAATATAAATAGAAGAAGGTTACAATAGAGGTGATCTCATGGTATCCTAGACCTTACGGGAGAATTAGGGGTCATCCCAGGAGGCCTAAACAACACATAACACATCATGGGGGAAGCACATCATGAGAGAAATAAAAAGTTAAAGATACTTACCTATAGGGCCCCTGTCGGGCTAGAGGTTGTCTATAAGCAAATCATCATCATCATCTTCCTACTCCCTAATGTTGGAGGAAAATGGCACATATGATACCATAGCCAAATTCATGTCTTGCTCATCATATTGTTCATTGTTAGGATCATTTTTGTTTGGTTGAATATTGCGATCAATGTTTTCTTGTCTTCTTTTTCTTCTTTCTCTTGCTTTTGTATTTTGTTTTCTTTGACCACTTATCTCTTGTAAGATAGGGCTATCCTCTTTCATAGGTTTGTGCAATTTAGAAGATGAAGCACCGAGGTCAAACTCAATTTGTTGTGGTGGAACATTTTGTTGTTGATAATTACCTGCCAATCCTTGTAAGGATTTCGAGGGGGGGAACCTCAGCATAGGGACCTTGTCCTTTCGGTCTAAAGTTCTCTTCACATGCAGGTTGTTTATCTTTTGTCATTTCTTGTATAGACTGGCTAGGTGCTGGATGTAACAGTTTTGCTTTGTAGTTTCTATAGCTCAAAAATGTAAAGTCTATTCATAGTTCTGGTTTGTTATTAGTTTTGTTGCAAAAGTAATCCAATGTAAAATGTTGTTGTGTATGTAAAGACTTGTATGTATTTTGATGAATGGTATGCACTTGTCCATTCAAAAGAAATTTCACATATTTATAGATAGTTAAAGGGATAGCTTTCATAACCTTTAACAAAGGGATTCCAAGTTTGATTTCAAAGGTATTAGAAGCAGGGGTAACATCAAACCATTTCTCAACATGTTTCTCAAATACAGTTACCAACAATGATATCTTACCCAAAGGTTTGACAAAGGTTCCCTTATGTGTTTTAATCATTAAATTCGAGGGGTCATAATAACCTTGTATTAGTTGATGTGAAAAGAGGAACTCCTTAGTGGTAACATTAGTCATGCAATTAGGATGAATAAGAGTTCCATCCACAGTGTTTCCCATTATTTTCACAATGATGTAAAGAGGTCCATCAAAGTCTCCAATTTTTCTATCATGAGGTGTAAAGAGAATTTCAGGTTCAAGTGCTTTTCTTTTCATGTAAGGTCTAGGAGGGAAACTATTATTGCTGTTGTGATTAAAGGCCATATTTTTATGCTCAAATCAGATTTAGAAGTTTTTCCAAAAGTATGTCAAAGATAAGTGCAAAGCGATATACCCAAAAATAGCCTCAAATGCTTGATTTTTGTACTCTTTTCAAAGCAAATGAATGAAGGAAAGAATGTTGTAAGGATTTTGTTCAAGGGAAGCAAATTATTTGTCTGATTTCAGTCCAAAACAACAATATGATCACTCTCAACACAATCTTGATGCAAATCCAAGATAATTCCAAGTCAAATTATAGTGAAAATATGTCAAAATAGGCACCTTTTTCACCAAAACTCAATGTAATAGAGCATAACAAAGGGTGTTGTGAGGAAAATGATAAAGGAAAGAAAATAATTTTAGTAATAATAGCCACTTGGTGCCAAAATACCCAACACAACATGATTTTAGTGCCACTTAAAGTAAAACCCTAGTGAAAATATAGCAAAAATGGGCTATTTTTCATGATTTTTCAATCCAAGACCTAGCAAAAGGGGTGTTGTAGTGAATTTTAGGAGGTAAAAAAAAAATATCAATAATATTATTCACCTCAATCCATAAAATTGATCACAAGATGCTTGGAGTGCAAACTAGGTCAAACCCTAGGGCAAAAATAGCTAAAATGTGTAGTTTTTCACCAAATTTTTACTACAAGAGCCCATTAAAAGGGTCTTGTGAAGCTTTTTAGGAGGGCCAGAAAATGATTACCTTGATAACAGAAAATTAATACAAAAATACTTTTCACAACACGCCTATGGTGCAAGTTTATAGAGTCGATAAGGCCAAATTTAGTGAAAATCATTGTTTTTAAAGCCCTAGGTTTGAGATCTTGGGACAAAATGCTATGTGAATGTTTTGAAATCTGATTTATGATGAAAATAAGTTGTTCTCAAATTTGAAAATGAATTCCAATCTTGAACATGCAAAATACCAATGCAAATTTAATGAAAATGCATGAAAATTGCTAGTTTTGTTGAAATTTTCTATGTAAAAATGCAAATATTTTAAATCTAAATGCAAATTTACACTAAAATGCAAGACTAAAGCCAAATAAAAATTTGAATGAGCCTCTAAAATTAGGAGAAAAATCTGAAAGAAGATTTTGCCTACTAACCCTAGATTTTGGAATTACTAGGTTATATGAAAATTGTCAAAATTTCTACAAAAGCCTAGCAAATTAATGATGAAAATGCAATGCAAATTATTGAATTTTTGTGTTTTTCTATAGTTTATATCAGATGTGATGCAAAAATTATGAATTAGGAAAATTTAGAAAGAATTGATGTAATTTAGTAAGCCAAACAATGCAATTTTTTTGAATTTTTCTTTATGCAATAAAATGAATGACTATATGAATAAATGAAATCAATCCAAATCTGGAGACACACACTCAGCAAGTTGCAATTTAAGTCAAAAACACGGGTTCACCAAAATGTTTAGTGAAAAATTGGATTTGTTAATATCTTAGTGTTTTGATGTTTAAATCTTCCTTTCCACTTTACACTCAGGGATCTAGGGTCAAGTGGCAATTCACTATCATAACCTAGATCACTCTGAGATGTAGGGAAACTTGGATTAGGGAATTTAATTACCAATTTCTCTTCTCTTATGCTCAATTGGCCATTAAAACTCTAATTGTGCAAATATGGTAATAAGATGACGAATAACAGAAAATGCTCTTGCAGATGAAAGTAAAATAATGAATCACAAGGTACCTATTTTCAAGGTTTCGAGGTAGAACAATTGGGGACTAAGGTACAGGCACCCAAGTGTAAGGTGCTAGTTTTTATACGCGATCTAGACCTCCTTCTGACACTGATCAGTCCTGTAACTTCTGTTTCTAGTAATTTGTCTGTGGAGGACACTAGTACGAGTGCCCATGTCCTAGAAGTGCTTTGGTGTCTAGCTTCTCTTCGGATCCTGAATCCTTGATGTTTGCCAATCCTTCCTACAACTCCACTTTTCCCAAATGTGACACCTATAACCTACAATCACAAGACTTTGGGAGGGGGTTGTAGTGTTTAGAGGCTTGCCTCAGTCAAGCCCTAGAGGACACTTAAGTTTTTGAACACTATTGTCAGATAGAGAGTGCATACCCTTGTGAGGCAGAGCAAAAACTAAAGGAATTGATAATGAAAACACAATATAATGTCACCTTGTAGTGAATATATCATGGGAAGAAGATGCTTTTTATTCCATGATGAATGGATGCTCAAATCTACAAATACCAACACACAAACCATACAAGTCTACTCTTGCAACACAATGAAAGCCTTGAATCACCATGAGAATGCTTGAACATCACAATTGCCATCTAGTTTACAAATGAATGCCTAAACATGCTTTTATATGCAACTACAATCACTCCCACCAATATTTTCATAATTTAAACTTACCGTGTTGGCAAAGGACCCAAGTAACCGTCATAAACTGACACTTGGAAATTAGGGCTGCCCCAAAGTAGGGCAGGACTAGGGCACAGGTGCCCAAGTCCTCCCCCTATTTTGGGTAGGGTATAGCTCAAGGGGTCCTCCTAGGTCCCATTTGTCATATTACCCAGGGCTCATTCCATCAGGATGCCAAATTATAAACTAAGATGTCCTCAATGCATGAAAAAGACTCGAGAGCTAAATCTTATGAGGGAAAATCCCCCAAGGGGACATTTTTCAATGTTACACTTCACAAAAAAATTGAATTCATTTGATGTAAAATCTACTCCTCTATCAGACCTCAAGCATTTGATCTTTATGTCCATCTCATTTTCAACCATTGCCTTAAACACCTTAAACTTATCTAGGGCTTCAACCTTTTATTTCAAAAAGGTAACCCAAGTCATTCTATAATAATCATCAATAAGCAACATGAAGTATCTATCTCCTTTCAAGCTTCTTACTTTGGTAGGTCTGCATAGATCTATATGCACTAGCTCAAGAAGTCCTTCAACAGGTTGTTCCTTGCTTTTGAAACTTGTCCTTGTTTGCTTCCCAAATTGACATTCTTTGGAAATCTAATTGGCAGGCTTCACAAGCCTAGCCAAATCTCTAACAGACTATGTGTTACTTATCTTCATAATGTTATCAAAATTTATGTGACACAACCTTCTATTCCATAACCAACTCTCATCAGTCTGAGCAAACAAACAATAATTTTCAGTTCCTTTCAAGTGATAGATATTACCTTTGGTCTTTTTACTGGTTGCAATGACTATTCTAGAGCTTTCTCTAATTTTACATCCATTGTCTTTCAATCTTAGATCATAGCCCTTTTCACACATCTGATCCACACTCAAAAGATTGTGTTTTAATCCTTTCACATACAAGACATCTTCAATATTATGCTTGTCATTAAAAGAAATAGATCCTTTTCTACAAATCTTACCAGCTATATCATCTCCAAACCTAGCCAATCCACCATCATACTTTTCCAAACTTACTTTTGTCCCCAGTCATGTGGTGAGAGCATCCACTATCAATAACCCATTCATCTTTTTCCTTAATAACCTAAGCAACTAAAGCACTTTCGTCTGGTTTTTCTCCCTTCACACAACTAGTAGAACTACTAGACACAGGATCTTCCTTAATAGGAATGAACATGCATTCATTTCTAGAATTATTGGCATTATCAAGTTTTCCATTATCTGATACTCCATCATCATCAAAATCTTTAACTTAATAACACTTCTTTTGGGTCTTGGGTATGTTCTCATATCTTTTCATATTCCTTTCAATTCTTGTAGGACATCTGGAGGCAAAATGACCTACTTTACCACAGGAAAAACATTTGAAATGTAATTTGCCTTTGTACTTACTAGAACCTCTTTGAAGTCTATCCACAAAGTTGGCTTCTACTTCATCAACTCATCTTTAGATGCTACCTTGTATTTTTTGATCTAGAAGTACTTCCTAGAGTGCTAGCTTTGAAGCCCTTCTCAACTTTCAACAAAGCATCACTAAACTCTCTCATTTCAAAGGTACTAAGCTTACCAAGCAGTTGATCCCTATCAACCACTTTAACTTGCATGAATTCTTCAATTGCAGCTACTTTGTGACAATAGGCCTTGGGTAGGGATCTGAGAATTTTCATAACAACTTCCTTTTCGCTGACAGTTCTGCCCATGGCTTTTATCTTTGTAATAAATTCATCAACTCTTTGCATATAGGCTGAAATGTTTTCATTATCATTCATCTTCAAACTTTCATATTTCACTTTCAAACTTTGCAACTTGGCTTCCTTTACAAAGTCATCTCCTTCATACAGTTTTTTCAACTTTACCCATACCTTATTTACAGTTTCAAGATCCACAACTTTCATCAGTATTGAGTTAGTTAAAGAGCTTAGTAGAGAATCCTTTGCCTTGACATCTATCTCATATTCTTTGATTTCATCTTCAGTCGTCAGACTATTTTGATGTATTGTGTATTCTATTTCTGCAACTTTCCATACTTTGTAACCAAGACTGAGAAGATGGTGTAGACACCTAAAAATGTCTTGTACCACCAAACCAACTCCCAACATCACTAAACACATCAATTTCCTTTCTATTCAATTAATTAAATTTTTATTTAATTAATTATCCCTTCATTGTCTAATTTTCCATCATTTTATCTCCAACAATTGGATTAATTTTATTAATTCAATAGTTCAAGCCTTAGCCAATTGATTTAATAAATATGCAATATTTATTCAATCAATTTCCCTCTCCTCACTAAATCCAATTAATTAGCTAATTCATGTTTAACTAATTAATTCAGCCTATTAATTAACCTATCCCTACCCTAGACAATTAAATAGCTATTATTTAAATGCCTACCCTAGCCTACCTCAGCCTAACCCTAGGATTAATTAAATAAAACCAATGTTTAATTAGTCCTAACCTCTCATTTGGGTGGTCAAACCTAGTTTAACACCCTTCCCCACATTCTCCAAATAAAAAAATTGAAATATATCCACATAAGTCAATTTTTTATTTAAATACATCCCACATCATAATTAATTCCTCTTACACCCCCATACCTCATTTATCTCCACTTATCCCCAAATGAATTTTTAATTCATTTTACATTCCCGATATGAATCTTTAATTCAAAAATAATCCTTCACACCCATGCTCATTTAATTACCCCTTTTCCCAAAATGAATAAAAGATTTACTTTTATTCCTAGCCCTCCATTCCTCCAAGATCAAATCTAGGCCCTCCACATCACTTTTATCCTCCACCATTGATCTTCCAAACCAATCTCCACCCTTGGATCAAAATCCCTTCCAAAAATTTATAAATACTTCATCCTCTAACCCATTTGGGGATCCAATTTTTAAATAGAGTTATCATGCCAAAATATCTAATGAGCTAGTCTTTTAGTGAGTTGCACATTGATATAACATTTCACATTTGGATCATTATCTAGGGATTATCATGTCTTAGGAGCTCTTGGGTGCAAGTTCCTCTCCCCTTGATGAGATTGGGTTTTCATGTCTAGGTATAAACTCTTTGTTTTAAATTTGCATTTAGTTTGTATTTAACCTTTGATTTGATTTCCTAATCTACAAATGGCTTTTCATCCGAGCCTTCCAGAGAACATAATTTGTGCCATCAAAATGTGGCGCTTCCTTCTTGAGAGACATTCTGGATCTTCCTCAAGCTATTAAACTGTCTTCTAAGGAACTTGGCTCTGATACCAATTGTTGATATGTGTTAGACAACTGAGAGGGGGGGTGAATCAGTTGTCTTAAAAACTCAAGACTTCTACATTAAAACATTTAACACTTATCCACCATGATTAAGATTTAACCATGAAACCACAAAATTAAAACTTCAACCACATGAGTAGCAACAAAAATAAGAGACACCAGATTTACATGAAAAACCCCAAGGTGGGGAAAAACCACAGAGAGGATTAACTCTCAATATATATTGTAATCTTGAAATAATGATGATCAGGCTTGGTCACTCCACGAGCCTAATCATAATGACTCACTGTCATGAAGAACAAGCAGGTCTAGCAGGCTCACTGCCTCAACCCTAAACCTAGCAAGATTACAATAAGGGTTGTTAAACCCTACAAAAACCATGATCAACACTTTTACAGATATATATTATTGAAGTACAAAAGTTTCTCCTCTCTGCTCTACCTCTTCTGCTCTACCTCTTATGTGCTCTTCCTCTCCTTTGCTTTGCCTTTGGACCTTTCTTAGAATCTTATCATTTCTACTCAAGGACAACTTTTACATGACTCAACTACAAGTATTTATGCACTACATTAACCTTGGAATGAACATCAAGGCCAGCATTACAATCATCAACCATTGGAACAACCTCCAAGGTCGGCATTACAATCATTTACAAAATAGGTCTTGACCTATTACAATATTTTGCAATGGAGATGAAATATAAATGTACACAGATCACACCATGCCTTAGCTAGGACTTAAACACAATATTCCATGCTTCAACACACCTTTGCAATCTTCAAGAGATCTCTACAATTTCTAAAATCAACCAGGTCAGCCAAGCTGGTTACACAACACACTATCTAGAAGTAATCTTCAAACATCTTCACAATTCTCCCATGTGGACCAATGTAATAATGGGAACATGATCAAGAGGTATCCACAAGCACATTATAATCATCAGGAGCAACCATACAACCCTCAACCAATTTATTTGTAGGAATCTTCTCACTGAAACTCATGAACTTCTCTATCTTCAATTGGACCATAAAGGAAGGATAGCTTGTAGACCACCAAACCATGAACCATTGCAATTATAGGCACCAAAAATAATCCCAAACTTCACTTTCAAACCACAGAGAAAAATACTTTATTGCAAAGGAATACAAAGCATATTACTTTCTCCTTGTCCTAACTATTCTTCTAGAAAAGGCAGACTTAACTCTAGTGAATGCAACTTTCTCAATTCTTCATACTGGAGGCTCAAAATCAAGATTCAACTAATTCAAACATCCCTTTGAATAACTTTCAATCCATACAACAAGATCTTCACCCAAAAGGGAATGCAGAGCAGTCTACCAGGTTGTTCTTCAGCATGCCACACACTGTCTATCCTGCACTTCACTGTATCTTACTTGTAGAGCTTCCTAACATATAATAGAATGTGATACAACTGACACCAATGACATCAAAGATATATTGACATCAATGAGAACACCAATTAGGCACATACTTGCAATAGGGTTGTTAGGGTTAGCTGGTAGAAGATATCAATTAAATGCAAATAAAGATTAAACAGAGAAATGGAAATACACAAAAATAATAACAACAAGAGACAAGTTTTAACGTGGTTCACCCAAACTCGGGCTACATCCACCAAACAGAGAGTCCAATATATATTATCCAATAAATCAAACCGATTACAATCACCAATCCCTACAACTCAATACTGCTACAAATGCTACAATACAAATATCAAAACCCTAACCCTTAGCCTCTTTTATCAAGCCCTTTTGTCGGTTACAAAAATTAGGGTTTTCTTATGTCAGTCATAAAAGATAGGATTTTTTTATGTCGGCCCTAAAAAATGTATAGTACTTTCCTGATTAGTCGCCACCTACCAACAATCTCCCACTTGGAGACTGATCAGGCTCCACACCAAACAATCTCCCACTTGGAGACTGAGCCTAGATGACATCGTGGCACATGCAGCTCCCACTGGAAATAAGCACCCTGGACTCTACTGTTCTATTTTTATTATTTTTAGTCTAGAAGACTAATTAAAGCTAAAGAGGAGCTTAGCTTCTCCCTTGTCACTGCCTTTGTAAACATATCCACTGGATTTTCATCTATATATATCTTTTCCAACCTTAACTATCCATTATCTAACATCGACCGAATAAAGTGATACCTCAACTATATGTGTTTGGTCTTTGAATGCAAGGCAGAATTCTTTGCAAGATGGATGACACTCTAACTGTCTATATACAAAGAACTATTAGCCTGTTGTTTACCCAATTCTTCCATGAAAGAGTGCAGCCATATCATCTCCTTGCTTGCCTCTGTTGCAACTACATATTCTACCTCTATGGTGGATAAAGCAACCACCTTTTGCAACCTGGAAATCCAACTCACCGATGTTCCACCGACAGTAAAGACATAACCTGTAGTACTCTGCCTGGTATCAATATCCCCTGCCAAATTTGAGTCTACATAACCTGCTAAATAGGTATTAGAACCCCTAAAACATAAGTGTTTATTAGATGTACCTCTCAAATATGTAAGAATCCATTTTACTGCATTTCAATGCTCAAATTCAGGATGACTCATATACCTACTAATGACTCTGACAGCATGTGCAATATCCGGTCTCGTGCATACCATGGCATACAGTAAACTTCCTACAGCTGAAGCATGTGGTACCTTGGACATTTTTTCTTCCTCCTCTTGTGTCTTTAGATACATCTCCTTAGTCAATTTCAAATGATTAGGCAAAGGTGTACTGACAGCTTTTGCATTCTCCATGTGGAATCTCTGCAACACCTTTTCAACATAAGTAGCCTGAGATAGAGTCAATTTTCTGTTCCTCCTATCTCTACAAATTTTCATACCAAGGATTTGTTTTGCTACCCCCAAATCCTTCATATCAAATGACTGTGATAACTGATGTTTTAACTCTCTGATGTGATCCATGTTAGACCCAGCTACAAGCATGTCATCAACATATAAGCATAAAATAATGTAGCTGTCATTATCCAACCTCTTAAAATAAACACAATGCTTAGAATTACACCTACTGTAGCCTTGCTCAGCCATAAAACTATCAAATTTCAAATACCATTGCCGAGGTGCTTGTTTCAGGCCATACAAACTCTTCTTCAATTTGCACACTTGTTTCTCCTTACCTTTGACCTCAAATCCCTGTGGTTGTGCCATGTATATCTCCTCCTCCAAATCACCATGGAGAAAGGTAGTTTTCACATCTAGTTGTTCCAAATGCAAATCTTTAGCAGCCACAATACTTAAAACATTACGAATAGAAGTCATCTTGACAACCGGAGAAAATATCTCATCAAAATCAATGCCCTGTTTTTGTGCAAATCCTTTTACAACTAACCTGGCCTTAAATCTTTTCTTACCTCCATCTTCCTCTTTTAGCCTATAAACCCATAAGTTTGGTAAAGCCTTTTTTCCTGCAGGTAACTTACATAATTCCCAAGTCTAATTTTTCAGCAAGGAGTCCATTTCTTCTTTCATTGCAAGCTCCCACTGAACCTGTGTATCCACCTGCATAGCTTCATCATACCCTTCTAGTTCACCAGCATTTGCTAACAAAATATAATACAAAGAGGGAGAAAACCTTTCAGGAGGTCTACTTAGCCTTGTTGACCATCTAACATTCATTGGAGTTTGTGGTATTTCTGGTTGCTATTGTGGAGCATGAAGAACCACTGGAACATCACTATTTGGAGTATCATCCAGCACCACATAATCTTTTGCTTTCATCTCATGCTGCTGCAACTAATCTTTGTACAACACCTTCTCATTGAATATGACATCCCTACTTCTCACAATTTTCTAATTTTCAAAATCCCAAAGCCTATAACCAAATTCATCAATACCATATCCAACAAAGGTACATTTTTTTGATTTTGCATCCAGCTTGGTTCTATTTTGAGAATCTACATGTGTAAATGCTTCACATTCGAAGGTTTTGAGAAAAGAATAACTCACCTTCTTACCTGTCCATGCTTCCTCTGGAATACCACAGCCCAAAGGAACTGAAGGACCTCTATTAATTAAATATACAACGGTGTTGATAGCCTCTACCCACATGTTTAAAGGCATCCCAACATGCAATCTCATGGTCCTTGCACGCTCCATTATTGTCCTATTCATGCGTTCAGCCACTCCATTTTCCTGTGGAGTCCCTGGAACTATTTTTTGCTTATGAATTCCATTAAAGGAACAATAATCCTCAAATTCTTTGCTGCAATACTCACCACCATTATCAGATTTGAGACATTTTAATCTTTTACCTATCTCATTCTCAACCAAGCTTCTCCATTTCTTAAATGTTTCAAATACATCAGATTTCTATCTAAGGAAATAAATCCAGACCTTCCTAGTTGCATCATCTATGAATGTAACATAATACCAAGAGCCACCAAGAGAAGATACCTAAGCTAGTCCCCATACATCTGTATGCACAAGGTCCAATTTTTTATTTTTCTTTTGCTTCCCATCTCTGAGAAAACTGACTCTCTTTTGTTTTCCATACACACAACTTTCATAGAAATCCATATTAATACATTTCAGACTTGGTAAATCTTTCTTAGAATGAAGTACCTTCATACCTTTCTCACTTATATGCCCAAGTCTGTTATGCCACAGTGTTGTCTCAGAACCTGCAGCAACTTTTCTAGTCTCTTCCTACGAACCTGCAGCAACTGTTCCTGAACCTGTTTGTTTTTCCTCTGTAACATCTAAAGTAGAAGGAACAGTATGACCTGTACAAAGATATAAGGTGCCTACTTTCACACCTTTTGCTACTACTAAGGCACCTTTTGAAACCTTCCAATTTTTATCAATAAATGTAACAGTGCAACCTTGTTCAGTTAGCTACCCTGCTGAAATTAAATTCCTACTGAGCCTTGGAACATGCCTTACCTCTTGTAGTAGCCAATGATTCCCATTCTGCAACTTAATCTTGATTCTTCCCTTTCCAACAATCTGACAGGGTTCGTTACCTCCCAAATAAACCAGCCCAAAATCCCCTTGGACATAATCAAGAAAATAACTTCTATGGGGCATAGCATGAAATGAGGCCCCCGAATCTAAAACCCATGAATCATTAGCATTATCTAGGGAAAGAATCAAAGCATCATCTTCAGATTTATTACTTACCACATTTGCTTCCTTATTGCCTTCTTGTTTGTCTCCTTGTTTATTTTTCTGAGACTAGCAATCTATCTTCAGATGACCTGGTTTTCCATAGTACCAGCAATCCTTCTGTCCTCTGGTTTGAGATCTTTTGTCCTTTGATTTTCCTCGTGACTTCCCATGACCTCCAGAACCTTTTCCTCTCTTCTTTGATCTGCCCCTGCTTTCTGCATTCAAAACATTGCCTGATTTAGATCCACCTGAGCTTTTCTTATGAATTTCCTCACTCATAATAACACCAACAACATCATCAAATTTTAGGGTATTTGAACCAGAAACAGAGTTACTAACCGCCATTACCAAACTATCCCAGCTTTTAGGTAATGAACATAATATCAAGAGAGCTCTAACTTCTTCATCAAATTTTACATTTACAGAAGTTAATTGACTGACAATCATATTAAATTCATTTAAATGATCTGTCACAGATCCACCTTCAACCATTTTCAAATTAAACAAATGCTTCATGAGAAATACCTTATTTGAGGCTGAGGATTTTTCATACAATTTTGCCAAAGCTTTCATTAGACCATCTATTGTCTTCGCTTCCATTATATTGAATGCCACCGATGGTGCCAGGCACAACTGAATGGTTCCCAGTGCCTTTCTGTCAAGAAGATTCCAATCCTCATTAGACATTGTTGCCAGTTTCTTGGCTACTCCTTCCAACGGCATCCATAAATCCTTTTGATAGAGGTAATCCTCCATCTGCATCTTCCATAACTGATAGTTCTACCCATTGAATTTATCAACCTTCAATCTACCCTCATCCGCCATCGCTCCCACTCAACCGTGAGACTTTCCTGTAGACGATAATCAAACACAACCTGCTCTGATACCACTTGTTAGGGTTAGCCGACAGAAGATATCAATTAAATGCAAATAAAGATTAAATAGAGAAATGAAAATACACAGAAATAATAACAACAAGAGACAAGTTTTAACGTGGTTCACCCAAACCCGGGCTACATCCACCAAACAGAGAGTCCAATATTATTATCTAGTAAATCAAACTGATTACAATCAGCAATCCCTGCAACTCAATACCACTGCAAATGCTACAATACAATATATCAAAACCCTAACCCTTAGCTGCTTTTATCAAGCCTTTTTGTCAGTTACAAAAATTAGGGTTTTCTTATGTTAGTCATAAAAAATAGGATTTTTTTATGTCAGCCCTAAAAAAAGGTATTGTACTTTCGAGATATCAACAAGGGTGTACAATACTTTCCTGATCAGTCACCACCTACCAACAAGGGTGCCCACTCATTAGCCCTTGACTATTCTATTTCTAAACCCTGCAAATAGGTGCACAATTATCTGTGATTTTACATCTTTCTGTAGCAGCATTTTCTGATATTCATCTATTTGCTTTTGTATTTGCATAATTAGGGTTTTGATGTATAATTGAGTATAATAGAGCATAATTGATAATCAAATCATACAAATCCAAGTTTCCCTACATCTCATAGTCACCAGGGGTCTGATAGTGCATCACCACTCGACCCAAAGTCCTTGAATGTAATGGTGAAAGGAGGATAGGCACAAAAAACTTAACAAATCATCTAATCAACCCTATCCAAATTTTTATTCTATTACATTAATCACATTGGGTTCACCAAAATGTAAGATTGAAATTTTGGATAGGGTTGATTAGATGATTTGCTAAGTTTGTTTGTGCCTATCCTCCTTTCACCATTACATTCAAAGACTTTGGGTCGAGTGGCAAGGCACTATCAAACCCTCGGTCACTATGAGATGTAGGGAAGCTTGGATTTATGTGATTTGATTACCAATTATGTTTAATTATGCTCAATTATACCTAAAAACCCTAATTATGCAAATACGGAAGCAAACAGACAAATACCAAAAAATGTTGCTACAGAAAGATGTAAAATAACAGATAAATGTGTACCAATTTTTGAAGTTTGGGAAGTGGAACAATCGGGGACTAAAGAGTGGGCACCCAAGTCCAATGCCCAGGTATCTTTCAGGATCTGGAAGCGTGATCTACAACTTGTTCCTATTGCATCATAGATTTTCCTATCACAGAATCCAGAGGACTAAAGACCAGGTGCCCAATCCAGGGTGCTATTTTCAACTCTGATCTACATATATTACACTCTATAATGTCTTCATAAAACTCTACTTTTCTTGTATCTTCAACCTATAACCTGCAATCAAAGAAACTTTGGGAGGGGGTTGTGGTGTTTAGAGGTTTGCCTTAGTCAAGCTTTAGAGAGACATTTAATTCTTTCAAAGACCATTGTCAGATAAAGAGTGCATGCCCTTGGGAGGCAAGGGCAAAAACCAAATGATAAATTCTCAAAAACACAAATGATGTCACCTTGTAATGAAGAGCTCATGGAAGGAAGAAGCTCTTCATGCCATGAGGAGATGATTGCTCAAAAATGCAAATACAAACACATAAACAACACAATATCTACTCTTGCCACACAATGAATGCTTTGAATCACCTTTAGAACATAATAGCTTGCTAGTAATCATCTAGTTTACAAATGAATGCCTAAACATGTTTATATATGCAACTACATTCACTACCACTAAGAATTTCATAATTCAAACTTACCGTGTCAGCATAGGACCTAAATAACGGACACAAGCTGACACCCAAAATTTGGGACTGACTTGAAATAGGGTAGGACTACGGCACAAGTGCTCAAGTCCTTCCCTCCTATTTTGGGTAGGGTTAAGTTCAAGGGATCCCCCTAGGTATCATTTGTCATGAAACTTAGGGATCATTTCATTGGAATGTCAAAATATGATGCAAGATGTCCTAAATGCAAATAATAGACCCGGGAGCTAAACCTTATGAGAGAAAATCCCCCAAGGGGACATTTTATAATGTTACAAGTGCTAATGACCTACTTTAGTAAAAATAAAAAATAAAATATAAACAATAATTAAACTATTAAAAAATCACATTCCTAAAAACTACACCTACAAATATACAAAAGGGTGTTTTTAGATTTTTTTTAATATTTATGAGTAGGAGTTTTTGAAATGTCAACATTTATGAACAATTTTGATTTTTGGGTAAATTGCCCCCCAAGTGGTGCTACATATGTATTTATTTGATGCTTCTAGGTGGAAAAGTTGTGGTCCATATCTAACTTATCTAGAATGAGTCTCACTAGACAATATGTTTGACAAAAATTGACTTTTAGTTGGAAATGTTTAAATTCACTTGTGTTGATAAGTTGACCAAAAGTGTGACACATTGATGTAGAGCATCTACCAAACTCAACCATCCTTCTAGGGTACTCAAGACCCAAACTCAAACTGAGAAGATCAAATTAAACAATCACCAATAATTCACTTATTCTTTCAACAAAAACCATTCTCTTTCACTTGTTCACACATGGCAAAAAGACATCAAATCCACAATACTTGTTTCTACGTTCTCAACTAACCTTAAAACTCTTTCATCCTCATTAAATTGATTTAATCAAAGCAAAACCTGATTAGAGAACCCTGAATCAACCAATTCAATCATGCACCAATTTACACTTCATTCAAACAAGAGTCTACATGGCTTCAAAACATCCAAAACACTAAACCAAGATCCCAAACTCTTACCAAACCTTTTTACATCAAATACATAGCCTTATTCCTTTGTTTTATTAGATTTACAAATTTTGGTACTCAACGACCAATAGTGCTTGTAGGATTACAATTCCCTAAATTCAGTGAAACTCTCAACCTTTTTAAATCACCAAAGATGACATATTTTTTAAGGACCCATTATAGTATTTTTTAACATACCTCAACATCAAAATTCATTACTTTAGAAAGAAAATCAGAACAATGGATTGTCCCCTATTTTAGGATTCCAAATAGGTCTAGAATGTAAAGCAACTACCATCATTTCATCTCCACAACCAAGAATAACTATAAACAATCTTAGATCATGCTCAAAAACATCAGAATCTTCAATTTTTTGACCCCTTAGACCCTTTTAAAGGTTATAGACACAAACCTTCATAATATGCCATTGTAGACTAAATACAATAGGGGTTTATTAGAAGTATGAACTCCAAACCTCATATCTACTTGCCACTACTTCCAACATGCTTAAACATGTCTACTCAAACTCTGGGAAACATTCTCCAACTTTTGCCAATGTCATTTCATCAAACCCTAGTCTATAGGCACCACTTTATGCGTGAAAATCACTAAAATCTCCTTGGAGCAACATCAAAACTCTATAAAATCATCTTCCCTGTATCTACACACACACATACTAAACACACCATAAATAGACTCTAATAAACCCATCCCACCGACCTACTAATCCTACTTTGGTGGGATGGTGGATTAAAACTTACTTGACTCTCAAAACCCCTGTTTTGAGGGTTTCAGACCAATTTATAAAAAGAAGACTAATTAGGCCTTAAACTCCACAGGAACCCCTCAAATCGACTTTAATGGAAGGCTTACACCTTCATGAAATCTAAAGGAGAGTACAGCCTATTGAACTCAACATAGTTTGTACTAGACTAGTAAATTGGAGAAAAGCTTAGAAAATACATAATAGGGAACTTTATTTCAAAATTTGATTCTAGATTACAAAGTTCTACCTTGTTCTCACCTTTTACAATGCTTTATAGAGTTATTTACATCAGTTATGGCAACTGCCTCTTCATTTCCAACCAACTAGCAACCTTCTAAATCCAGATGACTCTTCATCTTCTTGATTTTGTGCACTTTTTTGTATTTTAACATTATTGACAACAATGGCAATATTTGCAAATTTTGATATCTTGACCTTACCAATGCCTACAAACCTAATCAAGTGACTCAATTACATTTGAATGGGCCCTCATATTTCCATTTTACATGCTTAACATGACTAGAGATTCAAATTTGCACAATTTACTATTGAAAGCATAAAAAGCACAAGGTGCTCCTGCACCAAACAACCGGCCTAAAAGGATTTCCAATCCCCTTTGGAAATGTGTTGCATCAACCTTAATTCTTCAAACCTACATATCTTCATCAACTCTGCCTTAGATTGCTTCTTCTAAAAATCATTCTCTTGATTCTTTCGCTTGCCTTTGTCTTGGTTCCAACTTTTGTCTTCATTTTTATCTTCATTTGTCTTTGCGTTTTCTTTCTCTACTCAGCAAATTCTCTATCTAATAACCTCTGTATTCTCAGATTCCAAATCAACAATCAACTTCTCTCTAACCTTTTCCCAACTAAAGGACACATGACTGTCCTTTTACATTGCTTTTCTAAGCAATCTTTACTCGTTCCCAACAATTCATCCTTAACCTTCTCTGACCAATCATCTTTTCATCTACTCTCATTAGTGGAGTACTCTTCAAACTAACTTTCAACTCTTTTCAATGGCTGTAAACTCTTCTAGTTCTTCTTCAGACAAATATCCATCTCCCTCATTGCTTCGCCACACAAACCCAGCAAACCATCCATCTTACCCAATAGTAGATCCTAGAAGATACGCCTACCACCCTTTCTCCCAGTGGCCTCACTCTCTCTACACCTCCCCATCTTATTATCCATTGGAGGATGGTGAACATAGACCTTTCCTTGTCTGTAACCAACACACAACTTCATCTTTTCCACACTACAGCTTTAAGATGGATCAAGCACCTGCAACTAATAACTCAACAACAACTTAACAAACACTAAATCAGCTAGCTCTAATACTAATTGATGCAGAGCATCTACCAAACTCAACCATCCTTCTAGGGTACTCAAGACCCAAACTCAAATTGAGAAGATCAAATTAAACAATCACCAATAATTCACTTATTCTTTCAAAAAAACATTCTCTTTCATTTGTTCCCATATGGAAAAAAGACATCAAATCCACAATACTTGTCTGTACATTCTCAACTGACATTAAAACTTTTTTGTCCTCTTTATATTGATTTAATCAAAGTAAAAACCTGATTAGAGAACACTAAATCAACCAATTCAATCAATCGCCAATTTACACTTCATTCAAACAAGATTCTACATGGCTTCAAGACACCCAAAACTCTAAACCAAGATCCAAAACTCTTACAAACCCTTGTACATAAAATACATAGCCTTATTCCTTTGTTTTATCAAATTTACAAATTCTAGTACTCAAAGACCAATAGTGCTTCTAGGATACCAAATCCCTAAATCAGGTGAAACTCTCAAACCTTTTTGAATCACCATAGACCACATATATTTTTTAAGGACCCATTATAGCATTTTTTAACATACCTCAACATCAAAATTCATTACTTTAGAAAGAATATTAGAACAATCAACTATCCCCTATTTTAGGCTTCCAAATAGGTCTAGAATGTAAAGCAACTACCATCATTTCATCTCCACGACCAAGAATAATTGTAAACAGTCTTAGATCATGCTCAAAAACATTAGACTCTTCAATTTTTGACCCCTTAGACCCTTTCAAAGGTTATAAGACCCAAAACTTCATAATATGCCATTGTAGACTAAATATAATGGGGGTTTATCAGAAGTATGAACTCTAAACCTCATATCTACTTTCCACTATTTCCAACATGCTTAAATAAGTCTAATCAAACTCTGGGAAAAATTCTCCAACTTTTCCCAATGTCATTTCATCAAACCCTAGTCTGTAGGCACCATTTTATGCATGAAAATCACTAAAATCTCCTTGGAGCAACATCAAAACTCTATAAAATCACTTTCCTTGTATCTACACACACACATACTAAACACCCCATAAATAGACTCTAATAAACCCATCCCACTAACCTACTAAACCTATTTCGGTGGGATGGTGGATTAAAACTTACTTGACTCTCAAAACCCCTATTTTGAGGGTTTCATACCAATTTATAAAAAGAAAACTAAATTGGGCCTTAAACTCCACAAGAACCCCTCAAATTGACTTTAATGGAAGGCTTACACCTTACTTCATGAAATCCAAATGAGAGTACAGCCTACTGAACTCAACACAGTCCATACTAGACTGATAAATTGGAGAAAGGCTCAGAAAATATAGAACAGGGAACTTTATTTCAAAATTTGATTCCAGATTACCAGGTTCTACCTTGTTCTCGCCTTTTACAATACTTTATAGAGTTGTTTACATCAGTTATGGCAACTACCTCTTCATTTCCAATTGACTAGCAACCTTCTAAATCTAGATGACTCTTCATCTTCTTGATTGTGTGCACTTTTTTGCATTTTTACATTATTGACAACAATGGCAATATTTGCAAATTTTGATATCTTGACCTTACCAATGCCTACCAACCTAATCATGTCACTCAATTACATTTGAATGGGCCTACATATGGCCATTTTACATGCTTAACATGACTGAAGATTCAAATTTGTACAATTTACTATTGAAAGCATAAAAAGCACAAGGTGCTCCTGCACCAAACAACCGGCCTAAAAGGATTTCCAATTCCCTTTGGAAATGTGTTACATCAACCTTAATTCTTCAAACCTGCATATCTTCATCAACTCTACCTTGGACTGCTTCCTCTAGAAATCATTCTCTTGAATCTTTCACTTGACTTTGTCTTGGTTCCAACTTTTATCTTCATTTTTGTCTTCACTTGCCTTTGCCTTTTCTTTCTTTGCTCAACGAATTCTCTATCCAATAACCTCTATATTCTTAGATTCCAAACCAGCATTCAACTTCTCTCTAACCTTTTCCCAACCAAAGGACATAGAACTGTCCTTTGCATTGCTTTTCTAAGAAATCTTTCCTCTTTAACAACAATTCATCCTTGACCTTCTTTGACCAATCATCTTTTCATCTACTCCCATCAATGGAGTACTCTTCAAATTGACTTTCAACTCTTTTCAATGGTTGCAAACTCTTGTAGTACTTTTTCTGACAGATATCCATCTCCCTCACTACTTCACAACACAAGCTCAGTAAACCATCGATCTTACCCAACATTAGATCCTAGAAGATGCACCTACCACCCTTTATTCTAGTGGCCTCACACTCTCTGCACCTTCTCCCCAACTTAATCTCCATTGGAAGATGGTGAACACATGCCTTTCCTTGTCTGTAACCAACACACAACTTCAACTCTTCCTCACTGCAACTTTAAGATGGATCAAGCACCTGCAACCAATAACTCAACAACTTAATAAACACTAGATCAAATAGCTCTGATACTAATTGATGCAGAGCATCTACCAAACTCAACCATCCTTCTAGGGTACTCAAGACCCAAACTCAAACTAAGAAGATCAAATTAAACAATCACCAATAATTCACTTATTCTTTAAAAAAAACCATTCTCTTTCACTTGTTCCCATATGGAAAAAAGACATCAAATCCACAATACTTGTCTCTACATTCTCAAATGACCTTAAAACTCTTTCATCCTCATTATATTGATTTAATCAAAACAAAAACCTGATTAGAGAACCCTGAATCAACCAATTCAATCATGCACCAATTTACTCTTCATTCAAACAAGATTCTACATGGCTTCAAGACACCCAAAACACTAAACCAAGATCCCAAATTCTTACCAAACCTTTTTACATCAAATACATAGATTTATTCCTCTATTTTATCACATTTACAAATTATGGTACTCAAAGAACAATAGTGCTTGTAGGATTCCAAATCCCTAAATCAGGTGAAACTCTCAAACCTTTTTAAATTACCACAGACCACATATATTTTTTAAGGACCCATTATAGCATTTCTTAACATACCTCAACATTAGAATTCATTACTTTAGAAAGAATATCAGAACAATGGACAATCCCCTATTTTAGGCTTCCAAATAGGTCTAGAATGTAAAGCAACTACCATCATTTCATCTCCACAACCAAAAATAACTACAAACAGTCTTAGGTCATGCTCAAAAACATCATTAATATTCAATTTTTTGACCCCTTAGACCCTTTCAAAGGTTATAAGACCCAAACCTTCATAATATACCATTGTAGACTAACTACAATGGGGGTTTAATGGAAGTATGAACTCTAAACCTCATATCTACTTGCCACTGCATCTATCATGCTTAAATAAGTCTACTCAAACTTTGGGAAACATTCTCCAACTTTTGCCCATGTCATTTCATCAAACCCTAGTCTGTAGGCACCACTTAATGCATGAAAAGCACTGAAATCTCCTTGGAGTAGCATCAAAACTCTATAAAATCACCTTTCCTATATCTACACACACACATACTAAACACACCATAAATACACTCTAATAAACCCATCCCACCAACCTACTAAGCCTACTGTGGTGGGATGGAGGATTAAAACTTACTTGACTCTCAAAACCCTTATTTTGAGGGTTCAGACCAATTTATAAAAAGAAGACTATATTGGGCCTTAAACTCCACAAGAACCCATCAAATCAACTTTAATAGAAGTCTTACACCTTACTTAATGGAATCCAAATGAAAGTACAACCTACTGAACGCAACACAGTCCATACTAGACTGGTAAATTGGAGAAAAGCTCAGAAATACATAATAGGGAACTTTATTTCAAAATTTGATTCCAGATTACCAAGTTCTGCCTTGTTCTCAACTTTTACAATGCTTTACAGAGTTGTTTACATCAGTTATGGTAACTACCTCTTCATTTCCAACCAACTAGCAACCTTCTAAATCCAAATGACTCTTCATCTTCTTGATTTTGTGCACTTTTTTGTATTTTTACATTATTGACAACAATGGCAATATTTGAAAAATTTGATATCTTGACCCTACCAATGCCTACCAACCTAATCAAGTGACTTAATTACATTTGAATGGGCCCACATATGGCCATTTTACATGCTTAACATGAATAAAGATTCAAATTTGCACAATTTACTATTGAAAGCATAAAAAGCACAAGGTTCTCCTGCACCACATAGTTCTAATCTTTTACCCATGAGCCAAGCCTAGCATAAGAGTGTGCCACTTGGTGATATGTTACTTCATTTAGGAAATCTCACCACAATGGGAAAATACTGCATGGGAAATGGCATTAATATGCAAATTTCAACATTATTTTTCCCTCCACTTTACTTTGCATACAATTCTATCATGAGCACACATTTCAAAGTCTATGGACATTTTGTTGGCAATGCCCCTAGAATTGTAAATCTCTTGGCTCAAATTTGTCATTGTATCATGATTTTCCCTATGTTAATAACCAACCTAAGATATTATTAATGGGTGTCATTAAAAATTGTAACCTCTATAGTCATTCTTCTTCAATATATAACCTAGATCTTGTGTTAATTATCTTTTCGTTGGCATGTACTATGCTTTACATTTTATTATAATGTTGGTTGGTTTAACATATTAAAGTGAGATCCCCTATATGGTGTGCATTATGTGAAAGGAATGTTTTATTTGTTTATTATTCAAAAATTTATTGAGCACCATGTTTGGGTTCCTCCAACACAATAAATGGAAGGTGATAAATTTGTAGATGTGTGTGTGGATTTCTGAGGTCTTTAGTTGTGTTGAAGTTATATGTGTGTCCACACCATTGGTAACACTATAAGAATTTTGGGCCCATGAATATCGAAAAGAGTATTGTGATGAGCAATTTCCCAGAATGAATTATGCATAGAAATTAAGGTGTAATATATTGTTTTTTAGAGTAAATTATGTACAATAATTATAGTTTTAAAATATAATGATAAATTTAAATTGTCAATATCTTTTGTTTAGAAATTATATAAAACAATAAAATATCAATGATTCTTCTATAGAGATTAAACAAATAAAAGACATCAACTAATATTTATTCATGTATATTTATTATGTCACTTTTTGGGAGTTGGCATAGTGATGTGTCATCCTACATGGAAGGTGGATATATGACATTTCTCCTCATATGAGGAAGTAGGTATCCCATTTTGTGGTAGGAGCATCTTTCCATGTTTCGGCATCTTTTGGGTGTTGTAAGAGGTTTATGACGCATAAGAACTATGACAAATTCTATGACATTATAATAGCTAGAAATAGAAGGGATGAGCCAAATGTCATTTCCATGCATGACACTATAAGAGGCATCTTTGACTTAGCCCATTATGGGGAACCAAAGTTTGGGATATCACAGGTTGTAAAAGAATCGTTTATTAATAGTCAATTATGAATGATTCTCTTATAGCTAGAAGTGTTGTCATTTATGACATATTTTATGATGATGTAAGAGCATGTGTCATACCTACTTTGGGAAAATTTGGGACACCCAAGTATGGAGGGTTGTAAGAGTTGTAAGGGAATATTGTACAAGTGTCACATGAGTCAAACATGTGTTTGGAAAGTGTGTCACATGGATTGGACACCCATCTCTTGTTGCTTTCTCTAGAAGCTTCCTTCATGCTTGTATCTTTCTACAAATAAGGTGCTTGTTGGAATAGTTTGTATGGTTGATTTACAGGTGTTGTTATGCTATCTAAATCACTCTAGATACTATGTTTTGGTGAACTTGTGGAAGAGCTTGGCTCTCTAATTGTATTGTACCCACTTTTGTTTACTTAATAATACATTGAGTTGTGGTTTAGAGTGTGGAGTTTTTTACCTGAAAAGGTTTTCCCCACATACATCTTGTGTAATGGTATTTCTAATTTAATTTATGTTGTGTATCTTCTTCTATGTCCACACCATTGGTGACCCTAATATTATTTTGGGCCCACAAATATTCAAAAAAAGTATTTCCCAATGCCTTGTATTTTAGAAGTTTCCTATGCAAATAGAATGTAATGGTGAGGGAATGCATATAGGTGCATTTCATTGGGCTTTAGTGACCTATATGTCCTTGTTAATGTTACTAGTGCCATTGCTAGCATATGTGCCTCTGCTTGGACTTCTTGGAGTCATGGGCATGTCTCTTATGTGCATATTTTATATCTTCACAATTTGAACATGTTTTCTTTTGGTCCTATGTCTATGTGATGTGGATTTTTAATAGGTAACTTTTGCAAGTATGAATAAACCATACTATTTATGTGCTTATTTATGGGTTTGGAGATGACTCCTTGTTATCAAAATGTTGTGTCTAGTTCTCAAGGTAGGTCTGTTGTAGGCATGAGATGTCATGCCACCTAATGTTGAGTAGTTGAGAGCTATCACTTGTCACCATACCTTATTCTTTCAAGGCATGAATTTTAATAATCAGGAATTTGTTGGTTGTCCTCTTCTCATCCTTTGAGTTGCATTCTACTTACGATAATGGGACTATTGTTGCAACCTACTACAAGGATATAAGATTTGAATATTGATTTGATATATGAAGACATGTGCACTAGGTGGTTCTCCTTCTCTACAAGACTACAAAACTAAAAGATGTTGACTTGTATGATTTTAAGATAATTTCACCCCTACTCATACATACTTCAATTTGATCCAATGTGGATTTTTCCCTCATACAAGTGTAATTATTAAATGCCTATTATAGTGTGCTAAATGGACATGGCTTACGTTGGTCTAAAATGCAAATCCAAGTGTGTCTATGCCCTTAATGTTGAGAAAGAGAGATGGATGTTATAAATACATAATTCTAAGATGTAAAATAGGATAGTATCTTGGGCATTTCATGTACAAGGGCATGCTTAAAATATAAATTCTAGAGAAACAAACACTACATATTTGATTTGGGTGATGTAGTCATTTGTATATCAACTTAGAGAAGGTGTAGTCATGACATTTCATCTCCATTGTATAGACCTATCTCTTCGATGGAATAAGTTGTTTTAGCAAGTCATGAGAGTGTGTGTCATGGATCCTCAAGTCACATTTGTTGGCTTATTGTTTTGAGGACATGTTAGTTTCACACCACTATATGTCACCACAACATTTTACAATTGGCTCTTTCTTAATGCAAGTGAGGTATTTTTGAGCTATTGCAAATCTATACACAGACCTAAAATATGTGATGATTCATAAATTTATGTATTATACTGAAATGAGAACTATGTAGTGCGGTTCTCATTACAAGTTTGTGTGTGTGTGTGTGTGTGTGTGTGTGTGTGTGTGTGTGTGTGTGTGTGTGTGTATTTGTATTGTTTTGTTACCTTGACTATGTTTCTCAATTGGATAGGCATTGGTCATAAATGGAGAAGGCCTGAACATAAAATTTAAAGACATCTCTCTTTCTTACTATTTGTAGTTTAGAAGTAGTTGATAGGCTATACTCACTAGTATGATTAAACATTACAATTTATCCATATCCTAAGTGAATTCAAGATGAAAAATCTTCAAAGGATCATGTTGGTGTAGTTTGTAAGTTATACATGTGCATTGTTTAGTTAAGGGAATTCATCTTAAGAGGTATAAATTAGTTTCCTATCATTTGTTTCATGTTCATACTTTTAATTTTATCTACTTATTTTAAGGTCTTTTAGGTCTAGTCATTGTTTCCATAGGGTGTGGTTAGTCAAGGCCTAAACTATAGTTTTTTATTTGTATATATTTGTCTTATCCAAATACCTCTAGGGAACACCCTTGTAGGTTTAGCATAGCCCATAGTCAAAGAAGAGCCTACCCACAGTTATTAATTGGTGTCTAACTATTTATTCTTTGTTCATGAGTCTTGCCTCTTTTTCCAAGACAACTACACTCCCCTTATCTTGGTTTTGAGTGTCAAATCTAGGAGAATGAAGAAACAATTTTGATCACCAACACATTCTTTGTGAACATTAAAAGTAAATATTTAAACACTGATACAAAAGATACAAGATAGGTATACAGTAATATATCATTCTCAAATTTTTCTTCTATACATCTTGATATGAACACTTCTTCAAACTTAAAAAATAGAAAAAATATATAAAAAGTAGCTTCTACATAAGAATCAAAATAAGCACAAACTACAAGAAGTTTCAACTATATATGAAAATGAAAAGAAGCATAGAGGGAGAAGGGTTAGAAAATTATAAATGTGCCAAAAGTGATGTGGAAATGTAACATGACATGTGCAATATGATGGCCTAATCAATCTCCATGTGATATGGCAATACACCTCTACATGATGCAAAGATAACTCTTCACATTATGTGGTAGAAAATCTCCATGTGATGTGTGCATACCATTTAATAAGGCTTTGTGTGATGTAGTATTAAGTCTCCACATGATGTGTGCATGTCATGTAATAGATCTTCTACATGATACAATCATAATTCTCCATGTGGTGTAGTAGTAGATCTCAACACAAGGTGGTTTAATCATGCAGTAATAGTTTTGTTTAGGTAAACAGTGATGATTCTATTAGAAATGAAAGTACAACTACTTCAAATGGAAATCTGATTCAAATACGTTTAATGATCTTATACTAGTGTATTATCAATGGAGATTGCATTAAAATAGAAAATCCACTATAGAGAAAATATCAAGCCTAAAGAACTAAACACAATGACACAGTGTTTACATGGAGAAAACCCTTGTGGGTAAAAAAGTCCAGTAGGAAAGAGGCACAAGTTTCTATTAATCTATAAAATATTGTATAATACATCAACAACACAACTCTCTCCACCATTCTTCAATCCTACAACATTCTTGCAGCACCTGAGTATCTAAAACCTATATTACAACAACAAATACAATGGAAAATACTTGTAGAAGTACTCTCACACCTCCCTAGGTGTTCAATTTCTCTCTCATGGGAATATCCAACCTATAAACATTAAATGCCATCTTACAAGCACCTTACACTTGTCCAAAAATAGCCATGTAAGGTTGTGCACCCAATACTAAATCTAGCCTTTTATAGCATCTTATGACATGTCATAACCATCATAGATTCCACCAAAGCGTATCTTTCCAAGATAGGAACCTTGGGCTAAACATAGAAACTTACAACTCATTAATATCCATCATATGCATCATAGTGTTATAGAATCTTATGACAACTTGCAACTATCATAGATTCTTTACATGCACCCATCATACATGATAAAAATAATAGATTCTCCCAAGGTGGTGCCTACACTCATTTAATATTGATTTTTACAATTGTCAATCGTAAATGTCACTTATTAATTTCCTCCGGTGAATTTGGATTTACCATTGCCAGTGAAAACTCCCTCATTCCCTTATGGGTAATTAGAAGTTACAAATAATAAAATGGAATAAATACAATATTGGTACATTATAAATCAACCCATAGGAAATAAAAAAAATCATGCACTAGAAACAAGGCCCATAGCCTTGAGCTACACCATATGAACTTCTCTGTGCTCAAGGGTTTGGTCAATGAATCTGCAACATTCTCCTGAGTGTCTATCTTCTTCAGCTCAATATGTTCATTTGCAACAAAATATCAAACAATGTGATACTAAACATCAACATGCTTATTCTGAGCATGATACATAGGATTCTTGGCTAATTAGATAGCACTCTAGCTATCACAACCAATCTGAATGATCCTGCAATCAAAACCAATACCTATACACAGTCTCCTCAACCAAACTACCTCCTTAGAGATATGAGTAGCAACCATATACTCTTCTTTTGTGGTGGACAAAGCAACTATGGACTGCCTCTTACTCATCCAACTCACCACTCCTCCAAATAGAGTAAACACAACCACTAGTGGACCTTCGACTATCCAAGTCACCTACCCAATCCAAATCAACAAATACCTATATGTCTAAAGATTTATCAACACTATTAGTAGCAAAATAAACTAAACAATGATCAAGAGTACCTACAAGATATTTAAACGTGCCCTCTCCACATAATTCTAATGTTGTCTACTAGGGTTAGACATAAATCTACTCAAAACTCCCACTGCTTGGGCAATATCTGGTCTAGTGCAAACCATTGTATACATCAAACTCCCTACAACACTAGCATATGGCACATTAGACATATCCTCAAAATCATCTTTATTCTTTGGACACATATCTAATGAAAGATTAGTACCAATGGGCAGAGGAACTCTAACTAGGTTACAGTCCTGCATACTGAATCTTTGCAAAATAGTATTCACATACTTACTCCATGATAACTAAAGCTTTTTGTTACCTCTATCCTTCCTGATCTCCATCCTCAAAATATACTTGGCTGCTCTAATATCCTTCATATCAAATGCACCTGAAAGTTGAGCTTTCATCTGACCAATCATAACCTTAGTATTGCTGAATATAACATGTCATCAATGTACAATGCAATGATCATTATAGAATCACCAATACAATGATCCTCCTCACTTCTAGCAAAACCCAATTTCAATACAAATAAATCAAACTTTTGATGCCACATTCTAGGTGATGTTTCAATACATAGAGAGATCTCTTCAACCTGCAAACCCAATGTTCTTTTCCTTTTACCTCAAAACCTGTACGCTGTTGCATATAAATTTCTTCCTTAAGATCTCCATGCAAGAATGCAGTCTTAACATGCATTTGTTCAATCTCCCAATAATAAGCTATAGTAATGGATAAAATAAATCTAATAGAAGTAAATTTAGTAACAGGAGAGAAAATCTCACCAAAATCAACTCCCTCTCTAGGAGTAGCCCTTGGCTACTAGGCTAGCTTTATACTTCTCCAATGACTGGTCTACTCCAAATTTCTTCTTGAAGACCCACTTACAACCTATGGCCTTTCTTCCTTATGGAAAATGAACAAGATCCCATGTGTTACAAGAGTCTAAAGCCATCATCTCCTCCTATATGGCTAACTGCCAAGACTCACTATCATCTAAAAGAATAGCTTCCCTATAGGATCTAGGTTCATCATTAGTATTGTTACCATTTTTCACTTACATCTCAAACTGGTGGAGATGGTAGAACAAATTTATTTTTTAGAGTGAAGGTTGACATTTTATGCTATAAGTTATTTGCATAGTTAGAATGTTTAGTGATATTGTAGTTCAATTGTTCAACAAAAGAGAAGAAGTTTTGATTATCATTCATTTGTAGAAAGGTGCATAAAAGATAAGTTATTTCATTACACTACCATGTTTATTTGTCTTACAAATGAAATACATAAAAGAAATAAAAATTGCATTGAATGAAGATTGATAGATCAAATATCCCACACAAGCCATTGGAATAGCTGAACAAATGCAAATATAAGGAAGATACTATGCATCTAAAGATAGAGGAGAGAAAGTCATAGCCATCATTGCCTTTAGTGTCTTTAGTCTCTGAGGTTCCATTTTCTCCTTCCTCCTGATCTCTGATAAGAACCTGCAAAAATTGGAAAAGGTCCTGTTAGAGCTCTGGTTATGAGTTCTTAATGCGTCTATTGAAACATGCATAATACGTTGCTTATGATGCGCTATATCAAATATACATCACTCACATGAAAGGGGAACTGAAAGAGAAGCAATCATTGAACTTCAATATTTTTTATCTAATCTGTTTATTTCATGTGTAGGTATAGGATAAGTCATGTAGCTGATTGAAGACAAATCAGCATGTGGTGTTAAGTGGGCTCCCACAAGGGTCGATCCTAGCATACTTCCCCCCTTAGTCTCAAAGGGGATGGAATGGAAAAGAGAGATCATTATTCACATTGTCTAAATTGAATAATTAAACTGAAGGAGTATCAAATCAATCAGATGCATTAGTTTCTAGAACAAGACATACTCATGATTGTAGTTTAAGAAATGAAATGAAACCATAAGGATGAACTAAACTCATCTAGGACAACATTTAATGCATAAGTACAACTGTCATTATTGCTATAGTAGCAATTGAGGGAGTGGAAGTCATAAATGAACATCATAGATCCATGTATAGGATAGTCAGAACATCAGGTATATTCCATTCATACATCTTTCATAACATTGTATGCCAAATCAATGCAAATGTACTTCCTCATTCAAAGAGTGCATGATTGTTTTGGTCATAGCATAGCATTAGAGATAAATATCATTTTATGCATGATTTATCAAACTAAAGAGTGCAAATGAAACATGTATTCTTTACTAATATATTACATCTATGAGGAGACAGTCAGGCTAGTGCATCCATCATGTATATTATTTTCCATGCTATAGTAGGGTGAAAAGTGCTATCTTTCAATATGGCATGCCAAGTATGCATTTGATAGAACACAGAAAACTACAAATCATATGCCATGTTATAGAGTAGCCATGTCAAATAATACATAGGAGAAGATGCAGGTGGAATAGCTAAAGAATCATAAACTACAGATGTATATAGTGTCACTTCATCATGAAAGAATAGTTAAGTGAATAAAGAAGCAACATTCATGATCATTTATATAGTTGTAGCACAAAGAAGAATCTCAGTGTCTGAATATAGCTATAGGAAGTAGCTCATCAAGTGCATAACATGTGTACTATAGAATACATGTGGGGTTTCAATGCTCATATCCAGCTTCAGAGGAGCAATACTCATTTTTATGTTGGCATGAATAAAGGCATATGTTGTTATATAATATGTAAAAGTTACGTCTATCATGAGAAGCATGTCTTTTCCATTTTAATGCTATAGGAGGAATATAGTCAAAATAAAAATATTCAAAAATGATGAAGGGTCAGCCATAGTGATCATTTGTTGTCATAGTACAAAAAAGAGAGAATCTCCATATCAACAAATGAATCTGAGTTGGTTTTGTGTCTATAGAAAATGACAATTGAAATTTAGTATATGTGGTCCATGTCTGAGCAAGCACATCATTATTTTGACCAAATGAGAGGTAACAGGTTCATATGCAGGTGCATAGAATGGAGACAACGCCAATCTATATGTCCCAGATAATACTTAGAAAAGAGTTAAGGACTAAATGTTATAGTCTCAGACATCACAAAGTGTTCAGAGAAATAAAACTACAGCCATGACCTAGCTCAGTACATCACTTTATATATTTTCAATAATAGTAATGAAGTAGTCATGGTCTATAATGGAAGAGGGTACCTTTTCTTCATACAAGTAAATCACTTGAATTTTAAGAAAAATGGCATAACAGATATAGAGAAGAAATGGAAGTTCTTGTTTAGATGAATGGAAATAAACATTTTGTGCCAACATAGTCACTGGTCCATACCACAAGAACATTCTATTTTTTAAGAAAAGCTTCAAACATACAGGGAACATTTTGGCAATCTCATTTCTATGCCATCAAAGAAACTTTTGGTTTTGAAATAAAATCATAGACATTAAGGAGCATTTGAAGGTTCAAATTGTTATAAGAGGGAAAAATTGTAGAAAAAGAAATGCATTTAGAGATAAGATATAGCCATAGACAAGGGACCTTCCTTCTTCAAAAGGGTTGAAATATAGTGATATGTTTATGCACAGAGATATTGTTATGCTAATTATAGCCTCATAGGAGCAAACCCTCAAAAAAGTGAAGATTTCAATACATTTTCTTGTACACTAACATCAAACCCTATTAAAGAGCTTCAGATTTAAAAGAAAAATAAGGTATTCCAGAATATTCAAGCAAAACATACTAAAAAATGAAAGCATATAGCCCCGACCTAATAGTACATACATCTCACAAGGAATATAAAGAAGAAATGTCTTTATCTGGTGACCTCCTAAGTCAATACCAAGCTCATGTAAATCAGAGAAAATTAAAGAGAGATATATGAGCTCATAGAGAAGTCTTACCCTATTTTTTGAGTGAGGAAAATACATAATGACCGTAGGTTTGGCTTTTGAAGAAGCTCATAACAAGTTTCTCGTGGTAGCCCATACAGTGAAAGAAATGACAGAGAAGAACACAAACAAAGCCATCGGGAAGAAATATAGAGGTCGTGGCTGGAGAAGTCATTTCATCCCAAAAAATAGAGAAAAATGGATACAAATCATGCAGAGAGTTCTTACCTTTGGTTTCTTGCCGAGATTGATTCAAGGTCCAATAGAATCAACTCAGAAATGTCTAGGTTTTAGGTTCAAACCCTAGGGTTTGAAGGTGGCTGCAGAACCCCATTTTCCATCAAATGTAAAAGTCAAAATGAGCCTAAAAGAATAGGGCAAATGTGTTTTGTCTTTAGGGTTTCTTTTCACCCTAATTCAAAAGGTATTTTTTATCACATTTTATTTGTATTTTGAGACATAAACTAATGCCTTCATGGTACTGAGTAGCTTGTATTTTGCCTAAGTCTCAAAGACTTGAGGAGGGGTTGAAAACCATAGTAGGTTATAGGTTTTCCTTGCACTTCATGAAGGTTTGAAACCTTATAAAACATTTTAACCCCTTTTGAAGATAATACACATGGTAAGGGCTTTAAGCTTTTTGATGTTCATTGCCTAGGTCATATAACTTTAGTACCATCCGCAAACCTTTTGAAATATGAAATAGGTCCATATGCCTTAAGTATTTTTCTTTTGGAGAGATCAAAGAGAACATAAGCCTCCCAGGCTTTATTTTTTGTAGAAAACTATAATATGCCTTGATATTTTTATGATTTTTTATAGAAAAATCAATTGATATGTATTGTAAATACTTGGTGAAATTATAAGCCATTTATCATTATTTACAAAATTCAAATCGAATTGGGATGTAAAATAAACTACAAACATTGTAAAGTTTTGTTTTAAAGAAATATTTTATGAATTGCTTTAAAATCAAAACTAGTTTTATGCAGTTAAAACAAATAAAGCAAATCAAATATTCTTTTAGATTTGCTTTCTTTTGGGGTAGAATGGACACAAAAACTGAGTTTTTTCTGAACAGAGAAAGTAGATTTTGGTGGGACCACCTAAGAGGACACCTTGGCAGCTTTTATTTTTCAATTTGGTGGCAATTTGAAGGATTTATTTTTGGCTTTTCTGAGAAGCACAAAAATGGATTTCTATATCTATTTTTAGGAGCTTTTTTGGAGAGATCTCTGGGCATGCATTTATAGGAGAAAATTTTAGTTTTTCTCATTTAGTTGATACAATTTATTTCTTTTCTCTTGAGAACATAGAGAGTTGTATATAGGTAATTGACTCAGTTAGCTTATTTTTGCATTGTACTCCTTCCAGTTCAATATAACAGGTTTCTCTATTTCATCTACTAGTCTTTTTTGCAGTTTTGATCTGATGTCTCATTGTGCTAGTATTATGTCCTTTGTAATGTCTCTTTACTGTGAAATTGCATGTTGATCCTAGTTGTAATTTGTGTTTAATATGAACCTTATTATAAATTATTTTAGGATCAAATCTCGTAGGTGGGGTTGTGGAAGTTTAAGTTTGTCAGGTTGTTTGTGGGTAGAGATATTTCATTTAGATTAAAATTTAGGGTTTAGAGTTTCATTCCAATTCTCTTTCTATCATTTTTCCCTTGCAAGTCAATTAGATTAGAAAAAATAGTAGGATAGCCAGCTCACTCTGGAGATTCACTCTTAATACATATCACCCATAATCTAAGAGTGTTTCCATGTGTCAACAAATAGCTAAGTCTTCTGTAAGCTTAGCATAGAGTGCATATTTGATTGATAACAATTTTTGACATGCCCGGTGGGACTCTAAATTTTTTTTAGAGAAGTTTTAAATTCTTAAAGCTGTTGTTCTAGTATAAGCAGCAGTGTTCCAGCCTTTGGAGGCCTTTTACAATATACTTGGCGACTCAATTTTCTCTGGTCTTACATACAAAACTAGTGCATTTAGCTTATTAGAACAAAATCAGGATAGATTAGGCTGACTCAGTCCAATTGCATGTTCATAGATCACTGATATTTGGTGTGTGTATCAGTGATCTCAGCCCTTGGAGGCATAAAATTAATCATATCTGGCGACTCTGAGTTCGAATCTACCGGTTTTGATATGATCAAGTGATGGTATGTTATAAAAATCATTTTTTCATTCCATTTTCCATCTTGCAGATGAGTAGAAATGTTAACTTTTCATAGCCAACAAGTATACCCACCCCCATACTATGAAAACACAAGTTACCCATCTCCATGTTGGCCATATCAGGCTAATTATGCTATTGTTTCCAATTCCATGGCCCTTCAAAACCAAAATGCACAGTATATTTTCCACCCTCCCACTCCTGCTCAGCCTCTTTACCAGCTGTACACAAGCAACCATAATGTTGTTTTTAGTCCAAATACTCAGGATGCTTACCACATGCCCATTCCTACCCAATCTCCTAGTCAGCCAAAATAGTCTAAAACATCAGAGCTTAAAGTCATGATTAAAGATATTGTGTTAGATTTGTAGTAGTAGCTAGAGGAGATTAAGAAGTAGTACCAATATAATTTACAACAGGAAGAGTGGGCTTGCCCAGGTTATCAGTACCAACAAGAAGGGGAATTTCAAGGGTGGCCATTTGAAGAGTATAATATGCAGCAACAAGAGTTGGATTACCAAGCCTATCTTCATGAATAGGAGCTAGAGGCTCAAAAGAGATAGTTTGAAGAGAATCTAGAGAGAGAGGTAGTTGCACAAACAAAGCTTTTCCTTGCTCAATCCCAAGCAGCCCATTCTCTTCCAAAACAACTGACTCAAGAAGAGGTTCGTAAGTATAAATTTCCAAGCTTTAGATAAGATAAGCCTCTTAATGCCCCTAAAGTTGAAATTCTAGGTTTCAAGCAAAGTGAATCCTTTTCCTCCTAAGAGCTTACTTAGTTTTGAATGCAAATAGACTCCCTAGAAAGTCAAAATCCCATGTCTTAGAGGTTCTAATTTTGTTGAGGAGCCTGTTAGCATTCGAGACCAGTTCATTAACTAGCAAAAGGAATCTAGGCAGGTAAATTTACTGCATATAGCTATGGAGCAATATCGGTTAGAGTAGTGAAAGATCAAACCAGAAAAGACTCCTCCTAATCAGCCTTCCAATGTTTGTATTAATGATCCTCCTTGTTTTGTAAAAGATAATAATTTTTTTCCAGAAAGTCATGTAGTACAAGAGGCTGATTCACATGAAAAGTTTGATGTTGTTTATTTAGAGCAAGTTGATTCAAATATGACCTTGAATCCTCTGCATTTTGATTCCTTCAAAAATTGTTTTAATGTTGTTCATAAGATGCATGAAAGTGGAGTTCAGAGCTTGCAAGATGAAAGCTTGAAATTGCAAAGACAGAATGCTCAAGTTGTGTTGGAGGAAGCACCAATTTTAGAACAGCAAGAGGGTCCTTAACAATATGAGGAGTTGTTGTTTGAATCCAAGCAATCTGATAATAAGGTCTTAGATCAAGAAGAAGAGTGTAAGCTTGTTGGAGAACTTACACAGCTGGTTGCAGGCTATCATGAGGTAAAAGACATCCCTTTCTCATCACAAAACCAAGAAAATTTGTTTTGGAGTAGTCTTGAGATTCCTGTTACAAACATAGATGATATGCAAAACGAGGGTGTTGAACCTTAGTTTTTAGTTAACCTATTGATGAGCTTCCTGAGTTCGTGCATGAAAGTGAGAATGACATGGCTATACCAAGTTCTGACCACCACGGCAATGAGGACTACTCAAATAATGTGCTGATCCAAGAGCCAACAAGAAGGAGCAGCCCTGGTTTGAAAAGTATAGAGCTTGAGGAGGATCTAATTCAAGTAGAAATTGAGCTTTTCTGCTCACATTTAGAGCTTATGCCATCATTTATGGAAGGAGGTTACTTGGAACAACAAAAGCAAGAAGTGGAAATGGTTGTATTTTTAGATGAATTATTGGTTATAAAGTAGCCTAATCAGCAGCCTGATCTTGACTGGATAGAGGAGTTGCCCTCCTATTTCACAGAGCAACTTGAAGTTGTTGTGCAAATTGATGGCTTGTTACAATAGGTTAGTTTATTATTTGACTTCATTATTGAGGAAACACCTATTTTAGAGTGTATCTCCTCAAGCAATCTTGAATATTTTGAGCCTAGTAGCACCCTTGCTAAGAATCTTTAAAGTTTTGATAGTTTTGATGAATTACTAGCTACTCTAATGAAGGAGAATGACCCATTAACCAAAGAGGAGGAAGCCACATGGAGGGCTATTATGCAAGGTATAGATCATGTTGTTGTTTCTAGTCCAAAACCTTTAAGGGGATGTCCTATTAGGTATCTAGCTAGGTTGGCATGCAATAAGGAGCAGCCTCATAGTGATAATAATTTAGCTTAGCAAAGAGAGTATAAAGTTAAGATCAATCAACCTACTGTCTTACTTGAATAGTTTAACAAATAGGATAGATGGCTAAGTGATTGTATTTTCTTTCTTGGAGGAGTGTTACAGTAGTTTGTTGAAGTTTTGATTGTTCTCCACCTTTTTGGGTTGATTAATAACCTTATGGAGTATTGCAAATTATAAAGGAACGGCAGTTATTTTCTTGAGCCAGTGAATGGTTTTGTCTGACCAGTTACTATGGCTGATTAGAGTAGGTTAGAGTTAGGGTATTTTTAGTTAATAAGTGCTTCACATACATTTACTTTTAGTAATTTTGTTTCCCTAAGTGTTGCTACACAAGTTTTCTGACCACCAGGGCCTTCTAGTTTGTTTTTCAGTTTGGTTTGTTTTGTTTTCTGTTGCTGTTTAGACTGGTTGGAGAGCTAAATTTCAATGTTTTATGAGTTTGAGAAGAGCACAGTATGAATCAATGCCCAATGGATATTCAAGGCAATTGATCTGATACTTTGCAGGCAAGTATATAGCAAAAGTCGCCAAAAATGTTACCATTTTTCATTTTATGCATGATTGATCAAACTAAAGAGTGCAAATGAAACAACATGTATTCTTAACTGATATATTACATCTATGAGGAGATAGTCAGTCTAGTGCATCCATCATGTATATTATTTTCCATGCTATAGTAGGGTGAAAAGTGATATCTTTCAATATGGCATGCCAAGTATGCATTTGATAGAACACAGAAAACTACAAATCATATGCCATGTTATAGAGTTGACATGTCAAATAGTACACAGGAGAAGATGCAGGTGGAACAAATAAAGAATCATAAACTATAGAAGTGTACAGTGTTAATTCATCATGAAAGAACAATTAAGTGAATAAATAAGCAGCATTCATGATCATTTATACAGTTGTAGAAAAAAGAAGAATCTTAGTGTCTGAATATAGCTACAGGAAGCAGCAAATCAAGTGCATAACATGTGTACTATGGAATACATGTGGGGTTTCAATGCTCATACCCATCTTTAGAGGAGAAATACACATTTTTATGTTGGCATGAATAAAGGCATATATTTTTATATAATATGTAAAAGTTACGTATGTCATGAGAAGCATGTATTTGCCATTTTAATGCTATAGGAGCCATACAGTCAAAATAACAATATTCAGAAATGATGAAGGGTCAGCCATAGTGATCATTTACTGTCACAGTATAGAAAAGAGAGCATCTCCATATCAACAAGTGAATCTAAATTGGTTTTGTGTATACAGAAAATGACAATTGAAATTCATTATATGTGGTCCATGTCTCAGCAAGAACATCATTATTTTGACCAAATGAGAGGCAACAGGTTCATATAAAGGTGGGTAGAATGGAGACAATGCCAATCTAGATGATCCAGACGATACTTAGAAAAGAGTGAAGGAGTAAATGTTATAGTCTTAGCCATCACAAAGTGTTCAAAGAAAGAAAACTACAGCCGTGGCCCAACTCAATACATCACTTTCTATCTTTTTAATAATAGTAATGAAGCAATCATGGTTTGTAATGGAAGAGGGCACCTTTTCTTCATACAAGTAAATCATTTGAGTTTTAAGAAAAATGATATAACAAATACAAAGAAGAAATAGAAGTTCTTATTCAGATGAATGGAAACAATCATTTTGTACCAACATAGTCACTGGTCCATGTTGGCAAGAGACACTATATGGAGTCATGATTATTGTCATTGATGGCAACAAAGTTCATCCCACACATCCGTAGGACATGGTGTGTCTCCACCGGAAGTCAGATTGAAGAATGTTGTGGTCCATTAAACAAGAACAGAGCATGTGGCAAGGTCTGACAGACATGTCCAGATCTCTCAGAGGAAGTATCTTGGTGTAGTGCAGATTTGGGAATGTCAAGAGGACTACCTTGAGTGATATATTCCAAGGATTTAGCCTCCAGTGATAGATGAGGAAAAAGATATGAATACTTGAGTATCAGGTTCCTGAGTAACAGTATGAATAGAGGAAGAATTGACTGGTAGAACATTAGACATTATTCCAGATGTGTTACTGATGGTAGTAAAGGTTATGAAGGCATGAATTATGTTTGGCCAACATGATTAATGATTTTCTCAAGTATATCCATGATCCGCATTACTTGGTAAGCAAGGATTCAGCCGACAGATCAGAATTTGTGAAAAGATTGACTATTCCGGGTGCTGACTAGAAAAGTGATGAAATCACTTTTGTGGATATATATACATGATGGATTTAGTTGTGAAGTGTGTTGTTGTTATTATTGATGTGCGAATAAAAGTAGTAGAGCAGAACTAAAGCAGTAAGAAAGGTCTGATATGTGAAAGGAAAGCAGCATAGTGAAAAGGAAAGATGAAGTGCAGCAGATCTGTATACTGAGCCTAACTGAAACTGAACTCCAGCATATGTGGCTGCTTCCAATTAGTTCAAGTACTATATAACATTCTTTTTTAGACAGTGTGTCTCTTTATAGGAAGTGTGCCTCTTTGTGAGCAGTGTGCTCGGGTAGTGAGCCCTAATTGGCAAGTGCCATTTTGTACTTTCATTCTTCTAACAGAGAATACAATCTTGGGTTAATCACCTCATGGTTTTCTCCCTTATCAGGGTTTCCATGTCAAAAATATTGTGTCATGTGTATCTCTATTTCATGATTATAATTGCTTGTTTGAATTGATATAGCACTAATCATTAACTAAGTTCAAAAAATAGAAATATTTAAGATAACTGATTCACCCCCCTCTCAGTTATCAACAATTGGTATCAGAGCTAAGTTCCTCCTAACAAAGTCTAACAGCTTGAGGAAGATCTGGGAATTCAAATGGATGCATATGGTTTAAGAGAGAAACTCAAGATTGCTCTTGATTATCTTGAACAGTCAAACTCTGAAGTCAATGAATTAAAGGAAAGACTCAAACAGGCTGATGAGTTCATGAGAGAACTAAAAGACAAATTAACTCTCTCTATGAAAAAGAGAAAGGAGCTACTTCAGCAATTGGCAAGACAAGGTGAAGCAAATAATGCAAATGAAGAGCTGAAGGAGAAAATCAAGTTGTGTGAAAAATTATCAAAACAAATCATTATGGTAAGACATGAAATGGAATCAAGAGTTATGAAGTTTACCCAAGAAGTTGAAGAGAAAAGAAAAACTAAAGATAATCTAAGACAATCTCTCAAAGAAAAATTAGAAGATTGCCACAAGATGGATAGAATTATCAGACATCTTGAAGATGCTAAAGATAATGAAGAAAAACTTGAGGATCAAATTGTCTCTCTCAAAAGGGATCTTCAAACAGCAAATGAATATAAAGAGAAATTCAAGATAAGTTCTGCTCAACTTGAAGTTCTTCTTGGAAATCAAAAGAGGGTACATGACAAGTATAGTTTGGGATATGAGAAAGGAGAAAGCTCTGGATCCGGTTAGAAGAATTTTGAATCAGAAAATCCAAAGAACTCATTTAGAAGACCTCCAGTAAGACAGCCTAATGCTCAAAGATATCCTTCCTTCAATGGATACTGCCACAACTGCAATATATTTGGTCATAAAGCTAATCAGTGCAGAAAGAGAATGAATCAAACTAATTCATCATTCTTCGAACAATGTTTTAACTGCAAAAGGTATGGTCACAAATCTCATGAATGCAGAAATAGGCAAATGAACAAATCATTCAATGGTAGATGCTTTACATGAAATAGAATAGGTCATATGGCTAATCAATGCAGATCAAGAGGATATCAATCAAATATGCAAAGAAATGTTGTTTGCCAAATCTGAAATAGATCCAGTCATATTGCAAAATTCTATAGAAGCAAGAATCAGGACAAAAAAAGTCTAATATATCATAATCAGAATCAAGATAAGGGTAAACAAAAGGTGAATGTGGATGAAGTTAAGAGTGAGATGGACAAGATTTGGGTGAAGAAAAGTACAGAGAATGTAGAGGTTGGATCTGCACCAGACTCTGGTGCTGATATTCCTTCTAGAAATTAAAAGGTGAGCTCTGGCTCAGGGGGAGACACAAAGAAAACCTTATTCCCCCAGCTAGTTAATTGGTGCCTGAAATTGGCACATGAGAAGCTGTGGATCAAAGAGTTTCTAGAGAAACATCTAAAGAAGGTCTGGTAAAAATTTGAGAGATCTGCAAAAAGATTTGAAGAGTCTTCCGATGAAACATGTGTTTTCACAAGACTGGTCTGGAAATAGAGCATCCAGAATAAATTAGGTCAAGCATTTATTACAACCTGACATTAGGGCTTGTGGAGCAATATAAGGGTTTTCTTATTAATCACTTGTTCATTCTACATTCAAGAAGAAATGAAAAGGAGCTCTGCAACTAATTTTTCAAAGATCGAGATGATTCTTCATACAGCTTAATCCTGATTTCATCGTGTGCCCTAAATTGTAGAAAAAGTATTGTTTGTTCTTGATATTTTTCAGTAAGATTTCTTGATGATGGCTACTCCGAATATAGTAAAGATCTCTGATAGACCTTGCCCCACATTCAAGAAACATCCATACAAATCCTTGGAGGTAGATCCCCTAGGAGCATTTTCCAATGTTCTGCATGGTGTTTTACACATTGAAGATATTATGGTTTACATACACGTAAGTGTTGAAGAGTTTGGGGAATTCAAACTAAGAGATATCTATCACAAACAACTGTTAGATGATTCATTTGAGCTCAAACCCCAATACAAGGGCCTCTAAAATAAGCACTTTGCACAATACATACACTTCCCATATTTTACTGAGGATGAATGGGTCAGGTATATTTTGAGCAGAATACATGACAACTTTATGTGGTTAAATGGACCATTCAAAATCACAAAAGATGCCATCAGGGCAGTTCGAATTGCACTCATCTGGTGGAATTCCTATTCTTAAATCTGTGAAGAATCAAACTGTGAGTAAGGCTACTAGATCCAAGTTTGACAAAAGAGTAATGACAGTAGATGACATCTCTGATCCGGATGTCAAGTTTGCCTCCATGATCATTGGATATAAAATATATCATTCTAGTAGGGAAAATTCAGTACCTGGAACTGCCATCTACACCGCATATGAAATGCTAAGAAAGGATGCAGACTATGATCTTTGTTAGCTTCTCTTAAACCAACTCTTGGAGAATCTATAGAAAATAAAGAAAGACAAAAAGAATTCATTCAAGTATGGTGGATTAATATTGTGCTTATTCTACTACTTTATGAATGAGCTTCCTGGATCTAGTGGCTGGGTGTGGGAGAATGATAGACTAGTGGCTATCCAAATCAGAGATTATCTGATTGGACTTGGTGATAACAAAGCACAAAATACAGCTCTGTGGGGTTATTTCAAGAATTTTTAGAACATGATGCAAGCAAGAGAAAGGATTCCATAGTCTCTTGTTGAAAAATACAAAGACAGTTTGTTTTATGGTAGAGACCGATCAGTGCCTAATGGAGGCAGTAGAACCAAGAACTGTATGGATCATGCCCATGGGGTATGAAGTTGATGAACAACTTGTAGAGCTGCATGTTCAACACATGCTGAGTCAACCAAAGGATCCAAAGGTAGAAAGGTTTGGAACCTTTGAGGAGCTGAGTGTAAAGATTCATGTGGAACTCAGAGAACCAGAGATCAAAAGGAAGGTGAGAAAAGAAGTAGAAAATGTTGCTCAAGGCCTTGGCATCTCCAAGGAGGCACTTGATGCCAACAGAGAAAAGAGGCAAAGGGTTGAGGAAGAGAAGAAAGAGGCAGAAAAGGGAAGCAAGGTAAGTGCTCTGGTAGAAACCTCAACCTGGACCAGATCTTCAAAAAGATCTGCACCTGTCACTGCCAACAGCTCAAGGGCATCTAAACCGAAAGCACAATCATCTGGCAAAGGAGAAAAGAGAATAAAGACAAAAGCTGCAAGAGCTTATGTCAGTCAAAGGGATGAAGAGGAGACTGAATCTGATGAAGAAGTCAGGAAAATGAAGAAACAAAAGAAATCATCCAGTAAACACTCTACCGATAAAGGAGAAGAAGAGAAGGAAAAGGAATTTGTTGAAAAACCCACTCTCTCCTTAGATGTTGTAGTGAAAGCAGTCACTGTGGATGGGAACCTGCAACCCTTAACAGAATTTTATGATGATTATAATGAAGCAGATAAAAGGATTCTGGAGGAAGCCACAATTCAGTTTTTGAACACTTACAACAAAGCTTTCATTGAAATTATCTCTCTAATCCCCAAAAGCTTAGAGAAAAGACTTGAAATGAGGAAGAATAATGCTTGAGCAAAAGATCTCGAGATCCGGGAACAGATAGCTATTTAGCTATTTCCTTCAATTGACCCCAAAATAATGAATATGATATTCAAAGATTGCAAGGATGAGTTCCAGAGCAAAGCCAGGATGAATCAGCTAATGCTTGGTGAAACTGATAAAGTGGCAAAAGAGACTGAAGAGATCCTCCGAAATGCCTTTAAAAAATTCAACATTCCTATTATAGAGGACTTGGGTGCAGAGACAGCTATGGACTTGGAATCCTCTACTCCAGAAGAAGTGGGCCTTGAATAGACTAACATCTCTCCTCCTGTTTCCCCCATAGCCTCTGGATCTAAAAGAGAAGAAAGAGTATAGGAGAAAGAAGCAGAGGTGAAAGAAAAAGAAGATGACAATACTAAGAATGCTGAAGGAGAGAAAGCTTCAAGAAATAAGGGTGCAAAAGAGAAGAAACATCTGTCTCTAGCAAGAGACACTGTAGAATCTGTCAAGGACTTCTTGACAAAAGAGAGCATGGAAATTGATGAACCGGAATGGCTAAAAGGACCATTTGATTTTGACTCTCTTTCTTCGATACAAACAATGATGATAGCTTCATTTGCAAATGCCAAAGCAAATGAGAAACTACTAAAATCTCACATGAAAGACTGTGAGTTTATTGCAGCTGCATCCGGAGTGCTTGAAAAAATTATGCCATCATTTTAGAAGGATCCCACAGCCTCTACATCCGGTAATCTCAATACTCTAGTCAACAATGTTAGCACACATTTTGATTCTCTAGAGAAGTCAGCTGAAGAAAAGGTCTGGAAGGAGTTTTTGGATAAGAGACTCTCTAAAGTACAGGGTTTGATAACAAATGATAGGAAAGTTATGGACATTGGGATAAAGAGCTTCGAAAATGCTCTTAAAGATGTCAGAAATATGTACAAATTTTGCTTATCTTGGCCCACAGTGACCAAATATATTGAAAGGAAAATAAAAGAACAAGAGGATAAACTATTAAGTCTATCTCAAAGTTTTGATCCTCTCTCATCCTCTATAGTGAATCAAGAGTGTCAGACTATTGCAATCACAAATGCAATAAAGATTTTTGAGAAGGAAAGAAAGAACATAATCAGCCGGATGGGTGAACTTAGAGGGATAATCATCCCAAAGTTAGAGGCCATGCATGAGGCCATACAAGAAGCTCAGATCACAGCTCAGACTAGTGATCCAACAGATCTAAAAAGAGCAGATGCGCTTGCATTTTTATTGAGTGGTCATATATCAATTTTGGATAGGATGAAGCGGAGTTGGGTGACAAAAGTTGTATAGTTGAAGAATACTTTTGTAGACATACTTAAAAACATGTAAGTACAACTTGTCTATAAACCTATGCAAATATGTATAGACTGTTTTTGAAAATTTTGGTGTGCGGACCCTACCCTTTGCCATTGATCTCAAAGGGGGAGTGAGGAGCAGTGAAAAATGAGGAATCCAACTAAGGGGGAGTTCTAAAAAATGTATATAAAACAGAGCATCAGCCAAGGGGGAGCATAGTGTATACACTTAGTCATTTTTTACTATCAATGCCAAAGGGGGAGATTGTTAGCAAGAGACACTATATGGAGTCATGATTATTGTCATTGATGGCAACAAAGTTCATCCCACACATCCGCAGGACATGGTGTGTCTCCACCAGAAGTCAAATTGAAGAATGTTGTGGTCCGATAAACAAGAACAGAGCATGTGGCAAGGTCTGACAGATAGGTCCAGATCTCTCAGAGGAAGTATTTTGGTGTAGTACAGATTTGGGGACGTCAAGAGGACTACCTTGAGTGATAGATTCCAAGGATTTAGCCTCCGGTGATAGATGAGGAAAAAGATATGAATACTTGAGTACCGGGTTCCTGAGTAACAGTATGAATAGAGGAAGAACTAACTAGTAGAACATCAAACATTATTCCGGATGTGTTACTGATGGTAGTAAAGGTTATGAAGGCATGAATTATGTTTGGCTGACATGATTAATGATTTTCTCAAGTATATCCATGATCCGCATTACTTGGTAAGCAAGGATTCAGCTGACAGATCAGAATTTGTGAAAAGATTGACTATTCCGCGTGCCGACTAGAAAAGTGATGAAATCACTTTTACAGATATATATACATGATGGATTTAGTTGTGAAGTGAGTTGTTGTTATTATTGATGTGCAAATAAAAGCAGTAGAGCAGAACTGAAGCAGTAAGAAAGGTCCGGTATGTGAAAGGACAGAAGCATAGTGAAAAGGAAAGATGAAGTGCAGCAAATCAGTATACTAAGCCTAACCGGAACTGAACTCCAGCATATGTGGATGCTTCCAATTAGTTCAAGTACTATATAACACTCTTTTGTAGACAGTGTGTCTCTTTGTAGGAAGTGTGCCTCTTTGTGAGCAGTGTGCTTGGGCAGTGAGCCCTAATTGGCAAGTGTCATTTTGTACTTTCATTCTTCTAATAGAGAATACAATCTTGGGTTAATCACCCTGTGGTTTTCTCCCTTAACAGGGTTTCCACATCAAAAATATTGTGTCATGTGTATCTCTGTTTCATGATTATATTTGCTTGTTTGAATTGATACAGCACTAATCATTAACTAAGTTCAAAAAGCAGAAATATTTAAGATAACTGATTCACCCCCCCTCTCAATTATCAACAGTCCATACCACAAGAACATTCTTTTTTTTAAGACTAGATTCAAACATACAAGGAACATTTTGGCAAGCTCATTTCTGTGCCATCAAAGAAAATTTTGGGTTCCATATAAAATCATAGACATTGAAGAGCATTTGAAGGTTCAAATTCTTATAAGAGGGAAAAATTGTAGAGAAAGAAATGCATTTAGAGATAAGATATAGTCGCGGCAGAGGGAGCTTCCTTCTTTAAAAGGGTCAAAATATAGTGATATGTTTATGCACATAGATACCATTATGCTAATCACGGCATCATAGAAGAAAACCCTCAGAAAAGTGAAGATTTTAATGCATTTTCTGGTACACTAACATCAAAACCCTATTAAAGAGCTTCAAATTTAAAAGAAAAATAAGGTTTTCCAGAATATTCAGGCAAAACATACTAAAAAATGAAAGCATATGGCCACCGCCTAATAGTACATATAGCTCATAGGGAGTGTAAAGCATAAATGTCTTTATCTTGTGACCTCCTAAGTCAATACCAAGCTCATGTAAATCAGAGAAAATCAAAGAGACATACAAGCTCACAAAGAAGTCTTACCTTGTTTTCTGAGTGAGGAAAATACATAACGACCGCAGGTTTGGATTTGTTTTTCCTTTTGAAAAAGCTCAGAACAAGTTGCTCATGGCAGCCCATACAGTGAAAGAAATGACAGGGAAGAATACAAACAAAGCCATTAGGAAGATATACAGAGGCCACGGCTGAAGAAGCCCTTTCATCACAAAAAATGGAGAAAAATGGATACATATCATGCAGAGAGTTCTTATCTTTGGTTTCCTATCGAGATTGATGCAAGGTCCAACAGAATCAACTTAGAAATGTCTAGGTTTCAACTTCAAACCCTAAGGTTTGAAGGTAGCTGTAGAGCCCCATTTTCCACCAAATGTAAAAGTCAAAATGAGCTCAAAAGAATAGGGCAAATATGTTTTGTCTTTAGGATTTCTTTTCACCCTAATTCAAATAGTATTTTTTATCACATTTTATTTATATTTTGAGACAAACTAATACCTTCGTCATATTGAGTATCTTGTATTTTGCCTAAGTCTCAAAGACTTGAGGAGGGGTCGAAAACCATAGCACATTATAGGTTTCATTGCACTTCATGAAGGTTTGAAACCTTATAAAACATTTTAACCCCTTTTGAAGATAATACACATGGCAAGGGCTTTAAGTCTTTTGATGTCCATTGCCTAGGTCACATACCTTTAGTACCATCCACAAACCTTTTGAAATATGAAATAGGTCCATATGCCTTAAGTATTTTCTTTTGCAGAAATCAAAGAGAAGATAAGCCTCCTAGGCTTTATTTTTTTTAGAAAACTATAATATGCCTTGATATTTTTATGATTTTTTTATAGAAAAATCAATTGATATGTATTGTAAATACTTGGTGAAATTATAAGCCTAGTATCATTATTTACAAAAATCAAATCAAATTGGGGTGTTAAATAAATTGCAAACATTGTAAAGTTTTGTTTTAAAGCAATATTTTATGAATTGCTTTAAAATCAAAACTATTTTTATGTAGTTAAAACAAATAAAGAAAATCAAATACTATTATAGATTTGCTTTCTTTTGGGGAAGAATGGACACAAAAACTGAGTTTTTCTGAACAAAGAAAGTAGATTTTGGTGGGACCACCTATGAGGACACCTTGGCAGCTTTTTTTTTAAATTTTGGTGGCATTTTGAAGGCTTTATTTTTGGCTTTTTTTAGGAGCACAAAAATGGATTTCTATATCTATTTTTAGGAGCTTTTTTGGAGTGATCTTTGGGCAGGCATTTATAGGAGAAAAAGTTAGTTTTTTCTCAGTCAGTTGATACCATTTGTTTCTTCTCTATTGAGCACATAGGGAGTTGTATATAGGCAGTTGACTCAGTTAGCTTATTTTTGCATTGAACTCCTTCCAGTTCAATATAACAGGTTTCTCTATTTCATGTATTGGTCTTTTTTGTAGTTTTGATCTGATGTCTCATTGTGGTAGTAATATGTCCTTTGTAATGTCTCTTTACTATGAAATTGCATGTTGATCCTGGTTGTAATTTGTGTTTAATCTGAACCTTATTATAAATTATTTTAGGATTAAATCTCGTAGGTGGGGTTGTGGAAGTTTATGTTTGAAGGGTTGTTTGTGGGTAGAGATATTTCATTTAGATTAAAATTTAGTGTTTAGAGTTTCACTCTAGTTCTCTTTCTATCCCTTTTCCCTTGCAAGTCAATTAGATTAGAAAAATTATTAGGAGAGCCAACTCACTCTGGAGATTCACTCTCAATATAGATCACCCACAACCTGAGAGTGTTTCCATGTGTCAATAGATAGCTAAATCCTTTGTAAGCCTAGCATAGGGTGCATATTTGATTGATAACAAGTACTCAATAAAGAAAATATACAATAGGAATCTAGTGGGCTGTACAAGTTAACTAGATTCCATTGTCTTGTGGATCTCCTCAAAGGTGGAGTAAGAGTCTCAACTTGTTGTTCTACATGATCATCTATACCAACTTCTTTTGTAACAATAGATTCATCTTCATCAGAACTACTCAAATCTTCTTCTTCTTCTTCTTCACCCTCCAATCCATCATTCTATTCTTCCTAAGGTGCATCTTTCTTCTCTAAATCATAGTGCACTCCCTTTACCTTTTCTTCTTTTTCTTTTGGTTGCTCAAGTTTAGAAATAGCTCTAAGTTCCCTAAAAATAACATCTCTAGAATAGATAATCTTAAGGGTTAGTGGGTTCCAAACCTTATACCTTTGACATTATCACCATATCCAATGAATGTACACTTTTAAGCTTTTGGATCCAACTTAGATTGCTTTTCCTTAGGCACACAAATAAAATCCTCACAACTAAAAACCATTAAATGTGAAATGGAAGGTTACTTACTTGTCCACACTTCATAAGGTTCAAATCAAGAGCCTTATAAGGAGATCTATTAATCAAGTAGAAAGTAGTAGACACAACCTATACCCAAAAGCATTTATCCAACTGTGCATCACTCAGCATACTTCAAGCTCTTTCCATGATTTATAGGTTCATCCTTTTTGCAACACCATTCTGTTGTGGTGTATATCGAGTTATCTTTTTTTCTGATAATACCTGCATACTTGCAAAACTCATCAAATTCCTTAGAGAAATATTCCCAACCATTGTCAGATCTTAATATTTTTTAGCTTCAATCCTAATTGGTTTTCAACTAAGACTTTAAAATCCTTAAACTTAGTGAAAACATCAGATTTGTCTTTCATTAGATAAATTCATGTAAATCTTGATACATCATCAATGAAGGTAAAAATATAATGATATTTTTTTATAGAATCATTATCCATAGGTCTAAACACATTCATATGAATAATCTCTAACTTCTCTTTTGCTATATTGCTTCCTAAAGGAAATGGTTTTTTGTTTTGTTTACCAAACACACTGATGTAGGAGCATCCAGTGGTGTAAGGGCAATCTTGCATCACCCAAAAAGAAGTTAATTCAAAATCATTGTAGTTGTTTTCATTTCTTTCCATAATTAGTGTTTCTAGTTCCATAATATCCAGGATAATAATGTAGGACTTTCAGTTTTTCCAAAATTGCTAAAAATAGCGACCTGCCTATTTTGGAAAGTGTACCTGCTATTTTTAGAAAGTTTGCATTTGGGCACGTAATGAAGCAAAAACTTCCAAAAAGTTACATAATGGAAATATAAGACCTTTGGCGAAGGAATCAGGGAAAGATCATTTGTGAGCTGAAAGATATTAAAGTTTTTGTTTTTTGAAAAGCCCCTGAAAATTTCTAGAACGAGATATGAGGCACTAAAACTTCCCATAACATCTTGAAAAATTGATGGAAATCCATTTATGAATTTCCAGTGTGATAGTTCACATCGCGAGCTTTTCGGTGCTTAAAACGGTTCATCAATCAGACACTTGGATCAAAAGATATACTTCCCAGAAGTTGACCTACTTTTGGAGGGAGTTACACATTTTGAAATTTGGCTGAAGGCTGCCAAAAAGTGCTATTTATGACTATTTTAGGAACCCTGGGCAGTAGTAGAGTTAAGGGAGCCAGTGTAGATTCAAGAATAGGTTGGAAAATAGAAACCCTAGCTGATTTGGGGTTACAGAAGGTTGAAGATTCTAGAGTCTTGAGGTTGGGAAAGTTGTAATGTGTTGCAGCAAGTAGAGGATTCATCCTCTGATTGTAATTGAGCTTCTGTAATGTAAAGAGTTGCCCAGTTCAATAAAAGAAAGTTCTATTTGCCGTGTTTAATATCTGTTATTGTGTGTTTTATGATTTACCCCCTTCATCAAGTGGTATCAGAGCAAGGGTTCCTGAGTGTGTAGATAGATCGCCGACCATGAGGTAGTTTGCACCAGGACCTGAGGTTGTGGGTTTGCTACAGAGACCAAGATGCCCCCACGAAGAAATCATGTTGGGAGGAATGCTTTGACGGAAGAGGGTTTTAGAGCCCTACAAAGACAAATTGATGTATTGCAAGAGGAGCTACGAAGAGGGTTTGAGCCGATGATAAGAGAAGAAAGTGAAGATGAAGATGAAGAAGAGCTATCTGAGGAAGAACAAGAAGCTACCGGAGATGCTGCAGAAGTTAGATTGTTGAGGGCCATTTTGAAGATTAGAAAGAGGCCTAGGATTGAAGTATCTACATATTCTGGAGATTTAAATCTAGAACAACTTATTGATTGGATCAATGACATGGAGGAGTATTTTGAGTATGAAGATGTGGAGGACCCAGATCGAGTTAAGTTTACAAAAATAAAGTTGAAGGGCCACGCCAATATTTGGTGGAAGGAAGTCCAATTAGAGAGGAATAGAAGAGGAAAAGGAAAGATCACTAGATGAGATCAGATGGTGGAGAAACTAAAGAAGCAGTTCATTCCTGTGGACTATGAGATGGAATTGCTAAAGAAGCTGCAAGGACTGAAGCAAGGTAACAAGTCTATTAAGGAGTATACAGAAGAGTTTTATAAAATTACTATCAGGACAGGCCATGCAGAGCCCAACAAGGAGAAGGTAGCTCATTACATTAATGGGTTGAGGTTGAGTATTCAAGAGGAGTTGAGCCTGGTCAGAATGACCACACATAGAAGATGCGTACCGGTTTTCCCTGAAGGTGGAAGAGAAGCTGAATAAAAGATTTGACAGCAAGGAAAGGGGAAGAGGTCAAGGTGGAAGGACTGGTGGAAGACCCTATGGGGGCCAAAATGAAGATGCAAAGAAAAGTGAAGAAGCTAGCACCAGTCAAAATTAGATAGGTGATAATACCTACCGCCCTCATGACCAGAACAATGGTGAGCAAAGAGGAAGAGGAAGAGACAGACCTGGGCAAGGACCTGGAAGAGGAGGTTTCAGAGGAACCTGTTTCCAATGTGAAGAAGAAGGGCATCGAGCATACGAGTGTCTGCAACATCAAGGAAGGATGAATAGAAGACCTAAAGGTAATGCACAAGTTGCACATGTGGATGAAGATGCACAGTCTAAGCACTCTAAAGATGCAAAAAGGGGAGAAACCCTAGTTGTCAGAAGAACTTTGTTGAATGAGATAGAACCCAATTAGAGGAAGAGTTTACTCTGCATAAGGTGCAAATGTGAAGGTAAGTCTTGTGATATTATTATTGACAGTGGAAGCACTGATAATCTTGTTTTAGAGGAGATGGTTGACAAGTTGAAGTTGACAAGACGAAAGCATCTGCATCCATACCGGATTGCATGGTTGCAGAAGGACCATAGAGCTTTGGTCAATGAATAGTGTTGAGTGAAGTTCAAGATTGGTGACTACCATGATGAGGTACTGTGTGACATTATACCGATGGATGCATGTCATATGTTATTGGGGAGGTCGTGGCAGTATGATAGGAGTGTTGTCCAGGATGGCTGTGCAAATACATACTCCCTAACAAAGGATGGAGTCCATCATAAGTTGAAGCCCTTGAAGGAGGTGGAAGAAAAGGTATGTAGTACTGCCAAAATTTGCTTGGTAGATGGTAGAAAGTTTTTGGAGGGTATGAATCATGAGCATCATTGCTTTGCATTAATTCCTAAGATCAGTCAAGAGCAATGTGAAGATGTACCAGCAGAAGTCTCAAAAATGTTGGAAGAATTTCAAGATATTGTCTCTGATAATGTACCAGAAGGTTTACCACTAGTGAGGAAGATAAGTCATCAAATGGATTTGATACCAGGAGTTAGTTTGCTAAATAAGGCAGCCCACAGAAATACTCCAGCAGAGAATGAAGAGTTGAACAGACAAGTTCATGAGCTATTAAGGAAGGGACTGATAAGGGAGAGCCTAAGTCCATGTGTGGTACCTGCAGTACTAGCACCAAAGAAAGATGGAGAGTGGAGGATGTGTATAGATTCCTAAGCCATCAACAAGATCACAATCAAGTACAGATTTCCATTGCCGAGAATGGATGACATAATGGATTGTTTGAGTGGAGCCAAGTATTTCATGAAAATTGATCTAAAGAGTGGGTATCACCAGATTCGAATCAGAGAAGGAGATGAATGGAAGACAACCTTCAAGACAAAGGAGGGTTTGTATGAGTGGTTAGTCATGCCATTTGGGCTAACCAATGCACTGAGCACATTCATGCGGCTCATGAATGAGGTACTGAAAGAATTTTTGGGAAGTTTTGTTATTGTTTATTTGGATGATATTTTGATTTTCAGTAAGACTTGGAATTAGCATCTGATGCATATCAAAGGAGTTCTAGAGAAGCTGAGGGAGGAGAAGTTGCTAATTAATCTGAAGAAATGTAGTTTTGCAAAGGAGTTGGTATACTTGGGATTTGTTGTCTTAGAGGAAGGTCTTAAGATGGACCCAGAAAAAGTAAGGGCTATCATTTAATGGCCTATGCCAAGGAGTGCAACAGAGGTAAGATCTTTTCATGGTTTGGCAAGTTTTTACAGAAAGTTTATCAGGAATTTTAGTAGCATTTGTGCACCCCTAATTGAGACAATCAGAGGGGATAGAAAAGAGTTTATATGGACTAAAGGAGCAGACAAGAGCTTTGACACGTTGAAGCAAAAAGTCATAGAACAACCTATTTTGGCACTTCCAAATTTTAATAAGGTATTTTAGGTAGATTGTGATGCTAGTGGTAGTGGTATAGGAGCTGTTTTGAGCCAAGAAGGTAAGTCCATTGCCTATTTTAGTGAGAAGCTTAATGATGCCAAGAAAAAGTATTCTATTTATGATCAATAATTTTATACAATAGTTCAGGCTTTGAAGAAATGGAGACATTATTTGTTGCCAAAAGAGTTTGTTTTATATACTGATCATCAGGCTTTGTAGTATCTTATAGTCAAGGGAAGTTGAACCAAAGGCACTTAAAATGGGTTGAGTTTTTGCAGAGTTATACCTTTGTTTTGAAGCACAGGAGTGGGAAGTCCAACAGAGTTGTAGATGCCTTAAGCAGAAGGCAAAATTTGTTGACAGAAATGAAGATAGAGGTTGTTGGGTTCGATGAGCTCAAAAGGTTGTATCCTAAAGATCCAGATTTTGCAGAGGCTTGGAAAGCTTGTCTAGAGCCTGTTACTTTGGATAGGACAAAATGGTTGGATTTCATAATCCAAGATGGCATGTTGTTTAGAGGAAGCCAGTTGTGCATTCTGAGGAGTTCCATGAGAGAGAACCTGATTAAGGAGAAGCATAGTGGAGGATTGGCTGGACACTTTGGTCGAGATAAGACCATTTCTATTGTTGGTGAAAATTATTCTTGGCCATAGTTGCAGCAGGATGTGAGGAAGTTTGTGTAGAGTTGCAGAGTATGTCAGATGGCAAAAGGAACAAGTCAGAATACAGGGTTGTATCAACCATTACCTATACCAGAGAATCCATGGGATGATATTAGTATGGATTTCATTCTTGGTTTACCAAGGACATAGAGAGGGCATGATTCTATTTTTGTGGTGGTGGACAGATTCTCAAAGATGGCACATTTTATTCCTTGTAAGAAGACTAATGATGCTGTTCATATTGCAGAGTTATTTTTCAGGGAAGTGGTGAGACTACATGGTCTACCAAAGAGCATAGTTTCAGATCGAGATACCAAGTTTGTTGGTTATTTCTGGATGACATTGTGGAAGAAGTTGAAGACATATTTGAAGTTTAGTTCTACACACCATCCAGAGACTGATGGACAAACTGAAGTGGTGAATAGGAGTTTGGGTAATCTGCTACGATGCTTAGTAGGAGATAAGCCCAAGGGATGGGATTTGATTTTACCATAGGCAGAATTTGCTTACAATGATTCTGTCAATAGGAGTATTGGTAAATCACCATTCCAGATTATATATGGCAATAGCCCAAGAAATGCTTCTGAGTTAAGGAAGCTAGACAACGGAGAAAAGACAAGTGTTGAAGCTGAAGACTTTGCAGAACATCTAAAGAATTTGCATGAAGAGGTGAGAAAGCACATTAATAAAATGAATATTTAGCACAAGGCTAAGGCAGATCAGAAGAGGAGACATAAGGAATTCCATGTAGGAGATGAAGTCATGGTTCACTTGAGAAAAGAAAGGTTCCCAATTGGAACATACAATAAGTTGAAAATGAAGAAATTTGGACCATGGAAAATTTTGAAGAAACCTGATTCAAGAAATGCATATGAGGTAGAGCTGCCGAGTAGGATCAATATTTACCCTATTTTCAATATTATTGATTTATCAAAATATCATGAAGGTGGAACAGAGAATGGACCAACAAAAGAATAGTGGAGTATTCTGGCATCTACTTCAACAAAGGAGATAGAAGAGATCTTGGATAGCCGTGTGGGAAGAAGTACTTGGAACAAGTAATATGAAGAATATCTGGTAAAATGGAAAGGAAGGCCTGTTGAAGATTCTTCTTGGTTGTCTAAGGCAGAGGTTGACCATTTGGGTTTTCCTCACACAAACACATGAGACGTGACAGGGTCACTTCTCAAATTACCCTAGGTGTCTGATGCAGGAGCATCCAGTGGTGTAAGGGCAATATTGCATCACCCAAAAAGAAGTTAATTCAAAATCATTGTAGTTGTTTTCATTTCTTTCCATAGTTAGTGTTTTTGGTTCCATAATATCCAGGATAATAATGTAGGACTTTCAGTTTTTCCAAAACTGCTAAAAATAGCGACCTGCCTATTTTGGAAAGTGTACCTGCTATTTTTAGAAAGTTTGCATTTGGGCACGTAATGAAGCAAAAACTTCCAAAAAGTTACATAACGGAAATATAAGACCTTTGGCGAAGGAATCAGGCAAAGATCATTTGTGAGCTGAAAGATATTAAAGTTTTTGTTTTCTGAAAAGCCCCTAAAAATTTTTGGAACGATATATGAGGCGCTAAAACTTCCCATAACATCCTAAAAAGTTGATGGAAATCAATTTATGAATTTTTGGCATGATAGTTCACATCGCGAGCTTTTCGGTGCTTAAAACAGTTCATCAATCGGACACCTGGATCAAAAGTTATGCTTCCCAGAAGTTGACCTACTTTTGGAGGGAGTTACAAATTTTAAAATTTGGCTGGAGGCCACCAAAAAGTGCTATTTATGACTATTTTAGGAACCCTGGGCAATAGTAGAGTTAAGGGGGCCAGTGTAGAGTCAAGAATAGGTGGGAAAACAGAAACCCTAGCTATTTTGGGGTTACAGAAGGCTGAAGATTCTAGAGTCTTGAGCTTGGGAAAGTTGTAATGTGTTGCAGCTAGTAGAGGATTCATCCTTTGATTGTAATTGAGCTTCTGTAATGTAAAGAGTTGCCCAGTTCAATAAAAGAAAGTTCTATTTGTTGTGTTCAATATCTGTTTTGTGTGTTTTGTGATTTACCCCCTTCATCACACACAATGCTAACAGAAATCAAAGTGCTCATTAGAATAAGAGAAACCAGCCAACAAATTTTTATTCTTAATAGTTTTCAATACATTATTGCCTGTGTGACCCAATCTGCGGTCCCACAACATATATGTATTTTTAGTACTAGCCTCATATACATAAGAGGCATTACAAACTATAGTGGCTTCAAGCTTAAACAAGTTTTCCAATATTTTTCTATTTGCTACCACCATGTTCCCTCTCACCAATGTGCAGCCATGCTTGTCAAATGTTACATGCACTCCCGAATCATTAAACTTAGAAATTGAAATCAGATTTCTAGGTAATCTAGGAACATTCAAAACACTAAGGAGGGTTTTAATCCTCCCATCACTGAAATAAAACAAGACCTTGCTTTTCCCAAATATTAGATATATATCTAGTCATCTCCAAGGTAGATATTACCTCCATCATACTCTTCGTATGTGGAAAACCATTCCTTATGCAGGGTCATATGAAATGAGCATCCTAAGTCAACCAACCAATGATCATTAGCAACAACATTACAAGTAGAAAGTAAAACATCTTCATCTGCATTTGAGGACTTATCAGAAGCATTCTCCCACTATTTTCTTAAGTTTCTGCACTGTTTATTTACATGTCCCCTTTTACTGCAGTTCCAACACTTCACTCTATTCTTCTTCCCAGGAGTCTTAGAATGGCCCTTGGATTTGTCCTTACCCTTTTTCTGATCTCCTTTTGGTCCTCTTTCCTTAGAGCTTCCCCTGACACTGAGAGCATCATCTGAACTATTTGAACTCTTCTTCCTCAATTCCCATGCTAGTAAAAATGCAACAAGAGCATCCAACTTCAGATTTATGAGGTTAGCAGTGATAACTAGTATGACATTCTCCCTATTGGTATGTGGTGACTAATCATGCAAGTACTATTCACTCATAATGTATTATCATTTTCTCTCTTTTTGCCTATTCAGAGTCAGTTGTTAATTTGTATTAACCGACAAAAGAAAAATGACATTATAAAACCCTAATTCTAAAAGATTCCAAAAATCTTGTTATAAGTGACTAGGATGTATGTTATGGAAATACATTTATGAGATTGTAATATATTGTACACTAGATAATAAAATCATTGGATGACTGAGTCTCTGTGGATGTAGCCCATATTGGGTGAACCATATTAAATTTCTATGTTGATCTCTTTTGTGTTATTCTTCATTGTTATATTTAGGTTATTTAATTTACATATAATTGTTAGTGTTTGTTGCTTAGATCTACCTGAACCCTAACAATTGGTATCAAAGGAAGTTGTGTTTGATTATCGTCTGCAAGAAGGTCTCACGATTGAGTGGGAGTCTCACGATTAAGTGGGAGCAATGGCAGACGAGGGTAAATTGAAGGTAAATAAATTTAATGGGAAGAATTATCAATTATGGAAGATGCAAATGGAGGATTATCTCTATTAGAAGGATCTATGGAGGTCATTTGAAGGAAAACCCAAGAAACCAGCAATAATGACTGATGAAGATTGGGAACTTCTAAATAGAAGGGCACTGGGAACCATTCGGTTGTGCCTAGCACCATCTATGGAATTCAATATAAGAGAAGTGAAGACAATGGATGAACTGATGAAAGCTTTGGCAAAATTGTATGAAAAACCCCCAGCCTCTAATAAGTTATTTCAAATGAAACATTTGTTTAACTGAAAATGATTGAAGGTGGAACTATGTCAGATCATTTAAATGACTTTAATATGATTACCATTCAATTAACTTCTGTAAAAGTGAAATTTGATGAAGAGGTGAGGGTCCTCTTAGTTTTATGTTCTTTGCTAGAAAGAATGAATAGCTTAGTAATGGTTATAAGTAACTCTGTCTCTAGTTCAAATACTTTTAAATTTGATGATGTTGTTGGTGTTATCCTTAGCAAGGAAATGCGATGGGAAAGCACAGGTGAGAGTTCAACATCAGGTAATGCTTTGACTATAGAGAATAGGGGAAGAAGAAAGGAGAGAGGAAAAAGCCCAAAAAATCATCGGAGGAAAGTTGAAGAAAGGTAAATCTAAATCTAGAGGAAGAATGGATTGCTGGTACTGTGGAAAGCCAAGGCACTTGAAGAAGGATTGTTGGTCTCGAAAGAGAAAACAAGGAGATGGACAACATGATGACAATAAGGAAGCTAATGTTGTAAGTAATAAATTATAGGATGCTTCAAATCTATGTTTAGACAATGCTAATGATTTCTAGGGTAATAGATTTAGGGGCTTCATTTCATGCCAAACCCCATAGGAAATATTTTGTAGATTATGTTCAAGTTAATTTTGGACAGGTATATTTGGGTGATGATGAGCCCTGTTAGATTGTTGGATAAGGAAAGATAAATATCAAGTTGTAGAATGGCAATGAATGGTTGCTACAGTAGGTATGGCATGTTCCAAATTTGAGAAGGAATTTAATCTCTGCAAGACAATTGGGTAGTAAAGGCTATATAGTTACCTTTTTAGACAAAGTCTGGAAGGTCACTAAAGGTAAACTAGTAGTAACTAAAGGTGAAAAGGTAGGCACATTGTATTTGTGTACTGGTAATACTTATTCTACCTTACCTGTTATAGAAACAGTTGCTACTGAGATAGTTATAGAACTTACTACAGGGACAAAAATAGAATTGTGGCACCATAGACCTGGGCACATGAGTGAGAAAGGGATGAAGATCCTTCACTCTAGAAAGTTTCTACCAGGTTTGAAGCAAATTGACTTGGATTTCTGTGAAAATTGTGTTTATGGAAAATAGAAAAGAGTCTAATTTCTCAAAGTTGGGAAAGAGAAGAAGAGTGAGAAATAAGAGCTTTTACATTCAAATGTCTGGGGACCAACTCAGGTATCTTCTCTTGGTGGCTCTTTCTATTATGTTACTTTAATTGATGATGTAACTAGGAAAACATGGGTGTATTTCTTAAAACAAAAATTAAAAGTATTTGAAACTTTTAAAAAATAAAAAGCTTTGGTTGAGAATGAGATAGGAAAAAAGTTGAAGTGACTCAGATCTGATAATGGAGGTGAGTATTGTAGCAGAGAATTTGAGAATTATTATTCATATAATGGAATCCGTAGGTAGAAAATAGTTCCTAGAACCCTACAAGAAAATGGTGTGTCTAAGAGGATGAATAGAACTATTATGGAGCATGCAAGGAGCATGAGATTGCATGTTGGACTACCCTTACACTTTTGGGTAGATGTTGCACATACTGTTGTTTATTTAATAAACAGGGGACCTACAAATCCTTTGGATGGTGGCATTCTAGAGGAGGCATGGATGGGTAAAAAGGTAAACTATTCATTTCTATAAACCTTTGTTTGTGAAGCTATTGTCCATGTTGATATTGAAAATAGAACCAAGCTTAAGGCAAAGTCTAAAAATGTACTTTCATTGGATATGGAGTAGATGAGTTTGGTTATCAGTTATGGGATTATGAAAATCAAAAAATTATTAGGAGCAAAGATGTAATATTCAATAAGAAGGTCATATATAAGGATTAGCTGCAAGAAAAGAAGTGTGAAGAAGCCAAAAAGGAATATGTAGAGAAGACAGTATGTATGAGAAGACATGGGACAAGACAAACAAAAAATTATTTTGGTCTCAAAGTCAGTATGTAGAGAAGGTGTTGAAAAGGTTTAACATACAAAATGCAAAAGCATTTAGAACACCTTTCCCTAGTAATTTTAAGTTGACTAAGGAAATGTGTCCAAAGACATAAGAGGAGGAAGACAAAATGTCTAAGATACCATATGCATTAGTTGTTGGCAACTTGATGTATGTAATGGTATGCACAAGGCCAGATATTGTACATGTAGTGGGAGTTGCGAACAGGTATATGAGCAATCCAAGAATGGAACATTGGAATGTAGTAAAATAGATTCTTTGATATTTGAGAAGTACTATTTCAAAGAAACTATGTTTTGAAGGAACAAATTCTTCTCTAAAAGGATATGTTGACTCTGATCTAGTGGGTGATATTGATAGCAGGAGGAGTACTATAGGGTATGTTTTTACTATAGGAGGTATTGAGTCAGTTGGATTTCAAGGCTACAAAAGGTTGTTGCACTTTCAACCACTAAAGCTGAGTATGTTACTGCTGTTGGCAAGAGACACTATATGGACTCATGAATGTTATCACTGATGGCAACACAAGTTATCCCACACATCCGCCGGACATGATGAGTCTTTACCGGAAGTTAGATTGAAGAAGCGTTGAGGTCCAATAAGCAAGAACAGAGCAGTTAGTAAGGTCTGACAGATAGGTTTGGATCTCTCAGAAGAAGTATCTCAGTGAAGTGTAGATTTGAGGAAGTCAAGAGGAGTACCTTGACAAATAGAATCCAAGGATTTAGCCTCCAGTGTTGAAAGGATGAAGAGATATGAATACTTGAGTGTCGAGTTCCTAATTGACAGTGTGAGCAGAGGAAGAACTGACTGGCAGAACACTAGACATTATTCTGGATGTGTTACTAATGATGATAAAGGTTCTTAAGGCATAAGTTATGATGGGCCAACATGATTGATAACTTATATAGGTATATCCTTGATCTGCATTACTTGGTATGCAAGGATTCGACTGACAGATCAGAGTTTGAGAAAAATATTGACTATTCTAGATGCCGACTAGAAAGGTGATGAAATCACTTGTGCAGATATCTATATATATATATATATATATATATATATATATATATATATATATATATATATATATATATATATATATATATATATATATGATTGATTTAGATGTGAAGATGTGTGTGGTGTATGTTGTAGTGGTGCGAAGAAAAGCAGAAGAGCAAAGTGAAGATACTAAAAGAGGTCCAGAATGTGACAGTATAGCTGCATCAAAGGAGAGTAAGAATGAAGTGCAGTAGATCAGTCTATTGAGCTTAACTGAAACTGAACCTCAGCATCTGTGGATGCTTCTCATCAATTCAAACATTGAGTTACCTTCCTTTTCTATAGACAGTGAGTCTCTTGTGGGCAGTGAGCCTCTTGTGAGCAGTGTGCTCAAGCAGTGAGCCCTAATTGGCATGTGCCATTTTGTATCTTCTATTCTTCTAATAGAGAATAATATCTTGGGTTAATCACCTCGTGGTTTTTCCCTTAACCAGGTTTTCCATGTCAAAATCACTGTGTCATGTGCAGTAGTGTTATTTCCTTTTCATGGTTATGTTTGCTCATTTGATTTGATATTACATTAATTGTTAAAGAAGTTCAAAAGGTAAAAGATTAAGATAACTAATTCACTCCCCCTCTCAGTTATCAACAATTGGTATCAGAGCCAAGTTCCTCCAAACAAAGCCTAACAGCTTGAGGAAGATCTGGGAATTCAAATGGATATGTATGGTATGAGGGAACAACTTTAGTCTACCTTGGATGATCTTGAGCAATCTAATTCTGAAGTCAATGAACTAAAGGAAAGAATCAAACAGGTTGATGATTGCATAAATGAACTAAGAGGGAAACTAAGTCTCTCTATGAAAAAAAGAAAGGATCTACTTCAGCAGTTGACAAGTCAAGGTGAAGCCAAAGATATAAATGAAGGTCTGAAGGAGAAAATCAAGCTATGTGAAAAGTTATCAAAAGAGACCATTATGATAAGACATGAAATGGAATCAGGAGTCATAAAATTCACCCAAGAAATTGAAGAGAAAAGAAAAATTGAAGATAGCCTAAGACAATCTCTCAAGGAGAAATCTAAAGACTGCCACAATATGGATAGAATAATTAGGCATCTAGAATCTGATCTTGAAGAAGCTAAAGAAAAGGAAGAACAACTTGAAAATTAGATTGACACTCTCAAAAGGGATCTTCAAACAACAAATGAATATAAAGAGAAATTCAAGGTAAGCTATGCTCAACTTGAAGTTCTTCTTGAAAGCCAAAAGAGGATAGACGACAAGTGTGGCTTGGGGTATGAAAAAGGGGAAAGCTCCAGATTTAGTTAGAAGAACTCTAGATCAGAAACTCTAAGAAACAGACCTAGAAGACCTCCGGTAAGGCAACCAAATGCTCAAAGATATCCATCCTTCAATGGATACTGCCACAACTGCAATAACTTTGGTCATAAAGCAAATCAGTGTAGAAGAAAAATGAATCAAACTATTACATCCTTCTTCGGATAGTGTTTCAACTACAAAAGGTATGGTCACAAATCCCATGAGTGTAGATATATAAGCATTTCATTCAATGGTAGATGCTTTGCATACAATAGAATGGGACATATGGATAATCAATGTAGATCAAGAGAATATCAATCAAATATGCAGAAAAATGTTGTTTGCTACAATTACAATAGATCCAGTCATATTGCTAAATTCTGTAGAAGCAAGAATCAGGATAAAAGGGGTCCGGTGCATCAGAATCAGAATCAAAACAAAAGAAAAAGGAAAATGAATGCAGATGAAGTTCAAAGTGAGATGAACAAGATTTGGGTAAAGAAAAGTGCAAAGAATGTTGGAAATGGATCTGTACTAGAATCTGGTACTAATATCCATTCCGGAAACTAAACAGATGAGCTCTGGCTCAGGGGGAGTAACAAAAGATAAGCCAATTCCCCTAGCCAGTCAATTGGTGCCTGAAATTGGCACATAGGTAGCTACGGATCAAAGGGTTCCTAAAGAAACATCTAAAGAAGATATGGTAAAGATTTGAGAGATCCGCAAGAAGATTTGAAGAGTCTAATCCCTCCAGAATTGATCTGGTTAAATAGTCTTCGGGTAAAAACAAGTTTTTCGTGAGTTTGATCTAGTATGAATCTAAATTGAAACATCTTGATCTACGGACATATGGGATGATTAGAAGAAGAAGTGGACATTATGATTCATCGTTAACATCAATCATAAGGGCATCATAATGATTTGAATAAGTCTCTCCCTCTCTGAAGAAGGAAAATAGAGCAACCAGAACAACTTAAGTTTTGCATTTATTACGATATGGAATTAGGGTTTTTTAGTAACAAAAAGGGTTCACTCGCTCATCATTTTCACAATTTACATTCGAGAAGAAAGGAAAAGGAGCTCTACAACAAGATTTCTCAAGAAGCAACTGCTAAACTCAAATCATTCAAGATTCACTCTGTGAACCCTACAAGCGTAAAAGGTATTTTCCATTATCAAATATCTCTCTACAAATCCTTGAATGATGGCTACTCCAAATATTGTGAAGATCTCTAATAGGCCTTGACCCATATTCAAGAAACATCCTTACAAATCCTTGGAAGTAGATCCCCTAGGAGCATTCTCTAGTGTTCCGCATGGTGTGTTGCATACAAAAGATATTAGGGTTTACATACATGCAAATATTGAAGAGTTTGGGGAATTCAAACTAAGAGACGTCTATCATAAACAATTGATAGATGATGATTTTAAACTTAAACCACAATATAAGGGCATCCAGGAGAAACATTTTGATCAGTTCGTTCATTTTCCCAACTCTGAAGAAGATGAATGGGTCTGGTATGTATTGAGTAGGGTGCATGATAACTTCCTATGGCTGAACAGACCTTGCAAAATCACTAAGGAGGCAATTAGGGCAGTAACTGGCTTACACTCCTTCGAAGGGATACCTATCCTCAAATTTGTCAAAAACCACATTGTAACTGAGGCCACCAGATCAAAGTTTGATAAGAGAGCAATGACCATTGAAGATATCACTAATCTAGATATCAAGTTTGCATCTATGATAATAGGGTATAAGATATACCACTCCAATAGGGAGAATTTAGTGTCTGGAACTGCAGTGTATACTACCTATGAGATGCTAAGAAAGAATGCAAAGTATGATCTCTATGAACTCCTTCTAAGTCAATTGATGGAAAACATACAAAAGATCAAAAAGGACAAGAAGAACTCCTTTAAATATGGTGGACTGATATTGTGTTTATTTTTCCACTTCATGAATGAGCTGCCTGGATCCAATGGATGGGTATGACAAAATAACAAACCAGTAGTAATTCAAATTAGAGATTACTTGCATGAACTTGGGGATGCTAAGGCAAGGAATATAGCTTTGTGGGGTTACTTTAAGAACTTCCAAAATATTATGCAAATCAGAGAAAGAATCCCAAAATCATTGGTTGAGAAATATAAAGATACAGTGTGCTTAATGGTAGACACTAATCAATGCCTAATGGAGGTAGTAGAGCCAAGGATAGTTTGGATCATGCCTATGGGGTATGAAGTTGATGAACAAATTGTGGAGCTACATATCTAACACATGCTAAGCCAGCCAAAGGATCCAAAGGCAGAAAGATTTAGAACCTTTGAAGAATTGAGTGTAAAAGTTCATGTGGAACTTAGACAACCGGAAATAAAGAGGAAAGTGAGAAAAGAAGTTGAAGAAGTTGCCAAAGGCTTAGGCATCTCAAAAGAGGCACTTGCTGCCAATAGAGAAAAGATGGAAAGGGCTAAGAAAGAGAAGAAAGAGGTAGAAAAGAAAAGTGAGGAAAGTGCTCTGATAGAATCTTCCACCCAGACTAGATCATCAAAGAAATCTACACCTGCCACTGCTAAAAGCTCAAGGGCATCAAAACTAGAAACAAAACTATTCGACAGAGGAGAGAAAAGAACTAAGACAAAGGCCACAAGGTCTTATGTCAGTTAGAAGGATGATGAAGAAACTGAATCAGATGAGGAGATAAAGAAAATGAAGAAGCAGAAGAAGAAAACATCCGGTGAACCCTCTACCGGCCAAGGTGAAGAAGAAAAGGCAGAGGAATTTGTTGAAAAACCCACATTGTCTTTAGATGATATTGTCAAATCAGTCACTATGGATGGAAACCTTCAGCCCATAGCTGAATTCTATGATGATTATAGTGAAGCAAACCAAAAGATCTTGCAAGAAGCATCAGTTAAGTATCTGAACATATATAACAAGGCTTTTATTGAAATTATATCTCTTATTCCAAAAATCCTAGAAAAAGAGTTAGAAATAAGAAAGAATAATGCCATGGCAAAAGATCTTGAGCTCCAGGAATAGATAGCCATTCAACTATATCCTTCAATCAATTCAAAGCAAATGAATATGATCTTCAAGGATTGCAAGGATGAATTTCAGAGCAAAGCCAGAATGAATCAGCTCATGCTTGGTGAGACTAACAAGATAGCCAAGGAAATAGAAGAGATCCTCTGAAATGCCTTCAAAAGATTCAATCTTTCTATTATAGAGGACTTGGGTGTTGATCCTTTGGCCACAGGTGTTGAAAAAGAATCCATTGAGGAAATGGCAGAAGAAGTCATGGACATCGATACAAAAAAGGATAAGGACTTGGAATCCTTTGTTCTGGAAGAGGAAGTGTATGAACAGACAAACATCACTCCTTCGGTTTCCCCTGCTGACTCTAGATCCAAAGGAGAAGAAAGAATAGAGGAGAAAGAAGCAGAGGTGAAGGAAAAAGAAGATGATAGTACCAAGGTTGTGGAAGGAGAGAAAGCTCCAAGTGACAGTTCTGTGGCTGCAGAAGAAAAGAAGAATCTGTCTCTGGCAAGAGACACTGCATAATCGGTCAAGGACTTCTTGACAAAAGAGACTATGGAAATTGATGAACTGGAACTACTAAAAGGGCCATTTTATTTTGACTCTCTTTCTCTGGTACAAACAATGAAGATAGCTTCATTTGCTCAAGCAAAGGCCAAAGAGAAACTATTTAAATCTCACATGGAAGACTGTGAGCTTATAGCAGCTGCATCTGGAGTACTAGAAAAGATCATATGCTATCTTTTCAAAAGGATCCCTCGGCCTCCTCATCTGGTAATCTCATATCTTTGATTAATAGTATTAGTACACATTTTAATTCTCTAGAGAAATCAACTGAGGAGAAGGTCAGGAAAGAGTTTTCAGATAAGAGATTCTCTAAGCTACAAGGGCTAATAGCAAATGACAGGAGAGTAATGGGTATTGGGATAAAGAGCTTGGAAAATGCTCTCAAGGATGGTGGAGATGTATACAAATTTTGTATATCTTGGTCTAAAGAAATAGTGGAGATTGAGAAGAAAGTGAAAGAATGGGAGGACAAACTAACAAAACTTTCTCAAAATTTTGATCCACTTACCACATCCATAATAAATCAAGAATGTAAGATGATTGCAGTTTTGAATGAAATCAAAAAGCTTGAAGAAGAGAAGAACAACAAAATCAGTAGGTTGAATGAACTTAGAGGAATAATTATCCCTAAGTTGGAGGCCATGCATGAGGCCCTAAGTGATGCTCAAACTATAGCCAGGACAAATGATTTGATAGATATGAAAAAGGTAGAAGCTTATGCATTCCTGTTGAGTCACAATTTTGGATAGAATGAAGTAGAGTTGGGTGATAGAATTTATCTAGTTGAAGACATCTTTTGCAGATATCCTTCAGTTTATGTAAAGTACAGCATGTATAAATACTTATGCGGATAAGTATAGAAGTGTTTTTGAGAATTTTTTTTGTGTGTAGACCCCACCCTTTGCCATTGATGTCAATGCGGGAGTGAGGAGCAGTGAAAAATGAGGAATCCAACTAAGGGGGAGCTCCAGAAAATGTACATAAAAATAGAGCATCAGCTAAGGGGGAGTATAGTGTGACACTTAGTCATTTTTCACTAAGTGTTGCCATCAATGCCAAAGGGGGAGATTGTTGGCAAGAGGCACTATATGGACTCATAAATGTTGTCATTGATGGCAACACAGGTTATCCCACAGATCCACAGGACATGATGAGTCTTTACCAGAAGTTAGATTGAAGAAGCATTGAGGTTCGGTATGCAAGAACAGAGCAGTCAGTAAGGTCTAACAGATAGGTCTGGATCTCTCAGAAGAAGTATCTCAGTGAAGTGCATATTTGGGAAAGTCAAGAGGAGTACCTTGACAAATAGAATCCAAGGATTTAGCCTCCAGTGTTGAAAGGATGAAGAGATATGAATACTTGAGTGTCAGGTTCCTGATTGATAGTGTGAACAGAGGAAGAACTAATTGGCAGAACATTAGACATTATTCCGGATGTGTTATTGATGATGATAAAGGTTCTTAAGGCATAAGTTATGATTGGCCAACATGATTGATGACTTCTACAAGTATATCCTTGATCTGCATTACTTGGTATGCAAGGATTTAGCTGACAGATCAGAGTTTGAAGAAAATATTGACTATTCTAGATGCCGACTAGAAAGGTGATGAAATCACTTGTGCGGATATATATATATATATATATATATATATATATATATATATATATATATATATATATATATATATATATATATATATATATATATATATATATATATATATATATATATATATATATGATTGATTTAGATGTGAAGATGTGTGTGGTGTATGTTGTAGTGGTGCGAAGAAAAGTAGAAGAGCAGAGTGAAGATACTAAAAGAGGTCCAGAATGTGACAGTATAGCTACATCAAAGGAGAGTAAGAATGAAGTGTAGTAGATCAGTCTATTGAGCTTAACCAGAAATGAACCTTAGCATATGTGGATGTTTCTCATCAGTTCAAACATTGAGTTACCTTCCTTTTCTATAGATAGTGAGTCTCTTGTAGGCAGTGAGCCTCTTGTGAGCAGTGTGCTCAAGCAGTGAGCCCTAATTGGCATGTGCCATTTTGTATCTTCTATTCTTCTAACAGAGAATAATATCTTGGGTTAATCACCCCATGGTTTTTCCCTTAACTGGGTTTTCCATGTCAAAATTACTATGTCATGTGCAGTAGTGTTATTTCCTTTTCATGGTTATGTTTGCTCATTTTATTTGATATTGCATTAACTATTAAAGAAGTTCAAAAGGTAAAAGATTAAGATAACTAATTCACCCTCCCTCTCAGTTATCAACAACTACTACGGAAGGTAGCAAGGAGATGATTTGGTTACAATTTTTTCTGGAGGAATTGGGGCAATGCCAAGAAGATATCCCTTTGTACACTGATAGCTAGAGTGCCATTCATCTTGCTAAGAATTCAAATCTGCATTCAAAAACTAAGCACATACAACTCATATACCACTTCATTCAGTCAATTTTGGAGGTTGGATAGTTGAAGCTAGAGAAAATTCACACAAGTGAGAATCCTATAGATATGTTCACAAAGGTAGTTACATGGGAGAAATTGATTTTCTCAACAATTTATGTTGGCCTTCACAATTGATAATGGTGGATATAAGAAACCAGCCAAGCCTGTAATCTAGTGGGAGCTACAAGTGCAATGATGTCATCCAGGATCAGTCTCCAAGTGGGAGATTGTTTGGTGTGGAGCCTCATCAGTCTCCAAGTGGGAGATTATTGGTATGTAGCAATTAATCATGCAAGTATTGTACACTCATAATGTATCCCTCTTTTTGCTCGTTCAGAGTCAATTGTTAATTTTTGTTAACTGACAAAAGAAAAATGACATTGTAAAACACTAATTCTAGAAGCTTCCAAAAAGCTTGTTATATGTGGCTGGGATGTATGTTATGGAAATACATTTGTGAGATTATAATCTATTTTGCACTGGATAATAAAGTCATTGGATGGCTGAGTTTCTGTGGATGTATCCCATATTGGATGAACCACGTTAAATTTTTGTGTTGATCTCTTTTGTGTTATTCTTCATTGTTATATTTAGGTTATTTAATCTACATATAATTGTTAGTGTTTATTGCTTAGATCTACCTCAACCCTAACACTCCCAAGACTTAGGTAAAGAACAAAGTAAGATACATTTACCTTCTTCATTAACCTCAACATCTACTAATGCAAGCTGACTCAACAACAAATTAAATGAATTTAAATGCTCTACAACTTATTCACCCTCTTTCATTTTCATAGAAAATAGTTTATGCTTCAAGTAAGTTTGCTTACCATACTCTTGGCTTTGTAGATCTCACCCAAACGAGTCCACAAGCTATGTATGGTTTCTTCTCTTGTGACATTCAACAAGATAGAGTCTACAAGGCACAAACAGATGGTTCGTCATCCCTTCTTATCTAGTCTATCCCACTCATCTTGAGAGATATCATTGAGTTTCTTCTCTTTTAGGATAGCCAACCATTGGTTTATTCCTTCTAGCAAATCCTCCATTTTTAGCTTCCACAACTCATACCCCATTCTATTGAACTTCTCAATATCCAAATAAAAGGTTGATGCAAAGGTCAATGGAACCATAATATCAACTCAAGATCTATAAAACAAACATAACCAAATTTCCAACTATAGCTACAGCTTCCACACCACCACCCAATAGTCAAAGCTGGCCAGGCTCTGATACCAAATGTTAGAAATGAAAGCACAACTACTTCAAATGGAAATCTCATTCAAATATGTTTAATGATCTTATACTGGTGTATTATCAATCGAGATTACATTAAAACAGAAAACCCACTACAAATAAAATATCAAGCATGAAGAACTAAACATAATGACACAATGTTTACGTGGAGAAAACCCTTACAGGTAAAAGAACTCCACTAGGAAATAGGCACAAATTTGTATTAATCTATAAAAGATTATACAATACATCAACTACACAACTCTCTCCACTAGTCTTCAATCCGACAACATTCCTACAGCACCTGAGTATCTAAAACCTATATTGTAGCAACAAATATAATGACAAATACTTAAAGAAGTTCTCTCACACCTTCCTAGGCATTCTCTTTCTTTCTCATGAGAATCTCCAACATGTAAACATTAAATGTCATCTTACAAACACCTTACACTTGTCCAAAAACAACCAGGTAAGGTTGGGCACCCAAGACTAAATATGGCCTCTTACAGCATCTTATGACACATCATAACTATCATAGATCCCACCAAAGAGTATCTTTCCAAGATAGGAACCTTTGGCTAAACATAGCAAATTACAACTCATTAATATCCATCATATGCGTCATAGTGTCATAGAATCTTATGACAACTTGTAGCTATCATAGATTCTTTACATGCTGAAAGTAGTAGATTCTCCCAAGGTGGCACCTACACTCATTTACTATTAAGTTTTACAATTGTCAATCGTAAATGTCACTTATCAATTACCTTCAGTGAATCTAGATTTACCACTGCCAGTAAAAACTCCCTCATTCCCTTATGGGAAATTACAAATTACAAATAATAAAATGGAATAAACATGATATTGGGATTTACAAGGTTAATAGGAACTTATTCTAGGGTGTATGCACAAAGATGGGGGACCAAAAAGTTGCCACCATGGGACATTTTGGTCCAAAATAAGGCAAAATGCGAGCACATTATAATGTGCTCACATTTTACCTTTCTTTAAAAGTGAGAAAAACTTCATTTTCTGCTATTACCCATGCCCAAAGAGTGAGTTTACGGAAGAAAATAGGGATCAATGCATGATCACGTTCAAGGAAAGTCTCTCGAAGCAAGTGCAAGGGAGAAATTGACATTTTCACAATGCTACCTCACCACCAAAGATGTCATGAAGAAAATTTGGAGGGTCTAGCAACTGAAGAAGGTATGGTTTGTTTAATTTTTGTTAGTTTGAGAAAATTCTTGACTTTTGCAATGTTAGATTAGTTTTTTATATTGCATTTATAGTTAATGAGGTAAGAGAAAACCCAAATCTAGCTGAGGAGGGTCAAAACAATCCCTAAAACCATCCAAACCCTCAAAACCCACTTTCACATCCTCAAAATGTAAGGGGTACTCAAGAAAACTACCTAGGGCAAATAGAAGAAAACAAGACATCTTCAAACTATTATTGAAATGCTAAACAATCCAAGTGCAAGCACTAATCCTAGGAGAGTGCTTGTGAAGTCACTAGAGGAGATTGTTTCCCACACTGAATCAATGACAAAACAAATGACTGAATTTCAAACCTATAGAGAGAGGTGTCAGCAATACTATGCTGACAAATTGTCCTATGAACAAGTGAAGAATGAAAAAATTACAAAATCTCAATTACGTGCACACTTTATTAATCCTAAAATTGGTCAAAGATTAGAAGAAATGTGCAAATGGTTCCCTATTCATTGGTGTAGGAATGAAAATATATCCCAAAACATTTGGGATAGATGGTACATGGTCTTTGATGAGTGCCCATGCAACAATGATGAGGTGCTACAATATTTCTTGAGGAAACACCATTGCAATTTCATCTTCAAGAAGATTACAAATTATTTTGACATTCAAGATTTCTAGGGTAGAGGTGGTGGCTCTACCCAAGATATAGAGGGGGCTCAGTGAGACCAAAACCATGTACCTAAACCCCTATTGAGGCCAAAACATGTGTCACTCTCTTCAAATTTGAAGGAGAGTGTTGAGATGGAGATATTACATTCATTGACTACTCTCACACAATCTCTAGCATAGCATACTAATGCTATGACATAGGGCAACATCAAATGAAGGAGACATCCATATTGGATGAGATTGTTCTCATTGATGATCTCTTATAGCATACATTTGGTATTGACTCTCAGGTAGTTTTTACAAGTTTCATCTTGATTTAATATATTGTTATTTGTAATTTGTAATTAATTTTATGTGACTATCTATATTATAAGTTAAAAAATAATGTATGTAATTGTCATCACAATGAAAATCCAATGTTAGATTCTTCATCCTACCTTCATTAGCCATCTATTTGTAGGTTATGAGAGGAGGTGAAGTCAGTAGGTGTGTAATTTATCACATGATTGTAATTATTGTACATATATCAATGGTAATATTATTCTGTGACAATTTGATGATTTCAACAAGGAGCTTCACCAGTACCTCCATAGTTTCCTTGGTCCCTTGGATGCAAAACCACCACTTATACAGAGGTAAATTTAACCATTTCTATTCATTATGCATTTAAATAATGTTATGTATTTATTTTGGTCGAATAATCTTGAACTTTATTTTTCAGATGTTGAATATGGAGACTCCTCCTCATCTTTGTGAGTTAGTGTAGATAGGCATTGTTGTAGCCATGGTGTCTTCAAATCCTTTAACCGAGGTATGCGCTAATAACATGAAAATGTCATAATTTTGTATTTCTTGTTTTATCTCATGTCATTTGATGTACATAAATAATATTCATGTTTAGTCAATTTTGCTTCTTGTTGCTTGTGACAGGAGGTTACAACTCTAGGCCATCCATCTATGGATGAATAGAGAGATAAGATGATGGAGAGTGATCATCAAATAATGGTAAGTGATTGATTACATATGTGATGTTATATATTTCATGTTTTATATATTAATGTGCATATTGTTTGATTGTATTAACAGGTGGAACTAGATGAACATCTATCGAGGAGGTCTACTCGACGACAGAGAGGATGAGTCACTGATTGGTTCTCCATCTTCACGGTCAAGAAAAAGCCATCATTTATTTCATAAAATTCTATAGGAAACTAGTTAAATTGGGACATTTTTTGTATTCCTAGATGGCTTTGTATACATACTTTTGTATGTTACCAATGTATATTTTTGTATATACCTGTGTCACTTTGTTTGGACATGCCTATATGGCTTTGTATATAAACTAGATGTTATGTTCATGACATTATGTATATGAAAGTTTATATTAAATATTTAATATGATGATCAATTATCATTACAGGAATTTTGTTTTACATGTGCCAATTGCTTTTTCTAGAAAGTTTATAAATTCTTTTCGAATAATCCATTTTGTGCATATCTTGCAATCATCACATTCTACGAGATTGTGCATTTCTTTGAGGCATCATGTCAAACTATTCATGCACCTTGTTTATGCTTCCACACTTTCCATATATGTCTACAAGGGTAGCTAGAAATACAATATGTGATAAAATTCATATATCCTTTATGCTTTGATGGTTGTCCACTCCATGTTCCCCAGAGCCAATATTGGCATAGCTAAGAAGGATGTTGGATAAGGTTGTGCAATTTGGTTTTAGACTTTCCAATTGCATTTGGTTAAAATTTTCTTTTGTGCATTTGTGAAAATTTTTAAAGCCTTAAGAAAACTCCATTTCATGCATATGTTGCAATCATTGCATTCCATGAGACAACATTTCTTTGAGGCATCATGTCAAACAGTTCACGTTCCTTGTATATGCTTCCACACTTTGCATACATGTCTCATAGGGTAGTTGCAACTACAACATTTAAAAGAATTCATATATCCTTTATGCTTTGATGGATGTCTATACCATGTTCCAAAGATATAATTTCTAAGTTTTTAGAGTTTGGCTTTACACTCACCAATTGCATTTGCTTGAAAATTTCTAAAGCCTTATCAAAAACTCCATTTTGTTCATATCTTGCAATCATTGCATTCCATGAGGTGACATTTCTTTGAGGCATCATGACACACTATTCATGTGCCTTGTCTCTGCTTCCACACTTTGCATACACGTCTTCAAGGGCAATTACAACTACAACATCTAACAAAATTCCCATATCTTTTATCCTTTGATGGATGTCCATTTTGGCATATGCAAGGAGGATACTAGCTAAGGTTGTGGAATTTAGCTTTACACCCACCAATTGTATTTTCTTGAAAGTTTATAAAGTCTTAGAAAAGGTTGTGGAATTTAGCTTTACACATGCCAATTGCATTTTCTTGGAAGTTTCTAACATCTTTTCAACAAATCCATTCTTTGCATATCTTGCAATCATTGCATCCCATGTGAGAACATCTCTTTTTGGTTTTCTATCAAATAGTCTATGTGCCTTTTCTATGCTTCTACACTTTGCATAGATGTCTACAAGGGAAGGTACAATTACAACATGTGACAAAAATCCTATATCATTTATGCTTTGATGGTTGTCCATACGATGTTCCAAAGATCCTATTTTGGTATAGATAGGGAGGATGCTGGAAAAGGTTGCGGAATTTGGCTTTACACGTGCCAATTGCATTTTCTTGAAAGTTTCTAAAGCCTTTTCAATAATCTACATGCCTTGTCTATGCTTCCAATTTTCATGGTTGAGTGTTAGGTCGAACAATCCACATGCATTGTCTATGCTTCCACACTTTGCATACATGTCTACAAGGGTAGCTACAATTACAACATCTAACAAAATTCCTATATCCTTTATGCTTTGATGGTTGTCCATACATTGTTCCAAAGATCCTATTTTGGTAGAGATAGGGAGGATGTTGGTAAAGGTTGTGGAGTTTCGCTTTACACATGCCAATTGCATTTACTTGAAAATTTATAAAGCCTTTTCAACAAATCCATTTTTCACATATCTTACAATCATTACATCCCATGAGAGGATGTCTCTTTGTGGTGTTTTATCAAACATCCCACATGCCTTGTCTATATGCTTCCACACTTTGCATTCATGTCTACAAGGGCAGCTGCAATTACAACATGTGACAAAATTCCTATATCCTTTATGCTTTGATGGCTGTCCATACATTATTCCAAAGATCCTATTTTGGTAGAGATAGGGAGGATGCTAGCAAAGGTTGGGGAACTTGGCTTTACACGTGCCAATTGCATTTCCTTGGAAGTTTCTAAAGTCTTTTCAACAAATCCATTTTTTGCATATCTTGTAATCATTGCATCCCATGATAGGACATCTCTTTGTGGTATTCTATCAAATAGTCCATGTGCTTTGTCTATGCTTATGTAGTTTGCATACATGTCTACAAGGATAGCTGCAATTACAACATGTGACAAAATTCCTATATCCTTTATGCTTTGATGGCTGCCCATACAATGTTCCAAAGATCTTATTCGACAAGTTCTTTTCATGCAATGATGATAACCTCCCAGGCCTAAGTAACAAGTTCATACAACATTATGATCAAATGGGTCACTTCTAACAAAATGAAGTATAAGGTGACTAATCCTAACCTTCACTATCCTAACAAACATGAATTACTAGAAAATAATCTTAGAAATTGTCATTATGACCCTAGATGCCTAAATCTTGATAATAACTATGTCCCAACCCTCAACATGATAACATGGATCCATGAAAATATCCTAAGCAAAATGATTGTGATGGGACAGACCTTCCACATAATGTTGTTCCTCTTAATTGACTACACCGACATGTCTAAGTGGGTGGGTAAATGCTAGGGGATGTCTCGTTTCATGCACCAAGTGTCTCAGTCGTTTTAGGTTGCAATCTATTGACAAACTTGAAAGATGCTAGGAGTGACATTTTACATTCTATAGCTCATAGGGATGAACAAAATTGGCCAATGCATTAGGGTAGGTGGGTAAATACCAGGGGAGGTCTCATTATGTGTCCCAAGGGTCCCAGTCATTTCAAGTTGTAAGCTACTGATAAAGTCACTTTGTTGGTAGCTTACGGGCTAGAATGAATGGAACTCTTGGCACATGAAATGAGATCTCACCTAACATTTACCCACCCACCTTGATACATTGGCATAGTCAGTTCAGCCTCATGATGAGCATATCATATGCTCTGGCATCTGGCAAGGTTGTGTTACATGAAACTAAAGCATTTTGCAAGAATGCAGTTGATTTCGGCATAGTCAAATGGACTGGAGTTGACCAAAACTAAGAGAAGTTATTGTGGATGAACCCCACATGTACCTGTAGGTCTAAATGAAATATTCCTAGTAGCCATGAATTCTAAGAACTGGTCCTTCAAAGTTTGGCAATTTTTGCTCATAGGATCTTAAGTGACTTTGTCAGTAGCCTACTATCCCGAATGATTGGGGCACTTGGCACATGAAATGAGACCTACCTTGGCATTTACCCACCCACCCTGACACATTGGAAAAATCTATTCGGCCCCATGACCTATGGAATGCAAAATGTCACTTCTAGCACCTTTCCACTATATGAAACTGAAGCAGTTTGCAAGAAAGCATTTGATTTTGGCATGGTCAAAGGGACTAGAGTTGACCAAAATTGAGAGAGGTTATTGTGGATAGAAGCTATGTGCACCTGTAGGTCCAAACAAAATGTTCCTAGCTACTAGGAATTTTGAGAACTACTCTATCAAATTTTGGCAATTTTTTTGTCTTAGGGATCTTAAGGGACTTTGTCGATAGTCTACTACCCCAAATGACTGGGGCATAAGGCACATGAAATGAGACCTCCTCTAGCATTTACCTATCCATCCTGACATGTTGGAAAAGTTCATTTGGGCTCACAATGAGCATATAAAAAAATATAGCACCTGGTAAGTTTGTGCTGCATGAAACTAAAGCATTTTGTAAGAATGCATTTGATTTTGACATAGTCAAATGGATTTGAGTTGACCAAAACTAAGAGAGGTTATTATGGAAGGACCCCACATGCACCTATAGGTCTAAATAGAATGTTCCCAGCTACCATGAATTCTAAGAACGGTATTGTCGAAGTTTCAAAGTTTTTTGGTCTTAGGGATCTTAAGGGACTTTGTCGGTAGCCTACTGCCCCAAATGATTGGGACCCTTGTCACATGAAATGAGACCTCTCCTCACATTTACCGACCCACTCTGATGTGTTGGCAAAGTCCTTTCGACCCCATGACCTATGGAATGCAAAATGTCACTCCAACAACCTTTTGACTTTGCCGGTAGCTTGTAGCCTGGAACGACTGAGACACTTGGTGCATGAAAAGAGACCTCCCCTAGCATTTACCCACCTAGCCAAATGTGTTGGTGCAATCTTTTCACCCACACAACCTATGGAATGCAAAATTTTAGTGTTAACTATAGGAGTACAATTAACACTGAGAGGGGGGTGAATCAGTGTTAATATAAATATTGAATTTTCTCACCTTTTTCACATTGTCAATAACCTTTATATGAATTGAGATCAAACATTAACTTCACCATCATTAAATTATTAAACACAAATGCAAACAAATAACACAATAAGTTTAACACAAAGATATACAGAGTGGAAAACCCTCCAGGGGTAGAAAAATCACTTAAACTACCTCACTGGCTTAAATAAAAAACTTCAAGTTTACAAATGTCTCACTGACATATACATAGGTCTCACTAACCACAAGCCTCACTGCCATAGGAAGATCTCACTAACCACAAGCCTCACTAGCATATGAAGGTCTCACTGACCACAAGCCTCACTAGCATATGAAGGTCTCACTGACCACAAGCCTCACTGGCATACTATGCCTCACTAGCAAACACAATCACCATTATCAAAACATCAAACTCTGTGTGCAAGACATGATTGCTATTGAATCAAATTTGCACCATTGTATACTCTGTGTTTCATCATACAACCTTATACCTCCTGTTTGATTTTCAAATCAAGACCATCTTCTTTTACACACTTCTACAAACAAGCTCCACTTACAAATCTCTGTAAACAATTTTCTCTACAAATTGTCTCTATCAATCTTTCATCAATCACTACAACCAAAGTTTGATTCCTTGCAATCAAAACATTACAAACCTCTGCAAGTGTCTTTTACTCTATAAATTAGTTCACTCAACCATTCATATGTATCACCATTGATTTGCATAACATCCACACGCATAATACATCTGCAAAACTAATATAGGAAATACAAAAATGTCCTTTCACATCCTTCCCAATCCTCATATTCAACTTTGCATATATTTCTTTTATGAATAAAGAACCTCAAAAAAATAATATTAAATTCCTCTGCCTTTCATATTCTTCTTTTTTCAGATCCATAATATAAAAATCTCTTCATCTTCTCAACAAAGTAAATCTTCAATAAACTCATTCTGCCTTGTATACAAAAAAAAATTCAATCAAAACATTAAATCAAATTCCTTGTCACCAAATATCCTTCAACCCTTGATCTTTCATTATCCTCTCTGTCAAAAATCTCTTCCTCTACTCTTAAAAAAAGCTTCTCAACTTCTTTTCACAAAAAAAATATTCACTAATTTCTTCAAGGTATGGGAGAGAAAATAGAAAGGATTTTCCTAAAAAAATTGCTTTTAAAAAGCATCAACCATCTCTTTTAAAAGCTCCTTGAAAAACTCCTAAAAAAACTCACATACTTCCCATATTGGATCTCATGCCTTTTAAAAAGCAAATAAAATAGAAATTAAAAAATTTCTAAACTTTAAATACAAAGCCTTTTATGGCTAATCCACATACTTCAAAAAACACTTTCAAAACTTTATAAAACTCATACAAATTCATGCCCACATATATTTGTGCCCCCTTCATTTTACTAAAGCATTGAATATACTTTATATGAACCATGCCATATACTCGAGCTAAAATTAGCCTTTAAACATGACTTTTTGTAGTTTTAAAAACAATTTTAAGAAATCTTTTAAAGCTAACCCACACGCTCATTCGATGGTTTCTATATAATTTTCTTTCCATAAAAAATTTCTCTAAAAACAAGGCACAAATCATGCCCATTAACATGTACATTTCATGCTTTATATAAATAAAGCTTTTCATCGAATAGGTAGATGCCTTTTAGATCATTAATCAAGATCCCCTCTTAAAATAAAGTCATATGGCTTATTCGTGGGCTTTCAAAAAAATGTGCACTCCATAAATAAGATACTTTGATAAAAAGAAAACTCTTTTCAATTAAAAATCTTTGAAAGATGCTCTTTATAATATCACTTTAAATAAGACCTTCGAACTATTTTTCCTGCTCAAGCCTTCATGAAGTGACCGATGTAGCAGGTTATATTAGGTGGAGGGGCCGGTCCCCATAATATTTTAACACCTCATTAGTAGGTCAACTTAAGTTATATGACCTACGCTAACAAGTCACTGAGTAATTAGATTAAAAAGCAACAATTAAGGTGACAAATAGAGGAGGATGAAGAACTTAGGATTTTTTATCTTTAAACAAGATTTTTAATACAAATTCCAAATCCTCTTTCATGTATATATTCACCTACAACTAAAGTGCAAACACAAGACATTAATGATAAACTCCTCACTAGGAATATTCATTTTCTCAAATATAATCATGTCTTGTTATCAAGCCAATTCAACAATATTTTAATGCTTTTCACCATGATAACTTGTTATCTGTAAATCTCCTAAGCACCTCTTGACGCATCAACTCAAACAACATTACATGAACAAAGTATGATGATGTACTATAAACAACATGAAGAGAAGCTTCACACTAATTATCATGAATCATAACAAGATGCATAACAAAACTCCTTATGAGTTATCCAAGTGATGGCTCTAAAAACTTCAACTCAATCCTGATTATAACTTATGGAATGAGAGCTCATACATCTATATTATGTAACCTATTTGGATGAAATCATGACAAACCTATGTCCTAATATCTTCTTTTTTGAACATCCTGCCTAAAGCTCCATATGATCATATGGCAATTCCTAATGTGTGAAGGCACCAATCCAAACTCAAAACCATAATGATATCAGTGAAGACAACTCAATGAAGACACATCAAGAAACCATCTCTAAACAATAAACAACTCAGTGAAGACACATTGTGCTCATGGGAACATATTATCAATATTAAGAGATCCTAAACATACTGAAGCAAGATACATCCTATCATGAAGTAACAACTCCAAACCATCAAAGGTAGACAACTCAACACCCTCAATATATTTTTTGACATCAATGACAAACTGACTCCATCATTAACAACTTTCTACTTTGTCGGTAGCTTACAACTTGGAATGACTAGGACACTTGGCACATGAAACAAGACCTCCCCTAGCATTTACTTGCCCACATCGATGTGTTGGCAAGTCTGTTTGGCCCTATGAGCTATGGAATGCAAAATGTCACTCCTACCACCTTTTTACTGCATGAAACTAAAGGATTTTGCAAGAATGCATTTGATTTTGGCACAGTCAAATGGACTAGAGTTGACCAAAACTGAGAAAGGTTATTGTAGACAGACCTGACATGCACCTATAGGTCAAAATGGAATGTTCCCAGTTGCCAGAAATTCTGAGAATTGCTCTATCAAAGTTTGGTAGTTTTTTTGTCTTAGGGATCTTAAGGGAATTTGCTGGTAGCCAGCTACCCCAAATGACTGGGGCACTTGGCACATGAAACAAGACCTCCTCTGGCATTTAACCACCCACCCTAATATTTTGGCGAAGTCCGTTCAACCCCATGAGCTATGGAATGCAAAATGCCATTCCTAGCACCTTTCCACTACATGAAACTAAAGCATTTTGCAAGAATGCATTTGATTTTGGCACAGTCAAACATCATGGAGTTGACCAAAATTGAGAGAGGTTATTGTGGATAGACCCCACATCCACCTATAGGTCTAAACAAAATGTTCCTATCTACCATGAATTCTGAAAACTGCTCCATCAAAGTTTAGTATTTTTTTGTCTCAGGGATCTTAAGGGACTTTACCGATAGCCTGCTACCCCAAATGATTGGGGTAGTTGGCACATGAAATGAGACCTCCCTTGGCATTTACCCACCCACTCTGATGCATTGGTGAAGTTTGTTCATTCCCATGACTTATGGAATGCAAAATCTCACACCTAGCACCTTTCCACTACATGAAACTGAAGCATTTTGGAATAATGTGTTCCTTGCCACCATAGGCAAACAAAATTAATTTAGCAAAAATTAAGGTAGGTGTTTGTAGGTGGACTTAAATCCACCTATACATGCAAAGAAGATATTCCTAGGTGTCATAGTTTGATGGAACAGTCAATCCAAAGTTTGTCACATTTTTTTTCTTAGCTCTCTTGAGAGATTGTCTATGTTCGATATAGCCAAAAATAACCATGAGGCTTTGCCATTGAAAATAGATCCCCCCTAGCATTTACCCACCCACCCAAATGTGTTGGTGCCATCCCTTTGGCCCTAGGAGATGCCTATCCTAAAAATTTAGTCATAATACCTTTCTAGTAGATGAAAATTTAGTACTATAAAGGTGTCCTGACTTGATCCAATGTCTTATAGGGCATCAATTAAGGCTGCCCTTACTGTTACTATCAATTGTTTGTCATTAAAACTCATTAAAACTCATTATGAAATAGCTACATCATTAAATTCAATTAGAACTCATAGTAGCATCATTAAAACTCATTATGAAATAGAAAGTAAAGGACATATAATCATGAAATAATCATGAAAACCTACCTTACTTTCCTTCCAAAGGCAACTTCATAAGGATTATTTCTATCTCCATCATACTAAAATCCTGAATGCAAATGCAATTACACTATTTAGCTAAAATGAGTACCTAAAATATACAAGGTGAAATGAGGATAGCAAAGAAAACTAACATACCTTTCTGTCATTCCACTAATTCAATCCAATGAACCATCAGGGTCTACTCTACTCTTTATTGTGTCAAGTATATCCTTGTGATCAAATTCACAAGCCTTCCACAATGTCATGTTGAGTGGTCTACCCCCATATTTGATCAAATGAATGTTTGAAGCCACAACAAGGTTAGAATAATGAAGAATCTTCCTATGCATCTCAAAGTCCTCGAACATCCACACATCAAACTTCTTCAGTGGGTACCTTCTAATCTATGTTCCAATAACAACCATTGATCCTGTAGGGTACTTGATGTTTTGTCCATCTATAATAGGAGTATCTAATTTATTTTTTGTCTCAACACAACAACACAAATAAAAATCTATTTCTTCTTCATTGTCTTCAGCTACAATAACTACATAAATATACTCTGCATTGATACGTACATTCAGTTTGATGAATATAACTTCAACAATAAAAGAAAAATATAAAATTTTCCATATTGAATTTTATTAAATTTGAATACTGATAATACCTAGTTGAACTAAATCTAAAACATGGTCAAAATCAATCGATGATTCAATCTTTGTCATTTGTAGTGCTGACAGTAGTCGATACATGTCAACCGGGCTTAGGCCTCTTGTACATCAATCATCAACCCACTTATTTGACTCACAATCATACCAAGCTTCATATGTACATGAACAACAAAAGCATGCCATATGTCATGTATGAATACTCCATGAACTTGCATTAGAGATTTTAAAAGAGTGTAGCTCACTCAATCTTGTCAATGTACAACAATCCTCATATTTTACAATGTTAGTATCATCAACCAACCAAAAATATCTATGAACTATAGAATTATCTTCATTACCTGAACCCATTGTAGTGTTACACCATTTGACAATAGATCTCACATATATCAACTTTGCATTGTCTTTGTACTTCAACTCTTCTCATACCAATGCTCTTTTGATACATGCTCTTGCACCATCATGCTCTCCCTCTCCATACCTGGCCTCACAAAAATTCCACATATGTTGAACACCAATCATCATATGCATCCTGCTCATCCAATAGAATATCTGCATGTTCTTAAATTGTGATGCACAATTATCTAACCATATGATATGTTGACGAAATTATATGCTCCTACTGGCTAAATAACAGTAGAACATCTAAAAGAAATCTTGTAGAAACTCCATAGAATGTGTGCGATCACCACTAATATAAAAATGATATTCCCTCAAGATCTTCCTATCATCTTCTATACTATATTTTGCATGAATGAATGCTATTTGTACAAATATAGCAACATGTGTAGAGTTGTAATACTGTGATTGCACCTCAATTTGTAGCTGTAGTGTGTAGTTCTCTACAAAGTCAACAACTAAAATGATGGTACCAAGTGGAATTGTGTCCTTACATAACTTGAATTACATATCTAACCATCGAGTTCTATGAGTATCCCTTGCATACTCATATGCTATATTGTCACAAAATATAGACATAAACTGATACACTAGAATCTTTTGAATAACCAAATCATACCACTTTGCTTCTTTACCATCTTTTGTATTGTAGGCCACTACATTATACTTGTTGAACTCTACTAGTTCATTTCCAACTGCATGCATATTTTCCATATGTTCACATATTGGTATATGTTGTAAGCCACCGCAATGCTGACATGTGCCATCCAAGCATAATTTCCTAAAGAATATTTGACCTTCCTCTCTCACATAAAATTGTTGATATCAAGTCTCTTGAAGATGTTGGTGGGGCATGTATGCCACAATCCTACAAGACATTGTTAGTATGCAAATCTAAACATATAGACCAATAAACATCAAAATGGTTAGAAAATTCAATATGTAATCTATAACAACAAGTAGTGCATGTGTGATTTATTTTGACAGAGAAAGGTTTTAGCATTTCAAAATATCTTTGACAAATTTTAACTTGAGGTTACATCTCTTGAAATTTCTTGAAAATTTATGTTTGAGTCACATCCAAAAAATGCTTTGGATATGGCTCATGATTTTGATAACCAATTCTCCTTCTCACAACATCCCTTGCATTAGGAGATACCCTTGTGTTATTTTTCTAAAATTCTTCAATGAGGGATCTCAAGGGTTCAAAAACAACTTTGTCTTTTCGTGGGATTCTCCCAGAGAATGCGCACAATTCATTAGTGTTTGGGTCCTCAACTCTTTTAGATCTTCCAACTACTCTCATTAGAGTTTTTTTACTCATTTTCAATTCTTGACTTATCTTTCTAATGAGGCAAGCTTTGTTTGTTTGGTGTCTTACTATTATCAATGTAATGACACATCATGTGACACTAGTATCCTTAGTGTGTGAGGTGGAACCAACACTCTCATTTGCATTCATTAGATTCTTGACAATTGATTTTTCACTTGAGGCATCCGATGTTCTAATCTTCATAGTGGGCCTAAATTTTAGATTTCTCATCAATTCAACAAATAGTTGACATCTTCTTATTTCATTTAAATTCTCAAAGAATAATTTCCATATCTTATTTGCATATCTCTGGCATGTGCACTTGGGAATCCTATCCTACATGGGCTTCAACACATTCACATCAATATCAATTAGAAACTTAGGCTTCCTACACAAAATTCTAGGAGGCATTTTAATTGGTAAATTTGACTCAACATTAAGAATTTCTTCAATATTTACTTGAGATGGGATAGATGATGTACCTTCAATTGGAGACAAAAAAGATGAAAAGGCTTGAAGTTGAGATGGAGAAGATGGTGTACCTTCAATTTGATGTGTGAATGATGTCATTCCACCAAGTTGAGAAGAAAATGAAGATGTACCTTCTACTTCACCTATGAAAGATGGAATGTCTCCAATTTGAGAAGATAATGATGGTGTTCCTTCAGCTTGACCTGTGGATGATGGAGTGCCTCCAACTCATTGAATGGAGGTTTTGTATTCATTCCCTTTGTGTTGCCAATTCCATCTCTCTTTTAGCTTCATTAGATGTGTCATGTTCCTCTTCAATTGGCAATGGTGGAATGTCTTCTTGCATGGTTGACAATTTCTTACTTTCTTGAATTTGCCTCATTCTTTCTCCATTCCTCTCATTCTCAGCTTCACGCTCTTTTGGTGTTAGAGTCTTTGCTCATTTCTTAAGAATGATGATGATTTCTACAAGCATGATGAGTAAGACAATGATAATTAGAACTTTGATAATGATAATGAATAATAGTCGATTCATAACAACAGAGCCTATCCTTTATCAATTGTCTTGGTATGGTTCTACAAACTTTTGATTTTTAGTAGAGTTAGGGTTAGGGCAAAATAAAAAGTTGTAAAAATTTAGGGTAAAGTTTTTCTAGGGAAAACATGGAGGGCAGGGTTAGGGTTGAAATTCCCTAAAAGTTATTATCATGAGGTAGATCATTATTATCAGAAATTCAGGGCAAGGTTAGGGCAAAAATTCCCTAAAAATTTAGGGCAGACTTAGGGTAGAAATTCCCTAAAAAATTAGGGTAGAGTTAGGGTAGAAATTCCCTCATTATTATTAGAAATTTAGGGTAGGGTTAGGGCAGACATTCTGTAAAAATTTAGGGTTAGGGTAGAAATTCATAAAAATTATTAAAGGTATTTAGGATTATCATGGTATACTTGACTGAAGATCATTATTTCATATAAAACAAGTTGTCCTAAACTGCATTTTGAGTATATCCCATATATGAACATTATCATATACAATGATAGATAAATTGCTTATGGAGGTCATGTTGAGGGAAAAGACTATCAAATTGCACTATGACTAAATTACAAACAACCACATAGACTGTCACATCATAAACATAGAAGACTATCATGAAACTCTAGATCACTATTAAGGTCAGATATTCAAAATATGCAATAGGCTCTCACTACCCTATTCACATGAAGGATTACTATATCAAATTAAAGTTTATGAGGATATCAATATGTTGTATGGTACTCCTTAGGATTACAAGATAAGAGATGACAATGATGAAAACGACTGATAGTTAGCATGCATATAACTAGTTAAATTTGGAGGAGAAAGAGCACTTGTAGCTACTATAGGTATTTTTACGTACAACCATTGAGAAGAGAGTTACCATAGTGAAAATACACTTGTATGAAAGGTGGCTACTTGTAGCTATAGGAATTGTAACAAAAGGAGAGTGTGAGCATTACTTCACTTGCAATAATTGGGAGATAAAGTAGAAGGTGGCTACATGTGCAATGAAGATACAAGCTAGTTTCATGGTTGTGAGGTGCATAGAAGATCTAAGAAGGAGATCAAGAGGCTACATGAAGGTGGCAAAATAGTAGAAAGGGTGGCAATAAGGACTTGTAGCAAAAGAGAGAGTGAGCAATGTCTCACTTGCAACAACAAGAAGTTTTAGTAAAGTAGAGGCTACTCACAAAAACTTGAGTTGTACCAATGGAGTGACCGGCACTTGGAACAAAAGAAGTGAGGTGCTTGGAGTAAGCACACTTGCTAAAATAGGGAGATTGTTGAGGTTTGAGGGTAGCATAAGAGGCAATGTTCCAAGGTGGCCAAGGGATCATGAAGAGGAGTGATGGTATTGCACACACACATAAAACAAAGGTAGCATAATGAGAGTTCTCATGTAGAGAAAGACAGGTTGAGAGATCAACAATGAGTAGTTTGGTATTTTATGCTTGAAGAGTACATGGTTGCTAGTAGAGTAGAAGCAACCAAATAAGAATGGGTCATGAAGATTAAGAGGTGGTAGTGGAAGTGTTGGTTGTTGATGTGGATGTCAGAGGAATATGTAGGTGTTGGATTAGTTGTGTATTAAAGGTACAAGTTGGTTTCATGGTTGTGATGTGCATAGAAGCTCTATCATTGGTGTTGTCCAAAGGAAACATGGGTTTCTTAGGGTTGAATCATCAAATATTGTCTCTTGTCACTTGTAATAAGGATAATCTATATGAGTATTAATTTGGGATAGTCATAAGATCTCATTACCAAAACACTATCATCCAACCAAATCAACTCATAAAAGTCCCCACATATTAGCAAGTTTATTCATAAAAGTGATAGTAAAGTCATAATAAAGAGGACTACATACAAGACTACCTTATATAAATATCACAAAGAGATTAGGTGGAGAATGGGAGACTAGATTATGATTGTAGAAGAATGTATGACCAAGGAGTGTTGAGATCGTAAGGAATAATGCATTTTCCATTACATTTAAGATTGTTAAGAGGATTGTATAGTTAGATTATTGTGAGATCAAATGGTCTAAAGATGGTTGATAAATGTATATTTCCCTAAGAAGGGCTATTGAGAAACCTATTGAAGTCAAAATATATTGGTAGGGCACTCATAAAAGAGTGTAGGCTAGTCATGTGTGTGTTAGATTATCATTGGAAAAGAGTGTAGGATAGTCATACATAAGATTTTGGCTTTTTAAAGACTAACATGATTTGGTGCTATTATGTGGATCTTTGATGATTATTGTGTCACTCTAAATCCAAGAGATGAAGTGATATTAAGGGAAAAGAATGTCATATTGTATATGCTATGGGATGAAAATATTGGATCTTATTTGTATTTTCCTAGTTAGAAAGATTGTCCTCTCAATATCATATCATTCATAAGAACAAGTGGGTCTATCTTTATGCTATAAGGTTATCATGAACAACATTAAAATGGTGTCACATGAGATGCAAGAACAATCATGAGTACTATGATTTCTATAACAACCCTAAGGCTATCCCTTACCAAAATATTTTATCACATGACCTATGAATATGATTGCCATGTTGTTAAAAGGGGAAATAGTGCTAGTATAGAGAATAAAACTCTCATCATTGAATATGGAAGGTGTCATTAATAAGAGGGTAATCATGGTCTTTGCTTACAAGGGGTATTTTAATAGTTGGAGAAGACTATTATAACAATCAGATGCTTAACAACCCATGCACAAAAAGATTGTTGTTCATCACAACACTCTATTCTCACATGATAGAGAAATCAACTGGGCTACAAAGTATCCAAATGATTGATATTGGTGGATGAAGGTCATCAAAGAATTGTTAAGACATCAAGAGGAATATCAAGTGCATAACCATATATATCTTGTTGAGATCATCTTAATTATGTTGGACTCTCATTATAACCTTAGATTCCAAGTTGGTGAAGGAGATTTGTTATCATTAATGAGCTATGATTGTCATAATCATTAGAGGCATTGTCATAAAGGGAGTTGTGTAGGATGAAATGTTGTTTAGGATAAACTTAGGAGTCTTATAGGTACTTAATGTTTGGATAGTTAAAGGGTAGTAGATATCAACAAAAGAATAATCAATCCTAAATCCTCTCTTAACTATTATGACAATGATACCCATGCTATACATGATATTATGCATAAGGATTATTAGGGTTAAATCATTATAATTTTTTGTCATTAGAGGAAAAGGGTAGGGAGGTTGTCATAGATCTTAAGGATAATTGGAACTGTAATGTGGTTAGTATGGTAAATTGACCTTTAAGGACTTTAACTTGTTACATACTAAGAAATTTGTGGATTGTTCAAGATCTTGTTCAAGAGTTTGATCATAAATTGATAAGATAGTGATAGAAGCCTATGTGGTAACCATGCATTGAGAGTCAAATTGCACTATGACTATAACAAACAACCACATAGACTGTCACATCATAAACATAGAAGACTATCACGAAACTCTAGATCACTATTAAGGTCAAATATTCAAAATATACAATAGGCTCTCACTACCCTATTCACATGAACGATTACTACATCAAATGCAAAGGTATTGGCACTTTAGGAGAAGACAATCATAGTTTATAAGTTGAATGGCCAAGAGGATGATAGTGACAACTCATTACTATATGAGAACCAAATATATATCACATTTGTAGCATCAATAGCACAAGCTACAACAAATTCAATGACATAGTTCAAATTCAAGGTACACCAAACTCTATTAGTGATTCAAGATACAACAAAATCATATATATATCATATAATTTTAATGATTCTAATTCTATTAATACACCTAATGATGTGTTGGCAAGAGACATTGATATGTATTAGACTTAAGTATTGTCATTGATGGAAACAAGGAAAAAATCATTCATCACAATGGAAAAGACACATTAGTCTGGAAGAAAATCCTAATCTAGCAATAAGGTACAAGCCCTAAAATGGCTAAGTATGGAAAATGTTCAAGTATAAGATAGGAAAAGGATCAACACTCCTCCACAAGTGAAGGTATGAATATATAGCTCAGGTATGATGTTCACAATCATCTATTGATGTTACATTCCAATAATAGAGTCATGAATTCCTCTAGAATTCATCTAATGAAAAGACTAAGTCGGGGTCAGCAGAAGTAAGACAGAAATAGTGAACAGTGTAGAGTAAATTGGTCCACATTAGTATATTTTGGTTAGTGGTTCTAAGACAGCATAGAAATTCATCATGACTATCTAAACCCAACTTCGTATCTCTAGTAGTGCAACAAATCCTATTATATATAGGCTCTCCAATACTGACATCTAGTACTACAGTGTTACGGTGTGACAGGGCAATAGTTCTAAGGTCTACATTTAGGCATACAGAAATATCTTACTCTGAAGAGTTGAATACATGGTAAGAGATCAATAATTATTGTTGAATATGATTCATGAAGTCCCATTTGGTTTGCAGTATGAGTTGTGATGTGACAAAGGAAGCTATCATATATGTTATTAAGGAACAAGCCAATAGGCTGATTAAATCCTTATGCAGAGAAGAAATATGAGCTGGATGATAAATGTAAGTGGTTGTATGATTTGAGCCGATACAAATGATGACATGTACACAATGGTTTGGATCCACATTGAAAGATTTAACATAAGAACAAGCCAACAAGATATAACACTTGGTATACATGCTTTATACTTTGCTTGCTGACTTGATCATGAGAAAGATTTAGTTGAGGATATAAAAAGAGGATGGGTTTTGGTGTTTGAGGTGTGTGGTAAAAATAGTGATGTATGTGGATGTGAAATATGCAAAGATATAATATGCATAGCAAATGAAGTGAGATCTTGAGCATATGTAAAAATAGAGCAGAGAAATAGGGGCAAACTGAAATGAAGAGTTTTGAGTTAGTGTTCATGAACATAATTGGAACTCTAACCATGCATATGTAGATGCAATTACAATAGCTCATCTTTGGTAGTGAGCCTTTTTCTCTTGAGTAGTGAGCTCCGGGCAGTGACCCTCTTGTAATTCGATATTGAGCTATAATGATATATTGAGAGCTAACACTCTTTGTGGTTTTTCCCTCTTTGGGTTTTCCACGTAAAAATCCTAGTGTTCATGTGCTATGTCTTTGTGGTTACTGTCAATTTGTTTAATTTGCTTTCACATAATTGAATTTGGTGAATGGATAAATAAGCAAGTGCATAAATGGTTTTGTAGAACACTGATTCACCCCCACTCTTAGTGTTCATTGTATTCAACAATTGGTATTAGAGCGAGGTTCCTTAGAAGAAGCTTAACAACTTTAGGAAGATTTGGGTAGGTGTTCTAGTCATGGAAACAAAAAGGTATCTCACTTATCTTGAAGCAAGTCATCCTGGTAGCATTGTGATTGGTGATCATGTTTATGTCAACAATGAACAACTTGAAGTAGCTCTAGAGGATCTTGACAACTCCAAAGTAGACAGAAAGGATTTGCAAGAGAATATCAAAGATGATGATGATTTTATTTTGAAGCTAAAGGAGCAAATTAGATAATCTTAGGAAAGAAGGAAATAATTATGCGAGCAACTAAAACAAGCAAGTGAATCCATAGAAAATCTTCTCAGGGTTATTGAAGAAAAGACCAAGATTGAGGAATTGTTGTGGTGCTCACAACACACCCCATTTTACTTCTTAAAAAATGAGGACCCCTACAGTGGCTGTGGCTTTTTGCTTTGTGTGTGGGTCTGCTTGGTGGTAAAAGGGAAAAGGAGGTAAATGTTACAAACCTTGTTAAAAAAAAAAAAAGCATTAAGTACCAGAACAGAATAGGGGTGAATTTCTTGTCAAAAATGAGTAGGGGTTTCTTTTTGAACCATTTTAAAATTTCCAATATTCTGCAAGATATGCATGTTTTTGGTAAAATGCACTATAGGAAGGTTTGTATGTTGCATATAGAAGGTCATTTGTATGTCGATTCATTATATTAGTTGCATAAAGGAGTTGTCAAGTTTATTAAATCTCGGTATTTGTATGCATATTGCTAACATTTCATTCTTTACATACAAATCAGACCCGATAGAATTTAGAGGTAAAATGGATAATTGGGTAAGTTCGTGAGTCATATCTTAGGTTTGTATAATGGGCAAAAGGAAACATACAAGGTGATATACAACATGATATACATATCCTAGACCCGAGGAAAATATTAAATTTTGTTTTATCAAGGTATGTTTTGTGGTTTGTATGTTGTATGCTTCAAGTTATACTTTTCGATATACATACAGAGAAAAAGTCAAAAGAATTAAAATATGATATAAGTAATGCATCATACCTTAATGCATATTGAAAGATGCATTTCACTTTATATACATGCGTGGAATTGAAGAGTTATGTACTGTGGTTTATAAAAGATGAGAAGTCCAAAGGAAAGATACAAATGAGTTTGCATGTATTAGGGCTTGTATCTAATGATAGATAAAAGTATTGTTGTATCATTGAAATACAAGTGGAAAGTAAAGTGGGTCCCACCATTTGTATCTTGGGCTTGTATGTTAACAGTGTATATCTTCGATATACAAGCCAATAGACAAAGATGCAAATAAGAGATGCAAGATGGATTTGAAACAAAAGTTAAATAAAAGGAAGTCTTTGTATGTTTGGGACAATTGTATGTTAATAATATACATCTCTAAGATACAAAGGAATAAAAGGACATCGTGAGAGATAAAAGGTAAAAAGGAGGTTTGTATGGGTTGTTTGTAAATGCACTTGTATCTATGAGACATACAAAGGGTGATATACAAAATAAGAGATACAAGTACGGATAAAAAGGAAAAGGGAAATAACATTAGTTATAGTTCATTGCATATATGTTTGTATGTTGAAAAGATACAATGGGAACATACAAGGAAAGATACAAGGAAAATGAGATGTATGTAGAAATAAACTAATACATAAAATTTTAAAACCAAAACACTGAAATAGAAAGACGAAGCTTTAGGCACATTAATTGTCGTAATTAATGCCAAGCTAACTCTCAAAAAGAGTAAAATTCAAAGAGGTTAGAGTAAATTTAACGTCATTTTCTTTTAGATGTACATTATTAAGAATTAAAACTACAGAAAGAAGAATTGCTACAGAAAATTGAACAGAATTCATCAAAGTGATAGAATTACAAAGGCTGGATGGAGTAAGAGATGGTAAAGTAAGTCAACAATGTAAAGTTGAATTGTCAAGAAATACAGGTATTTATCTTAAAACATTGTTGCAATTCTGTTGGTAAAAATGCAAAGTAGATTTCAGTGATTGTATTTTGAAATGTAAACATCTGTTAAATTACTATTTTAACTATTAATTAGCTGGGTTAGGCTAAACAAATGTGAAAGTTAAAATGGAAAAAACAAATAGGGGTTAGGGTAAAATGGTAAAAAGTAGAAAATTCATAGTAAAACCCTAGGCAGAAAGGTAAAATGAAAAGTTTAAAGGATGCATTTTTCTATATGATGGCCCCAAAGCAAAAAAAGGTAGATACAAGCAGTGAAGTTAAGAAAGAGAGGAAGCCACACAAAGAAATAGAGAAAGAAGAGTTGCCATTACACAAAGGGTACTCGTCATTGATCAGTTATACTGGAGTAGGAACAAACACTAATATCGAGAACTATGATGCAAATGATGTCTTATAGAAGATCACAACTGCTGACACTACACCTGACATGAGGTGTATATGGGAGACTGGATTGTACAGAGATGCAAGTTTTTTGTTGGCTATGGAAGCCAGGGATTTGTGTCTAGATTGTTTAATTTTGAATGACCCATCAACTAGGAAAATAATGTTTCATAATAGACTCATTGTAGACATATCCACAAAAGGGATTGCAAGAACATTTGGTCTGGAGATCAACGAGAAAATGGTGGATATTGACATAGATCAATACAATGAAGATTTTCATAATAATGAAAGGGATTCTAGAGGTAAGATATTTTACAGTTGGTATAGCCTAGAAAACAAACCCAAGGCTATGGAAAGAGTGCACAAGAATCTACTAAGAATATACTTTAAAGAGGAAATATACCTGATGATTACAATGTTAAATAGATTGGTGGGACTAAGAGAGGGCACTAAGTGCGAGCCATGGATGTTTATTGTCATCAAGTTCATGAGAGAAGCAGGAAAAGAGCAAGGACAAATTCATTGGGCAAAGTCTATAAGCATAGCCATATGGAAACAAGTGATGCTAAGGAAGAAAAAGTTGTTGCCTTTCTATTTGTCTTCATACTTATTATATTCATATGCAGCAGAGGTTAGACCATTCATACATGGGATAGACAGGGTTGGAACCTTGGGTAATGGTCCAGGTCAGAAGCTGGTATATGAGCATTACCTTGATCTACAGGAAGAGAATGCATTGAAGAAGTATGCTCTAGTTAATGATGAGTTCTATACATATATGGTGAGAATTTTAAGGGAAGAACCTGATAAGAGGATATCTAAAGATACAGAGGATACAATTGGGCTGCATAGTTCTTGGTATATTCAATTTGAGAATTTTACTTACATCAGAACTAAAGGATTCGAAGGAAAGCCTTTCATGCTACCTAGGTATCCTTCCAATAAATTAGTTGTTCTAGAGTTTTCAAGACAAAATTTGAATGCCTTTAGAATTTAAAAGAAGAGGTTTAGCAGAGGAAATCTTAAGCTACCTTAGTCAATTGGTAGGAATTCATGTTATAGTGAGGAGGTTGCTAGTTATCTAGAATAGGAATTGAGATATTATGGATTTGAAGAGTTTGATTAAGCCAGAAGGTTTGACCCCTTCCATAGGATTCAAAATACAATTGATAAAAAGTTTAAACATCAAATACATATTGAAGATTTTTGGTCAAATTGCGAGAATGATAGAGAGGTAAGAAAGAGAGCTCATAAAAGATTAATAGTTGATCAAATGAGATCTATGGGAGATATATATGTTCCTCCAGAGGTTAAGGAAGATGATAAACTACTGCATCACAGTTATGAAAGTGCTAGGCTTGCTCCTATTAGAGAGCCTAATTGGTCACAACTTTGGAACTGCTACGCCCTTAATATTAGTGTACATAGAGTTATGAATAGTCAGCTTGTGGCTATCTTAACTCCTAATTAAGTCATGTTATCATTATTATATTATTATTTAGTTAGATAGGTCAGACTAGGTGTTATATAGGGGTGTGTCTATTCATCCTAAGCATAATTAGGTATATATAGGAGGATGTGAGTCTTATTTCATCATCATATTGTGAAATGTGTTCTCATTGGAGATATTTGGAGGTTAGCCCCTTGAAGTGGCCTATTATTCTTAGTTATTATCAAGTATTTGCATACTATTTCATATTATCTTCTTCCATTGTGTAAGTTGTTTCATTACAAGTTGTATCAGAGCATGATCTTGGCACCGTAGAGGCAAAAATTTTTCTCAACATTAGAGGCGATTTTGGGAAGAGCATAACTTTCAGATTTTAGAGAATTTTTAAAATATTTTTAAAAGGTTTTTGAAGACCATATTATAGAAGCTACAATCTAGATTGCAGAGGAATTGGAGTATATTTGAGAGAATTATTGTAGAATTATGATATTTACACAATTTATTTGAGATCTACATATCTCTCACATCCTAACAAATAAGAGAATAATTTGTATTGGGTTTTTGAATACATAATAGAGGATCCTACAGTCCAAAGATTGGAGAAATTGGAGAAAAAATAAGTGAGTTATTGTAAAATTAGGGTTTCCAACAAATTCACTCTCAAGGCAGCAAATTTGCTAATTTTTTGGATTTTTTTCTGGGTAAGTGGTATCTTGTCCCTAGTAAGTTACAATAAAAATTTCAAAGAATTTACATTTCATTTGTATGATTTATTCCAAAAATATTGGTTTCCATCATGACGGGGCCTAGAACAAGAGGCAAAAACAATGTTGCCACACCGGGGAAATCCTTTGATAAGGATGGGGAAAGAATAGAGAATAGTAATCCCAATGAGGAAATAAGTAAGTTCAAAGCAGAGGTTAAGAGGGATATGTGTGACCTAAGAGGAGATATATCAGATATACGAAGCATGTTAAGTGCCTATATGAATGAACCGAGAAAGGAGTTCTCAAGCAACCAAGGTGAAACCTTCAAGTTGGCTAATAATGACACAAATTTTAATACTCCAATGGGATCTAGGAATTTTTTCCAAAGGTGGATATGCACAAGTTCGATGGTAAGGATCCTCTAACTTGGATAAACCAAATGGAGAATTTTTTTGAAGTACATCAAATCCCATATGGACAAAAGGTCATGATGGCTTCCCTAAATCTAGAACCAGATCAATTCATTTGGTATAATTGGCTTTGTATTCATTGGAGGAAAAAGGGTCTCACCATCTCATGGTCAATTTTTATACAAGAACTCCAAGCACAATATAGCAATAGTGTGATAGACAACTTCTTCAACTAGCTTGCTAAACTTCAACAAACAGGATTAGTTAAGGATTATATTCAAAAATTCTAAAATCTATCCTTAAGAGTGGATACAATTACAGAGGAGAACTTGAATGATTTATTCTTGGGTGGTCTCAAGGATCACATTCAACATGAGGTACGCTTGTTTAGTCCTAGCTCAGTAAGTGAGTCTTTTATCTTGGCATGTAGGGTAGAGGAGAAGTATTGGATTCCTAGAAAGAAAGGGGCTAATGTGACAAGAGAGAAAGGATATTCAACACCTTCTCTTCCTCAACCTACTAGGTTGACTTCACAACAAATTGAGGAGAAAAGAGGAAAAGGGTTTTGTTTCAATTGTGATAGCAAATACAGTTGAGGACATAAATGTAGTGAAAAGAAATTGTTCTATATTGAATGTCCAAGTGAGGAAGAAGAGGAGGAACCCATATTAGAGGAGGATAGGGAGTTAAGTGAGGAATCACATGATTCTCAACCAATCATTTCTTGTCATGCACTCTCAAGATTCAGTGCACCACAAACTCTCAAGGTAGTGGGTTTCTTAAAGAAGCAGAAAATAACAGTGTTGATCGACTCAGGTAGTACTCATAATTTCATCAACAAAAAGTTGGTAACTCGTCTAAATTTTTTTATATATCCAGCCCCAGAGTTTCAAGTTTTGATTGCAGACGGGGGTATAGTTAGTTGTTCAGGGAAGTGTCATAGCATTAAATTATCCATGGGAGATTATCAACTTGATACCCCAATGTATGCGATATCCATGGGTGTAGTAGATATTATTTTGGGAGTACAGTGGCTTACTACATTAGGAACAATTAAGATGAACTTCCAAGAACTATTCATGAGATTTCAATCAGAAGGAAAGGTAGTGGAGCTAAGGGGGTTGAAGGCAAAATCCCCACAGATGGTAAGCTCTCATCAAATGCAAAAGTTACTTAAGAAAGGAGCGGATGGATTTGTGGCCCAGCTATGTTCATTAGAAGTCTCTCAATCTAATGATCCTACCATCCAGATTTACAAGCAATAATTGATCATCACTCAGTGGTTCTTGGAGATATGCCTAAAGGACTTCCTCCTAAGAGGGATCATGACCATGCCATACAACTAGTTCTAGGGAGCCAACCACCAAACATCAGGCCTTATAGGTACCCACACATACAAAAAAGTGATAGAAAAAATTGTTGAGGAGATGCTAGAGGTAGGAATTATCAGGCATAGCCAAAGTGCTTACTCCTCTCCTGTGGTGATGGTGCGTAAGAAGGATGAAACTTGGTGCATGTGTCTAGATTATAGAGTGCTCAACATGTACACCACATCCAAGTGTGCTTTTGGTCTTAAGGAGGTAGAGTTTTTGGGACAAATAGTTTCACATAAAGGAGTAAAGGTGGACCCTAACGAAATTAAGGCTGTCATGGAATGGCCTATTCCAAAAACCATTAAGAAACTGAGGGGTTTCTTGGGATTGACAAGGTACTATAGAAGATTTGTGAATAATTATGGTCGTATAGTAGCACCCCTCACCACTCTATTGAAGAAGCATTCTTTTCATTGGAATGAGTCTGCTAATGTAGCATTTGAGCAATTAAAGGAGACTATGTGTACAACTCCAGTGCTTGCCATTCCAGACTTCACCAAGGAATTCATTGTGGAATGTGATGCTTCTAGAAATGGGATAGGAGTAGTTCTCATGTAAGAAGGTCGACCAATTGCTTTTGAAATTTATCAATTAAAGGGTAAGAATCAGTTCAAACCTATTTATGAGAAGGAAATGCTAGCAATCCTTCACACAGTTAAACAATGGAGGCCTTATTCAATGGGTCAACACTTTAAGGTTAAGACAGATCATGATAGCCTAAAATATTTTTTGGATCAAAGATTATCCTCTGAAGAGCAACAAAAATGGGTCACTAAGATGTTGGGATATGACTTTGAGATTGTATATAAGAAAGGGAAGGAAAATATTGTGGCCGATGCATTTTCTAGGAAGGATGAGAAAGATGAAGCCTTATTGTGTGCCCTTTCAATATTAAAAGCACATTAGGTGGAAGAAGCCAAAGCAGAGTGGAAAAATGATGTTGCAACAAGTAATCTCATCCAACAAATAAAAAGTGATCCTAGTAGTTTAGATAATTTTTGTTTGAAGGGGGATATTCTTTGGTATAAAGAGTGCTTGTATCTCTGCAAGAATTCCACTCTTAAACACAAGATTCTCATAGAGCTACATGAGTGCCCAATTGGTGGTCATTCAGGCTTTTTGAAGACAAATCATTGGGTCAAGCAACATTTTTTTAGGAAGGGCTAAAAGGTGATGTTAAAAATTTGTGGTTGAATGTTTGGTTTGTCAAAGAAATAAGGGGGAGACAATTAAGACACCGGGTCTCTTCCAGCCCTTATCTATTCCTAGCTAGCATTGGGAAGAGGTATCCACGGACTTCATCATAGGGCTTCCCAAATCTAAAGGTCATAATGTCATCATGGTAGTAGTTGATCACCTCACTAAATATGCACATTTCATTACATTATCACATCCTTTTATAGCAAGTGCAGTGGCAAAAGTTTTTTTGGAGAATTTCTAAAAGTTACATGGTACTCCTAAGGTTATTGTCAGTGATCGTGATCCTATCTTTACTAGTCACTTCTGGAAAGATTTATTCTCATGTTCAGGTACTTATTTGGCTCATAGTTCTTCATAACATCCTCAATCAGATGGGCAAATTGAGGTTGTTAATAAATGTTTGGAAGGATATCAACTGTTGATGATTGTTTTAACACAGTCATAACAATAGTTAAAATTCACATAAAATGAACCAAACTGACTTGAAAGATATGAAGAAATCGATTAAGATTTGCTTAATCCCAACTTTAATATGGTTAGGTCTTGACCTGTTGGACAAACTTAGTTGGTTGATGTGAATTTGTAATGTTCAAGGGGCCTTACATGATTTAGGTTTTCTAGTTGGTTTACTGGACTCAAACTATGCAAAAGACCATAAAAATCAGCATGTTGTTCATTCTTTTGCATAAAAGTGTTACTGTGTTGCAAAGATTTAAAGGGTTTCTCTTGAATTATTGTAGCTTTCTCCTCTTAAATATTATGAAAACTTATCTACTTTCAAACTCTGTTGTTCATGCTTTTCAAATATGAGACAAATTTCCTTCAAATTTCTACATTTTCAGCTAATTACTTTTAGATGGGTTGGGAAAAGTTAGAAAGATTTAATCTAAACATCATTCATTCTACCAAATGATCTAATTGTTCTGCTATGCACTTCATAAGTGATATAGTAAATTGATCAAATCCACAGACTAAAACCTTAAATGTAAGTTCTAAGCATTTTCACAAACATACACTTAAAATTGCAAGCTCTAAGAGAAAATGTTTCAAACACAGTGAAGAGCAAGAAAACACTCAGAAGATAGATGCAGAATTCTAGATTCAATTGTATTAGAAATAGACGGTCATATAAGATTTACAATGTCAGAATGACTCTTAGCTTCGATGATCAAATTACAAAAAACTTACAAGCTTTACAGATACACTAATGAAGTAGGATGTTCCACACATTTCTTATTGCAGACACAGGCAACCTCCTTCTTCTACTCCTAAATGCTAAGCTAAATCACACTTTCAATTCTATTCTCTATATGTCTCTACTTTAAAAAATCCCTGTGTAAAGTATTACAGTGTAAAGAGGCACAATATATAGACCTGACTGTCCTCAATATAGCTCAAAAAACCCTAGTTAAGCAATGGTTCAAACCTCCAGTTATAGCAATAAATGGTGGAGAACAAGTCTCCCAAAAATATCCCAGAGCAGCATCAAATCTGGGCGAAATATGCCCCCTTCTGGAAAGCCTAGCAGCTCAATAATAACTTCTGCTATCTGCTGCAATGATGTCTTTAGCTGCATTTTGTCTTCATCATTGAAGACCTTTGACTTTTCACCCCTCATTCTTAACTTTCTTTTGCTTCCTTCAAGATCTGATCTTCTCTCTATGATGTCATTGCCATTAAGTTTTAGCTCCTTCCTCAACTACAAACTTGCAAAGCAGATAAAAAATGGATCAAAAACCACATCAAATTGCCATGCCAATTAATTACCTAGTTAGAGAGTTAGATGTGTGCCAACTGCAACAACTAATGCACCCCCCACCTGACACCCAGTCGTAGAGTTTACGCGCTGTCAATCCTGACCACCAATTTGGTTTTACACTTGAACCCTCCTCTCCATCGGCAAAACTCTCTACTATCGGCGCCATCAAAAATTTCCCTACCGATCTCATTTCTTACGCCGATATCAGGTCTGCTTCGCTTTCCTACCTTTTCCTTTGTTTAAATCCTTGTATCTTCTAATATACAAGCTAGGCATGATACATTGTATTAACCAAATTGTAACCCTCCTTGAATTCCAACGCAAGCTTGTATGTATAAAGTAATGTATGTTTCGAAACATACATACAAGGCACAAAATGTACCAGTATTCAACTTTATTTTATAACAATTTTGTTTCCAGCATAAGCATAAGTGTAATGCATATCAGCTTTGTATGTAAGACACATACAAAGCATGAACATATAATGAATTAACTTCTTTTAACCTTCCTTCACGTCCGCGGCAATGTATAATGTCTTTGTATATCCTCAATGTTCAAAGCACAAAACATGCAATGACTTAACCATGTTCAATAATTATTTCAGGTCTGCCGCATGTACATAACTGTTGTATCTTCCAAACATACATTCAGGTTTGATACAAGCATTACATCAGATTTTATTTTCTCTTCGATTCTGTGTTGTATGAGCGCAATGTATATCGGCTCTGTATATAAGAATATACAAGCCCGATATACAACAAATTAACCCTGTTTCATAAAATGTTAGTTCCGGGCAATGTATCTCTGCTTTGTATGTTTCAAAATGTATGTATATCAAAATAGACATACAAGTTAAGACATACAAAGGCTTAATTCTAATTCATAAATGTTTCGGGTCCACTATATGTATATTTTGTTGCATGTTTTAAATATACAAAGTATAAAAAATATGACTTAACTCAATTTAATAACCCTTTCAAGTCCACGGCATGTACATAACCGTTGTATGTAACCTTTGTATATAAGTAACATACAAAGAAAAAGATGCATCCGGACTTGACCACTTATTACATTTCAACTTTTAACTGCTTCGGGTCCACCTTGTATGTATGCATAAAACCCTACCAAACGCATACAAGGCAAAAAGACATACAATCGACTTTCTATGTGAAAACGATATACAAAGGTCTTTGTATATAAGTGAACTTGCATACAAAGAGCCTTGTATATCGACCTAACATACAAAGTATAATGCATATGCAACCCGATTATACAAACAACTTTGTATATGCAAACAACAAACCCTCCCTTTGTACATTTTACCAAAATGTTCATAACTTGCAAAACATGGCAAATTTTAAGATGGTTCAAAAAGCAACCCTAGCTCATTTTTTACAAGGAATCCAACCATATTATGCCCTGGTACTGAAAATGCATTTTTCTCTATTTTTAATAAAGTTCACAATTTTTAACCCCCTTTTCCCTTTACCACCAAACAGATCCACACACAAAAAGCAAAAAGCAAAGCAACAGCAGTGGTCCTCATTTTGCTAAGGAGTAAAATGGGGCATGTTGTGAACATCATAACAACTAGCAACCAAACAAAACAATTAAATTTAAAGCATTAAAGAAAACTAAATGAAATAAATCTGTAACTTCCAACTATCTTTCGTGCAAATCATTATTCAACTTGAGACCTAAGGTATTCAATAAGGTTGCATGAATTTTCATTTTTAGTTTAAGTGGGTGCACGTGATTAATAATCCTCATCTTGAAGATTGGTTGAACAAACCAATGACTGATATTAGCCTATGTAGTAGATGTCATTCTCTCATAGCCAACTAGATAGAGCCTTGCTGCCAGCGAGCGTCCATAGCCCCAACAAGGTTATTGTTACAATTCTCCTAAGTAGAGCCCTACTACCAACGAGTGTCTATAGCCCCGATAGAGTTACTTAGATGGCTTAACCTAGATTTTTAGTAAAATCCATATTATTAGTTTATTTATTTTATATTTTGTATTTTTGATATTTGATAGAGATTTCATAAGATTTTGCAGTTGTAAATTCATGATGCAAGGAACGGTCACTTGCTAAAATTAAGCTGAGAATTGTAATGGTAGCAAGGGTGAGCTCTAATTTTTCACCTAATATCTACATTGGTAGGTTCAACAAACCTAAGGATTTTAGGTGTGTCATCGTGAGAAACATCCTTGAATACTCAACCCATTCTTATTGAATACAAAATTTTAGTAGCTAAACAACTCTCTACATTCATGATAGTCACAACAATTTATGCATAAATTGCAAATGATTAACCTAAATATTCTAAATTTTATACCATTTTCAATGGTGGTTAGCTTGCCCCTTAATACTATAAAGAAAAACAAAGATCCCTGCTGAGGAGACAAAAAACAACCAAACAAATAGACTGTACAAACAAAAGGACAAAACAACATGACAAAAATAGAAACAACACAAAACAAAACAAAACAAAAAACAAAAGAAAAACAAACAAAACTGTACATTACTTACACTATGATACACATAAACTGACTGCCCCTTTACCTCAAGCCTGGAAGTAGTGTTTCAAATGTTGGCCATTAACCGATAATGGCACATCTTCCCCAGTCAAGGTCTTGAGTCTAAATGTATTGTCTCCAATTATTTCTGAGACTTGTAATGGACCTAACCATAGTTTGTCAAATTTTCCATGATGTCCTTTCTTTTCATGTCCTTTATCCCTGCACAGCACTAAGTCTGATATCCTAAATGTTTTGACTCTTGCCCTCTTATCAAACCACCTCTTAACTGTTGCTTGGTGTTTGGAAAATTTCTCGATGGCTTGACCTCTTTTCTCATCTAGTTGTAGCATTTGTACTATCCTGGCTTCCCTATGATTATCAAAGCCTAAATACTCATTGGCAAACTTCTAGATTGGTATTCTCAAATTCACTAGAAGTATGGGAGCAGTCCCATAAACTAAATGATAAGGTGCACTGCCTAAAGCTATCTTAAACTTGGTCCTATCTACCCATATTGCATATTTTAACAAGGTATTCCACTCTCTAGGACTCTTTGCAATTAGCTTCTTGATTATGTCGAATAAAATTTTGTTCATAGACTTAGCTAATCCATTGCCTTGAGGATAATAATTTGAAGAAAACTCTAAAACAATCCCATATTCAAATGCCCATTTAGAAAATTTCAAAAAAGAGAAAGTAGGGCCATTATCACATACCAATGAATAGGGAGTTCCAAACCTAGTTATTATGTTTTCTTCAAGGAACTTGATAAATACCTCAGTTGTAGAGAACTTACAACATGTGGCTTCAGTCCACCTTATATAGTAGTTTGTCACCATCAGTATATACTTGTGTCCTGCAGAAGATGGAGGATTGATGACTCCAATGAAATCCAGGCCCCACTGTGCAAATGGTCTTGATTTGATCATGGGCTATAATGGATTAGCCTGATTTCTTCCCTTATCTGCTGCAGTCTGACAGGTATGGCAACTCTTAATGTGACTCTCTATATCTTTGAACATCGTGGGCTAGTAGTAGCTTGCTCTCAATATTTTGTGTGTTGTAGCTAGATGGGAACCATGGCTAGTTCTGTACTTGTCATGTAGTTTTGTTAACACCTTATCCGCCTCAGTTCTGTTTAGACATCTCAGATAGATTCCATCATGGTTCCTCTTGAATAGAAGACCCCCTTGCACCATATATTTTCATGCTTTAACCTTCAAAGCCCTCCTCTGAGAAGCTTTCATCTTGTCTGGTTACTTTCTAGATATCAAAAAAGAGTTTAAATCACCATACCAGCCTGATGTGTCATGGGAATTCAATAGATACTACTGTTTTGTCAAATCTGGGTCTATGTTTGCTATAGTTTGCACCAATGCTTGCCCTCTAATCAGCTTCATTGGAATGATTTCTATGTCAAACTCTTGCAGTGTGGTGATCCATTTGGCCCTCTTTTCACCAAGCTCATTTTGCATTAGCAACATCTTCACTGTTGCATCTGGCACTATGGCTTTGACCTGGCTGTGCAAAATATAGTGCATAAATTTCTTCATGGCCCTTATCAACATGAACACTTGTCTCTCAGTGTCTAGATATCGTAGCTGTGCATCCTCTAGAGGTGTGCTCATAAATGCAATGGGCTTTTCCTCATTGTCTGCACCCTTCTATCTTAAGGCAGCCGCGACTGAATGGGAGGATGCAAAGGAGTATATATAAAATGGCTTGGTGTAGTTTGGGCTCGCCAGTATAGGGGCATCAGAAATGGCCTTCTTAATATCTTCAAACACAACCCTAGCTATAGATGTCCACTCCATCTGTGCATCCTTCTTTAACAAAGTGTTCAACGGTTGAACAATTTCTACAAAACCAGTGATGAACTTTCGAACAAAGTTAATCTTACCAAAAAATGATTTCAACTCTTTCCTACTATTTGGTATTTGTAAATTTTTTATTGATTCTATTCTATCTAGATCAATCGATATTCCATCTTCAGAAATGACATGCCCTAGTAATTTACCTTCATTTACTCCAAATGAGCATTTCTTAGGGTTAAGGGAAGTTTCGTACCTCTCACATTGCTTAAGTATTTTCCTAAGATCTTCAGCGTGAGTGGATGCATCCTTGGAATACACAGTCAGATCATCCATATACACAACAATGCACTTACCTAATAACCCATGGAATGTAATGTCCATGGCTCTCTGAAAAGTGGCACCTACATTGATCAGACCAAAAAGCATTCTTCTATATGCATAATTTCCCCATTTACAAGTGAAGGTGGTCTTTAATCTGTCATCTCTATCTATTAAGACCTGATTATAGCTTGAGAAACCATCTAAAAAGACATCATCTTTGCCCCGTTTACTGGTTACAACACTTCGTCTATTGGAGGCAAAGGATAATTATCCTTTTCAGATGTTTTGTTCAAATTCCTAAAGTCTATGCATAACCTGATGTCTCTATTTTTCTTCCTCACTGGTACTAGGTTAGCTACCAAGGCTGAATGTCTAACTAGGAAAATTATTCTGGAAAACAATAACTTCTTTACTTCTTGGAAGATCAAAGGCTCTAAAATGGTATTCACAGGCCTTTGTTTCTACCTAAATGGTTTTACTTCTAGTCTCAAAGGTATCACGTGAGTTATGATGGATGTATCGTATGTTTTCAAGTCTTCATATGTCCATGCTATGACGTGTTTGTATTCTTTCAGGACACCTAAAATTTCTTTTCTTATTTTCTCAGAGCAATCCTTTCCAATCAATACATTTTGTGGACTTTGTTGTGTACCTAAGTTGTGTGAATCACACTTACCCCCTTCTATTTTGGGTAAGTCCTTCTGTCTTATTACCCCACCAAAGTCAAAAATATGCTCTAATTCAATTACTCCTTTGGGTAAGAAGTTGCTCTTCTAGTTGATTATATCCTCTTCATCCCATGTTATCTCAGGGCTTTCTTGTTCATCAATGATTCGAGCCTCAAATACCTCATTACAAGTCAGAAAATCAATAATTTGCTTGTCCCCTCGAAATACCTCAAAGTGTGTAACATTGTCTGGGATACTGGGAACATTAACTAATTCAATAGCAAATTGCCTCACTCCTGATAGTGTCAAGGGTTCTAGTGTGCTAGCAACAACTACTAGTGCATTGGGCCTATGGTTCAGCTCTCTAGGGATATGCTCTAAGTTGAAAGCATCAAATGAATCTATTAAACCCCATACCCTATGTCTGTAACAAATCATTTTCTTGTAATTGCAAGCATATAGTTTCCTTATTTGTCTGACTACTAGTTCAGAGTCTAAAAATACCTTAATCATTTTCACCCTTTTCTTGATGGCCATGATAAGTCCCAAAATTAAGGCTTCATATTCAACAATATTGTTAGTACAGGAAAACTGCAGTCTATATGCTGCTAGATATGATTTACCCTGAGGATCTATGAGTTCAACACCTACACCTGCACCCTGTTTTGATTTGGACCCGTCACATTTTATGTCCACATGCCATCTTTACTTTTCTGACCTTTTACCTTGGCATGCCTTGTTCCTTCTATCATTTGTGAGGTGTTGGCCTATTTATTCATGGGTATTTCCATTTGGTCAACTTGCATATGTTTATTTTCAGTTTGCAAATCAGAAAGACAACTATCCTTGTCCTTTATTACCTCTCCTAAATCTGAAATTAGAGCATTCACACTACTCTTAAAGTATCTTTGTGGTTGATCAGGATTCACATTTCCCTCTCGCAACCCTACCCTCTTCATGCATTTTTTGTATTCATATTCAATGATGTCTTTGCACATTCCACAACTCTCCTCAGAATGTGGCCTATCATGAACTCTACATCTATCCTTATACAGTTTACATTGGACTGGTAGATTTTGTTTAATGCATTCCTCCATCCCTTGTCTAATGGCAAGACCAAATTTGTTCATTGCATTATTTTCTTCATCTGAAGAGTTTCCATCAAACCCGATGAATAATGTTGTCTCATTGCTGACCTATTTTCCTCTAAAGGTTAACATCATGATCTCTTCAATTTGTACCCCATTGTTAGTGATCCTATAAACACCAGGCCCAACAACAACATATAATATTTCGTTAGTTTGATTATACTCTGTTATCATATGTTTCATTTTGGGTTCTGCCTCTATTCTAATATAGTTTGGGACACCTTTCCAAGGTAGCCACATATGTGAAAAATCAGTGGCCATATATCCGTTTAATGTTTTGGACCAGTCCTTACTTAGCAACATTCCATAATTCACAGGTATATCCACTATTTGAATGTCAATGAATTGGCTTACCCTAGGGTCTAAAGCTAATTGCATTTGAATGTTCATCAGTTCTCCTATCACACTAACCTCAGTTTTATCTAACTGTGTGACAACCTTAACAGATTTGGTGGGAGTTAGCCCTAGAGTTTTACATATCCCTAAGGGCATTATGTTGGCTGATGCACCAAAATCTACCATACAATTGTGTATGTTCTTCTCACACAATCTAATAGTTAGCAAGAAAGGAGGAGCATCCTTCTTATCATCATACATTACTACATTTGTATTGGAAGGCTACTCAACTTTCTTACTTTTCTCTTTAGGCGGTGAATCTCTATTAGGAACACTCATACTAGTAGAAACCTCATCTGTCATGGATGCATCCAAGGACTTTATAAATGCATTTCTAATCCTTGGAGTTTTCAATAATTCATTTAGAGGTATACTAACCTTAATTTTCTTTATTTCCTCTGACAAGTAGCTCATTAATCTTGTTGTCTCTATTGTTTCAATTTTACCTATTTGGACCTTTTGTACTGTTGTTCCACTATTTGTGTGATGATTAGCTTTGAGTATGGTGGGATTGTTGCTAGCATTCTGATCTAGGGGTGTATTGAAGTTGTTAGGAGGAATGGAAGTGGTGAAAGGTCCTCCTGGCCTAGTGTTGTTCCTTAAATTGTAGGTGTGGTTTTTATTTATTTGTTGAAAGGCCTGCACCTCTTATGTTTCATTTAACACTTCATTTTCAATTTCAAAGGGAAACTAAAAAGCATTTAACACAAAGGCTGATTCAGGATAAAGATTTTCACAAAAGTATGGTTCATCCTCTAACAATTCATCCTCTTTCTCTTCTATAGTTGCAAAGGTAAATGTTTCTAAGACTAAGGCTATATCATATCCTGAGGGTACTACCTCATTACCCTTGGGAATGAGAAATTCAGAAGTAGGAAGCTACACATCTATATTAAAAATGTTGGCTACTAAGTGGAACTGTGGACATTCAAGCTCAGCATGGGCATTGGTATTGTGAAATATGCACCAATTTTTTAGTGTTGTATTGGCCATTTGGATGCCAGCTATTTGTTTTGCATCCTAATAATCTATGTTCTCAAAAGGAGAAGCTAGGGTACCATTGTTTGGTCCAGTGTTCCATGTCTTGGGCAGCCTAGGCTGATTTTGATTTTTGTTATTGTTACCCCAGGCCCTATTGTCTACCACTGGCCCTCTATTTTGCATTGGCTGCCCTTGGTTTGGACCTTGATGTTGATTGTAGTTTTGGCTTTGATTTGATCATTGGCCTTGGTTGTTATTTTGGTTATGGCTCTGATTGTACTACTGATTGTAGCCTTGGTTGTGATTTTAATTTTGATTGTATCCTTGGTTATCTCTTCCATAAAGATTCTCATTTCTTAGTTGTGTCACCTCAGTGGTCAATCTTTTTAAGTGTGCAGTGATCTCTTTGATCTCTTCCCTTTCCTCTTGTGCCTTTGCCACAATTGTATCTCTAGGATCTTGGAAGAAAGGCTGACCACTATTCTGACTATGATTAGCAGTGTTACCAGTATAAGGGGCTATGGCTTAGATTGGGGTAGGACTATACATAGGTGTGTATGTAGGAACTGGATTTAAAAATGGACTATTATGTGTAGGGGCTCCATTCCATGATTGTGTTGGACTTTGCATCCCAAGATTTCCTCCATTAGGAAATGGGTTATAAATTATTTGCCTTGTCTCCTAATTTACAAAGGTTGCCTCCTTATAGGCCTTGAATATTGTATCTATGTTAGGCTTTCTTGTGATAAACATAGCAGTTAATGGATCTAAGGTAACATAATACATGGCTAGCAATGTATCTGCATTTACTGTATATGGGGCTACTATCCTAGAATAAGCCTTTTGAAATCTATCATTAAAATTGTCAATCAGCTCTCCTTCACATCTCTTTATTGTAGCCAATTTGTGATATAAGGTGGAAGGATCTATGGGTCCTCTAAATCTAGACAAAAAAGCTTCTTCCATAAGGTCTCAGGAAGAAATATAACCATTGGGTAAGTTAACATACCAATTAGAGGCCTGTTCATTGAAGGTGTAGGGAAACAATCTACACACAACATCCTCATGTTCTAACATGGCCCTAAATCATGCCTCTTTGAATATTCTAATCTGGTCTTCAGGATCTTGGTGCAGCTAGTATTTTGGACATATCTTTTTAGGATTTTTGGGCATGTCATGATAATCATTGAAGTGTATGGGAGAATTAGCATTAAAGTAAGCCATTGCAGGTACTTGTGCTTGACCTGAACCTGTAGGAATACCTAGATTCACTGGTGGGATAGGATTTCTAGGAGGACTAGGACCTCTAGGAGGACTAGGACCTCTAGGAGGACTAGGACCTCTAGGAGTATCTGAACCAAGTTTTAAAGATCTAAATGAATAAATGTCAGGGTTCTCAATATTATGGATAGTATAAGGTGATCCAGGAGGCGTGTTAGATGAGCCTCCTGGATGTGTTATTTTAGGGTTCCAAATCAGAGGACTCTTACTTCACCTTATATCAGGTAATTGCACAAATATATCCCCGGAACTGGATTTAGACCTAGTCACTCTACCACTGTTATTAGCCAGTTTTTTCTTGAAACAACCCCTAGATAATCAGGCCCTCCTTCTAGTGCTGGAGAACTATTGATGATTGTTTTAACACAGTCATAACAATAGTTAAAATTCACATAAAATGAACCAAACTGACTTGAAAGATATTAAGAAATCGATTAAGATTTGATTAATCCCAACTTTAATATGGTCAGGTCTTGACCTGTTGGGCAAATTTAGTTGGTTGATGTGAAGCTATAATGTTTAAGGGACCTTACATGACTTAGGGTTTCTTGTTGGTTTACTAGACTCAAACTATGCAAATGATCATAAAAATCAGCATGTTGTTCATTCTTTTGCATAAAAGTGTTACTGTGCTGCAAAGCTTTAAAGGGTTTCTCTTGAATTATTGCAGCTTTCTCCTCTTAAATATTATGAAAACTTGTCTACTTTCAAACTCTATTGTTCATGCCTTTCAAATATGAGACAAATTTCCTTCAAATTTCTACGTTTTCAACTAATTACTTTCAGATGGGTTGGGGAAAGTTAGAAATATTTAATCTAAACATCATTCATTCTACCAAACGATCTAATTGTTCTGCTATGCACTTCATAAGTAATATAGCAAATTGATCAAATCCACAGACTAAAACCTTAAATGTAAGTTCTGAGCATTTTCACAAACATACACTTAAAATTGCAAGCTCTAAGAGAAAATGTTTCAAACACAGTGAAGAGCAAGAAAACACTCAGAAGATAGATGTAGAATTCTAGATTCAATTGTATTAGAAATAGGCAGTCATATAAGATTTACAATGTCAGAATGACTCTTAGCTTCAATGATCAAATTATAGAAAACTTACAAGCTTTACAAATACACTAAGGAAGCAGGATGTTCCACACTTTCCTTACTAGAGACACAGGTGACCTCCTTCTTCTACTCCTAAATGCTAAGCTAAATCACACTTTCAGTTCTACTCTCTATATGTCTCTACTTTAAAAAATCCCTGTGTAAAGTATTATAGTGTAAAGAGGCACAATATATAGACCTGATTATCCTCAATACAGCTCAAAAAACCTTAGTTAAGCAATGGTTCAAACCTCTAGTTACAGCATTAAATGGTGGAGAACAAGTCTCCCAAAAATATTCCTGAGCAACATAAAATCTGGGCGAAATATGCCCCCTTCTAGAAACCCTAGTAGCTCAATAATAACTTCTGTTGTTTGCTGCAATGATGTCTTTAGCTGCATTTTGTCTTCATCATTGAAGACCTTTGACTTTTCACCCCTCATTCTTATCTTCCTTTCACTTCCTCTGAGATCTAATCTTCTCTCTATGATGTCATTGCCATTAAGTTTTAGCTCCTTCCTCAACTAGAAACCTACAAAGCAGATAGAAAACAGATCAAAAACCACATCAAATTGCCTTGCCAATTAATTACCTGGTCAGAGAGTTAGATGCGTGCCAACTACAGCAACTAATGCACCCTCCACTTGACACTCATTCGCAGAGTTTATACGTCGTCAATCCCAACCGCCAGTTTGGTTTTACACTTGAACCCTCCTCTCCATTGGCAAAACTCTCTACTATTGGCGCGGTCAAAAATTTCCCTACCGATCACATTTCTTACGCTGATATCGGGTCCACTTCGCTTTCCCGCCTTTTCCTTTGTTTAAATCCTTGTATCTTCCAATATACAAGCCAGGTGTGATACATTGTATTAATCAAATTGTAACCCTCCTTGAATTCTAGTGCTTGTATGTATAAAGCAATGTATGTTTCGAAACATACATAGAAGGTGTGAAATGTACAAGCATTCAACTTTATTTTATAACGATTTCAGTTCCGGCATAAGCATAAGTGTAATGCATATCGGCTTTGTATGTAAGATACATACAAAGCGTGAACATACAACAAATTAACTTCTTTTAACCTTCCTTCACATCTGCGGTAATGTATAATGTCTTTGTATATCCTCAATGTTCAAAGCACAAAACATGCAACGACTTAACCATGTTCAATAATTATTTCAGGTCCGCTGCATGTACATAACCGTTGTATCTTCCAAACATACATTTGGGTTTGATACAAGCATTACATCAAATTTTATTTTCTCTTCAATTCCATGTTGTATGAGCACAATGTATATTGGCCCTGTATATAAGAATATACAAGCCCGATATACAACAAATTAACCCTGTTTCATAAAATGTTAGTTCCGTGCAATGTATCTCCACTTTGTATGTTTCAAAATGTATGTATACTGAAATAGACATACAAGTCAAGACATACAAAGGCTTAATTCTAATTCATAAATGTTTTAGGTCCACTATATGTATATTTCATTGTATGTTTTAAATATACAAAGTATAAAAAATACAATGACATAACTCTGTTTAATAACCCTTTCATGTCCACGGCATGTACATAACCATTGTATGTAACCTTTGTATATAAGAAACATACAAAGCAAAAGATGCATCCGGTGGACTTGACCACTTAATACATTTCAAATTTTAACTAGTTTGCGTCCATCTTGTATGTATGCATAAAACCCTACCAAATGCATACAAGGCAAAAAGACATACAATCGACTTTGTATGTGAAAACGATACAAAGGTCTTTGTATATAAGCGAACTTGCATACAAAGAGCCTTGTATATTGAATCGACATACAAAGTATAATGCATATGCAACCCGATTATACAAACAACTTTGTATATGCAAACAACAAACCCTCCCTTTGTACATTTTACCAAAATGTTCATAACTTGCAAAATATTGCAAATTTTAAGATGGTTCAAAAAGCAACCCTAGATCATTTTTTACAAGGAATCCAACCATACTATGCCCCGGTACTGAAAATGTATTTTTTCTTCTATTTTTAACAAAGTTCACAATTTTTACCCCCTTTTTCCATTTACCACCAAACAGACCCACACACAAAAAGTAAAAAGCAAAGCAACAATAGGGGTCCTCATTTTGCTAAGGAGTAAAATGGGGTGTGTTGTGAACATCGTAACATCTACATTGTTTCACTTTAGAGAAATAGTCTCAATGGGTAGATTGGCTACCACTTGCAGAATGGTGGTATAACACTTCTTTTCATAGCTCATCAAAAATATCTCCATTTTTGGTACTTTATGGATATCATCCTCCTTCCATCACATCATCATTAAAGGTGTCACCGAGAGTTCAGGCAGTAGAGGACCACTTGCTTCATCAACAACAGGTACTTTTAAGACTCAAGGAGAATTTAGCTATGGCACAAAATCAAATGAAACAACAGGTAGACCAACATTGTAGTGAAAGAAATTTTGAAGTTAGGGATTGGGTCTTCTTGAGATTGCAGCCTTATAAATAAATCTCACTGAAGCAACCAAAAAAGAATAATAAGTTGTCTCAAAGATATTATGGGCCATACCAAATCATGCAAAAGATTGGTAGTGTTGCCTACAAGCTAGAGTTGCCACCAACAACAAAGATACATCCAATTTTTCATGTTTCTTGTTTGAAGAAGGTAATTGGGTAGAATATTCCTGCTCAAACAGTACTACCAAAGCTTGATGAAGAATGAAGAATAATTTTGGAACCAAAGTACATTCTTCAAACACTCATGAAGAAGCTGAGGAATAGAACCCTCACTGAGTATCTCATCCAATGGAAGAATTTACTAGTTGAAGAGGCCACATGGGAGGATGAGGAGTTCATTCAAAAAAAATCGACACTTGGTTAGCATTGAGGGCAATGCTTCTTTGAAGAGGGGGGGCATGCTATGCCCTTAATATTGGTGTACATAGGGTTATGAATAGTCAGCTTGTGGCTATCTTAACTCCTAATTAAGTTATGTTATCATTATTATATTATTATTTAGTTAGATAGGTCAGACTAGGTGTTATATAGGGGTGTGTCTATTCGTCCTAAGCATAATTAGGTATATATAGGAGGATGTGAGTCTTATTTCATCATCATATTGTGAAGTGTGTTCTCATTAGAGATATTTGGAGGTTGCCCCCTTGAAGTGGCCTGTTATTCTTAGTTATTATCAACTATTTGCATAATATTTCAAATTATCTTCTTCCATTGTGCAAGTTATTTCATTACAGGAACACATCTTTAGACATATTGTCCAAACTAGTCATCTTGTTTTTGAAAACATGGTTAAATGATAGGATTGAAGAGCTTAAAGCTGAAGGGAGGGAAATCACATATCCAAAGAAAGGAAAAAAGAGAGTAAGAGAGCCTAGTGATGATCCCCAATGTTTCTATTAGAAGAAAAGAAAAATTGTAGAAGCTAAAATTGTAGAGAAGGATAAGAATGCTACTTTAATGGATCCTTGTGCATTAGGAGTGACAGTAGTAGTGTCAATTGGTACATTTGTGGAAGCGAAATTAGTAAGCCGTGATATTAGTATGGAAGAAGCATAGACCTCTAAGGAAGTAATAGGATAGAAGGTCAGAAAGGTAATACCAATAAGCATATCAAAAGGGGAGACTTCAAAAACAAGTGAAGTCATAGAAGCACAATAGGTAGGTACAAACTTGAGTGATATACCTAGTGCATCCACCCAAATAGAAAAGAGAAAAGCATATGCTCAAGTGAAGACATAATTGGCTGGAGAAATGTTGCAAGGGTCAAAAGTACATGAAGCTAAACAAACCACTGAGATTGTCCACATTGAGAGTGACAATAGTGAAAGTGAGGAAAGAAAAATGTATTTAGGAAAAGAAATTGAGATAGAAGAAGAATCTAGTGAATTTCTAAGTGAAGAAGAGGAGCAAAACACTCAGGCTGACATGGAAATTGAATAAGGCTTAGAGTCTAAAAAGGAAAGCATACAAGAAGAATCAGGAACAATAGATCCATTTGGTACCCTAGTGTCTCCTAAAATAATCAAAGATCTACAAGAAGAAGCACATAAAATTGAGGAGTTTGAAAAGGAAAATGCACTTGAGGAAATAATGAAAGAAAAACTTGCTCAAGCCAAGGATGAAACAGGAGCTAGTACCTTAGGTGTAGATGTACTAAATATTCTTAATATATATGGTGAATAGAGTGAAGAAGAGAAGAATATAGAAGGCAGAACAGAATAGGAAAAAGAAGCAAAAGAGGATGATACAATGGTAAGTTCACCTGCACATACAGAACAAGTACTAAAAGAAGGTGAAACTACAAAAGATGCAGGAAAGAAACCTAAGGGTGAAGAACATACAGAGAACATTGATGAAGGTAAAATTCAGGAACAAGAAAAAGACATAGGCATGACAAATGTAGAGTAAGCACAAAAGGAAGAGGACCAAGAAAAAGAATCATCAAAAGGAGAGGGTCCTGAGGAAGAAGATGAAGGTGGAGGGGACACAAAAATTGAAGAAGAAGAAAATGAAGGTGAGTCCCAACAACAAAATGATCCCATGGTACAAGAGCCAGCCCTTCAATAGCAGCATCCTCCACAACAGCAACATGAACAACAACAGGAATAGCTATAAGAACAACAACAACAATCATAGGAACAGGGAGAAGTAGAAAAACCTCAAGAAGAGGTAATTGATGAAGAAATAACTACTAAAGGCACAAAAGAGATTCCTACCTAGTTAGGAGTGGAGATAAGGAAAGAAAAGGAGGTACAATTGGTACCTATTGATATCAAAACTCTATTGGGCGAGACAACACCAAGGAAGGAATGCAAAAAGGCCAGAACAATGTCAACCATTCAAAGAGGTCCAAATGGATCTAGCACACTGAACTTGGCCATACCATAGAAGGAGAAGACTAAGGGAGAAAAACCTTAGATGAATATAAAATACTAAATTTTCACCTGGGGCATACAACAAGGGAGCAACACATAACGGAGTGGGAAGACATCCACCAGGTAATGGCAGAAATTCTAAGAAAGGATAAAGATAAACAAGAATATTTTAAAGGACACATTGTCCAATTGTAACAATTCATTAAGGGAATATTTGATCCCAATACAACAGTGCCAAAATTGCCTAGTGAGATAGCAGTTGTATCCAGGGATGAAATAAAACATATGGAAAATAAAAGGCTCAAATCCAATGTGTTTGAATAATGGTTCAAAGATTTCATGCCAGAAGGAGAGCAGGTAATAAAACAAGAAGTGGAAAGATGGGAAGTGGCTGCAAGGGAAAAGAATAAATGTAGTGTACTTGTACATAATGGCCAATTAGAAGAGAAGAATGCAAATATGAATTAGAACAGGTAACTGAAATTGAAGAAAGAACAGAAGAACTAATAAATGAAGGAGTAATTACCCCTTCAATGGCAAATCAAGTGCCACAAGCGAGGTTAGAACTAAAATTTGAAGAAGATAATCTCAGAAAGTGCATAACAATTGCTTAGAATTTAGAAGAAAAGGTAGATGACATGATCAGAATGCATAAAAGGATAGTGGAAAAGCTATTAGATCATGAATGCATGGATACACCAGCATATGAATTGGAAAGGGCCTTAACAGAATTCAAAGCCATTTTTACACCATGCATGGAAAATCCTAACGCATATCTAAGTAAACAAATGATTGATTCATTGATGGAAGAAAGTACCAAAATAAAGAAATACAAGAAGAAGAGTGAAGGTTCAGAGAACAAAGAAAAGAAACTGAAAGAAGGGGTTATAATGTAGAAGTATGTATGGACAAAGAGTCAAGGAGGAGACCGCACCTTTATAGAAGGTGTAATTAATAATTTCAAATATTATTTGAAGGAGTAGAAATTGTAAAAGGAGCAACAGTTTTGGAAAGAGATCAAGTAAAGAGTATCTGTGGGCAGAAGTCAAAGAAAAGGGGAATCTTATTTTGAAAAGATTCTAGTGGCATCCTTGGAGGAGGAAAAGATACCATTCAGATATTTTGAGAAGCGGTTAGAGATGAATATGCACCCTTGATCAATAATAGATGGATCTAGACCATAGATTAAGTTTTGTAGCCGTAGTAGTAAGAAGCTTCAAATTCTATATAAGAAGCTCTGGTACTTGTACATTAGTTACACAGGGATTTTTGAAAGATAACTTGCAATTGTAGTTTGTTTGAACATTTTGATTAGAAAGAGTGTTTTAGTTTAGAGGAGGAGGTTGCTTGTGTCTGCACTAAGGAATGCGTGGAGTATCTAGCTTCCTTATTGTATCTAGAAGATGTTTGTAAGTTTTCTGTTAAGTTGATTAATGAAGCAAAGAGGAATTCATACATTGTAAATCATATATGACTGTGTATTTTAAATACAAATAAATCTAGAATTCTATATCTATTTTTAGAGTGTTTTCTGGCTCTAAATTGTACTTGAAATATTATGTCTTTAAAAGCTTGCAATCTTGGATGTGTGTTCATGAAAATACTCAGGGCTTCACATTTAGAGATTTAGTCTGTTGATTTGATCAAGTGATGTATTTCTTACAATGTGAATAATAGAGCATTTAGATCCTACAGTAGAATGATATTTAGTTTGAATTTCTCTAACTTTTCCCCAAATATTTGAAATAATTAGCTTAAACGTGGAGATTTAAAGGAAATTGTCTTACATTTGAAGGAATCATGAACAATTGTTTTAATATTTAACAATTTTCATTTAAATTGGAAGACAAAAACTTGTTTCATTATAAATCATACAAAGCTTTGTGATATAATAGTAAATTTATGCAAAGAGATGGATAATTTGATGATATTTGCAACAACTTGCATTTTTCGAGTCCAGTGAATCATAGATCACCTTAAATCAAGTAAGGCCTCTTGCATATTATAGTTTCACATTAACCTACTGAATTATCCACAAGGTTAAGACCTGGCCATACAGAACTTGGGATTAAGAACTCTTAAGTGATTTCTTCATATCTTTCAAGATAGTTTAGGTTCATTTTGTGAATTTTAACTTTTGTTATGAATGTGTAAAAATAACCATCAACAGTTTTTTGGTGCTAGAAGGAGGGCTTGATTGGAGTTAAGGTAGGATTCAAGTAAGGCTGGCTCATAACAGTGGTAGGTTGACTAGGTCTAGATCCAGTTCAGAAGATATATTTGTGCAATTACCTGATAGAAGGCACAGTAAAGGTCCTTTGATTTGGAATCCTAGAATATCACATGTAGGAGGCTCATCTGGAACACCTCCTAGATCACCTTTTAACATCCATAACATTGTGAGTCCTGGTAGTTCTTCATTTAGATATTTGAATCTTGGCTTAAATCCTCCTAGAGGTCCAAGTCCTCCTAGAGGTCCTAGTCCACCTAGAAATCTAGGTACTCCCAGAGGTTCAGGCTAGGCACAAGGACCTACGATGGCTTATTTTAATGTCAACTCTCCTATAACATTCACTGATTATCATGAGATGCCAAAAAATCCTGAAAAGATATGTCCTAAATATCAATTGCATCAAGATCTAGATGATCACATTAGGATATTCAAGGAGGCATGCTTTAGAGCCAGGTTAGAATATGAAGATGTTATGTGTAGGTTGTTTCCTTACACCTTTAATGAGCAGGCTTCTAACTGGTATGTTAATTTTCCTAATGGTTATATTTCTTCTTGGGAACTTATGGAGGAGGCATTTCTATCTAGGTTTAGGGGACCAGTTGATCCTTCCACCTTATTTCATAAATTGGTTGCAATTCAAAGAGGTGAAGGAGAGCTGATTGATAATTTTAATGATATGTTTCAAAAGGCTTATTCTAGGTTAGTAGCTCCTTACATAGTAACTGCAGATGCATTATTGGCCATGTATTATGTCGCCCTTGATCCATTAACTGCTATGTTTGTCAAAAGAAAGGTTGATATAGATACAGTATCCAAAGCTTATAAAGAGGCAACCTCAGTTAACCAAGAGATGAGGCAAACAACTTATAATCCATTTCTTAATGGACGAAACCCTAGGATGCAAAGTTAAGCACAACCTTGGAATGGAGTTCCTATGCATAATACTCCATTATTGAACCAAATTCCTACATACACACCTGTGTATAATCCTTCCCCAATCCAGGCTATAGTCCCTTATACTGTAGCAGTGCTAGTAACAATAAGAATAATGGTCAGTCTTTCTTCCAACCTCCTCAAGATACATTTGTGGCAAAGGCACAAGAGGATAGGGAAGAAATCAAAGAAATTACTGCACACTTGAGAAGATTGACTACTGAAATGACACAACTAAGAAACACAAATGTCTATGGCAGAAATAATCAAGGATACAATTAGAATCATAACCAGAATCATAACCAAAATTATAACCAAGGTTAGGGGTCTAATTAGGGCCAGAATTATAGTCAGAGCCAAAATCATAATGAGGGACAAGCAATGCAAAATAGAGGACCTACTATAGATAACAAAACCTAGGGTAATAATAATAGAATTCAGAATCAGCCAAGGCCACCTAGGACATGGAATACAGGGCCAAATAATGGAACCCTAGCTTCTCCATTTGAGAATTTGTATAATCAGGAGACAAAACAAATAGCTAAAATTTAAATGGCTAATGTAGCATTAATAATACTAGTGCCCATGCTGAACTAGATTGCCCTCAGTTTCATCTGGTAGCAAGTATTTTCAATGTAGATGTACAGGCTCCGACCTCTGAGTTCCTCATTCCCAAAGGTAATGAAATAGTGCCCTCAAGATTTTAGACTACCTTAGTCTTAGAGACTTTTACCTTTGCAACTAAGGAGGAAGAGGATCAGTTGTTAGAAGATGAGCCTTACTTTTGTGAGAACCTATATCCTGAATCAACCTTAGTATTGAATGCATTTTAGTTTCCCTTTAAAGCTAAAAATGAAGTGTTATATGAAACAGAGGAGGTATAGGCTTTTCAACAGTCTAAAAAAAATTATAGATATAATTTGAGAAATAACACTAGGCTAGGAGGTCCTTTCACTAATTCCACTCCTCCTAACAATTTCAATACTCCCCCAGATCAAAACACTAGTAATAATCCTGCTATACTAACAGCCAATCATCATGTGAATAGTGGAACAGTAGCACAAAAAGTCCAAATAGGGAAAACATAGATAGTGGAAACAATGAGGTTAATGAGTTACTTGTTTGAAGAGATAAAGAAAATCAAGGTCAGTATACCTTTATGTGAATTATTGAAAAGTCTAGGGGTTAGAAATGCTTTCATAAAGTCCTTGGATACATCTGTAACTAGTGAGGTCTCTGCTGATAGGAATGTTCCTAGTAAGGATTCACAACCCAAAGAAAAGAGTAAGAAAAGTAAACAACCTTCCAACACTAATGTGGTCATGTATATATATAAGAGGGAAGCCCCTCCTTTCTTGTTAACCATTAGGATGTTTGGAAAGAACATACATAATTGCATGGTAGATTTTGGTGCATCAACTAATGTAATGCCTTTAGGGATATGAAAAACTTTAGGGCTGACCCCTACCAAATCTACCAAGGTTGTTACACAATTGGATAAAACTGAGGTCAATGTGTTACGAGAACTAATGCATATTCAAATGTAGTTAGCTTTACATCCTAGGGTGAGTCAGTTTATTGACATTTAGGTAGTAGATATACCTATGAATTATGGGATGCTGTTGATTAGAGATTGGTCCAAGACATTAAATGGATATATGGCCACTGATTTTTCACACATGTGGTTACCTTGGAGAGGTGTTCCAAATCAAATCAGGATAGAAGCTAAACCCAAAATGAAACACACGATTATAGAATATAACAAGACTAATGAGATATTGTATGCTTCTATTGAACCTAGTGTTTATAGAGTCACTAACAAGGGAATACAAATTGAAGAAATCTTGATGCTAAATTTTAAAGAAAAACTTGTCAGTAAAGAAACAGTAGTGTTCATTAAGTCTAATGAAAATTCTTCTGATGAAGAAGACAATGCAATAAATAGTTTTGGTCAGATCATTAGGCAAGAAATGGAAAAGTATAGTGAACAAAATATCCCAGCTCAATGCAAGTTGTACAAAAATATGTGCAAAGTCTTTAATAAACCTCATTCTGAAGAGAATTGTGGAATGTGCATAGACATTATAGAATATCAATACATAAAGTGTACAAAGGGGATGGAACTGTAGGAAGGAAAGGTTAATCTTAATCAACCAGAGAGATACTTTCAGGACAATATGGATTTATTAATTCCAGATTTAGAAAAAGAAATAAAAGACAAGAGTGTCTGTCATTCTGATTTATAAATTGAGAGTATAAATATGGAAGTAGGTCAAAATGAATTACCCATGAAGCAACAAGATAGTACCACACATATAATAGAAAAGGCAAAACATGCCAAAATAAAAGGTCAAAAAAATAAAGAAGGCATGTGGACACTGAAATGTGATGGATCTAAGTCTAAACAAGGTGCAGGTGTGGGTGTGGAACTTATAGATCCTAATGGTAAGTCATTTTTAGCAGCATATAGGCTAAAATTTCCTTGTACTAATAATGTACCAAATATGAAGCTTTGATTTATGGACTTGTTATGGCTATCAAGAAAAGGGTAAAAATGATTAGAGTGTTCTCAAATTCTGAGTTAGTGGTTGGACAAGTAAGAAAGTTGTATGCATGCAATTATAAGAAAATAGTATGTTATAGGCATAGGGTGTGGGATTTGATAGATTCATTTGATACCTTTAACATAGAACATATCCCCAGAGAATTGAATCATAGACCAGATGCATTGGCAGTTGCTGCTAACACTTTGGAACCTTTAACATTGTCAGGTTTAAAATGATTTGTTGTTGAATTAGTAAATGTTCTGAGTATACCAGATAATGTTACTCATTTTTAGGTATTTGAAGGGGATTAGTAAATTGTCAATTTTCTAACTTGTAATGAGGTGATTGAATCTCAAATTATTGATGAACAGGAAAGGCCTGATGTGTCTTGGGATGAAGAAGACATAATAAACTTGGAAAGTAATTTCTTACCTAAGGGAGTAATTAAGTTAGAAAAGATCTTTGACTTTGATGGGGTAGAAAGACAGAAAGATTTACCCAAAACTGAGGGAGGTAAATGTGATCCATATAACTTGGGAACAGAGTAAAGTCCATAGAATGTATTGATTGGAAAGGCTTGCTCTGAGGAGTTAAGAAAAGAGATTGTGGAAGTTCTAAAAGAATACAAACATGTCATAGCATGGACATATGAAGATTTGAAGACATATGATACGTCCATCATAACTCATGTAATACCCTTGAAACTGGATGTTAAACCATTTAGGTAGAAACAAAGGCCTATGAATGCTATTTTAGAGCTTTTAATCTTCAAAGAAGTAAAAAAATAGCTGTCTACAAGGATAATCTTCCCAGTAAGACATTCAACCTGGGTAGCTAATTTAGTACCTGTGAGAAAGAAAAGTGGAGACATTAGGTTATGCGTTGACTTTAGAAATTTGAACAAAGCCTCTGAAAAAGATAATTATCCCTTGCCTCCAATAGATGAAGTATTGCAAGCAGTAAATGGGGCTAAGATGATATTTTTCTTAGATGGATTTTTAGGATATAACCAAGTCCTAGTGGATAAAGAAGATAGGTTGAGGACTACTTTTACTTGCAAATGGGGTAATTATGCATATAGGAGAATGCCTTTTGGTTTAATCAATGCAGGTGCCACTTTTTAGTGAGTCATGGACATTGCATTTCGAGGATTATCAGGTAAATGTATTGCTATTTATATGGATGATTTAACTATTTACTCTAAAGATACATCCACGCATGCTGAAGATTTGAGAAGAGTACTTAAAAGATGTGAAAGGTACGAGATTTCTCTTAACCCAAAGAAATGTTTGTTTGGTGTAACTGAAGGAAAATTGTTAGGACATGTCATTTCTAAAAATGGGATATCCATTGATCCCAACAGAGTAGAAGGAATAAAGAAATTACAATTACCTAATAGCAAGAAGGAACTAAAGTCTTTTTTGGTAAGATTAACTTTGTCAGGAAGTTTATTACAAGATTTGCAGAAATTGTGTAACCATTAAACACCATGCTTAAGAAAGATGCAAAGATAGAATGGACACCAATAGCCAAGGCTACATTTGAAGATATTAAGGAGGCCATTTTTGATGCTCCTATGTTAGCAAGTCCAAATTATACAAATCCATTTTACATATATTCTTTTGCATCTTCACATTTAGTTGTAGCTGCCTTGACACAAAAGGGAGAAGATGAGGAAAAGCCTATAGCTTTCATGAGTACACCTCTGAAAGATGCACAACTAAAGTATCTTGATACAGAAAGATAGGCATTTGCACTAGTAAGGGCAATTACGAAGTTTAGACATTACATCTTACAAAGTCAAGTTAAGGCCATAGTACTAGATGCAATAGTAGAAATGCTGCTAATGCAGAATGAGCCTAGAGAGAAAAGGGCCAAATGGATTACAATATTGCAAGATTTTAATATGGAGATTATTCTAATGAAGCTAGTTAGAGGATAGGCATTAGTGCAGACCATAGCACACATAGATCCAAATTTGGTAAAGTTGCAGTATGTATTAAATTCTAATGATGCATCAGGCTAGTATGATGATTTGAATACTTTTTTGATATCAGGTAAATATCCAAGTAAGATGAAGTATTCTTAGAGGAAAGCCTTAAAGATTAAAGCATAGAGGTACATGGTATAAGGAGGTCTTCTATTCAAGAAGACCCATGAAGGTATATATTTAAGATGTTTAAATAGAGCTGAGGCAGATAAGGTATTGTCAGAGTTGCATGATAAGTATGGAACTACTCATGGTTCTCATTTAGCTACTACACATAAGATACATAGAGTCATATTCAAAGTTGTCACACTTGTCAAATTACAGTAGACAAAGGAAGGAACCAAGCTAATCCATTACAGACAGTCATCGAGTCTAGGCCATTTGCACAGCGGGGCTTCGATTTCATTAGAGTTATAAATCCCCCATCATCTGTAGGACATAAGTTTATATTGACAGTAACTGACTATTGTACAAGGTGGAGTGAAGCCACATGTTGCAAGTTTTCTACTACTGAGGTGGTTATCAAATTTCTTGAAGAAAACATCATAACAAGGTTTGGAGCTCCATATTTGGTGGTATGTGATAATGGCCCTGCATTTTCTTTTTTGAAATTTTCTAAATGGGCATTTGAATATGGGATAGTTTTAAAATTTTCTTCAAATTATTATCCTCAAGGGAATGGTTTAGGTGAGTCCACAAACAAGATTTTATTAGATATAATCAAGAAGTTAATTGTAAAGAATCCTAGAGAATGGAATATGTTGTTAAAATATGCACTATGGGTGGATAGGACTAAGGTTAAGTCAGCCTTAGGTAATGCACCTTATTACCTAGTTTATGGGATTGATTCCATACTTCCAGTGAATTTAAGAATACCTATCTAGAAGTTTGCTAATGAATATTTAGGATTTGATGATCACAGAGAGGCTAGGATAATCCAAATGTTACAATTGGATGAGAAGAGAGATCAAGCAATTGAAAATTTTGCCAAACATCAAGTAGTGGTCAAAAGATGGTTTGACAAAAGAGCAAGAGTCAAAACTTTCAAAATATCAGACTTCGTATTGTGTTGGGATAAAGTACATGAAAAGAAAGGAAATCATGGAAAGTTCGACAAATTGTGGTTAGGTCCATTACAAGTTGCAGAGATAATAGGAGATAATACTTTCAGGCTCAAGACCTTGACTAGGGAAGATGTACCATTACCTGTTAATGGCCAACATTTGAAACATTACTTTCAAGCTTGAGGTGAGTGCAATTGGCATGTTGTGTATCATAATGTAAATAATGTACAGTTGTTGTGTCTTGTCCTATTTTCTTTTTTTGTTGTTTGTGTTGGTTTGTGTGTTGTCTTACCTTGGTAGGGATGTTTGTTTTGTTTTGAAGTATATAGGAGTAGTTTAACAACCACCAAAAACAATAGAAAATTTAGAACATTTAGGTTAGTTATTTGAAATTTATGCATAACTTGTTGTGACTATCATGAATGTAAAAAATGGTTTGGCTTGTGAAATTTTGTATTCAATAACTGTGGGTTGAGTATTCAAGGGAAGTTTTTCACAATGACACACCTAAAATCCTTGGGTTTGTTGAACCTACCAATGTAGATATTAGGTGAAAAATTAGAGGTCACCCTTGCTATCATTACAATTCTCAGCTTAATTTCAGCAAGTGATCACACCTTGCATCATGAAATTACAAATGTAATATCTTATAAAGTCTTTATCTCACACAAAATATAAAATAAATAAATAAATAAAATAGATTTTACTAAAAATCTAGATTAAGCCATCTAAGTAACTCTACCGGAGCTATGGACGCTTGCTAGCAGTGGGGCTCTACTTAGGAGAATTGTAACGATAACCTTGTCGAGGGCTATAGACTCCTGCTAGCAGCAAGGCTCTATCTGGTTGGCTACGAGGGAATGACATCAACTATGTAGTTTAATATTAGTCACTGGTTGGTTCAACTTATTTTCAAAATGAGGATTATCAATCACATGCACCTTATTTAATACATTAGGTCTCAAGTTAAATAATGAATTACAGAAAAGAAGGTTGGAAGTTATGAATTTATTTCATTTAGTTTTATTTAATGGTTTTAATTTAATTGTTTTGTTTGGTTTCTAGTTGTTGTGGTGCTCACAACACACCCCATTTTACTTCTTAGCAAAATGAGGATCCCTATAGTGGCTGTGGCTTTTTGCTTTGTGTGTGGGTCTACTTGGTGGTAAAAGGGAAAAGGAGGTAAATGTTACAAACCTTGTTCAAAAAATAAAAAATAAGCATTAAGTACCAGAATAGAATAGAGGTGAATTTCTTGTCAAAAATGAGTAGAGGTTGCTTTTTGAAAAATTTTAAAATTCCTAATATTCTGCAAGATGTGTGTTTTTGGTAAAATGAACTATAGGAAGGTTTGTATGTTGCATATAAAAGGTCATTTGTATGTCGAGTCATTATATTAGTCACATAAAGGAGTTGTTAGGTTTATTAAATCTCAGTATTTGTATGCATATTGCTAATGTTTCATTCTTTACATACAAATTGAACTCGATAGAATTCAGAGGTAAAATGGATAATTGGGTAAGTCCACGGGTCGTATCTTGGGTTTGTATAATGGGAAAAAGAAAACATACAAGGTGATATACAATATAATATACATATCCTGGACCTGAGGAAAATATTAAATTTGATTTTATCAAGGTATGTTTCGTGGTTTGTATGTTGTATGCTTTAGGTTACACTTTTTGATATACATACAATGCGGAAGTCAAAAGAATTAATATCTGATATAAGTAATGCACTGTACCTTAATGCATATTGAAAGATGCATTTCACTTTATATACATGCATGGAATTGAAGAGTTATGTACTGTGGTTTATAAAAGATGACAAGTCTGAAGGAAAGATACAAATGACTTTGCATGTATTAGGGCTTGTATCTAAGGATAGATACAAGTATTGTTGTATCATTGAAATAGAAGAGGAAAGTAAAGTGGGTCCCACCGTTTGTATCTTGGGCTTGTATGTTAACAATGTATATCTCCGATATACAAGCCAATATACAAAGATGCAAACAAGAGATGCAAGACAAATTTGAAACAAAAGTTAAATAAAAGGAAGTCTTTGTGTGTTTGGGACAATTGTATGTTAATAATATACATCTCTGAGATACAAAGGAATAAAAGGACATCACAAGAGATAAAAGGTAAAAAGGAGGTTTGTATGGGTTGATTGTATATGCACTTGTATCTATGAGAGATATAAAGAGCAATATACAAAGCAAGAGATACAAGTACGGATAAAAAGGAAAAGGGAAATAACATTAGTTATGGTTCATTGCATATATGTTTGTATGTTGAAAAGATACAATGGGTACATACAAGGAAAGATACAAGGAAAATGAGATGTATGCAAAAATAAACTAATAGATAAAAGTTTAAAACCAAAATGTTGAAATAAAAAGCCAAAGCTTTAGGCGCATTAATTGCTGTAATTAATGCCAAGGTAACACTCAAAAAGAGTAAATGTCAAAGGGGTTAGTGTAAATTTAACATCATTTTCTTTCAGATGTACATTGCCAAGAATTAAAACTGCAAAAAGAAGAATTGCTAAAAAAAATGAACAGAATTCATCAATGTGAGGGAATTACATAGGCTAGACGGAGTAAGAGATGGTAAAGTAAGTCAACGACGTAAGTTGAATTGTCAAGAAATATAGGTATTTGTCTTAAAATGCTGTTGGAATTCAGTTGGTAAAAATGCAAAGTAGATTTCTGTGATTGCATTTTGAAATGTAAACATCTATTAAATTACTGGTTTAACTATTAATTAGCTAGGTCGGGCTAAACAAATGTGAAAGTTAAAAGAGAAAAGACAAACAAGGGTTAGGGTAAAATGGTAAAAAATAGAAAATTTATAGTAAAACCCTAGGTAGAAAGGTAAAATGAAAAGTTTAAAGGATGCATTTTTCTACAGGATGGCCCCAAAGCAGAAAAAGGTAGATACAAGAGGTGAAGTTAAGAAAGAGAGGAAGCCACACAAAGAAATAGAGAAAGAAGAGTTGCCATTACACAAAGGGTACCCGTCATTGATCAGTTATACTGGAGTAGGAACAGACACTAATATCAGGAATTATGATGCAAATGATGTCTTACAGAAGATCACAGCTGCTGACGCTACACCTGACATGAGGCGTATATGGGAGAGTGGATTCTACAGAGCTACAGGTTTTCCGTTGGTTATGGAAGCCAGGGATTTGTGTCTAGATTGTTTATGTTTGTATGACCCATCAACCAAGAAAATAATGTTTCATGATAGACTCATTGTAGAATTATCCACATAAGGGATCACAAGAACATTTGGCTTGGAGATCAATGAGAAAATGACAGATATTGACATAGATCAATACAATGAGGATTTTCATAATAATGAAAGGGATTCTAGAGGTAAGATATTTTACAGTTGGTATAGCCTAGAAAATAAACCCAAGGCCGTGGTAAGAGTGCACAAGAATCTGCTAAGAATATACTTCAAAGAGGAAATATACCTAATTATTACAATGTTAAGTAGATTGGTGGGATTGAGAGAGGACACTAAGTGCGAGCCATGGATGTTTACTATCATCAAGTTCATGAGAGAAGCAAGAAAAGAGCAAGGATAAATTCATTGGGCCAAGGCTATAAGCACAGCCATATGGAAACAGGTGATGCTAAGGAAGCAAAAGCTACTACCTTTCTCATTTGTCTTCATACTTATTGTATTCATGTGTAACAGAGGTTAGACCATTCATACATGGGATAGACAGGGTTGGAACCTTGGGTAATGGTCCAGGTCAGAAGCTGGTATATGAGCATTACCCTGATCTACAGGAAGAGAATGCATTGAAGAAGTATGCTCTAGTTAATGATGTGTTCTATACATATATGGTGAGAATTTTAAGGGAAGACCCTGATAAGAGGATATCTAAAGATGCAAAGGATACAATTGGGCTATATAGCTCCTGGTATATTCAATTTGAGAATTTTACTTACATCAAAACTAAAGGATTTGAAGGAAAGCCTTTCATGGTACCTAGGTATCCTTCCAATAAATTAATTATTCTAGAGTTTTCAAGGTAGAATTTGAATGCCTTTAGAATGTATAAGAAGAGGTTTAGCAAAGGAAATCTTAAGCTACCTTGGTCAATTGGTAAGAATTCATGTTATAGTGAGGAGGTTGCTAGTTATTCAGAATAGGAATTGAGATATTATGGATTTGAAGAGTTTGATTTGGCCAGAAGGTTTGACCCCTTCCATAGGATTCAAAATATAATTGATAAAAAGTTTAAACATCAAATACATATTGAAGATTTTTGGTCAGATTGTGAGAATGATAGAGGTAAGAAAGAGAGCTCATAAAAGGTTAACAGTTGATCAAATGAGATCTATGGGAGATATATATGTTCCTCCAAAGGTTAAGGAAGATGATAAACTATTGCATCACAGTTATGAAAGTGCTAGGCTTGCTCCTATTGGAGAACCTGATTCGTCACAACTGTGGAACACATCTTTGGACATATTGTCCAAACCAGTTATCTTGTTTTCAAAAACATGGTTAAAGGATAGGACTAAAGAGCTTAAAGCTAAAGGGAGGGAAATCACATATCCAAAGAAAGGGAAAAATAGAGTAAGAGAGCCTAGTGATGATCCTGAATGTTTCTATGAGAAGAAAAAAAAATTGTAGAAGCTAAAATTGTAGAGAAGGATAAGAATGCTACTTTAATTGATCCTTATGCATTAGGAGTGATAGTAGTAGTGTCAACTGGTACATTTGTGGAAGTGAAAACAGTAAGCCATGATATTAGTATGGAAGAAGCAGTGACCTCCAAGGAAGTAATAGGACAGAAGGTCAGAAAGGTAATACAAATAAGCATATCAAAAGGGGAGGCTTCAAAAACAAGTGAAGTCATAGGAACACAACATGTAGGTACAAAGTTGAGTGATTTACCTAGTGCATCCACCCCAACAAAAAAGAGACAAGCATATGCTCAAGTGAAGATAGAATTGGCTAGAGAAATGCTGCAAGGGTCAAAAGCACAAGAAGCCTAACAAACCACTAAGACTGTCCACATTGAGATTTGATAGCAATGAAAGTGAGGAAAGAGAAATGTATTTAGGAAAAGAAATTGAGATAGAAGAAGAATCTAGTGAATTTCTAAGTGAAGAAGAGGAGCAAAACACTCAGGTTGAGATGGAAATTGAACAAGGCTCAGAGTCTGAAAAGCGAAGGGTACAAGAAGAATCAAGAATAGTAGATCCATTTGGTACCCTGGTGTTTCCTAAAATAATCAAAGATGTGCAAGAAGAAGCACATAAAATTGAGGAGTCTAAAAAGGAAGATGCACTTGAGGAGACAATAAAAGTAAAACCTGCTCAAGCCAAGGATGAAACATGAGCTAGTACCTCAGGTGTAGATGTACTAAATGTTCTTAATATGTATGGTAAATAGAGTGAAGTAGAGAAGACTATAGAAGGCATAACAAAATAGGAAAAAGAAGCAAAAGATGATGATACAATGGTAAGTTCACCTGCACATACAGAACAAGTACAAAAAGAAGGAAAAACTACAGAAGATGTAGGCAAGAAACCTGAGGGTGAAGAACATACAAAGAACATTGATAAAGGTAAAATTGAGGAACAAGCAAAAGACATAGGCATGACAAATGTAGAGCAAGCACATAAGGAAGAGGACAAATAAAAGGAATTATCAAAAGGAGAGGATCCTGAGCAAGAAGATGAAGGTGAGTCCTAGAAATTAAAGAAGAAGAAAATGAAGGTGAGTCCCAACAATAGAATGATCCCATGGTACAAGAGCCAGCCCTTCAACAGCAGCATCCTCCACAATAGGAATAGTAAAAAAAATAGGAACAATAGCAGGAACAACAACAACAATCACAAGAACAGGGAGAATTAGAAAAACCTCAAGAAGAGGTAATTGATGAGGAAAAAACTACTGAAGGCACAAAAGAGATTCCTGCCTGGTTTGGAGCAAAGATAAGGAAAGAAAAGAAGGAGGTACAATTGGTACCTATTGATATCAAAAGTCTATTGGGCAAGACAATGCCAAGGAAGGAAAGACGAAAGGCCAAAAAAACTTCAACCATTTTAAAGAGGTCCAGATCGATCTAGGATGCTAAATTTGGCCATACCACAGAAGGAGAAGACTAAGGGAGAAATAACCTTAGATGAATACAAATTACTAAATTTTCACCTGGGGCATACAACAAGGGAGGAACACATAACTAAGTGGGAAGACATGCACTAGGTAACAACAGAAATGCTAAGAAAGGTTAAAGATAAACAAGAATATTTTAAAGGACACATTGTCCAATTGCAACAATTCATTAAAGGAATATTTGATCCCAATACAACAATGCCAGAATTGCCTAGTGAGATAGCAATTGTATCCAGGGATGAAATAAAACATATGGAAAATAAAAGGCTTAAAACAAATGTATTTGAAGAATGGTTCAAAGATTTCATGCAAGAAGGAGAGCAGGTAATAAAACAAGTAGTGGAAAGATGGGAAGTGGTTGCAAGGGAAAAGAATAAATGCAGTGTACTTCTACATAATGGCCAATTTAGAAGAGAAGAATGCAAATATGAATTAGAATAGGTAATAAAAATTTAAGAAAGAATAGAAGAACTAATAAATGAAGGATTAATTACCCCATTAATGGTAAATCAAGTGCCAAAGGCAAGGTTAGAACTAAAATTTGAAGAAGATAATCTCAGAAAGTGCATAACAATTGCTCAGAATTTAGAAGAAAAGGCAGATGACATGATCAGAATGCACAAAAGGATAGTGGAAAAGCTATTAGATCATGAATACATGGATACACCAACGTATGAACTAGAAAGGGCCTTAACAGAATTCAAAGCCATTTTTACACCATGCATGGAAAATCCTGAGGCATATCTAAGTAAACAGATGATTGATTCATTGATGGAAGAAAGTGCCAAAATGAAGAAATGCAAGAAGAAGAGCGAAGGTTTAGAGACCAACTAAAAGAAACTGAAAGAAGGGGTTATAATGCAAGAGTATGTATGGACAAAGAGTCAAGGAGGAGACTGCACCTTTATAGAAGGTGTAATTAATAATTTCAAATCATATTTGAAGGAGTAGAAATTGTAAAAGGAGCAACAATTTTGGAAAGAGATCAAGTACAGAGTATCTATGGGCAGAAGTCAAAGAAAAGGGGAATCTTATTTTGAAAATATTCCAATGGCATCCTTTGAGGAGGAAAAGATAACATTTAGATATTTTGAGAAGCGGTTAGAGATGAATATGTACCCTTGATCAATAATAGATGGATCTGGACCGTAGATTAAGTTTTGTAGCCATAGCAGTAAGAAGCTTCAAATTCTATATAAGAAGCTCTGGTACATGTACATTAGTTACATAGGGATTTTTGAAAGATAGCTTGCAATTGTAATTTGTTTGAACATTTTGATTAGAAAGAGTGTTTTAGTTTAGAGGAGGAGATCACCTATGTCTACACTAAGGAATGCGTGAAGTATCTAGCTTCCTTATTGTATCTGTAAGATGTGTGTAAGTTTTCTATTAAGTTGATTAATGAAGCAAAGAGTCATTCATACATTGTAAATCATATATGACTATGTATTTTAAATACAAATAAATTTGGAATTCCACATCTATTTTCAGAGTGTTTTCTGGCTCTTAATTGTATTTTAAATATTACATCTTTGAAAGATTGCAATCTTGGATTTGTGTTCATGAAAATACTCAGGGCTTCACATTTAGAGATTTAGTCTATTGATTTGATCAATTGATGTATTTCTTACAACGTGAATAATAGAGCATTTAGATCCTACAATAGAATGATATTCAGTTTGAATTTCTCTAACTTTTCCCCAAATATTTGAAATAATTAGCTTAAAAGCAGAGATTTAAAGGAAATTGTCTTACATTTGAAGGAAGCATGAACAATTGTGTTAATATTTGACAATTTTCATATCAATTGGAAGACAAAAGCTTGTTTCATTATAAATCATACAAAGCTTTGTGATATAATAGTAAATTTATGCAAAGAGATGGATAATTTGTTGATATTTGCAACAACTTGCATAATTCAAGTCCAGTGAGTCACAGATCACCTTAAATCACGTAAGGCCCCTTTCATATTACAGTTTCACATTAACTTATTGAATTGTCCACAAGGTCAAGACCTAACCATACAGAAACTTGGGATTAAGAACTCTTAAGTGATTTCTTCATATCTTTCAAGACAGTTTAGGTTAATTTTGTGAATTTTAACTTTTGTTATGAATGTGTAAAAACAATCATCAACAGGAATATCTAAATGAATTTGTGAAGGACAAGTCAGAGGAATGTGAAAAATTGGGAAGAGAAGTTATGCTCTTAAAATTTGATCTAGAAGCAGCCAACAACTCAACAAAACTTGATGAGTTGTTGGCCAGTCAAAAGTATCTAGATGATAAGCAAGGCTTGGGATTTGAAAAGAGAGAAAGTTCAAATTCATGGCAAGTTAGATCTAAAGAAGGAAGTGGTTGTGACCATCCAATGAGGAATCAAAGAAGAAGTCCTAAGAAACCTTCGGTCAAACAACCAAATGCTCAATGGTACCCATCTTTTAATGGCTATTGTTTTAAATGCAACAAGTATGGTCATAGGGCTACTCAGTGTAGAAGTAGAATGAATCAAAATGTTCCATCTTTTTCTTGTCAATGTTTCAATTGCAAAAAGATTGGTCATAAAGCAAATGAGTGTAGAAGTGTGTTAAGAAATGTGCCAAATTATTCAAGGAATAGTCAATTCTTCAATGGCAAGTGTTTTGCATGCAATAGATTTAGGCATATGGCTAATGAGTGCAGATCAAGACCAATTCCCAATTATAGAAGAAATCAAGGTTAGAGAAAAGTTGTTTGTTTCAATTGCAACAAGCCTGGACACTTTGTCAACTTCTACAGAAGCAGAAAAGTAACAAGAGACTATCCTACAAAAAAGAGGAAAACAAAGCAGAGAGATGTCAAGGGAAAGATCAAGGCTAATCTAGTAGAAACCAAGAATGAGATGAGCAAAATCTAGATCAGGAAAGATGCTAATAATGTCAAGAATGGATTTGCACCGGTCTCTGGTGCAGATACTTCCTCCAAGAATTAAATTGAGAGCTCTAGCTCAGGGGGAGCACTATTAAAATCTAAATCCCCCAACTAGAAATTTGGTGCTAGAATCCAGTATGGAGCTATGTGATGGAATCAAACAAGATAAATTATTTGAAAGAAAAACTAGAAGAGAATAAGCTAATGATAAACATTGCAGAGCAATTTCAATCGACTGTATCTATCAAAAGGAGGACAAACAACTTTCTTGAACAAGCATTAATGATGATTAGGTTAAGTCATGCAAAGGATAAAAGGGAACTAGTTTAGTCTCAAAATCACTTTGCGCTTGAAGCCATCAGGTGTCTAGAGAGATTGAAGTAGAATTTGAGTAGTGACAACCAAGATTTGAAGCGTTTGGAGAAATTCAAAGAAAGGAAACCCTAACATAGTGGAACAAGGTATTTTCATTGAAACCCCATTAATATTTTGAAATGGTGATGCCACAAGTGGTTGATATTATTGAGTGACCATGACCAAAATTAAAGAAACATCCTTACAAAGCAATAGAAGTTGATCCATTGGGAGCATTCTCACACATTTCGCACATAATTCTATACATAGAGGATGTTAGGGCATATATTCATTTTACCCTAAAAGAACATGAGAAGAGAAACTCATCGACTTATTCTTAAATCACTTGTGCAATGTAGGTTACAATTTGAAAAATGAATACAAGGTATTGGAGACAAATAAATTTATTTAGTACATTGATTTTCTGACCTTTGCTAAGGATGAATGGGTTTGGTATGTATTCAATAGGGTTCATGATGAATTCATGTGGCTCAAGAGACCCTTTAAGATCACTAAAGATGCTATAAGGTGAGTAACTAGGGTATGCTCCACCTAATTGGTACCAGTTTTGAAAGCTATGAAAGTAATGGTGGCCACCAGAGCAAAGTTTGACAAAAGAGTGCTAACGATTGATGATATTGAAGACTATGCAGTAAGATTTACATCCATGGTTATTGGCTACATTTTTTTCTTCTCAAACTGTGAAAATTCAGTATCTGATACAACAATTTATATAGCTTTTGAGATGGTGAAGGAAGATGTAGAGTATGATCTTTGTGAACTACTCTAAAAGCAACTGATGGAAAATTTAAGAAAGACCAAAGACCAAAAGTATCCATTCAAATATGGTACATTGATTCTCTATTTATTCTTCTACTACATGCAAGAATTGCCAAGTATGAAGAATTTGCTTTGGACAAGAGATAACCCTATTACAGTTCAAATTAGAAATCATTTGAATAGCATAGGAAGTATTGATGCTCAGAAATATGCCATGTGGGGCTATTTCAAAAAAATTTAAAGCACGATGCAGTCAAGGGAAAGAATCCCTAAGACAATTGTTGAGAAATACAAAGATAACATTTGTTTCATGGTTACCAAGGATCTGTGTTTGATGGAGGTTGTGGAGCCTAGAACTGTTTGGGTTATGCCAATGGGATATGAGGTAGATGGTGGTGTTACCATTTTTACCTATAGCTCAAATTTGTAGAGTTGGTATAACAAGTTCATTTTAGGTTGAAAGTTTTAACATTTTTCTTCTATGATTATTTTGCATAGTTTAAGGTATGTGAAGATTTCAATTTTCATCGTTATAACAGAAGGAAAAGATTTAGTTGATTATTCATTTGCATTGAAGAAAGTTACATGACAGATAAGATATTTCATTTCATTACAATGACTATTCAATTTTACAAATTAAATACACAAATGGAAAAAACATTACATTGAATGAAAATATAATAGATCAAGTGTCCCACACAAGCTGTGGGAATAGCTTGAATATCTAAATCAATAGATAATAAAAAAGTATACTATGTATCTAATCAATTGAAGAAATGACGTAAACATGATAGAGCATATCTATTGTATACACCTAAAAAATGACACGATTCATTCTAAATAAATATTCTAAATATTTACTCCATTCTTCTATCAATTAAATAAATATTCTAAATTTATTTAATCGGTTCATGGTTCCATAATTAAATAAAATCAATTTATTTAATTAAATTCCCTAAATTCTTTTAATGTCTCACATAATTAAATAATCCTAAATTATTTAATTAATCTAAATCCCCCTATCCTAAGTTCTAATTTCAAAAATCCACCTCACCTTCCACCTCACCTTGTCCACCTTACCCTGTTGCACATGTAATTAAATATATTAAATATTTAATTATCTAATTTTCCCTCACCCACATGTCCTATTTCTTCTCTAATCAAAAGTGTTAACTAACTAGTCAATTGAGTTAATTCCTTAATCAATTCAGTCAATTCCATAATCCATTCTTCCAACTAACTAATCAAGTCTATTAACTGATTAGTTAAGGGAGTTAACTCTCCAATCAAAGTTGTCAAGTCCCCTCTTTCATGATGGAGGTGAGACACTTGTCATATTTCTACTAGTTGCACATTCCTCAACCATTCTCAGCCATTGATCATCACACTTCTTCTCAACTATTGATTCTCATTCTTCTGAGTCTATAAAAGAAACCTCATCCCTCCATTCTAATCATCTAGGTTATTTGTATTGTTACTCTGCAAAAATTCACCAGCGCGCCTTTGGCACGCCTAATACAATCTACTTGAGATCACTATTTTCTTCGAAGCTCTACTTCATAGAATTATTCATCAATATAGCCATTTATTACCGACATCCTACAACACAGCAAAATGAGTGCACTCACTGAGGGCCTACTTCATACCAGCAAGGATGGTTTTAATAGGGGAACAATAGAAGCTTTGAAGCAAGGAAGGTTTGCACTATGTTATTCATTGCTCCATTTAGTTCAATCTTTCTTGATTTCATCATTCTATTGATGTTTGGGTTTATTATTGTTAAATTGATTAATCCACGTTTTACCCTAATATTTTTGGTGCCCACCATGGGGCCTTTGCCCCTTTATCTTATCAAAAATCTGAGCTTTTTTGAAGATAGGTTCCATACAGGTCACGCACAGGCTACTTCAGCACATTTGAGCATTTCCATAGTGCTTCTGTCCCTTGTTCTGGCACTTATAATCCTATGGTGCATATACCCATTTCTGTGATGCATATATTATTCCTGTGCATCTATGCTTTATTACTGTGCTTTTGTACACTGTTACGACACATTCGTTATCACTGTACTTCTGTGCTTTATTACTGTGCTTTTGCACATTATTATGACACATTCATTATTACTGCACTTCTGTTCTTTATTACTGCACTTTTGTGCACTGTTACAACGCATTTATTCTTGTTGCGCTTCTGTTGACTATTTCTACGCATTTAGTCACTGAAGCTACGCTTCTATAGTGGGCAATGATTTTAGTGCTTTTCTAAGAAGGTTTGCTAATGTTAACATCTTTGCGGGTGTTCCCTGGAGCTGTTTTGCAGAATAGGTTCGGGTTTAGTTCCATATAGTTACATTTTAATAGTTCACACCTCACTTTCTAAAGGGATAGTAAAACTGATATTCATTCAAACCCTCATATAGCTTTAATTAGGAAAGAAGTAACTAGATAATTGTTGTCTTGCATTGCAACATTACTATCCTTTCCAAGTTATTGCTATCTAGTACTAAAACTAAACTCATCATTGATTTTTGGGTTAAAATTAAACTACTGCTATCTCGTTTGATCCAAAACTTCAAAGTTAACTATCCATGCTATGTGGATTAAAATTGAATTCATCATTGATTTTTGGGTTAAAATTGAACTACTACTATCTCGTTTGACCAAAACTTCAAAGTTAACTATTCGTGCTACATGGATTAAAACTGAACTCACCATTGCTTTCTGGGTTAAAAACTAAATGAATGCTATCTGGCTAAATCACTTCAAAGTTTTGTGCTTGCCCAAGTAGATTAACCCATTTAGTTCTTCTACTTTTAAATAGGTGGGATTAATTAGTGTCTTCTATGTTTGACGAATGACAATAGGCTTATGCTCTCCCCTTTAGTGGGTGATCAGACTGCTAGACTTGTTATTCCATTTCTTTAACCTTTAAGAGGGGCCTGCCCTTGGATGCATGCTTATCCAAGTGGGAACAACCTTGAGTGGAAACAGGCTAGAAGCCAAACCCTACTAATCCACTTAAAATAAAAGTGCTTGAGGTGAAAACCTCCTGCAACAAGTGCTTCTATGTTACACCGATGGCCAACCTCCCCCAAAACCCTCTAAGGCGCAACCCTTTGAGGCTAGGAGACTCCATAATAGAGAGTAGTGCCGCCACATGTGTAACCACTTGAACGGTTGCTCGCATTAAATACCCCTTGTTCTAATGGCCAAAAACCCTTGTAATACATTTCTAGCCTAGGATCTTTGTGCTTGCTTTTGTTCCTATTAGTCCAAAATAGAGTTAGAAAAACCACGAAAATAATAAAAGAACTATAAAATATTCTTTGTGCTTGCTGTGTTTTGTTGTTGTTAATTCATAAAATCAGATCAAGAAAACCCTTTTCCAGCTAAAAATACCAAAAACAACATAAAAACTCCAAAAATTTGCAAAAAAGCTAGAGTTGCACATCCATTCTTTCTTCCAGTGCATTTGTGTCGACTAGCTACACTTCTGTTTAAACTTGTTGTGCATATACAGACTGTTACTACGCATACATTTTCCACCAATATGGTGCATATACTACGACTTCTTGCACATATGTGCATTCCTACTCTACATCTGTTCTAGTCCATCCATGATAGTGAGCACTTGAACTATTTTTGAGGGAAAAATTTTACCTGTTTGGAGTACCCATTTCATCCTAGCTTCACATTCAGAGATCAAGCTCAACCTTGCAGTCAGTCTTCACCCATTTCACCCAAGTACCTCTCTTTCAATGATTACCCCATTCACCTTCTATCAGAGTCCTCGTCCCAAAGTTAGTTTATTCCCTTTCAGTTTTACATAGGTCCCTTTTTTGTATCCTCTATGAATTCACATAAGCCTAGTAGGTCACAGAACCTTACTAGTAGTCTTGTTGCATGACTAGTCCCTACACAGTAAGACATGTATCGACTACCCTTACTAGTGGCTACTGTCTGGTGTCAACCATCTTACTTGAAGTCATTGAGAAAGAAAATCCTTTGTCCAAGTCTTGTCCTAGGTATCCTATTCACAACAGTCTCAATCGGTACCTTGCCAAAAATTCTAATCCTAGTCCACTCCATCCCACATCACCTTGCAAGGTTCTTACTCGGTCTCAGTATAAAAAGCAACTAGAAATGGCCGGTTCATCCAATCGTATCATCACACCTCATGATAGTGACGAAGAAATATCTTACGATGATTTTCAAGAGAACATCCAAAATCAGAAATTCCAACGCCTAATAGAGAAGCCACTCCATGAAGACCCCCATAAGTATTTCTATCATCTTGCTAGTCTCAGAAATAAACTCCCTGTGGACTTTGATATAAGCTCAATCATGGAAACTATAGACAATGATCATGAAAGTGGAAAGAATGACACAGACCCACACACGAACGAAAGAGAAAGGAATGCTATAGACCCAAATGCAAATGATAGAGGAAAGAGACCCATAGATCAAAATGCTCCTATGGAAGAAATGAGAAAACAACTCGAGAGCCTCACACAACAAATATCAGACCTTAAGATGGGTACAAGTACCAAGAACTATTCCTTGGAAGATATAGCACCGTACCCCTTTGACAAAAAATTGGTCATGAAACCATTCCCCTATCGGTTTGAAGTTCTAAAGTTTGATAATTACAAAGGGAAGGGGGACCCTAGAGATCATATTAGGGAATTCAATGCAGCATGTCTAGAAATAGCTCACAACGAGACCTACTTGATGAGACTATTCCCAAGATCTTTAGGTGGTCAAGTTATGGAGTGGTTCTCACGTCTCCCACCAGGAATCAAAACTTTTGATGAACTTGTCAACAAATTTATCATGCACTTCTCTTACAACATCGAACATGAGGTATCTATGCTAGATCTATGCAACACCAAACAAAAGAGTGGTGAATCATTTGCCGCCTTCTTACAACGATGGAGACAACTAGCTAGTAAGTGTTCTTATGATATGCCTGAGAAGCAACTATTGGAGATGTTCATCCATAACCTAAACACTGATCTTATCTATCAAATACAGATACAATGCCCTACATCATTTTCAAAAGTCATTGAAATGGGCTTATTCAGTGAAAAGGCTATGATCACTAAAGGAGCAATCAAGATATACAAGGACACGCCTACATCCAATTACACAATGGATAAATCAAAGTTTTGGACCAAGAATAAGAATGTGGTCAACGATGGAGTAGTGGACACCAAGGCAGCAGCTCCCAAGAAACAACCCATATTCACTCTTAAAGGTGAAACAAATAATGGTACGCTCAACAAACCACCCTCTCAGGAGCCCAGACCTTGGTTCAATTCAAATCTAAGGAGAAAATTCACACCATTGGGTGAGTCTCAAGAGTCTACACTAAGGAAGTTGTTGGCTAACAATGAAATCTCGCTACCGCTAACAAGTGATTATGAGCCTATAGTCAAACCTCCCTACTGGAAGGACACAGACTATTGTGAATATCATTGAGGAAGGGGGCATACAACTAACAACTGCATCCGCTTGAAAAATGTCATACAAGATGTACTAGATCAGAACTAGGGAGGAACACAACATCATACCTCCAATGAAACTCATGTGGCCTACAGGGATCCACTTTTGAATCACAACAAGCTGTATAACAACAACAACAATAACAACAATGGCAATGGTAGTAACAACAACGACAACAACAACAATAATTGCAACAGGCCAAATCAGAACAGCAAGACTAGTAATGCCAACTATGCAAGTGTGCCATTAGACTATACCATAAATTGTATTTCTGAGCAAGTACTACAAATCAATGGCATCTCACCCAACCAACAATCAGGACCTAACAGAACTGGTTGTAGTATAATTACCTATAGTGGTAAAGTCATGCTCAACACTGCCCTTCCAAGGTCGTCACCGTCTCCATCCAACTTCCATCAGTACAATGTCATCGACCAATTACAAAAAACTCTGGCTCACATTTCTATATTGGAGTTATTATGTCTATCTCCTTCCCATAAGGATATCCTTGAGAAAGACTTAGTGGAAACCACTATCCCCACTAACCTGGCCCAAGAAAAGTTCCAAACCATGGTAGGCAATCTGACATCCTCCAACTCCATATCGTTTACTGAGCAAGATGACCTCTCTATATCTCAACCCCATAACACCCCTCTACATATTGTCGCCTTCATCCATAAGTACTGCATCAAGAGGGTTCTCATTGATGGAGGTGCCGGTTTAAATATTTGCACATTAAAGCTAGTCCTTGCACTGGGGTTCTTTGAAAATGTAGTTGATCTGTGGAAGAAGATTACCATCAAAGCATATGACGAGGAAGAAAGAACCACAAAAGGAACAGTGGTCCTACCCATACAAGTAGGGCCAGTGATAAAAGATGTTGTCTGTCAAGTCCTTGATTGGGAGCTCACTTATAATATCCTACTCAAGAGACCATGGAATCACACCATGAAGGTTGTTCCCTCAACCTATCATCAATGCATTAAATTCCCGCACAATGGCAAGCAAGTCACCATTCAAGGCGACCCTGACCCCTACCAACACTACAACTCTTTCCGTGCAAAACTTGAGTGTATCATACCCAACAACAAAGCATACATATCTCTACCCCACAGCATGATCATACCGCTGAAGCCTCCTCCTCAAAGCCCAAAGAACAGAAAATTACCATAAAAGAAACTGGAGTGGGAGAATACTCAATTGAGCATAGTCTCAATCTTGCCAAGTTGCCTTTGTCTCCTAGATCTTTTGGCTGACCTAGGCATCTTCCAAAGCCATATGCTCCTCTTGTAACTCCCATAACTCCCTTTGTAAAATGGGGGACCTTATCCGATGAAATAGAGGAGAGAGACATCCTATAATGGCTTTATACTGAAGAAGAAAACACACCCCAAGATCTGCCTAGACTCCCAATAGAACTCTATGGATGAGGTGAGACTATTCTACATAGAATGGGGTACGAAGGACAAGGCCCCATCGGCCTCAGAAAAAAAGGAATCATTGAACCTATTAAACCTTCTTCATCCTCATCAGCTAGAAACACAAGTGGCCTAGGATATAAAGGCAAGGGCAAAGCTAAGGAAAATGCTTGCCTTGTAGAATTGATCCAAACACTCCAAGTGGACAGTGACATAGATTCAAATGAGTATGAGTGGGACAAGCTAACAGAGCACTCCTACGATGACAAAGAGGTCGACACCATCCAAACTTTTAGCCCCTACCATGAGGGACAAATGCTACTGAATAGACTACTAGAGTCTGATTTGCCCATCCCTAAGATTATGGCTTTTGAGGAAAGTTTAAATTCCATTGCAATAAACAACTTGGAGGAAAGTACCATCCTGAACACTACCCCCGATGCTCCTAATATTTCCATCCACACCATCAATGAATTAGGTCTATTATCTGACTCTCTTCCCCTCGTGCACCCTGAGCTTATTGACTGGGATCTACAAGGAACTCCCCAACTAGATATGTTCCAAAACGATGATGCTTACATTGATTATATGGAACTTAGGGACCACCTACCCAAGGGAGATCATAAAGCTAGTTTTGCTATTGAACTGAATACCGTGGCTTACTTTGGGGAGGGTGTTAAGCCTTCCAATCGCAAAAATATCAAAATCAAAAATGGATCTGACAGTAAAAACTACCTTACGACAGTGTCAAATCCCAAAACAATAAAAAGAAAGGATGCATTTGAAGGTGAAAACACAACTACAGCACTCGATGATGGAAGGCTTGACACTCTCCCTAATGATATGTACTAGGAAAGGTCACAGATTGTTGTAGAACCAATAGAGCCCGTGAATATTGGAACAAAAGAACAGCCCAAGGTTATCCACTTTGCTAAATCTCTTAGACCACCAGAGAAAACTAGGTTTTGTTGCAAGTACGGACCTAACCAGTATTGTCATTGATGTCAACATACTTCGGTTGCATTAATGATACGGATTGGATGAGCATTATGTTGAGGATACTGAAAAAATTAGTCTCAGTCAGGAACAGTGAAGAACAATGGTAACAACAAGGTAAAATCTCAAGACAGGTTGAGGATCAAAAGATACGGATTAAAGGGTTTGTAGATATGAGTCTTAAGATGTTCCAGTCAAGATTTCAGAGGTCTGCATGAAGATATGAAGAAGTTATCCATCTCTCAAGTAGAACCGGTTCCAGAAATGTTCAGAGGTGACAGATTGTGACAGAAAGGTCCGGTGGGATCCAGAAATGCATTGTCCTATTATGCGAATTAGGAGTGTTGGGGAAGTCCTTATGTTGTGTCATCTTGGTTTGTGCATGATTTAAATGTCCGGAAGCATCTATTCCTTTGTGACAGTAATGGTAAATTGTGTTCTTGAGGTTCTGGAAGAAGGAGAGAGAGATTTCAGTAAGTAGAGGAAGTGCGGATGTACTTGGTGATTCAGGAAAGCTTGTGGAGGTCCTTGGATCATGTTCAATTCATTTTGTTGGTCCATAATAGAGTTGGAGCTTAGAATTGAAGTAATACCTCTGATGAAGGTGTTCTTCCCTAGGCTGGCCGACCGGATGAGTTATTCATCTTGCAGATGTTCTTGTGGATGTTTGCCAACATAGATGTTTATTCCTAAGTTGATGTCATGTATAAATAAGGGATTGCAAAGTCATTTCAAAGGGTGACTTGTGGAGATGAGTGTGTGGTAGCGAAGAGAGGAGCAAAAGGCAAAGCAGAAGGTTTTGGACTTAAATGGAACTGACTCAAGCATAGTAAAGATGCTATTTACTAGTTCAAGTATGTGTTACTGATTTCTTTTGTAGATAGTGTGTCTCCTATAGGTAGTGAGCCTCTTGTGAGTAGTGTGCTTGGGCAGTGAGCCCTAATTGGCATGTGCTATCTTATTATTTCTATTCTTCTAACAAAGGATAATAACTTGGGTTAGTCACCCTGTGGTTTTTCCCTTAACTGGGTTTTCCACATCAAAATCTTGGTTTCTCATGTGTTGATGTGTTTCTGCTCTTGGTTAATTACTTTAAGTATCATGTTTGATTTACTGTTATAGTGCTAAGTGAATATAAGTGTTAAAAAGGAAGAAAAGTTTTGACAATTGATTCACCCCCCTCTCAGTTGTCTGCCCTAAATCTAACAGGTTTGTACCGTTCTTTAAGAAAAAGAGAGGCAACTTTGCTTGGTCATACGAAAACATGTCAAGTCTCAACCCAAACCTAATTCTACATCATCTACCATTGGATCCATGGGTAAAACCAGTAAAGCAGAAGCTAAGAAAGATTCATCCTCACATAGCACTGTTGGTCAAAGAAGAACTCAAAAAATTGTTGGATGTAGGGTTCATCAGGGCTATAGATTACCCAGAATGGATATCCAACATTGTGCCAGTGTCCAAACCAGATGGCCGAGTCAGACTATGCAATAACTTTCGAGACCTAAACAAAGCATGTTGCAAGGATGATTTTCCATTGCCAAATATCAACATCATAGTCGACCTAACTGTAGGGCATACTATGCTATCTCTCATGGACAGATTCTTAGGGTATAATCAAATCAAAATAGCACCAGAGGACCAACACAAGACAACTTTTACTTGCCCATGGGGTACCTTTTGCTGGAATGTCATGCCATTTGGGCTAAAAAACACAGGAGCCACGTATCAAAGATCTATGACGACTATATTTCATGACATGATGCATGTAACAATGGAGGACCATGTCGATGATATCCTAGCAAAGTCTCTCACAAGGGACTCCCACCTGGATGTACTAGAAAAAGTCTTTCAAAGATTGGACCAATTTCAAGTCAAGCTGAACCTAAAGAAATGTGTGTTTGGGGTAACTTCAGGCAAGCTACTAGACTTCATTGTGTCGGCAAACAGGATAGAGGTGGACCCTGCCAAGGTCAAAGCTATAATGGACATGCCACCACCCAAGACTCTAACTCAATTGAGATTGCTACAGGGTAAACTGCAGGCAATCCGTAGATTCATATCACAGCTGGCAGACAAGTGCCAACCATTTAGTCATCTCCTACACAAGAACATTCCATTTAGATGGGATGAGCAGTGTGAAGAGGCATTCAACAAGCTAAAAGAATACCTTATGAATCCACCCATTCTCATGCCTCCAATCCAAGGGAAACTGCTAATTCTCTACATATCTGCTACACCCACTACTCTGGGGGCACTACTAGCTCAACAAGATTATGAGAACAAAGAAAGAGCCATCTACTACATCAGCCGAACCTTAGTGGGCTATGAGTTGCAATACTCACAAGTAGAAAGATCATGTCTTGTAGTAGTTTTTGCTTCACAAAAACTTTGACATTAAATGATTGCACATCCAGTTAAACTCATTGCAAAAATAGACCCACTGAAGTATCTCCTCAGCAAAGTAGCTCTCACAGGTTGCCTAGCAAAATGGGTAATGCTTCTCAGTGAGTATGACATCGAATATGTAGACAGAAAAGCCATCAAGGGACAAATCATAGCTGATCAACTAGCAGATCCACCATTACAAGACACCACACCAATGTAGTTTGAGTTTCCAGATGAATCCCTATTCAATGTGTCAACATCTTCTTGGAAACTATACTTCAACGAGTCTTACACAAACCATGGATCAGGGGCAAGCATCCTGTTTATAACTCCTCAAGGCAACACAATTCTGAAGTCTTACCAGTTGTTATTTCAATGCACCAACAACATAGCGGAATATGAAGCCTTGGTAATTGGTCTCAAGATGGCAACTAAGTGGAAAATCCAAGAACTGCATGTCTATAGTGATTCTCAACTTATAATCAATTAGGTCAATAATGAGTACCAAACTAAAGATGAAAAGCTTATCCCATACAAACGGATGGTCGACGACTTCAAAGAACACTTTGGGACCATCTCCTTCGAGCAAATACCCAAGATTGAGAATAAAGCAGTAAATGCAATGGCCACCATTGCCTCTCTTCTAGAAATACCTAAAAATGAGTTACGATACGAGTTCTTAGTGGAAACTATCTGGTAACCAGCTTATGATCTTCCTAAAACCCATTTCATCTGCCTTCTAGTTGGATCTGATTCACCTTGGTATGGTAAGACTTACGCTTACCTCAAGGACAACATTCTCGCACCTAACCTCTCTTCTAACCAAAGATGCAATTTTATATGACAAACCTCTCGCTATACCATCATAGCCAATACCCTATACCGATGTGGCCTCGATGGTACATTGCTCCGTTGTTTAGAACAAGAAGAATCCATAACTGCCTTGCGAGACGTACATGAAGGGATTTGCATAACACACTCTAGTGGTCCTTCCTTAGCCAAGAAACTCATGCATTTGGGTTATTACTAGCCAAACATGGAGATGGATTCGTATCAATTTGTCAAAAGGTGCAAACAGTGCCAAATACACGAGAACCTGATACATGCACTAGCTCAAGAGTTGAGACCTTTAACGACACCTTTGCCCTTTTGCCAGTGGGGACTTGACCTTGTGGGAAAGATTCATCCACCCTTATCCAACAGCCACAAATTCATCATAACTACCACTGAGTATTTCACAAAGTGGATTGAAGTCATTCCCCTCACCACTGTCACAGGTAAGCAAATTTCCTCATTCATCCTGAATTACATTATCTGTAGATATGACATTCCTTCATCCATTATAACAGATAACGGAAGACCATTCAAAAATTAGGATGTCCAAGAACTCTGTGAACATTTCAAAATCCAACATCATTTCTCCACTCCATACTACCCCCAAGGTAATGGTCAAGCTGAAGCATCTAACAAGACTATCTTGAAACTTCTCAAGAAGACAGTCAATGATACTGGCCGTGATTGGCATGTCCAACTCAATCCCGCTCTGTGGACCTACATAACCAATATACGCACTCCCACAGGTGCTACACCCTACGCCCTTGTCTATGGTTCAGAAGCCATCCTTCCCATTGAAGTCGAATTACCAAACCTCAGGGTGTCGCTAAAGGGTCTCATATCAGATGAAGAATACAGGGTCTCTAGGTTACAAGAACTAGAGTTACTAGAAGAAAGGTGACAGAAAGCCTTCGATCATCTCAAAGCTTATCAACAGATGATGTCAAGAAGCTATAACCACAAAGTTCGCCCAAGAATCTTTAAGGTTGGGGACCTCATTGTCAAAGAGAATCCTCGCAATCAACAAGACTAAGAAAAGAAAGGAAAGTTTGAACCTAACTGGCTTGGGCCCTATGTGCTTGTACCAGCTTACGGATCAGAGGCATATTAGTTGGCAACCTTGGAAGATGAGTTGTTCGATGATCCAATCAACAACGTACATCTTTGCCAATTCTATACCTAGGAGAACCCCAATGCAAGGGGGCACAAAAATGCAAAAAAATCAACAAAAATGATGAAAGAGAAAATACAAAAAAATTGGAAAAATAAAAAAAATGCAAAAAAAAATCATCCTTTGGTGAAAACCTGGAAAACAGGCACCTTGGACAGGTATCATGATGAAAACCTAGCAAATTGGCATCATGTTTACTCTCTAGCTTCTCGTGCAAATAAAAACAAGTAATAAAAACCTGGTAAACAGGAATTACTTGTGATAAACTGCCTTCTCCATCTCTAGGAATCCAGTCACCTTGAGTCCATTCTTTCTTCACTCGCATCCCATTCGACCCATATCTATCCCATAGTAAACAGTTGGTAGTTACCTATCGTGGCTTGGTACTCTCCCTCTTTGTGGCCTTGTCAACCAAGGTTCTATCCCATATCATCTCCTCAGTGTGAGCCTAGCATAGTGTCCCTCGTCAGTGTCCATGGTCCAGGTCCATGAACTACGTTGCCTCTGCATCGTCACGTAGGCAAGGCCATTATTCTAATGTGCCCCCGAGGCTTTCCATTGTCCCATCCGTTCCATATCTTATCCTTCTATCTGAATGAGTCCATCTCCACTTTCTCTTGCCTAAGTCTTAGGTCTGTTAGGGTTTACCCTGAACTACATTGCCTCTGTGTCGTCATGTAGGCAAGGCCATTTAGCAATGCACCCTCGAGGCACTAGGTCAGTCCCTTAGGGTCCTCTCACCAATAAGGATTGTACAAATTTTCTAACCAAGCAAGCAGGTGCAAGCAGAACACACTAAAAACTACATATGTGCGGCTTCAATATATGCGTCACAACATTCGACGTATGTGCCACCAAATCATGGATGCACCGCCAAAGTACACGCATGCGCAGCTTTAACATATGCACCACCAAATTCGGCATATGCACCGCAGAATCACATATGCACCTTTTCACACTGCATATGTGCCGTTCTGCAGTTTGGTGCATCTGTTTACCCTATTTTTCACTAGCATTTATGACACCCTAATTTGACCCTAGGGAAAATTTTTTGAAGCACATACCGAGGGTCCTGCCTCTGCTAGCTGCCTGAATCGACAGACTCGCTCGAATTGATGCTCCTCATGTGGAGTATCTGCTGCTCTGGCTGCCAGGCTGTCCCAAGTTTGCTCTAAGCTCTCCAAATTAAATCCAAACCAACCAAGTGTACAAATGAATTATCTTGTGGACCCAACTCCTATTTATAGCTTACAAACCCTAAATCTGGCTAGGTGATGACTGTGACTATTTCCTGTACCTATTTTCCTTCCCATTTTCTTCTCGTTTCTCTGAAACGCGTCCTTTTTCTTCAAACCTCACCTATACCCCTTTGTCTTCGTGAGATTGTCCATCTCAAATCTTCCACGCTTTTCCTATCCAATCTCCCAAGGGGGCATCTTATCGTCATTAAACTTGTACCAGGGGCAAACTAGGGCATGTATCACTATCAGACTATCAATTTATTCTTTGAAGCAACAACTGCATTGCATCAAAGAGGGGCAAAATGTATACGCCTAAAAATGACATGATTTATTCTAAATATTTACTCCATTCTTCTATCAATTAAATAAATATTCTAAATTTATTTAATTGGTTCACTGTTCCATAATTAAATAAAATCAATTTATTTAATTAAATTCCCTAAATTCTTCTAATGTCTCACATAATTAAATAATCCTAAATTATTTAATTAATCTAAATCCCCCTATCCTAAGTTCTAATTTCAAAAATCCACCTCACATTCCACCTCATCTTTCCACCTCACCTTGTCCACCTCACCCTGTTGCACATGTAATTAAATATATTAAATATTTAATTATCTAATTTTCCCTCACCCACATGTCCAATTTCTTCTCTAATCAAAGTTAGTTAACTAATCAATCAAAAGTGTTAACTAACTAGTCAATTGAGTTAATTCCTCAATTAATTCAGTCAATTCCATAATCCATTCTTCCAACTGACTAATCAAGTATATTAACTGATCAGTTAAGGGAGTTAACTCTCCAATCAATGTTGTCAAGTCCCCTCTTTCATGATGGGGGTGAGACACTTGTCATATTTCTACTGATTGCACATTCCTCAACCATTCTCAGCCATTGATCATCACACTTCTTCTCAACCGTTGATTCTCATTCTTCTGAGTCTATAAAAGAAACCTCATCCCTCCATTCTAATCATCCATGTTATTTGTATTGTTACTCTGTAGAAATTCACCAGCGCACCTTTGGCACCCCCAATACAATCTACTTGAGATTACTATTTGCTTTGAAGCTCTACTTCACAACATTATTCATCAATATAGCCATTTATTACTGACATCCTACAACACAGCAAAAAGAGTGCACTCACTAAGGACCTACTTCATACCAGCGAGGACAATTTTAATAGGCAAACAATAGAAGCTTTGAAGCAAGGAAGGTTTACATTGTGTTATTCATTGCTTCATTTAGTTCAATCTTTCTTGATTTCATTATTCTATTGATGTCTGGGTTTATTATTGTTAAATTGATTAATCCACATTTTACCCTAACATCTATCATTGCCTTTTGGGATCTGGTTGAGTTGATGTTTATTGCAACTACTCCTTTGTTCTCGACACTTGATGAACCTATAGGGGATAAAGAAGATTTTGTTAGAGCTCAAGATATGTAATACCACATGAGCTTCATTAGGTAGAAGCGTAATACTGATATATTGAATTACATACATACAAATCATCCTTGGACAAGAGTGACTGAAAATGAGACAATCATTGAGTTTCAATGCTTTTTAAACTAACATGTTTGTTTCATGTGCAAGTATAGAAGAAGTATGTTGTTGTTTTGAAGACTATATCAGCATGTGGTGTAAAGTGGGCTCCCACAAGGGTTGATCCTAGCATGCTACTCCTGATTTTTTTAAAAGGGGATGGGATACGAGTATACATGTGAAATCAAGACATATTCTATTACTGTATTAATTGAGTGTGAGAGCTTCGAGCTCACTACCCATTTATGACTATCAATCCAAACATGAGGAAGTGAAAATCACAAGTGAGCCTTGAGCTCATTCAATAATGTCTAAAATAGAGTAGGGGTATTGAAAAGATTATTCATCTATTTGTTGTTAAAAGAAAACTAGAGCACACTTATGCTAATCAAGAAGTAGTATTCCATGTCAACATGACAGGTATATTTCATCTAAGATATCTTTCATAATGTTTGCATGCAGCCAAGGCACTAGAGTTTACAAGTCTAGTTATAACATTTGAATGCCAAACATAATCATAGCATGTGTATAGCATCAAGAATCAGTACCATTTTATGCATGATTGAACAAATTGAATAGTGCAAAAGGAGATTCCATCATACATTCTGATCATTTTATAAGTGCATTCAATGTGGAAATAGATTGAAAATTATATGTCACAAATTGAATAAGAACATGTCTAGTATGTTCAAGAGATCAAATAGAGTGCCAGAGACATCAAGATGCACTACATGAAAATGGTGGTAGTAATGAAGCTTCAACATCCATAGTCATCTACAAGGGATGTAAAAGAGGTAGTATATATTAAATATTTCATGATACATTTGATACAATAAAAAAGGATGATTGTAGGGGTCGATAGGACTACATCACCATAACAGTTGTAGCAATGAAGCAAGCAAATGTCACATGTTACATATTGAATTTAGCCACATCAAATTTATGCAGAGGAGTAAAAAGTGTTACATCCATCCAAATGGATCATCTCAGATGTATAACTATATGAGCATTGAGGTGCAATTGCAAAAAAGGATAGAATCTCAATAACCCAGTTCAATGATACAAGAGAATTCAAGAAAATATAACAACTTTTATTTTGATTGACATATTTCATCATGGACAAAAATGGAATCATAGTATTCATATATAGCTACAGGAGATGATGAAAAATGAAACTCATTTTGTATCATATGCTCGAACCCATCTAGGTTTTTAAAGGAAGTTGCAGTCACAAGAGTAAATAGTTGTGGCCTCTTAAGAAGTAGACCCACAAAAATATACAAGTTTGATTGCATTTTCTTGTATATAAAAGATCAAAACCCTTGTTGGTTTACACAGAGGTTACAGATACAAATGAAGAAAAGAGAGTTTGGAGATGTTCAAACTCATTAAAGCCACACAAAGATAATTAAACATGTAGTTACAATCATGGCCTCAAATGAAAATACACAGAGGGGTATTAACAAGATTGACAAACCAAAGGCTTACCTTTCATGGCTGAGGAATAATGCATTGAAACCATAGTCAAGAACTTGAGCCAGATAGAGCATTCATGGCGTCTTAGGATAGAAAAGAAGGAAACCAGAATAGAAAATACCAAATGCATTAAAAGACTTTCATAGCTGTGGATTTGAAACTAAAATTTGTCTTAGAGAAAAAGGAAATGGATACACAATGTTGTAGAGAAGTTTTACCTTCATTTCCTGGTGAAAATCCTCAAGAGAATTGATTGGTAATAGAGAGAAATGCCTAGTTTTTGCTTCAAAACCCTAGCATGGCGGCGGCATTGTAGAGAGCCCTCATCCAAAAGATTGTAATGAGAAAATGGGTTGAGAAAATAGGGTTTCGAGTGTTTTGTCTTAGGGTTATTGTTTTCCCTAAGTTAAATATGGTATTTTTATCACATTATTTTGCATTTTCATTGCCCAAACTAATGCCTAGTCATGGTGTTATGTCCACATCGAATGCCTAAGTCTCAAGACTTAGAGTGGTCGACACCATAGGTCTTTTACATGTCAAGCTTTAATGCCTTTGGGACATTTTAGTCTTCAATACAAATATCAAGTGCCTTAAGCCCTTTTAGTGTTTATTGCCTAGGATTTATGCCTTAGTGTAATTTGATTATATTGCATATCCATAGCTATAAAAAGTCATTTATGTCCCCTGGAGATAGGTCCACATGCCCTTAGATTATTTTTACAAATCAGATGGAGAGTAACCCATATAGGATTTTATTTTTATTTCATTTTTTAATGATTTTTTATAGAAAATCATATGCCAAAAGAGATATAATATACTTGGTAGAGTGAATAAAACCTTGTATTTTTTATTTTTTGCAAAAAAAACAAAGTCAAGATCAGATCAAGATAAAATAGGAGTGAAAACTACAATCCTTGTAAAATGGTATTTAAAGTAATGTGTCTATAAATTGATTTTAAATATTCATTATTTGTGTAGTTAAAACAAAATAAAGCAAACAATATCTTCTTTTTGAGTTTGCTTTCTTTTGGGGCAGATATGGACAAAAATAGAGTTTTTTTTTGGACAGACAGTTTTTTTTTGTGGGACTTCCTTGGAGAGCTTTTGGGTAGTTTTGGGGGCATTTTGGAGGCATTTTTGGAGGCTCATTTTTTGGCTTTTTTCTGGTAGCTCAAAAATAGATCAGAATAAGTATTTTTAGGAGCTTTTCTAACTTTTCCTCTTTGATATCTTTTGGATAGACATATACTGGAGATAGCTAGCTCTTTCTCAGGTAATTTAGATTATTGTTTCTTCTCTCTTGAGCACAGGTGGAGAGTTTGTAGACTTTTTTGACTCAATTTTTTTTAGATTTTCATGTGCTCCTTCCAGTGTAATACAACAGAACCTTCCTATTCACTTCTTTTGCCTCATAATTACATTATGGATTTGATGTCTCATTGTGATAATGACTAATTTATCCTTTGTCATGTCTCATTATTGTGAAAGTGTTGTGCAAATTGTTCATATGATTTAGGTTGTATGATTGAGTTCAAATTGAGCCTTCATACAAAGTATTTTTGAATTGTATGTTCCAAGTGAGGTTGTGAGAGTTCATGTTTAACAGGTTGTTTGTGGGTAGAACTCTTAGATAGATTAAAATTTAGAAGTTGTTTTCTGTTGAAGTTAGTTTTTATTTCATTTCACCTTCTCACTTTTTCCCTTAGCAAGTAAGTTAGATTAGAAAGATCATTAGGAGAGCTAGCTCACTCTGGAGGTTCACTCCAATTTTTAGGCAACCCACAGGCCTAGGAGTGTTCCCATGTGTCAATAGATAGCTAGGTTGGTAGCTAGAAAAGGGTGCATATCTGATTGATAATAGTTTTTAGCACACCCGATGGGACTTTGAAATTGTTATTAGAGAAGTTTTTTTTACTCATAAAACTACTGTTTTGGTATATATAGCAATGTTACAGCCTTTGAAGGTTTCACACAATATACCTAGTGACTCTATCTCTGATCTTACATGTAGAACTAGTGCATTCAGCCTATGAAAACCAGATCCAACCTAGCTCCATTTGACTATTTACAGCTATCTCCACGAAGAAGAAGAGGTAGATCAGCAAGTAGAACAGTTGATTCATCAAGGAGGTCAAAGTCCAAACCTCCAAGGTTTAGTTCTCTGAGTCCAGTAAAAAGAAGTAGGAACCCAGTGTTGACAGTTCAAATACTAATGATTCCTAGAAACTTTGTGTTTGCAACATATAATGGGGGTAGCCCATTGAACATTGCACAGTATGATGACATTCTTATTTTTACCCTCAAAAGTCTACAATTCTTTACTAGAGAAGAGCATAGTACTCCTATCGAGCATATCCAAGATGTGGCAACATCGTGCTCAGTACACCATGTCACTCAAGAAAATGTAGCACTAAGGCTTTTGGTTGCATCATTGAAGGGGAAAGCTTTGCAATGGTTCAAAGGACTTTCAACAAGATCAATCACATCATGGGACAATCTGGGAGATGGATTGCATTGATATTTTTAAGACAAATATGATCATATGTCATTGATTGAGTAAGTACCATAAAGAGGGCTCCTCATGAGCACATGGCTAATTTCAACTACCCATTCTAGAGAACCTGGGATAGGATTCGCACAGCGGTAAAGCCTACATCTCATCATGCCTTTTTGTTCTATCTTAGAGATTTAAATAGAAAAATTTCTATCATGATTTAGTCTATGGGTGGGACTACCCTTCCTGGTTCTTATGATGTAGCCATTAGAGTAGAAAATTGCCTTATTCAAGCAGGGAAAATAGCCCCAAGGCCTCCTTTACCCATTTTCCCTAAAATATATCAACCTACACAAATTGTAGTGCCTCCTTTAGCTGTTGTCCTACCAGTTCCAACAACAGGATACCAAGCTGCAACCCAAGAAACCACTATTCTAGCCCAAGCTCAAGAATTCCAAGAGCTTAAAAACACACTAAAAACCATTGTGAATGTGTTGGTAAGTATTAAGAAGCATAGTGGTCAAGAGCATAGGCCTTACCAAGCCCCATATCAGCCCAATCGGCAGAATAGGCCACCTTTCCAAGCTGATGCTCAGGGCCAGAGGAGAAACTTCAATCCTAGACCCTTTCAACCTTACAACCTGAATGTTGCCAGCTCTTTGAAAGAGCTCGTACCCACTCAGAACAACATGGCATAAGATAGAGACTAGTGTTATCCATGTCACCAACCCCACAACCAAGAGCTACATGTACAAATGGTGTAAGTAATCAGGCTGTTATGGTTTAAAATAGTTATGTAGGTTTAAAAAGTGTCTCTGATGATGTTTCAACTCAACAAAATAATGCTGATGTGGCCTTAATGAACTAGCAAGACACTAATTTCTAGGGTGTAAGATAGCCTCAAGGCCAAAATTAGTCAAATATAACTATTTCAGCCAACACAAGGTTGAAAACGAGGGCTATAGATCTTGATCAGCAAGCTGCAGAGGTATAACAAAAGCCTGTCAAGGACAAATTTTAGACTTCATCACAAACTACCCACACAACATAGCAAAAAGTGTAAATTCTTCAAAGAGGACATGTTGTACCTAGAAAAGATCAGTCCCAAGTACAAACACGACCTTTTCAAAGGCAAAATGATGTTGTTGTTAAAGGACAGTAAAAGGTAAGTCGTGTTTCTTTTAATATAGTGGATCACCTTAAGAAAGCTACAGTGAACATGTCAGTAATGGATGCATTGTGTATTCTTGGCCAAAAGAAACAGGTACAAGATGCATTGGTTGAACTTTCAATTTCTGATTGTTTTAATCAAGAAAAGGCCAAGGTTGTACTTGCCAACAACTCAAAAATTAAGAGTGAACAACTAGCCAAAGATGTAAAACCTCCTCCTTTTTACCTAAGTCTGATTATTGGTGATAAACTCATTCATATTTGCATGATAGATTTCGGAGCAAGCAGTTCTAACATGCCCAAGAGTCTAGTTGATTCATTAGGATTAGTCTATGAGCCCCTTTCAAAAGGAGTGGTCCAACTAGATGGGTCTATTGTTAATACTACATGGATAATTAGAAATTTGCCACTTACCTTGCATGCCTGTCCTAATTTTATGATCCATCAGGACATTTACATCATTGATCTACCACCTGGCTTTGTTATATGCCTTTCCACTTGTTTTTCAGAACAAGATATGGTATGAAAGTAACCATAACATCTAAACCACTTGCAAAGGATCATGTTGAGCCCTATGTCCCTAGCCTAATAAATGCTAACCTCTACATCACCCATGGGCAGCAGGATCAATCCATGAGCCTAGATCCCAATGCACCTATGGCATATATAAATTTAGATGATTGGGCAGTTGAAGATCATGAAGATAACCCTTTCTGTCACACTGATGAGGTAGGATTAGGCATTTATATGATACATGAACCTGATGCAGTGATTCCTAATTTGATTAAGGATCAAAGTCAGTCTAAACAAAAAGAAAATTAGCTTTGGAAGCTATACTTTGATGGATCAAGAAGCAAAACAGGTGCTGGTGGAGGGGCTATGTTGGTTTCACCTGAAGGAGACAAGTACTATGCAGCATTGAGGTTTACTTTCAGCTACACAAACAATGTGGCTTAATATGAAGCCCTGATTCATGGCTTGGAGTGGGCCTGGAAAAGAGGTATAAAATCTATCCAAGTTTTTGGTGATTCTAAGCTAATTGTAAATTAGGTTAGAAGCTTGAATGTTACTAAGAATTACTTGCTCAAAAAGTACAAGCATCAAGTTTGGGACTCAATTGAAAATTTTGATTATTTTAATCTACTTTCAATTCCTAGAAATCTAAATAAATATGTCGATAAGCTTGTTGCTTTAGGATCTCAGTTTGAGATTCCAATTCAAATTCATAACATAGAGGTATAGCCATATGTGAAAGTGGTTTTTAGACCATTTGTGCCTGACAATAGTGTTTCTTGGCAAGTTTTTGATAGTGATGAACAAATATTGAGTTTTTTGAGTGCAAAAGCTAAATTTGCAGTTGAAAATCAACAGAAGTACCATCAACAATTTGATAATCAGATTGTATAGCTAAAATCTAACAAGATGCCTAAGGGACTAGTGACACTAGTGAAATCATGGAAAATTGACATGAAGGAAATGACAACAAATACAAATCAAACGAATGCAAACCTCATATCGACTCATGATCCATTGATAAGGTGGAGAGTGTTGCACCCGAAGCACTCTAGCTTTACCCAAAGAGATGAATGTTGGTTGCTTGATTCTGCAACATAACAATGATATGGAGATTGATAGATGAATGGATGGATGATGATAGATGCAAAATAGATAGATTATGGATTGAGCGGAAAATTTGACAGAGTAAGGATGCTAGAAGAAGATTCCTTGCAAATGGCTCAAGAGAGGCTACCTTTATACAAAAAGGCAAATTTGAATGGACGGTTGTGATTGAGAGTTATGTTGAAAGATATGGATGATCAAGATCAATTAGGGTTGGATTAGGGTTTCCTACTCAAAGAAGGATTGTAATCACATGACAAGTGTGCGATGAAGAATAAAAGGAATCTAATTCAAATTTGAATTAGTTTGACATGTGAAGGCCTATTAAGTGGAAGATAGAGACATGCGACATGTGTCACAATGTGATGAGAGGTGAGGGAATAATTCAAATTTTTAATTTGAATTATGTGAGACAAGCGAAGGAGGATTATTAACTAAACAAATGGGACTTATTTAGTTAATTAGAATGTGATCAAGTAGGATTAATTAAATAGAGTGGGTTTATTTAATTAATCAAGAAGGTGATTAAGTTGGATCAATGTGATTAAGATGAACTAGGACCTAGGGATAAATGGGATCAAGTGGGATGAGGTTAGATGAACTAGGACTTAGGGCAAAACACACAAGGTCATGTTGACAAGGTGTTATGTCAAGACATGGACATTTTTTAGTGTCTACATTTTTCCTCTCTTTGAGATGATGTTGCAAGATGATGAGATTTGTGTTGAGTAACATCATTTCAAAGAAGCTAAGCTATGGATAGAAAAAACGGATAGGGTGATGATGCCCCCTCGAGAGGATAGGTAGGTTGGACAAACATGGGTATGCTCTCAAAATGAAATGGATTGGCTAAGGAAGATGGATAAGGGAATGGATAGAAGAAATGAAAGGATGTGTTATGATGCAATGAAGGTGAGCAACCATGATGTTTGATATAGAATGAGATGTTATGCACCAGATTATAAGGACCAAGATGACAATGTGTCTCATGCCCCAGCATAATACAACCTTGTCTAGATATAAGATATGAATATTAGCTGGGTTGATACTGATGCAATACAAATGCAAGATAAAAAAATAACACACACAAGAAAGCAAGCATGCACAAATGATACAAAAATAAACAAAGTATTGCCCCTATCAAGTTGTAAACCAATGATTAATTGTTTGATTGATTGATGATTTGATAAAGATAGTGTCATCATGGTGGGGAACGATATATCCCTAGATCAACACAAAGATGTGGGAACGATATATCCCATTGATGATGATGATGATGATGATGATTGAGTGATTGATTTGATTGAGTTTACAACAAGGCTAGGATCAAAACCAAGGATTACAATTGGATAATTTGACAAGATTGATTAACTTGATTGGTATGGATTGAGGATGACTTGCATTTGGATCATTGCTTGAATTGAATTGATAACGATGAATGGAAAACTGGATTAATGATGGAGATTGATGATAGAAGAAATATGATATGGATGAAGATGATGATGTAAGGATATGATGATTGGATAAAGGATGAAAGATAGAAGAAGGGGTCTATCACTTATGCTTGAATCTAGGTACTTCCTTTGTATCCTAGATTGCCTACATACCCTGTATCCATGGGATCAAGGCATTTAACGATAAAGATGAGATGTAGTTCTGATTTGTGTTTTATTGATGCGATGATATGGATTGGATTGATGTGATTGATCAGGTAATGGATTGATTGAGATTGATTGGATGTTTGATGATATATGATGTTATTGATGAGATGATATGGATTGGATTGATTGGATTTTATTTGATTGATAGATTGGCTTGATTTGATGATGATATGATTGGATTTGTTTTGATGTGAAGGATTGATTGATTGGGATTGATTTGATTGGAAGAATGTGATTTTGATGATTTGATGTGGAATGGTTTTATTGCTTGGATTTTGTTGGATTTTTTATTTTTTTGGAGATTTTGAAATGTTTTTACCTGTTTGGGTTTTTTAAAATGTTGGCAATAGATGATCATTTTGATAGCCTTTATGCTAGGTACCAATGACAATGAGGAAACCAAGTCTAGGTGTAAGGGAATGAATGGGATTGGAAAAAAGGATGGAAGATAGTGGATGGATGAAAAGATTATTATAAATGGATGGATAACGGGATGGGCTATGGAATGGAATGGATGTATGTGTAAGAGAGCAAGGATGTGATCTCCAAGGACTATGTTGCATAGGAATAACATGCTCTAGTCTAGGTAGTAGACTTAGGATTTTTCAAGACAATGCTTAAGGCAATAGGGTGATAGGATTTGACATGACAAAGCTTATGACTTGGATGATAGGGTTCATTTAGGAAGGGTGAGGTATGTCAAGGGATATCCAAAACACGTGTCAACAATTGCCCCTAATCTTTGTCAAGATCAAAAGAGGAAGGGAGGATGAATAGGTTGGATATGATAGGAATGTGTATGCAATGAATAGGATATGAAACAAGGTGCCCCCAAGTGTAAGTGACATAGAAGATCGACCTACACATGATGCTTGTTTGCCAGGTTTTCATCATGGTACTTATCTAAGGTGCCTATTTGCCAGGTTTTCACTGTTGGATGAAAGGGTTTCTCTTTACTTTTTTGACTTTTTTTTAAATTTTTGACTTTTTGGATGGAAGAAGGTGGATATGGACAAGAGGGACTCAAGTGTCTAGTGCCATGAAAGGTGACAGTCCCATTGGAAAGGAATGTCTTCGCATGGACCATGTTAAATGTGCTCATCGATGTTGGAAGGGAGATGGCATGAAAGTGAGATGGATAAGGTAGATAGTGGATTATGGAGGGATTGAAAGTGGATTATGATGTGGATTATGTGGAGGTGAAAGTGGATTATGATGTGGATTATAATGGACTTATGCAAAAACATGGACCATAGGAAGGTGATGGGGGGGATATGTAGGATAATATTTGAATGATGGACTGATGGAGGTATGGAAAGGAATCATGACCAATGGCTACACACACCATGATAAACATGGAAGCTTTTGATTGGATGGTGGTGTAGGAAGAAATGGTGATGTTTGCTTAGGAGATGGATGATTTAGGACTTTTGGAACCCACATAGACTTAGTATTTTTTTATTTTTTGCTTTTCATGTGGGATGTTTGAAATGTTTGAATCGAATGGCATGTTTGGATTGAAGAAGATGGTTGGGATTTTTGAGAGGTGGATGCCTCATTTGACTTGTTTGATTTTTGTTTAGGTACCCATATCATTTTATTTTTTGACTTTACTTTTGGAGGTAGGAGTTTGGATGGATTTTTGAATGTACCTTACTTTGAACTTTTGGACTGATTTCCTAAGGTATTAGGACCCTTAGAATGTTTGGCTTTATATGTAGAGGCATCCAAATACTTATTTTTAACTCCCATGTGGCAAGTGAAATGAGTGGAAGCTTCTTGTTTATACAATGCATGCATTTGTTGGTCATGATTAGGGTATTTATGAACGATTGGATAAGGGGGTGTTGGTAGCAATGGTGACAAAGTAGATGGAGGGATATTTGGAGTTGGAAGAAGTGGAGGCAAAGTGGATGGTGGAAGGTGAATGGTCAGATGCTTTTGACATTTGTAGGATGAGGGATGTGGGATGGCAATGTATGTTTTAGGATTATGATGGGGTTTATGATGGAAGGAAGTGGATTTAGGAAGTGTGGAGGAAGTACCAACATCATTAGATTGTTGACCTTGGGGTATGTACCTAAGGACAAATGAGTGAGGAGGGACCTTGACATGGATTGGCTCCAAAATTCCTTGTTCATGTAGGCCTAAACCTTTGCCTTGGTAGTTCATGTTTTGGAGCATGCAATTGACTATAGGACTAGGTGAAGTTTGGACACTAGACTTGAGTTGATTATTGGATGGAGAAGGTAAATTTAATAATGGTTGTTGGTGTTCTAAGGAGGAACACTCATGAATGAATGTGGATAGACTAGTAGGATATGGTGGATTTGAAATGGGATCAATGATGGATGTGAAAGGATCATTAGGATCTTGCTTATGTTCATTGGGATCCAAATGATTTGTTTGATCTTCTATGTTTGCTTTGGAGGAACATGTCTCATCATGACAAGTGGAAGGTGTAGGATCATGGCTAGGTGGAGAGGTCTCTTTGCTTTGAATGAAGGCCATGAAACAGGGTGAATGCTTAAGTAAGTCAACAAGACTTCCATTAGATGGAGCATGTAGGTCTTGGGTGTCTTATTCATGAATAGTTGTGGGGGTATGACTAGGAATAGATAAGGTACATGTTATGGATAGGGTAAATGGAAGTGATTTGATCTTGATTAGGACTAGGGCTTAATATTTTCACATGATTAGGATTAAACTCTTGACATACCTCTTAACTTGCTTGAATGGAAGTGGAAGGCTCTTTAAGAAGCTTGATAGCTTGTAGATCACATGATGGGGGTAGAAGACTAGACAAAGTGTTTAAAGACTCATGGGGGGATCAATAATAGGTGTTTGATGACATGGCAATGTTTTATTCCTTTCTAGTAGCCAATAGATCACATCCTTTGCAAGGGTATGGGTGAATGGGCAATATAGTGGATGGATGGTAATAGTGGAAGTTGAAGGCTTAGGATTTGTATTTGTTGGATGGATAATGGGATTAGGATTTGGGCTATATGGAAAGATAATGGAATTAGAGGGATTGGTCTTATCCAAGACAACCTTACCACAATCTTCTAGGTTCTTGATCAATCTTTGAAATTAGACACAAGTGGATATGGTGTGGCCCCTATACCTATGGTATGCACAATAATGGTTTTCATTATACCCTCTAGGTTTAATCATAAATGGAGAATATGCTTTGATCAGGTATAGCTCAATCAAATTTTCTTGGACCAATTTCTCTAAAAGTATCTCCATGGAATCTTTTAATGAAGGATTAGTGGAACATGGGGATGAAGGTGATGAAGGGATTGATAAAGGTGTTGGGATAGGACTAGTTGGCTCATGTGTTGGCATATGGTTGGATGGTGAAGGTGACTCAAAGGAGACACTTGCTAGGTTGATTTCTCTCTTGTCAAAGGATTTTAGGCCTTGCATAAGATAACTTGGACTTTCTTGATTTATGTACATAGGGCCATTTGGACTTGCATGTTGTTCTTGTAAGGACATTTGATTGCCATGCAGATATGTTTGGTGATGAGGTGGCATGATAGGACTTGTAGCTGAAAGGTCTTGTGAGGTGGATTGTTGTGGACATTGGTTGATGTTAGAAGTTTGTTGAGAAAGTAGTTGGGATATGATTGCAATGGAGTTAGGATCATTGGATGGTAGACTTATGGAAGTACTTGCATTTAGGGTGTTGCTAGGAATAGTGAGGGTGATTTTTGGTATGGATGTGGCAGCATTAGTGTTTGGTTTATGTGCTTATTAGACTTGTGATTGAATGTGGGATCATTGATATTGGCCTAGGACTTGATGTTGTAGGAATTGTTGATGTTGTGGTGACACAGGGTCTTCTTCCTTTATATATAACCAACTAAGTTGCCTAAGTTGGTTAAGCATTCATTTGGTTCCATAAGGATCATTCTCATAGGTTTTGTTTAGAAATACCATGTCCATGTTTACAAGTGGTATATGTTGAAGATTGATTGGCTAGGTAGAATGATGATGTGTGATGGCTAGAAATGATTAGGATTTTACTTAGATGATGAGGACTATAGTGATGATGATTAGGATGTTGAAGATGACTAGGATGATGATATTGGATGACTTGAAGGAATTAGGATGAATGATGGTGGAATTAGGATGAATGATGGTGGAATTATTAGGGTAGGTGACTAGGATGATTTAGGATAATGGTAAGGGTGATGTGGGATAACAAGGTGGGATGACTCGGATTGAGGTGATTAGGATGAATGGATTGGGATGAAAGTGGTTTAAATGAGAAATGTAGGTGATGATGTGGAGTGATTGGGATCAAATTTCAAGACCTTAGGATGATTTGATTTGTTTTCTTTTGATGGATGATTCTCCATGTTTAAGGTAGACTAATGACACTTAAGTAATAGAGGATTGATTGGATTGATGCTCTATACTTAAGGTAGACTAATGACACTTAAGTGATAGAGTGCTAATTGGATTGATTGTCTATACTTAAGGTAGACTAATGACACTTAAGTAATAGTGGGTTGATTGGATTTATTTAATTGGTTGACTTACTCAAGATAGACTAATGATCTCAAGCAAGTTTGGATAGTAGTTGATGATGATCAACTAAGGTCTTGATTTTTGATTGGGTTGATTTGGATTTGGATTGGGATGAAAGTAGTTGGGATGTGATTTGGCTTGGAATGATTGGATGATGTGTGATGACTAGGGTGATGACTAGGATGATGACTAGGATGATTAGGATGATGTTGATTTGTTGGGATGATGACTTGGATATGATTAGGGATGAAATGCCTAAAAATGAGTGATTAGGATGAATGTGATTAGATTTGAATGTGTTGGAAGAATGATTTGAATGATGTGTCTTATGTGTTTGGTGTTTAACTTGATTTATCAATGTCCAATCAAATGATCACACATGTACAAACATGATTCACTCACGCAAGACACATAAGCAATTTTGGATTTTGAAAAGGAAATGTAATGATGATTAAACAAGCACACATGGAAGACACATCAACGAGCCCTATGACTAGTCAAGTGGGGTATGGCCAATTAGATCTTAGGCTATCTATTGCACAAGGCTGACTATGGAATTGAAAGTGAAATCCTTTCACACAGTCGGGAGAAAGGCGTAACCCACCCTTCACCTTCACTTCCCAAAGGTATAAAGTTCTTTGGGGCTTAGCCAAGAGTGACAGGATTCCATCCCTCAATGAGGGTGTCTTTAGATTCATCCTTAGTTGAGGTCATCCCTTAGAGTGGTGTATCTCCAAGTAGGCCTCCTAAGAAGGGTAAACAAAAGAAAATCAAGTGAGGTGTTTTCAATCTCCAAGATCACCTTGCGGTGTGAGGAGAGAGAATACACATGCACACTTGATTCACACTCGCATTATGTAAATTAACCCTTAGGAATCAAAGTGTGAGATGTGAATGTGAATGGATAAGAGGTGGTTTTGATTCTCAAGATCGCACAAAGTGCATGAGAAGAGCATGCATAGCCCTAATTGCATGCAACTTTTCCAAGCAATGAAAACACTTGTTCTTTTTAAATCCCAAGTCCAAATGTGTGAAAAAAGACACTTGCTAATTTTATGCCCAATTTGATGTGTGATGAAGACAAATGTTTGTTTTAAATCCCAAAATCAAAATGTGTGATGCAAATAATGACTCATTTTATGTCCCAAATTGAAGTGTGTTTGCAAACAAGATTATGAAGAAATGAGAAATAGAATGAGTGCACCTGATTAATTTGCTGTCCAAATTACTATATTTGTTGATCTTGATGTTGTTCCAGCCCTGTAAGGTCACCTGCAAGCCACAAAATTGAGAAAGAAGCAAGTATACTAGCCAAGAAAATTATTTTGTGAAAATCAAGAATCTAATAAAATCTAATGGAAATGAGCTAATAGAGAAAAATGGACTACATGAACAGATTCTAGATGAAATTCTATACAATTTAAAAAAAAAATCACTAAAAACTGATATAAAAAAGCTCAAGATATGCATGATTGAAGTTTAAAAGGAAGTTTGACTTTGACTTATACAAAAGGCTGGAAAATAGTAGTCACCTAAAAATTTCTTCACCATTGTGTAGTTCACTGAGTCCTCTTTCCAATGAATGTTCATTTGCAAAATTTTACATCTGTATGGCCAAGTTATGATCAAAAGAAAAAACTAGCCCCTTTATGGCTTGTAGAAGACACAAGGTAGGCTTGATAGCTTGATTTGACCGCTAACAGTCAGGGGATTTTTGGTCACATACAGTGGTTTTATCTACTTGGCAATCATCTCTACAGTCGATGCCTAAAAGGGGCTCCTGGTCACCCATGTGACCAGGAGCCAGAGATGGTAAAAAATAAAAAGTAAAAGAAGAAAAAGATAGCCCTCCCTACAGGGATGCTAGCTTGGTCACCGAAGTGACCACTGGTCAGAGAGAGAGGGCCAAGGGCCTAAAGCTCGTAATGGCTAAGGTTGTGTTTGGCAGTAAATGTCAACTAATAATCATCAACCCAAGTAGTTAGCAACCAATTCAAACACTTGGTAGTTAGGTTTAAACGCTCGGCAGTTACAATTATCAAAGACTGGGACAATGACTAGGAAGGAATTAAAATGTCAACCAGGGGTTTAAACAAAGGCAATAGGGGACTGGTGACGTTCATGGTTTCAATCTACCAAATGAAAGGAGGTGATGTAGTGGTGTAAGTTCAACAGAGTACAAGAGGCAGAAAATCCCATGTTAACTGTGTGGGTTTCTTAAGAATACATAATATTCTATGAGACTAGGCTCTATGATTGAAAAGGCTTGAGGAGCCAAATATGGAGTAGTGGAGAGAGTTCTAGAGGTGTCATGCAGGTGGCGACCACGATGGAGGTGGTGTCTTGTTTAGGAGTGGTTGAGGAATAAGGAGGTTGATGTGAGATTAGGTTTAGGGTTACCCAAGGTCACCTGAAAGCTTTTGGGCAGCAATTGAGATTTGAACGTAGGTAGTGAAACTAGGGTTTGCCACTGTGGTAGAGAGGGTAGCAGAAAACATGTTGACTAGGGATCAAGGCAGGTGATCAGTGGTGGTTAGCAGATAGGGGTCAAGGTGAGGGTTTAATGTAGCATGCAGAGAATGCAACGGGTCAAGAAGAGAGGAGATTTGATGGTAGTGACAGGACAGTTAAAGATGGCAGCAAGAGGGTTTGTGAATGAATATAGAGAGAAGATGGTGGTGACGAGTTGTTGTAGGGGTGGCAGCAAATGGTGGTAGAGGGTTTCTGCTGGGCTAAGCTGGGTGAAGACTAAGTATGAACAATGACAATTAGGGTTTTTGCATAGCCAATAGTGGAAGGAGATGAGCTTCATGGGTAGTTAACTCATCAACCTGCAAGCAAACATTAAAAATGATACCCTGTGAGTGCATGCAAACCATTAGCTTGCCCAAAAAAACTAAAAACTAGTACAATGACCATGGACCCTATGTAAGAGGGTACGATATGCCCATACAGTATGGATTTGTATGGATCCGTACTGTATGGACTATACCCTAAAAAACTTTCAAAATTTTTTAAAAATTTCCAGTCACCAAAAATAGGCAAATTTACAGACAAAATTTATGGAATTAGCTTCTTGATCACAACAGTGCTGTCTATTTTTTCCCAGGAGATCACCTACAATAGCTCACCCCCGAAACTTGCAAATTTTGACAACCTAGGGTTAGAGAGAAAGACAAAATTTTGACAACAAAATCTGCAAAAAATTCATGATTAGATCCGAAACTGGGCGTGCCAAATGAAATCATGGAAAATCAACATGAATGAAATGACAACAAATGCAAATCAAATGAATCCAAACCTTATATTGGCTCATGATCCATTGATAAGGTGGAGAGTGCTGCACTTGAAGCACTCTAGCTTTACCCAAAGAGATGAATGTTGGTTTCTTGATTCTGCACCATAACAATGATATGGAGATTGATAGATGAATGGATGGATGATGATAGATGCAAAATAGATAGATTATGGATTGAGAGAAAAATTCAACAGAGTAAGGATGCTAGAAGAAGATTCCTTGCAAATGGCTCAAGAGAGGCTACCTTTATAGAAAAAGGCAAATTCAAATGAACAATTGTGATTAAGAGTTATGTAGAAAGATATGGACAGTCAAGATCGATTGAGGTGAATAAAAGGAATCTAATTCAAATTTGAATTAGTTTGACATGTGAAGGCCTATTAAGTGGAAGATGGAGACATGTGACATGTGTCACAATGTGATGAGAGGTGAGGGAATAATTCAAATTTTTAATTTAAATTATGTGAGACATGTGAAGGGGGATTATTAACTAAACAAATGGGACTTATTTAGTTAATTAGAATGTGATCAAGTGGGATTAATTAAATAAAGTGGTTTTATTTAATTAATCAAGAAGGTGATTAAGTTGGATCAATGTGATTAAGATGAACTAGGACCTAGGGATAAATGAGATTAAGTGGGATGAGGTTAGATGAACTAGGACTTAGGGAAAAACACACAAGGTCATGTCGACAAGGTGTTATGTCAAGACATGGACATTTTTAGTGTCTACAACTATAATCAATGTTTAATTCAGATGATCAGCTCAGAAAAGACAAATGTAGCATGACTATCAAGTAGGAACATTATGAAGCAGTAGAGATTTTCCAAGGTAAACTTCTTAAGCTTGGAGAGGTATGTACTGAAATATAACAATAGTCTTTTATTTAGTTATGTCAAGAGTTCTTTGATGTTTTTGCATGGGAATATAAGGATTTAAGGGATTTGATCCTGGTTTAGCCCAACATACCATTGAATAAGAGCCTAATGCCAAGCATGTTAGGTAGAAGCAATGACCCCTTAACCCAAAACTTGAGCATCTAATAAAAGTTGATTGAGAGAAGTATAATATTCCCTATAAAGCATACATCCTGGGTCTCCAACTTGGTACCACTTCTTGGTCTCCTACAATGATTTAACAACTAAGCTCATAAAGCTGTGACTTAGAGATTGGACATCTAACCTGAATAGCTATCTTAATCACTATGGAGATGCATTTCACTTGTCAACCCAGGGATGTGAACTTGAAATGGGTCAGCATGGTATGTGCACAAAGAACTTCCAAAGTAGCCACATTCATTCTATAGCTAAGAAAGACATAATGCTGAAAATAAACTACTAGGAAAGAGATAACATGAATGCTGAACATCAACCAACAGCTATTCTAAGCTCAAATGCATGATAGAGAATAAAAGTTTGGGCAAACACACAGGAAACTACTCTATTTGTTTTGGCTACAGGAATAGACACAGAATAGAATTCTAGTGGCTGAAGGAACATTCAATGCTAAATTTAACTAATTTTTTAATAGAAAATACAACTAAACTACAAGATGGAATGCTCACCAAGTGGCCCCCCTTGGATGAGTATTCCCTAAGACAAATGTAAAATCAGAAATGTGAACTTATAACTTCATTTTATTCATTGGAAAACATGAGTACAAATGAACAACATAATTGTATTACTAAAAACTGAATAATACAAGTATAATCTCTAATTAATCAAGCCCTCAAAAGGAGCATCAAAGTCTTATTTATAGAAGGAAAACTACAAAACTAACTACCTAGCAAGGTGGTTAACTCCAATAGAATAGGAGGATGCCACTTTAGGGAAAGCATAGAAAGTGGAGAGGAGGTTACACTCGCATGAAATTTGGTCAAGCAAGTCACTTCAATGCAGATCTAGCACAATAGTAACTCCTAAATTTTCTCAACAAGTAATTAAGACCAGTTACAAGGTGGTTATCTTCCCTCCATTTGACATTCAAAAAATCACCATATTTGACTTTGATAGAGAGTAACCAACCAGCAGAATCTTCCTTGACTTTATGGTTGCTAATTATATCTGCATAACAATATTAGTATGCACAATAATTGCACATCTGTAACTACCTTAGACTAACATTCATTAACCATATGTAAAATTAACATAGATAGTTCATATAGCATGTCATTGTCATAAAATATTATAGGAAACAACCTATGCCCAACATCTTGTAGTTTTGAGGAAATGACATAAAAAGATCAAGATGTAAGTAGCAAAGTCCAAGATAACTATAGCAAGTGGATAATAAAGTTTAACAAAATTGAGTCATAAACTTGACTCATCACTCTTCCCAACCTAAGACTTTGTTAGTCCTCTAGCAGAGGAAGGGTTGTTCTTTTGTTTGGTTAATGCCCTGAAATTAGCAACTATCAACTGTCCTATATTAGTTTCTCTGGTGCATGAGTTAGGATCCCAATAGAACCCTTGCTGCCTATCCAATCTGTTCCATCTTTACCTAAAGCCAGAATTGTCCCTTTGTCCTCCCAATCTGTATATATCTATCCACTCTTTTACATGCTGCAACATAGTTCTGCAGAGATTGAGGCTTTTCTTGTTTTAGCTCCTTAGATAAACTATTCCACCTTTGTGTGAAATGCCCCTTTACTAATTCTCTAATAGTATTTGCAATCTTCTCATATTCTCTGTAAGCTGCTTCTCTCTTAGGTAGGATTCTATTATCATAACTTGCCCTATAAAGCATTCTGTGCCAATCATTGAAAATGCTTCCTGGATTTCCAGATTCAACTCTGATGGGCAGGGGAGTGCTGAATTCTAATTGCTTATAAGCCCTGAACTATTGTCCCCTACTAATCTCATTTTAGTTCTAGGACATAAATGCCCTCAATTGAACATCCCCAACATACAACAAGGGATTCCACTCATGGTCTTGGGACATAGTATAATTATGTAAATAGAATTCACACAACAAATTCTTTATTTTAGGAGGAGCAATTCGATAAGCATTGAAAATTTCAAGAGGAGACTCAATGGAAGGGTTCAAACCTGAAACAATCCTTGCTAACTTAAAAGAGAGGTACCTTTCCTTTAAATATAGAGCATAGACTCTTGGGGGAGCCCTGCACTCTAATACCTGAGGCACTAAAGCTGCCATATTATCCACTCTCTTTTAAAGTCGCAATTTCTACATTCTTTTCTTTAATCTCTTCATCTTTCTTTTGAATTTCACCCTTCAATATGTGTTTCTCCTTCTTCCATTCTTCTTCTCTCCTCTGCATCTCATTCCATAAATTCATGGCTACCATATGCATCAAAAAATTAGGAGGTTTGTGTATTCCTACCAAAGGCTTTCCTGGCATAGATGGTTGATCTTCATATAGCACAAGCTGTAGGGTTTTTGAATGTTTATCCAATTCTAGCTGTAGGGTGTCTTGCTACAGCAACTCCTATTTATCTTCATGTCCCTGGCTCTCAATATGTTCAACAGTGGCAACAAGGTCTGCAAGAGTCACATTTGCTGCTTCCTCAATTATGTCCTTTTCTACAACATTCACATGCCCCATTGGGGCTTCTGTATCCTCAGTTGTCATTTCTTCAACCCTAGGGCTTGCCTATGGAGGTGCACCAGAGGCTGGCTCAGTAGTTCTTGATTTACTAGAAGGACTCTCATGTTTCTCTTCGGCTGCAAGAAGAATAGTGTCAGCCTTCCGTTTCCTAGAACGCGACACCTTCCTTCCTGCAATTTACTTTTTAGTTTTACCCTTCTTTATTTCTACCTTTTTCATATGTACCCTAGTTTGAATTAAATTGCTAAGAGGAACATCATCATTAGAATTTGAAGAAGTTTCTTTACCTGCGTGCTCTATTTTAGAAGAACTAATCTCAATAGCTTGTTTTGTTGTAGGAGGGTTTGCACTAGAAGTTGAGGTTCCTAGAGTAGCTTCAATAGAACATACTCTTCTCCTAGTTCTATGAGGTTGAGGCACAACCACAGGTCACAAATGGCTTGGTCTTATTTGATCAATATTTAAAAATTCCTTCCAAGTCATATCAGACACATCATGCAGAGACTTTTCAACTAACAATTTGATCAAACAATGATGGGAAACAAAATTAGCCCTACCTTTTTGGGTCTCGGTGGTCATGATTGAGAGAAGGTGGTAAAGCATGTTTGGAACATTCATTCTTCTCCCATGCCTCATATGATTCAGCAGTTTGAAATGCACAGAATGAAGATTTGACTAACAACCTTCACAAGTAATGTACCTCACAACATGAACAACTACCTATTTCCATGGCTTAGAAAAAGAGGTTCTTTTGGCTCCCTATTTGTCTATAGTCAATGAGGGGTCACTAGGTTCCTTAAATTTGGCCCTAGCTAACCTAGCATCTCTAGTAAAAGGGTAATCTCACCATCAATAGGTAGCCCTATAACTTCTGCAATTCTTTCTTCAATAGCCAACACTTCCAACCCTTTTACCATGGCCTTACCTTCAAAGAATGTCTGGGCAAATTCTAATGCAACATTTTCATCAAAACCATTCAGCTTCAAGAAATAGTCTAACCACCCACAATTTCTAAACTTAGCCTCGCTGGGTGCATCCTGCAATAATACGTCATGAACTATGGGTTAATTTTGAATTAATCCACTCCCATTGGCATAGTTGTCTGAAAACAATCACACTACAAAGTTTTTGTTCTTCTGCAAAAGGTTTGAAAACTAACTTCACCTTCCTGCAACCATATTAAATTTTCAATTACTCATATCATCTAAATTTTCCTTTTTTTGGAACACAAGATTAAGACAAGGGTAGTACAGGAAGTAATGAATAATCGATGAAGGCTATCATCTCACACTTGCGAGCCATCATCTCACTTAGAATTCAAATCATTTAATTTTAAATTTTGCTGGCATAAAGCATATGGACTGACATGTGGACATAATATTCACACTCCCTCCCCAACCTAAATCTAACCATGTGTCTGCACATGCAGAATGGTGATGCGTGACTGGACAAGGAAGGGAATAATTACATGCTATGGAGAATATCGATATTAATTTACAATAATTAAATGAATGTACCAAAAGGTAATTAAGAGAGAACTATTAAAGTGTGCGTACCTTGATGTGTGGAAGATCGGTTGGAAAAATCATGGAGGAAGTACTGGTCAATTTTTAAGAATTTATTAAGCAATGAATGGAAGTGGAGTGGAAGAAAGTGAAGTGGGATGAAGTGTAATCAAGACATGTGATGGAAGAGAGAATAATGGATATGGGTGGGTGGATGGCTGAATGGATGAAGAAGTGGACTCCCACAAATGTGGAAGTCTTTATTATGACAAGTATTGTACCTTGGTTAGCTAGAAGGAGGGACACTAGGTTCACTACCTTCAGCTGCAGGAAGTTCAAGAGTTGCATGCTGATGGAATTGTTGTAGGAATTCTTCTTTTGAAGTTGGCTTGTGATACAACCTGAGGCGATGACCATTGACTAATAGCTTAAATCTGACATGGTCAATGGTGGTAAGTTGAACAGTACCATTGAAAAAAACTTTAGCAACCTCATATGGTCCTAGCCACCTTGTCTGCAATTTCCCTGCATTATCCTGATACCTTGAGTCATAGAGCAAAGCCCAGTCACTAGGATGGAATTTCTTATCTTTGATTTATTTGTCATGCCACTTTATTCTTTGATTTTGCACCACCTCCATGTGATGTAAGGTTGCTTTCCTCATCTCATCCAAAGCATTGAGCTACATGACTCTTTCCTTTTGTGCCTTAGAGAGATCCATCCCCAAGTCAAGCATAGTCTGAAGATTCTTATGTTCAAATTCAATAGGCATCATGCTATTTTTCCATATAGTAACTCAAAAGGGGTGAAGCCTGTAGCTATTTTCTAGGTTGTCCTATAGGCCCAGATAGCTTCTAGCAGCCTGTTTTCCTAATCCTTCCTATGGACAACCACAGTTTGGTCAAAATGGTTTCAATTCCTATTAGTCATCTCAACTTGGCCATTGGTATGAGGGTGATAAGGAGTAGATTTCTTGTGCCTTATGTTGTACTCACTTACTAGTGTTGCAACTAGGGTTGAGGTGAATTGAGCTCCTTGATTAGTCACTAACTCTCTGGGGACTCCATATCATGTGAAAATTTCCTCATAGAGAAATTATACAACCTTACTATCTCTTGCATGTTTCATCGCCTTAAATTCTACCCATTTAGTTACATAATCAGTGCATACTAAGATATAGGATTTACCATTGGATGGAGGATTAGTGGGTCCTAAAAAATCTAATCCCCATTTATCAAATGGAGTAATCACAAGCTAAGGGAAAAGGGGTATCTCATAAGATTTGGTTGGCCATCCCATCCTCTGACATCTGTCACATTTCTTTGTATATCTTACTGCATCCTTGTGGAGTGTAGGCTAATAATAACCTGCATTCAAAATCTTCATTGTTATCCACTTTTCTGTAAAATGTCCTCCACATGGTTCATTGTAGCATGCATGCAAATTGTCATATGTTTCATCTTCTCTCACACATCTCCTCATGACTATACATTATCTGGTCTAGTGTAGAACAAACATCCCACAATCCATGAAAAAGGAAAAAACTTTTCAATGAGTACCCTTCTCTCTTTTGGAGCGAAATGAGGAGGGACTCTTCCTGTGACCAGACAATTGGCTATGTCAGCATCCCAGGGTGTTTGCATAGTGAGTGAAAACAAATGTTCATTAGGAAAAAAGTCATCAATGACTTGCTTGTCCTCTGATGTAGTCAGTCTTGAAAGAAATTCTACAACAACGTTGGCCTTCCCTAGCTTATCCACAATAGTGATGTCAAATTCCTGCATTAGCAACACCCATCTTGCTAATCGACCTGATATTAGAGGTTTTTTCATAAGATACATAATGGTTGCATGATCTATGTGCACAAAGATTTGATAGCCTATTATGATCTGTGTGCTGTAATAAGTTTTTGCTGACAAAATAAATAACATGCTCAATGATTCCTTCTTTATGGGCTAACACTGCTCCTATGGCATAATTTGATGCATCAGTATGAATGTGGAAAGGAAGTTCCCAATTGGGCCCTTTAAGTACAGGAGCATGGGTTAATGCATCTTTAAATCAGAAAATACTTTGTTATAGTCTTCAGTCCAATGAAATTCAGCATCCTTCGTGAGAAGAGTATACAATGGAGATGCCATTTTGCTAAAATCTTCGATGAAATGTCTATACTACCCTGCATGACCCAAGAAGCTTCTGACATCTTTTTTCTTTGCAAGAATGGGTAGATTGATGATGACTTCAATCTTTGTTGGGTCTACCTAGATTCCTTTTGGAGAAACATAGTGGCCAAGTACTACTCCTTCCTGCATCATCATGAAGCACTTTGTATTGTTCACGGATAGATTTTGGTCTTCACATCTCTCCAACACCTTCCATAAGTTTACTAGTGCCTCTTCAAAAGTAGCACCATAAGTAGTGAAATCATCCACATAGATTTCCATGCAATTATGTGAGATATCTAAAAATATGCTAATGACTGCCCTTTGGAAAGTTACAGGTGCATTGCATAAGCCAAATGGGAGCACTGAGTAGGCATATGTCCCCCAAGGACGGGTAAATATCATTTCTCTTGATATTTAGGTGCAATCTATATCTGATTGTAACTGCTGAACCATCCAAAAAGGAAAAGTACTGCTTTCCTGCAAGTGAGTCCAATACTTGGTCTATGAAGGGAAGGGGAAAATGATCCTTTTTGGTGGCAGAGTTTAATTCTCTATAATTAATATAGACTCTCTATTTCCCTCCCTTTTGGGCACAAGAACCAGAGGAGACACCCACTGACTATCTGAGATTGGGTAGATAAATCCTACATCTAATAGCTTTTACAATTCCTCTTTGACAATTTCTCATAGTGTAGGGTTGATTCTCCTTTGTGGCAGTTTTATTAGTGTACAATCTTCCTTGATGTAAATCCTATGGGTGCATAATGGAGGATCTAGTCCTTTCATGTCATGATAATCCCATGTAAAGGCATTCTTATGTTTCTTTAACAAATTTGTCAAAGATAGTTGTTGTGCTCGAGTGAATTTAGTGTTAATATTTAGATATCTTTCTTCTAAAATCTCCACTTGAGTTGTTAAGTCTACCATAGTTACTTCATTAATTCTTGGTACCTTAATTTATTGTGGAAGCAATGTATGTAACATACCTGTTTCTATAAGAAAATTGGGAATAAGTATCTTCGCTGGATCAGCAGAATGAGAGGATGATGCTTCCTCTACTTCATAATGATTTTGAATTGTGTTAGACAACGCCTCCTCCTCTCCTTGAAGTTGCAGGAAAGAACTTTTGCCTAACATCATAACCTGCTCCAAAGAATTAGATTCCTCTGCCTCTTCACCAATATGAGGCCAAATAGGATTATCCATATCTTGAGATGGCTGTACAGGTGGGTAAAGAACAAGTTTTTTAGTGTTTCTCCCATTAGAGATGGTCGTGTCTCCTGACCAGAATCCAATATAAGCATCTGCTATGGCTAACCATGGCCTTCCCAAAATGATGGGGTATCCTCCCAATGTAGCTTTAGGAGAAAGTATCATGAAATTAGCTGGATATTCCCATGAGTCCAGGGATACCACAAGGTCCTCGACTATCCCATCAAGTTTAACAGTAGAACTATTAGCAAGCTACAGGACAGTAAGAGTAGGTCTCATGGTTGTAACATTTAGTTGCTATAGGATATCCTTAGTCATTACATTTATGGATGCTCCTATATAAATCAGAGCATTTATGATTTGAATCCCATTTATAACAACTCCTACTATAGGACTTCCTGGATCATTATATTTGGGAATAATCACTTTCCCAAGCATGATGTCAGCCAACTATCCCACCACATGAACCATAGTTAGGTCTTTCCTTTTTCTTCTTGGCTTCTTAAGGCATGCTTCCTTGATTGTTTTGTCATATATAGGAACATCTTTTATGGCATGAAATAGAGGGATCTTGACACATACATGTTTCACTGGCTTTAGAATGTCAAAGGTGGGTTCCTCTTCTTCTACCTTTTGTTTCACAGTTTCCAACCATTATGGAAATGGTGGTTCTTGGGCAGTTTGCTTGACTGGTACTGGTTCATGATTTCCAAGTGCATTTGGTTGAATGGGGGTTTTTATAGGTTCCTCTTCTTCCTCAGAAAGCTCAGTAATGATGGGTCTGGAAGGAGCTACCAAGGTAGTTCTTGAACACAGGTGGATATCACTTACATTCACAATATATGCAAGGAATTGATTTGGATCAGCAGAATATACTGGCTACTAATGTGGTCTATTATTTGGGTTAGGTGAGGGTTGAGCTGGTAACTAAGTAGGTTTAGGTGTATTTGAATTGGAGCTAACAGATGAAGACATTATAGTAGGTTGTTGGGACTAAGAAGGTGACTACATGTAATTAGTAGCCTGATTTGGCCATTGTTGTCCTCCTCTCCATTGAGATGTTTGCTGCTAGTTTCCTGGAGGTGATTGCCAATTCCCCTGAGGCTATTGCCACTGACGTACAGGGTTTTGGTAATTTTGCCAAGTATTTTAAGGGTTATTCCAAGGCTAAGGTGGATATCCTCCATAATTAGATGGAAATGGTTGTTGCCATTAGTTACTAGATGCACAAGTATTAAAATATGGTCTAGCAAATAATAATGGATTTGGTGACATACCTTGTCTTGGAGCCCATTGCCTTCTTTGTGCAACATAGAAGACTTGATCTTCTTCAACTTGTATTGGCTTAAACTTAGGTGCAATGTGCTTACTGCCAATATTAGCTACCATTTTGCATCTGTAGTCCATCTTTTATCTACAGTGAGGACAATATTCTACCAACATTGCCTCAGCCTCTTCATGCTTCTTCTTTGCCTAAAGTGTGTCCAACTGGGTGGCCATATTATTTATAATATCTTGCTTAAAATTAGATAGCAAGTGACTTATCTCCATCCTTGAAACTCTATTGGTAGAGGTTTTGCCCATAAGGGAATGGTAACCTCTTCCTTTCTTCATGGCTACTCTAGAATAATTCTGACACAACTTCTTAATATCCTCCCAAGACACTTGGGTAATATCTCCTCCTCCCATTAAATCCAAGGCATCTGTATAATGCTCACTTATTCCCCTGAGGAAGAGAAGTTTTTGAGACTCTTGATTGAGTGCATGATGGGGAGACTTTTGTAAACAAAACAGAAACCTTGAGATGTAATCCTCCAAACTTTCATCTTCTCTTTGTTGCATTCTAAAAATATCATTTCCTCTCATACCTCCACCCCTACAGTAGTCCTTATACTTCTCAAGAAATTTGTATTTAATTTCATCCCAAGTATTGACAATATCACTACCTAGACCTATAAACCACCTTAATGCAACATCTTTCACGGTAGTAGGAAATAGCTTAAGCCTATGAGGATCAGTAGTGTAGTCATAGCTTCTGCAAAGGATATCAAATTCAAACAAGAAGGTTTCTGGGTCCTCTACTGCAAGTCCATAAAACCTGGGGAGAGCTAAAGTAGGAATGTTTTTGAGATTATCCACTTCATTTTGATGAGCAATCAGAAATGGAAAGGTTGGTTGATTGGGTACATTTTGGGCAGCCATAGTTTCTTGGCTTATTATCAAGGCAAATGGATTATCAACCAAGTTTTGGGTAGCTTGTTCTTCAGAGGATGTCTCAGAACTATTCAAATCAATGAATGCATCAAGAAAAGGATTCACTTCTACTTCTTTTGTAGGGTAATTTGAATCATTGGGAAGGAATCTCCCTAAAGCATCTCTTCTCCTGCCTCTATGCATGCAATATACTCAGTATCAGCCACCTCTCACAAAAAATGTTGTGAATGGATTGTAGATGGTTACTTCCTAACTAAGAGCACATTTTTAAGAAAAAAATTGCAAGAAATAATTCTAAAGATGACTCCAAAGATCTTCCTAGTTTGACACCATCCCCAGCAATGGTGCCAAAAATGTTGGTCTCCTAAAATGATTTAACTACTAATCTCATAAAGTTGTAACTCAGAGATTGGACATCTAACCTAAACAACTATCTTAATCACTATGGAGTTGCATTTCACTTGTCAACCCAGGGACGTGAACTTGAAATGGGTCAGCATGATATGTGTACTAAGAACTTCCAAAGTAGCCACATTCATTCTATAGCTAAGAAAGACATAATGCTGAAAATAAACTGCTAGGAAAGAGATAACATGAATGTTGAACATCAACCAATAGCTATTCTAAGCTCAAATGCATAATAGAAAATAAAAGTCTGGGCAAACAAACAGGAAACTACTCTATTTGCTTTGGCTACAAGAATAGACATAGAATATAATTCTAGTGGCTGCAAGAACATTCAATGCCAGATTTAACTAATTACTTAACAGAAAATACAATTAAACTAGAGGATGGAATGCTCATCAAGTGCCCCCCCTTGGATGAGTATTCCCTAAGACAAATGTAAACTCAGAAATGCAAACTTATAACTTCATTTTATTCATTAGAAAACATGAGTACAAATGAGCAACATGATTGTATTACTGAAAATTGGATAATGCAAGTACAATCTCTGATTAATCAACCCCTTAGAAGGAGCATCAGAGTCTTATTTATAGAAGGAAAACTACAAAACCAACTACCTAGGAAGGCGGTCAACTCCAACAGAATAGGAGGATGCCACTTTAGGGAAAGCATAGAAAGTGGAGAGGAGGTTACGCATGCATGGAATCTGGTCAAGCAAGTCACTTCAACGTAGATCTAGCACAACAGTAACTCCTAAATTTGCTCAACAAGTAATTAAGACTAGTTACAATGTGGTTATCTTCCCTCCATTTGACATTCAAATGATCACCATGTTTGACTTTGATGGCGAATAACCAACTAGTAGAATCTTCCTCGACTTTATGGTTGCTAATTATATCTGCATAATATTAGTATGCACAATAATTGTACATCTATAACTACCTTAGAGTAACATTCATTAACCATATGTAAAATTATAGGAAACAACTTATGCCCAACATCTTATAGTTTTGAGGAAATGACATAAAAAGATTAGATGATAGTTCATATAGCATTTCATTGTCATAAAAGATTATAGGAAACAACCTATGCCCAACATCTTATAGTTTTGAGGAAATGACATAAAAAGATCAGGATCTAAGTACCAAAGTCCAAGATAAGTATAGCAAGTGGATAATAAAGTTTAACAAAATTGAGTCATAAACTAGACTCATCACTAGTCAAAAAGAAGAACGAAGAAATTTGACTTTGTGTCAATTTATGTGGTCTTAATAAGGCCTCTTTAAAGGATCACTACCCCCTTCCTTTAATGGAACAAATTTTGCAAACTATTTCTGGTTCTGACATATTTTCTTTGTTAGATGGATATTCAGGCTATAACCAAATGTTGGTGAAGGAAGAGGACTAGTTTAAGACTGCATTTACAACTAAGTGGGGCACCATGGCCTACAAGAAGATGCCTTTCAATTTGTCCAATGTTGGGGCAACCTTTCAGAGGGCAATGGATATGGCCTTCCATGGCCTTATGAATAAAATAGTGCTGGTCTATTTAGATGATATAAAAGTTTTTTCAAAGGATGTTAATGATCATTTTGACCATTTGAAGCATATTTTTCAGAGATGCAGAGAGTTAGGAGTTTCCTTGAACCCAAAAATGTATATTTTATGTTCATGAAGGTAAACTCTTTGGACATATTGTTTCGAAACATGGTATTTCCATTGATCCAGAAAGAGTTTCTTCAATTCTAGATTTACCTTTGCCTACACATAAGAAAGGTTTGCAGAGTTTTCTTAGCAGAATTAATTTCATGAGAAGGTTTATTCCCAATATTGTTGCTTTATTATAGCCTCTCACTACCATGCTTAAGAAGAATGCGCCTTTTAATTGGACTAAGGAAGGTAAGAGAAGATTTGAGTAGATCAAAGAAGCTCTCAGAGCTGCCCCTACCCTCATTAATCCTAATTATGAGATAGATTTCATTTTCTATGCTTTTGGAGGTACAGATGCCATTTCAGCAATGTTGTGCCAACAAAATGATGAAGGCTTGGAGCAGCTAGTGGCATTTTTCAGCTAGGTATTGCATGATTACGAGGTAAAGTATTTATTTGTTGAGAAGCATATTTTTTCTATTGTTAGAAGCCTAAAAAAATTTAGACATATGTTGTCCAATAACATAACTCATTTGATGGTTGCCCACCCAACTGTTAAGAGCTTTTTACTTAACAGAGAAATAAATGATAAAAGGGCTGGTTAGGTATCAAAGGTTATGGAATTCAATGTCAATATTAAGGTAACTAAGCTAATTAGGGGCAAGGGGTTATGCAAGTAACTTGTTAGAAATGGAGAGCACAACCAAGAACACAAAGAGAATGCAGAAACAATGTTAAATAATACAGAACCAATTGTTGTTCCAGCTCCTACAAATAATTGGGTACAACAAATGATTCACTATTTGCAGAGTGGTGAATGCTGTGAAGGTTTGGATAGGGAAAGAAGAAGGTATTTCAGGTTGCAAGCTACTCCTTATGCTATCATTGAAGGTATTTTGTATAGGAAATATTTTAATGGTGTGTTTCTGAGATGCATTGAACTAGATTAGGTTGATAGACTGTTAGAAGAGTTTGACAATGGACCTTTAGGAGGTCATTTTGTAGCAAGGACAATAGCCTTGAAGATAATGCAGGCTAGTTATTACTGGCTAGATCTCTTTAAAGATGCATTTGCTTGGGTAAGAAGATGTGAAAAGTGTTCATTATTTGCAGATAAGCAAAGGCTTGCAGCCTTACCTCTACACCCTATCAAATTTGAATAGCCATTTGCTAAATGGGGTCTTGACTTCATTCAACCAATAAACCTACCCACAAGTGTAGGCCACAAGTGGATTTTGACTACTATAAACTATTTCACCAAGTGGACTGAGGTTGTTGCTTTGAAAGAAGCAAATGAATCAGTTGTTTTAAATTTCTATCAGGATTTGGTATCAAGATTTGGATTGACAATGATTTAGCTTTTATTGGTTTAAGGATTTTAGATTTGTTTGTTAAACATAACATCTTTTTGAATACATCTTCTAACTATTACCCATAGCGTAATGGGCAGGCAGAATCCACCAATAAAAATCTAATAAAGATAATCAAAAGGACTATTGAAGACAACCAGAGGACATGGCACGAGAAGTTGACATTAGCTCTTTGGGCTGACCAGATCACTCCCAAGAGACCTACTAGTTGTTCTCCATATGTGCTTACTTATGGTAAGGAGGCTAGATTGCTTATTTTAGTAGAATTACCAACTTTGGCTTTCATTAAAGAACTTGAATTATTATAAGAGCAGCCTTTAGTAGTAAGGTTAGCTCAGCTTATGGAATTAGAGGAAACTAGAAAAGAAGCCTTGAAGAAGCTTGAAATGCGTCAAGCTCAAATGAATAATGTCTTTGATAAGAGGGCAAGATCAAGAGACTTCACTGTTGGTGATTTAGTTTTCAAATGGAATGAACTGACAAGTAGACCTGGAAAGCATTCTAAGTTCGATGCAATTTAGGATGGGCCTTATGTTATAACATAGTGTAAGGAACATAATGCATTCTAGCTTTCCAAGTTAAATGGAGAGGTGTTGTCTATCCCAGTTAATGGGATCCACCTCAAACATTGCCTCTGAAGATAAGTTCTACCTTATATCATAGTAGAGTAGTGTTGTAGTTAATAATTGCTTCGTGCACATTTCCTTTCAGTTGTTTTGTTTCCCTAAGTGCTACTACACATTTTTATGGAAACCAGGGCCTTCTAGTTTGCTTTTAGTATAGTTTGTTTTAGTTTTCTATTACTGTTTGGAGTGGTTGAAGTACTAAGTTTCAGTGTTTTCTAAGTTTGAGATGAGCAGAGTATGACTCTATGCCTATTGGATAAATTAAGGCAACTGATCCTGATTCTTAGTAGGCAAGCATATAGCAGAAGTCATTAGAAATGTTACCAATTTTTACCTACAGCTCAAATTGGTAGAGCTGGTACTACAAGTTCATTTTAGGTTGAAAGTTTTAACATTTTTTTTCTATAATTATTTTTCATAGTTAAAGGTACATGAAGATTTCAGTTTTCATCGTTATAACAAAAGGAAAAGATTCAGTTGATCATTCATTTGCATTGCGGAAAGTTACATGATAGATAAGATATTTCATTTCATTACAATGATTATTCAATTTTACAAATGAAATACACAAATGGAATAAACATTGCATTGAATGAAAATATAATAGATCAAGTGTCCCACATAAGCCATGGGAATAGCTTGAATAGCTAAATCAATATAAAATAGAAAGTATACTATGCATCTAATCAATTGAATAAATGAAGTAAACAAGATAAAGCATATCTATCATTGCCTTTTGGGATCTGGTTGAGTTGATGTTTGTTGTAGCTTCTCCTTTGTTCTCAACACTTGATGAACTTGCATAGGATAAAGAAGATTTTGTTAGAGCTCAAGATATGGAATACCCCATGAGCTTCATTAGGCAAAAACATAATACACTATTTGTGATATATTGAATCAGATACATACAAATCATCCATGGACAAGAGTGATTGAAAATGAGACAATCATTGAGTTTCAATGTTTTTTAAACTAACATGTTTGTTTCATCTATAGGTCTAGAAGAAGTATGTTGTTATTTTGAAGACTATATAAGCATGTGGTGCAAAGTGGGCTCCCACAAGGGTTGAGCCTAGCATGTTGCCCTTAATTTTTTAAAAAGGGGATGGGATATGAGTTTACATATGAAATCAAGACATGTTCTATTACTACATTAACTTAGTGTGAGAGCTTCAAGCTCACTACCCATTTATGACTATCAATCCAAACATGAGGAAGTAAAAATCAAAAGTGAGCTTTGAGCTCATTCAATAATGTCCAAAATAGAGTACGGGAATTGAAAATATTATTCATGTATTTGTTGTTACAAGAAAACCAGAGCACCCTTATGCTAATCAAGAAGTAGTATTCCTTGTCAACATGATAGGTATATTTCATATAAGCTATCTTTCATAATATTTGCATGCAGCCAAGGCATTAGAGTTTATAGGTACAGTTATAACATTTGAATGCCAAACATAATCATAGCATGTGTATAGCTTCAAGAATTAGTATCATTTTATGGATGATTGAACAAATTGAAGAGTGCAAAAGGAGATTTCATCATACATTCTGATTAGTTTATAAGTGCATTCGATGTGGAAATAGATTGCAGATTATATGTCATAGATTGAATAAGAACATGTCCAGTATGTTCAAGAGATCAAATAGAGTGCCAAAGACATCAAGATGCACTTCATGAAAATGGTGGTAATAATGAAGCTTCAACATCCATAGTCATCTACAAGAGATGTAAAAGAGGTAGTATATATTAAATATTTCATGATACATTTGATACAGTAAAAAAGGATGACTGCAGGGGTACATACGACTACATCACCATAACAGTTGCAGCAATGAAGCAAGCAAATGTCACATGTTACAAATTGAATTTAGCCACATTAAATGTATGCAGAGAAGGATAAAAAAGTGTTACATCCATCCAAATGGATCATCTCATATGTATAATTGTATAAGCATCGAGGTGTAATTGCAAAAAAGGGATAGAATTTCAATAACCAAGTTCAATGATACATGAGAATTCAAGAAAAGATAACAACATTTATTGTAATTTGTATATTTCATCATGGCCAAAAAATGAAATCATAGTACTCATATACTACTATAGGAGATGATGAAATGAAACTCATTTTGTATCATATGCTCGAACCCATCTGGGTTTTTGAAGGAAGTTGTAGTCACATGAGTAAATAGTTGTGGCCTCTTAAGAAGTAGACTCACAAAAATATACAACTTTGAATGCATTTTCTTGTATATAAAAGATCAAAACCCTTGTTGGTTTACACAGAGGTTGTAGATACAAATGAAGAAAAGAGAGTTTGTAGAAGTTCAAACTCATTAAAGCCACACAGAGATAATTAAACATGTAGTTACACCTGCGGCCTCAAATGAAAATACATAGAGGGGTATTAACAAGATTGACAAACCAAAGGCTTACCTTTCATGGCTGAGGAATAATGAATTGAAACCATAGTCAAGAACTCAAGCCAGATAGAGTATTCATGGTGCCTTAGGATAGCAAACAAGGAAACTAGAATAGAAAATACCAAATGCATTAAAAGATTGTCATAGCTGCGACTTTGAAGCCAAAATTTGTTTCAGAGAAAAAGGAAATGGATACACAATGTTGCAGAGAGGTTTTACCTTCATTTCCTAGTGAAAATTCTCAAGATAACCAACTAGCAATAGAGAGAAATGCCTAGTTTTAGGGCTTCAAAACCCTAGCATGGTGGGGGTGTTGTAGAGAGCTCTCATCCAAAAGATTGCAATGAGAAAATGGGCCAAGAAAATAGGTTTCGAGTGTTTTGTCTTAGGGTTATTGTTTTCCCTAAGTTAAATATGGTATTTTTATCAATTATTTTGCATTTTCATTGCCCAAACTAATGCCTAGTCATGGTGTTATGTCAACATTGAATGCCCAAGTCTCAAGACTTAGAGTGGTTGACACCATAGGTCTTTTACATGTGAAAATTTGATACCTTAGGGACATTTTAGTCTTCAATACAAATGTCAAGTTCCTTAAGCCCTTTTGGTGTTTATTGCCTAAGATTTATGCCTTCATGCAATTTGATTATATTGCATATCCATAGCTATAAAAACTCATTTATGTCTCCTGGAGATAGGTCCACATGCCCTTAGATTATTTTTGCAAATCAGATGGAGATTAACCCATATAGGATTTTATTTTTCTTTCTTTTTTTAATGATTTTTATAGCAAGTCATATGCCAAAAAAGGTATAATATACTTGGCATAGTGAATAAAGCCTTGTATTTTTTATTTTTTTGCAAAAAAAACAAACTTAGGATCAAATCGAGATAAATCAGGATTGAAAACTGCAATCCTTGTAAAATGGTATTTAAAGCAATGTATCTATAAATTGCTTTTAAATATTCATTATTTGTGCAGTTAAAACAAAATAAAGCAAACAATATCTTCTTTCTAAGTTTGCTTTCTTTTGAGGCAGATATGGACAAAAATAGAGTTTTTTCTAGGCAAACAAAGCTTGTTTTTTGGTGGGACCACCTTGGAGAGCTTTTGGTCAGTTTTGGGGGCATTTTGGAGGCATTTTTGGAGGTTCATTTTTTGGCTTTTTCTGGGAGCTCAAAAATGGATCAAAATAACTATTTTTAGGATCTTTTCCAGCTTTTCCTCTGAGATCTTTTCGACAGGCATATATTGGAGATAGCTAGCTCTTTCTTAGGTAGTTGAGATTATTGTTTCTTCTCTCTTGAGCATAGTCAGAGAGTTTGTAGGCTTTTTTTAACTCAGTTTTTTTTAGATTTTCATTTACTCCTTCCAGTCTAATACATAAGAACCTTCCTATTTCACTTCTTTTGCCTCGTAATTACAATATTGATTTGATGTCTCATTGTGATAATGAATAATTTATCCTTTGTCATGTCTCATTATTGTGAAAGTGTTCTACAAATTGTTCATATGATTCAGGTTGTATGATTGAGTTCAAATTGAACCTTCATACAAAGTATTTTTGAATTATATGTTCCAAGTGAGGTTGTGAGAGTTCATCTTTAAGGGGTTGTTTGTGGATAGAACTCTCAGATAGATTAAAATTTAGAAGTTGTTTTCTGTTTAAGTTAGTTTTTATTTTAGTTCACCTTGTCACTTTTTCCCTTAGCAAGTTAGATTAGAACGATCATTAGGAGAGCCAGCTCACTTTGGAGGATCACTCCAATTTTTAGGCAACCCACGGGCCTAGGAGTGTTCTCATGTCTCAATAGATAGCTAGGTTGGTTGCTAGCAAAGGGTGCATATTACATTGATAAGAGGTGGAATATTAGAAAATTATGCTCAACATGTATTAAGTAAACTGAAAGATCCCAACGAAGAAAGATTTGGGACTTATGAGGAATTGCATGCTAAAATTCATGTTAAAGTGAGAAAACCTGAAATCTCTAAGAAAATGCAGAAAGTGGCAGAAGAAATTGACATCAAACATGGGTTCACAAAAGAACAAGTGACAAAGGCAAGGGAAAAAGCACAAGCTCCTAAGGACACAGAAGAAAAAAAATTGAATCAATTAGAGCTCTAGATGAACCCAAGGGTGAACTGGAAAAGCCAGAGGCCTCAAGAAAAAGAACTAGAGGATCCACCTCTGTAGAAGTTGTATCCATTCCCTCTGGTTCCACACTATCTGTAAGTATGGAAACTCTAGCCACCAATTCTAAGAGAAAGATGACTAAGGCCAAGAGAATGCATGTAAGCATAGCCATTGATGAAGAAGCAATAGAATCATATGAGGAAATAAAGGAGATTAAAACTAAGGCTACAAAGGCCTCTAGATCCAGCAAGAAGAAACCAACCAGTGAGGGTTAGCCTGGGAAAAGACAAAAGAAAGATATGTCTCAAATAGAGGAAGCAACTTTAAGTCTAGAAGATGTTCTCAAAGCCATAACAGTGGATGACAATTTAAAACCCATTGCTTAGTTGTATGATGAGTATAATGATCTAGATAAGAGGATCATTGAGACTGCTATTGTAGAATATCTAAACATCTACAATAAGGCTCCAATTGAAATTATTATTGATATTTAACACAACCTAGGCAACATAATGAGTACAAAAAAAGAAGTGGCTATGGCAAAGGATGTTGAGTTGAGAGAACACTCATTAATAAAACTATGTTTGGGAATCACCCCTAAGCAGAAGGCCAAAATCTCTAAAGAGATCAAGGATGGCTTCAGGACAAAGAGAAGAATGAACTCATTAATGTTGGGAGAGATTGATAAAGTGATCAAGGAAACAGAGGAGATCACTCTAGCATCTCTAAGGAAAAATGATATTCCTACTATTTATGACAAAGAAGAAACAGATGGTGAAGATAACACATATTTTCTAGAGCTCAATGAAGAAAAGGGAGAACGAGTTGAGAATAATCCTCAACAAGAGTAGAAGGATGACATCAACAAGGCCATGAACATAGATCCTCCAGAGCAAGAATAGAAAGACAAAGCCTTCGATGCAGCAAGAGACACTACAAAGGTGGTGAAATAATTTTTAGAAAAAGAGAAACAAGTTCTAGATGAGATAGATTTACTTTACGATCTGATAAACCTAGATACCATGTCACCGGTACAAAAGTTCAAATTGGCTTCAATTGCACAAGCCAAGGCACAGGAAGAAATGCTGAAATCACATGACCAAAACAACAAATTAATCTATGGTGCATCCAACATTTTGGAAAAGATGATGCCAACATTTCATAAGGATACCTCATTATCCTTAGTGCTGATCATCTCAAAGGGCTATTAAACTCTGTAAGTACACATTTTGAATCTTATGAAAAATCTACAAAAGTAAAAGTTAGAAAGGAGTTTGATGAAAAGAGAATGGTTGAGTTGAAGGCTATGATAGCTCAAGATAAAACTCTATTAGGAAATGGAATAAAAAGCATACAAAGTGTCATTAAAGATGTTGATAAAATATACAATTTTTTTTTTATCTTGGCCAAAAGTCAAAAGGAATTAGAAGATAAAATCAGAGACTTGGACCTCAAATTGCTTAATATCTATGAGACATATAATCTGACAGTTGAGTTAATAAATGCCAAAGAAACACAAGTTGTAAATATTCACAGTGATTTGAGCACTTTGATAAAGAAAAGGGAAGAAATTAAAGATAGGTTGTGCCAACTAAGGGGATTGATCAATCAAAAAATTGATTTCATGACCAATCTGGCAGATGAAGCCTTGATATCACAAGCATACCATTAGATGTGCAAGACAGAGAAATTAATTTTTTTGAAAAATAGCCACATCCAAATTCTAGAAAGTGTAAGAAATAGATGGAATGGAGAGATAGCTTTAATAAAGACTATCTACAATGATATTCTACTTTCAATGACAAATTGAGATAAAATGTGTATCTGTAAATATGTGGTAGAGTGCATAGTAAATTTTGCAATTTTAACAAGTTTTTTGATTCCGGAGCACACCCTTTGCTATTGATATCAAAGGGGGAGAAGAGGATGAGTGAAAAATGAGTAATTATCTAAGGGGGAGAACAAATTCAGAGTGTATATAGTAAGGGGGAGCAAACAAGCATTTTTCACTATGTTGCCATTAATGCCAAAGGGGGAGTTTGTTGGCAAGAGACACTGATATGTATTAGAATTAAGTATTGTCATTGATGGCAACAAGGAAAAGACACATTACTCTAGAAGACAATCCTAATCCGATAATAAGGTACAAGCCCTAAAATGGCTAAGTATGGAAAATGTTCAAGTATGAGACAGGAAAAAGATCAACATTCCTCTGCAAGAGAAGGTATGAAGATGTGGCTCAAGTATGCTATTCATAGTTATCTATTGATGTTACATTCCAATAATCAAGTCATGACTTACTCTAGAAGTCATCTGATGAAAAGACTAAGTCTAGGTCAGCAAAAGTAAGATAGAAACAATGAACAGTGCAGAGTAAATTGGTCCGCATTCCTCTGCATTAGCATATTTTGGTCAATAGTTTTGAGATAACATAGAAATTTATCATGACTATATGAATCCAAGTTTATAGATTTCTAAGTGCAACCGATCCTATTCTACAGGATCTCCAATACTGACATCCAGTAGGACAGTGTTACAATGTGACAGGGCAACAGTTCTAAGGACCGTATTTAGGCATACAAAAATATCTTACTCTGTGGAGTTGAAGACATGGTAAGAGATTAATAATGATTGTTGAATATGATTCATGAAGTCCCATTTGGTCTGTAGCATGAGTTGTGATGTGACAGAGGAACTTATCATATATGTTATTAAGGAACAAGTTGACGGGCTGATTAAATCCTTATGTAGAGAAGAAATAGGATTTGGATGATAAATACATAAGTGGTTGTAAGATTAGACCTAACAAAAATGAAGATACGTACACAATGGTTTGGATCCACATTGAAATATTTAACACAAGAACAAGATGACAAGATATAACACTTGGTATACATGTTTCACAGTTTGCTTGCTGACTTGATCATGAGAAAGATTTAGTTGCAGATATAAATAGAGGGTGGATTTCAGTGTTTGATGTGTATGGTAAAAAGAGTTATGTATGTGGATGTGAAATATGTGAAGATATAATAGGTGTAGGACATGAAGTGAGATCTTGAGCATATGTAAGAACAAAGCAGAGAAACAGGGGCAGACTGAAATGAAGAGTTCTAAGTCAGTGTTTATGAACATAATTGGAACTATAACCATGCATATGTAGATGCAATCACAGTAGTTCATATTTGGTAGTGAGACACCTTTATTATTCTTTCTTCTTCTAATTGGCAGTGAGCCTTTTTCTCTTGAGTAGTGAGCTCTAGGTAGTAAGCCCTAAGGTAGTGAGCCTCTTGTAATTTTGTATTGATCTATAATGATATATTGATAGCTAACACTCTCTGTAGTTTTTCCCTCTTTGGGTTTTCCATGTAAAAATCTTGGCATTCATGTGTTATGTCTTTGTGGTTGTTGTTCATTTGTTTAATCTTCTTTCACATAATTGAATTTGGTAAATGGATAAATAAGCAAGTGCATAAATGGTTTTGTAGAACACTAATTCACCCCTCCCCTCTCAGTGTTCATTGTATTCAACATCATGACTTTTTAAACTTAGATAGTTCCACATTTAGTGATTGTGAGTGTTTTAAATAACATAAAGTGAATTAAATTGGACATAAAGAACATACCTTAGAATTTGAAATTCGAGTTAACCAATCCTCCAAAATTTGGCTTCAAAATCCTTAAATTGTTCATTTTTGCAAGTTCGATTATGAATTCTATATAAATCTAGAATAGGATTAGTGAAATTTATGGAAAAAACAAACATATATCATCAAATTCAATCTATATCAATGGTAATTAGCTTTGAAACACTATGAAACATAAAACTTTCAGTTTAAATAATCAAATTTTGTCCAAAAAACATGCAAAATTAGTTCTTCTATGTTGAAAAACAAAAAAGTGGTGGATTGATCCAAAAATAATTCTTAATATGTCAAAAAACATTTAAAAGTGTTTTCTTGTCCAATTGCATGCATGAAAAGCAGGAAATAATAAATATGTGGGGTCTGAATGATGGATCCCACATGGTTTTTTCCTATTTTTTTGCTTCCCATAATGCGAGCACATTTTGGGAAGCATGAAAACATTAAGCTTTCATATGATGTATAGAAGCCACTTGTTATCCATGGGGGTTAGCATCCTTTCACATCATTATACACCTTGAAAAATCATCATCCATTGTGTCTTTCTTTCCTTACTTTGGTGCTTTTGAGTTATCCTTGCACTTTTGATCAGTATCATGGTACTTTTGATTAGTATCTTGGCACTTTTGATTAGAGGTTAGGCTCCTCTAATTAGAATTTTGGCACTTCTGATTAGGTCATGAGTTTCCAACCATTTCATTACCACCTACATCGTAATCCTTCCAACTTGATCCATCTCATCGCAAATCTATCCAAATAAATTAGATAATTCATCTCCAATCTAACCAAATTTATTCCTAATCAATCCCAAATCATCCCTAATCCATTCAATTTCATTTCTAATCATCCCTAAAACACTTCTAATCATGCTTAAACTACTTCACACCATCCCAAATCGCATCTAAATCAATTTAACTTCATCCCTAATCATTTTCAAATCAACCCATTTCATCTCAAATACCATCCCTAAATCATTCTAATCATTCTCTAATCAGCCCCAAACCACTTCACACCATCCCTAAAACCATTCTAATCATTCCCAAAGCATTCCTAATCTAGTCAATTTTACCTCTCATCATCCCTAAACCAATCGTTTTCATCCCAACTCCATCCCAAATCAATCTAAGCTCTATCTCAAATCATCCCAAAAATAATCAAAATCAAACAAATACCTCACCAGGTGTCATTAGAGTATCATAAGCACTAATCTATCAGTTATTTGCACCATTCTGCATATCATATATGTCAATCTTCTCCTTAGTAGCACATACCTATCAATCACAAGTGTCATTATACACCTAGCCACTCATAGGTGTCATTCTACCCTTTGTCAGCCACAAGAGCCATCACAACATCATAAGCACCAATATATCAGTCATTTGCACCATTCTATACATCATTTGTACCAACTAGGTAAACCCTAAACCCCTCTCTCCTTGTCTCTATCATCCCTCTACCTATATCTTTGGCCATGTCCCTCACCCTCTATCTCCCTATTTTTCCCTCTCTAAACTCTTAACCCCTATACCATAAATCTGATCAACCCTAAACCCCTATCTCCTTATCTCTATCATCCCTCTACCTCTCAATCTCTCTGCCTATGTCTCTGGCCATGTCTTTAACCCTCTATCTCCCTATCTTGAGCCCTCTCTAAACTTATAACCCCTAAACCTGATCAACCCTAAACCCTATCTCCTTGTCTCTATAATTCCTCTACCTCTTAAACTCTCTACCTATGTCTTTGGCCATGTCTCTCACCCTCTATCTCCCTATATCTCCTCTCAGTCTCCTCTATATCTCCCTATCGGTCCTCTCTCTCTAAACCCTAACCTAAACCTCTAAACCTTAACCCCTAACCCCTAAACCATAAACCCTAAGTTACCCTAAATAATACTCCTAAATCCTAACCCCTAACCCTAAAACCCTAAAACCCCAAACCCCTAAACCATAAACACTAGAAGTAACCCTAAACCTCTATCTCTCTATCTCTCCTAATATCTATCAATCCCCTCGCTCTATCTCTCTCTCTCTAAACCTTAAACCCTAAACCTGAGAAACCCTAAATCCATAACCCCTAAACCCTAAACCATAAACCCAAGGAACCCTAAACCCCTAAACTCTAAATAATTCCCCTAAACCCTAAACTTAAGCAACCCAAAACTCATAAACCTCAAATAATGCCCCTGACACTTAAACCTTAACCTTGAGCAACAATAGTAAAACCCTAAACCATAAATAATTCCCATTTAACCCTAACCCCTTAACCCTAAAATTGAGCAACCCTAAACTCATAAACCCTAAATAATGCCCCTAAACCCGACCAACCTTAAACCTCTCTCTCACTCCCAAAACCCCAAAACCTTAAATAATACCCCTAAACCCTAAACTTAAGGAACCCTAAACTCATAAACCTGACCAACCCTCTCTCTCTCTCTCCAAAACAAGAAAACTAGGACTCTCTCTCTCTCTCCTTATCACCAGGTATCTCTCCCCTCCATCCCCATCCTCTCTTCCTCTTCCTCCCTCTCCCTCTCCCTTGTCAATAAAGAACATGGAAACAAGAAATCTAGGACATGCAAAGAGCCTAGATGAGGATATAAATTGGGATGATGAAATGGAAACAAGATAATTTATGAAATTTCATTGGATGGGTTCAAGAATGATGAGGAGAGGTAGAGAAGGAGGGAAGTAGAGAGTGAGAGAGAGAGGGTAGGAGGTAGAGACGGGAAGGATGTAGAGAGTGGGAGAGGGTAGGATGTAGACAAGGGAAGGAAGAAGATAGTGAGAGAGAGGGTAGGAGGTAGAGAGGGGAGGGAAGTAGATAGTGAGAAAGGGTACAAGGTAGAGAGGCGAGGGAAGTAGAGATTGGGAGAGAGAGTAGGAGGTAGAGAAGGGAGGGAAGAAGAGAGTGAGAGAGAGGGTAGGAGGTAGAGAGGGGAGGGAAGCAGAGAGTGAGAGAGGGGAGGGAACTAGAGAGTGAGATAGAGCATAGGAGGTAGAGGGGAGGGAAGAAGAGAGTGGGAGTGAAGGTAGGAGGTAGATAGGGGATGGAAGAAGAGATTGAGAGAGGGGGTAGGAGGTAGAGAGGGGAGGGAAGTAGAGAGTGGGAGAGAGGGTAGGAGGTAGAGAGGGAAGGGAAGTAGGGAGTGAGAGAGGGGAGGGAAGAAGAAAGTGAGAGAAAGAGGGTTGGAGGTAGAGAAGGGAGGAAAGTAGAGAGTGGTAGAGAGGGTAGGAGGTAGAGAGGGGAGGGAAGTAGAGAGTGATAGAGGGTAGTATGTAGAAAGGGGATGGAAGAAGAGAGTGTGAGAGAGGGTAGGAGGTAGAGATGAGAGGGAAGTATAGAGTGAGAGAGGGTAGGAAGTAGAGAGTGAGAGGGTAGGAGGTAGATAGGGGAGGGAAGTAGAGAGTGAGAGAAAAGATATGAGGTAGAGACTGGAGGGAAGTAGAGAATCAGAGAGAGGGTAGGAGGTAGAGAGGGGAGGGAAGAAGAGATCAAGAGAGAGGGTAGGAGGTAGAGAGGGGAGGGAATTAGAGAGTGAGAGAGAGGGTAGGAAGTAGAGAGGGGAGGGAAGAAGATAGTGAGAGGGAGGGTAGGAGGTAGAGAGGAGAGGGAAGTAGAGAGTGAGAGAGGGTAGGAGGTAGAGAGGGGAGGGAAGTAGAGAGTTAGAGAGAGGGTAGGAGGTAGAGGGGGGAGAAGAGAGTGAGAGAGAAGGTAGGAAGTAGAGAGGCAAGGGAAGTAGAGACTCAAAAAGAGGGTAGGTGGTAGAGAAGAGAGGGAAGCAGAGAGAGTAGGAGGTAGAGAGGGGAGGGAAGAAGAGAGTGAGAGAGAAGGTAGGAGGTAGAGAGGGGAGGGAAGCAGAGACTCAGAGAGAGGGTAGGAGGTAGAGAGGGGAGGGAAGTAGAGAGTGAGAGAGAGGGTAGGAGGTAGAGAGGGGGAGAAGAGAATGAGAGAGAAGGTAGGAGGTAGAGAGGTGAGGGAAGTAGAGACTCAGAAAGAGGGTAGGAGAGAGAGAGAGAGAGAGAGAGAGAGAGAGAGAGAGAGAGAGAGAGAGGAGGGAAGTAGAGAGCGAGAGATAGTAGGAAGTGCAGCTACCCTTGTAGACATGTGTGTAAAGTGTGGAAGCATAGACAAGGCATGTCGATTGTTTGACCTAACACCTCAAAGAGATGTTCTCTAATGGAATGCAATGATTGCAAGATATGCAAAAGTTGGAATTGTTGAAAAGGCTTTAGAAACTTTCAAGCAAATGCAATTGGCATGTGTAAAGCCAAATAAGCTTGGCATAACATGAGAGTGTTATAACGTGCTCACATTATGTTGAGCTTATTTAAATGTATTTTTGTCAGATTTTTACAAAAAATTTAGATAATCCAGAGCATGCTCCCCATCAAGATGGCACTTTTTTCAATGAAAAGTCAAAAAAATACCACCATAATCTTAAGCTCTCTATTAGCTATCTAGCCATATAATTTTTTCCACATTTTAAGAACATTAAGGGTTTCATCTTTAATTTCTTTTGTTAGTGTATCCATTTTTTGTCAAAAACCAGTGTCTAATATTTTTGACAATTTTTTAACTGTTCATCAAAATTTGAAATAAGTTACATTTTTAGAAACTAGATTCCATTCTACACGTATTAAAAAAAAATTCAATTTTCAATTAGTTTTCAAAAAATTTGGGGGGAGCATGCTCAATTTTCTATTTTTTAGGATGTGTCCACTTTGAAAATTACTAAACGTTCAATTATTCATGAAAAAATTATCAAAAAAATTAGGAATAAGCTACATGGCATTAGCTAATTTCTCACCAAAGTGATTTTTGAAATACTAAAAAAAAAGTTTAACATTTTAGGGGGAGCACACTAGACGCTATGTCATGTTTTTTTGAGAAAAACAAGACCAATTTGTGTGCTCCTCCTTTTTGAACCCTTTAATCTGAATAATTTTTGAAAAAAAATTAGTAGTTTAGAAACTTGATTCGGAGCACTACAACTCTTGTTTTTGTTGCAACTTCAAATTTTGAGTGTAACTATCTTCAATTTCTCATCCAATGTAAATGTTTTCTAATTTCAGAAAAAAGTGACATCTTAAGACCCCCTTTTGGTCCCTCATCTTTGTGCACTTACCCTCCAACAGATTCTCTATCTACCTAGAGTCAATATCTAAAATATCAACCATATAAATCACTAGTCACAATATATGCACCCATCAATTGGTTACATCCATCAACTGAAAAGAATTAGAGAGGAAGATGATGCATGATAAAAATAAGTAAAGTAATAAAATTAGATATAAGCATGAACCACATATAGCATCAAAAAGTATGTAGAAGCATGTAATAAATTTCCATAATAATTATAATGTGACTATTATATAATAGGTATTGAAAATGAGCATGTAGACATATAAATCATGTAGCAAATGCATGACAATTGAATAATAATCATGTAAGTATAAAAAAGTATTTCCATATGGCATGTATGTAAGATCATAATTTGGAAAAGAGTGTTAAGGCATATAAAGGTAAATCTCATCATCAAATTCTATGATTCACACCCATCATCATTCCCATTGACACCCTCTATATGAGTACATAGTTCTTGGTTTAGTTTTCATATCAATGTTAGGAGCCATTTTGAGTCCTATTTGGTACCTAATTTGATTCATCAACACTTGTCATAGTTTCGAATTAGTTTTGTTGTGCACCATTTGAAGATATATTTTTACTCTTTTTTTGAAGGCTTTCTCTTTTCCTTATTTTAGGGGGGAATCTTTGTTCATGGGTACCTTACATATCCTTGTTGTCAGGACTCATTTGTAGTTCTCTTTATTCTTTTATGGGGATTTTCTCTTTAGATTTAATGAGGGTACTTATAAACCCTCTTGCTCTCTCTCCTCCATTTCATGCTTCCTTATTGTAATCTTCTATAGTTACACCTAACTCTCTTGATCATAATTTAACACATCTAAGCACTAACTTGAATATATGTAAGCATTTTATAGAGATCATTTTCTTGTTCCTACCCTCCATTCCATCTTTGGAGCAAGAATTCACCAAACTTGCAAGTCAAGGTTTCTTTGTTTTGAAGGAAAGTGCATCATTCATTACAAAGGGACCTACTTGAACACTTGTTAAATTCTACATTCACATTCTCTCTCTCTATTATGTGGAATCTTTAGTCTTGCAGGGACATTAAGAGGCTACTTTATTTAGGGAGGTTGCATGATCTTTTTCTTCTCTCCTGTATGTTTATAGGGGTCTTTTCTCTCTCTATTCAAGGGTACTATTCTCTCTTCTTGGAGGGGACTTCTTCTCTTTTGGGGGTTCTATATATAAATGGGTACCTCATTAGGATTCATCTATCAGGTCCCATCTTTTCACTCACATAAGCTACACTTTCTCTCTTTTGGGAGGGAGTTTTTTGTTACATTTTTTCTCCCTTTTTCTCATTTATGATATATTTCTATACATGGTACCTAACATGGATTTATTGCCAAGACCCTTTTTTTTCTTGCTAAGATAGACTTAAGAGGGGGTGTTCATGTAATATTTTATTCACCTTGGATATGTTCTATCCTATGTGTGATATTGCACCTATTTATTAAATTTACTTAGGATAACAGGAATATTTAATTATTCTCTCTTAGGTGGCTGATAATGACATATGTTCACTTTGACTTGAGGTCTACAAATGCCACCACTACCTCGCCAATCCTTGATTGATGGTAGTTAGGTGTCACCTCTATTTAGTCAAGGTCATCTCTATCTTAGTTAGACTGAGTTAACTCACCTCTTGATTGTGAGTATTTGAAAGTTAACTCATATCTCTTGGACATGTCATATACTTGATTCATGCATCTAAGAGGCCTATAGAGATGTATCCTCCTCTAGCTTATGGATTTATTCATTCTATTGTAAGTTGTCTTAATGCTATTTTTCTTTTTAAGAATTTGCATCTCTCTTAAGAAAATAACTTTTTATACTATTTTGATTTCATAATCATATATATATTTAAAGTTTCATAGTTTATTTTCCTTGCACTAGTTTTTGGGTTGTTCATTATTTTTTAAATTCTAACACCCTAAACCTTTACCATATTGCACACTTTGGCATGCAAATCCATGGACCCTCACCATTTAAATCAAAAGCCCCACCTACCACCATGAAAAACCCAAGACACCATTAAAGCCCTCAAATGAATGTTATAAAATCAAGGAAGACTTTGAAATGCCTATCAACATGTGTTGGCCCCATGCTATGCCTTCAATATATATAATCTAGGTTGTTTCATTAGTTATCATATTTTTGTCATTTATTAAACAAAACCCTCATAATAAAAGAAGTTAGAATGACAACATAAGAAAGTTAAAGCATAAAAAATAAAAATTAGAACTAGAGCCACATAAAAGAGTGAAATGAATCCACATATGATGTTGAAGATCTATAAAAAATTCCATCATTAAAAACTATATTCTAGTGATTTCCAATGAATTCACATACCAAGAAAACATTTTCCTTAATGAATTCAATGATAAATCAACATTACATGTTGAATGTGAATATTCTATAATTGAAAAGGTTGTCCTAGTGACTTCTAATGGTATAGGATCTAAGAAACACTTGTCAAACTTTCAAACATTGAAAAGATGGAACCATTACCATGTGAAAATGGTTTATGAGTCAATTATGTTAGTTGGAATGAATTTGTGATATATGCTTCAATTGATTTTTGTTCCATTAATGATCTTCATTTTGACGTAGTGTTGCTATAGATCTCTCAAATTTTTCCAAATCAATAAAAGGAGGTAAAGGGTAATGATACAGGAGCATCCAGTGGTGTAAGGGCAATCTTGCATCACCCAAAAAGAAGTTAATTCAAAATCATTGTAGTTGTTTTCATTTCTTTCCATAATTAGTGTTTCTAGTTCCATAATATCCAAAATAATGATGTAGGACTTTCACTTTTTCCAAAACTGCTAAAAATAGCAACCTACCTGTTTTGGAAAGTCTACCTGCTATTTTTGGAAAGTTTGCAGTTGGGCACGGATTGAAGAAAAAACTTGCAAAAAGTTACTAAATGGAAATATAAGACCTTTGGTGAAGGACTCAGGCAAAGATCATTTGTGAGCTGAAAGATATTAAAGTTTTTGTTTTCCGAAAAGCCCCTAAAATTTTTTGAAACGAGATACGAGGCACTAAAACTTCCCTAAACATCCCAAAAAGTTGACGGAAATCCATTTATGGATTTCCAACATGATAGTTCACATCGCAAGCTTTCTGACGCCTAAAACAGTTTGTCAATTGGACACCCGGATCAGAAGTTATGCTTCATGGAAGTTGACCTGCTTTTGGAGGGAGTTGTAAATTTCAAAATTTAGCTGGAGGCCACCAAAAAGTGTTATTTATGGCTATTTTGGGAACCCTGGGTAGTAGTAGAGAAAAGGGGGAGGTGTAGAGTCAAAAATAGGTAAAAAAAAAAAATAGAAACCCTAGCGGATTTGGGGTTATAGAAGGCTAAAGATCCTAGAGTCTTGAGGTTGGGAAGCGGTAATGTGTTGCAACCAGTAGGGGATTCTTCCTCTGATTGTAATTGGAATTTAGTAATGTAATGATTTACCTAGATCAACAAAAGAAAGTTCTATTTTCTGTGTTCCATTTCTATTGTTGTGTTTTGTGATTTATCCCCTTCATCAGGTAAAGCATGAAGTTGAGTCCACTTCTTGTGGAAGTTTCAAACTTAGTAAAAAAATTAAAATCAGGCAAACCAAAACGGGTTCCCATTATGGATCAGGATCCTGAGCCTAAAATCTTGAATAGGATCCCATTACCTAGTGGGATCTCAAAACCTAAGACCAAGAAACAAGATCTTATTTTACAAAATGAAATCCTGTTTCAAAAAAGTATTTAATTTTTTAAAAGATGCCTATGAGCTCATTTCTCAGTGATAGCCATAGGTCTTCAAGAATGGGATCCCAAGTACAAAGGAGTATTTCCAGCCATCTCAAGCTCCAAGTGAGTGGATTTTTCATTTTTTTTCATTTTTTTTTCATTTTTGTATTTTGTAATTTCTATTTCAAGTTTGTTTTCTGTATTGTTGTACATTAGGATTTAAATTTGGTTTGAATCTTCTCAAAAATGTATAAACCCTCATATCAAAGAAAATTAAAAACAATTACCCTACACACAAGAAAAACCCTAAACTAAATTGAAACAAAAATATTTACCCTTCAAACAAAAATATGAACCCTAAAATGAGGTTCAATCACACTTGCAAACCTATAAATTTATTCATACTTGGGATGACCTTGAGAGTTTGGAGGATTCGAATAAGTTTGTAAAATTAATCCATTCTAATATAGATTATTATTTTAAGTCTCAATGGTTCGAATGAATTCATAAAATGGTATTTCATTAAGAGTAATAGGATAAATATGAAATTTTATATTTTAATGGCAATCAACCCCTTAATTATGGTTAATTGTTTAAGGAGGTAGATGAAGGAATGTTTTAGATATGGGAATGATTCTAGATATAAATAAGTAGATTTTGGGGGGAATATAAATAATGGATAAAATCAATAGCATCAAAGGACCTCTATGTGGCAAGGTATGCTAGAGTATAGGGAAAGAATTGAGAAACTTGAGTAGGAACTTAAAATGTGGCCCTACAATCAATAATTAACCTACAACAATTGTTCATCAAAATGTGGCCCTACAACACTAGATTTCACATCACATTAACAATTATTTATTTTTCAATGGTAGACAAACCACATTTCATTGTCAAGGGATGATCATAAAATCCCCTTAAGCCATTAATAATAGCACTAATGGACCCTTGAAATCTAATCATTGTCAAGGGATGATCTAAGATGATATAGATGACCTATAACTTGAAATATACTCATTAATCCCCTTAAGCCACTAATAAGAGTTGAAAATTGATCATTCACATTTGATCAATTTGTATAATGTTAGATGCTTGAAGTTTTTACAAACATGTTTAAAAAGATAAATATATTAAACTTGGTCAACTTAAGATAAAATCATTACATTAGCATGGTTTATGGACCTAGGAAAGATGACATGGATTAAGAGGATTTAAGAAAATTGCTTAAGACATGTCCTAAGAGGGTGTATATGGTTAAGGATTTAGGGTATAGGGTTAAAGTTTTAGGGTTTAGGGTTTAGGGTTAAGGGTTAAGGGAATAGGGTTTAGAGTTTAGGGTTTATGGACCTAGGAAAGATGACATGTGGATTAAGGGGATTTAAGTAAAATTTCTTAAGGCATGTCCTAAGAGGATACATAGATGGTACAACTTGAAATCTACTCATTTATATCAAGGCACAAATTTTTATATGCCTTAGACATAAATGAATAAAAATCAATATCTCATCAAAATGGTAATTTTATACTTATTAATTAATAATATGAGGCCATCATATGTTATTAATTACGTACTAAATACATTTTAAACAATAGGATATGTAAAATAACCTACAATAATAGTTCATCAAAATGTTCCCTTAGAAAATTAGATTTCACATCACATTAACAATTATTTGTTTTTCAAAAGTACACAAAACACATATCATTGTCAAGGAATGATCATAGAATCCCCTTAAGACACTTATAATATCACTAATCCCCTTGAAATCTACTCATTGTCAAGGGATGATCTAAGAGGATGTAGATGACCTACAACTTGAAATATACTCATTAATCCCCTTAAGCCACTAATAATAGTTGAAAATTGATCATTCACATTTGATCAATTTGTATATTGTTAGATGCTTGAAGTTTTTACAAACTTGCTTAAAAAGATAAATATATTAAACTTGGTTAACAAGACAAAATCATTCCATTAGCATGGTTTATGGACCTAGGAGAGATGACATGGATTAAGGAGATTTAATAAAATTGCTTAAGGCCCATTGTAAGAGGATGTAGATGGTTAAAAGGATTTAGGGTATAAGGTTCAGGGAACTTAGGGTTAATGGTTTAGGGTTAATGGTTTAGGGTTTAGGGTTTAGAGTTAAGGGTTAAGGTTTAAGGGTTTAGGGTTTAAGGTTTAGTGTTAAGGGTTTAGGGTTAAGGGTTTAGGATTAAGGGTTGAGTGTTAGGGGTTTAGGGTTTAGGGTTAAGGGTTTAGGGTTGACAATTTAGGATTTAGGGTTTAGTTATGTCCTAAATACATTTTTAAAAAATAGGATATGTAAAAAGAAAAGTGTACTATCAATTAATTATAGGTAGGGGTTGAAACAACCAATAATTAACCTACAACAATAGTTCATCAAAATGTGGCCCTACAACACTAGATTTCACATCACATTAACAATTATTTGTTTTTCAAAGGTAGACAAACCACATATCATTATCATGGGATGATCATAAAATCCCCTTAAGCACTAATCCCCTTGAAATCTACTCATTGTCAAGGGATGATCTAAGAGGATGTAGATGACCTACAACTTGAAATCTACTCATTAATCCCCTTAAGCCACTAATAATAGTTGAAAATTGATCATTCACATTTGATCAATTTGTATAATATTATATGCTTGAATTTTTTACAAACTTGTTTAAAAAGATAAATATATTAAAATTGGTCAACTTAAGATGATACCATGTATGTGCATTAATTCCTTTTTGCTACATACCAAGGGTCTAGGGCAATGCATGATCCAACTAAAATGTTAAATAGTTAAAAAAGGTAATAACATCTTTCCAAATTTGAAGGACTCGGTTATGAAAGCACCACACTATACGATTGATACAATCATGTCACTTCACAGAAAAGGTGCATAGACACACTTTCCACCATGAGCTTCATGGATTCTAACTAGTATCTAGACATACCATAGAACTAGAGACCAAGCACAAAATGTAATGCCATAAGTCACTCCCATGCCTACTCCTTTTGCAAGCCCACTTTTGTAGACAAATTTAAGACCTGCCTCCAAGGCATTGTAATAGGAATTAATGGCTATCCTCTCACCTAAAATGAATACAGTGTTCTGACCTATCCAATCACATGCAATCTATAATATGCCTCCAAATGTTATTCAATAACTTATACAAGGAAATTCTTAAATATTTGTACCTATCATGCAATAATTCCTGCATCTTCATATGATTTTTGATTCTTGGAAGTTTATCCTTGGAGAGAATAAGAATACATTATTCCAACAAGAATGATGAGTGGTAGCACACAATGGTCACAACAACCACTCTCCATATTGAATAAAATCCAACCAAAAATATTCCAACAAAAGTTTCCAAGTACTGAATAAACACGATAACATGCATGCAACGTTACTCCTAATCAGAACATGCATTATGTGGATTCACTAATAAGTTCAATAGGGTTTCATTCTCTTCACTGCATCACTCAATTTCAGAAATAGTCATATGAGGAACATAACATGGGCATTTCTATTTCTTGACCATGTTTCTAGTTAGTACCCAAGTCTCCATAAATGTGATTGTTTATGTGGGTAGTAAAGAGTGCTTTATTACAAACTAGACAAAACAACAATAAATTTCAAAGGTCATTTTTATGTCACAACCTAGCTAGCAAACCTCTGTTAGCATATCATTTCATAAATTACATTATGTTATAAATAAACCACCACTTAACTTAGATAGCGGTTATGGTTATGCCTATTATGTAGTTACAACTAGTTATGCAGTTACAGTTATATCAACTATATTTCTCCTCTATAATTTTTTTTGCAGTTCATCAAATAAGACATCAAGCATTGACCTTTCTCATTCTAGTATCAGATTGATTATCTAATCTTGTGTAATGTGAGGTAATCCAAATATGTTGTGCATAATCCTTTTGTGGCACTGTTGGAATGAAGATATTGTAGAAGGCATTTCAAGTCTCTATGATATGAAAAGTTGTGTCTATTTCAAGGTGTTGGCAGAAAGCATATTTGAAGGTAGCATATGGAGAAGAATGTGCTAGGCATGTGGACTTTTTCTTAGTGTGATGACATTTGAAGGTGTGAGGCATCTTCCATTGGAAGCGTCCTAATTTCATACACATCTGCATTGAAAGAGGCACCCTCAAGAGCTGCAGATTTACAATATCTGGTGGATGTTGATTATGCTAGCCAATGCCAGTAGTACTATAAGCAACCATGAAGTTGAGAAGTCACTAAGTGGCCGAGATGAATCCCCAAAGAGCACTAGATTCTACTTTGCTCTATTAGACACTCTCCAAATCACAGACAATCTACAACTAGATGAATTGCTTTGGCAAGGGCTACTGGAGTACTTCTTGTTTGATGTGCGCTACCAAGTAAAGAATACTAATGCCAAGCTCGAGGAAGGCTACAATGTAGATGATGAATGCAAGGTACAATGCCCACACAAGAGTCTATATCTCACTCCATGAGCATATCAAGCTCATCTCCAAGGTTTTCTTCATCTGTGAAAGGGTGTGTATTTAAAAACAAAATTAATATTGTTAGGGTAAAATGTGGATTAATCAATTTAACAATAATAAACCCAAACATCAATAGAATAATGAAATCATGAAAGATTGAACTAAATGGAGTAATGAGCAATACAATGCAAACCTTCCCTATTCCAAACCTTCTATTGTTCACCTAGTACAACCATCCTTGCTGGTATGATGTAGGCCCTCAGTGAGTGCACTCTTTTTAGCTGTAGGATGTTGGTAGTAAATGGCTATATTGGTAAATAATGCTATGAAGTAGAGCTTCAAAGCAAAGGGTGATCTCAAGTAGATTGTATTGGGGGTGCAGAAGGCACGCGGGTGGAATTCTGCAGAGTAACAATACAAATAACCTGGATGAATAGAATGGAGGGATGAGGCTTCTTTTATAGACTCAGAAGAATGAGAATCAACGGTTGAGAAGAAGTGTGATGATCAATGGCTGAGAATGGTTGAGGAATGTGCAACCAGTAGAAATATGACAAGTGTCTCACCTCCATCATGAAAGAGGGGACTTGACAACATTGATTGGAGAGTTAACTCCTCTAACTGATTAGTTAACAAACTTGATTAGTTAGTTGGAAGAATGAATTATGAAATTGACTGAATTGATTGATGAATTAACTCAACTGACTAGTTAGTTAACACTTTTGTTGATTAGTTAACTAACTTTGATTAGAGAAGAAATAGGACATGTGGGTGAGGGAAAAATTAGGTAATTCAATATTTAATATATTTAATTACATGTGCAACAGGGTGAGCTAGACAAGGTGAGGTGGAAAAGTGAGGTGTACGGGTGAGGTGGATTTTTTAAATTAGAACTTAGGATAGGGTGATTTATGAGTAATTAAATAATTTGGGATTATTTAATTATGTGAGATATTAGAAGAATTTAGGGAATTTAATTAAATAAATTGATTTTATTTAATTATGGAATAGTGAACCGATTAAATAAATTTAGAATATTTATTTAATTGATAGAAGAATGAAATAAATATTTAGAATATTTATTTAGAAGGGTAGGAGGAATTCAAAAGGGAAATAAATATTTAGAATATTTATTTAGAATGAATCATCTCATTTTTAGGTGTATACATTTTGCCCCTCTTTGATGCAATGCAGTTTACAGCGTTGCCTCAAAGAAATCAATAGTCTGATAGTGATACATGCCCTAGTTTGCCCCTGGTACAAGTTTAATGACGATAGGATGCCCCCTCGGGAGATTGGACGGTAAAAGGGCAAAAGATTTGAGACGGGCAATCTCACGAAGACGAAGGGGTGTAGGTTAGGTTTGAAGAAAAGGGACATGTTTCAAGGAAATGGGAAGAAAACGGGAGGAAGAATAGGTGCAGGAAGTAGTCACAGTCATCACCTAGCCAGATTTAGGGTTTGTAGGCTATAAATAGGAGCTGGGTCCACAAGATAATTCATTTGTACACTTGTTTGATTTGGATTGGATTTGGAGAGCTTAGAGCAAACTTGGAGCAGCATGGCAGCCAGAGCAGCAGATATTCCCTGCTAGGAGCGTCGATTCAAGTGAGTCTGTCGATTCAGGCAGCCAGCAGAGGCAGGACCCCCGGTATGTGCTTCAAAAATTTTTCCTTAGGGTCGAATTAGGGTGTCATAAATGCTAGTTAAAAATAGGTTAAATAGATGCGCCAAACTGCAAAACAGTGCATTTGTCGTTCTACAGCGCATATGTTTAATGTGGCAGTGCATCTGCTAAAGCTGTGCATGCATGATTTTGGTAGTGCTTCTATGATTCAGTGGTGCATACACTGAATGTTACAGAGCATACACTGAAGTTGCACATACGTGCAATTTAACGGCGCATTTGTGATTTGGTGGTGCTTTTGTTGATTGTAGTGGTGCATATACTAGAAGCGGCGCATCTGTAAAGAAATGACACTTTTACCACCTATAGTGGCACATTTGCTTTAGATAGCAAATTACTTAGCAAAATTGACTCGATGAGCATCCTGTTTGACATGGCAATTGATGAGCTATCTCCGAGATTGCAGGAATCTAGTCAAGAGATGTAGTGTGCTATTTTGATCAATTTGAAATGCTAAGTTTATTTGATATAGTTCAGTAGATATGTTGAGTATGGTATATGCAGCTTTAGATTGATGCCTTGTTTTGCGTGCTTATAGGAGGAGATATGAGACACATTGCAGTCTAGGGAGACATTCACCATGCCCCTATTATAGAGATACATGCTGATGGAGATTGACAGAGAGGCACTTGGTGCCATGGGTTTGGATTACATATGCTTCATGCCTGAGGTGCGGGTGAACCGCGAATTGCTGACAACTGCTGTGGAGAGATTCCATAGCGAGGATGGGACCTTCCATTTTCTGACTGGAGAGATGACTGTGACTCTAGAGGATGTATACAGGATACTGCACTTGCCCATTCAGGGTGAGTTGGTGGAGTATGACACGCAGTGAGATGCGAGACTCACCGAGTGTAGGCAGGTATTCGATGATCCTGAGCTAGTTGGACATGTCATCCCTTGGCATGATATATATGAGTGTTATGACTACTTCCCTGGGATCATGTCAAGATTGATCGAAGGCATTGTATGCCCTAATAGGAGATCGCATGGGTTCCCCGTTGGATGGGGCCAGATCATGGAGTGGATGCTGACAGAGGGCACTAGATATGCATGGGGTGTCTACGTACTAGCTCACCTATACCATGACATGCACTAGGTAGTGTACCATCGCAACATAAGTCTATCAGCTAGAGTACTACTGCTACAGTTTTGGCTGTGAGAGCACATAGCAGTAACTAGGCTGATATGTGTGTTTGTGAGGCAGTGAGGGGAGCCATACAGTTATGGCTATGCAGGAGTGATTTCCTAGCACAGGCTGGGAAAGTTAGAGTATTGGAGGCATACCTTGGACAGTGTAGATGTAGTCATCTGGCGACCATATCTAGATTGCGAGCCCTGGAACGATGAGGGAGACGAGCTACCCTACTGCTTTAAGACTAGGTGACTGATAGGGTAGATGCGACACATACTAGAGAGACAGATGGTAGGCCGGGTACTGAGGCAGTTTGGTAGGAGGCAGGGTATACCATAGGGATAGGCACTATTCACATGGACTCATGCAGAGAGGGTCTGATGGAGGCCGATGGCTTCATATGAGGAGGCCCTAGCATAGTTTCGGTAGACTCCATATGTGGCTTGGGACATGAGGACTAGATAGCTGATGCTGGGATTACATAGGACTATGATGATTGGATTACTGCACATCCTTTCCCAAGATACTCAGGTCCTAGTATGTTGGTGCCTCGTATTAACGAGGCAGATTCAGAGGAGGAGGGCTAGGTTGTCTAGGGGCGGAGGAGAGGCAGACGACGGGGTCGAGGAGCTCGGGGTGGTGGCTGAGATGGAGGAGATGATGGGGGAGGAGGTGGAGGAGGTGTAGATGGAGAGAGACTGAGGCAGGGAAGGAGGGTAGCTCAGGCTGAGCAAGCAGTGCCAACATAGGTTGCACAGCAGCAGGTGCTGCAGCAGGCACAGATGCTGCCACCCCAGCAGGTGCCCCAGCCACAGGGGCTAGGATAGGTAGAGGCATCTTAGGGGCTGGTGCAGGTAGAGGTTTATGAGAGGGCCATAGCTAGCCTGAGGGGATAGGTGTGAGAGCTGTGGGCACAGCTTAGGAGGGTCGACGGCTGACGAGAGATCGATGCAGTGATGATCACAGGCTGACCCATGAGAGAGATATGGCAGATGCACGAGTACGCATGATCTGTGTCGAGCAGGACACTGCAGTGGCAGCCATGGGTACAGACACAGCCACCACCTTTTTGGTTAGGTAGGTACAGCAGGCACAGTTACAAGTAGCCCAGTTGCAGACATAGTTAGCACAGGCACAGGCAGAGCTTGCCAGAGCATAGGCGCAGGTGCAGTATTACCGGGGCCTATACCATGGGGCAGTGCCAGCAAGCTAGAGGGCTTCAAGCTTCCAAAGTCAGTCTGGGGCTTCCCAGAGAGTAGGTCCATCATAGTTAGGGGCTTCTGTGATGGGTCCCCAGCAGTCAAGGGCTGGCAGTGGTGGTCCATAGCCGCAGGGGTAGACTTTCATCATATTGTGTACTTTTTGGGACATGTATCACCATCCTTCTAGATGTATATTTGTATATGACATTTGATTCAAAAATAGAGATTATGATATTGTACATTTGGACTTACTCTTTATGATGTATATATGATGATGCAGCTTTATGATTCATTGTATATGTTATGAGATGATTATTCACTTCTATTGTATGATGTGATGTATGCGTAGACTTAGATGCTCTATTTGATGTTATATGAGATGCTTTTGATATGATGCTATGTGATGTCTATGTGATCAAATGCAGTGTTCTAAATGATTGATCTAATATGCTTCGAATGTATGCAACTACAACATGATTTCTATATGATTATGTAACTTTTTTGTGTGATGCACTTAGCTATGTTTTTGATTTCTTTGTTGTTTGACACTATATGATGATGATAAATGGATGACCTAATGAATTTTTGTTCTATATGCAACTGACTTAATCATGTTCGTGCCTATCTCAAAATGTGATATGATATGCACCTATATGCTCTATTTTTTTTGTGATGTCCAAATGTCCTCTATCGACACAAGAATGACATGATAATAGATAGAAGAATTGACTTGATGTAGAAATACTTGGAAGCTGCATTTGATATTGTTACTCTGCATAGTTCAAGTACTATTGATTGTATGGGATATGGATGTATGGATGTGTATATGGATATAGAATGGATGCTTTACTTTTTAGAGTGCTTTATTTCATCATTGGGTGATTTGTTTTTTGGTACTTTTTCTGAAATGTTGTAAGTTAATACATGCATCTAGGTATAATTGAACTGAGATGACCTGAGTACTGCTTACATGGATTTTGATTTAGCAAGTAAATACAAGCATCTAGTCAAAATTGAATCTAGATGACCTGAGTACTTCTTGCATTTCAACAAACAAGGATTGCTCTCGTTCATGTGAGATCTTTGATGTCCTCGATGATCTTTTGCCGATCATGTCTTTAGACAAGGTGTCACATTACTAAAGCAGAATCCATAGATAGAAAACAAAGAAAATGATCATGCCCCCATCATAGCATCTCTAGCTTTTGGCATCCTTGAGTAGCATAGAAAGACATGATAGGAAAAATCAAGACTCGGTAACTTAACCATGTTTTCAAATCATAAAACATTCTTGCATTTAGATGTGTTTAGTGCTTGTTGTAATTCAAGTAAAATCATTTAGAAGACCTTGGGTACTTTGCTTTTCTACTTGAATAGGTTAAGCTGTGTGGAGTCGAGATTCTTTCTTGGAGCATGGGTTCTGCTTACACCTGCTTGCTTGGTGAGAAGACTTTATAATCCTTATTGGTGAGGTGGACCCTAAGGGACTGACCTATTGCCTCAGGGGCGCATTGCTAAATGGCCTTGCCTACGTGACAATGCAGAGGCAATGTAGTTCAGGGTAAACCCTAACGGACCTAAGACCTAGGCAAGAGAAAGTGGAGGTGGACTCAGTTGGATAGTAGGACAAGATATGGAACGGATGGGACAATGGAAAGGGGGGGCCTTAGGGGTGCATTAGAATAATGGCCTTGCCTATGTGATGATGCAAAGGCAATGTAGTTCATGGACTCGGACACTGACAAGAGACAATATGCTAGGCTCAAACTGAGGAGATGATATGGGATGGAACCTTGGTTGACAAGGCCACAAAGAGGGAGAGTTATCAATCCATGATAGGTAACTGCCAGGTGTTTATTATGGGATAGATATGGGTCAAATGGGATGTGAGCGAAGAGAGAATGGACTCAAGGTGACTGGATTCCTAGAGATGGAGAAGGCAATTTATCACAAGTAATGCCTGTTTACTAGGTTTTCACTACTTGTTTTTATTTGCATGAGAAGCTAGAAAGTAAACATGATGCCTGTTTGCTAGGTTTTCATCATGATACCTATCCAAGGCACCTATTTGCCAGGTTTTCACCAAAGGATGATTTTTTTAGTACTTTTCTGATTTTCTAATTTTTTTGTATTTTTGTGCCCCCTTGCATTGGGATTCTCCTAGGTATAGAACTGGCGAAGGTGCATACTGTTGATTGGATCATCGAACAGCTCACCTTCCAATATTGCCAACTGATATGCCCCCAATCCATAAGCTGCTACAATCACATAGGGCCCAAGCCAGTTAGGTTCAAACTTGCCTTTCTTTTCTCTGTCTTGTTGATTTCGAGGATTTTCTTTGAGAACGAGGTCACCAACCTTAAAGCATTTTGGGAAAACTTTGTGATTATAGCTTCTTGACATCATTTGTTGATAGGCTTTGAGATGATTGAAGGCTTTTTGTCACCTTTCTTCCAGTAACTCTAGTTCTTGCAGCCTGGAGACCCTTTAGCGACACCCTGAGGGACGGTAATTCGACTTCAATGGGAAGGATGGATTCTGAACCATAGACAAGGGCATATAGTGTAGCATTTGTGGGAGTGCGTATACTGGTTCTGTAGGCCCATAGAGTGAGATTGAGTTGGACATGCCAATCATGGCCAACATCGTTGACTATTTTCTTGAGAAGTTTCAAGATGGTCTTGTTAGATGCTTCAGCTTGACTGTTACCTTGGGGGTAGTATGGAGTGGAGAAATGGTGTTGGATCTTGAAACATTCATAGAGTTCTTGGACATCCTAGTTTTTGAATGGTCTTCCATTATCCATGATAATAGATTGAGGAATGCCATATCTGCAAATAATGTAATTCAGGATGAATGAGGAAATTTGCTTACCTATGATGGTGGTGAGAGGAATGGCTTCAATCCACTTTGTGAAATATTCAGTGGTAGTTATGATGAATTTGTGATCATTGGATGAGGGTGGATTAGTCTTTCCACAAGGTCAAGTCCCCACTGGCAAAAGGGCCAGGGTGTCGTTAAAGGTCTCAACTCTTGAGCTAATGCATGTATCAGGTTCCCGTGGATTTGGCACTGTTTGCACTTTTTGACAAATTGAATCCATCTCCATGTTTGGCCAGTAATAACCCAAATGTATGAGTTTCTTGGCTAAGGAAGGACCGCTAGAATGTGTTCTACAGATCCCTTCGTGTACATCTTGCAAGGTAGTTATGGATTCTTCTTGTTCTAAACAACGAAGCAAAGTACCATCGAGACCACGTCAGTATAGGGTATCGGCTATGATGGTGTAGCGGGAGGTTTGTCATATAAAAGTTCATTTTTGGTTGGAAGAGAGGTCAGGTGGGAGAATGTTGTCCTTGAGGTAAGTGTAAGTCTTACCATACCAAGGTGAATCAGATCCGACTAGTAGGCAAATGGAATGGGTCTCAGGAAGATCATAAGTTGGTTGCCGGATAGTTTTTACTAAGAAATTGTACCGCAACTCATTTTCAGGTATTTCCAGAAGAGAGGCAATGGTGGCCATTGCATCTGCCACTTTATTCTCAATCCTAGGTATTTGCTCGAAGGAGATGGTCCCAAAGTGTTCTTTGAAGTCATCAACCATCCATTTGTAGGGGATGAGCTTTTCATCTTTGGTTTGGTATTCATTGTTGACCTGATTGATTATAAGCTAGGAATCACTATAGACATGTAGTTCTTGGATTTTCCACTCAGTTGCCATCTTGAGACCAATCACCAAGGCCTCATATTCTGCTATGTTGTTAGTGCAAGGAAATAACAACTGGTAAGACTTTGGAATTGTGTCACCTTGGGGAGTTATAAATAGGATGCTTGCCCTTGATCCATGGTTTGTGTAAGACCTGTCGAAGTATAGTTTCTAGGAAGATGTTGACACATTAAATAGGGATTCGTCTGGAAACTCAAAATGCATTGGCGTGGTGTCTTGTAATGGTGCATCTACTAGTTGATCCGCTATGATTTGTCCCTTGATGGCTTTTCTGTCTACATATTCAATGTCATACTCAATAAGAAGCATTACCCATTTTGCTAGGCGACCTATGAGAGCTGCTTTGCTGAGGAGATACTTCAGTGGGTCTATTTTTGCAATGAGTTTAACTGGATGTGCAAGCATGTAATGTCAGAATTTTTGTGAAGCAAAAACTACCGTGAAACATGATCTTTCTACTTGTGAGTATTGCAACTCATAGCCCACTAAGGTTTGACTAATGTAGTAGACAACTCTTTCTTTGTTCTCATAATCTTGTTGGGCTAGCAGTGCCCCCAGTGTAGTAGGTGTAGCAGATATGTATAGAATTAGCGGTTTCCCCTGGATCAGAGGCATGAGAATGGGTGGGTTCATAAGGTATTCTTTTAGCTTGTTGAATTCTGCTTCACACTGCTTATCCCATCTAAATGGAATGTTCTTGTGCAGGAGATGACTGAATGGTTGGCACTTGTCTACCAGCTATGATATGAATCGGTGGATTGCCTACAACTTACCTTGTAGTGATCTCAAATGAGTTAGAGTCTTGGGTGGTGGCATGTCCATTATAGCTTTGACCTTGGCAGGGTCTACCTCTATTCCGTTTGCTGACATGATGAATCCTAGTAGCTTGCCTGAAGTTACCCCAAACACACATTTCTTTGGGTTCAACTTGACATGGAATTGGTCCTATCTTCGAAAGACTTTTTCTAGTACATCCAGGTTTGAGTCCCTTGTGAGAGACTTTGCTAGGATACCGTCGACATAGTCCTCCATTATTACATGCATCATGTCATGGAATATAGTTGTCATAGCCTGCTGATATGTAGCACCTACATTTTTCAGCCCAAATGGCATGACATTCCAGAAAAAGGTACCCCATGGGCAAGTAAAAGTTGTTTTGTGTTGGTCCTCTAGTGCTATTTTGATTTGATTATACCCTAAGAATTTGTCCATGAGAGACAACATTGTATGTCCTGCAGTTAGGTCGACTATGATATCGATGTTTGGCAATGGAAAATCATCCTTATGGTATGCTTTATTTAAGTCTTGAAAATCATTGCATAGTCAAACTCGGCCATCTGGTTTGGATACTAGCACAATGTTGGATAACCATTTTGGGTAATCTATGGCTCTAATGAACCCCACATCCAATTTCTTGAGTTCTTCTTTGACCAAAAGTGCTATGTGAGGATGCATCTTTCTCAGCTTTTGCTTTATTGGTTTTACTCCTAGATACAATGGTAGATGATGTAGAATTAAGTTTGGGTCTAAACCTGGCATGTCTGCATATGACCAAGCAAAGCTACCTCTCTTTTTCTTAAAGAACAGTACAAACCTAGTTTTCTTTGGTGTTGTAAGAGATTTAGCAAAGTGGATGATCTTGGGCTATTCTTCTGTTCCAATATTCACGTGCTCTATCGATTCCACAACAATCTGTGACCTTTCTTGGTGCATATCACTAGGGAGAGTGTCAAGCTTTCCATCGTTAGGTGCCACAGTTGGGTTTTCACCTTCGGATGCATCCTTTCTTTTTACTGTTTTGGGATCTGACACTGCCGCCAGGCAGTTTTCACTGTCAAATCCATTTTTGATTTTGATATTTTTGTGACTGGAAGGCTTGGAACCCTCCCCAAAGTAAGCCATGGTATTTAGTTCAATAGCAAAACTAGCTTTATGATATCCCTTGCGTAGGTGGTCCCTAAGTTCCATATAATCAATGTAAGCATCATCATTTTGGAACATGTCTAGTTGGGGAGTTCCTTACAGATCCCAATCAATAAGCTCAGGGTGTACGAGGGGAAGGGAGTTGGATGATAGATCTGATTCATTGGTGGTGTGAATGGAAATGTTAGGAGCATTGGTGGGGGTAGTGTTTAGGATGGTACTTTCCTCCAAGTTCTTTATTGCAATGGAATTTAAACTTTCCTCAAAAGCCATAATCTCAGGGATGGGCAAATCAGACTCTAGCGATCTATTTGGTAGTGTTTGTCCCTCATGGTGGGGCTAAGAGTTTGGATGGTGTCGACCTCTTTGTCATTGTAGGAGTGCTCTATTAGCTCATCCCACTCATACTCATTTGAATCTGTGTCGCCGTCCACTTGGAGTGTTTGGATCATTTCTACAAGGCAAGCATTTTCCTTAGCTTTGCCCTTGCCTTTGTATCCTAGGCCACTTGTGTTTCTAGCCAATGAGGATGAAGAGGGTTGAATAGGTTCAATGATTCTTTCTTTTCTAAGGCCGATAGGGCCTTGTCCTTCATACCCCATTTTGTGCAGAATAGTCTCACCTCACCCATAAAGTTCAGTTGGGATTCTAGGCGGATCTTGTGGTGTGTTTTCTTCTTTAGTATAAAGCACTATAGGATGTCTCTCTCCTCTATTTCATCGAATAAGGTCCCCCATTTTACAAAGGGAGTTGCAGAAGTTACAAGGGGAGCAGACGGATTTGGAAAATGCCTGGGTCAGCCAAAAGATCTAGGAGACAAAGGTAGCATGGAAAGATTGAGATTGTGCTCAATTGAGTACTCTCCCACCCCAGTTTCTTTTATGGTAATCTTCTGTTCTTTTGGTTTTGAGGAAGAGGCTTCAGCGGTATGATCATGTTGCGAGGTAGGGGAAATGTAAGCTCTGTTGTTGGGTATGATACATTCAGGTTTTGCACGGAAAGAATTGCAGTGTTGGTAGGGGTCAGGGTCACCTTGAATGGTGACTTGCTTGCCATTGTGCAAGAATTTAATGCATTGATGATAGGTTGAGGGGGCAACCTTCATGGCATGAATCCACAGTCTGCCGAGTAGGATATTATAAGCAAGCTCCTGATCGAGGACTTGACAGACAACATCTTTTATCACTAGCCCTACTTGTATGGGTAGGACCATTGTTCCCCTTGTGGTTCTTTCTTCCTTGTCATATGCTTTGATGGTAATCTTCTTCCACGGATCAACTGCATTTTTAGAGAACCCCAGTCCAAGGACCAGCTTTAATGTTCAAATATTTAAACTAGCACCTCCATCAATGAGAACCCTCTTGATGCAGTGCTTGTGTATGAAGGTGACAATGTGCAGAGGGGTGTTATGGGGTGGGGATATAGAGAGGTCATCTTGCTCAGTAAACGATATGGAGTTGGAGGATGTCAGATTGCCTGCCATGGTATGGAACTTTTCTTGGGCCAAGTTAGTGGGGATAGTGGTTTCCACTAAGGCTTTCTCAAGGATCTCCTTATGAGAAGGAGATAAATGCAATAACTCCAATATCGAAATGTGAGCCAGAGTTTTCTATAACTGGTCAATGACATTGTACTGACGGAAGTTGGATGGAGACGGTGACGACCTTGGAGGAGCAGTATTGAGCATGACTTTACCACTCCGAGTAATTATACTACAACTAGTTCTGTTAGGTCCTGATTGTTGGTTGGGTGAGATAACATTGATTTGCAGGATTTGCTCAGAAATGCAATTTAGGGTATAGTCAAATGGCACACTTGCATAGTTGGCATTACTAGTCCCGCTGTTTTGATTTGGCCGGTTGTGATTATTGTTGTTGTTGTCATTGTTGTTGTGGCTGTTGTAGTTGTTGCCATTGTTGTTGTGGCCATTGTTGTTGTTGTTGTTGTTATACAGCCTGTTGTGATTCAAAAGTGGATCCCTGTAGGCCACATGAGTTTCATTGGAGGTATGCTGTTGTGTCCCTTCCTAGTTTTGATCTAGTACATCTTGTATGACATTTTTGAGGTAGATGCAGTTGTTAGTTGTATGCCCCCTTCCTCGATGATATTCACAATAGTCTATGTCCTTCTAGTAGGGAGGTTTGACTATAGGCTCATAATCACTTGTTGGCGGTAGAGAAATTTCATTGTTAGCCAACAACTTCCTTAGTGCAAACTCTTGAGACTCCCCCAATGGTGTGAACTTTCTCCTTGGATTTGAACTGAACCAAGGTCTAGACTCCCGAGAGGATGGTTTGTTGAGCGTACCATTGTTCATTTCTCCCTTGAGAGTGAATATGGGTTGTTGCTTGGGAGCTGCCACCTTGGCATCCACCACCCCATCGTTGACCACATTCTTGTTCTTGGTCCAAAACTTTGATTTATCCGTTGTGTGATTGGAGGTAGGTGCGTCCTTGTATGTCTTGATTGTTCCTTTAGTGATCATAGCTTTTTCAATGAATAATCCCATTTCAATGACTTTTGAAAATGATGTAGGGCATTGTATTTGTATTTGATAGCTAAGATCAGTGTTTAGGTTATGGACAAACATCTCCAATAGCTACTTCTCAAGCATATCATAAGAACACTTACTAGCTAGTTGTCTCCATCATTGTAAGAAGGTGGCAAATGATTCACCACTCTTTTGTTTGGTGTTGCATAGATCTAGTATAGATACCTCATGTTCGATGTTGTAAGAGAAGTGCGTGATAAATTTGTTGACAAGTTCATCAAAAGTTTTGATTCTTGGTGGGAGATGTGAGAACCACTCCATAGCTTGACCACCTAAAGATCTTGGGAATAGTTTAATCAAGTAGGTCTCGTTGTGAGCTACTTCTAAACATGCAGTATTGAATTCCCTGATATGATCTCTAGGGTCCCCTTTTCCTTTGTACTTGTCAAACTTTGGAACCTCAGACCAATAGGGGAATGGTCTCATGACCAAACTTTTGTCAAAGGGGTATGGTGCTATATCTTCCAAGGAGTAGCTCTTGGTGCTTGTACCCGTCTTAAGGTCTGATATTTGTTGTGTGAGGCTCGCAAGTTACTTTCTCATTTCTTCCATAGGAGCACTTTGATCTATGGGTCTCTTTCCTCTATCATTTGCATTTTGGTCTATGGAATTCCTTTCTCTCTCATTTGCATGTGGGTCTATGCCATTCTTACCTTTTTTGTGATCATTGCCTATATTTTCCATGATCGAGCTTATATCAAAGTCTGCAGGGAGTTTAATTCTGAGACTAGCAAGATGATAGAAGTATTTATGAGGGTTCGCATGGAGTACTTTCTCCACTAAACATTAAAATTTCTTATCTTGGATGCTCCCTTCATAATCGTCATGAGAGATCTCCTCATCACTATCGTGAGGTGTGAAGATGTGATTGGATGAGCTAGCCATTTCAAGTTGCTTTTGGTACTGAGACCTAGTAAGAATCATGCAAGGTGATGTGGGATGAAGTGGATTGGGACTAGAAATTTTGGCAAGGTGCCGACTAAGACTGTTGTGAATAGGATACCTAGGACAAGACTTGGACAAAGGATTTTCTCGCTCAATGATTTCAAGTAAGACAGTAGCCATTAGTAAGGGCAGTTGATACCTATCTTACTATGTAGGGACTATTTGTTCAACAAGACTACTAGCAAGGTTTCGTGACCTACTAGGCTTACGTGAATTCACAAAAGATACGAAAAAGGGACCTATGTTGAATTGATATGGAACAAATTGACTTTGGGGTGAGAAGGATTTTGACAGAAGGTGAATGGGTAACTGACGAAAGAGAGACACTTTGGGTGAAACGGATGAAAACTGATTGCAAGGTTGAATCTGATCTCTGAATGTGAAGCTAGGTTGAAATGGGTATTCCAAACAAGTAGAATTGTTTCCTCAAAAATAGTGCAAGTACTCACTATTGTGGATGTCCTGAAACAAATGCGCAGCAGAAATGAACATATGCATAGGAAGTCGCAGTATATGCGCCACACTGGTAAAGGATGAATGCACAGTAATAGTCTGTATATGCGCAGCAATTCGACATAAATGTGCAGGAAAAAGAATATATGCTCAACTCTGGCTTTTTTTGTAAATTTTTGGAGCTTTTCTGTTGTTTTTTGTATTTTTGACTGGAGAAAGGTCTTCTTGATCTGATTTTATAAATTAACAGCAAGAAAACATAGGAAGCACAAAGAATATTTTATAGTTTTTCATTATTTTTGTGGTTTTTCTAACTCTATTCTGGACTAATATGAACAAAAGCAAGCACAAAGATCCTAGGCTAGAAATGGATTACAAGGGTTTTTGGCCACTAGAACAAGAGGTATTTAATGTGGGCAACCATTCAAGTGGTTACACATGCAGGGGCACTACTCTCCATTGTGGAGTCTCCCAGCCTCAAAGGGTTGCGCCTCAGAGGGTTTTGGAGGAGGTTGGCCGTCGGTGTAACATAGCAGCACTTGTTGCAGGAGGTTTTCAGCTCAAGCACTTTTATTTTAAGTGGATTGGTAGGGCTTGGCTTCTATCATGTTTCCACTTAGGGTCATTCCCACTTGGACAAGCGTGCATCCAAGGGCAGGCCCCTCTTAAAGGTTAAACAAATGGAATAACAAGTCTGCCACTCTAATCACCCAGTAAAGGGGAGAGCATAAGCCTATTGTCATTCGTCAAACATAGAAGACACTGATTAATCCAACCTATTTAGAAGTAGAAAAACTAAATGGGCTAATCTACTTGGGCAAGCACAGAACTTTGGATTGATTTAGCAAGATAGCATTCGTTCAGTTTTAACCCCAAAAAGCAATGATGAGTTCAGTTTTATTCCTCATAGCATGAATAGTTAATTTTGAAGTTTTGGTCCAGCAAGATAGCAGTAGTTCAATTTTAACCCAGAAATCAATGGTGAGTTTAGTTTTAATCCTCGTAGCACGAATAGTTAACTTTGAAGTTTTTGGTCAAAGGAGATAGCAGTAGTTCAATTTTAACCCAGAAGTTAATGGTGAGTTTAGTTTTAATACCAGATAGCAATAACTTGGAAAATGTTGCAATGTAAGAAAAAAAATGATCCAGTTATTTCTTTCCTAATTAGAGCTATGTGAGGATTTGAATGAATATCAGTTTTACTATCCCTTTAGAAAATGAAGTGTGAACTATCAAAATGCAACTATATGGAACTAAATCGGAACCTAATCCTGTAAAATAGCTCCAGAGAGCACCTGTGAAGATGTTCGCATTAGCAAACTTTCTCAGGAAAGTACTAAAATCATTGCCTACTATAGAAGCGTAGCTTTAGTGACTAAATGTGTAGAAATAGTCAACAGAAGTGTAGCAAGAATGAATGCACCGCAATAGTACACAGAAGCACAGTAATAAGGAACAGAAGCATAGTAATAATGACTGTGCTGCAACAGTGAGCAAAAGCGCAAGAGTAATGCATAGAAGCACAGAAGTAATGAATGCACCGTAACAGTATGCAAAAGTGCAACAAGAAAGAACAGATGCGCAGGAGTAATAAATGTGCCATAGAAATGGGTATATGCGCCGCAGAAATGTTTAAATGCACTATAGGATTATAAGTGCTGGAACAAGGAACAAAAGCATCGTGAAAATGTTCAAATGCACCGAAGTAACCTGTGCGTGACCTGTACAGAACCTGTCTTCAAAAAAGCTCAGATTTTGATGAGATAAAGGGGCAAAGGACCCACGGTAGGCGCCAAAAATGTTAGGGTAAAATGTAGATTAATCAATTTAACAATATTAAACCCAAACATCAATAGAATAATGAAATCATGAAAGATTGAACTAAATAGAGTAATGAGCAATACAATGCAAACCTTCCCTGTTCCAAAGCTTCTATTGTTCACCTAGTACAACCCTCCTTGCTGGTATGATGTAGGCCCTCAATGAGTGAACTCTATTTAGTTGTAGGATGTCAATAGTAAATGGCTGTATTGGTAAATAATGCTGTGAAGTAGAGCTTCAAAGTAAAGGGTGATCTCAAGTAGATTGTATTGGGGGTACCAAAGGTGCGCAGATGGAATTCTGTAGAGTAACAATACAAATAACCTGGATGAATAGAATGGAGGGATGAGGCTTCTTTTATAGACTCAGAAGAATGAGAATCAATGGTTGAGAAGAAGTGTGATGATCAATGGCTGAGAATGGTTGAGGAATGTGTAACCAGTAGAAATATGACAAGTGTCTCACCTCAATCATGAAAGAGGCCCGGACTTGACAACATTGATTGGAGAGTTAACTCCTCTAACTAATCAGTTAACAAACTTGATTAGTCAGTTGGAAGAATGAATTATGGAATTGACTGAATTGATTGAGAAATTAACTCAATTGACTAGTTAGTTAACACTTTTGATTGATTAGTTAACTAACTTTGATTAGAGAAGAAATAGGACATGTGGGTGAGGGAAAAATTAGGTAATTAAATATTTAATATATTTAATTACATGTGCAACAGGGTGAGGTGGACAAGGTGAGGTGGAAAAGTAAGGTGTACGGGTGAGGTGGATTTTTGAAATTAGAACTTAGGATAGGGGGATTTATGAGTAATTAAATAATTTGGGATTATTTAATTATGTGAGATATTAGAAGAATTTAGGGAATTTAATTAAATAAATTGATTTTATTTAATTATGGAATAGTGAACCAATTAAATAAATTTAGAATATTTATTTAATTGATAGAAGAATGAAACAAATATTTAGAATATTTATTTAGAATGAATCGTGTCATTTTTAGGCGTATACAAATATATCTTTTTGTGGAATAAATATTTTTTGGTGGTGTCATCATGTCAGCACCAAAGTTGCTCCTTTTGGATGCCTAGCTCCTAAAAAGGCCCAACCATGTCATGTGGAAGATGAAGATGTGCACGATTCTCAAATTTGAAGAGCTATGGGGGATCATTACTGGTACAATGTTGCATCCATCTGATGCTAGTGAGAAGAGGAAGTATAATAAGGCAAGTGCAAAAGCCATGATGTTGATCACGCTCAGCATCTTTGACAAAGTTCAACCACATGTTCAGGATGTGATAATGTCAAAGGTGGCCTAGGATACTCTGTCCACCATATACAAGGCAAAGAACTAGAAAAAGATCCTCCATCTCCAGTCAAAGCTTCATATGATCATTATGAAAGATGGTGATAAACTAGAAGAGTTATTGTGTTGGGTGTCAGAACTATGAGTGGAACTTGTAGCACTTAGAAAGAAGGTGGAGGACAAACTACTAGTCCTGATCACTCTAAGAGCTCTTCCTTCCTAGTTCTGGACTTTTGTCATGACATTGAACATCACAAAGTAGGTGGTTTGATTTGAAGAATTGGTAAATTTTCTCTAATAGGAAGAAGCTATCTAGTCAGTACAAGATGAGTTTGAAGACAAAGCATTGATCTTAGAACAATAGCATGGTCAAAAGTTTCAAAAGGACCACCAAAAAAGTAGCCACAGAAGCAACAACAACAATAGTAGAAGCCTCAAAAGGTGAACCAATGGTGTCACATATGCACTACAAACATGCATGACACTGATAGTTGTTGGTATAATTCATTGATTCAAGGTAATTCCAATAAAGAAGGCACATCTAGTCACAGTGTTTCTTAGCAATCAAAATGACATCCTCATCAGAGGGATCACAAAGGACATGTCATGGCCCAACAAGATGATGCATCTAATAAGGATGTACTAGAAACAACCAATTGTGATATCCATTAGAATGTTGTTCTAGTCTCCCAAACCTTGCATCCAATGAGGAATATTTTGTTGATTGACTCTGGCACCAACAAGCATATGATAGGCAATTGAAAGCTAATTAATACATTGACTAATCAACCCACTAGAGATTGGGTTCAGATCATAAATAATAAGGATTATATTGCAAAAGGAATTGAAAATGTTAGCATTCCTCTTATCCTAATAAGTTGTACACTCATGAAGGTGCTTTATTTTCTTGACTTGACAACAAATCTCTTGTTTGTAAGTCAACTTTTGAATCATAAGCTTAAGGTGGAGTTCTAGGTCCAGGAAGGCATTAAATCTTATTTGATCTCACGAGAAGGTATAATAATTTCTAGAGCTTTTATGAAGGATCATTTATTTGCACTAGATGTAGTCTCATCCTTTGTAGTTGCTCAATTTGCCTCTATGACTAAATCTAGTGCTCTATGGAATTATTGATATGGGAACCTTTCTTTTGGCTCCTTGTATAGCTCAGTTATAAGGAGATGGTATAAGGCTTCCTTAGCTTTCCCCTTCTTTGCCTATATGTCGTAGATGTCTTGTCGAAAAACAACATCAAGATCTATTCAAGCTAAGTACCTTCCATGCCAAGGAATATCTTAAGGTCATGCATACCAATCTATGTGAACTCCTACCTGCTTCGTTGATATTGGCCATCTAGAAAATAATTCTTTGCATTAGAAGTAGCATCAACGTCTGAAATGGGTCTAAAGCACCATCAGGGACTTTGACCTAAACTCTCTTCTAGATATTTAATCAGGAGTTAGAATTAGAAGATAGGCAAGAAATGAGGTAAATCATAGTAATGAGTTTAGTTGTTGACAGCACTAAATAGATATAGTTCAAGAGACACTAAATCAACCACAATTAAAGAAGCCCATGGATGCTAAGTATGACTCCTTGATACATAATCAAACATGGGAACTTGTTGATCTTCCTACAAGAAAGAAACCCATTGACTACAAATGGATTTTCAAAACAAAATACAAGGAAGATGGATCTATCAATAAATACAAAGCATGGATCCTCAAAAGTCATGGTCCTTACAATCTTCAACTGAGAAACAAAGTCTCTGCCTATCTTCAGTGGGCTTTCATATAACTTCTGTCAATGAAATGACAAGAACTAGACATCAATATAAAGATTAATAAAAAATATTCAAAGCAATACAATAGGAGATTAAGAAATATTCATTAACATGATCATACTCTACAGTCCTGACTTGCTATAGGAACACACCCTCAAGCTACAAAATAACATAACAAGACTTCCATTCAAAGCAGCCAAATTGGCTTCTTTATTACAATATCAAAATTTCTATAATACATTTAATCTATTTGGCCTATGGCTACACTCGACTCAACATTTCATTCATTCTCCTCCTGTCGCTATCTTCCTCTTGTATCCCTCCTTCACTAGTATCTTTGATCCTCTATAATCATGACCCTCATACCTTTATGGCTTGCATTCTATTAACATTGTGCTGCCTCACCCAAATTGACTCTTACCTCTGCAATATTCGGCCTTTCATTTCTTTATGCAACCTATTCATCTATCTACCCACGACCTCTTTTTCTGGATGCTCCTCCATTAATCACCTGACTCAGAAAATACATGGCCTCATTATTGCCACTCTCTCCATCCTTCCCATACCAGCTTCTATCTAAATTTTAATGGTCTTTCCTTGTATTATCGGCCACCTCTCCATTAAGTATGTGGCCTCTCTATTCTCTCCTACTTCTCACCATCGCTGGGCTCCTCATTCATTTATGCCGCCCCTCACCATGTCATCCTCTAAATATGGCTACCACCTTTCTTAATGACTGTCACCTTCTTACATTAATTGGCCTTTCTATTTTACAACAACCTGACCAATTAGCCTTCACATACGTGCGGCCTCTCTTTACTATAATGGCCTTTTTCTAATTTTTATTGGTCTCTTCCTCTTCTTAATGCCTTTTGCCACCTTACACTAACTACCATTATGGAAACATCCTTAATACACTATCAACATGGCTGGCACTTTCCCAAATTAGCCAACGACCCTTCACGCATAAATTTTAGGATAAAATTACCATTATCAGCATTGTCCCATTTTCTAAAATATGATAAATAATAATTATTATTGTTCCTATTGCCATAGTGACAGGAGTCTGCTTCACATGCTTCTGTCACTCAACTCACACCAAAATCCATTGTCAAAGACAATTTTTAGAATTTAATCGGATGCACCTGCATCAAACTCCCCAGGGACAAAGATCATGTGCTTTGGCACATGTGTTATTATGCAAAATTAAACAACCTTTTCTTCCTCCTTTTCCATACTTCCTCTATCTCATATGCTTCACTCTTCCAACCTTTCTGTACAACACTATAGGCTACTCTCACATGGTTGTCAACACTTACCATCCACCTCCACATTCTAATTCTTCTTTCATCAAACAAATCAAATGTAAAAGTTATAACTACATCTAATGCATCCTCAACACTTATCATACCTTCATCATACTCAACATGCTCATCAATCATATTTTCCAGCCATTCTACCTTCATGATCATCTGCTGCAACACCAACTCATTTTCAGCTTCATCCTTCACCATCAACTTTGCATCATCTTCATTCTTAATTTTTGCAATCAATTCTGCATCATGGTCTTCAATCTTCTCTGTTGTCCTACTCATGCTCACTTCTTCAATCTTCTCTTTCCATTCTTTCTTGATGGCTTCCAACTGCTTCCACAAATCTACTTCAGCATTCTCTATTGTTGCTCCATCTTCTTCTTTGATTGCACTCTCCTTTTTCTTGTCCTCTTCCTTTGGAGCTATGGTTGTTCCACTTTCATCCTCTTCAACACATACTTTTGATGTCTTCTTTTCCCATACTCTTTTATTCCACTCTTCCGCTCTTCTGTCATACCTACATCTTTCACTTTGCCTTTGTCTGCATTATTGCCTTCTCCAATATTTATTTCTCCTTATTTCTTTTTCATCTAACAATCTCCTCATATTCTCCTCTTCATTATGAATTTTATGCAAAGCTTTGTCAACATACAAATCAGATTTTGTTTCTCTTACCTTCCATACACTTGGCTTCTCTTGCTACAACTTCACTATTTGCTCCTTTTCTTTCTTACCATCCTCCACTGGATTTATCATGTTTCTATCTCCTTGGAGTTTTCTCTCCTTTTCATGCCTACAACCCATTGTCTTTTCTGCAACACATTTGTCTGCTACTTCTTGCTTCACTACCTACACTTTTCTACTGGACTGATGTCGTCTATTTGTTACACTTGAGCTTCTCTTCACTTTCTCTATCTTCATTCTCCAATCATTTTCTCTAGGCCTCTTTGCTAGCCAACTCTTTCTTGCATCAAGTTGCCATTGATTCATCTGCAAATCTCTCTTCCTCTGCACTTGCTTGTTAGCATAAACATAATCAAAAGAGTTCAATTCTCTACAACCTTTTTCATCAATCTTTTTCCTTTACCAATGTGGCACTACATATCCATGATCCACAATCACATTTACATACTCTAATTTCTTTTCCTTATCCATTTGGCTATTCATATTCTCATTTCTACATACATGATCAAAAATATAATTTTTACCTCCATTCTTTTGTGCAAGGATCTGTTGTCCCAAATTTCCTTCTCCTTTAGCTTCTTGGCTTTTCATCTTCTCTTCTTCACAAGCATCTTGTGCTTCTGCTGCAATTTCTTCACATGCATCATAAAACTCTATGGTTTCCTCTTCATCCTCATCATCAATCTGAATATTTTTAGCATCTATCTCCTCTTCATTTTTATGCACTCTGTAATGTACCTCTATTGCAAACTCTTTGTGGTATTCTGCTACCATCAATCTTTCCTCATTCACATCTTCCACTCTTTCTTCAAGAGCTATTCCTGCCCCATCTTTCATCATCTTCAATGTCTCCTCCTTGACCTTCTTCATCACTTTCCTTATCCCTACATACAAATCTACAAACACAACATTAGCAAATAAAATGAGAGGCTGCATTGTCTCTTTCAATGCCCTCCTCATGGAAATTCTTCCTTCTTCACTTCTCTTCTTCTGAAGTACTACATGCTACACCTTTTCCTCTTTCTCTTTTCTCATGTTCTCTTCAATGAGAACTCTTTTGACCTCTTCCATTCTATGTTGCTCCAATGGAAACTCTCTATTGTCCCATCTTTTTGGGAATCTTCTCATCTTCTCTTATTAAGTCTTTTCTACTCTGCCTTTTTCTCTTCTTCGTAATCTCCTTTACCAGCCATTTCACTTTCTTCTCCATTGGCCATACTTAATAATATCCTTAGTCTTGTTCTTTATACCATTGTTTCACCATCATCAAATCTCCCCTCAACATTGCCAATTCTCTTTTGAATTCTTCATCTGTCATCCTCTTCTCTTCTTTCCTCTTGTCTCTTTTTGTGAGACTCTCTGTCTTCACCTACTTTTGCATCTTTCTATCTTCTTTCATCTTCAGACACCTCACCTAGGGCTTCTTTCTTTCTCCACTATGCCCAGTCCTTTTGGTTCTACACACTTCAGTATTCTTCCTTGTAGTTGCCTCTCTTCAGTGATCTACTCAGCACTCAAGACCAACCTTATGCTCTGATACCAAACTGATAGCATAGATCCTCAAAAGTCATGGTCCTTAGAATCTTCAATAGAGAAATAAATTCTCTGTCCATCTACAGTGGGATTTCATATAACTTTTGTCAATGAAATGACAGGAACTAGACAGTAATATAAAGATTAACCAAAAATATTCAAAGCATTACAATAGGAGCTTAAGAAATATTCATTAACATGATCATACTCTATAGTCCTGACTTGCTACAGGAACACACCCTCAAGCTACAGAATAACGTAACAAGACTTCCATTCAAAACAGTCAAATCAACTTCTTTATTACAATATCAATTTTTTTTAATACATTTAATCTATTTGGCCTATGGCCACACTTGACTCAATAGTTCATTCATTCTCCTCCTGTCACTATCTTCCTCTTGTATCCCTCCACCAATATCTTCGATCCTCTACAATCGCGACCCTCATACCTTTATGGCCTACATTCTATCAACACTATGCTACCTCACCCAAATTGACTCTTACCTCTACAATATTCAGCCTTTCATTTCTTTATGTGGCCTATTTGTCTATCTACCCATGACCTCTTTTTATGGACGCTCCTCCATTAATCACCTACCTCAGAGAATATGTGGCCTCATTATTGCCGCTCTCTCCATCCTTCCCATATCAGCTTCTGTCTTGATTTTATTAGTATTTCCTTGTATTATCAGGCACCTCTCCATTAGGTATGTTACCTCTCTATTGTCACCTACTTCTCACCATCGATGGGCTCCTCATTCATTTTTGTCACCCCTTACCATGCCATCCTCTGAATATGACTGCCACCTTTCTTAATGACTGTTACCTTCTTACGTTAATCAGCCTTTCTATTTTACAACAGCCTCACCAATTGACCTTCACATGTGCATGGCCTCTCTCTGCTATAACAACCTTTTTCTAATTTTTATCGGTCTCTTCCTCTCCTTAATGCCTTTTACCACCTTACACTAACAACCATTATGGAATCTTCCTTAATACACTATCAACATTGTCCCATTTTCTAAAATATGATAAATAATAATTATTATTGTTCCTATCGCCATGGTGATAGGAGTCTCCTTCACATGCTTATGTCACTCGACCCACACCAAAATCCATTGTCAAAGACAATTTTCAAAATTTAGTCAAATGCCCTTGTATCAAAAGGGATATCCTCAATAGAAGGGCATTGATTATATGAAGAGACCTTTGCACCCAAAGCAAAGATCAAAACAATCAGAGTTGTTTGTGCATTGGTAGCATAGAAAGGATAGAAGCTTCAACAAATGGATGTCAACAATGCTTTTCTAAATAGTGATCTAAAAGAAGTATACATGACCCAACCAAAATGTTTCATTAATGAGCATCATCCTCAAAAGGTATGTCATCTCATTAAGTTACTTTATGGGCTTAAGAAATCCCATAGGGCATGGTACATTAAAATAGATGACCATCTATTACAACATGGTTTCACCCATTGCCCCTCATTCAAATTTGTATATTAAGAAGGTAGGAACAGAGATTGTCATTCTTGTTTTGTATGTGGATGATCTTGTGATCATAGGAAGCTCAGACAATCTCATCTATGATGTAAAGAATGATCTAAAGAAATCCTTTGACATGATAGACTTTGGGCTACTTCACTACTATCTTGGCTTGGAGATATGGCAAAAGAAGCATCACATTTTTATTTCGCAAATGAAATATGCCAAGACACTCCTAGAAAAGTATGGGATGTCTGATTGTAAATCTATGTCCACTCCAACGGAGAAAAGTTTGCAAAACTCTCAATTCTAGGTTTTACCTCAAGTAGATGCAACTCTCTATAGGAAGCTTGTTGGGAGTAGATCATTTAGTTGACTTATACCAGACCGGACTTATGCTTTGATGTCAACTATATTTTGAGATTTATCAAGGAGCTAAAAAAATGTCATTGGGTTGCAGCAAAACATGTTTTGAGATATATCAGATAAATAGTTGATTATGGTTTGGAATACAAGAAGAACCCTTAGTTCTTCTTCTAGGGTTATACCGACTCAAACTATGTTGGATTTGTTGATGATAAGAAGTCAACTACAGAATTTGTTTGTCATCTCAGATCTACACATATCTCGTAGATTATTAAGAAGCAAACTATTGTTTCTCTTTCATCCAATAAGGTTGAATATCGTGCCACACAAGGAGCTATGTGTGAAGCAATTTGGTTACGTCACATTCTAGCTGACATGGACATTATGGAGATTCCTAAAGAAAAGCCACCCATTCTTTATTGTGACAATCAGAATGTGTTGAAGCTTGTGAAGAATCTAGTTTTCTATGAAAGAACAAATCATATTGAGGTCAAATGTCATTACATTCGAGAACATTACTTGAACCACCACATCTAGCTCTAGTACTACCCAATAGATTCTGAAATACTTGATATACTCACCAAAACTCTTGGGAAGGTGAAATTTGAGTTGTTTCAGGGGTACATTTACAAGAACAATGTAATAAGGGGGGAATGTTAGTGTAGCATTTCATATTAAAATGTTTAAATAAATAAACCACTGGACTTAGTTTAGACAACAGTTATGGTTATTCATGTTATGTAGTTACAACTAGTTATGTAGTTATATCAATTGTTTTTCTCTTGTATAAATGGTTCTATTGTTCATCAAATAAGGCATCAAGTATTTACCTTTCTCAACCTCTTGAATGTATGAGACCCTTGTAGGAACAAAACTGATTTTCACATTTACCCTAGTGTATATTATTCAAAATTTATATCCCTTGAGTTTTCAACCAATCTTGAAAATAAATTGGGGCTTGCCAATCCATCTATACTAGGAGAACATGTACAAGTGTTGAGCAAAATTATGCAAGCATGTACTTAGACAAGACATATAGGTAGCTAAGGAAAAAGGGATCATGAAGTGGGATAGGAATAATACAAATGGTGATGACTTTGTCAGAATAAATATCCTAGTGAGATAGTTGATTAAATGGCAAGATGTAAGGTGTAAGTTTTAGTTTAACTATGGCAAAATACATATGCTTATGTGCACAAAACCCATTCATAATAATGTCAAACTAGAAGGATGAGACAAATATCTAGACATTAATAGAATACATATGTTTATGCCCACAAAACCCATTCTTAATGATACCAATACAAAAGAATGAGATGGAAATGAGACTTTGACAGAAGTCATATAGAACAGTACTTTGTAGTAGTATGTGGTTGATCTTTAAAAAAAATCTCAACAGGTTTGTACAGAACTACTCATATATTATGGGAATAAATTTCTATGATATGGTATACTCTTGAGTTTATGTAGATAGTTAGTACCCTATGGAGGACCATATCATTGGGAAAATGTCTCAACCTTGCTTTTTCCATATTTGTATTTAATTATATTTTGACAATTTGTAATTATCACTTAGTTGTCATGAAAGTTGCTAAAAGCAACTATGATAACTTGTAAGGTGTTTTTTAGTAGTTAGATTATCTAAAGACCATGAAAAAAGGAAAAGATAAATGGGAACTTGGATAAGATAAGGAATATCTTTTAGTTCACATGTGCACATTGAAAAGGTAGATAAAATCACAAGTTAGAAGAGGAAGTTTATTATTTAATTCCTCTTGATTAGGTGTTGTGATTTTTGCATGGATAAGAATGCCTAAATTAACTAGAGGTTTCTAGCATATGTTTTCAGAAACCATTTGTGTTTTGTGGTTTTTCTCATACCTATATATTAAGTGAAGGAGATATAAGTTTTAGGAAGCAAGTTGTTGAAGGAATGAAGTGTTGCGGAAATTCAAAAAGAGTAGTTGGTTGATGTAACTCATTTGAAAGATTAATACAAGATAATGATCTGTTTGGGTGTGGAGTTTTTTCCTGCAAGGGTTTCTCCATGTAAATCTTGAGCTATGGTTTGCATCTATTTTCTATAATCATTTTCTTGTTCATCTATGATTTATCACTATCTATTTGCTTGGATGCTTAAAATATTCAATACATTTTCACTGTAAAGTTTTATTCTATTTTCTACACCTATGCTGAGGTATAGATGCACCTTACATTCTAAAATATTAGAAATCATTTGTACCATTCCCTAAAAGGTATACGTGCACCAGGATTAGGTGATTTTGGTAGGATAGATGCTCTATACTTCCATTTGACATTAAGAAAAAGAGATAGGATAAGTAACGAGTCTGAAGGGACTTTGGTGGAATAGATACTTCTTAGACATACTATCTAAGAAGTGTGAAGAAAACACCGACCATGACACCAAAGGCCTCTCAACCTAACATCTAAGGATAAAGGAAAAGGAAGAAAATAAAAGAAAAGAAGCATTACACTGACCTCCTCACGAATGGCCTCTTAGAAGAGGAGTGTATCTATAGAAATGCTCTATACTATTTTTCTAGTTTTAACATGCATATCATAGAAGGCCACATCATGACTCATTATGGCTTCCAAATACTTGTACCTAGCCCTTGCAGCCCGTCATTCCCTAGTATGCATCCAATATCCTATTTCTATCCGAATTAGTATTACTATGACATGAACAATGTTACATCCTTCACACTAATTTGGTCTAAATAATATTAAAAGTCATTTCCTTTCTCTCGCTCACCTCCTAATACTTTTAGCAGCACATTCTCAATGTTATGTGTGAACATCTATCTACTTTTCTACATTTTTTATAAATAAGGGAGTTACATTGAATGTTCCTTTTGTCTATTCTAAGATAGTTGTACATTTACAGTTCAATTTACTTGTTTCAATTATTTTCTCTTTGTACTGTTCATTAATAATCCTCAAAACAAAAAAATATCAAAGGCTCTCTGAGGGTGTTAGTGAGGGTGTTAAAGGTGCAGTTTTGACATACAGTGTATAAGCTTTGTACATTTATGATTGCAAAGAGTTTTTGGATATTTATGATTAACACTTAGCATAAACACCTACATTAACACTGGAGGTTCAAACCTGTGAGCTCTTTAGCCCAACAGGGGTTTGAACCCTTGTGGTCGCCACTACAAACAAGCGACTTAACCACTGAACCATACCCTTAACAACACAAAGAGTTTTTGGATTTATTAGTTTTATTTAAACATTATTGTGTTCAAGTTTTTGGATGTAGTATATACCAACAATAATTTTTTATTGTAAACTTTTAAATTATATTTTAACTTTATTTCTAAACAATGGTAATAAAGTTTGAAATTCTCACCACTGAGATTTTATAATTAATGTAATTTTATTTTTTGACAGTAATTTTAATTTATTTATATTTAAAATGATAAAAAATGCCTTAAAATTATATAGTTAACTTTTCATATAATATTATATAATTAATTTTAACTATTTAATGTTTTATATAATATATAAAATTATTTTTGTTAATAATTTAACTTCAATTATTATTTTCATATTTCTAATTATTTGTGTGCATCAATAGGCTTTTTTTAGAATTAGAGGTTTGGGACACTCTACATTTTACTTGGTGAATGGCAAAGAAAATAAGCCCACGTCACTAAAGATTGGCAAGTAGTTTTGGCAAGAATTCTTGTTACAAAAAACACTCTTTAGCAAATTCAAAGGCTACTCTTAAGCATAATTTAGTTCAACATTCAAAGGTTAATTTTGACCAAAAAAAGGACAAATATTTAACACTTTTTGGTAGGGATGAGGTGTAAAATTATTATTGATTGTTTGACCTTTGAACTGAATCATATTTTTAAATAAAAGTGTATTGAAATCAACAACTCTCAAACTTAATTATATAATAAAGAAATTAATAAAATCATTGCTTGATTAATGAGTTGATATCATGGAATTCAATGCAAGACATTAATTTGACCAATTCTCTACTCAAAAGATTTCCTTTTTGGGAAGGTATTGTTTCCTACACAAATGAAAATTATGGACGAGTTGCTCGAGCATACATTGTGGCCAAAGAAGATAAATTGTTTATAGAGGAATTCCAAAAGAAAATGATTGCAAACAATCCTCTACAAATGTTATATGAGATAAGGATCAAATCACTCTCCATTCTTTTGCAAGCCTCATTAACTTGCTCACATACTCCTACAAATTGCTAATATAGGCCTATGTAACTAGTGTTGTGCCTTATTTTCTTTTTAATTGTTATGTTCTTTCTTTAGATTTAACTAATAATAAGAATCACAATAGCTATATAATATTTGAAAATCTTGTAAAGAATAGCCTTACCAAATGAGAATCTTGCCAGCTACTCATACTTTATGAATGAAAGCCTAGGCCAATATTGCCTCATTCCTAAGAAGCATTAAAATTTATAATATTGGTGTTGTGGGCATCCATCAATCATTTAATTTAATTTAGAAGGAAGCATGCCTCTATTAAAGTGCAAGGAAAACAAAATATTTTTCAAAACTATTTGCATTAAATAAATGTAAATTAAATATAATTTGATTTAGATTAAATTTGGTTTGATAAATGAATAATAAAATATATTATAATTAAAAAAGAGGATGGTGCGTTTATCTCTAAAATTAATGATGAAATAATATTACTAATCTTGTGCAAAATTTATTTACTACAATGTAGAAATTGATTGTGATGAATGTTTCAGAGATTGTGTAATCTCAAAATTATGTATAGTTCAATCTTGCACCCTTGGGTTCAACCCTAATCCATGTGGATTCAATCTCATGCATGGAATTAAATTGTGCCACTCGGAAGTGGTCTGATAGAATGTTGCTTCAATAATTCTATTCATGTTCATTCCTTTAGTAGTTGAACACGTAGTCAAGGTGGTGTTTATAGACACCTTTAGGAGATTGCCTAATCAATCAGGAACATGTTCTCTTAGGTTAACCCCCTTGTTGAGAAGGGTTAATGGTATAAGGAATATCAAAGATAGCATACACAAGCATGCAAACTTCATCATTTCTTTCATCTTCATTTCTAACTTCAATGTAGGACAATTTCTTTTCTTGACACTTATTTCCACAATTGTACTTTTTATCACATTTTTAAAAAATAATCCTTGGGTCAACCCATAATAGTGTATCCCACTTTTTGACCAAAGTGGGACATTGAAATCAACATTTTTAACCAAATTTTCACTTTCTAACACCTATAGCAACTAAACTGTTAAGAATTTGAAAATGATGTGAACTAGTATTTTTGAGATTTTGTGTGTAGATTCTAACTGTAATTTTTTTAATTTTAATAAATAATTTGTGAATTTTTTATGTAACTTTCAATAACTTATTTTTTATGTAACTTTTGATAACTTATTTTTTATAGTTAACAATATTTTGAAAAAGTGACATTTATATCATACATCATAACTTTTTTATAGAAAGGATAAAATTATAAATCTTTAAGCATAGATTTGTAACACTAATATTTAACTATGCACATATATTTTTTCATAATTTTTGTTGGATATTTTTTTAATTAATTTTTGAAGTGAGATTAATTATAATTCAAACATAGGTTTATACCATACAATATAATTTTTTTGTATGTATCTAAATTAACTTATTTTTTTTGTTTAAACAAGGATATCAATACCTAGTGTGCAAATATTTTTCATAATTTTTTTTTTTCATAATTTTTTTTATTTTTCCACATGTGTGGAATAGAGACCTTGATGTTCAGTGAAAAACTTGTGTTCACTAGAAAATAGAAAATAAATATAATATTTAAACAAAATATATTTGTCTTTTAAAAAAATCAAATATATTCAAAATCATCCTTTTTGGAAAGATTATATACTAAGGGTTACATGCAAAATAGAATTTATAGTTGGATTTATTTGATCCCAAAAAATTGAAGCAAATTTGGTTTTTATCACCATTTTGATAGGTGCAGAGGAGACTCCATCAAGGATTTGATTTAATAATGGGGGGTTCTTTTTGAGGGGGTTGATCTAAGGGGTTTTTTATCTAACCCCTTTAGATGGAACCTCTCAAGGCTTAAATCATTAATTTTTTAAAAAAATATGTGATTTCAAACAAAATCAGGATGTCCCATAACTGGGACACACTATTGTGGCAGCACCCCCTTTTGCTCTCTTTTCTTTAATTCATTAAGGAGTTAGTTTGGTAGGTTGATGAAATGATTGTGTACGAATGATGGATCATATCTCTTATACTTGTGAATGGTTGCCTAATGGTGACTAGTGCTCTATCCTATGATTTACATGTCATGACCATAGAATCGAACATAAAACTTGGATTAAAAAAGTACATGTAATGTCCCTTTTCTAGTCCACTCCAACATTCTTGGAGAATTCCACCATCCTTGGATAGTGCCAACTTCCTATGGATGGAAGACCTATGTGCTTAAGGTGTTGGTAGTGTTAGATCAGGAAAGTATAATTGCACCATTTTAATATTTTCATAGACTTTGGGAATGATGTGTAGAAAATAATTAAATAATTAATGTAAGTTGTCAAAATCTTGTTTTATAAAGGCAAATTATGTTTAATTGTTTTAAAAGGTTGGAAAATATCATAAAGTGTTTTTAAAAGAGGGCCAAAAGTGATAACACTAGGCAATGGTACACAAAGTGATGACTTACAAAATTGTTTTAAAAGTGTGTTACAAAAGTGATGTTGAAAATGGGGATTAAAAGTATTATCAAATTAAAAGACTCAAAAGTCACTTTATTTTTATTATTGGAGGGAAAAAGTGAGAATATGGAAAATAATATTTTTTTACCCTAAAAGTGCCTATAAAAGGAGGAGTTGTGCACACAAGAAGGATTCTAGTGTATTATCAATTTCTTATTTTCCTAAGAATGAATGAGAGTTCTTCTTTATTTTCCCTAGGATGAAAAACCTTTGACAAGATGATTTTGAGGATGAAAACCCTCCTAGCCATTTAAGTAATTCCATCTAGGGATTACTTGTGTGATGCAAGTTTGGATTTGGGGTTCCTTTAGGGTGATTTCATATAGAGATCACTAGTGAGATAAATGTTGCAATGTTTTAGTTTTATGGAGTTGATTGAATATCATTTTTAAATTTTTGGATTAGGTTCACTTTGAAGGATTCATATTATTCTAATTGTTTGTAGATCAAATCATTGAATTTCTATTGTACCTAGGGAATATTGTGGTTTGGAAAGGCCCATGTCATTCCTGCTCTTGGCTATACCATTGCATTTAAGGAATTTCCTTACATGTCTACATCATTTGTAATGGATTTTTTATTATTGGTATGGGTGAATAATATTCTAGGGAGGTTGCAACTATTTAGAAGGGTCTTTAATCATATTTTTATAGTTGTACCATTTGATGTGGGTTTCGTACCATTGCTGTAATGTGTTATACAATTTTCTAAGGGGGTTGTAGTAGTATCTTTGGGATTGTTGGGGGTTGTACCATGTGATAGTAGCAACTGTACAATTTAGTTTAGTATTTTGTGTAGAGTTTAGTGATTGGGTCTGTGCAGGATCATGGGGGTCCAAAAAGTGGCGATGTGATGACCAAAATTTTACCCTTGTGGCTGACAACTTTTTTTTCATTTGAATTTGATGAAATGAAAAGGGTTTATTGAAAAAATTGTCAGCTTTCCACCAATATAAGATATGCCTTATTTTGAATTTAATAGTTAATTATTATTGATTTTCTACATACATTATGACTAAAGTTCTGATTAATAGGCTGATTGAAAAACTTCTATAATTTTCAAACTATTTTACATTTTTCAAATCTAAAAGATGCATCACATTCTATGCTTCGCTTACTATAGGATATAAAAAAATGAATTTCATTAATTTTTGATCAAGTTATGGTGGTCAGACAAACATGTTTTAATAATTTTGAAATGTTCTAATAAAAAATCATAACTAATTATTTACTTGCAAATAAATTACAAAATGAATGTGGCACATCCAGGCATGTGTCCTCTACTTATATTGAAAGTTTCAGAAAAAATATTATTTATTTCTTGTACTTAGGTTGGTCAGACATACACCTGTTTTTTATCTTTTTCCTAAAAATTTAGTACTATTGCATTGAAATTTCAAATTTTTACAAAATAGATTTACTATTTTCTAAAAAAGGACTAGTAGCCTAGAAACTACATTCAATTTGTTACAAATTATGTTCTTACATGTTTTTCAAATTATATTAATAACCTATTTAAATTTTTATATCAAGTTGCCTAACTTTATTTTTTTGAATTTTCATTGCGACTTAGGGGCCTAGTTTAGACCCCCATGATCTTGCACTAACCTAATTGTTTAGTCTTGGGTTAGTATTCTACCTTCATAACTCCAAAATCAAAGTTTACAATGAGTTTTTTTCTATCTTGGCTTGACCAAACCACCTAGAGTTTCTATTATTTTATTTTACTAATTATTCCTAAAATAATCTTTTCTGTAGTAATTGATATTTTGTTGATTTGAATTAATTCTAGTAGTATTTCTATTGGTGCTTTTAGTATAATTTATCAATAGTTTCAGTTTCATTTTTAATTTTAAATCTAGATGGTATTACTATTAGATAGCATTAAATTTAATTTTGTAAGAATCCTCTAAGGTTTACCACCATATCCCTTTGCATTTGGATTTTTTCCAACTTGTTTGGCATTGAATGGGTCCACTTGTTATTGATCAATTTGGCTTGATCTAACTTGCTTGTAATCTACTAGTGGCTTTGAGCAAACATGCATACTTGTTCATCAAAGAGGTGTTGATCTAGCTAGCTATGCCACTTGTATGCTCTGGTCAACTATGCCACCTATTTACTATTCTAGCATTGCATTCGGTTAGTGTTTTTTCAAACATCGTATGCTCACCTTACCCACATTGGGATCTAGGTGATAAGAAAGTGTGAGTTCTTGCATTTGCATCATTCAAATAGTATAAAAATCCAAACAAATAGTTGGGAATATTACAATGCACCTCATGTTGGATGTGATCCTTGAGCCCTCCTAGAAACAAGCCATTCAAATTTTCATCTATGATGATTTCCACTCACAATGATAGATTTTGGAACTACTGAATATAATTCTTGATAGATCCTATTTGGTTTAATTTTTCTAATTGGTTGAAGTAGTTCGTTGCCATGCTATCATAATAGTGTGACTATAATTCATTATAAAAACTAACCAAATTGACACTAAGACCCTTCTTCTTCTTAGCACAAAGCTATAGATACCAAATGAACTACTCCAATTCTAAGTATAAAGATGCCATTACCGCCTTTTGTCCATATTGAATTTGATGTACATAAAAAAATTCTTCATTTGGTTTATCTAAGTGACTAGATCCTCCCCATCAAACTTACATGTTTCCACTTTTAGAGTCAAGTTACATGGTTCTGAATGGGTATTAGTCGAAGGAAGTGGCAATGACATATTTAGGATCTCATTAAGTTGTGTATTAGTGGTTGGTGGTTGATTTAGTAGATTTTGTTGTAAGCTCAATAATTGATCAAGTCTTTTTCTGATCTCTAGTCTGGAATAGGTGATTAAAGTTGGTTATATCAACTTGTAGCTTGTGTACACTATACTCAAGTTGTATAAGTTTGTGATTTGTCAAAGAAAACCCTAGAATAGAAGATCCCTCAATTCCCATTTTGGCTCCACATCCTCTTTTTTAGGTGTTCTTCCTAGTGTGTATGAATTCTTGCCTCAACCTCTAGTCCTTGGCCTCGTCATGATGCAACAAAATAGTTTTGCAAAAAATTAAACAAAAATATCTAAATAAGCTAAAAAAATTATTATTATTTGCCTATGCCTAGAACATTTTAGAAAAGTTGTCCAAGAAAGTTGTTGATTTGCAAGCTCCTTGGGAGTGAATTTGGTGAAAACTATAATTTCATAATAACTCCTTCAAATGGTCTCAAATTTGGATTGTAGTAGCTTCAATATGTCTCTAATCAATCCTCAAAATTTTAGATGAAAACTTACCAAAATGAATGAGATATGAGGTTCATAATCTAACCTCCTAAATTCAAAAAAAAAAAAAAAAAAAACTTTGTTTTTACCTTGTACATGCCAAAATTATGCTCTAATACCCCTTTTAATGACAATAACTTCCATATATGGTGCAAATATTTGAGAGCAATAAGCCATTTTGAGGGGGAAAGCCATATAAGACTAATAAATAATCATATAACTTAATTAAAGGTTATGCTAGACAAAAGACAACTACAAATATCCCCATGAGTGTAATAGGATAAGAGCATAGCATGATCCTTTTCTTGAAATTTGTGTTACCTTGATTTGGGTTAATCCAACATTGTGTGGGTTTACTCTAGTAGTGTAAATTTAACCCAAAATTTAAATTAAAAGTCCATTTAACTCCTACGAGATTTGAACTTGCGACCTCTCTTTCAAGAGAGCAAGTTTTTCACATATAGAGCAACTCAAGATGTATAAAATATAAAGATTAAAATATTTAATACCGTATTGTGTGCGGATTTCTTTATTTCACATTTCTGTACAAGAATAACAAAGTCTATGATGGTCATTCGTATTGTCAGTTGTTCCTTGCACAGCAAAAGAAAAAAGAGAGGAAAGAAAAAGTGGGGAAAGAGAATATTTAAATTTGATTTGTGCTATGTCTGGTTTATAATGTTTTTATATTAAAGCGAGGCAAAAAACTAAAGTGGGGAAAGAGGGAAGTGCTTGCTCTTTCAGCGATAGACACATGAATCCGTGTTTAAGACGAAGCATACACTGGACGCAAAATGATTATAGGCGAATATTTACTTGACCGGTCCAACGGGGCAGGCGAAACTTACGCCTATCAATCGGAGTTAAAATCAAGATTTAAATTAAATTAGACCATATGTCCACGTAATTTTATCTCTAATTTTTTTAATTTTTAAATACAATCACAAGTTACAACTACAAAAGCGGGAGCCCCTCTTCCATTTACAAGTTATCTATGCTAATGCCATATATATCCTTCAGTTCTCTATGCATCTACTATAAAGACTTCTTTCGCAACGACGACGGGTGAGCAGTTGCAATTCTAGGCGCATTAATTCCACTTTCAGATATGAAGAATTGTAAAGGTCAGTTCATTGTTTTACTCATCTTCACTACTTTTATCTTTCTTACATTCTCCTCAAATGACTTGCAATACCAGAAGCAGATTGATGCACAAGCTTTGCTTCAATTAAAAATGTCTGTAAAGAGTGATCCATTTCTTTCCTTATCCAACTGGGTAAATGGAAATAACATTTGCAACTGGACTGGAATAACTTGTGATCACAATCAATTGGTTGTGAGTGTGGTTCTCAAATATAAGAGTCTGGCTGGGACGATTCCCCCTCACATCGCCAATCTCTCCTTCCTTACAATTCTCGACCTCTCTCACAATCGTTTCTTTGGCCATATTCCTCACCAGCTTGGTAAATTACACAAGCTGCAGTACATGAAGCTGTATGAAAACAGTTTGCATGGTTCAATTCCAGTTACTCTGCGTGCATGCACAGATCTTTTACAACTCCGGTTAGATCATAATTTCTTGGACGGAAGCATTCCGCCAGAGCTGAGTTCCCTGCAGAAATTGCAAAAGCTTCACCTTTCTTTCAATAATTTGAGTGGTATTATCCCCCAAGACTTGGCAAACTGCACTGCGCTTAAAGCCTTAGCTCTTGGGCATAATCTTTTAACTGGCACTATCCTCAAGTCCATCAGTAACTGCACAAATTTGCGTTTCTTGTCTCTGTCCGAGAACGCGCTTGAAGGACCAATTCCAGCTGAGATATTAACAGCATTGAGCAGATTACAATATCTGGATCTGGGTTCCAACAAACTCAATGGAAGCATCTCCATGGAGATTGGCAAATTATGGAGACTCAGGGTGATTTTCTTTGATAAGAATAGTCTTACAGGGAGCATTCCCATTGCCCTGGCGAACTGTTCATCTCTGGAGGAGTTGGCTTTGTCTACGAATCACTTGTATGGCACCATTCCATCAGAATTGTGTTCACTTACCCGACTGCAGAAACTGTTGTTGGGTAATAATAGCCTCGGAGGATCGATTTCTTCTCTCATGAACTGTACTGAAATGAATATATTGGGTCTACGTGGCAACAACATTGAAGGTACAATTCCAGAGGTTATAGGTTATAAGCTCTCCAAATTGCAAAAGATTGATCTGGCGCAAAATCAGCTAAGCGGGATCATCCCAAAATCTCTAGGAAATTGTTCCGCTCTCAATTTTCTTCAATCAGCATACAACAATTTGAGCGGAGCAGTACCCAAAGAATTGGGGATGCTGACTCGTCTACAAGTACTTACGCTTGGTGGAAACCAGTTGAAGGGAAATGCTTTTCCTTTTTTGTTAAATTGTACAGAATTGCAGCTCCTTGGACTGGAACGTAACAAGTTCATGGGCTCCATTCCTGCCGATATTGGCCTCAAGCTCACCAAGTTACAACAATTTGTTGCGTCAGGCAATGAGTTCAGTGGGGGGATCCCAAAGTCTCTAGGAAATTGTTCTCAGCTCTCACTTCTTTCTCTGTCAGCGAATATGCTAAGTGGTGTGGTGCCTCAGGAATTGGGAATGCTAACTGTTCTGCGGAGACTAGTGCTTGGCCATAACAGCCTGTCAAACGGACACTGTGCTACAATGTGTGCATTAGATGTACTTTCCAACTGCTCCAATCTCGAAGTCCTAGATCTACCGGAAAACCAATTCATTGGCACTTTGCCAAGGGGCATAGGAAACATCTCTCCCAGGCTATCATGGCTCTCCTTGTCCAACAACAACATCACTGGCAATATACCAGAAGAGATTGGCAACCTTACTGGCTTAACCTTTCTATATCTCGATGGTAACAGTTTTATTGGGAAAGTTCCGAGGACATTAGGCCGTTTGAAGCATATACAAGCGTTGAACTTGAGTTCCAACAATTTGCAAGGCAACATTCCGCCGGGGTTAAACATGCTTGAAAACCTGGAATACCTATGGCTTTCGCTAAACAATATTTCTGGCAACATTCCTTCATATTTGGGAAGTCTGCAACAACTGAGGACACTTGACTTAAGTCATAACGAGCTCACGGGAAAGATACCGAATGCCATTGGGCAATGTTTCCGCCTGGAGAAGATTGACCTCTCATACAACAGCCTCACAGGAAATATCCCTATGGAGATCTCAAGCCTCCATTCATTGGTGTTCGGTCTCAATTTTTCACACAATTCATTGACAGGAAGATTGCCTTCACTGGGAGGAATGCAACATGTTCAAGACATAGATATCTCTGCTAATAAACTCTCAGGACCCATCCCTGGCGATATTAGCAGTTGCGTGGAATTGCAAAACCTGAACCTTTCAAAAAACAAATTGGAGGGAATAGTGCCAATATCAATAGGGCACCTTAAAAGCCTTGAAAACATTGATTTGTCTTTCAATGAGTTGTCTGGGCCAGTGCCACGCTCTATTGCAAATCTCACCATGCTGAGCCATTTAAATTTCTCATACAACAACTTGAATGGATCAGTCCCAAATCAAGGAGCCTTTAGAAATCTAAGCGTAACATCATTTTTGGGAAATCCAGGATTATGTGCACCCTCAGGCTGGTTGAATTTACCAAATTGCACAAGCTCTGCCAAAAAACATAATTGGTTCAACAGGAGTGTTGTCTTGGTTGCTTCAATTGGCACATTGTTCGCATTGTGTTGCATTTTGGGGGCATTTTATATTTTCTACACAGGAATTAAAAGAGCACCGATTATAAATAGTTTGTTGGGACGAGGTTTCATGCAAATTTCTAGTCAGGAACTTCACAGAGCAACCGAAGGATTTAGCGCCGCTAAATTACTAGGTGAGGGTAGCTTTGGATCCGTTTATAAAGGACTCTTGGATGATAACACATTAGTGGCTGTTAAGCTATTCAATCAGGACCGTTCAAATTCATACAGGAATTTCGTCAGGGAATGCAGAATACTGAGCAAAATCAGGCACCGCAATCTTGTGAAAGTCTTGTCCTCTTGCTCAACTGAAGATTTCAGCGCTCTGGTACTGCAGTTCATGTCAAAGGGGAGCCTAGACCAACTCCTGCACAGGAATGAATCGCAGTGTAGCCTGAGTTTGAAGATGAGACTGAACATTGCACTTGATGTGGCTCACGGGATGGCATATTTGCACCATGATTGTTCTCCTCCTGTTCTTCACTGCGATTTGAAGCCCTCAAATGTGTTAATGGATGAAACCATGACAGCCCATGTGGCTGATTTTGGGCTTTCCCGTCTATTGACGTCCCCTGTTTCTGAAAATAGCAGCACGTCCAGACTGAAGGGAACAGTAGGCTACTTTGCTCCAGGTAAAATCCCAAACCCAACATTCTTTCCAATTTTCAGTGATTTTCTTGACCTTTTTTGTTTCTTCCCCCATGTATTAGTTTTATTCTCAACAATGAAATCATATTTTAACTTTTGCAAGAATATGGTTTGGGAGGACAAGTGAGTACCAAAGGAGATGTCTACAGCTTCGGGATGCTCATCCTTGAAATGGTGACTAAAAAAAGACCTACTGACGATATTTTTTCTGGAGATGCTACTTTGCCCAGATGGGTGAGAAGAGCATTCCCTGAGGCAGTGGAGGGAGTGGTGGACAGAGAGCTGTTGGTTGATCAGTTAGATGTTACTAATTCTACACCTGAAACCATTGCTGAAGAAATGGAATCCTCTGAGCACGGCAATTGCCTGCTTAGTTTTATTGGATTGGGAGTGCAATGCACGAGGCAATATCCAGGGGACAGACCAACAATGAGAGAGGTGGAGGGTATGCTTGAAAAAATAGTGTATGGCAGGGCATATGGCAATTTAGAAGAGCATGCCTCCGTCCAGAATCTGCTGAGTGCAGGCAATCGGGAAGGCCATCCAAATAGTAGCTCAACTTCATATACCGGTCAGAGCAAGAGCACTTAAGCATTGGCTAGGAAAAACTACTGAAATTCTTTCACCAGCAATATCCGTTTAAATAGTTATTTTCACACATACACATGGAAAACTAGTGACTACTTTCAGTAGTAATATATATTTAAATAGATTTTATTATTTAAATACAGTTAAAGCTTCCCAATGATTACAAACCTTATTTGTTTCAGCCTTGTCTGAAATATAGTGACTGAAATCTATTAGTTATGAGGGAGATTCCAAGCCATTTAGGATCAGATTTTGTATGGTGCTTTTTGAGATTTGTGAATTTGAACTTTTTTATTTATTTTTGGACAGTTATCATCCTAAATATGTTTTTTTGGCATTTTCGTTAGCATTATTAAGCTTGTCTGTAATTTCATCGTCATACCAATTTTGAGCCATCTATAAAGCAATATAACAATTTTGAGCCATCATCAAATCGTTACATTTAAGCACACCTTTATTTTAGGTTTCAAGGCTTTGTAAGTTTTGTCTTTAACTGAATGTTAGGGTTAACTCTTTCTAATCTGATCTAGTGTCTGGTTTATTCATTTATTCATTCTACTCTAAGCAACTAGATGAATGATACATGGCAGCAACATCTTTTAAGTTAATGGGAGAAATTTTTAGCCTAACTTCCAAGGTACATTTAAAAATAAAAAATAAAAAATCTAAAAAATAGGGGCTTTTATTTTAGTAAGTAGATTTTAATTTATTTTGTCCCATTTCTTTCATGAAACACTTTACTCCATGAAAACCCTGAAGCATTTGCCATCTGACTGCTTCTTTGGATATTGTCCTATGCTATGTCAGAATCCATGTCAGTTAAGTCTTCAACTGAATGTTAGAGTTAATTCTTTCTAACCTAGTATCTGGTTTATTCATTTTAAGAAAGTAGGCCACGTTTATTGTGTTTTTCTTTGAATGGTTGGAACTATTTAGCTAAATCTAGTTTACTACTTACACAGCCAATTTTTGTAAGTTTGTTTTACTTGTGGAAATTGTGGCAACTTTTGGTTTTGATTAACATTGATGTACTGTACTGTTTGTTTAATGTTCAAGCGGGTTTGGGTAACAACGTTGTTTGTTTTTAATCACTTTTTATTCATTTTTTTACTAGAAGAGTTAGTTTTTATCTGTTTCTATTCAGGCAGATGTCTTAATTTCCCAGTGTTTTGAAATTGTGGTCGGATTTGCATTGTTGTTGCACTTTTTTCGGTTAAAAAAAATTACAGTTAACTAAGTTCCTTTATCAAGAATATCTATTTAAATTAATAAGATCCAATTTAAATGATTCTAAAGGATAATTAGATCATATCTTTTATTTTATTATTTAAATACAGTTAAGTTAAGTTCTTTTATCAATAGTATCTATTTAAATTCATTCGCAAAGTATTGATAGGGTTCAATTTAAACTATTGTAAAGGATAATTAGAGCATTTATTTTAAGTCATTGTATCAAATGACATCTTTCTTCTTTTTTGTTTCAAGACACATAATTAGTGTTGTTGAGTTGTAGAGAACTTTCTTGACAAAGTGTTTTAATTGATGCTCCTTTGGATAGGTAGATTGTGGCTTCCAATTTTTATTGGTAGATTGTGGCATAAAAACTATGTCTCTTGTTGCTTCCAATTTTAAAAATCTCTTAATGGCATGATATTGTCAATTTTTTATATATTAACTAGTATTTTTTAACTTAAATTTCATGTCCTTCAATTTATTTTCCTTTCTTATTAATGTTTATCTCTATTATTTACAAAATAAAATGGTTAATAATAAATTTATTTGATTTTTATTAGTTGGTTGGATTTTTTAATTAGGGCAATCAAATATATGTATATTTGTCTTAATTTTGGAATAGTTGGGAGAAGTATTGGATGGCACATGACCACTACAACTATCATCTAACATTATCTATAGGACAACAATTGTGTCATTATATGCACAAGTGCTTGTACTTGTCAAAATAGAAACATAGAGCATATTGGCCATTGTATCTTGTTTCCACATGCCTTCCTCTATAAAAAAATATATATAATAGATTATATTTTGTACTTGTATTTCTATTTGTATTTCATATAATATGGAAATAGGTATCAACAACAATATATCTTATGACTTCTTAGTATAGTACTATGAAATTCAACAATCTTTGGTGCCCTAAGCACAAAACAATGTCACAAAATCAATTTGAGATAACAATATGATTTGGAAAACACTTGAACAATTACTTGATTGTTTTAAACTCCTTTTGGTTGCAAACAACCCTTTTACATTTTGCAATAGTTGATTGATGTTGCTAAAACATAAAGTCTATGAATGAATGTAGGAAACAAGTTCACTTCTTTTTAGGCATATAAAGTCAAGCTACTTCAGACTAGCCACTAAGTTGTAGTGTGGCTACACTCTAGGAGTTAACACCACACTCTATGTAATATTTTATGTATTACCTCATTTTGTCTACATTTATCCTTTTGTCCTTTACAATTGAGGATATTTCTATCAAAAATTTACTTGTCTCAATGATATTCTATTCTTCTACTTAATAGTTTTGTTAAATATCATACTGGTTTAGTTCAAAGGAAACCTTGGTCTTGTAAATTAATAATTGTATAAGATTGTAAATGTTGGTAAACTTTGTTGTTCATAGAATTACTAGTGTTCGAGTAAGAGAAAATATATGTTTCTAGTATAGACAGAAAGATATGAATTTTAATAAATTTAACATATTGTTAGACCATTGACTAATGAGTATGATCCTTTTGAATTGGATTACTATGTTATTTTTCAATTTGGTATATAAATTGTATGTTTGGTAGATGTGGTTTAGTTTGAGCCCAAAAATATACTAACACATAGAACTATAGTGTAAGGCCCACCTATATCTACTCTTATTAGCACATCTAGTGGTCTTGATTTATGTGATAATGTCATTACACTTAATAATGATGGTGATTCATCCTTGCTTATCTGTTTGATGAATATGTATGTAATCAATTATGTCTAAGTTTATTGTTTTAAGTGCAAGGTTCCCTAACTCTAGGGATCTTGGTTCATGTTATGATTTTTGATAATGATGGGGATTCATCCTTGCTTATCTGTTTGATAAATATGTATCAGTCAATTGTGTCTAAGTTTATTGTTTTAAGTGCAAGGTTCCCTAATCTACTCCTAACTCTAAGGATCTTAGTTCATGTTATATTTTTTGTTATGCTTAAAGTTGGTGATCATGGTGATTGGTCCTTGCTCCTTTGATAAATTTCTCTTATAAGGACCCTCAAAATGTTTATTATGTCATAGGTGAAAATTTAATATGATTGTTTATTGTAATATGATCGTGTATAGGTTACAAAATATTATGTTTTGAAGGAATCCATGGGGAAGCATTTTCATAGCTCTATTATTGAAATTTGAAACAAATGCGATCAATTAAACTTAAAATGAGAAAAACAAATGCTATCAATTAAGTTTTAATGTGAGAGAGAGAGAGAGTGAGAGAGAGAGAGAAATCTATGTTCTTTTCAATTATTTATGCTTCTTCAATTCCTGTGCGTATCAGAGTGGTTCTAATTAAATGTCTGTGAAAAAGCCACTTTTTTTATTATGCACTAACAGATGTCCAAGTGGGAATTAAAAGAATCTCTTTTCATGCCAGTTGGGGGAAGTTCTGGTAGGATCTTGGAATATTGGTGTTACACCTACCTGGTGCTTTGTTCGGTAGTTTTGGGGGTTGTGCCATTTTTTTTTTTGGCAAAGAAAAGAATCTATGTATCGTTTTGAGCAGGAGCGTGAGTGGGGAAGGAGGAAGCACTGCTGGAAGCTAAGTCAGCAAGAAATTAGCAGGCATTCCATATGTGTCTTCAGAAAATGTATAAAGGGCACTTATAATTTCAACATCTGAAGAATTCCTCTAATCTGGAACTTTCAACCAATCCAGTGATTACAGGGGAGTGTGTGGAGGAAGGAGGGAAAGGACATTATTATTTCAAGAATGTTTAGGGAAGGAGTTCAATACCAAGGGGTTCAACAGTGAGTTTGAAAGGATTCTTCCAGATAAGTTCTATCTTCTTTTATACTTAGTTATTCATATTTTTGAACATTGTGAAAAAAAAAATACCACGTTAATTTCATCGAAGGAAAGAGGTATTATATTATAGGCAATTCATTTATATATTAAAAAGGTTGCTGGCCAGTTGTATTTGTATGCTGTATTTGATTGGTTTAACTGTATTCTGTTATATGATCTGCTCTGTCAAGGGCTATGATATGTAATTTTTTTCTGGATTTCTAGACTTGGTGTCCTAATACTTTGTTATACTCTCTTTATATTTATCTTAGTAATTTATGGGTGTCTCACCACCTTTTTCTGCTTAAAAAATAAAACAAAATAAAACTGTATTCTGTTTTTCAGTCTATTAAACTGGTTTTTTATTTGTAATTTACTTTTCTACAATTAAAAAGAAACAATAGATTACCTTACACAATAAGATTTGTTTAGTATTGCATTTTCTTAATAGTTTTGAATGTCTTTTTCTCAATAACTTTAAAATGGTTGAATACTTCAGCATATCATCTATAGTAAATGATATGTTTCGGACGATGAAAAGAGTAATTAAGGTTAAGAGGATTTTAACCTGGGCAATAGTTAATAAGGTTAATGTGTAGTCTCTAAACTGGCGTATTTTTATAGGAATCACGTGAAAGATTCCACCTCTATTTTTTTATTAAGGGGGTATATTACTTTATGTCTGGCTGGTTGGAATTTTTTCCTCAGAGATCTCTTTCCTTTCGTCCTGACCAAATTAGTAAATGCCATTTCCTGGCCTCGCATATTTGCACCATGATTGTTCTCCTCTTGTTCTTCACTGCAATTTGAAGCCCTCAAATGTGTTACTGGATGAAACCAAGACAGCCCATGTGGCTGATTTTGGGCTTTCCCGTCTATTGACGTCTTCTGTTTCTGAAAATAGCAGCACGTCCAGACTGAAGGGAACAGTAGGCTACTTTGCTCCAAGTAAAAACCCAAAGCCAACATTCTTTCCAATTTTCTGTGATTTTCTTGGCCTTTTTAGTTTCTTCCCCATGTATTAGTTTTATTCTCAACAATGGAATTGTTGGTTGTGAAGTCAAACCACTCTGCCCCTTCAGCTTCCTCTTCCCACGACTCTTCGCTGTCTTGAAGATAATCTTATAAATATGTATCTCAATCCTTTTGCTGGATTGATGAGACATTGTATTTACTCACTGCTGCAATAATAGAGGAGTAATTTCTTGTGTCGCTGTTCTGGTCTCTACTTATTTTGATGCTCTGTTGTTTTATCCAGTTTATTTTTCTGCTCTTTATACTCAACAGAAATCACATTTTAACTTTTGCAAGAATATGGATTGGGAGGACAAGTGAGTACTAAGGGAGATTTCTACAGCTTCCGGACGCTCATCCTTGAAATGGTGACTAAAAAGAGACCTACTGACGATATTTTTTCTGGAGATGTTACTTTGCCCAGATGGGTGAGAAGAGCATTCCCTCAGGCAGTGGAGGGAATGGTGGGCAGAGAGCTGTGGGTTGATCAGTCTAGTATTGCTGAAGAATTGGAAACCTCTGAGAATGGCAGTTGCTTGCTTAATTTTATTGGATTGGGACTGCAATGCACAAGGCAATATCCATATTAGAAAGGTGGAGAGTATGCTTGAAAAAATTGTGTATGGCAGGGCATATGACAATTTAAAAGAGCATGTCTTCATCCAAAATCTGTTGAGTGCAGGCAATATCCAAATAGTAGCTCAACTTCATTTACCGGTCAGAGCCAGAGCACTTAAGCATGGGCTAGGAAAAGCTAGTGACGTTCTTTCAGTAATGATATATATTTAAATAGATTTTATTATTTAAATACAGTTAAGTTTTTTTATTAAGAATATTTATTTAAATTGATAGGATCCAATTTAAATGATTGTAAAGGATAATTGGAGCATGTCTTTTAATTTTTGGAGCATGTCTTTTAATTTATTATTTAAATACAGTTAAACTAAGTTATTTTATCAACAATATCTATTTAAATTGATTCATATAGTATTGATTGTGAAGGATAATTAGACTATGTCTTTTAAGTTATTTAAATACAGTTAAGCTAAGTTCTTTTTATCAAGAATAGCCATTTAAATTGATTCACATCGTATTGACAGGATTCAATTTAAACAATTGCAAAGGATAATTAGAGCATGCATTTTAAGTTATTGTATCAAAATCTTCCTTCTTTCTTGCTTTAAGGCACATAATTAGTGTTGTTGAATTGTAGAGAACTTTCTTGAAAAAGTTTTTTAATTGATGCTCCTTTGGATAGGTGATTGTGGCTTCCAATTTTTATTGGTTGTTTGTGGCATAAGATCTACGCCTCTTGTTGCTTCCAATTTTAAAAAGTTATTAATGGCATGAAATTGTGGATTTTTCTACTTATTAAGTACTATTTTTGAAGCTTAAATTTCATGTCCTTCAATTTGCTTTCCTTTTTTTATTAAAGTTTATCTCTTGTATTTACAAAATAAAATTGTTACTACTAGATTTATTTGATGTTTATTAGTTGGTTGGATCTTTTGAGTAGGGCAATCAAATATATGTATATTTGTCTTAATTTTTTAGTAGTTGGGAGAAGTATTGGATGGCACATGACTATTAAAACTATCATCTAGAATTATCTATAGGATGTTAGTTGTGTCATTATATGCACAATTGCTTTTACTTGTCAAAAAAGAAACATAGAGTATATTGGCCACTGTATCTTGGCCACTGTATCTTGCTTCCACCTGCCTTCCTATAAATAAATTTATAACAATAGATTATATTTGTACTGGTATTTCTATTTATATTTCCTATAATATGGAAATAGGTATCAACAACAATATATCTTATCACTTATTAGTATAGTACTATGAAATTTAACAATATGTGGGGGCCTAACCACAAAATAATGTCACAAAATCAATTTGAGATAAAAATATGGTTTGGAAAGCATTTGAACAATTATTTGATTATTTCAATTCGTTTTGGTTACAAACAACCCTTTTACATTTTGCAACAATTGATTCATATTGCTAAAACATTGAGTCTATAAATGAATGTAGGAAGCAAGTTCACCTCTTTATAGGCATACAAAATCAAGCTACCTCAGTCTGGTCATTAAGTTGTAGCTTGGCTACACTATATGAGTTAACACCACACTCCATGTAATATTTTATGTGTTACCTCATTTTGCCAATACTTATCCTTTTGTCCTTTACAGTTGAGGATATTTCTATCAAAGAGTTACTTGTCCCAATAATATTCTATTCTTCTACTTAATAGTTTTGTTAAATTTCATAGTAGTTTAGTTCAAAGGAAACCTCAATCCTGTAAATAAATAATTGTATAAGATTGTAAATGTTGGTAAACTTTGTTGTTCATAGAATTACTAGTTTTCCAGTAAGAGAACATATATTTTTCTTGTATAAACAGAAAGATATGAATTGTTAGATCAATGAATAATTGTTATGATCCTCTTGAATTGGATTGTTATGTTATTTTTTCAATTTTGTATATAAATTGTATGTTTGGTAGTTTTGGTTTAGTTTGAGCCCAAAAATATACTAACACATAGAACTATAGGCTAAGAATATAACCTATGTTCACATACTTGAACTAATGCATACAACATCAAACCAAAAAATTTTGAATCATAAAAACAAAAAATAAACAAAATTCACCAATTGACATCACAAAGACATTTACAATTGAATCCTCTTTCTTTAGGACTGCAAATGCAATTTTCATTATTTTGAAGATTGGCTCTAGACACTAATCCATTTAGGTGTCTTTCTACAGGCTGCCGTGGGTTTGTGAGTATGCAGGATGTGAGCCTCTTTGCTCAGGCCGCGAGCCTTTCCTTCCAGAAATAAATCGGCCCCCTTCTCTCTGCAAAAAACAAATTACCCAAATATAATGTTTTGGGGCAGATTATAGTGCCCTCTCTGGTCGATTTGAGAAAGGGTTTCGGGCCAGTTAACAGGGTATTTTGACGCCTTGCAACAAACTTCACACCTGGCGAATCCGTCCTCCCAAAGAGGGGCGAATTCGGCCTGCCAAACAGGTCATGGTTGATGTGGAGTTTTCGCCCTTCCAACGGAATGCAGGCACATTTTAGTCAATATTAGTTATGTACATTTTAGTCAAAATTATTGAAGAACCTACTAAGAGTTTTGTGTCTATACATTTTGCAACTCTTGAACTAATACTCGATGATTCGGATGTTGTAGATAACTTCAATTTGAAAGTTAATAAACACACCACAACAATGTTTGGAATTTTGTAGATAGCTTCAATTTGAAAGTTAATATACACACCATAACAATGTTTGTCTATTCAAAAATAAAAGATTGGAAATAGTATTATAGAGATCAATCAAAATGAAGTTCATTACATGTATCATAATCTTTTAAGTTTTCTACATATTTGCTATTATAATATGTGAAACTTCTCAAACCTCCTACTTTTAGTCATCAATTCTAAATATAGGAGATTGAGTTACAAAGTAGATGGGATATATAGTCTAGTTTAGAAGAGTAAAACAACTAGAGGATTTGTTTTTTTTAAGTTTGTAATATTTTCATTAGGATACATCTTTTTTATCAATGACATTAAACACATTGTATACCTCCTTAGTATGGTCACATTATGCATACATACCTACAAGGCAATTCCCAACGTGAGGATTTTACTCTCATTTGTTTCTTCTTATGTAATTATGGATAAATCAAAACTATTTTGTAGACATAAAGTTAAATAAATGAAATTTCCGTCTTTAAATGTAAAAGAATTTACTCTAATGAAATGAATCTTTTTCTTACATTATTTTAATAGAAACCATTATGTTGTTGTGTAGAGATATATTACATCAAATATGTTCATTAAACAAGTACCCCTTTCTTGAATTACTTTGGAATCTTTCTTAAAACAATTTATGGTCTGGGTATACCTTTACACAATTCTCACATGGAGTTTAATACTAGACTACACTTAAGAGACATACCTAGGTTGACATGTTACACATGGAAACCATCTATCATGGTTTTTTTTCTTTTTTTTACCTTGGGATGTCATATTATGTGTAGAATATGGCACATGTAATTCATTATTTTGCTAGAAAACATGTCATGGTTTAAGGATTGTAATTTTCTTTAGGTGATACTCCATAGTCTAACAAATGGAGTAGATAGTTAGTTTACTTCACTTTGACTATCCTTATATAGATTCATGTTCAATTTCACATAAAGTACAAAGGGAATTCTTTTGTAACATGCCTAAATAAGGTATCAAGGAAATTCTTTAATCACATGAATTTACTTTATTTTGTTTAGCACTTATTTAGCAAGCTTAAATTTGTGTTTAGCAACTTTTATAACTTGATGAGTTATTTTCTTGATCAAACATTTTAGTACCATTCAATCAAATACATTGTGCTCTATGTTTTACCATAGAATGCATACATCAATAAATACTTTGTTAATTTTTGAATGAAAACTTGTGTATATATTTTATATGTTATAGTTTAATTAAGACCCACAGTCTAGCCACAACATATTTTCTAATAGAGAAAATTATCTACTCATATTAGAGACTCTAGGCATGAGATAAAGCCCAAGTCCATCACAAAACATTTCTATGTCATGCGATCTTATTCACATTAACATCAATCTATTACTTTAATTAAGGTCATAGTCACATGTATATCCTTGATTGCTTACTTTTGTATCAATCAATCAAATGTTTTGTGCCATATTAATTTTTAGTTGTAAAGCCTCTATAATTTGTGTGCCGTTATATAATGAATGTATAGTTTTATTAATTATGGGTGTGTCACCATCCTCTTTTCTATAGTTTTCTTCATGGTTAATGTAGTTTTTGGAAATAAAATAACACATACAATATTATTTTTATGGTGAATATTGTCTACAAACAATAAATAGTATACTCAATATTATATTTACCTAGAATGTGTAATTCAACAAGTATGAGAAACAAATTATTCATGTGTTTCATTTGGACTTATAATAATAGAACATTACATAAGAAAAATTGGAAAAGAACTAATAAGTCCCATACACACCTTATTCTTAATTAGATTATCACACATGTTCGAACACTCTTAATGTAGCAAGTGGTAATCTTCAATATGTTCAAACACACATAGAACACTAGGCTATAGAGAGAAACAAATTCAACCCAACCCCAACAACAAGATTTAATATTTGAAAATCCCTAGTTGGCATAAACCATAACGAATGTTGTAAGTTTGAAGTAAAGGAAAAATAAAATACTTACTTCTTACATGTTTAATTCTAGTAAACATCTTTCATGTTCCAATACATTCAAGTTGATAGAAACAAAACATAGTCAAATGATTATATGTCTAATCACACCAATAAGATAATTTTAAATATAGTCATAAGAATAAGTCTAGTATGCTTTGTTGGGTCCTGAAACTACAACTCCTGAATCCTAGAGCATGCTCTTACCTTCAAGGCTAGGGGTTGCCATCAAGAGGGTAAAATAGGAGATAATAAATAGAGTATAGGTGGTTAAAAGAAAATTGAAGAAAGTGGATAATCTCATGGGTGCTCCTAGAGGTATTCTTAATAGGAGTGAAAACATTGAATGAATGAACATGATGTAATGCTACAATCGTATCCAGAGTATGCTTGACCCTAAGATTGTCACTAGGTCATAGACTAGCTGTTTGCACTTAAATCTCTTGCTATGTTGATGAGGGAATCATTGCAAAAATGCAAGATGTAGATATACATAACACATGATTCTCTAAGATGAATAACTGCTTGAGGTTTCTAAAGATTTTTCCTTGGTTATAGTACTTACTAAATCACAAGATGCATACAAACTAATGCTCTACTTCTAACTTAGGGGTCGTCCCACAATAATGGGTTACACTTTTTGGCCAAACTTGACATTGAAATCAACATTTTGAAATAAATTTTTATTTTCTGACACCTATAGCCGCTAAATTGTTAGGAATTTGAAGATGATGAGAACAATTGATTTGTGAGATTTTGTTTGTAGATTCTAAATATATAATTTTTAAAAATTGGAGTTAAATTGTAAAAAAAATTCATCTCATTTGATAACTAGTTTTTAATAGTAAACAACATTTTTTTAAAGTGATGTGTATTCTGTAGCACATAACATTTTTTCTACAAAGGATAAAATTTTGATTCTTTTGAATTTAGATTGGTAACACTGATATATAGGGCATGCATTTTGTTTTATAATGTTTTGTTGAATATTTTTTTACTTAAGTTTTGAAGTCAAACCAATTATAATTTAGACATAGGCGTATTCTGTAAAACATAACTTTTTCTATATGTATCTAAATTCATTTTTTTCTTCTTTGTTGAAACAAGGACATCAATACCTAGGGCATAGATATTTTTTAGAAATTTTTTCACTAATTTACTAATTTTCCACGTGTATAGAATAGAGAACTTGATGTTCGATGAAAAACCTACATTCACAAGAAATAAAAAATAAATATAATAATCAAATTAAATATATTTAAAATTATACTTTTTGGGAAGCTTATAATAAGGACTACATACTTATAAAACATAAATTTTAAATGAATTCATTTGATCCCCCAAAAGGTAAATCAAAAGTGGTTTTTTATTAGCATTTTGATAGGTGTAGAGGAGACTCCATTATAGGTATGGTTTAAAACTAGTGGGGTTCTATCCAATGGGATTTGATCAAACCCTCTGCAATTAAAATCCTTTAAATGGAACCTTTCAAGGCTTAAATTATTATATTTTCTAAAAATATGTGATTTCAGCAAAAATTGAAATGTCCCAGAAAGTGTAACCCATTATTGTGGCAGCACCCAAAGCATTGGATAAGGTTATGCCTCATTTTAGGAAAGTTATTGATCACAAACCTCCAAGACTAGTGCCTATCTAGTTGGTAATAGAGTCACAATTCACCAAGAAAGACAATGAAGTGAAAATACAATAGAACTTGATCTAAGCACAAATGTACATCAAGAATATGGTATCAAATGCAAAGAATACTTAATAATTCATATTAAAACTACAAAAATATATATGCAATAGATAAATGACCATTACAATACTTGTAATGAATTAAAATACTATTACTTTTATCAAATTGTGTTACAATCATACCGTAAAGTGTGGAAAGAGGAAACGATAACTAGAAATCAAAATTTTCCCTAAAGATCTACAAATGACCATGTGGAGACATTCAATAATTGATACCATTTACAATATTACAACTTTCATGTGATTCATGAATGCATTGCTTCTTGAATGAACTAGACAAGAAAATGTTGAAACCCTAGAAAAATACTTAGCACTCTCAAAGGGCATGGAAAAAAAGAATGATCAACTATTGAATAGAAAACAAATTTATCTTTATAGTTTTTAAAATTTCTTGTGCTAGGTCTCTTGTATGAAATCAATGTGCTTTGGCATGTTGAAGCGTTGAATGCAGATCTATTTGAGGTTCTTCTTGCTTGAAATGAGTGGCCTAGAACAAGTTTAGATAAAACTAGTAGCTAAAACTCACCTACAGAATTCATGGCAACCTTACCCACTTTCATTATCTACCATTTAAAATATACATTTGGAATCACACCCTTAATATGGACACTATTGTTTGGGTAGGAAAATGCCTTTGAGAAATTTCATGGTTGAATCAAGTCATTAATGGTGATTTGGAAGGTTGTTAGAGTGTGCTGAGGCTTTTTGGAGAATATTTGAAGAACTATAGGATCTCGACATGGGAATGCATGTGAGAACATAATGTGAGTTAAAGGAGGAGATCTTATAGGATTAGGAAGTTCTACGAAGGATGTAGGAAATTGGGATTGAACAAGATTTAGCAACGTGTATGGAAAACTTTTGGAACTAGATGTGAAAAGTGGATGGAAGGAAATGGGGAGGGAAATGACATCTTGGATGTCAATGAGATCTTGCAAAATGAAGGAAGCACATGATTTGTAGACTTGGAAGAAATATAGAAAATGGTTTTAGGTCTAGAAATTAAGGATGGAATGTGAAATGGAAGGAACAATATCGTGCAGCCTAACAAAAATCCACAATGGAGGAATAAATTAGTAGTTTTATCCAAGGATAGTCTATAAGAAGATGACCTAGAAACAAACATGATCTAAATAGAGGGGAGAAATGGACATGATACACAATTGAAGTGAAATCTTGTAGAGGGATTTAGGAAGGAATGTAGAACAATGGTGGAGAACTGGAAGTGAAAAAATGTTGGCATTATATTGTTATGGTTCGGTGTTCAATTTGATATAACCATATAGTTTGGTTGGTTCAATTTCAAATAAACATATAACTATCAACCAACTCTCTCAGTATATATACATGAATGTATCTACACTTTTGATCATCGAATGAATAAAAGCATTTTACTCTTTACTCCATTTGGTATCAGAGCATGTATTAGTTTTGTTCCGGTGAATAGGGAATCCAATTGGAAGAGTTGAAGGTTATGTAATGACATGTGTAGCATCTGATACACTAGGACATGCCAATAGCTTTCGGAGTTAATACATAAGGCTACGGATTTATTTCAACAAACTTGTGTCCTGTACAAAAGATGTGAATAGGTGAGCAATCTGCTCTGCTGCTCCCACAGGCCTAGTCCAATGCCAAGGCATTCAATCTACCATAAATATTTCTATGGAGACAACATATAATTTGGTGCATGCAGGAGACAACGTATAGTCTAGTGGATGCAGGCAGTAGGATAGAAGGTGATGGAGTTTTGCTGAGGTGTGCAGGAAATAGTCTTTGAAGGAAGCATCGAGTTTAGAGGCCTCTACAGGCAGATTGAAGTCATTCTCATTGCCTTTGTGCTCTCTACTGTAGCAGTTGTTGCCTGGACTAAAGTTTCTCTATCCAAGCCATTTGTAGCACTCTCCATAAGGCATTTGAGCAAGGAAGACATAGTCTACAAAACCTGGCAATCAAAGAAAATTGGATGTCCATTATTATCTCAAATTGGTATGTATTGAAGTGTGTATGGAAGTGCAAAATTTTATAAGCAAATATATTTAAGTCTGAGTAAGAAGTCAATCTTTTGGAGTATTATCTAAATGGAGATTCCATTAGATGAGTATTCTGGTTTCAATTTTCATACTTGGAGAATGAAAATTCAAATGCAACTAATGAGTAAAAATTTATGGGCAATAGTAATTGGAAAGGAAAAAGCACCTGCAGATGCAAATAAGTTATTAGATTGGAGTAGTAGAGATGATAAAGCCAAGGCTATAACTGGTCTTGCTCTTTCTGACACTAAATTGTACCATATTGATTTGGATAAATCATCAGCCAAAATTTGGGATAATCTGAATAAATTGTTTGGAGTAAAAGTTGTTAATGCAAAGTTTTCTCTAAAACTTCAATTATTTTGGTTTAAGATGGAAGATGGAATCACAATGTCAAATCATATTAGTAACTTGTAGTCTCTCATTAGATAGCTAGCAGAGGTTAAGGTTACAGTAGATGATGATGATGCTAGGGCCATCCTATTAAATAGTTTGCCTTCAAAATACAACAATTTTGTTTTTACACTCAGTCAAATAGCTTCACAAATCTAGAAGGTATGATTTATGCTCTTCTATCAGAAGAGAACAGAACAATAGAAGATTCAGAAGATGATCCTCAGGAGAAAAGCATTATTTTCAAGAAGCAATTACAAGAGATCAGAGAGAATCAAATGTTTTTATTGTAAGAAAAATAGTCACATAGCTTGGGATTGTAGAACTCAAGCTAGTGATGTTCTTAAAGGAAAGCTCAAAAATGAAGGAAATCTTGCTTGCATTGAAGATGATAAGGATCCACCTGATATTGAGGATGAGGATCCACCAGATGGTGCTATTAATTTTTATAGATATGCCCTTTAAGCAGGGTCATATTGGAGGCTAGTGGCATCAAACGATGGAGGATTTTCCATCATCTCAAGTCAGCTTCTCGCTTTGAGATGATGCTTTGCATGAGAAGCATTTTTGGTTTTGGTTGTTTTTTTTTCTTTGTTGATGCTGACAGAGCTGACAAATTTGAAGAATGTATGTTTTGTGAAGATTTTGTTTTGGAGACAAGTTTGGGATTTGGTGTTGAGCTCAATATGGATTGTTGTCCAGCGAGCTTCAAAGAGTATATGATCTTGAATTATAGCCTTTCGCGGTCACTAGACAACATGGCAGAGATCTGTCGTATCTCTTAGGGTCCATTGTCGAATAATTCAAGACTGTGATTTGAGAGCTTGGGAGTAAAGAGCTCAAGAACACAGCTCGAAGCTATGCCTTTCTGAGGGTAGATGAGACAGCATGATGGAGCCCCGCTTGGTTCAAGATTTGTTCTTTGGGAGAAGATCTTCTATAAAATATGTATTCATATTATGTAATTAGCTTTGTTGAGTATTTTTAGCATTAAAGGGGGGTATCTTGGTACTATTGCAACAACAATGTAATAAGGGGGGAATGTTGGCATTACATCAATGGTTCGATGTTTAGTTTTATATGGTTTTCAATTTGATATAACCATATAGTTTGGTTGGTTGAGTTTCAAATAACCATATAACTGTCAACCAACTCTCTCAGTATATATACATGAATGTATCTGCACTTTCGATCATTGAATGAATAAAAGCATTTTACTCTTTACTTCAAAAAACACTATGGGACTAGAAATGGATACTAAATGAAGTGCAAGGGGGAGAGATTTGGTGACAAGTCAAACCTCTACAAATAGGGAAAAATGAAGGAAATGGAAGAAATGAAATGGAATAAGGTTTGTGGGGAAAATAAGTGGAGATGGATTATAGAAACAGATATGGGGGAGAATGAAACAAGTCTAGAAGGGCGTCAAGATCATACAAGATGAAAGGTGAAGGGAAATGGGGAATCAAAGGGAAATGAAATTCATGAGGATATCACATGGGAAGGGAAGTGGATACCAGATGTGAGGAGAAGATAACACATCTAGTAGGAGGAAAAAATCTCACAAATAACCAAAAACACTTCGAAAAGGAATTTGACCCAAACTCAAGATATATTTTAAGATTTTTGCCATTTTTGATACACAAAGGGGAGAAGGATAAAAAATAAAAAAATAGGAAAAATGGGGACATAATGCACAATATGGGAAAGGAATTAGGTAAATTTTGTAGTTTTCAAATTAGGTCCCAACATTTTCTCTGGTTGGGGACATGTGTCTCTTATGAGCATAATGAAAATCTAAGATGTTACTAGTGGCTTGGAGCATATTGTATGATCTCTCCTACTATTCCTAAGAATATATGTGTTAATACAAAGAGGGTTTGACCTTTGGAAGTTGGTGATAGTCTCTGCATCATGATAACTACCTTCAAAGACTATCTAGGAGATTGCTCTGCATTTTTATTCTTTTAATGTTGCACCTTTGTGGATTGGAAGATAGCCTCATTTAGTGTCAAATCATGTATGTTCCAAGTTTTATGGTGTTTGTATTACTGTGTTAGTTTTGTGAAGGTGTTCCTCATAGGGTAATGGAATGCTTTACATCCGTCTGCATTTTAAGTTATGGCTATGCAGTTCTAGTACTGTGTTTAGGGTGTAGTGAAGGTGATAATTCCAAAGTTTCAAATTATTCTTCCTTCCACTATGAAGGCTATGCACAATAGAGTATCAGCATGTGTTCTGGCAAAGTAAACTTGTGTTGAAGACCTACTAGAATGCACTCTACATTCCTCCGGATGTGAATGGTTGCCTTTGTTGTTCTATGGACATGTTTTTGGATGTGAAATACATGCTTTGTTTCAATTTCAAGCCTCTTGGTAGTTTGCAAGCTTAGTTTTTTAATGACAATATGTTGTACTGTGTTCCAGATGACTTGTTCTCAAAGTTCATCATTGAGGATGTGTGACAAAAAATCCTTGATGTATGGAGGTATAAGAGTGTTTGGAGATGTTGTATGAGTCTTGTAGACTCATCTAGAAGAGCTTCATGAAGATCCTTCTTGTTTCCAGTACCGCACAAGGTTTTCAAGTTGTTGTGGCTATTATGCTTCAAGTTGCATATGTCTTTGCTTAAGATTGTGCTATTTTCAAATGAGCAAAGTGTGAGGATATAATTCCTTGGTGTTTGAAGCTGTGAACGATGTTTTGGACCTGGTTAAGCAAGTGCTTACCATAGGTCTCTATCAAAAAGCATGTCTTCCATTTTAAGTTTCCACAACTCAAAATTGTTGCCATTAAACTTTTCCAAATCTATTCTTCTGGATGTGCATGTCATCTTCTTCCTACAACAAGATTATAGAATACTCTATACAGACTCACACTCAATCAAAGATTAGCTCAAAAAACCCCTAACCAACAACTAGAATCAAAGGTGATCAAGCTCTGATACCAACTAAAAGGAAGTAAGGTATGCAGAACACACTTCCTACACCAACCTAATGAGGAGAATAGTATACATATTCTTTTAAATCCTTACAATTGCAGCAATGTTAAACACATAATCATAAAGATTACAGTAGCAACACAACACAGAATAATAATGACACAAGATATATCATGGGGAAAACCTTTCCAGGTAAAAAACCCTACACAATGTATTATCAAATCTAAAAATGGATTAGAATACAATTGAAATGCAAGTTCTTCTAGAAGTCTACAAATGTTGTTTATGGAGTGATTCTCGTAGCATAACAATACCTGTATAAAAATAATGTAAACTACAACTCTAAACACTGCATTATATAGAGTAACAAGGCACATTTGAGAAGCCTCTAGAGATGGGTGTCCATCTTTGCCACATGGCCATTTACCCAGTCAAAGGACACTTGTCCAACATGATTTCAACTCTCTTACATCTATCATAAGATGGTAGATTTGACTTCCCAAGGTAGTGTGCTCCAAGGCTAAAAATAGGCAATGACAGATGCTCTTACGTATCTTACAGCTATCATAAAAATCTGCAACATGACAATACTTAATGTTGTAAGAGAATCCATCATACATGACTAAAAATAGCATATTCCTCTTACAACATGCCATAGCCCAACTTGGGTGCCCAAAGATGCCTTCTCCACATGCAAAGATGCTTTTCAACACTTGTCTTCACTTGTCATAGGAATCTCTATACTTGGATCTTACACATCATAGATTATGTCAGGCATATTAGTGCCACCTTAAATGGGACACCCAAATCCACATGTATTTGACTTGACCATCCATATCACATTACAATTAGGATGACATGTCACAATGCCACCTTATACTAAATGACAAAACATGATGTGCAAGTAAATACACATTAGGCAATAAATAAATACACAATTAAAATATCAATGCTAGGAAATTGTAAAGGTTGAGACACCTTAATTCCCAACATTCTACACATCTCCTAAACTATTAAAAGGGTTGTATAGGGCTTCAGTACCCTTTCCTCTCATTGTAGGAAAAAGGTTTATTTTATTTTCCTACTCCTGGTGTTGCTAAAGAATCAGATGTACTATAGATGTACCATCTTCTTTTCCATAGGGCTAGACCAAATTTTTTTTCACAAATTGAAGAAGAATGTGAGTAGGATATATTTTCAAGAAGAAGTTGGAAGACGTCAGGGCTAATTGTAGTGATGAACATGAGGTTAGAAAGAAGAAATGCTCTAGACTCCCACTTGATTTCATTAAGATGTTTCAAATTTTTGTAGTCCCATACCAAGTGATGGATGATGGAGAATTAGTTCAATAGGCCGAATGGAGGGTGGTCTTTGATCAACATATTCCTCCTCGAAACTAGTCTGAAGAAGAAGTGAGCTAATTAGATGAGATAATGAGAGATAAGATGAGGTATAGAAAAAGGTAGGTTGATGTATAGGTGGCTCAATTGGTTGCCCAACATGTATCTTTGATGTACACCCCACTTTAACCTAAGAGGAGAATAACAGTTGAAGATCTTGTTGGAGAAGGGCACTCTAGAGAAGGAGAAGACATATCTGATCCAAAAGGGAAAGCAGTAGATGTGGATAGTAAAGAAATAGAAGATGAGGTTGTGTCATCTCCTACCAAGGGAAAAGGAAAAACAAAAGAGAAGAGGATGAGAGGGATACATAAACCTTCTCACTAGGCAAGTTTGCAAAAGGAAGGAAACTAACAAAGCTAAAAGACAAGCACCAAAAAGACCTATGAGAAATAAGAAAGATCAAAACTTTTAGGCATCTTCCACTCTCACCACATCTACTCCTCCTCCTTCCATTTCTCTTATTACCATTGTTTCCACTTTATCTATCCCAATCTCCTCTACAATCCTCACTCCATCTTCCATTGTTGCAGCTTCTTCTTCCCCTCCTATTCCTTAGGTTCCCACTTCACTTCCCATCTCATCATCTAATTCCACTACCATTATCACCTCAACTACACTTTCCATACCAATGTCCTTTTCCATTGCTTTGACTTCCCTTGTTTCTTCTATCTCTATAGCCACTTCACCCATGCTTACATTCACTTCCATGTCTCTCACTTCATATTTTACTTGTAATCATTACTATTTTTCTCTCTACAACAATTGCATACACTAATTCATGCCACCATACCCATTTTATCCACCTTCCCTTCCATTCCTCTTATCATTCCATCTTCCTATTTTTTCTAGTTTACCCAAGTGTGCCTACCAAAGGAGGTTGCTTCAGTTCTTTTTTAGGTGAATAAGACTTTGGTGTCTCAGATTAATATCAATTTAAATGCTTCCTTGTCCCCCAAGCTTCCATCCATGGAAGGCATAGCTAAAGTATATAAGGAATTGATGACCCGGGGGGATCTTGATAAAATCATTGAAGCTACTCATATCTTACAAGATTATGCTACTAAGGAAGTAAGTTCAGAAGATGTAATTGATATTAGTGATGATGCTTTAACTAATCAACAAGAGGAAACCATAACTAAAGAAGTTCCCAAAGTGACTGGTGAGAGCATACTCGATCAGAAGAAACTAAGGAAAAGAAAATTCAATCTAAAGTGCAAGTTGAAGTACCATTAATTGAGCAAGTATTTTCTCATGAATCACTTGACTCAAGGATTAATAAGAATATTAATTTCCTGAGGATTAGTCCAAGGAGGGAAATGAGGTAAATAAGGATGTGAGATAACACAAAGTTCCTATGTCCTCTCCATAGTAGCAACAACAAATAAATCCAAGTAGTGATTCTTCAGCCCCTCAATGGCTACAAATAAGGTTGAAGGAAAATAATTAGAAATAGAGGTTCCTACGTTGGAACATGCAAGATTTATTAATAGACTTCACAAACCTAAGGAGAAAAAGAAAGCTAAGATTCAGTCTCACATCACAAGGGATGCATCAAGGTCAAGGATTACAAATATTGTAACCCCAATTGTTGACAAGGATAGAAAAGAGCTTCAAGCTAATGATTTCCAAATATATATGGTCAATTTGGTCCCTAACACTAGGACTCAAGAAATTGAGGAATTTCAAGGTGTTGTTAACACTATTGTATAGAGAATGGACAAAGATGATTTGACCAAAAGGCATTTGAAAGAGCAGGTTGTAGAGTTGCAAGCTTATATCAAGCATTTAATACGCCCTTTATAAAAGGATGATGGCACTATAGTTCCTCCAACCATTCTCTCTAAGAAAGAATATGATGAGATGGACAATATGAAGCATATTGCAAATACAACTCATTCTTAGCTTGATGAAGTGTACAATGAAGGATGTGAAGTTGTATTAGAGTTTGTCAAAGGTTATAGAAAGTTTTGTTCCCTAAAGGGAGATGTGGAGGATATTTTGGATGATTGTAAGGAAAATGAGGAATAATATCCACATATGTTTCCCAAAGTACAAATGCTCTATAGGCTATCTACTAAAACTTTGCTAAAGGAAAATATTATGATGGATAATACTGTGAAACTTCCTCTATACTGGGTAGAAGCAATGAAGTATAGAAAATATACTATGAAAAAGGCCCAACAAGAGGCTTCACTCACAAATGATCAGGTCAGTAATGTTTTATTTGAATTCAACAATTTAATAAGTCTCCTGATTGGGATCTATATTAACAAAGATACTAAGTTGGAGGCTGAATGATTGAAAGATATATATGGAGTGAGATACTAAAGGGAGGTCTATAGAAGATTCCCTATGAATTCAATATATCAAGTCTAAATGTTGCTTCACAATTTAAGCAGAAAATCAAGGGTTTCTTGAAGAATAAATAGAAAAGAAAGGTTTCTTTCAATCGTCTAGTAGGGTTTTTTGACACTCTTAGATTAAAATTGAATTTTATGCAAAATCCCCTCCTAGAGGCTATTAATCCAACCCTTGAGGATCTGATTAAATATAGACAATGGGAGCAAGAGGCTGATAAGATAATTGTTGAAGAAGATGTTCCTAGCCCCTCAGAGGCATATTTTCACTTTTTGTAGCTATTAGATTAGCTTGGGGAACTTGTTTTTGATGAATATTCTCTAGAAAATGTGGCAATTCCCATTTTCCCTTGTGAACTTAGGAGAAAGGTCATTTATTTTATCTCTTGGGTCTTGTAAAGTAAGATTTTATCTTTTTCCAAAAGGACAAGATAGTGAAAATGAGTTTTGTAATATAATATTCTCTTACCACAAATATTAAATTCATGTGAAATCAAGGCCTTTGGTGTTAGATGGATCCACACCCTTCATTGTGTACTAAGTTCTCTTACCTGACTTTATATAAAGACAATCACTTTTCTTGTAATACAAGAGTGAAAGATAAGAGCTATTCAAACTCTATCAAAATTTCAAGTCAATAAAGAATACAAGTTACTTAATGGAGTCTTATATTGTATTACATTGGTTTTCCAGTTTGATTTCATGGTTCCTTTCCAGTTGATTAGATTAAGTTTAGTTACAACTGTGATTAATAAATTGCAATATTTGATGGATCTTGTGTTCATACCATTGGTAGTTTGTTGATTATGATTTACTGTGTATGGTTAGTCTGAACATCTATTTTATTTCAGTTCAATTGCATTAATTTGGTTAATTTATGTCTGTATCTAGGTATTTGATGAATTCTTACAATTTAAAAATCTTTATTTCCATAGAAGATTGCACTATCTCTACATAGTTTGTGAAGTTTTCTGACAAAGCATGGACTGGTTTATTAATAAGATCTATCTATCTCAATCAAGAAACCATAGTTGTATTCATTCATAGGTATTTTGAATTTCTCTTTCTCACCTCCTTTTCACTTTTTTGAAAACATAAATATTTTAGATTAGGAGTAGCATCACTTACTTTACATATTTGATGATCATACTAGTTTTCAAACTTTAGAGCTGAAACCATTTCTAGGTTTTCATAATTTTTGTAAACTTCTTTCAAGACCCAATACTTCTTAGATTGTGATAAACATAAGGCCCCTTGTTGGAACAATAAAAGATATCATACTGGAGTCAAGACCTAACAATATAGACCTTGGGGTAGGCATTTTCTATTTTTTGGTGATTTGATTCTTTTGAGGAGAGATAGAATACTTAGTATTTTATCTAAGCTGTTGTATACAAAAACACTCATCAACACCTTTGAATGTGGTTCCTTCCAAATGTTGGTAGGGACATTTCAAGAAAACATGGGATTTAATAGAACAATTTTCCATTTGCAGAGATGACTAACTACTTATACTATTCTATGTTAAAGCAACTATTAGCAATTTAACGTCATTTATTCCATAATTCATGCAAACATATGATAAAATATAAGACAAGACATAAATTATGTCCATATTCTTAGTGAAGTGGTTAAAACCCAAGAGATACAAACATTGAAGTAGTCTAATTGTTCCAGGGAGGTCTTATACACCCTAGGCATGTGCATTTTAGGATATCAGATTGCCAATGTTCAAAGTTTGAAACTTTATATTTATTTTCATTGTCTTTCTAATGAAGTTTATCTCAATTATATCATAATTTTATTTTTTGACTTGATGTTTCCTCATATTTATCAACGATGAGCTTGAGGAGCTATGCTTATTAAATAAACAATGCCACTAGTAAAGCCTCATAAAAAAATCATAGGAGCCATTAGGGAAATATTGCATCATCAAGCCTTATTAAATCTTACAAATTTTCTAAGCTGATTTAGCTTTTAATGGGCTTCATAAGAGCTTGTGAAAGAAAATGTGGGGAAATTGGTTTCATTATCCTTAGCCTTCTAGAAGAACAAAAGATTGCCATTGGAGAGCTATTAACAGTAAAAAAAAAAAAAATGTGGCAGTAGAAATATGTCCAGATCTGTCTTATCCAATATATATGAATACATAGTAGAGAAGAATTTTACAAATAAAGTTCCATTTGCTTCTATCAAAGGGTTTGCTCATATCTAGTTCAGTGGACATGCCTGAATTTTCTTATGAACTAAGAGGTCTTTACTTCTTTTACAAACCTAAATAGAAGAAAACGCTTTGAATCCAACTCTATACATACTAATTTAATAAAAGTTGTCAACGAGGGACAATGGAATGAAGTGTGGAAAATAATATTGATTGGTAGAAAACTCCATAACTTATATTCAGACATAAAATCATAGAATGCCAAGTAGTAATTGTTTCTAGTTTAGATGTATTTCCTTAACATGTCCAAAACATCGACAAAATATTTTAGAGCATTCAACAGAAGGTCAAGCTAAAACCTCTTTTCTCTAAACATAGATGATGCTAGATATTCTATAACTCTATATATAAATACTAAAAACTTGAGGCTCTACATTCTTACTAGAAATGAGTAAAAAATGGCACACGTATCAACTTGAAAGTCATTCTGTCTTGAACAGTTAAATGAGCATACACAGTCTTTTCATTGAAGTCTCTTACACTATCGATTCTTGTCTAGAACTAACAGTTTCGAGTTTTGGTAAAATTCCTTATAGTTTCAGAACATTGATAATTTATTTTAAAACAACCAACAAAAGATCAGACTGAAACCTTTTTACTGTAAACATAGATGTTGCTAGTTATTCTATTACTCCATAAATACTCTAGTTTGTAAAGTGTGGCTAGATATATTTCAACTCTAGCAATATGAATAAATATTAGAACAATATGGCAACATATGCATCCCCATGTAGCAATGCAAGCTACTAAAATATCAGACTTGCAAATATACAATGGAACTCAATTCTAAGAAATAAGATTTCATAGAATGTATAGAAATCTTGAGTTGAATACACTTTGTTTCAGTATGAGCCTCTGGCACAAAATAATTCTATACAAATTCCATCAATCAACAGGCTCCTGATGATTAATGATCAAAGCAATAGATTGAATGCCATCCAAATTAATAGACTCCACCTTTTGTCATTCCAAAAGAAAACCATGGTATGCATTAAGAAGAATAATCACACATTAGTAACTAACTCATCTTATTCAAAATCACGCATTTCACCGGTATGTTTTACTAATCAATTGAACAAAATTCAGTAGGTCAACTAGGAAAAAGTTCTTGAGGTACTTGAATTTAACGAGTCATATAATCATCTAACTAACCAAATCTTGGAAATACATACCTTACTTTGAAATATTCCATAATAATTTCTTTAGAACATCAAAATAGCCATAACTTGCCCACGTAAGACAATGTTCAATATTATGTGGAAAGTAGTGAAGAGTGCACATAGGGATCTGCTTCTCCTAAGGATCTCTTGAAGCCCCATAGTTTTCAGTCAAATGATGAATGATCACTTGTGTGTAGCACTTGGTTCCTAGAGTTCCAGTCTCTAGCACATGTTTCTGAAAAGACACATATAAAGCCTTGCATCAATATTCTCAAATTCACTTATAACAACTCCCACATTCTCCCAGAATATATCACCAAATATGTTCTCAATGGCTGCAAACACACGGCTTTGCAATGCTTCAATCTATAAACAAGGATTGATCGCAGTTGACATAGATGTTGCAACTTTTGATTTAGCTTGACCAATATTACAATCTTGAAAAAATAACTACCTACTAACGTTACTTTTATCAATATCATCATCATCTGTTATAGTTAACTTCCCTTGATTTCTATAAGAATCTCCCATTAGAGATTAAAATTTAAAGAACTTGCATCCTAGAGCACTAGCTCCAACAATAAATATTTTGGCTTTCTCCAATTTCTGCTACATCTCTCTTCTAAAAATAGAAATTTGAGCATCATATTGACAATTTAAAGGAATACCATCTTCCGGCCTATGGGTACCAATAGGAAGAGACTCCCTTGAATCAAAGTAAAAGAACTACATAACAAAGGACTTAAATCTCAAGCCTTCTATACACCAATTTTAGCCTAAGAGGCCTATATAGAAACATAGTTAAATCAAATGGCCCTAGTTAGTCTATAAAAATAGACATATCAAACAGTTATAAAAGAATAAAAGAATAAATAGATTTTGGTAGTGAAAAACTAAATCAATTAGTACCCGTGTTGAGTTGATGATCAACTGTCGAGTTGAAGTGAAGGCCTTGAATTGCATTGGAACTTGATGAACCCAAAGATTTTTTTAAGAATGCTCAGCTCAACATAACAACAAATATTAACTAAAAGATAATGGGAACGCCTTCCCTACTCATAAACATAGAAGTCCTAATTACTTAGGGATGATAGATGTTGTTATAAGGGTGTTATATCCATCCCCTTTTATGAACAACATGACAGCCCACAGGCACACAACCATATCTTAAACATAGAAATTCCCAAACATCAAATGAGGAAATATTAGTTGTTAGGGTGTACGATTGGGTTACTCCCCAAGCACTAAATATAGTCAAATGTGAAAGACAATACAGCACTAGTTATTGGTGGGGCCTTAACCTCCTAGCATTATAGGGGTCTTACAACTACTTTGCACCAAAAATCATTACAGTTTGAGATCTGCAATGATCTTATTGATGCATGTTGCAAGCAATGGTGAAGAAAGAGAGTATTGAATGTGGTCCAAAACTATATATGTCCCACAGGATACCTACCTATGCTCCATGAAACATGATTAGTAATAGTTCGTACTGTTTAGGAATGATATTTGTACTGCTATTTGTAGGAGGGTGAGGTTGAAAGTTTTTATATATACTTGTGCAAGTTCGTACTATTTAGGAACGATATTTGTATTGCTATTTGTAGGAGGGTGAGGTTGAAAGTCTTTACATATGCTTGTGCCAGCCTATTTATAATACTTTTTTGTGGTAACGTTAGATGGAGACTCTTACTCACCTGTTGCAGAGATAGAAATTTTCTATAACATGGGATCCAACCCTTTGTTTATCTATGAGCGTAAGTTGAGCAAAAATTCGAATTCATGATTGTTATACAAAAAAAGTCCAACAAATTAATATATAACTCAAAATGTAAACATGGTTAAACTAAGATTTGAATTCAATTCAAGTAACATCTCATAACAAGAAAGAGTAATACATCAGCAGTAGGATCTGGACGACGGCATCAGTGCCCACCCGTTTTGTATTTTTGTCCTTCTTCAAATACCTTGCAGTTCTACTAAAAGGAAACTATAGAAAAAATAATCATAGAGCTATGAGCTAGAGCGAGGAACCTGTTTGTAGACAGTAATGCTGACACACACAATATCCTCCAACGTTGTTAAGCCCCTGGCCCAGACCACTCAAAAACAAACCCAATGAATTTATGAACACTTATTATAATTATCAATCCTCAGGGTAATTAATTACGCCAGAGGCGAAGCCTAGAGGCGTTTACAGTGGCAGCACAAGGATGTGTGTACATTTTTATTCTCGTGATTGACATCTCCCAGCTTGTCATAACCATTTTAAAAATAATTTAAACCATTTAATGTTTTGATAGAGGGAATACTTTCCCCACTATCCAAAGCATTCAGACTGCAGTTCAAATGTTGTGGGTAGTTAGGGTTTGCGTTGGAGCCATCTTTTTAGGTGACCCCGACAGTGTAGATTTTGGTTTTTTTGATAGGGAGGATGCCACGCTTGATGAATTAAGTCATGTTTCCCATTCTTTATCTAAGAAGCATGCAAATTTAGCATTATATTGCCACGATCTGGCTTTGTCTATTGATAATGTCCATGTCATTCTCAAGGAAGGAGGCTTGGAAATCTCCAACATTTTTACCTTACCAACAATTTCCATTAGTGGGGTTTCAAGAGCCAAACATCACTCTTTCCTAAAACTTGGCATCAAGGTGGATTCTAGGGAGATCTTAGAACCTGGCCCTTCAAACAGTTAAATCGTGTTTGACGGAACTGAATTTTTAAATTTTTAGGTGTATCAGTTTTCGCTTTGTACAACAAATAAGCAAGAAAAGCTTTGTATAGCTATTAAAATGTTATCAAATATATTATAGTTTTTTTGATATTGCTACTTGGTTAATCCTTTTTTTTAATATGAGCGGGGCTGTCAAACATCAGCTCCCGACAATATTGGTTTAGATTTCCTTGGAGGAGAGGGGGCGGTTGATGATGAGTGACTTTCCGCAGCTGGAGAATGTGGAAGTGCTGAAGTTGCTGACAAGGAGAGGGTAGGAGATGTTGGGTACGTGGCTGTTGAAGCCCATATGTAACGGCAATTCACTGACTTGTGATTCCTTGTAACTGCTCAATCTCTAGATTGCCATTCTTGGCTTGTAACCACTGGTGTTATGGGTCTTCATTCCAAATGTTTGGTAGGTGGTTGGGATTTGAGTCTTTTGAGGATGCAAGGCATTTTGCTTGCTACTATTCTAAGGTGATACAATGATGTATGTAATACAGAAAGAGAGAGATGTATATAGATAATAAAATGCCCTTTGTTGTGGATGTAGCCAAGGATTGGTGAACCACGTTAAAAGATCTTGTTCATTCTGTGTATGCTGTTTTATATTTTTCATTCTAAGCTTTTGTTTTGGCTTTGTTGTTTTCTTCTTATCTTAGTTCTGTGATTCTGTTTTTGAATTTATAATTGGTATTAGAGCTCTGTGTGTAGCTCGGTCCAGGAGATAGCCTGTGAAGTTTTTTTTGGGAACCTATACAGCAATCAAAATGGAAGACAGAAAAATAGAAAATAGAGAAATTTACAGGGCAAAACTTTGGTCTTTGGAAGGTGCATATGGAGTCTCTTCTTATCAAACAGGACTTGTCTCTCACCTTATAGGAGAAAGCCAAAGGACTAGGTACTATGAAGGATGAAGACTGGGAAAAACTTGATATGAAAGTGAAGGCAACTATTTTTCTCTCATTGTCTAGCAATGTATTATTCAATGTCTCAAATGAGAGTACAACGAAAGAGCTCTGGGAAAAGCTCTCCAACATGTATGCAATTGCTTCGGTTTTGAACAAGGTATTGATTATGAAGAAATTATATAACCTGAAAAATGAAAGAAGGTGGGGCTATGTCCAATCATCTAAATGAATTTAACACCTTAGTCACTTAATTAGCTTTGGTGAGTATCAAGTTAGATTATGAGATTAACACAATTTTGTTGTTGTGTTCCTTACCAAATAGCTGGGAAGGTGTTGTTATGGTTGTGAGCACTTCTGTAGCAGCCAAGACTACATTAGTTTTTGATGACGTTGCAGCTACTCTTATCAGCGAAGACATGAGAAGGAAACATCAGGAACCCTCATCTGACGATGCTCTAATAGCTGTAAGTACAAGAAATAGGGGAAGAAGCCAAGATAGAGGTAGATACAACAACTGGAGAAGGTCACAATCTGGTTTGCGATCGAAGTCTAGGGGCAAAACCAGTGCGTGTTGGTTTTGTGGAAAACCCAGACACAATAAGAAGAACTGTTGGAACTATAAGAAAGCTCAAGGCAACATGAGCACAAATAATCAAGCAAACACTATAAGTGATGGTGTTTTGGTTCTATCAGCAAGTGATACAAATGCAGATTCGTGGGTCCTTGATTCTGGCACCTCATTTCATGCCACTTCATGCCATCAAGCTTTCACAAATTTTCAAGAAGGCACATTCGGTAAAGTGTTTCTTGGTGACAATAAAAAATGTGACATTTTAGGAAAAGGTGATATCTTATTGAATCTAAAAAATGGAGACAAATTAACTTTAACAGATGTTAGATATGTACCCATGTTAAAAAGAAATTTAATTTCTATTAGTCAGCTTATAGGCAATGGATGCAATGTTAAATTTTCTCTTGATTCATGGAAAATTACAAAGGGGCTTTTAGCAATGGCAAGAGGAAAGAAGCAAGGTAATCTCTATATTTTGGACTATTTTAGTGAAGTGGGAGCTACGTTGCCGGCTATGGACAATGGGTCTGAAATATGGCACAAAAGGCTTGGTCATATGAGCCAAAAAGCTCTTCAAGTTATGCTTTAGCACAATAAGCTTCCAGGCCTCACTTCTATTGATTTAGAATTATGTGAACATTGCCTTTAGGGCAAACAGTGTTGGACTAGCTTCTTGAGAATGGGGCATGACAAGAAAACAATTCCATTGGAACTTGTTCATTTTGATGTTTTTGGTCCAACTCAGGTAACTTCTTTTGGTGGAGCATATTATTTTGTAACCTTTTTAGATGATTGCACTCAAAAAATTTGGATTTATATGTTGAATAAAAAATTTGAGGTATTTTCAAAATTTAAAATTTTTAAGGCTTCTGTTGAAAATTAGATTGGACATAAAATGAAATGCCTACTAACAGACAATGGTGGAGAATATTGCTCTTCGGAGTTTGATTCTTTTTGTGCAAACCATGGTATCCGACGAGTCAAAACTATCCCTTATACACCTTAGGAGAACGGTGCAACTGAAAGGCTCAATCGCACGATACTTGAGAGAGCTAGATGCATGCTCTCTAATGCCGGATTGGGCAAAGAGTTTTGGGTAGAGGTTTGTAATACTACTGTGTATTTAATCAATCAAGCTCCATCGTCTAGGCTAGATTTTTACATACCTAAGGAGACATGGCTTGGAAAGCGAATTTCCTATCATCACTTGTGGGTGTTTGGCTGTGCCACTTTTGTTCACATTCTGAAAGAGCATAGAACTTAGTTAGATTTCAAGTCAAAAAGGTGTGTTTTTCTCGGCTATGGTGAAGATCAATTTGTCTTTCGTCTTTGGGATCCCATTGCAAAAACCATAATCTATAGCTGCGATGTTGTGTTTAATGAGAAGGATTTTCCAGGTTTGCAACCTTCAAATTTACGTCCGACAGAGTATATTGATGTGGATTTGTTTGATAATGGTAAGGTGAGGCAACCTACCATTACTTTCTCTTAGCCATTGGTTACTTCTGCTCATTATTATTAAACATCAACTCCTATTTCCAACACCACTCTACCTTTAGTTGGATGTTCTTTACCCATGCAGCCTTCACCACTACCTTCACCAAGTACCACATAGCCTTCTCATATCAAATTGTTGCCTCATGAACAATCTACGTTGCCTTCATCAAGGGATTATCTACCTATTGACTATTCATTGCAATCACTCCCTTTATATAATCCAACGCAGCCTCTAAATGTTTCACCGCTGCCTCCCTTTAGCACCTTGCTGCCTTGCAATAGTCATATGCTGACTTCCACACATCCAACGTACCCTTTCTTTGACTCTCCCCTTCCTACATTTACTGCAACACAGCCTTCACAAGACTCTTCACTGCCATTACAATGCCCTACGCTGCCTTTCCAAAGCAATACGCTACCCTTTGACTCCCAAACGCAACACTCGTTTGGACCACCGCTGCTTGTCTTGTGTCCAATGCAGCCTGAAAATATACAAGGGCTACTTAACACTACCATCCCCCAACCTGTAGAACATCATTTTTCACAAGAATTCAAAAGTCACTTTCAAATACCAACAGGAACTTCATGACAAGGTAGTGTGACTGAGTCAAGCACTCTAGGTGCACAAATTCAGAGACAGGGGAGTTTTCCTCAGGGGCCTCTACAATTAGAGGTTGATGATGTTCATAATTTATTACAGAGACTCAATCTAGACTCCAATATCCAGCTAGAGCAAGCTCCACAAGTTAGGAGGTCTACTCGTGAGAAGAGGAGGCCTACAAAATTTGATGACTACGAGTTATTTTCTCTCTGACTATGCAGAGCCGGCAACTTATAAACAAGCCTGCAAGCATTAAAATGCACACAACTAGATGGCAGCCATGAACAAAGAAATGGAGTCATTGAGAGTCAATCACACCTGGGATTTGGTTCATCTTCTGCCAAATCAAAAGCATCTCAAGAACAAATGGTTTATCGCTTGAAAGATGAAGACAAAGGAAGTAAAAGATATAGGGCCAGATTAGTCATCAAGGGGTTTGATCAGCAAAAAGGTATTGATTTTTCTGAAATCTTTTTTCCAGTTTTCAGAATGGACACAATCCGTGCTGTGTTGGGTTTGGTAGCCATTTTGGATTTAGAACTTGAGCAACTCGATGTGAAAACAGTGTTTTTACATGGAGACATTGATGAGGATTTATACATGGAGAAGCCTAAAGGATTTGCTCAACCAGGTAAGGAGCATTTATTTTGCAAGTTGAAGTGGAGTTTATATGGGCTGAAGCAAGCTCCAAGACAATGGTATTTAAAATTTGACCGCTTCATGACTGATAACAACTTTATTCGGTGTGAATCAGATCCTTGTGTTTACCACAAGAGGCTCAATACTAATGAGTTTGTCATACTTTTACTCTATGTTGATGATATGTTAGTAGCTGGTACTAGTGTTTATATTATTGCTCAGTTGAAGCAATAGTTGGCTCTTCATTTTGCTATGAAAGATCTAGGACCAACCAAAAGAATACTTGGGATGTACATATTTAGAAACAGAAATAAAAGAGAACTCAGGTTGTCCGAAGAAAACTACATTGCCAAAGTGTTGGACAGATTTAATCTGTCTCATGCTAAACTGGTATCTACTCTTTTGGCTGATCATTTCCACCTATCTTTAGCTATGTGTCCAAACAATTAGGAAGAAGAAGAATAGATGAGGTCTGTTCCATATACATCTGCAGTTGGCAGTATAATGTATGCAATGGTATGCACTCATCCGGACATTGCACAAGTAGTTGCAGTTGTGAGCAGATTCATGAGTAATCCAGGCAAACTACACTGGCAGGTAGTTCAATGGATTTTATGGTACTTGAAAGGTACTTCACATTTCTGTTTATGTTTTGGAGGTACTGACTTTTAGCTCTGTGGTTATGTTGATTCAAATATGGCTAAAGATTTAGACAAACGCCGGTCTACCACTGGTTATGTCTTTACATTTGCCGAGGCAGCCATTACTTGGGTTTCTTGGTTGCAACAAGTTGTCGCTCTATCATCCACCGAAGCTGAATACATTGCGCTCTCAGAAGGAGCCAAAGAAATGATATGGCTTGTGCATTTGTTGACCAAACTAGGCTGTCTGAAATCAATATTTCCATTATTTTGTGATAGCCAAGTGCTATTCACTTGGCAAGAAATTCAACTTTCCATAGTTGAACAAAGCATATTGAACTTTGATACCACTTTATCTGCCATCTTATTGATGAAGGCAAGCTGCAGTCACAAAGATTGACACAAAGGTTAATACGACAGATGCATTAACCAAGATTGTTCCTCGAGAGAAGTTCAAATTCTATAGATCTTCTCTCAGTCTTGTTCCTCTGTGACACTAAATTTCACGAAGGGGATCTCTCTCAGAGCAGCTTCATTGCTGATCCCATTGGTCTTCAAGTGGGAGATTTTTGGGCACGTGGCTGTTGAAGCTCATATGTAATGAAAATTCACTGACTTGTGATTCCTTGTAACTGCTCAATCTGCAGATTGCCATTCTTGGCTTGTAACCGCTGCTATTCTGGGTCTTCATTGCAGATGTTTCGTAGGTGGTTGGGATTTGAGTCTTTTGAGGATGCAAGGCATTTTACTTGCTGTTGTTCTAAGGTGATACAGTGATGTATGTAATATTGAAAGAGAGATGTATACAGATAATAAAATGCCCTTCATTGTGGATGTAGCCAAGGATTGGTGAACCACGTTAAAAGATCTTGTTCATTCTGTGTATGTTGTTTTATATTTTTCATTCTGAGCTTTTGTTTTGGCTTTGCTGTTTTCTTCTTATCTTGGTTCTGTGATTTTGTTTTTGAATTTACGGGAGATAGTGGCAATGTATGTGAGGAATTCTATGGCCACCTTGATTCTTTTGTATTCTCATGGTAATGCTGCGGATTTGGGCCAAATGTATGAGCTTTTTGTCGAGCTCAACATTCACCTTCACGTTAATCTTATGGGGTTTGTAATGCATGGATCTATTTCTCTTAAGCTTACATCCTGAAGCCGCCCTATTCTTCCTATGATTTTTTTGTTTCTATTTCAGAGGTACAATTCATCTCCGTTGAACCTAAAACCAAATATCCAAGCTTTGCTTCTAGAAAGAGCTTCTGAATTCCCCATTACCACACATGCAAGTTTGCATTTCTAAATAAATGGATGTTAGGATTTGAATGTCAGGATTTAAAGATTTGTTGGGATTTAGGGTTTGTGGTGGAGAAGTGCTATTGCCAATAATTAAACTTTGCATTTTTTGTTTTGATCCATTTGGGGTGGGAGGGTATAGTTTGCATTGGTGCTTGAATCTTGCTGTAATTTGTATGAGATTATTTTCTTTCTAGGCAACAAGTTAATGTTAAATGGATTAACATTTACGATCCATGAATTATAGGCATGCTTTCCATATTGGTATGGATTTTTATGCATGAATTTTTTAGGCGTAGACATCGAGCAGTTGCAGAACAGTTCCACTTACAATGCCGCATCAGTTAACAAAGACTAAATTTCAATTTTCATTCAGAGTGCATTAAATTAAGTGTCTGGAGGTCAAGGGTTCGAAACTGTAATGCCCCTCACTTTTGGCTTGTGATAGATGTTATTTTCATGACAGTTCTGGTATAGTTGATAGTCTTATATTGCATATTTACAGTTTTGAGACATTTGGACTAGTATGCTATGGTTTATGTTCTCCTTGATCTTGATGGACATATTTGATGATTACAGATTAATGTTATTCTGAGCTTAATGTGTCATTCGATCATGATTATGATGCATTACTGGTAATGGATGTAGTTATTTAATGATGTGTTTCCATGAATGGAACATTGTCGCATTACTTGTGTCTGAGTACCCTGCCACACTGCGACTTCCATTCATTATGTTTATGACTACATGTTTATATATATATATATGTACAACCTTATTGTTTGTTGTAGGATGCAGGTACCGGGCATCAACTCCACCTGAACTACCAGGACTGAGCATGCCCTAGCCAATGGAGTTGTTGATTGGAGTTAGCATAAGGTTCCCTACTCAGTCAACATCCTCAAAGAGGATGAGTTCTCAGTATTGTATCATGTCGTCACCGTTAGTTGGACTGTTTGTCATTATTTTGTTGTCATGTCCTGTGGCTTTACATGGAGTCAGGTATCATCCAGTAAATTGGGTTTATCCAATTTAAAGTGTTGATTTAAGCCTGGTTAGTACTTCATTAAAATAAGGTTAAATTTAAGCTAAAGTTAAATAAACATTTGCTAGGGAAATTAGGTGTTGTTTATTAATTATAAATCATTTAATTGTTTGATAATTGGTAAAATTAACATGAAAATAGTAAATAAATAAATAAATTTGATAAATGATAAAATAAAATAATAAATTACAAGTTGTAAACGAATAATATTAAAAAGGAAACAAATAGATAAATTGGAGTTACGGGTATTTAGTGGTTATTTGGCAGGGAGTATTTTTAGGGATATGCAAAATTAATGTCGTGTGCCGTCAACTGCAAATTGGAGGACTTGGGAATTCTTTGATGTAGTTAATTTTTGAATCTCACGAGAATGTGGGTTGTTGGGAAGAGAGGCAGCTCTTCTGCATGCATTCGAGGAGTTGAATCCTTGTTTTTGGAGAAAGTGGGTTGTTGGGAAGAGAGGCATGTCTCCTGCATTTATTCGAGGAGTTGAGTCCTAGTTTGGAAAGGAAAAAGATTTCTGGAAGAAAAGGGAAGGGGGTTTGCATTTGGAGAGTAAAGGAGACTCTGGTAAAAGTTTAAGAAACTCAGGTATACAACTGTATATGTTTTAAGCCTATTGCATATGAAATTTTAATGGAATTAGATTATTTGTGTTTTCCTCCATTTAGGCATGCACAGGGAGCGCACAAACAAAGGTTGTGAAATTTAACTTCACACTAGCCGTTTGCATTTGCAATTGTCTCCAATTAATGAAACTCATTGTGTTCTGCCGCACTGAGAAAATATATATGCATGCAATGCTATAGATCTCTCCAAGCAAAGTGTCTATGAATCATTCCTCTGATATTCCGTGGTTGGGAAACCCTTTTAGTCACAAATTGTTGATTTTGGGATAACACCCTTGTATGACTTTGATGAAATCGTAATCTCTGTTTTATTACAATCCTGGAAGTATCACAATCTAAAAGCCGTAAATTAAAGAAATAATAAAAATAAAAAGAAAGAAGGCATCTAAGCTCTTGACCATTCTATTTGATAGGTGTAATTCCTTGTGTCTTCATCGTTTTACCAGGCCACCACTTTTGTTGTCTTGTTCCATAGATAATGTGAGTTGAGGCGTAATTGGTGAGATCGCTCTCTGCAAATTGAAAGGTTTTCAAATCTGTAAATTATTTACAGATTTTGAGTGGTGAGTCAATGTGAACAGTCCTACTAAATACCACTTTCATTTTCCTATAAACTCTGAATGGTTCTCCTCAGATCATTTTTAACAATGCAGGAATCGTTCCTTATCTCCACGGGCATTATTATCAATAGTAGTTTTGATGCTTTCTTTGTCTGCTACTTCCTTCGCACTAGAAATGCAATCGACGCCCTCATCACTCACTTCTTCCTAACTTCACACCATGGTGACGATGACCAGACTCATGGAGAAACTATTTCTCTGTGTTTGACCTGACTATTAGAATGTGCGAGACCCTCATGTTTCCACAAAATGTAAAGGATTATAGCTTTAAAATTTGGATGAGGTAAATAATACACAGTCTCACCGCTGCTAGTATTGCAGAAAATTGTATAGAGTTCTAAATGTTCCACAGCTTCTATTTTGGCACATGGGGAGTGAATGCTGGCATAGGGTACGAAATATGATTTACCCTGCCCATTTTAAAAGCTTTCAAAATACTTTTCTTTCCTTAGCGTAGCCTTTTTGGGTGCCTAGGTATTTGTAAGTCTGCCTATAAAAGGTGCTTAGGGTCGACCATGCTCACAAGATGACCCACTGTAGGTGTAGTGCCTTAAGAACTATAAATGTGTATGAAGTTTCTACTCACCTATGTGGCCGAGTGCGCCAAATGGTAGGCAGGTCATTGAATCCATTTTGTACCTATCTTGCAACCATAGTAACACTTTAATGGTGGTCTTCAGTGGTGAGTCGATCACTCTAAACAGCTGGCAATATTGTCATTCCATGGCTGGCGTGGAGAATGTGGCAAAAATTTTGTAGTCTGGCTTTACGCTGCTGATTGCTTTTGCTTAAAGCTTCTAAAGCCTTTTCAACAAAAATAATTTAGTTTATGTATATTTTAATGATACCGTCCAAGAAGTATTGGAAAACTTTGTCTTGAATGTGAGATTGATTTCAAACTATAGCAACAAATCTACTGTGTGCGAATTGTATAGCTAGGTCATATAATGCATTTTCTTCCCTGCATTGTAAATAATATACGATCCCATCGCTGCTAGTTTTGGAGAAAAGGTATACAATTCTAAATGTTTCAAAATCATTTCAATGTAATTATGGATAGAGTGGAATAAACGGATTGTCATATCAGTCCTTACATATTCTGTCAAAGTTTATTAAAAATTTCTGCTGTGGGTTTAAATGGCCGCTTAGTGTTAAGGTTTAGGGTTTCCTCAAGAAAGTCAGCAGCCAATTGTAGGTCTAGGTAAGTAGGGATTCTCTTAATATTTTATAATTAGGGTTCCTTAATAATTCATAATTAGGGATTTGGTGATAAATATTAACATTAGAGTACTGTTGTTATTATAGAAGATACGAAATTAATTTTATAAGGTTAGGCTTTGGTATTTAAGTAATCATTTTTGGTAAGGTTTTATATATCTCTCCATTTGAATGAATTTAAATGGTTAATTAATGAAGGTTCAAGTTGAGCGATAATATTATGTTTTGGAGTCTTACTTGAGTTTTATTAGTATTTGGTTATTAGTTCAAATCAAATATAAGTTGAATATTATAATTAATTACTTCATACAATTAGATCAAGTTTTTGAAGGTTATTGAATTAAATTATTAGATTATTGAACTGTCAAGAAATGTGGTTGATATAAATCTTATTGTATTGATACAATTTTATAATTCCATTGATATGATTATTTATTTATAGTAGATTTGTTAATAGAGTGCAACGTTAATTATTTAATGACTTTGGATGAAAAATATTTGCCATCAAATGATCTATGGCATTTTATTATTATTATTATTATTATATTGGTCACGTGATTTATTTAAATCAAGCTATCAAAATTTATATGATCAAATTATTGGGTTTATTAAATTTAGTATGTAAATGGAACATGATAAGGAAAGACTGTATATTAGATTCGAATAAATGAAAATTTGATATGTTGAATAGTAGAGTGGATAAATGAAATTTAATGTGGTATTGAAATCTATCACTTTCTCTTTATAAATGACTTGTTGAACTAGATTCCTTTTTTGTATATGTACTTTAATTACTCGTGAATGTTGTGATAGTTAGACCAATAATATGTGATCTATAAGTATTTGTAATTGATGTTTATGTAGAAGTAATTAAAGTTGTTTCTTTTTACTTTTAAGTTAAATATGTTATTACGAGATTTAGGGTTTTTATATGGTTATAAAATAAATAGGAACCCTCAAGTTTATCTGCAAGAATTGAATTTAAATTACATTGTAATTATTTAATTAATTTGATTTATAAAAATGACAAATAGTGGTTTAGTTTAGTTATGTTAATGATATATAAATATATTTGTATCTTTGTAAATCAATTAAATAATTATTTTAATAAATATTTACATGTAGTTAACTTTTATTGTAATTATAGATTTATTCCTTAATAAGAATACAATCAAATGATAAGCTATAATTTAATGTTTATATACTATTGTAATAACTTAGTCAATTGTAATCTGCTATAGTGGATTAGTTGTAAAGAAGGCATAATTTAATTATAAGTGTGTTGATATTGAGAAAATGTAAATTGCCAGTAATAGGTTTAGTTGTGGGTCATGAACTAGTTCATATAGTCTTTTTGATTTTGTATCTACATGTGTGGTTAGTTTTCCCAGAGGCTTAGAATGGGATGTCTCAAGATCATGATGTTTTAAGAAGCATGTCGTCTCTAGTTATGTATGGATTAGAAGACAAGGTGAATGATAAATGTACTTCTTTGTGGATGTATTATTGTCCATTTGGTTGTATTTGTCGTGTATCCAGTTTTGTGGTGAGTTATGGAATGGGGAGACATGGAAATCATAGAGATGTAATGAATATGTGTTGTTATGGGCAATGGTTTAGGAGTTCTACCCTTATGATTATGTCTTGGAGGGTCAATGCCTTGCATCGTTATATATACATGTTGATATAAGGGTAATTGTTATGCAAGATGGTTAATGCCTTGCATGGTTCATGTATCCTCATTGTCATGATGATGTTTGCTATGCTTGTTGAGTAGGGTCTTCTAGTTGTAGGTAGGGGAGTGGCTTCCAATGTGGGGTTGGTGCCCAAAGTGGCTAGCTAGGGTAACCCATTGGGAGTTGGTAATCAAGTGATAACCTAATAATAAATCTAGGGGTTGGGTAGTTTTCACACTAACAAGATAATTAGATTCCTCACTCATGCCTGTAGTGCTAGTTCAGACTAAGGATGAGAGGAGAAGGCCTGGTTGGCAAAATCAACTTCCTTGTCCTCACGAAAGGAAGGTTGATTCCGTATGTGTCACCCTATGGGGCCGGTGTCTAGAGAGAGATTGCCAGGGTAACCATAGATGGGGGTCGGTGTCTAGAGAGAGATTGCCTGGGTAACCCATGTTAGGGCCATGCGATGACACTCTCATTACTGCAACCTAGCATTCTCTAGTTGTACTCTCCCCATTTGTTAAGTGTTTGCCTCTGGTAGTATTGTTGTGTTGTTTGTGATATTGACTTGTGATGTTGGAGTCATATGTTGTCTTATAATCTATTGTCTACCTGACTGTATGTTGTAGTGGGGACCTTATGTTAACTCCTAGCTCGGGGGGTGGACCTCAGGGTTCCATATGGTCAGGTGGAAGAGCTTTATCCATTGGTTTTTTCCCTTGCCATTGTTCATGAGCGAGGAGGATATATCTTGTGTATCAGACATCAAATCTTGTACTTGTTTATGAAGACAGTTATTATGCTCATGTACTAGCCTGTGTATCAGTTGATTCATAATGTATATATTCAGATGTAATCAGGATAGTGATAATGTAAACTACATAATGATGTACTCATATGGATAGACTTTTGAATATCTACATGTAATCTTGATCAAGTTGATTATCTAACTGATGTCATGAAATGGAGATGTATATGTATAATCATTAGTGCAATAGATTTAGAATGATCTACTGATGTTAGTTAATAATGTATGTTAAATTATGTTGATTAATTTGTCAAGTAATGCAACAATGGAACCTTAGAAGACAACTTGTTAGTTTGATGATGTGTATTGATTTATTAAACATTACCTTGTTATCTTATACCAAAAAAAAAATATTCTGCATTGCATAGCATAGATGTGTTGTCCTCTAAGGTGTTCATTGCGGGGCATTACATCTGGTATCAGAGCCAGGTTTAAACACTGGGTACCTTGGTTATATTTGAGCCCATTATGTAATCTAGTGCTTAAACTCTGTAGAATGATTTAACCCCTATTGTGACCCTCTTCTTAATGTAATATTTTGCCTTTTGTGTGTAGGGTAGATGCCTAGACGTAGGGGCCGAGGTTGGGGCAGAGGTAGGGGTGGTGGGAGAGGTGGTGGCGGTATTCCTCCCCCTAGTTCTCCTCATGCGAGTGGCCATGAAGGCGGGGGTCAGAACATGGAGGGTCAGGGTCAGTGTGATGGAGCCCAGTTGAGACAGATTCTTGAGGAGGCCCTTGCCAGTTTAGGACCCAGACAGGTGGGTGAGCAGCCCAGAGGAGGTTAGGAGGTAGACCAGCCAATTCCTAGAGAGAGAGAGAGGTCTCCCAGGCGTAGGGAGTTGATAGTTGAGCAGGAGGCCACACTAGCTAGCCATATAAGGGATTTACTGAGAGCACGCCCTCCCATCTTTGATGGAGCTGGTAGAGGACTTGAGGCAGAGACCTAGTTATTAGACTTAGGCAGGTGTTTCGCCATGCATCCATATGGCAGCAATACAAAAGCCAGATGTGCTATTTTGCATCTTCGAGGGTTTGTTTCTACTTGGTGGGGGCTAGAGGAGCAGAAGCTACATTTGGACATTAGCACTATGTCTTGGGAGTTGTTTGTAGAGAGATTCAGAGGCTGTTTTCTTTCTAACCATTAGAGGCAGTGTTGAGCAGACAAGTTTCATGAGCTAAGGCAGTTGGCCATGACAGTTGAGCAGTATGAGTGCAAATTTTATGAGCTCAAATAGTATGTAGGTATCGAGGATGACGAGTCCATGTTGGTGTAGTATTTTATCAGGGGCTTGAATGCCTAGATTAGTGGAGGGGTTCGTGTATTCGAACCTAAGACTATGGAGGTTACCGTGGAGAAAGCCCAGCTAGTGGAGGAGAATTTGGCTATGGCCCTCGGTGGGCATACAGGTGTGCACATTGGTAGTGCACCTCTGTTAGGATATGGTTCTTGAGGTGGTCACACTCAGGCATCAAGTTCTCATGCACCCTAAAAGAGTGGTCAGTAGCCACAGTATTCGCAATCAATATCAAAGAATTCTTAGCATCAGCAAGGTAATAGGTTTCAAAATAAGAAAGACCGGTCTTGGCAGCGCAATAAGCGCAACCATTTTGATCAACCAGCCTAGAGCACGCAGTCTATAGTGAGCAGGGGTAGTTTCTAGTAGTCTAGTGCTTTCCCGGGTGACGGTGGTTTTGGTAGAGGCACCAGGTGCTTCTCTTGCTGCCAACAGGGCCATATTGCTAGACAGTGCCTGCAGAAGGGTGCATCAAGATTTGGACATCGACCGGTGGCATCTGAGCCAACGGTTGGTGATGCAGGCAGGTCACACCGAGTCTTTACAGCGGTGGATGACTGGCAGGTAGACCATCAGGGCACCGTGGTGGAGACTTCTGGTCACAAGTGAGGTATTGATTTTTCTATTCTATTTGATTCTAGTGCATCTGATTCATTTATATCTCCTTCTCTTGTCGAGCGTTGTGGCTTAGTGGCAACAAAGCAAGATGATAGGTGGTAGGTTGAGTTAGCTTCTGAGGCTAAGATAGCAGTTGAGTCTCTAGTTTCATAGTGTAATTTGATGATTGGCTCTCTATCTACTTCTGTGGACCTTCACATCCTGCCCCTGGGTTCATATGACATAGTTTTAGGGATGGATTGGTTAGAGGCCCCTCAGGCAGTGATAGATTGTTGGCATAAGTCTGTTAGATGTGTGGATGATTCTGGTGCTGAGGTTGAGGTCGTAGGAGTTCAGAGACCTATTTCCCTACGTATGGTCTCTGCTATGCAACTTAAGAGATGCATGTGTCAGGGATGTCAGCTTTTTGCAGTGACTGTTAGTGATGTGGAGATGGAGGAGAGTCGAGAGGCATCTCTTGAGGGAGTATGTAGATGTTTTTCCTTCTGATATTCCAGGGATGCCACCTAAGTGTGGCATCAATTTCAAGATTGATCTAGTTCCCGGTGTAGAGCCTATCTCACGAGCTCCATATAGGATGACCACTCAGGAGCTTAAGGAGCTTCGACTACAGTTGGAGGAGCTATTAGCCAAAGGGTTCATATGACCTAGTGTTTCTCCTTGGGGAGCACATGTGATCTTTGTGAAGAAGAAGGATGGATCTCTACAGCTATGTATCGACTATCGGCAGCTCAACAAGGTAACAGAGAGAAATAGGTATCCCTTGCCTTAGATCAATGATTTGTTTGATCAAATTAAAGGAGCGAAGGTATTCTCTAAAATTGACCTTAAGTCAGGATATCACTAGTTGTGGATTTTTGAGGTAGATATTCACAAAACAACATTTCGCACCTGTTATGGACATTATGAGTTCACAGTGGTACCATTCGGGTTGATGAATGCACCATCAGTTTTCATGAGCTTAATGAATGGTGTGTTTCGCACTTATCTCGACCAATTTGTCCTCATATTTCTTGATGATATATTGATCTATTTGAGGACTATGGAGGAACATGAGGAGCATTTGCCTCAGGTGTTACAGTGTCTGAGAGAAAATTAGCTTTATGCAAATCTGTCAAAATTTGCATTCTTCCAGACAGAGGTTAAGTATTTAGGTCATGTCATCTCTAGAGAGGGTATTGCAGTGGATCCCTCAAAGATCCAAGCTATTATGGACTAGCCTGCACCCACTAATGTTTTTGAGGTCCATAGTTTTATGGGGTTGGTAGGTTACTATCGTCGCTTCGTCATGGGGTTTTCGAGAATTGCTCACCCCATTACTTCTCTTCAGAGGAAAGGGAAGAAGTTTGTTGTGTCAGAGCGGTGTCAGGAAGCCTTTCAGACTCTTAAGGAATAGCTGACCAGTGCACCTATATTAGTAGTTCCTGATCCTAATAAGGACTTTGTTGTTTGTACCGATGCTTCCTTGGGGGGTTTAGGAGTAGTTCTGATGCAGGATGGTCGAGTGATTGCCTATGAGTCGCAAACTCAAGGATCACGAATTGAACTATCCCACTCACGACCTGGAGTTTGTAGTAGTTGTACATACCTTGGTGAGATAGAGGCATTTTCTATTAGGGCATTGATTTGAGCTGCACAGTGATCATCGTAGTTTGCAGTATATTTTCACGCAACCAAACTTGAATGCAAGGCAAAGGCATTGGATGGAGTTCTTGTGCGAGTATAACTTCAAGGTCAGATATATTCAAGGCAAGGAGAATGTTGTAGCATATGCTCTTAGTCATCGGAGGCATGAGATCTCAGCATTTTCTCTTACAATTGATCTGAGAAGTCATATTATCACTGCTCTTCCTACTGACAGTTGGTGCCAGGAGGTGAGATCTGAGGTTGAGTCTGGTAGACCTTTAGAAGGTAGGTTCTCTGGTTACTCCTTTGAGTCAGATGGTCTTTTGCGACACTTGGGTTGTATCTATGTTCCTAATTCTGAGGGTCTTTGCACCCTAGTTTTGTCTGAGGCACATCGAGCACCCTATTCTGCTCATCTGGGTGTCAAGAAGATGCATGTAGATCTACGTCAATTGTACTTTTAGAGTGGTATGAAGTGGGATATTGCTGATTTTGTGTCGAGATGTCTTGAGTGTCAGAGGGTGAAGGCAGAACACCAGTACCCTGCAGGTCTTTTGCAGCCTCATTTGATTCCAGAGTGGAAGTGGGATATCATTTCGATAGACTTCATTGTTGTTTTTGTCTATGTCCTCTCGACGACACAATGCTATTATGGTCATTGTGGATAGGTTGACGAAGGTAGCTCACTTTTCTCTTGTCCGTGCTTCTTACAATGCCTCTACGGTGGCTAGAGTGGTTATGGAGGACATCGTCAGATTTCATGGGATTCCTCGTAGGATCATCTTCGACAGGGATCCAGTGTTCACTTCTACCATTTGGACTTCCTTGTAGTATGCCTTGGGGACACAGCTGAACTTTAGTTCAGCTTATCATCCTGAGACTGATGGTCAGACTAAGAGGGTTAATCAGGTTCTCAAGGATATGTTGAGGATGTATGTTATGGATCAGCAGAGCCATTGGGAGGACTACCTTTAGCTAGTGGAGTTTGCCTATAATAATGGTTATCATAGTTCTATTGGCATGTCTCCCTTTCAGGCCTTGTATGGTCATCCTTGTAGGACCCCTTTGAGTTGGGATAGTTTGGAGGATAGAGTTCTTCTGGGTCCGGATATGCTTAGAGATATGGAGCAGCAGGTTGAGAGAAATAGAGAGCATTTGGTGGCAGCTTAGGATAGGTAGAAGAAGTATGCAGATGCTCATAGGATCGATCATCAGTTTTCTGTTGGGGATTGGGTGTTCTTGCAAGTGCAACTGTGAAAGAGTCCAATCCGCTATGCAAAGGGCTCTAAGCTAGCACCGCACTTTCTTGGACCTTTTGAGGTGTTGGAGAGGATCGGTCCAGTTGCTTATCATCTTGCTTTGCCACCTAGCCTTTCACGGATCCATGATGGGTTTCATGTTTCTGTACTTAGACCTTACTATCTGGATATTGCTCATGTTCTTGATTGGACTGCTCTACAGGTAGAGGACAGGCAGTTGGCTTTGGAGCCCATAGGCATTCCTCAGCACAGGAGACTCGCTCTCAGGGGCAGAGATGTGGAGCAGGTCAGGGTCCAGTGGGACCCTAATGATGAGATCTCCGCTACCTGGGAGGATGCTACCAAGATGAGGGAATTATATCCTCACTTATTTACAGGCTTCCAGGAGTAAGCCTAGTTCCAGGGGGGAGGATGTAATGCCCCTCGCTTTTGGCTTGTGATAGATGTTATTTTCATGACAGTTGCGGTATAGTTGATAGTCTTAAATTGCATATTTACAGTTTTGAGACATTTGGACTAGTATGCTATGGTTTATGTTCTCCTTGATCTTGATGGACATATTTTATGATTATAGATTAATGTTATTCTGAGTTTAATGTGTTATTCGATCATGATTATGATGCATTACTGGTAATGGATGTAGTTATTTAATGATGTGTTTACATGAATGAAACATTGTCGCATTACTCATGTCCGAGTACCCTGCCACACTGTGACTTCCGTTCATTATGTGTATGACTACATGTTTATATATATATATATACACATATGTACAACCTTGTTGTTTGTTGCAGGATGCAGGTACTGGGCATCGACTCCACCTGAACTACCAGATCTGAGCGTGTCCTAACCAATGGAGTTGTTGATTGGAGTTAGCATAAGGTTCCCTACTCAGTCAACATCCTCAAGAGGATGAGTTCTCAGTATTGTATCTTGTCGTTATTTTATCGTCATGTCTTGTGGCTTTACATGGGGTCAGGTATCATCCAGTAAGTTGGGTTTATCCAATTTAAAGTGTTGATTTAATCCTGGTTAGTACTTCATTAAAATAAGGTTAAATTTAAGCTAAAGTTAAATAAACATTTGCTAGGGAAATTAGGTGTTGTTTATTAATTATAAATCATTTAATTGTTTGATAATTGGTAAAATTAACATGAAAATAGTAAATAAATAAATAAATTTGATAAATGATAAAATGAAATAATAAATTACAAGTTGTAAATGAATAAAATTGAAAAGGAAACAAATAGATAAATTGGAGTTACAAGTATTTAGTGGTTATTTGGTAGGGAGTATTTTGAGGGATATGCAAAATTAATGCCGTGTGCCATCAATTGCAAATTGGAGGACTTCGGAATTCTTTGATATAGTTAATTTTTGAATCTCACAAGAATGTGGGTTGTTGGGAAGAGAGGCAGGTCTTCTGCATGCATTCGAGGAGTTAAATCCTTGTTTTTGGAGAAAGTGGGTTGTTGGGAAGAGAGGCATGTCTCCTACATTTATTCGAGGAGTTGAGTCTTGGTTTGGAAAAGAAAAAGATTTCTGGAAGAAAAGGGAAGGGGGTTTGCATTTGGAGACTAAAGGAGACTCTGGTAAAAGCTTAAGAAACTCAGGTATGCAACTGTATATGTTTTAAGCCTATTGCATATGAAATTTTAATGGAATTAGATTATTTGTGTTTTCCTCCATTTAGGCATGCACAGGGAGCACACAAACAAAGGTTGTGAAATTTAACTTCACACTAGCCGTTTGCATTTGCAATTGTCTCCAATTAATGAAACTTATTGTGTTCTTCCGCACTGAGAAAATATATATGCATGCAATGCTATAGATCTCTCCAAGCAAAGTGTCTATGAATCATTCCTCTGATATTCCATGGTTGGGAAACCCTTTTAGTCAAAAATTGTTGATTTTGGGATAACACCCTTGTATGACTTTGATGAAATCATAATCTCTATTTTATTACAATCCTGGGAGTATCACAATCTAAAAGCCGTAAATTAAAGAAATAATAAAAATAAAAAGAAAGAAGGCATCTAAGCTCTTGACCATTCTATTTGATAGGTGTAATTCCTTGTGTCTTCATCGTGTTACCAAGCCACCTCTTTTGTTGTCTTGTTCCACAGATAATGTGAGTTGAGGCGTAATTGGTGAGATCGCTCTCTGCAAATTGAAAGGTTTTCAAATTTGTAAATTATTTATAGATTTTGAGTGGTGAGTCGATGTGAATAGTCCTACTAAATACCACATTCATTTTCCTATAAACTTGAAATGGTTCTCCTTAGATCATTTTTAACAAGGTAGGAATCATTGCTTATCTCCACAGGCATTATTATCAATAGTAGTTTTGGTGCTTTTTTTTTCTGCTACTTTCTTCGCACTAGAAATGCAATCGATGCCCTCATCACTCGCTTCTTCCTAACTTCACACCGTGGTGACAATGATCAGACTCATGGAGAAACTATTTCTCTGTGTTTGACCTGATTCTTAGAATGTGCGTGACCCTCATGTTTCCACAAAACGGGAAGGATTATAGCATTAAAATTTGGATGAGGTAAATAATACACAGTCTCGCCGCTGCTAGTACTATAGAAAATTGTATAGAGTTCTAAATGTTCCAGAGCTTCTATTTTGGCGCATGGGGAGTGAATGCTGGCATAGGGCATGGAATATGATTTACCCTACCCATTTTAAAAGCTTTCAAAATACTTTCGGCGTAAGAAGTTTAGGAGCTACCGACAGTGGAATGTCTCACCAAAGCATAAGAAAAACAAAGCATATTGGTATGAGCCAGGTCCGTGGTAAGACTTGAGAAAGTCTTTCCAATGACAGTTATCTTGCCGATGAAAAAGTGCAGGCAAATTTTAGTATATGCAAAAGAGTAATACAAATGTAGGAAGCCCTAACCGTCTGGTAACGGACAAGGGTAAAATTTATAAAAAGGCCAGATTCATTTGGTGAAGGGGTTGGTTGGAAGCTGGAGATACTGTGAATGTAATAAGCACTTCGATAGCAATAAAGAAAACTTGGATTGTCTGATTCATTTGTGAAATTCTATAGAGTGTGTGCATAACTTGGATTAAAACAAAATAGTTAGTTTTCTTTTCTGTTCATTTTGTTTTTGTTTATACATAATGACTCTAGTTTGATGTCCTCGCATATCCTTTGTACAGTCATTGGGGGGAATCAAATAGTCTCTTTTTTTGTTTTTCTTGGTATTGTAGTGAGTGGAATGCTAGAGAGAGGCCATGTGAACTTGATGCAAGTTACAGTCTAAGAGACAGGGGTGAAAATAGAGTGGAAGAGTTGAGCACCAAGCAATCAAAACCTTGGACCCAAAGAGGATGGTTGATAATGAGCTCAAGAAGGCTATAAGCCTTGGAGATTAGGAATCTTGGAAGCAGTGAGGATAAAGAAGAATACCTCACACCAAGAAAGCATTGTCTGTATTGGAAACAATAGGCAAATAGGTCTTTCACCTCTATAATAGACTGTTTGGGTTGAATTAGGCATTTTGGGGTAGAAAATGTCTTTAAGCACTTGAATTGGTAGGGAGAGTTGGGTATGTTTCAGTCTTGAAGTGTTGGTTCAAGATAGGTTTGCTAAAACCCATAGGCCTCCCCATCAAATTGGTATCAGAGCAAGTCAAAGATTTGGGCTATTCCTAGGTTGGAATAGAAGAAGTAGTATGTCATCACCGAGTTCAAGTGAGTCTGTAGGTTCAGCCAGAGAGATGGTGACTAATGCAGAATTGGCAAAGAAGGTTGATGATCAAGAAGAGGAGAATAGGCTCCTATAGGAAAGACTAGATGAAATGGAAAGTAAGCTAGGTGCAATGATAATAAAGACTGAAGAAGTCAGGAAGAAAGTAAACAAGGAAAAAGGTGTGCCTATAGAAGATGAAGAGCCCACACCTGATCCTAAGATGGAAGAAGAACCTTTCTTAAAGGCCTTGAAAGCCATGAGTGGTAAGACATTGGAAGGAGTTCCTCTTTTTAGTGGAAAGATGGAACCTGATTTGGTCATGGAATGGATAGAAGGTTTAGAAAATCAGTTTGAATGTGATGGAGTGTGTGAAGCTCAAAAGGTGAAGGTGGCTAAATCAAGACTCAGAGGAGCTACCTTGACATGGTGGAAATTTGTTCAAACTGAAAGAGAAAAAGAAGGCAAGAAACCTATAGCTACTTGGAAGGTATGGTGGCTAAAATCAAAGAAGTATACATGCCTAGAGATTATGAAGTCCAGTTGTACAAGAAATAGCAAAATTTGAGACAAAGAGAATTAGATGTCAGTGCATACACTGAGGAGTTTCAAAAACTATGCCTGAGGTCTAAGGTGATGGAAGATGAAAATGTGAAAGTAGCAAGATATCTCAATGGTTTGAGATGGAGTATTCAAGAGGAAATCAGCTTATTCAGACCTATAACAGTGCATCAAAGCTATCAGCTAGCACTCAAGGTATAGGAGAAGAGTAAGAAGAAACAAGAGTTAAGCAGCAGGTTGAGAGGAAGAGGTAAAGACAATAGAGGAAGAGGGAATTATGGTGGTAGGAATACTGATCAAAGACCCCAAGGAGAATCCAAACTCACAGAGCAGAGTGGAGAGACTAGTAGTAGAGGAAACTACAGAGGAAGGGGATCTAACAGAGGAAGATCAGGAGGATTAGGCAGAGGATCCTACTTTGCCATTATGAAATGCTACAATTGTGGTCAATTGGGCCATCCAACATATAGGTGTCCTGATAAGGGCACATCTTCTTCTCAAGGAGTTGATAAAAGAAATCATTATGTACAAGATGATGCTTCAAGCAGAAAATCACCTAAAGTCAGTCTAGCCTCAGAAGTGGGAGAGAACATCATGGTCAGGAGAACCTTGATCAAAGAACCAGTTAAAGCCAAACCAAGCCAAAGGAGAGCATTATTCAGAATCAGATGCAAGATTATGAATAAGGTATGCCAAGTAATCATAGACTCAGGGTCTACTAATAATATAGTGTCTGATGAAGTAGTTAGAAAACTAAATTTGCAAAGAATACCTCATTCAAATCCATATAGAGTCACATGGTTAAATAAAGGTTAGCATGTGATAGTCAATGAGCAAACTTGGGTAGAGTTTGGTATAGGTGGATACAAAGACAAGGTACTTTGTGATATCCTACCTATGGATGCATGTCATATGCTCTTGGGTAGACCATGGCAGGTTGACCAGAAGGCCATACATGATGGTGAGAAGAATGCATATTCTTTTCAAAAAGATGGTGTCACCTATAAAATTCAGTCATTGGAAGATGAAGAAGCAAATAAGACTAAGAGTCCTAGTATCTTAGTTGTGAGTGGAAAAGAGTTTTTGAATACTCTTAAGGAGGATGGTATTGGTTATGCAATCATAGTGAAGCCTAAGGAAGAGCAGAAAAACAAAAAGGTAGTGATCCCAAAAGAGGTGCAGACTATACTGGAACAGTATAAGGACATCATTAGTGATGGAACACCAGCAACACTACCTCCACAGAGGACTATAATCCATTAGATAGATCTAATTCTAGGAGCATCTTTTCCTAACAAAGCTCCTTACAACATGACTCCAGAACAACATAAGGAAATAACCAGACAAGTACACGAATTGCTTGACCAGGGGTTGGTTAGAAAAAGCATAAGTCGTTGTGCAGTGCCTATAGTGTTGGCACCAAAGAAAGGAGGAACATGGAGATTGTGCACAGACTCCAGAGCTATCAATAAGATCACCATAAGGTACAGATTTCCAATTCCCAGAATTGAAGATCTTATGGACTGTTTAGGAGGAGCTAATTATTTCACCAAGATAGACCTGAAAAGTGGTTATCACCAGATCAGAATCAAGGAAGGTGATGAGTGGAAAATAGCCTTCAAAACCACAGAAGGACTGTATGAATGGCTTGTTATGCCATTTGGTTTATCAAATGCTCCCAGCACATTCATGATGCTCGTGAATGAAGTCCTCAAGGACTATATGGGTAAATTTGTAGTTGTTTATCTAGATGACATCTTGATTTTTAGTCAAACTAAAGAAGAGCATCTTGAACATGTAAATACTATTTTGAAAAAGTTACATGATGAACAACTAACTAAAAATTTGGAGAAGTGTGAATTCATGAAGCAGGAATTGGTATACCTTGGTTTTGTGTTGTCCAAAGGAGAATTGAAAATGGACAAGTCAAAGGTAGAAGCCATATTGAATTGGCCTACTCCCAGAGGAACAACTGAGGTGAGAAGTTTTCATGGATTAGCTCAGTTTTATAGAAAATTCATAAAGAATTTCAGTGCTATTTGTGCACCCATGCTTGATACAATCAAAGGTGGGATGAAAACAAAGTTTCAATGGACACAATCAGCTAGTAAGAGTTTTGAGTGGTTGAAGAAAGAAGTTGCCACACAGCCAGTGTTAGTGCTGCCTAGTTTTGATAAGTTGTTTACTTTAGAATGTGATGCTAGCAATATTGCAGTAGGGGTAGTGCTTAGCCAAGAGAATAGACCAGTAGCCTTTTTCAGTGAGAGCCTAAATGAAGCAAAGAGTAGATACTCGTCATATGACTTGGAGCTCTATGCTCTAGTCCAAGCACTTAGAAAATGGAGACATTATCTCCTACCTAAGGAATTTGTTATGTATACAGACAATCAAGCTTTGAGTTTTCTGAACTCACAAGATAAGTTGAGCCATAGGCATATCGAGTGGATGGAGTACTTGCAGTCTTATACATTTACAATTAAGCACAAGAAGGGACAGCTCAACAAAGTAGCAGATGCTTTAAGTATGAGGCTGCTCACAATACAAGAAGTGTAGTTAAGAAGTATAGGGATGGAAGAGTTCAGAGCTCTCTACAAGGAGGATGTAGATTTTGCTGAAGCATACAAAGTCTGTCAAGACTTTGAGAATCACTTTCATAGTGAATTTGTAGATTACACATTGCAACAGGGTTTGCTGTTCAAAGGTGGACAGTTGTGTGTACCAAAAGGATCCATGAGAGAAAATCTCATACATGAGAAGCATAATGGTAGTTCGAGTGGACATTTTGGTCTGAACAAAACATTAGAATTAGTCCAGAGGTTCTACTATTGGCTGAAAATGCACAAAGATGTCAGAAAGTATGTGGAGCAGTGTATCATCTGTCAGAAGGCCAAGGGAACTTCTTTAAATGCTGGACTGTATCAACCATTACCCATTCCTTCCAGACCATGGGATTGTGTAAGTATGGATTTTGTAGTTGGTCTACCAAAGACTAAGACTGGTTTTGATAGTATTTTTGTAGTTGTTGATAGATTCAGCAAGATGAGTCATTTCATTCCCTGTAAGGTGACTCATGATGCCAGTCATTGTTTTTCAAAGAGGTCATAATGATTCATGGACTACCAGCAAGCATCATGTCTGATAGAGATGCTAAGTTCATAAGACATTTCTGGAAAACTCTATGGCAGAGGTTAGGAACAAATCTGTCTTTTGGATCAGCATATCATCCACAGACAGATGGCCAAATAGAAATGGTGAACTGGACATTGGGCAACATGTTAAGGTGTTTGACAAAAGAATATGGACAGAGTTGGGATCAAGTCCTTTGTCAGGCAGAATTTGCCTATAATGACAGTATGAATAGGACTACTGGCAAAAGTCCATTTGATATAGTGTATGGAATGCATCCCAGAGGTGTAAATGAACTCCAAAATCTTGGAGACATGGAGTTTAGAAGTGGTCATGCAGAGGATTTTGCACAGTCTATGAAGGAGATTCATGACCAAGTGAAGCAGCAATTGATGGAAAACACCCTGAAGATCAAAGATAGGGTAGATGCACACAGGAAGGATGTTCAGTTTGAAGTTGGTAATTTAGTCAAGGTTCATTTGAACAATCCCCGGTTGTAGAAAGGGATACCAACCAAACTGCAAATGAGATAAATTGGTCCTTGCAGAATTCTGAACAAGTATGGCAATAATGAATATAGGATTGATTTGCCAGCAGACTTGGCCATTTCACCAGTGTTCAATGTTCAGGACCTGGTGCCATAGAAAGGTCCTCATCCAACAGCAGGGGGATCTAGTTCAGAAGCTACACAGACAGTGAGTGATGTGACCTTGCCTCCAAAAACCAAACCATAGGCTGAGAGAATTCTAGATTCTCGAGTACAGAAAAAGACCAGACATGGCGTGTACATGGAGCATCTAGTGAAGTGGCAACAATTGCCTAAAGCAGAGGCTACCTGGATTACAGAGTCTGAATTCAAGAAATGGGGCATTGATTTTGCCTTGTTGTCACAAGAGGTGACTTGACTTCTTCCGCATAGGGGGAGTATGGTGCAGGAGCACCAAAGGGGCTTGGAGTGAGCCCATATGTAGATAATGCATTTTGGTGTGATGTTTTGAATTTCCAAATTAGGAAGGCACAGGAAGAAGTTTGTGTTTATACAAAGTGGGTCCATCAGAGTGAGAGAGCTCATCGGTGAAGTTTTATGACGTTGTACCGATAGCAGGTGTCCCACCAATAAACCAATATATCGGCAATGTTCATCAGCGAGAGATCCCACATCAGGATAACAAATTTGAAGGTTACTAATGATGATAAGTCTGGCTGATGGAGAAGTTTGGGGTTAACATATCGGTAGGAGTATTGAGCTCGGTGAACAAAAAAGATAGTTACACCAATAGGTTAAATCAGGCCAATGATTCTATCCATCGGAGGGAGAAGAGTCATCAGGAGGAGATATGGAAGTGCGGCCGATGACCAAAGTCTAACCGATCAGGAGGAGATATGGAAGTGTGGCTGACGACCAAAGTCTGACTGACGAAAGTAAGTCAAGTGTCATCAGCGAGATGGTGGATATCGACGTGAGCAATTTAGAAGCTACCGATAGTTGATGTCTTGCCAATAGGCAACAAAGTCAAGGTGTCATCGGCGAGATGGTGGATATCAGCATGAGCAGTTTAGAAGCTACCAATAGTTGATGTCTTGTCAATAGGTGAAGACCAACCAAAGCTGTAGGTTATAGTATCGGGGTGACCGGAGGCATCAGAAGACCTGAAGAGCACCCGGCCAATAGGCAGAGTCTTACTGACAGTGACATCAAAGGTCATCGGGGAGAGATGACATACCAGTAGAAGAAGACTGGAGTTTGCTGATGGTGTTTGTCACATCGATGACTACCAGCAAGCCGTGACGGTGAAGATAGGGTTAAGTGAGACACATCAACATGAGATGGACTATCAGAGAACGAAGAGAATGTGTCATCAATGGCTTAAGTCTGGGCGATGAAGACGGTTCAAAGGAGATTTGAAGGCTCATCGGAGTGACTAAGGATATCAGTGGGAGAAGTTGAATGTTGGCCGATGTTGAATGTCACATTGACAATTGTGTTAGAAAGTGCCATCGGCAAGATAGAGTTTATCAGCGTAAGAAGTTTAGGAGCTACCGATAGTGGAATGTCTCACCAAAGCATAAGAAAAACAAAGCATATCAGTATGAGGCAAGTCTGCGGTAAGACTTGAGAAAGTCTTTCCGATGACAGTTATCTTGCCGATGAAAAAGTGCAGGCATATTTCAATATATGCGAAAGAGCAATACGAATGTAGGAAGCCCTAACTGTTTGGTAATGGACAAGGGTAAAATTTATAAAAAGGCCAGATTCATTTGGTGAAAGGGTTGGCTGGAAGCTGGAGATACTGTGAATGTAATAAGCACTTCGATAGCAATAAAGAAAACTTGGATTGTCTGATTCATTTGTGAAATTCTGTAGAGTGTGTGCATAACTTGGCTTAAAACAAAACAATTAGTTTTCTTTTCTATTCATTTTGTTTCTGTTTGTACATAATGACTCTGGTTTGATGTCCTCGCATATCCTTTGTACAGTCATGGGGGGGAATCAAATAGAGTCTCTTTTTTTGTTTTTCTTTCTGTTGTAGTGAGTGGAATGCTAGAGAGAGGCCATGTGAACTTGTACTAGATGAGCTATGCCATAGCCTGGCTAGTATGCAAGTTACAGTCTAAGAGACAGGGGTGAAAACAGAGTGGAAGAATTGAGCACCAAGCAATCAGAACCCTGGACCCAGAGAGGAGGGCTAATAATGGGCTCAAGAAGGCTATAAGCCTTAGAGATTAGGAATCTTGGAAGCAATGAGGATAAAGGATACCTCACACCAAGAAAGCATTGTCTGTATTGGAAACAACAGACAAATAGGTCTTTCACCTCTGTAATAGATTGTTTAGGTTGAATTAGGCATTTTGGGATAGAAAATGTCTTGAAGCACTTGAATTGGTAGGGAGACTTGGGTATGTTTTAGGTCTTGAAGTGTTGGTTCAAGATAGGTTTGCTAAAACCCATAGGCCTCCCCATCACAGGGTAACCATAGATGGGGGCCAGTGTCTAGAGAGAGATTGCCTGGGTAACCCATGTTAGGGCCATGCAATGACACTCTCCTTACTATAGCCTAGCATTCCCTAGTTGTACTCTCCCCATTTGTTAAGTGTTTGCCTCTGGAAGTACTATTGTGTTGTTTGTGATATTGAATTGTGATGTTGGAGTAATGTGTTGTCTTATAATCTACTGTCTACCTAACTGTATGTTGTAGTGGGGACCTTATGTTAACTCCTAGCTTGGGGGGTGGACCTCAGGGTTCCACATGGTCAGGTGGAAGAGCTTTATCTATTGGTTTTTTCCCTTGCCGTTGTTCATGAGCGAGGAGGATCTATCTTGTGTATCAAACATCAAATCTTGTACTTGTTTATGAAGATAGTTATTATGCTCATGTACTAGCCTGTGTATCAGTTGATTCATAATGTATGTATTCAAATGTAATCAGGATAGTGATAATGTAAACTACATAATGATGTACTCATATGTATAGACTTTTGAATATCTACATGTAATCTTGATCAAGTTGATTATATAACTGATGTCATGAAATGGAGATGTATATGTATAATCATTAGTGCAATAGATTTAGAATAATCTGCTAATGTTAGTTAATAATGTATGTTAAATTATGTTGATTAATTTGTCAAGTAATGCAACCATGGAACCTTAGTAGACAAGTTGTTAGTTTAATGATGTGTATTGATTTGTTAAACATTACCTTGTTATCTTATACCAAAAAAAAAAATATTTTGCATTGCATAGCATAGATGTGTTGTCCTCTAAGGTGTTCATTGTGGGGCATTACAGAAACTTGACCCCGTACAGGGTTTCATGTGCCTAGATTGATTGTTCTAAGATGATTCTTTATATGCACCAAGTGTTTAAAGTGTTGTTTTAAACCAAGGGTTTGAGCCCACAGTGAGGTTTTTGTTTGAGGAGATGGGAAAATTCGTTGAAGTGTGTCAGACGCCATGGATGTCAAATTATGACCCACTCATGTTATAGTTGCTAAGCACCATCATGTTGTTCATGTAAGGACCCACTTGGTCCAAACTCAAATTTTCAAAAAATTTTACTTTGTTAACAAGTTCTTATGAGATATATCAAGACTTTGATTGAGTACTCAGGAAAAACTTCAGCCAAAATGGGCCATATGTTCAAAATGAAACATTCTTAAGCCACCCAGTCTCTTCTATCCTTTGGGAAAATAGGTTCATATAGAACCAGGTCAAACGGACCTTATCGCTACCTGATTCAGGTAGAACAAATAGTGGCCAAAAGGCCTAGTGGATCAAACGGACCAATACTCTATCCAATCTAGGATAGATAAACATAACAGCCTAACGGGCTAAAGAGGACAAGAATCATTATGCTCTGGCCAGAGACTTCTGACTCCCTCAGGACCAATACAGGTTCATGAGTCACTTCCTGGGGACCACAGTCTGCCCAGACACTGTACTGAGGATGTCGACCAAGGAACACATATCATCAACTTGTACTCACCTCAGTTTATGACAAAGATGGGTATAAGTAATCCACCCTGGGGATTCTTCTAAGTACTAGGAGAGTTCTTAAGTTACCTAGATAACATTTAAACCAGGGATAGAGATTATGAAGTTGATTATAAAGGAGTATACTATATACAAGGGACCTGAGTACTAGGGGCATCCTTCGCCGTCCAGACTGCCTACATACCCTGTATCCACGGGATCAAGGACCTCTTCGGATGCGATATATCTGATGAATGTGAACATGTAGTTATGTCTTGCAGTATGTTTAATGTGGCTGTGAGTGGTACACAGCTCTTCGCTGATTGCCACCCACTCGAGTTAGATAATGGACAGAATTCCTAAGGAACTATTTTGCAAACACACCTCTCGGGAGTGTTTGAGGTTTAGGTTTTCAAGTGTGAATAGTTTACCTAACACACATATTTCCTCGATGAGGTCTTCCTATTGATCATCCTACAACAATTTTCTTTAGTCTCACCTTTTTCTTTTTCTTTTAGTTAATCTTTTTAGTGAGGTATCCAAGGAGATTTTCCCTTCCTACAGATTTAACTTTGACCTGTTCCTTATTACTCCCTGACGATTTAGAGGGACGGTGCCCAGACGTCATTGTTGCAGCTATGTTAGGCATGAGGTACTTGGTTCAATGCAATGGCATTACCCGTAAATGTGACACAGAGGTACCATAAAGACCAAACACTACGATTTGTTTTTGAGTTTTTGGACGTTTGTTAAAGTTTACCTAACTAATAGAAAAGCTTTATCTATATCAAAATAAATGAAATGATAAAGGGAACATGCTTGATAAATTCATTTATCTGAAATGAATAGGCCTAGAAATGATACGATTATTGCCATCAATTCGTAATTGTACATGCATAAACTAGAAAAGATATTTGTCAATAATGCACATAAGGATGCAATCTTAAGAGAAACAAGGAAATCTTATTTTATCATGTAAGTAAAGAATTCATGTAACTTCTTGCATGATCATTGCTAACTTTCTTTTAAACCAATAAGTCGTAAAATAAGGCAGACATCTTCAACAAGAACATTACTTCCATAACATGAGTAAAATTTAACAAGGTTCTCATTAACCAAAACTAGTCAATAGATATTCTAATTTTCCAATTAACAACCAATTTAAAATCTTTTTTGATTACATTCATAATTTATGTTAATCTGACTTTAATACACTTGTCCTTGAAATTTATATGCTCAAGAAAACATGATGGTTCATTTACCCCACTATCATTCATTCTTCCCAGCAACTTTAATGTTGGTTTAAGTTGTTTTAGTGTGCTTTTACCTAAGGAAACATAAGTATTAATTTAAGATGACATTTTTAATTGTATTGATTTTCCTAACATTTACAAACTTAATAACAAGGATACTCGATCATAGAGGTTCTCCTTTGTTTAAATAGGACACCCCACTTGTGTGGCCCAAAGGGCTAATCTTCAGATTCATAGATAGCTAGTTTTACAAAGTTATCTAGAACTTTATATTATTGCTTAGATTAGCAATTTCTTGTATAGGAATGTTGAGTATCCAATTTGATTGATATTAACATGGTTCACATTATTCTTTATATCAAATGATTCATATAATATATCCACCAAGAATTTTAATGAAAGTTCAAATGTGATAATGGAAGAACTCAATCATTAGCCCAAGATTTTCATTCTTGGCCTATTATCAAGATCTTTTCTTAAAGCACCCTCCTAGGTTCATATATTATTCAAGTCCGTTTATAATTAATTAATAACCAATGTTTTAATATTATCAAGTTAATTATATATTAATAAGTCTATATATGTTTTGACTAGAAAATACATTTTGTTAAATAATGGCATCTATTTAGACAACCATCCTGAGACTTTGTGTCCTAGTAAAGTGATACATAGTTCCAAAAAAAATTTATAGGGAATTATAGAGGCTATTTAACATGTGCTCAAGTGATTTGTTGAAGATTTAATTTATAGAAACTTAGAGTTTTAGTTATAAATAACAGGATTAGATTAATAGCTATGGTCTAATATTATAGACATGGTAACCAAAGAAAACCAAACTTACCACTTTACTTTACTCTTATTTTACACACATGTTATAGAGTACATGTTATAAAGTTGTTATAGAGTAAATTTCGCATCACTCACAATATTTTATTCTTTATTCTTTATTTATTTTCTTTTCTTTTATTCTTTTAATTATCCACTCTCAAATTAATTTACCTTATCAACCTTATTGCACTATAATTTATTCGAATTCCTTCATTTACTTTTTATATTACTTAATCTTTTCTATCCTATCTAACTCTATATATCATCATAACATAGATTATTTCTCTCTTTATGTTAATCTTTGCTTTATTTGTTTTATATTTCATTTTATCTTTATTTATCTTTTTAAAACAAGGTTTAGAACTCTCAAGGAAATACAATTGATAGTGTAAAAACTAGACTCATCAACCTTCGTTAGCATCCTTTATACGCAATCCCAAATTGGGGCTTTCAAACAGAGCATGGACTTCCACCAGGGTAAAATGGTAAGGGGAATTTTTGTCAAACTATATAGTTGGAAAAACTCTAGCAGACCTAGGGCACACCAACGGTTTGACAGAATGCCTAAATGAGGTGTCATCTAAATGAATGCATAAAATGGATTCATTGAGAAGGCATTAGAAACTTTCAAGCAATGCAAACAGGTAGTATAAAACCTAACTCTGCATCCTTTGCCAGCTTCCTCCCAGCCTATGAGAAATTGGGAGCTTTGGAACAGGGTAAGGATGTCCAACTGGCTTAAAGGAAGGGGATTTCTATTAGGTATTATAGTTGGGAATACTCAGATAGACACGTATGCAAAGGTGGAAGCATATACAATGCACAAAATTTGTATGGCAGAATGGTTCAAGAAATCGCTACGTCATGGGCTGCAATGACTGCCAGATCACCCAAAATAGTTTCATTGAAATGGCTTTACAAATTTTGAAGCAAATGACATTGGCAGGTATAAAACAAAATTGCACATCCTTGACTAATGTCCTCTCTACTTGGGCCTGCGTGGACTCTAGGACAGGGCATGGTCTTCAATCAAATTCTGGGGCAAAATTTCATCAGATGTTGTAGTTGAAGTTGCCCTGTAGACATGTATGCAAAATGTAGAAGCACAAACAAGACGTGTGAGCTATTGGACAAAATGACACAAAAAAAAATCTGATATCATAGAATGCCATGAAAGTAGCACACATCAAAAATGGGTTTGTTGAAAATGCCTTAGAAACTTCTAAGCGAATGCAACTGGCAAGTGTAAATCTTGACTCCTCAACCTTTTCCGACATCCTCAGTAGGTAAGGAGATTTGGAATAGGAAATGGCTTTATAAATGTTTAAATAAATACAATTGGCAATGCGTAAATCTAAATTCCACAACTATCACTAATGTCCTCCCTGCTTGTGCCTGCATGGGCCAGGCACAGGGTATGGAAACAGGGTAAGGAACAGAGTATGGATGGCAGAATGGTGAGGGAGTCACAGAGAGAAGAGGCCAACGGGTTAGAGTGGTCTAAATAAACAAATGCTACTTCTATACATCAAATCTTTCATAAAAACTTCCACACAAATATTAAATTGCAACATATCATCAATATGAATTACAAACTAAAATCTATTAACAAAATTTAGGAACTAGACATTGAAAAGAACCAAACAAAATGATAAAGGGGAGAACTCTTACAGATTTCTCCAGCACTCCCAAACTAGAGTTCCTTGTCCTCTTCCTCACAAATCCAGGCAATTTATAGAAATTTCTAATCCTTATGGGGGTAGACTTAAGTCTTTGAGTCAAGTCTCTCCCATAAATGAGGTTGATCTATTTTCTATTTTGCCATAAATTTTTAGGAGAAAAAGGACCTATTGATCTTAAATGATTTCTCCAATTTTCTCCTTTGTCATTTATTCATGTAGAAATTTTCTCCTATTATTTACTAGATATGACCTTGAATCTTAACTAGAAAATGAGGGAAGATTGGACCTCATTTATGCCTTTTTCTAGAAGTGTACTCCATTGTTGAAAATTGTTTATTATTTTTATTTTTAAATGAGTGTACATTTATGTTTATCTAATTTAGTTTTTATTTGTGTCATTATATCCTAATCAATTGTAAAAGATGGGTTGTGACATCCTTCTCCCCTAAATTTATGCATCATCCCGATGCATGTTAGAAATGAGATCAAAACATATAAGTCCATAGAAATAAGTATACTTGCCTACTTTAAATTCCATCCTTCAACGAGGTAGCGTAAATAGTTTATCATAGATAAAGATAACAAGGAGTATTATCTAAGCATAATTGTCTATATCATCTCAACATCATTGTCTTTAAGAAAAATTTGAAGTTTGTCAAGTTTATAAATAATTAGAGCTTATTCGAAATAAGTGCAGCTAGAGCTGTTGCATTTCCATTATGTCTTCCCATGTAGCATTCTCAAGTGAGTACTAGTCCCACTAGACCCTAGATTGGTCCACTATCCTATTGTGGAGCTGGATTTGGTGCCTCTCGATGATCATGGCTCTATGGTTATTATACCAAGTTCTTCCACCTGCAGGGCATTCCAATTAAGAATATGCTTAGGGTTAGGTATATACTTTTTTAACAAGGATACATGGAACACATCATGAATGCAGCTCAGTGCGGGAGGTAAGGCCAAGTGGTAAGCTACAGGATTGATATCCTTAAGTACTTCAAAAGGCCTGACATAGCGAGGAGCTAGCTTTGACTTCCTTCTAAAAGAGATGGAACTTTTATGAGGATGAACTCTTAGGAACACCTTTTCACCAACTTGAAATCTTCTCGGTGTCCTATTCTTATCTACATAACTTTTATGTTGATCTGAGGCTTCCTTCAACCTTTGTTGAATAAGTTGCACTTGGTTATCCATATCTTTCAACATTTTAGGGCCAACCAGGATCCTATCTTACAATTTATCCCAACTCAAAGGTGTTTGACAAGGTCTCCCATAGAGAGCTTCAAAGGGTGCCATACCTATTGCTGCTTGGAAGGAATTGTTATAGGCAAACTCAACTAATGGAAAATATTCCTCCCATTTAGTCTGTTGATCCATGCAATACATATGAAGGAGGTCTTCCAGAATTTGATTGGTTCTTTCTGTTTGGCCATCCGTCTCAGGATGATAAGCTGTGCTGAAATTCAACTGTGTTCCTAAGGCAGCCTGTAATGTGGTCCAAAATCTAGAAGTGAACTTTGCATCTCTATCAAAGATGATTTTCTTAGGAATTCCATGCAACCTAAAAATTTCCTTTATGAACCTTCTTGCTATTGCTGGTGAATCATCTGTTAGGTTTCCTGGTATGAAGTGGGCAACTTTAGTGAGTTTATCTACCACCACCAAAATACAATTGTGCCTATGAGATGTCATCGGTAGCCCTTGGACAAAATCCATACTTATGACCTTGCATTTATAGAAAGGTACATCATGTAGATAGAGAAGTTCTGCTGGGTGCACATGTTCTGCCTTAACCCTTTGACATTCTAGGCATCTCGCAACTGTGTCTACCACATCCTTCTTCATTCCTGGCCTGAAATATAATCTTTTGAGGTCTTCATACATCTTATTCACTCCTAGATGTCCTGAATATGGAGCCTTATGTGCCTCTGTCAAGATCATACCCCTTAGTTCCGCATTATTAGGAACATATATTCTTCCTTGGTACCTCATTAGTCCATCATAATCAAAAGCATAATCCAAATACTTAGGTTCCACAAAGGTATTAGCTAGAGATGCCTTAACCTGAGTGTACCATGCGTCATGTTTCTGCTTGGAGAATACTTGTTGCTTTAGGTCTATGTGCAAGTTGGATATGGCCATTATATGCCTCCTCCTGCTGAGAGCATCGGCCACCCTATTTTCTGTCCCCTTGATATATTCAATCTCAAAATCATACTCACTTAGGAACTCTAACCACCTTCTCTGTCTTGCATTCAAATGAGGTTGAGTGAAGATATATTTTAGTCCTTGATGGTATGTTTTAAGCTCAAATGGTTTTCCCAACAAGAAATGTCTCCATTTTTGCAAGGCATGAACTATAGCTGCAAGTTCAAGGTCATGGGGGCCTAATTGACTTCATGGGTTTTCAGTTTTCATGATTCATAAGCCACTACTCCTTCCTCTTGAAAAGAACTCCTCCTAGTCCTTCTATGGATGCATCTATTACTACTGTGAAGTTAGCATTAGGGTCAGGTACTTTTAGAATTGGAGGTGACGTTAGCCTTTCCTTTAGTACTTGAAATGCCTTATCAGATTGCTCGGTCCGAATGAACTTTTTGTTCTTCTTTTGCAAGGATGTGATTGGATTGGCTATCCTTGAAAAGTTTTTTACAAACCTTCTATAGTACCCTGCCAATCCCATAAAACTTCTTACTACGGTCACATTTGTAGGTATAGGCCATTCAGTGATGGCTTTTACTTTATCAGGATCTATCACTATACCCTCGGCTAAAATAATATGCCCTAAATAGTGAACCCTCCTTTCAAAGAAGGAGCATTTGGATAACTTCCCAAACCACTTATGTTTCCGTAGCCTTTGTAAGACTGCCTGGAGATGGGTTAAGTGTTCCTCTTCATCCTTGGAATATATTAAAATGTCATCCAGAAACACAATCACAAACTTATCCAGAAAATCATGGAACACACTATTCATTATATTCATAAAGGTAGCCAGAGAATTTGTTAGCCCGAATGGAACTATAGTGAATTCATAGTGGCCATACGTAGTCTTAAATGCTGTCTTTGGGATGTCCTCTTCTTTTATCCTTAATTGGTAATAGCCTAAGTGGAGGTCAATTTTAGAGAACACTGAGGCTCCTCTCATTTGCTCAAATAGATCATCAATATGAGGCAAGGGATATCTGTTCTTCACGGTGGCCTTATTCAACATTCTGTAGTCAATGCACAACCTTAACGTCCCATCCTTCTTCTTTACAAATATGACTGGTGCTCCCCAAGGTGATACACTAGGCCTTATCAACCCTTTCTCTAACAATTCTTGCAATTGTATTTTCAACTCTTGGAGTTCTTTGGTGTTCATCCTAAATGGGACTTTGGATATAGGTGCGGTTCCAGGAAGTATATCAATTGAAAAATCAAATTCCCTTTTTGGATGTAATCCAGGTAGCTCTTCAGGAAACACATCCTTGTAGTCCCAAAGGAATAGACTATTTTCAAAGGTAGGGGCTTCTTTCTCTTCTCCTTTCTCATCTAAAGATACTAAGAATATCTGATTTCCTTGTTTTCAGCTTGCGTCCTTTAGCTGCATAGTAGAAATAGTCCCCACTGATATAGGTTCGTAGATTCCTTGGATCCTAACTCTACACCCCTTATCATCTACACACTCCACCACTTTGTTATAGCAATCTATGTTAGCCTTATGACTTCTTAGTGAACTTATTATGATTATGACATCATAGGCTCCCAGGGGTGTGACATATAAGTCATCTTTGGTTTCTAATTCAGGAAACTTAATGAGGGTTCCTCTTATGTACTTGTTCACCTTCCGTATAGCCTTGTCACCATACTAAACCGTCCATGATGATTCCATATTCTTAGTTTGCAAAGACATTTTTCTTACCAATTATGGGGAAGTAAAATTCTTGGAGGAACCAGTATCTATCAAAATAGTTATGGGTTTACCAAAAAGCATACCTCTTGTTTCCATAGGTATATTTTGATGGCGAGTTTGTTGATTTCTGACGACAGCATGTATTTGATGTTGCCAAGATTGCTCTGGTTGATTGTACCCATTCCTTTTCAAACAATCCCTTGCATAATGATTTCCTCCACACATAAAGCATCCACCAGGGGTCCATTTCGGTGAGCCATCCTTCTACAACATCCCCCACATGTTTACTGTCAAATTTAGGAGTTATCTTCTTAAGGTCTTGGGAGATGTCTATAATGGTGGTTTCCTGCTGAGACCTAGGAACCTCTAGCTCATTAGTTGTTTGACCTATGTGTACTTCGGCACCTTGATGTTCATCTTCAGGTTCCACAATGTTTTCTATGGTCCCCTATCTAGTCTTCAAGTCTTGTATAGTTTTGTCAAGGTTTTCCAACTTTTCTCTCTGTTCTGTCAACAACTAAATAATTGCTTCTATACCATAATGGTGGTTTCCTGCCAAGACCTAGGAACCTCTAGCTCATTAGTTGTTTGAGCTATGTGTATTTCCACACCTTGATTTTGATCTTCAGGTTCCAGAATGTTTTCTATGGTCCCCTGTCTAGTCTTCAAGTCTTGTACAGTTTTCTCAAGGTTTTCCAACTTTTCTCTCTATTCTGTCAACAACTGAATAATTGCTTCTATACCAGCATTTGGGTTCTCAGGTGGGTTTTCAACTAGTTCTTGGTTGACTGGTTCCTCTCCATGTAGATCTCGTAAATTTCAGGTTCTTGCCATTTAATGCTGAAACAAGGAGAGAGGTGATTTACCACTTGCTACAATTTTTGGTTTACAACATGCAAATTGACTGTAATTAAATTTATTAGAATTCTTATCTTAAATACCAATTATTATAAATATTAAGTTAGTAGGCCTCTAGGCCGAGTGTTTGAACCATGCTCTGATACCACATGTAAGGACCTGCTTGGTCCAAACTCAAAATATCAAGACTTTGATTGAGTACTCAAGAAAAACTTTAGCTAAAATAGGCCATATGTTCAAAATGGAACATTCTTAAGCCACCCAGGCTCTTCTATCCTTTGGCCAAATAGGTTCATATAGAACCAGCTCAAATGGACCTTATCGCTACCTGATTCGAGTAGAACAAACAGTGGCTAAAAGGCCTAGTGGGTCAAATGGACCAATACTCTATCCAATCTAGGATACATAAACATAACAGCCTAATGGGCTAAAGAGGATAGGAATCATTATGTTCTAGCCAGCGACTTTTGACTCCCTCGGGACCAATACAGGTTCATGAGTCACTTCCTGGGGACCATAGTCTGCCCAGACACTATACTGAGGATGTCGGCCAGGGAACACATATCATCAACTTGTACTCACCTCAGTTTACAACAAAGCTGGGTACAAGTAATCCACCCCATGGATTCTTCTAAGTACTAGGAGAGTTCTTAAGTTACCAAGATAACATTTAAACTAGGGATCAAGATTATGAAGTTGATTATAAAGGAGTATACGATATCTGAGGGACCTAAGTACTGGGGGCATCCTTCGCCGTCCAGACTACCTACATACCCTATATCCATGGGATCAAGGCCCTCTTCGGATGCGATCTACATGACAAATGCGAACATGTAGTTCTGTCTTGCACTATGTTTAATGTAGCTGTGAGTGGTACACAATTCTTCGCTGATTGCCACCCACTTGAGTGATACAATGGACAGTCTAATTCCTAAGGAACTATTTTGCAAACACACCTCTCGGGAGTGTTTGAGCTTTAGGTTTTCAAGTGTGAATAGTTTACCTAACACACATATTTCGCTGATGAGGTCTTCCCATTGATCATCCTACAACAATTTTTGATAGTGTCACCTTTTTCTTTTTCTTTTAGTTAATCTTTTTAGTGAGTTATCCGAGGAGATTTTCCCTTCCTGTGGATTTAACTTTGCCATGTTCCTTATAACTCCCTGACAATTTAGAGGGATGGTGCCTAGACGTTGTTGTTGTAGCTGTGTTAGGCATGAGGTACTTGGTTCAACGCATCGGCATTACCTGTAAATTTGACACAAAGGTATCGTAAAGACAGAACACTGCAATTTGTTTTTGAGTTTTTGGACATTTGTTAAAGTTTACCTAACTAATAGAAAAGATTTATCTATACCAAAATAAATAAAATGATAAAGGGAACATGCTTGATAAATTCATTTATGTGAAATGATAGGCCTAGAAATGATACAATTACTGCCATCAATTCATAATTGTACATGCATAAACTAGAAAAGATATTTGTCAATAATGCACATAAGGATGCAATCTTAAGAGAAACAAGGAAATCTTATTTTATCATGTAAGTATAGAATTCATATAACTTCTTGCATGATCATTGCTAACTTTCTTTTAAACCAATAAGTCGTAAAATAAGGCAGACATCTTCAACAAGAACATTATTTCCATAACTTGAGTAAAATTTAACAAGGTTCTCATTAACCAAAACTAGTCAATAGATTGTCTAATTTTCCAATTAATAACCAACTTAAAATCTTTTTTTATTACATTCATAATTTATGGTCATCCGACTTTAATACACTTGTCCTTGAAATTTATATGCTCAAGAAAACATGATGGTTCATTTACCCCGTTATCATTCATTCTTCCCAGCAACTTTAATGTAGGTTTAAGTTGTTTTAGTGTGCTTTTACCTAAGGAAACATAAGTATTAATTTAAGATGACATTTTTAATTGTATTGAATTTCCTAACATTTACAAACTTAATAACAAGGATACTCAATCATAGATGTTCTCCTTTGTTTAAATAGGACACCCCACTTGTGTGGCCCAAATGGCTAATCTTCAAATTCATAGATAGCTATTTTTACAAAGTTATCTAGAACTTTATATTATTGCTTAGATTAGCAATTTCTTGTATAGGAATGTTGAGCATCCAATTTGATTGATATTAACATGGTTCACATTATTCTTTATATCAAATGATTCATATCATATATCCACCAAGAAGTTTAATGAAAGTTCAAATGTGATAATTGAAGAACTCAATCATTAGCCCAAGATTTTCATTCTTGGCCTATTATCAAGATCTTTTTCTTAAAGCACCTTCCTAGGTTCATATATTATTAAAGTCTGTTTATAATTAATTAAGAACCAATGTTTTAACATTATCTAGTTAATTATATATTAATAAGTCTATATATGTTTTGACTACAAAATACATTTTGTTAAATAATGGCATCTATTTAGACAACCATCCCGAGACTTTGTGTCCTAGTAAAGTGATTCATAGTTCCAAAATATTTTTACAAGGCATTATAGAGGCTATTTAACATGTGCTCAAGTGATTTGTTGAAGATTTAATTTATAGAAACTTAGAGTTTTAGTTATCAATAACAGGGTTAGATTAATAGCTATGGTCTAATATTATAGAAATGGTAACCAAAGAAAACCAAACTTACCACTTTACTTTACTCTTTTTTTTACACACATGTTATAAAGATCTTATAGAGTAAATTTTGCATCACTCACAATATTTTATTCTTTATTATTTATTTATTTATTTTCTTTTCTTTTATTCTTTTAATTATCCACTCTCAAATTAATTTACCTCATCAACCTTATTGCACTATAATTTATCCAAATTCCTTCATTTACTTTTTATAATACTTAATCTTTTCTATCCTATATAACTCTATATATCATCATACCATATATTATTGCTCTCTTTATGCTAATCTTTACTTTATTTGTTTTATATTCCATTTTATCTTTATTTATCTTTTTAAAACAAGGTATAGAACTCTCAAGGAAATACAATTGACAGTGTAAAAACCAGACTCCTCAACCTTCTTTGGCATCCTTTATATGCAATCCCAAATTGGGGCTTTCGAATAGAGCATGGACTTCCACCAGGGTAAAATGGTAAGGGGAATTTTTGTCAAACTATATAGTTGGAAAAACTTTGGCAGACCTAAGGCATGCCAACGGTTTGACAGAATGCCTAAATGAGGTGTCATCTCAACGAATGCATAAAATGGATTCATTGAGAAGGCATTAGAAACTTTCAAGCAACGTAAATGGGCAGTATAAAACCCAACTTTACATCCTTTTCCAGCTTCCTCCCAGCCTATGAGAAATTGGGAGCTTTGGAAAAGGGTAGGGATGTCCAACCGACATAAAGGAAGGGGAGTTTTGTTAGGTATTATAGTTGGGAATACTCAGATAGACACGTATGCAAATAGTGGAAGCATAGACAATGCACAAAATTTGTTTGACGGAATGGTTCAAGAAATCGCTGCCTCATGGGATGCAATGACTGCCAGATCGCTCAAAATGGGTTTGTTGAAATGGCTTTAAAATTTTTTAAGCAAATGACATTGGCAGGTGTAAAACAAAATTGCACATCCTTGACTAATGTCCTCTTTGCTTGGGCCTGCGTGGACTCTGGGACAGGGCATGGACTTCAATCAAATTCTGGGGCAAAATTTCATCAGATGTTGTAGTTGAAGTTGCCCCGTAGACATGTATGCAAAATTTAGAAGTACAGACAAGATGTGTGAGCTGTTGGACAAAATGACACAAAAAAAAAAGTGATATCATAGAATGCCATGAAAGCAGGGCATGTCAAAAATGGGTTTGTTGAAAAGGCCTTAGAAACTTCTAAGCAAATGCAACTAGTGAGTGTAAATCCTGACTCCTCAACCTTTTCTAGCATCCTCAGTAGGTAAGGAGATTTGGAATAGGAAATGGCTTTAGAAATGTTTAAATAAATGCAATTGGAAATGCGTAAATCTAAATTCCACAACTATCACTAATGTCCTCCCTGCCTGTTCCTGCATGGGCCAGGCACAGGGTATGGAAATAGGGTAAGGAATAGAGTATGGATGGCAGAATGCTAAGGGAGTCACAGAGAGAAGAGGCCAACGAGTTAGGGTGGTCTAAATAAAAAATGCTACTTCTATACATCAAATCTTTCATAAAAACTTCCACACAGATATTAAATTGCAACATATCATCAATATGAATTACAAACTAAAATCAATTAACAAAATTCAGGAACTAGACATTGAAAGAACCAAACAAAATGATAAAGGGGAGAACTCTTACAGATTTCTCCAACACTCCCAAACTAGAGTTCCTTGTCCTCTTCCTCACAAATCTAGGCAATTTATAGAAATTTCTAATCCTTATGGGGGTATACTCAAGTCTTTGAGTCAAGTCTCTCCCATAAATGAGGCTGATCTATTTTCTATTTTGCCATAAATTTTTAGGAGAAAAAGGACCTATTGATCTTAAATGATTTCTCCAATTTTCTCCTTTGTCATTTATTCATGTGGAAATTTTCTCCTGTTATTTATTGGATATGACCTTCAGTCTTGACTAGAAAATGAGGGAAGATTGGACCTCATTTATGCCTTTTTCTAGAAGTGTACTCCATTGTTGAAAATTGTTTATTATTTATATTTTTAAATGAGTGTACATTTATGTTTATCTAATTTAGTTTTTATTTGTGTCATTATATTCTAATCAATTGTAAAAGATGGGTTGTGACAATTCATTATAACACATGTAGTTTTTCTATTTTTGAACGAAGACTTCAAAGGTTGGGTTTTTAAAGCTGTTCACTTGATCTAGATGGGATGTTCACTACTCTTGAAGTTATATCTCTGTAATAAGTTTTCCTAATTGCTGAAACTTGCCTTAACTTTAGAGTCTCAAAGAAATGGCCCTAAGTGTGTCTTTCTGACTGGAAAAGTTCATTTATTGTTAACAAAATTTACAATCTTGAAGTTAAAGATCAGTAATGAGATTGCCGAGCTGGTAAAATTTAGCTAACCGCTAGAGTGTCAGAAAAACAGTTTGAAATCAGTGTTTCTAAACCTTATATAATTTTTTTTTAATATTAGTTTTTAATTTATTTTTTAATCGTAAATAATAATCTTGAGGGTGAATGTCATTAATAAATTCGACAAAATTTATTTTTTAATTATGGGGTGGTATTTTTTAAATCATTTATTAATGATAGTCTTGAGGGTAAATGTTAGTAATAACTCGTTTGTTTTAAGCGCAACTTGTACTGTTTGTTGTTGATGTTACTTTAATTGATTCCAGAAATTCTCTTTACGTTGATTGTAGTGCCCCTCAACTTGTCGTTTGTCAGATTGATGTTTGCTTAGTAGTATTAGAAATTATGATAGTACCTTAGATCGTTTGATGATGGATTCCTTGTTAGTTTGTTAATTCATTATGGACCTAATCATTATGATAACAGTTGCTGATGTTGGATTCTATTATTTTATGCTTTACAATTTGTTAAATAAACTAGATGTTACAGATGTTTTGATGTTTTGATGTTAATTGCTATATTTGATTGTAAGATAATTGATTGTTTTATGTTGTTGACTAGTAATCAGAAATCTTGTTCGATATAGTTAATTGTTTATGCATAAACGTGAATGGAACAGTGTCGTATTACTCACTCTCGAGTACCCTACCCCACTGTGATTTCCATTCATTATATGACTGCATCTGGATATATATCTTGTTATGTTTAACCGTGCATTTGCTGGTGGATGCAAGTACTAGGCACTGACTCCACCTGATTTACCAGGTCTGAGCGTGCCTTCACCAATGGAATAGTTGTTTGGAGTTAATGTGAGGTCCCTTGTCAGTGTTGTCTGGTTGTCAGTTTACCCTTGTGGTCATTGTCTGTCGTTTGATCATGACTTGCAGATAGGTAATGTTGTACCTTGAAGTCTAACTAGGTCTGAAGGTGTTTATGTGTGTAAGGTAGTGTTGTGCATTAAATGGAATTATTATACGGAAAAATATAAAAGTTGATAATTGAGTATAAATGTTGTAAATAAATTATAATTTTATGGGAAGTAAAGTTGTTGAATAAAAGTTGTAAGAAATTTTGTATTGTTTAATATAATATTATTTACAATGAATATTTAAATAAATAAATTAATTGTAAGTCATGTTGTAATTCATGATTTACAATTTAATTGATAAAATAAATTAAAATAGAGTTGTAAATTTATAGATTGATGTAATGTTACAATTTTATTAATAAAAAAATATAGTTGGTTGTTCATATAAAGAATAAATTTAGTTGGAATCATATATTTATATTAATAAAAATCATAAATTTTATTAATAATTAACTATAAGACCATTATAATAATAAAAAAATTATATTTTAATGAGGGAGAGGCATAGGATCGCGTGTCGTATTCCTTACAAGGTGGAAGGTTTGTTTGATAAAAAGGAAATGGACAGAGAGAAGGGGGATTTGCAAAGAGGAGGGATTGTAGGAGGATAGCAAAGAAGAAGACTGGGAAGGAGCTTGGACTGTAGTGGTTGAGCCAGAATTGTTGAGTCGACGTCGCAGCTAGTTTCCATTGAATGCCTATTCTCTGATTATTTTTCCTGAATCTGTACATGTTGGAGTTGATTGTTTTCTTTAATTGCAAACGAATGTCTTTTGGTTGAATTGTTTTTCTCCCACCTTCCTCCAAACCCTTAAACTAAATAGTGTCTTCTTTGGATGAGATGACCATTGTGTTAGCTCCTTGTTGCATATACAACAGTGTATTCTTCTACAATTTTCATTCTCCCTCAGCCGTTAAACATACATGCAGTAAATAGTAGACTCCAACTCCGCACTACAACCTTAAATAGCTTCTGTGTAATCGATTTGGAATGTCATAATAATTTCATGAAGAGTGAAACACCTTAGAAGACTCACCAGAACCTTGCATCTGAAAAGAAAGCAGAAATAGACATTGGATCGGTTGGCAAATCATAACTGTTAGACCATTGTATAAAGCCTTGTAATCTATCAACAATCGTGGTTATAAACCAACGCTTCTGCACCCAATTTTTATGCTGATATTTAGTTGTAGGCATAGTTTGATTTCTGAAGTAATCATCACCAAAAAGGTTAATGTTATTAACACAGTCAAGTATATCAGATCGCTCTTTTGGGAAAAATCCTTATGCAGATTCAATCATTTTTTTTTCCTCTGTAAATTCCTTATCCTCTCAGACATTAACTGTCCTATCAACAAACAATTCAGCATTGTAAGTTATCACAGTCCTTGGCTATCAATTTGTTAAATGGCAGTGATTCTTAGATCAATGTTTTATGGATAAGTGACGCTTTTGGACTGTTACCAAAACCTAGCGTCTAGAAAGAGAACAAAAATAGACTTTTAAATGGGCATTTGAATCTTATCTTGGTCTGATTAATATCTTTATGGAGTGGCAGAAACAAACAAATAGGCAGGCTAAATTAAAAGGTTTAATTCATTGTACCCACGTTGGATCGTTGTTTTCAGCTAGTCGCCATTTTGTTTATAACCCACGATTTTGTCATATAGTTAGAGTTATTATACGAATTGCATCTCAAGCAGATTTTCTGTAGGATTTAGTTTGGCAACCACTGTGCGTCTTATGGAAAGTCTTTTTAAGTCATTGCAACAAATCCATTTTTGCATATATCCTACAAACATTCCAATATCATAGATCGATACTTGTTCTCAGCTAGTCACACTTCTAGAAGAGATCTTCATACATATCGCATTTGTTTTGTGTTGTAGTTCAACATAGATCTATCTACAAGCCTATATCTACATTGTTTATAAATTACAATTAATTCATTTACCAAAACGTCTGGGTGCTCAACTGTATAGGACGCATTTTGATGTGGTTTAACTTTCTTTTAACAGCCCTGAAAAAACAATGATAATTGCTTAACAATGGAAATTCACCATACGAAGTTTAGCAATAGCTACCTCAGATCGCCTTGTGATAATATCTAAAGTTCTATTCAAAACATTCAATGTGTTTTAACGGATTGCATGACATGTCAGTCTTATAAAGGAAACCACAAGATAAATACCCTCTAATATTCATAACTTACTGGTGCGCAGTCCACTATTTGACTGGTCCGCTTGCAATGATTAAACTGAGGTTCCAAAATGGTGGACATGTTACTTGAAAATCTGTTATGTGGTATTCACATTGTTTATAATTTCCAATTGTCCAAGACATAGTGACGTGAGTTTTCTACTGGGTGCACCAGTTGTAAGGGTTCTAAGGTAGATATCATCAGTAATTCTAGTTCAGTAGTTGTTTATAAAACAAATTACCTTCCGTCATAGTTTCAATAGTGACTTCATTGTTGCGTAGCCTCTAGAGGATCGAGTATACATGTAATACGACTAGTTGTTTATATTATGCAAATAAAACTATAGTCGGTTGATGTCTAGCAGAAATAATCTTACAGTAATGTTTAAAACTATACTCGTACCTTTTTGATTGGATCTCTGCACAGTGGTTGGAATTAATGGCGAGTCGCTGGGCATTAGAAACGTTCTTGGAAAACTACAAAATGTCTTTTCTCAAACCTTATTGCCTTCAACCTTCGTCTTACGAATATATTTGGATAGAGAGAGAAAATTGTCGAAGTTGATACTGATTTGCAATGCGCTGCCAAAAATCGTTAGACTGATTAAATATCATCCACGTCAATGGTAAAACAATCAATAACAATTTTACACCTCCTCTACAGTAAATGCCAAATCGTTCATGATCTTTCTTACAATTCGATAGGTTAACGCTCGTGACAGTTGTAGTTGGAGCATTTACGTGAAAACGGAAATGCCTTGGAAACAAATGCAGATTATACAACTACCAAATGACGATCAACCATACCATTAGATCTAAATCATCATGGATAAATTCATTCGAGAGGGTTAGAAGATATACCTTGTATCAGTTGTTAAACATGATAGGGCAAATAGTTGTAAATGTATATCTTGAATGAGGATAACATAAACTAAATGATGCAGTTCAGTCGAAAGACTCTCTTGGAATGGATTGTAAAAGCTTGTTTGGTTAAATCTTGTGATTTATTTGTAGAAACGAAATGTAGGATATTTAGATAATTTAATTGTAATGTATTAGTATAATTGTTGTATTTAATTTAAAATCAATTAGTTTGATTAAAAGAGATAATATAATCCACTGTTGATTTCATTACAAGTTATTCATGATGAACCAAGAAGGAATTTTAGTGTTTAACTCTAGAATCTGAATTGAACTAAATGAGTTGTCGTAAAGAGTCAAATTGTGAGTGGTCAAACATGAATTCCAGAGGCTTAGTATGCCATAGTTGAGTACATGTGACAGGTGGATAAGTGTTTTAGTGTTGTGATGTTATAACGAACATGTGGTTTTAGTTTGTATGAAGTATTGTTAAGTTGTTAATGTGTTTTGTGAAGTAATATTCTTTGGATGAGATATTTAACCACTTGTGACTATCTTGTATCCGTTTTGTTGTAATTGTCGTATGGAGAGATTTGGAATCAGTAAAAGAGTAAAGTGTTGTAATGTATAAGCAATGGATAACAATTGGTGTTATGATTCTGTTTGTAATGCAAGAGGGTTTATGCCTTGCAGTGAACATGTATGTGTATTGCTATAATGCCTTGTATGATGGTTAAGGTTTACTAGGTGTTAGGAAGGAGAGTGGCTTTCAACGTGGGGCCAGCACCCAAAGTGGCTATCAGGATAACCCGTTGAAAGTAGATTAATCAAGTGATAACCTAAAATGAACTAGGGGGTTAAGGGTAGATTTCACATTAAACAAGATAAATGGATTCCTCTCCCATGGCCTGTAGTGCTCGTTTAGACTAAGGATGGGTAGAGAAGGCCTGGTCGGCATGATTGACTTCCTTGTCCTCACGAAAGGAAGGTAGATTCCGCATGTGTCAGCCTATGGGGCTGGTGCCTAGTGAGAGGATGTTAGGATAACCATAGATGGGGGCCGGCGCCTAGTGAGAGGCTATCAGGATAACCCATGCTAGGACCATGCGATGAAACTCTCCCTACTACAACCTAGCATTCCTTGTTTGGTCTCTCCACATATGTTATGTGTTGCCTCTGGAAGTTGTGTTGTGTTGTTTATGTCATTTGTCATGTGTTGTATTGGAGTTTGGTTAACCTTTGTTCTTGTTTGTTTTTTGTCTACCTGACGGTTATTGTTTGGGACCTCATGTTAACTTCTAGCTCGGGGGGTGGACCTTAGGGTTCCACATGGTCAGGGGGAAGAGCTTTATTATCCATTGGTTATTCTTGTCAAAGTTCATGTGCAGAAAAGATTTATCTCTATTTTCAAACAATTGTACTTGTACCAGTTGATGAAGATGTATGTGTATAATCTTGTACCAGACTTATGTAACAGATCATTCATAATGTATGTATTTTTTATGTAGTCAAAAGATGGCATTGTAAACTATGTAATTATGTACTTATGTGTAAGGAAAAACATTTCAGTTATGTATTTGATCATGTAGATTAGATTATATGATGTCATGCAATGAATAAGAATATGTTATTTAATTGTGCATTGGATGTAGAACAGTTACTGATGTTAGTAATGTATGTTAAATTATGTTAGTTGAATTATTAAGTAATGCAGCCTTGAAACCTTGGAGAACATGTTGTAAGTTTAATGGTGTAATTAGTTAGTTTAACATTACTTTGTTATCTTAATCATTTAAAAAAAAAAAATTCTTGTTTCAAATAGCATAAATGTGAATTTCTCTAAGGTGTTCAAGGTGGGGCGTTACATTGATTTTATAATATCAACAAACAATTCTTATACGAAACAAGACTTGCTCTACTTGAGATATTGAGTGACCCTGTGCAGCGAAAGGTCTATGATGAAAGACATGGGTGTTCATTGAGGGCGATTAATCCCTTTGTGGATGAATCTCAACCAATGGACCATGTATTTGTTGATGAATTCAGTTGTATAGGTAAAACATAATTATTCATTGTACAAACGAAATTCCTTTTTCAGAAGATATATGTGATAATGTTGTAGATTTAAGACAAAAGGACTAGATGGTATTAAACTTATCCATCTTCATGGTCATTAAGATTTTGCTGTACATCTCATTGAGATGCATTTCTTATGCATGCCATTAAGAAACACATTTTCCTATGGCAAGTAACTAATGTGAGTAGTAAAAGAATAGGATAGTAAAACATGGATTCAAAATTCAAACTTGAAGAATTATAATATCACAATCCTGTAATGTAATGAGACCATGTCAAATAGTCATCCCTCTTTGAGGGATTGAAACTTCTAAATAATAGTATAGTATTTTAATAAGATATTGAATGTTGTAAGCTTTATGATAGTTATGGCTGTTTGTAAATCTTTTGTAATCTTTTTGAATTCTTAATTAATATATTTATTTATTTTAAAAAATAACATACCTCCTAATAACAAATAATTGAATGTACTATAAGTTTAGTATATTCTAAATAAAAAACTAAAATATATTATAGTTTCACTTACAGAAATAAAAGTAGAACTCTATGGATATCAAAAACATTAATTTTCAAACCAAATCTTATAGAAATTCAATTGTCAACAGGCTTATTGTATCATTTACACGTAAAAATTGTGCAAATATTGCTTTTGAAATATTTGACATTGAGGAAAATTTTGGACGAGCAAGAGCAGTTTGTCAATTTGGAAATCCTGACTTAGTTCAACGGGCTATCGATTCCTGCTATGTTTAACATAGTTTTTTTTGGTTCCATGTATGTTGCTTCCACGCGTTTGGCCTATCTATTCTCTTCTCAATTCAGAGGCACCAAAGGAGACTTAATGGCAATCAAAATTGTCTGATGATGACACTCAGCTTCAATTCACTAAGAAGCCTATCTAGTGTGCTTAGTTTTTGGACACAGACAAGCATATGCCAAATGAAGACCATCCTCTCATAATCCAAAATAAAGATTTGCACTTGAAGACCATCCTAACATAATCTAATTGTTTCTTCCAAATATGATCTATGTCTTTGAGCCATCTCAACATGAAGCCTTGCAAAAGTGGGATGGGAAAAAAATTAAAATTTATGAATGTCAAATCTAAATATAATTTTAGAGGTATTATTTTAATAATATAATTTAATTTTAAATTGTAATTGTATTTATTTTGGTTATTTTAATAATATTTAATGAATTTATAAAATATGCGATATATATAAATGTAAGGGTGATTATATCTCTTTTTAATATAATATTTTAAAGTTTTTAAATTTAATTTAATTATCAAATAGTTAATAGCAATTTTATAAATCATTCAAAGTAAAAAGTGATAAATAGTTGTCCTATTTTTAATAAGTAAAATTTACTTTTAACTATTGAAAGGAATGCTATATTAGAAATAATCATTACAAAAATTAATTAATTACATAGGAATGAAAATAACAATTTTATACCTACAAACAATAAAGAAATATGATAATTAATTTAAAGAAAAAACATAACAGGCCTAAGCGTGCATCAATTGTTTAAAACAAATCAACACATCTAATCATATAAACTATAGAATTTTATATAAAACAAGTGTTGTGTAGTGACTACTATCTAGAGAGAGAATTAGGGCATATATATAACCAAAAAAATATTAGGCTTAAGCTTAGGTTAGAGTTACATGATAGAAGTAGGGTTAGGGATAGAATTATGACTAGAGTTAGAATTAGGGTTACAAATATAATTAGGGTTAAGGTTAGAATTAGAGTTAGTGCTAGAAATAGGGTTAGGAATACAATTAGGGTTATGTTATGGTTAGAATTAGGATTTTGATTAGAATTACAGTTACAATTAGGATTATAATTAGGGTTAGGGTTAAGCATAGAATTAAGGTTAGCAACACAATTATGGTTAGGGACAGAATTAGGGTTACAAATATAATTAGGGTAAGGGTTAGAGTTAGAGTTACAATTAGGTTTGGGGTTAAGGTTTAAAATGATGATTAGGGTTATAGTTAGTATTACAATTAGGTCTAGAATTAGGGTTGGGGTTAGGGTTAGAATTAGAGTTAGGATTAGCATTGCATTTAGGATTACTATTACATTTAAGATTAGAGTTAGGACTTAAAATTAGGGCTACAATTAGGGTTACCATTAGGGTTAGTATTGGGGCAAGACTTAGAGTTAGAATTATGGTCAGGGTTAGCATTAGTGTTAGGATTAAATTTATAGTTAGCCTTAGGATTAAGGTTAGGGTTAGGGATTAAATTAGGGTTATGATTAAATGTAGGATTAGAGTTAGGGGTTAAAATTAGGGTTATAATTAGAGTTAGGGTTACGATTAGTATTGGGGGTGAGAGATAGGGATATAATTAGGATTATGATTAAGGTTAGAGTTAGGGATAGTATTAGGGTTACGATTACATTTAGGATTAGAGTTAGGGTTAAAATTAGGGTTACAATTAGGGTTAGGGTTAGTATTGGTGTGAGGGTTAGGATTAAAATTAGGTTTAGGGATATAATTAGGGTTATTGTTAGGGTTAGAATTAGAGTTAGGATTAGGATTAGTGTTACAATTAAGGTTAGGGTTAGGGTTACAAACTTAGATATCTCAAGATTAGATTTATAATTAAATTTAGGGTTAGGGTTACAATTACAGTTAGAATTAGGGTTAGGATTACACTTAGAATCAATGTTAGAAATAGGGTTAGGGTTTAGGTTAGAATTAGGGTTAAAATTATGATTACAATCAGGGTTAGTGTTGGGGTTAGAATTAAGGTTAGTTTTAGACTAAAGGTTAGGGTTAGGCCAAAACTAATAAAATAATTTTACTTTAAAACAATTATTCTAATTTAAAATATGAAACTATTTGGGCATAAAATAATAAACATTTATAATAAAATGATAATAATATAAATATATTATTATAATGTATACTATATAATTATGATTTAAAATTATTAAAGTATAAAATAATTATAATTATAGATTAAAATAAATTGATTAAAAGGCACTTATATCAATACATTATTATAATGTATACTATATAATTATGATTTAAAATTATTAAAGTATACAATAATTATAATGAGAGCTTAAAATAAATTGATTAAAAGGCACTTCAAGTTGGATCCATCTCAGCGTACTTTAGATATATTTTTTAAATATATCTATACTAGTTTAAATTAATTGATTACATTTATGTAAGTATTTTATTTCTTGACAAATATAAAACAAACTAGTAAGACTACATAGAAAATTAAGCCCAACTTTTGCAAGTACTCACAACATAGAAAATTAGTAGTAAATATCACCTTGAAATACAAAGTATTCCCAGCAAAATTTCATATTCATGATTTGCATGATAATTCTAATTATAATTTTGAGCCTCGATAGCTTCGGGAAAACAAGGCAAATAAGTTCAAGGAAATCTAATCAATAATTTGACAAATGAAAAGCAAAAGAAGACATGTATGTACTGCTAGACACAAAAGGTTTTACATTTTTTAAATCTAAAACTGCTAATGTAACATTATTTATATAATATAATACCATTTACAATAAAATGAAAAGGTGCTCGTAAGAAAAATATTGGCCCAAAAATGAAGTATATAGCATCCAGTGTTTTATGGTGCAATGTCTTCAAAGAAACTCTACCACACATTTGAACTGCACAACTTCAATGAAGGGTATGTTAAGCCAAAAGTTAGTTCCTCATGAACACCAATACAGAGTACGTCAACTTACAAAAACAAACATCAAGGTTTGTCTATCTTTTTAAATTTGGATTTTCAATGTCAGTTATATGCTGATAAATAAAGGTAATAAAAAAAAAATGCTGTATATTTAAACTAGGTAGTTTAAGGCCTGCTAGCATTCCTTTTGCAACTCCACTTAAATATGGAGTTGCAAAAGGAAGGAATTTTTGTAGATTACTGAAAATCAAAATTCAAAAAGATAGAAAAACCTTGATCTTTGTAAGTTGACACACTTTGTATTTTTTTTTAAAACCTCTTCATGAGTAACTAACTTTTGGCTTAGCATACCCTTCATTGAAGTTGCAAGTTTGCCACACGTTTAAATTGTGCAATCATCAAAACGCATGATATTATTATGAGTCATTATAAGAAGAGTATATCTTTTAAATCTAAGAACTAAGAATATAGCTAGGAAGCAATAAGAACCTTGAGTTGCCGATATTTCTCCCTTATTACCATGAATGCAAAATTGTAGGTGGTGTAACATATGCACAAAAATATGAAATACACAAATAAAATGATGAAACACGGAAACTACACAAACATCAAGAATACGGATGCTTGGTGATCAAGGCAAATTTTATTTCTTGATGAGAAAACTATCATATGATGTCTCTTTTTATAGACATCTTTCCAATATCATACTAGTACATTTCTAGAAACATCTAAACCTTCCATCTCTATCTAGACCTATCTAAGATTCTTCTATCTTTCTATATCTTTCTAATTTTTATTTGTCTTTTACAACTAATAATTATATTTTAGGGAGAAATTAATCACCAACATACTCCCCCTTAATTTCAACCTCAGCATATTCAATCTTCAATTGATCTGTAGATTTGTAAAACTCCATACTCTTCTACTGATGCTGCACTTTGCTGTTTCTACAGCCTTATTTGTCTGATTTGGCCACCTCTTTTCTACGATCTACCTTCTTCAATTCTATAGTTCCTCTTCTCAATTTTGTAGCTTCTTCTACAATCTAGAAACTAGAGCTGCGGCTCAAAAATCTCCTTTGACAGTGATTTTATTTCTTTCTTACTGCGATCGGCCAATTGATCCCTTCCTCTTCAAACTTGCAAATAAGATCAAACAGGATCAAAATATGCTAGCTACATTTTCTCTATTAACAATTCACCAAATGTTGTGGCTTCAAACAATGCAAACTTCTATAATTTCCTATAGTCTCCTATTAAACAATAGCTTGACACTTATCTTTTTATCAATTCTTTTTCTTTCATCACTTTCTCAAAAACTCTTCCCTTCTCTTTTTATCAATTCTTTTGCTTTCTTCACTTTCTCACTATTATCCCAGTTGGCATTGTTTGTTGGTAGTGATGTCAAACTTTAGTACTGCTAACATTATGAGGACATTGCATAAAAAGTCAAAGTATTGATGTTTATAAAGGTATATATTATTATGTGGCATTATGTGCAATGTTAGACTAACAAACTTTATTTTAAGTATGGTCCCCGAATGACATTTTTCCTAACACTTGACCGAGGGCACAAATGAAACATATGAAATATTATGTTGTGAAAGGTTTAAAGTTTTCAAAGCTAGTAGAAGCTTCGGGTATCTTTAGGTAACTTGACAAACAGGTCTTGGCAATTGTGAAGCGGTCATTTGATGTTGTATTTTTTATCTCTCTTTAGGAAAAACTGGAACAACCAGTTGGGGCACTCAAATAGCATGAAACTTGGTTTTTGAAGCACTTCATTTCATCAATGTTTTTGTGTTGGTTAACTATATCAGCTAGGGTTTATTCATCCATCATGAAAAAGTGTGGAGAATTTGCTTTCTGGGCTTGAATGTTGACTCTGTGAGATGGCATAACTGAATGGAGAGTCTTTGAACTGTGGTTGTTGACAAAAGAATCCAGAATAATGATGGAATCGGGTGTTTTAATCTTTTATTTTTGTTTTAATTTGAAGTCTTCTTTGTTGTGCTTACATGCCATTTATTCTTTTGTACCCACAAAAGTTTTTTTGTTATGGGTGTGAGGGCTTAATTCTCTGTTCAAACCCTAAGTCAATATGGTTGTAGTCATTTTATCTTTCATGTCCTAAGACTATGATTATATCATGGCTATGTAGTTATCATTCCATTAATACTTGTGGGGGTTTGATTGGTTTATTGGTGTCACATCCCTAATTTTCACTTAAAATTACTTTATACTTTTACGTAAATAGAAGTGAATTCTTGGATAAATGATTTAGCATTAAGGTATAATGTTTTGATAAATCATCAGTATCCTAGATTCTAGTCATGTGAATAAATGCATGTGATGTAATTAATCTAGAATGTTCTTTTGAATTTGTTATTCATAAGGTTATGAATGGATTAATGATACGCTAATCCCATTTACATGGTCGCAAGTTGAATATAGGAACATAGGTTTGTTCACTCTCCAAAAAGGAGAGAGAGTATCTTCTAGGGAGAAGAGTATAGACACATGGATTAAACAGTTAAATTGACATCTGAGTATAGTGTAATAATGTCTAGTGAACACTAGTGGACTGGGGTAAGTCATGTTTTTGTTTTCACATTTTGGTCAAGTCAAGTTACGACATGACGATTTGTCAATGTTGAACTAGAACCTTTTGGTGTATTGTGATGTCATTTAAGTTTGGTGGAATGATTGGTCAAATTTCAAATGGCCAATTCGATCAAGTTAAATTGATTTGGGAACAAGTCGACAGGATTGTCGATACTGCTTAAGTCATCGTAATATGGGTATGTCTCATTTGATTCAAGTACGAAGATGTATGGAAGGGGGAGAATATCTCAACCCTGATACTATCCATGTAAGTACTCTAACTATAGTCAGTTGTTTTGATTTGTCAAGATACAAATATATTCCTATTAAGTCGTATAAAGCATGGAAAACATGACGATACTGACTCTTAAATTGTTGGCTTAAGAGGATAAATATACTTACCTTACATATCTTAAGCAACCCATATTGATAGTTGACAATTGACTTATGCTCTCGTATTTATATATATTAACTATGAGGGGGACTTTAATATGATCAATATATATATATATATAGAATCAATAATTAATTAACCCTCTTTCTATATTATTATGGGGGTTGATTTAATTGATTGGGCTTCGAGTTATCATTTTTTTAAAGAATAGAAATAGAATATAGTAATTATTTATTTTACATTCACCAACCCATCAAACCATCATTTCTCCCATCACTCCATGATTGTAGGCATGTTCAAAGTCATGGAGAAGTGGCAGCAAGCATGGCTTTCTGCATGCCAATATCAAGAATCGGTTATTGGCAACCAAATTGGAGGCATTAGAGTGGATATATTTCTGTGTGTCAAAGGGGATAGGATGGTTCTTTTAGTCTTAGGGAAAGGGGATCTTCACCAGTCAAGAGGGAACAACAACGAAGTGATCAAGGGCTGAACAACGACAGTGAAGATTGTGAGAAGGGCTTTGGTTATCAAAAGTGGATGATAGTTATCACGTTAGAGAGAAGAGATAGCTATAGTGGAGCCTTGGGAACTGTCTTAAGGAGTCAAGAGATAAAAATCAAGCATCGTTATCTTCAGGAGGGAACAACAATGTAAGGAAAGAGAAGAATGTTGATATCACACAATCGAAGGGAATAGAATTGTAATCGGAGGGGCTTATCTTTGGAAGAAAAGAGTATTGAGGGAGAAATTAGGAAGGACAAATTTAGATTACATGTACCATTCAGGTAAGAATCTGAGAGCTAGATTTAAATTTATTTCTAAGCAAGTCTATGATTATCAATAATGAGTATATATACCTCACAAACACATGGAAGGTGCTTGATGTCAATTAAAATATTTAAGGTTCATACTTTTTAAGTTTTGACTGTGTTAATGATATCTAAGACAACGTTAGTCTTATTGATAACATTTAGTTCTCGTATGTTGCCTATATGTCCTCATTTTGTATGCACATCGTGCTATCTTTATGTTTTTAGGATGCCTTTTATTGAGGCACTTTGATAGCAACACAAGAACCTCTTTATGTTTTCTTATTCCACCAGGAAGTTTATCACATTGTTTTTAAGACAACAAATATGTGTAAACCCTTGAGGTATTTAAGGCCGTAATATGTAAATAAGTTTGTTTAGTATGAGGCCATTAGTGGGAAACTAAAACTATATAAGAATGAAGATTATTTTAGCATAACTAGAGATGGCCAAAGTACTCAGTGTCTTGTTATTGTTTAGGCCAAAGGGCCATGCAGTCTCTATATAGGTGTAAGGGGCTGAAAAGCTAAGGAATTTAATAAATAACTACTGAGATTCAACAGTCAACCTTCGATTGACAAGTCATGTAGAATTGAGTCTCATGAGATTATGGTTTCAAGACTTAGAAGTCTAGTGTAGGAGGTTTTGATATAGAAACTCCCTTAACTCATTAAGTTCTAATTATTTTTAATCCTTGACTTCATGATAGGTTTTCACTTATTCTATGTGTAAAGGAATGATTTGAGATCATTAGAAATACCTTAAGTTATATATACTCTTGCATATAGTGATATTTGTGTTTTCTTCAACTAGACAATCCAATTCTATTATGTAAGGATGGTTAAGTCTTTAACCTTCCTATATCAAAAGTTAATTTATGAAAAGAGACCATTAGGTCGGTAAACAATATTTTATCATGATTTTAATCATAGAATAAAGCCTTGTGTTATATACACGTTAATGAGATAAATGTATAAGTTTTATGCCTTGAAATCAAAATATTTCGGTATTGATATATACTCACTTATGTTAGAATGATAGTGTTATCATTAAAAACATCTTGGATAAATATATAATATCACTTACTTTTTCAATAGTAGTGATAGGTATTATCAAGATAACCCAACTAGGTTAGACTTAGTTCTTATATCTTCCTTAGCGTAGTCTACTGACTTGAAAAGACCTAGGAGGTCAATAATTTTATTGTAGACTTAAGCTTATCAAGGATTGATTAAGTCATAAGTAAACATCCTTGATATGTCCATAGATGTATTTTTGCTTTTGGAAGCAAATAATTGCTATCTTTTCGAATAAAGACTTTGGTGAGATAATGTCATTACGATATTGAAATGAACTTATATTACAAGGTTGTTATACATGAACTCATAACCTATCTTAATTTGGAAGTCGACAGACTTAAGGTGAACAAGAGTCGGTGGTAATATTGCTTACCTATTGAGGTTGATAGATTGATCTTAGACAAATGACTAGATATGATAAATGAAAGTATCCATTAAAAATATATATGGATGAGATCATACCTCCAATGTTAAACTTAATTGCGTTATAAGAATTGTGATATGTAAACAATGCCAAGAAGTTCAAGAAAGGCTAGGGGTATCTATTCTCATGATTTGTTATATTTATGTTTATTATTTTTGGAAACCAAGGATGTTTGATACTTTCATGTTTTGGGTGGAAGAGCTAAACCCTGGTATTTAAACAACAAGGTTATAAGGAACCTATAGTTCTTGTGTTGGATATGACTTTGTATATATTGGTCGATAGTAAAAGGTCAAGAGAACCTTGTTGATCAACAAGAAAGGTCAAGAAAATAATAGAGCAAGACATGAAGAGTCTTAGTAGTACTTTAACAAAATTAAGTGATTTCTGTGATTATGTCAAAACTCATTTATATACATTAAAGATGCTTGATATTTGGAATTAGGGAGTTAAATGACAAAATCCATAAACCTTGGAAATTGTAAGTATGTAATAAGGTACTCATAAAAAGGTTAGAAATACCTAAATCTTTATATTACATGTATATCTTGGGTTAATTATTAGATTCAAAGTTTAATTGGCTAGAATGGATTTTTCAGTACTGACAAGGTTGTGTCTAGAGTATCTAATAAGGTGTGTAAAACTATGGAAAGGGATAGTTTCTAAGAAGAGATAGTAGTGTGTGTCAGGATGACATTACCAATCAGAATGATCATACTTAGCTAGAATGGGTCTATTGTTGTATGGTCGATTGAGTTTTGTAGAACACATCATTAGGTCTCAGATGGAAAAACTTGTTGGATCCTTGTATCTATACCTTCGTGTAGGGTAGGGCCATTTCTGGTTAGGAAGATGTACAAGAGACCGACAGTCTATGGTTGGAGGTAAAGCACTTGGAAGATGCTCTCTCTCTCTCTCTCTCTCTCTCTCTCTCTCTCTCTCTCTCTCTCTCCAAAAGAAGACTCTCCAAGGCTTGTAAAGATAATTATCAATTTCCCTGATGTAGTGCACTCCATGTTATGGCTTTGATAGTCAAGTTTATGAGGTAAAACTATTCTTTATGCCAAGTGCACTTATGTATTGCAAATGAAATGACAGGATGTCTATTTTGTAAAAATTGTACTTGAGAAATACAATATGGTATTGTATTTTCTAGTGAGAAATCTTGTAAATGTAGTTACTTGATTATATGTTGAATAAAAGAAAATATTTCTCTATCTCATTTTTACCTTGTTAAATTACTTTATGGTAAATTTTTGGTTTTTACTATGTTTATAGAACGTGGATGTTACAATTGGCAGTTCATTGCTTTAGCCAGACCATAGATGACATGGTGTTATACTTTGATTACAATTATAATGCTTGAACAAATAATTATGTTGGGGACATTTCTTTGTCAAAACTATGATTTGTTAAGTGGCACTATGATAATAGTGATAAAAGATCTTTAAACGTTTTCAGTTTGATCTAAATGATATTTTTTGTTAGAATATACTTTCAGTGGCACAATGTTTTATCTCATGAATAAACTTTGGATAGTTGAGAAGGTTTATATAACTTCTGTGGATATCTTTTAAATGATTAAGTGATCATTTAATCTTTTTAAAGTGTCACAACTCACATTGAACACTTAACTCTAATTATGTGATACACAATTGATAATTTGTTGCAGTAGTGATACTTTAATTACTTCTCAATCACATGGCAGTTATGGATTTTGTGACAGTTGTATTTAAAAGGGTTAGTTTGACCCTAAACTGTGGATTAGCATTCAGTTATTAGTTGAAACTATTTCATGAAAAAATGAAGAAAAATAATTCAGTATCTATAAATGTATCTCTATTGCAGTATGGAGTATGAATGTGTGATATGGTACATCATTGTTGATATTACAATAGAGGTGTGGAGACCAGCGAAACAAAGTAACCCTCTATACTTGTTTTACATTATCTCTTGATAAGTTGTATGCCAGTGAGGCAAAGTTGTAAGCCAGTGAGGCCCTGTAATCAGTGAGATTCTTTTTAAGCCAGTGAGGCACTTTTTCATGTGGTTTTCTACCCCAGAGGGTTTCCACTCAGGACAAATATCTGTGTCATTATTTTTGTGCATGGTATGTGCTTTACTTGAAACTTTGAATTTTAGTTTCAAATTTTGCAATCAATTTTAATAAATACTTGCAAACTGTTTATGAATGTTTGGCCAAACAAATTCAAAGCATTAAAGTGTTGTAAATTTATAAAAGGAAGTTAAATTGCTCTTAGATACTAATTCACCCCCCTCTCAGTATCTACACCACTCTAACAAGTGGTATTAGAGCCAAAACCTTTGTCTATAAGGCCTAATCATCCTAAGGGGATTCCTGGTTAAGTGGTAATCATGTCTTTCCAAGATGGTCTCTCTATATCCAAAGCACCATTATTTGATTATACAGATAATACATTTTGGAAATATAGAATGACTCATCATATCAAGTCTTTAGGATATGATGTCTAGGATTCCATTGAGACTGGTTGTACTGTTACAGGCAAACCATCTAATGTTGATGAAAAAAGAGCCCTTGATTATGACTCAAATGTTGCTAGTGCTATCTATTGTGGCTTGTCTAATGAAGTTTTAAATAAAGTTATGGAATGTTATACAATTAAAGCTATTTGGGATAAGCTATCAAATATTTACGAAGGAGATGTAAATATTAAAGAAGCTAAATTACAAGCTCTTAGAGAAAGATTTGAAAGAATGAGAATGAAAGATGATGAAAAGGTAGTTGAATATCTTCAAAGAGTTTAGGAAACTGTAAACAATACTAGAGGTCTAGGGGAGAAACTAGAAGAGACAATAGTAGTTAAGAAGGTCTTAAGGACCCTAACTCCCAAATATGACTGCAACACCTCTGTGGTTGAAGATAAAGACCTAAAGATAATAACTATTGACACTCTTCATGAAGTTTTTATTGTGTATGAAATGAGATTGGAAAATGATAACCCTAGTAAGGAAGTAGCTTATAAAACTATGAAAAAGGATGTTGAAACAAGTCGTGAAACTAAAAATGTCACTGAAGATGAATCTGTCTTTGTTAGTAAACTCAGAAGAGGTTCAGGTAGATATAAAGGAAAATTACCTTTTAAATGCTTTGACTATGGAAAAGTAGGAAATTATGTAGCAAAGTGTCCAAATTTAGAACTTGACAGTGAACAAGAGGACAATAGAAAACAATTCAAGAAAAAGCCCTTCAACATTAAAAAGAAAAATTCTTTTAAAAAGAAAAAGAGTCTAATTGTTGGAATAACTAATAGCGCCTCAGAAGAATCCTCTGATGAAGTAGATGAAACACTCTTCATGGCAGCAATTATTGTTGTTCCAGAAGAAGAACAAACATAAATGTCTGAAAATGAGGTTGACTTAGAAGGAGAATTAAAGTGTGCCTTTGGAGAAATTAAAAGACTCAAAAAGGAAAATGGAATGCAAAACAAGTTAATAATTGATCCAAAAAAACAAATTGTTGATATTAAATTGAGTCTTGAAGAAAACAGTAAAACTCTTGCAGACAGATTAGAACAGTTAAGTATCAAAGATAAAGAATGATGTTCTTTAGAGGTTGAAATAGTAAAACTTAGAAAAGAACTTGATATGTGTAGTAGCAGTGACAAACTTGTTGACATGCTAGGAAAGCAAAAAGAATATAAGGACATGACTGGTCTAGGTTTCTCAAAAGGCCAATGTTCACATGATAATCAGTTTAAAGGTAAAATGCCTTTTAAATTTTTTGGTTATTGTTTCTATTGTTATCAATATGGGCATAGAGCGAATGAATGCAAGTTTACATCTAGAAAACAACCTAATGTTTTGAATGGCAGATTCTTTAATTTATTAAACAAGTTAAGATGTTTTCACTGCAAAGAACTTGGACACATAGCCAAGTTTTGCAAATCAGAAATCATTTCTCTTACAAAACAGCCCAAGATGAAGTGGTGCCAAAAATCAGCAAAGCTATGATTGTTGAAGTTGCCTTTCATGCTAAGAAAAATGAAATCTGGGTTATAGATAGTGGTTGTTCCCATCATATGACTGGGGATAGAAGTAAATTCAATTCATTTGAAAATTGTTCAAGTGGGTCAGTCAAGTTCGGTGATTATTATTGTTTACAAATCACAGGAAAAGGTACAGTCCTTCTAGAAGATAACACACCTCTAGAAGATGTTTATTTTATTTAAGGACTAACTCATAATCTATTGAGTGTGAGTCAGATTTGTGACAGTAGATTTGATGTAGTTTTCACATCACAAGGCTGCAAAATTCTCAACAATTCAGGGTAAGTCATTGCTTTAGGTTTGAGAACTAAAGGTAACATCTATAATCTGCATGGATCTGCTAATGATTGCAAAAACAATATATGTTTTATGAGTCAAATTGAGGAAAGCAAACTCTAGCATTGGAGGTTGGGGCATATTAATTTTGATAACTTAGTTAAAATCAGCCACAACAAAAATGTTAGACATATGCCTGCTATTTCTAAGCCTACAAATCTGGTTTGTAAGGAGTGTCAGCAAGGTAAACAAACAAGGAATGTTCATAAATCTAAAGAACAATTTTCTGCAGAACTTCTTTAGTTGGTTCACACTGACCTATGTGGTCCAACCAAAACTAAATCTTTGAATGGTGAAAGATATTTTATGTTGTTCATAGATGATTTCACAAGGATGACTTGGGTCACCTTTGTCAAAAATAAATTTGAGGCTTTAGATAGATTTAATAAATTTTTCAAATGAATGGTAGAAAGAGAAACAAACTTAAAATTGAAGTGTTTAAGGTCTGATAATGGAGGAGAATATACCTCTACTGCTTTTTTGGAATATTGTGAAAAACATGGCATAAAAAGATAGTTTGCAGCCCCTAGAACACCTCAACAAAATGGGGTGGCTGAAAGAAAGAATAGGACAATAAAGGAGATGACTAGAACCATGCTTCAAGATGTTGGACTATCAAATGCTTTCTGGAAAGAAGCAGTTCATACAACAATCTACACTTTGAATAGGGTACAAATAAGAGTCAAAACCAAGTACATACCCTATGAACTTTGGTATGGTAAGTCTGCTAATGTTTCTTATTTTAAAATCTTTGGCAGAAAATGTTACATAAGAAGGGAAGATAATTTAGGAAGTTTTGAATCACATTTTGATGAAGGGATCTTTCTAGATTACTCTACTCATAGCAAAGCCTACAAATGTTATAATAAGAGGTTAAGAAAAGTAATTAAAATTTCTAATGTCAAAGTGGTTGAGAATTTGTAGCAAGAACAACAACCTCAATTTCAACAAGTTGAAGAAATCATTCAAGAAGAGCAAAGCACAAAAGAAGGGTTAGAGAAATCTAAAGAAGAATCAGATCCTGGAGTGCCTCAAGGACAATCAGTAAGTCCTAAAACTGAGACTCCTTCTAAATCCTCTATATATACTCCTAGAAGATTGTTGCAAAAGAATCATCCACATGAACATGTTATTGGTGACTTAGACTCTGACATACAAACTAGAAGAAAAACTGCTCAAGCAAATCAGCAGGTTCATATTTGTTTAATGTCTCAATTAGAGCCTAAAACCTATGTTGAAGCTAGTAAAGATGACTTGTGGGTTCAAGCTATTTTAGATGAATTAGCCTAGATAGAGAAAAATAAAACTTGGGAACTTGTCCCAAGACCAAAAGATAAAAATATTATTGGGGCCAAATGGGTTTTCAAGAACAAACTTGATGAAAATGGAGTTGTTGTTAGAAACAAGGTTAGATGAGTTTGTAAGGGTTACTCTCAAATAGAAGGAATAGACTTTGATGAGACCTTTGCTCCTGTAGCAAGACTAGAAGCAATCAGATTATTCCTTGCATTTTTAGTATATAAAATTTTTAAGGTCTATCAAATGGATGTTAAAACAACATTTCTTAATGGAGTCCTAGAAGAGGAAGTCTATATGGACCAGCCTGAAGGTTTTGTTTGCAAAGATAAACCACACCATGTGTACATATTGAAAAAGGCACTATATGGCCTTAAACAAGCTCCTAGAGCTTGGTATGCCAAATTAGACAAACACTTACAATCACAAGGCTTCACTAGAGGGGGAGCTGATAGTAATCTATATTTTATGACTAAAAATGATCACATTCTGATAGTGGTTGTATATGTTGATGATATAATTTTTGGTAGTGATGATGATGAACTCAATTCATACTTTCCCCAAGTTATGACATCCAATTTGAAATGTCAATGCTGGGTGAACTTTCATTCTTCCTTGGCTTATAAGTTTCTCAACTTAAGGAAGGTATTTTTATCTCTCAAACAAAATATACAAAAGATATGATAAAATGTTTTCAGATAGATGAATGTAATCATGTAAGTACACCCATGGAAACTAGTTGTAAATTGAGTACTGATGCTGATAAACCTGATATTGATCATACTTTTTATAGGTCTATGATAGACAACCTATTGTATTTGATTGCTACTAGGCCTGACATAATGCATGCAATTTGTTTGGTAGCCTAGTTTTAATCTGCCCCTAAGCAATCTCATCTAAATGTAGTGAAAAGGATACTTATATATACAAGGAACACTCGATTATGGGCTTTGGTATCCTAGGCACTCTGATTTCACTTTCACAACATATATAGATGTTGATTGGGCTGGCAGTCTTGATGATAGGAGGAGTACTTCAGATGATAGTAAAAAGCAAGATTATGTTTCATTGTCAATAGCTGAGGCTAAATATATTGCTACTACATCTTGTTGTACTCAGATACTTTAGATGGTTCAGACTTTAAATGACTATAAAGTCATTGTTTCTAATCTAGTCAGGATCCTATGTGACAATATTAGTTCCATTAATATTTCTAAGAATCTTGTAATGCACTCTCATATAACACATATTGATATTAGATATCATTTCCTCTAGGATAAAGTGCTTCTAAACGAAGTTGTTTTGGACTATGTTTCCTCAACAGATCAAGTGGCTGATATATTTACTAAACGTCTACCCAGATCAATTTTTGAGAATCTCAGGGATAAACTTGGCATTGTTTTATCCTCCTCTCTACAATAATATTCTTACAGTTGTTGGTTTCAGGGGGAGCCTTCATAGTCTCCATGTTTTCTATCTTGATAGTAGCTGTGATCATTTGTTCACTGAATATTTTTGTTTTGACAGATTCTTGGTTTGATCATTGGTTTTTGTATAGGTACTTCTTCATACCTTTGGTATTGTTGTCAAAAGGGGGAGAAGTTTGTCATTGTTTCATGGTACTTCAGCACTATTTCATAGTGATTCCAGTAATTTGGTAATCCATTTCCATTTCAGTTTTAGTTCTACTATACTGTGGTAATTCACTTTGGTAATCCATTTTCAGCATTCTAGGTTACAATGATGTATTCTTATGCTTTGTGATACAGTTGAACAAATGAATTCAATAATGCACTCTTTTAAGTTGCAGTTTGACATCAATGGCAAAGGGGGAGTTTGTTATCCCAGTTGGCATTGTTTGTTGGCAGTTATGTTAAACTTCAGTGCTGCTAACATGATGAGGACATTGCATAAAAAGTCAAAGTCTTGATGTTTATAAAGGTATATATTATTATGTGGCATTATGTGTAATGTTAGAGTGAAAAACTTTATTTTTGCGTATGGTATGTGTTTTACCTGAAACTTTGAATTTCAGTTTCAAAAATTGTAATCAGTTTGTAAATACTTACAAACTATTTATGAATGCTTGGCTAAACAAATTCAAAGCATTAAAGTGTTGTAAATTTATAAAAAGAAGTTAAATTGCTCTTAGATACTGATTCACCCCCCCTCTCAGTATCTACACCACTCTAACACTCACAAACTCTTCCCTTCTAGGGTTTCCTTCATTCACATTTGTGGCCTTTTTCTTTCCTTTCAACAACTTCATCCTTAGCCTCGTCCTTAGCCTTTAGAGGCATCTTTCTCACAAGACTGCAATCTGTAAAAAATAATCTTTCTATATTTCTGTAGCTTGTTCAACAAATCATTTTTAACATACCTTGTTCAATTTCTTCCTTTCATGACAAAGAGCTATAACTCTTCATGGTGCAGGAGCACCTACCTGACAGCTGGCCTTCATGAGGCAGTTAGTTGTTTTAGGTCTTGTTTATGTCTTCAAGAAGGTCTGTTAAGACCAAATGCATGTAATAAGGTCATGCCGATCATGATAAGATCATGCTGACCAGGCTTTTACTATTTTTAGTTAGTTTGTTAGACAGCTGTCATGCTGTAGGATCGGTTGGATCTCCCAGCCGCCTGGAGAGTTCCCAGCCGCTTGGAGTCGGGTCAGTAGTACTCGTAGGAAAATCTATTTAAGCATGAGGATCAGTTGATATTGGATAGACATACAGACACAGATATCATCGATCAATCATAGTATTGCATTTGAGCAGAGGAGTTACAGTGTGCTGTGTGAGAAACAATATATTGTATTGCATCTTTGAAATCAATAAAGATCTTGTTTTCATCTGTTGTCTGATCTCCTTTGTGTAATCGATTTGCTGGTTTGGGTGGTTTCATGGATTCACTGATCCATTCCACCGGTTGATTCGTCGGATCGGTGGAATGGCGATGTACAGTAGGTTAGGTTGTAGTTTGTTTGTTTGCATGCAGGTGTGCAGGATCGCCGTCGAGAGATGTTGAAGACCCTAGCATGGGTATGTGCTAGGTCGAGCTGATAAGTTTGAGTTGGAAGATCACCCTGAGAGTGGATCGGGTCGTCCCTGGAGGATCGGCGAAGTGAAATTTTGCTAAGGTTGAAAATTCATTAAAACGGCATCATCAGGATATTTCTGCAAATATCCTGCAGTCAATTCGGACATTGTCATCCGGATAAGTGAAGATGAGCATGATGCTTTCGAGTGCATGAAGTGCAAGTGCGTCGGGGTGATCATCATCAGGAGGCGCCGAAGAGGAGCGTATCGGCGTAAGGTAGAAGATCGGGTTGATCGCAGGCCGAAAAAAGCTAAGTTTGGCCAACAGCAGGATATGACGTCATCATCATCATGATATACGTCATCAGGACATTTCGGAGTGGCAGGATATTGAGAAGCTGCGGGTGACGTCATCATCATCAGGATCTACGTCATCAGGATATCGGGTGACGCAAGCATCGAGGCTACGGTGCGAGGAGTTAAGGTTTGTCATCATCAGGATAAATGGAAGGAACCGGATGTTCTTTATCCTGTTGATTATCATGATGTTGAATATCATGATGCTGAAGGTAGTGAAGACGGAAGTTGTCGCGGAAGTGAACAGTGGACGTCAGGAGGATGTTCGCGCTGGTCGAACATGATGATGCTGCCGATAATCGAATATGATGATGCTGTTGACAGGCGAAAGTGCGAAGGCTTGTCTGCAGGGGGATATCGGTCGGCGACAGTAAATATGATGATGCTGACAGTGTTAAGCAAAATATGATGATGATGATGATGATGATGATGGGCTGCAGACATCCATGCTGTATGTTCAGGTTATAGTGTGGATGCCTCTGCATCATAGTGGTATCAGAGCTCAGCGAAAGGTCTGGGCTGTTGTGTGTTGATTCTGTCACCGAAAGGGCAGAGGTAGAGTTGAGTGTGTGTTGTGTGTTGATTGAGAGGTTGACAAAATGCCTCCGAAAGGTAGTGGGACTGCAAGAGAATTGCAGGAGATGAAGGAAAAACATGCCAGAGAGATGAGGAAGATGAAGGAGCTTGCTGAAGCACTTCAAGCCAGGCTTGTAGCCCTGGAAAAGAACAAAAAGAGAGAAGTGGCAGACAGTGAGTCTGAAGAAGATGAAGATACTGTTGAAGAGTATGAAGAGGTAGCTGAAGATCTGGATGCTGAAGACCAGAAATTTGCAAAACTGTTAAAGGCAGTGCAGGGTGATAAACCTAAGGTAAAGGTTGATGTTTCCAAGTATACTGGAAGTTTGAATGAAGATGAGTTACTGGATTGGATTGCTGCACTTGATAATCACTTTGAATGTGAAGATGTTGCTGAGGATCAGAAGGTGAAGATTGCAAAGACCAAGTTAGGAGGTCATGCTTTGGTATGGTGGGATTATGTACAGTCCGAGAGAAGGAAACAAGGGAAGTCAAAGATCACTTCATGGGATAAGATGGTAGCAAGGATCAAAGGTAAATTCTTGCCTAGGGATTATGAAATCCAGATGTTTAAGAAGCTGCAATTTTTAAGGCAGAAGGAAATGGATGTGAAGGCATATACTGAGGAGTTTTATAAGTTGAGTATGAGATCTGGTCATCATGAGAATGAGGTAGAAAAGGTGGCTAGGTACTTGGCTGGTTTGAGATTGAACATACAGGATGAGTTAGTTTTAGCTAACCCTAAGAATGTGGAGGATTGTTATCAAATGGCAATCAAGATTGAAGAAAAGATGAATAGAGGACATGATAAGTCCATGAGAGGAAGAGGAAACAATATGAGGGGAAGAGGAGCAGCCCCTGCACAAAAGCAAACCAATGAAGGTCAAGAAGACACTGGTAAAGGACAGGGACAGTCTGATTTCAGAGGTGGATGGAAAGGTAATAAAGGAAGATTTGGAAGTGGTAGAGGTTCTACTACATTTTCAGGAAAGTGTTACACCTGTGGTGAGTTTGGTCATCCATCTTTCAAATGTCCAGAAAACAAAGGTTCATCATCCAGAAATGATAGAACTAATGACAAGAGAGTACAACTTGTACAAGAAGAGAAAGTAGAAGAAAGTGTACAAAGTTCAAACACTTATAAAGATAGAGAACCTGATAATTATGGATATCCAGAGAGTGGAGAATCATTGATGCTAAGGAGAATTAGTTTGCAGGCATCAAATGATCTGATACAAAGAAGAGCTCTTTTCAAGACCACATGCAAGAGCAAAGGTAAAGTATGTAAGGTTGTCATTGATACTGGTTCAACAGACAACATGGTATCTCAGGAAATGGTGGATAAACTACATTTGGAAAGGATTCCACATCCACACCCTTACAAGGCATCTTGGGTGAGTGATAGTCAATCACTTTTTGTCTCTGAACAGGCATATGTGGATTTTCAGATTGGAGCATATCAGGATAGAATTTTGTGTGATATTTTGCCCATGGAATGTTGTCACCTACTATTGGGTAGACCATGGCAATTTGATAGGAGGGTACTGTATGATGGGTATGCTAATACCTACACCATCAAGAAGGATGGGAAGACTATTAAGTTGATGCCATTACAGGCAAATGCTACAGTACAGAAGGCAGCCCAAATCATTTTAATGGGAAAGAAGGAGTTTGTGCAGATGCCTAGAGGAGCAGGCATAAAGGCAGTTAAGGACACTGCAAGGAAAGAAGTTGTTCAGGACAACAGGTTGAAGAAAGTTTTAGTTGTGACTGCAGAGGTCAGCAGCAGGTGCAGAAACAGGATTGCAAACAGCAACCAGTTCAGAAGAATGACAAGGATGTTGTCATAGTTGGGACTATTGCTTGTCCTATAAAGGTTGAACGGAAGACAGGATTGAACTTTGCAGAAGTTCAAGAGGCAGTTCAGACAGAGGTTCTGGTCAGACAACCTGACAAACACAAGGTATGTGAGAGAAGGGCCTACATTGACAGGCATGAGGATTTACTTGCAAGAAAGCAAGTTACAGTTCAGAAGACTTGGAGCAGCTAAGAGCCAGCAGAGGATAAAGCTGGAACAGTTTAGCATATTGCAAAGGCAAAGTGTAAAGGTGGAGGACTTCCACATACTAAACTCATGGGACATGAGTTCTTTTCTGTTGGGGAGTATGGTGCAAGAGTACCTACCTGACAGCTGGCCTTCATGAGGCAGTTAGTTGTTTTAGGTCTTGTTTATGTCTTCAAGAAGGTCTGTTAAGACCAAATGCATGTAATAAGGTCATGCCGATCATGATAAGATCATGCTGACCAGGCTTTTACTATTTTTAGTTAGTTTGTTAGACAGCTGTCATGCTGTAGGATCGGTTGGATCTCCCAGCCGCCTGGAGAGTTCCCAGCTGCTTGGAGTCAGGTCAGTAGTACTCGTAGGAAAATCTATTTAAGCATGAGGATCGGTTGATATTGGATAGACATACAGACACAGATATCATCGATCGATCATAGTATTGCATTTGAGCAGAGGAGTTAGAGTGTGCTGTGTGAGAAACAGTATATTGTATTGCATCTTTGAAATCAATAAAGATCCTGTTTTCATCTGTTGTCTGATCTCCTTTGTGTAATCGATTTGCTGGTTTGGGTGGTTTCATGGATTCACTGATCCATTCCACCGGTTGATTCGTCGGATCGGTGGAATGGCGATGTACAGTAGGTTAGGTTGTATTTTGTTTGTTTGCATGCAGGTGTGCAGGATCGCCGTCGAGAGATGTTGAAGACCCTAGCATGGGTATGTGCTAGGTCGAGCTGATAAGTTTGAGTTGGAAGATCACCCTGAGAGTGGATCGGGTCATCCCTGGAGGATCGGCGAAGTGAAATTTCGCTAAGGTTGAAAATTCGTTAAAACGGCATCATCAGGATATTTCTGCAAATATCCTGCAGTCAGTTCGGACATTGTCATCCGGATAAGTGAAGATGAGCATGATGCTTTCGAGTGCATGAAGTGCAAGTGCGTCGGGGTGATCATCATCAGGAGGCGCCGAAGAGGAGCGTATCGGTGTAAGGTAGAAGATCGGGTTGATCGCAAGCCGAAAAAAGCTAAGTTTGGCCAACAGCAGGATATGACGTCATCATCATCATGATATACGTCATCAGGACATTTTGGAGTGGCAGGATATTGAGAAGCTGTGGGTGACGTCATCGTCATCAGGATCTACGTCATCAGGATATCAGGTGACGCAAGCATCGAGGCTACGGTGCGAGGAGTTAAGGTTTGTCATCATCAGGATAAATGGAAGGAACCGGATGTTCTTTATCCTGTTGATTATCATGATGTTGAATATCATGATGCTGAAGGTAGTGAAGACGGAAGTTGTCGCAGAAGTGAACAGTGGACGTCAGGAGGATGTTCGCGCTGGTCGAACATGATGATGCTGCCGATAATCAAATATGATGATGCTGTTGACAGGCGAAAGTGCGAAGGCTTGTCTGCAGGGGGATATCGGTCGGCGACAGTAAATATGATGATGCTGACAGTGTTAAGCAAAATATGATGATGATGATGATGATGATGATGGGCTGCAGACATCCATGCTATATGTTCAGGTTATAGTGTGGATGCCTTTGCATCACTTCACTTGGTAGAAAACATTTTTACTACAATCTAAATATAATTTTTGCGCATTCTTCTTTTGACAACACCTTCAGTGGCTTGGTTAAATGTAGTACTTTGTCTCCTTCTAGTGGATCTAGTTTTTGGTGGCTGCGATTCTAGGGCAAAAAACATGAACAAATTTTTACCTTGATATTTTTGAAACTTTTGGTACTTCACATGGGCACAATTTGCAATTGCCTTCAGATAAAAATGATTCCTTTATCTTCTCTCACATAATAGGTGGCTTCCTTGATCCCCTTTGAAATGAACCTAGCTAGTCTTGCAAGCTACAACTTATAATGGAACTTCTTTTCTTTGATGATTTGGATCTCTCTTTCAACCTAAAAAACAAAACTCTTGAACAAACCCTAGATCGTACTTGATCTAATACCACTTGTAGGTGGTGCAACATATGCACAAAAATATGAAATACACAAACAAAATTATGAAACAAATAAAGTATCCAAACATCAAGAATATGGATGCTTGGTGATCAAGGCAAGTTTTATTACTTGATGAGAAAACTATTACATGATGCCTCTATTTATAGAGGTCTTTCCAATATCATACTAGTACATTTCTAGAAACATCTAAACCTTCCATCTCTATCTAGACCTATCTAAGATTCTTCTATCTTTTTAGATCTTTCTAATTTTTATTTGTCTTTTACAACTAATAATTATATTTTAGGGAGAAATTAATCACCAACAAGAATCCCTTCTCTTCATTTGGAAGTCATAAATTTCAGTCACACATTCCTTAAGTTGGGATTTCTTATAACCGCTGCATTGTTGCAAAGTTGAATTCTGAAAAGCAAGAATTACAAAACAAAAAGCAAATGAAAATTAAAAATTATTCATTCCATTCCTATATACGCTAGTTAAGAAGAGTATCAAACTATAAAATTGAAAGAATTTTTCTTTTAAAAGAGTAGATAAAATCTGAAATTGTTAGTACCCAAGGGCATGTCCTAAAGTCGAGGGTGAGTGCAGAAAGATACATAGCTGAAGCTGCTATAAGTGACCTTAGCATGCCCTGAGTTACACAAAAATAAACAAAATCTAGCCGCCTATCAAAAACTAAACAAAAAAAAATTACAACTCGGGCAATGAAAACCACAACCATACATTCACAATTAAAATTTAAAGCCTTCTTACAACATTCACAACATTGAAGGTTCAATTAGAGGATTCCTTCCAGAAAATTAAAAATAAAAGTTTGAAATTTATATCATTTGAACAACAATTCTTAAAGTCAAATTTAAGTTTAGGGTTTTGCTTCGTGTACCTGCAATGTTGCAAGCATATGTAAAGACTTGTATGTTTTCACAACTAGTAATTCCACAAAAGAAGTGGAGATGATTGAACTACTGACCTATGTATGGGATTAGAAATACATTAGATTTGGGAGAATTCATTCCACTGGTTACATGTGAGGAAGAAATATGCAATCAATGTAATCCACTTCAAACCAGAAGAGCAATTAGGGAACGACTAAACATAGAAGAATTAAAAAACTACATAGAGATATAGACAAGACACATGAGTTGTGCCTTAATAGAAAACACACACGTCAAACATGCAAAATGTGGAGACATAGACAAGGCACATAAACTCTTTACAGAATGTCATGAGAAAGCATGGAGCCCATGCTTGTTTTCAAGGATGAGCAAACACCTAGGAAAATAAAAATTAGAAACATTCAATTGCTGCCACAAATCCTAATGCATGCCTACATTAGAAAAAACAAAAAAACTTTAGGCTCTCCTTGAAATTTTTCCATTTTCTCCTATTTTATATAAATGAACAATAAATTGTTCAACCAGAAAAATACTAGACATCTAATCAGAAATTCAACGAACACTATTTTCATATTCAATGAAAATCCCACTAGCAACAAAACCTTAGTGTTTTAAAAAATTTATCCATCTTGCATGAATTCCAAGGCCAAAAAATACAACGAGGTGAAAACATAAGTATTCCCTATAAAAAATAAGGACTAATAATAAGAATCACCGTAAGTATATGATATTTAAAAACCCTATAAAGAATAGCCTTACCAAATGAGAAGCTTTCCAACTATTCATACTTTATGAATGAAAGCCTAGGACAATATTGCCTCATTCTTAACAAGCATTAAAATTTATAAATTTTCTGTTGTGGGCATCCATGGATTGTTGAATTTAGTTTAGAAGCAAACATGTATAAGTATTTTTTGATAAGTATTTGCATTAATTAAATAAATGCAATGTATAAGTATAAATTAATTTAGATTGAATGGTAAAAATATGATAATTAAATAAGAGGATAGAACATTTAGCTCTAGAATTAATGATGGAATAAGATTACTAATGTCGTGCACAAAATTTATTCATTACAATGTAGAAATTGATTGTTGTTGGTCTAATGAATGTTTTAGTCTCAAAATTATATATAGTTCAATCTTGCATCCCTTGGGTTCAATCCTAATCCATGTGGATTCAATATAATGCATGGAATTAAATTGTGCCATGCAAAAGTAATCTAATATAATGTTTCTTCAATAAATTTATTTTCCTTCACTCCTTTACTAGTTGAGCATAGTCAAGGTGGTGTTTATGGACACATTAGGAGATTTCATAATCAATAGGGAACATGTTCTCCTAAGTTAATTCCTTTGTTGAGAAGGGTTAATTGTGATGGGGAATCGCAAAGACAACATACACAAGCATGCAAATGGTCTATATGCAAATGATGTGATTCTATTTCTTTGTCCCTTTAGAAAATTAAAGTGTGCTCTAATGATTTCTCCTTGTTAATTTGTATGAATTGATTGATCATTGAATATCTTTATATACCAAAACATGACAACTTTCCCACAACATGTCACACACAAATGTGTTAAGTCAACTCATAATGGCTACTAAGAAGGGGAAAGAATCTTCATGGCTTGGAAATGAACATGGAAAAGAAATGATAATCCCCAGGTGAGAAGCAATTGCATTTAAGGTAAGTGCAAATGGAGTAAATTTAGAAAATATATTGAAAATGTTGTAAGTTGAAGTAAATAGAGATAGATAACCTAAATCATGACATGATCCAAACCTAGCACAAGAGTGAGCCACTTGTCCATATGTTATTGCATTCACCAAGGTGGGAAAAAACTAACTGGGAAATGGCATGGGTATACAAATTTTACCATTACTATTGCCCCACTTTGCTTTGCATACAAATCTAACATGAGCACACATTTCAAGTATGGAATTTTGTTGGCTATGCCACTAGAATTGTAAATATCTTAGCTCAAATTTTCCCTACCTTGATAACCAACCTAAGATATTATTTAGTGGGTCTCATTAAAAACTCTAACCTCTATTAATGCAGAAGCACATTGGATGAGTTTTCAATTTTATCTTGTTTTGGAATTTAGTTGGCTTCTCTTGACATTGGAAGCAGCAAGACATTCAATGAGAAAATATTAAAAGTATCTCTACATTTTGTTCTTCTTCGCAATGACTAAAGATCTCTTGTTTACCATTAAATATGGCTTGACTTTGTATGACATATATCTTGGACTATTCCACAACGTATGAATTGGGCAGCATAAGGAATTGGGAGTAAACAAATGCATGGTTAAAATTACGCATTATCCCTCTATGCTTCAAAGATAACTATTCATGTTTGTTGGGACTGTTATGAAGATGGTACAAGGATTTCAATCCCCAGTTGGAATTTGCTCAACATGGAGAATTGGAAACGCATTGGACCACTTCAGTGGTGACCTTTGAACCACAATACACTGATTGGAGGCTTGATTATGCAAAGGTCAGAATCATGGTTGTTATCACAGAGTACAAATGATCTCTAAGTCAGATATGCTACTCTGCATAATGTCTAGCTCTTCAATGAAGCTTTCGAGAGATGGGATCTATTGCAAATGGACCATCTACCAAAGGACATGATAATAATGGCCTACTATAATACTTTGACCGATATATCTAAACAAGATTAAGCTGACTCTTAAGCCAGCGTGGAGGATGTATAGATGGTGTTGAAAATATATGAGACCATCCATACAGTGCATGAAGGGACACCTTGTTGATAGCAATGGATATGTCCGTCAAAATGAAGATTATCAAAAAACTAATATGACAATAGATTTAAAAGAACAAACAAACAACCATATATACAGTTGCACAGAGAAGAAACTTTTTATTGCTGTTGAAAAAAATAGATAGCTACTGCACTAATTACAATGTTATTTAGAAAAGAAAAACTATATGTTGTTGAAAAAAAAATAGATAGCTATTGCACTTATTACAATGTTATTTAGAAAAGAAAAACTATATAGTAAAAACAAGCTAATGATAGAAGGTTTCTACATACATTAGCATGCCACAAAGATAGATGAAAAAATCCTAAAACAACTAACCAAAAAATTGACTTAAAAAATAGAAACTACACAACAGTGAGAGCAATAAAAAATAGATCTGCCACATCTGCATCCGTTATCCAACACAAAATGCCTTAGAGGGCGGCAGTTGACATAAGGGACTTGCACAACATATGACAAAAGTTTTCTAACAAATATTTACTTTGCTTTGTGGATGGTTTGTTATCCATGTAAGATGAAGAAAGTGTCATGGTTGGCGTATTGTTGTGGTCTTTAACTTCAATAAATCCAATAGTTTTAACTTTCTTTTATCACTTCACATTTAGAAGGAATGAATTAACTAAGTTCCTTTAAAAAAGGAGAGAGAACACAAATTAGAGGGCAGACCAAAAATCCTTCCTTCTATCACTTCACATTTAGAAGGAATGAATGACAATAACTGAGTTCCTTTTAAAAAGGAGAGAGATCACAAATTAGAGGGTGGACTGATAGCCTCTTCATTTTTTTTTTAAGGGAATACTAAAAGAAAAGAAAATCCACGCTTGGAGATGACGCCTCATCTTCTTAATGTTATTTAACAAAGAAACCTTCACATCTTTTAAAAAGGAAGTCTGAGTGAAAAAAAACATGGGACAGTGTGGCTAAGGTTAGATGAATAAATCACTGCCAAAAGGAAAAGACATCTACGCTGGAAGAAAAGTGAGAAGGTTGTCCTGACAAAAGAATTTGCTGGTAATTAGGCTCGCTGTCAAAGATTAGTTAAAGTCAATTCTGTGGGTGTGTCAGCCTGGGAGAAGGCTCCTACATAAGGAGAATGAATGTTGTGAACAAAGATAGAATATAAAATAAATAACAAGATGAAAGGAACACTACCATAATAGAAAGGGGTGGCTGTGAGGGGAATGGTATATACAGAAAATGCCTCAAATTGCATTTGTATGGGTTAGAATTTAAGTGTGTTGGATTTGAAGGTGGATTGGGATGCATAGCAAGGAAAGTAAATTTAAAGAGGCAGAGAAGATATAATAGGAAGGAGAACCACCACCAGAGTGAATTGCTTAGCAACAAGTAAAGTGTACCAGGGAACAAAGAGGGAGCTCTGAAAAGAAGTTAGCTATCACACACGGAAAATATAGAATTGTGAGGCCATGAGAGGTCACAAATGTAATGATTCTAATTTATTGCAAGACTTTTATCTTCCTGTTGTTTTTTGAAGAAGTCTAATACAATCATGAGTTTAGTTGTTTTGTTGCAATCTAGTTTTTGAGTTCTCATTTTGTGTTTGAGTTGTGTGTGTGTGAGAGGAAGGTGGAGTTCCCCCTTTTGCGTCATCTATGGTAACACCTCTTGAATCTATGACATGGACCATTGTGTTAATTCTCTTCATGTTGGCATGTACTATGCTTCATATTTTATTTTGATAGTGGTTGGTTTAATATATCACTGAGCTCCCCTATGTAGTGTGCACCATGTGAAAGGAATGTTTTATTTATTAATTATTCAAAAAGTAATTGGGCACCATGTTTGGGCTCCTCCAACACAATAAATCAAAGGTGATGAATTTCTAATGTAAATATAATGCTATGGTGAGGACATGTGTATAGGTGCATTTCATTGGGCCTTGGCAACTTATATGTGCTTGTTGAATTCTTGTTGTGCTAGGGAGGATGTTTCTAGTTATTATCGAATTGGTTCCACATTAGGTCCTATTCACACTTGTCTAGTAAAGTTTACTTAGGGCATACTTGGGGCATACGTAGGATAGTTATCTCTTTAGTCTCAAGTCATAAGATCAATACACTTGTCATAATCTTATGTTGTCCTATGTTTCACCTTGGCCTATATAACCAAGGGCTTTTTATTGTAATTTTCATATTCATATATTGTATTGCATATTTGCATCCTTTGATAGAATAGAATAATACTTTCATGTTGGGTCTCTCTTGTGCTTTCATTGAAGCTCCCAGATCTTGGGCAGCTATGTCCATAGCCAAATCTTGTATGATATAGAGTATTCTATATGAACTCTTACATGGTATCAGAGATTGTAGTATTTTTCTATGTTAGTATTATAAGAAATCTAGGTTGCAAATATTGGTTGCTCTTGAAAAGTTGAGTATGCATTTCTCTTGCATCGAATGATGACATAGAGAATTTGAAAAACTTAATAGAAATACTAGATTTGGGAGGTTTTTTCTTTATGGCTTTGTATTGTGAATTCATTTTGGAGCATGCTACTATAAATCTAAGCTCACCATTGACTTTGGGGTGTTTAAGAAAGCCAGTTTAACTTTTTGATTTGTCCAAATTACACACTGGAGGTGAAATCTACAAGAGTTTGAACTTGGGAGGTGGTAGCCAGATTTAGAACGTAGCCACATTTAGGAGCATTTTAGGTCAATTTCAACCCAAACATCGTAGGCAAAATTCCCAAGAACCTAAGGATCCATTATCAATTCATCAAAATTAGACACATTTTCCCCAAGGCATCAGAAACAAAAATTCCCCTCCTTGGTTGTATGGATTGTAGAATCTTTTGTGCTAGAGGTATTTTAAAATATATTCTATTTTTATTTAATTTTTTCATAATCAAAATAAAAAATATAATGTTTCATTGGTACAAAGACACAAGGGTGACAGTATGCAAGACTATACCTTGTCCCTATACTTGAATATTTAGTTGACTCAGGGCACCTTTAGGTTGTTGACTTGCCCTCAGTTATGACAAATCCACAACTTGGTTATATTGGTATGGTTTGATATTCTCTATTAGTTGATATTGTGCTCTATCAGTTGATATTGGTATGGTTTGATCAACTGCCATATGCTCTATGCGATGTTGATCTTAGTTGATATTAATATGATATTCATGCTTTGTTGAAGTGACAAGGGTATTCACTTTGACACCATTTGGTTTAAAATATTGATTCCATTGTTTGGGTTTGGTATGATATCTTTGGCATACATTTGGCACATGTTTCGTTTGGCACCTCATGTGGGTTCATGTTTACTATGGCACCATACATTGGTAATCATGTTCAGTTTGTCATCTTTCATTGGCATTGGCCCTCTTAATCATGTTCAGTTTGGTTATTGACATGGTTTGGCATTTTTTTTATCATGACCAGTTTGGTTACATAATGATATGGTATTCCTTCTTTCTTGGTGATGATGAGCTCATATGACAAGATATTATAATCTTGTTCTCTCTCTTGGCACAAATGTTTGATGTCATAAGTATTGTGGTAAAGGCATTTAAATACATGTAATGTTTTATGAGGACTAAGACATGCAATTTTTGTTATGATGGTTTAAAGTGTTGACCACGATATGTTTTTTATTTGATCCCCTAGTGGGCATATCCAATGTTGCAAGTATCACAAAGTTGTTCCTCATTAGCATGCTTTAGTGGTTTACCTCCCAAATAGGTCAATGCAAATTTGACAAGGCAAAATGAATGTTTTGTCCTTCATAAGTCACCGGTCTTGTTAGGGTTTCCCTATGGCACCAGTTGCATAAGTTCAACTCGAGCAAAAAGATGGTCTTTGGCACTCATTTTGCAAAGTTTGAGTTTCGAATATTAAGTTTTCTTAGGGTTTTATTTCCATTTTGTTGTAATCATGAGATAACATGAAAGCGATTGCATGAATCTTTGAAGGAAGTTGTCTAAGGTATCTTCTGAGGTGACAAAGCCAGTTCGACTTGAGTAAACTCTATTGACTATCAACACTCTTGAATTTTTCAGTTATAAGTCATTTTATTTTTATGTAGATATGAAAGTGGCTACCAGTTGCTTGTTACAGTGGTTAGGGTTTCAAAAGTAAACACATCTTTTAGAGGTTGTTTTCAGGTGATCTTTTCTAGGGTTTTGAATGAATGAAAATATTCTTTATTCTCTCTATGATAACTATCACCCAGATGGTTAGGATTTCAAAAACTAAAAAGGGTTTTTGTTTCAGATGTTTAAGGGCAGAGATAACTTGTTTGACTATGATTGTATGGAAAGGTGTTTAATAGTTTTCATATGAATTTATAATGCTTTTGCATAATTATAATTGTTTCTCTCCAAATGATGTGGGATTTTTGTCTTATGAGACAATTTCTTTGTCAAATGAGTTTGGAAGTTATTCAACTAGGGTTTGACAATTTACCCTAGGATCTCTCACGAGCATGAAGACAATTTTTGGTTTTTGGCAATTAGTTTGATAAACTTTTACCTTGGTTCATTAAATAGATTGAGCATATAATTTGTTATTGTGGTATTTCAAAGACGTTCAGTTTACAAACTATTTTGGACAGTTGATAAAAGGTAGTTACATTTTTCAAACTATTTAATGAAAGGAAGAACTTTGAATAGATGATATACAGTTTTGTTGTATAAAAACTGAGATAATATTGATGATGATACACAGAAAAAATGTGCATGCATTGTTGAGGTTATGTCAATTTGGAACAAAGAGAAATAGAGTGTCCATCTGTATGTGAATTACTTGATTCTTTGTAATGATTGAAATGAGCCAGTGAAGCACATAAATAACCAGTGAGGCAATGTTAAAAAGCCAGTGAGGGAAATTGTAGCTAGTGAGGCCTATAATCAGTGAGATTCATTTATAAGCCAGTGAGGCACATAAAAAGCCAGTGAGCCACATAAACAGCCAGTGAGGCAAAAATAATTATAAGTGAGTGAGGTAGAAATAATTGTAGCTAGTGAGGCTAGTTTATTACATAAGCTAGTGAGGCATTTTCATTGAGTGGTTTACTACTTTAGAGGGTTTCCACTCGTAAAATCTCTGTGTTATGCTATTTGTCCTTTGCTTCATAGTGTTATTTTGTTATTTGTTATTTGGTTCATATGTTCATAGTAAATGATCACTTATATCTTTAACACACTGGTTCATGCATTGATGAGTATTGAAAACAACATTCATGTCTGATGTTCAAATCTGTAGTAAAGTGTGAAAATTTGGTTTGTTCTCTATAACACTCACTCATCACCCCCCCTCCCCCTCGCCCTCACCCTCTCAGTGTTACCAAGTACTCCAACAAGTGGTATCTGAGCGTAGGTTCCCTATTTGAAGTCTAACCGACTTTGGTAGGTCCTAATAGCAGAGTACCATGGGAAAGGGTAGAAGAATAAGGCCTCAAATAGAAAAAAGAAGAATACTGATCAAAAAGTTGAAAACCAAGCCTTAGTTAAGTCCATCAATGAGTTTTTGGATGAGTCAACCATGAATGTAGATACAAAATGTCATAGAAAGATCAATCCTAAAGTTAAGAGTCTTGACAATGTGAATATTAGTAGACAAGAACTTGATGATTTTGTAGTTGAAATTGATGATAGAGAAGAAGATTTCTTAGAGGATGATGATGGACAGGAGTTTGACGAAGATGATTGTGAAGTTGATGTTGAAGGAGAACTTCTATGTGCCCTAGATACAATCGATCAACTTAGTAAAAAAAATAGGAGTTTAAAAGACTAGCTTCAACAAGAGAAAGAATCCAAGGACAAGGTATATTCAAATTTTGAAAAGTTTCCTTAGAGTTTGGAAATACAAGAAATGAGATTGCAGAATTAACAAGTCATGTTGATAAATCTAATAAATTGATTATCAACCTAAAAATAGAAATTGAAGAAGTTAAAAGAATAGTTGACCTTACAAAATCTTATCTTGAAGTAAAAAGAATAGAATGTTTATAGTTAGAAAAAGAAATAGTCTCTTTGAGAAAGGATTTGGAAGAAGCATCTTCAAAATTGCAAAAGAATATTCAATTTGAAAAGAGTACAGACTACCTGAATGACATGTTGAGTAAGAAAAGATATTACAGAGACACTACTAGCTTGGGTTATGGAAAAGGAGAATGTTCCAAGTCAAGAGATGCACCTAGAAAGAAGATAGACTTGAATACTTACTCTACTGCCCCTAAGAATGAATCCAAGAAGGAAGAAAAAGATAAAGTTGCTGATAAAAGTAGTACAAATAGGCACTCAAGACCTTCATCTACCAGGTAATATCATTCAATGAGGTATAACTATTCTCAATTCCATGGTTACTGCTATTCATGCCATGTTTATAGTCATAGAGCTAGAAATTGTGAAAGAAATGTCTTTGGTTGAAACAAGAAGAAAATCTTTAATAATTTGTCAAATCAGGATTATAGTGTTGTGTTACAACTACAATAAAATTGGGCATCTAGCATGAAATTGTTGGGTGCATGAAAAATATGATTATAGAAGCTTTCTAAGATTACCTAGTAGAAGTTACTTTTCTTTTGGTCAATACAACAATATGATATGTTATAGGTGTAGCAGTTATGGACACAAAGCAAGGTGGTGTAAGAACAATTTGATAAAACCATCCAGAAATAATATGACCAAGCAGAAGCAAGATAATACCTTAAATAAGAAGAAAGAAACTATACAATTTTGGAGAAGAAAACAAGTGAAAGAAAAGATTGAGCCTAATCTCGTGCATGCTGCACAAGAAACATGCATACCATCTTAACAGAGAAGCATAAAGATAGGGGGAGTTGAAAAAATGTTTCATCTTTTAAAACCCCTAAGAAGTTTAGTAGATGTGTTGTCTAGTTGCATAATCATATTGTCTCCTCCTCTTCACATCTTGTACTTGAATTAAGTTGATGATGTGGTCCTTATTTTTGGTCAAGAATAATCAAGAAGAATTGTGTTGTGATGCATCATGTTTTGGATCATTTGTCAAGCTAGAAGTTGTTCTTCATGTGTTTGATGTTTCAAGAGGATAGTGGTTTGAGCTCTGTATACATCTTGGTTTGTTAGTACAACACAATGGTTTGAGGGGTTGTTGTTGGAAGTACCTTGTGTGATTGTGTTCTTCATATCTCAAGTTCACATGTGTGTAGCAGGTTCAAGAGCAAGGTTGACAGTGTTATTTAGAGAAGTTCATTGATATAGTGTTTGAGTAGTATATTGTAAAGAGTATCTGTAGATGTTTTGTATGGCAGGAGCAGGTGCATGCATCATGAATTGATGGTAAGAGACATGTTTGAAGTAGGTACAGACATGTTTAGCAAACTTGGGGGTCAGTCTTGTTGGTCCAGGACTTGATGGCAACAAACCTTTGATTGTTTGATGCTCTAGTAAATTTTTTGTTGTAGACTTATGTTGCAGTGATACCTCTATTGCTTTGTTGTAGTGTTGCTGACTATAGGACAGACTTTCTTTTGATGTTGGTGTAGATTGTAGGGTTGATAGATCTTTGTAAATGACATTTTTGTATGTAAAGAACAATGTATGTTTGTAATGATTGTGTGTATTACAGACCTCAGTGTACATGGTGTCTCATCTTTACATGCTCTACTCCTAAAGACAATGCCAGTGCTTTTGATTAGATTAGTAATGGGCAAGTTTTAGTCTGATGTCTATATTCCTCAAAGCTGTGAAGGGAATCTTTTCAATGACAAGAGATCTTCTTATGATAACTTCCTTGGAAATGGCTTGGTGATGATAGAAGTATTACTTAACTATGCCTTTGATGATAATAATTGATTCCTAATGATCTGTGATCAGTAGACTGTGATTAGGATCATCATTTTCACAGTAACAATGAATGTTTAGTATATCTTCTTTGTCTTCGACAGTACTTTGCATTGTAGGGTTGACATTTTTTTTGAGATTTATCAAAAGCAAAGATGCTCCATGTATAGTGTTATCAGTTTATGTTTGTGACAATATGTAAGGATTGATGCCAAAAGTACTACCCAACAGGTTGATGATTATGCATGTCAAGGATAATCTCTGAAGTATGAACTACAATTGTTGGTTTGATCTCAAATAGTAGTTTTTGTGGTCACTTTTGCTCACCTCCTTGCACATGGTATGTGAGAACAGAGATTTTAAAATGGTTTATGAAATGAACTTGATGGCTGTCAATTCATGCTAATGATTCTTTGTTGGTTTTCATTCACTTGAGAAAGCAATCACTTGAAAGTTGTTTTGGCAAGTAGTTCTTCATACTACTTTCATCTTGGCAGTAATTTGGTTGGCTTGGTATATTTCAGTTCATACATACTTTGCACTTTACAAATTTATTTTGCATTTGGATGATCATATCTTTGACAATGGTGATTGGCATACATGACAGTGGCTTTGTTTGTGATTGACATTTGATTTTGAAAATGTTAATGATAGTTCAATACAGCAAAATGGTACTCATGCTCATTTCTTGGCATGTTCATGCTTTAATTATAGTGTTATCTCTATCTTGACAGGATGAATGCAGATAATGAAGTGCTAGTATTACATAGCATGGTGATATTTGCACTAACTATGTTTGAAGTTGCAGTCTGTTCACTCACTCGGTGATGAACAATATTTGGAGACATTTCCTTTGAGTTTTCACATTCATTGACTTGATTTTGTAAGTATTTGTAGTCACTGTTCTCTAAAAAGGTTACAGTCAGTACATACAATGAAGAGTATTCAAAAAGTTTTCTTAATGCACATACTGGTTTTATAGTTGGAGCAACATAAAAGGATGAAGTATCTATATCTATACACCCTCCTTGTTTCATGAAGGCATAGTGAATTATATTGGATGTCACATTTGTTTGTATTTTCTTGCACATGTGTGTATCTTGAACAATATATAGTGTCTATCATCACATCTCAATTCATGGTTGAAATGGCAATGACAATGCTGTTCATGGGTTGATCACATTTGGTGTGACTGTGTGCATTCTGTTTATCAAAAAGATGCTTATTTGATGTTATGATGAATAGTCTTGCATTGACAAAACTGTGGTATGGTGATCATGAGTATTGGGGACAATGTTATATCACAGTGAACAAATAGTGACATATTTCCAGTTGTAGTAATGGAATTTATCTTCATTGAGTCCAATACAAGTGCTTTTCTCATGGTTTTTGTCTTTCTATGGAGCTTATCTATAAGGGGAGCATTAAGAAATCATCTTTAGGGGGAGCTTTCCATGAATATTCTCTACCTCCATTTCAACTTGGCATTATTTGTGACAATCTCCTCAGTTGTTGTCTATCTTTACTACATGCTCTTCATGTTGCTAATATTTCATTATAGTGCTGGTATTTTTATTTTTTTTTCTTCAGATGCTCTGGATACTTCTCAATCATGGGATAGTCTTGGTATGGTTGGTATGGTTTTATATTTCTTCCTATTATTTCACATTTTAGGCTTTATGTATATATTGGAGGCATTTACATACTTTCACTCCATTTGCCTTCATACCAAAAAGGGGGAGAGAAAGTTGTGTATTTTTCCATCATGGACAAAGGGGGAGTTTGTTGGCTTGCCCTCAGTTGTTGTCCTTGATGACAAATCCACAACTTGGTTGTATTAGTATGGTTTGATATGCTCTATTAGTTGATATTGTGCTCTATCAGTTGATATTGGTATGGTTTGATCAACTACCATATGCTCTATGCTCCGTTGATCTCAGTTGATATTAATATGATATTCATGCTTTGTTGAAGTTGATGGTGATAGGTTGTCATTTGATGTCAAAAGTGTGTCTTGCAGGATCTTGGGTTGATCAGGAGTTTAGTCAGTGTGAATGTTTGGTCATCAAGGTTGGAACAAGGATGAGTTGATTACAAAATATCAAGACAGAACAACGAAATGATCTTTGTTTGAAGTTTACAGATGCAGATATTACTGGCATACTCTGTATCAAGGTTGTTGGTTTCATGAGTGGTTTGGTATGCAATTGATCTACATTTGATATGGTGTGATCTCACTATACAGTAGCATAGTCTTCATTTGATCTCAGTTGCAGTTGTGAGTTGATCTTCATGCAATCAGTGTTTACTTCATAGTGTTTGTTCCATGATAGTATATTCATGTTTGCAATCTCTATTCCCATGATGGTATGCTATGTTTGCAAGTGATGAGTAGTCTTCATGTTGGTATCCTCAGGATCTTACTTGTTGAGTTTATCTTGTATCAGGAGAATGTTATATGGTAGAGGTATGTATTAAGAAGCTATATCTTCCTTGAGTTAATTATGATGTTCTGTGATCAATCTTGGAGTTGATTCTTAGGGAAGATGTTCAAGATATGTGTTGAGTTATCGACAAGTCTTAATTCTTCATATAAGGTGCTTGCCAGTTATAGTGACATATTAAAGTATTGTCTTCACTATATGGTTAAGAGAATCTCAGTGGAACAATATATGATGTTTGTGCTTCAAATGTTGAATATTCATAATATAGGAGTTCATGTTGCTTGGAGTTGATTTGAGAAGTTGAGTTGTTCATGGTTTGGACTGTGTAGGGGCATCAATTTTTTATTCTCTGAGGTTTGTTTTTGGAGGCATCTCCTATTTAGGATGTGAGCATAAGAGAATAAAAATAAGTCCTAAGTTCAGTCTCAAAGCTCATCTCATAACCGTCACTCACCAAATACACTTTAAGTTATATTGGAATGTTGACTTGTGATTAAAGGTTTATGACTTAAAAGTCACCTGCCAAAGGGTTTCTAAACATATAGCAACCGGCCCCTTGACAATGATAACATGGAAGACCGGTCATTGGTTAATATGGTTGAGTGGGAATATAAACGTCGAAATGATTTAAAGGAAACAAAACAAGTTTGATTTGTTTTGGTTGATAAGAAAAAGCCATCGAATTGTCTCTTTTAGAGGAGCTTCTAAAAATCTGATCCCCAAGCCTTTTATGGCTTTAAATTTTTTTAGAAACTTTGTTTAATTTCTAAAGTGGTCGGCCCATACCACGTTTAGACTTTTTAAAAATGGAGATTTTTAATTTTAAAAGAAAGCTATCAATTTCTTTTTGATGGTGATAAGTCTTTTTTTAAAATTAGAAATTTTTAATTTATCAACTCTAAGAGATGTTTCTAAGGAGATTTTTTTTGAAGGCAAATATTTGTGAAGAATTGGAGATGTTTTTTTTTGCAAAATGAAGAATATCTTGAGACATTGGCTAGATTTTTTGAAGAAGTTCTTTGTAGAGAAAATGGGATTTATTGAAGATGATAATGTGGATTTGATTTTTGACAAAGGATAGATTGATTTGTTGTGGGATGAATTAGAGAATTTTTGGAGAAGGTGAAAATATATGCAAGGGAATATAAAATTGCACACAGAAGAATATCAAGGATATTTGTTTTTGAAATTGAATATTTTCTTTAATGAAATTTTATACAGGAGCAAAATGATTTTTTGAAGATTTTTATTGTAGAATTTGAGTTTTTTTGAAGACATTTTTTTTACAGGAAGATCAAGAGATGAATTTTTTAAGGAACAAAATGTTTTTATTAATTATTTTTTTGTGAGCAGGGTATTGGATAAAGTTTTTAGCTTTGAAGATAATATTTACAAGAAGAGAATATGAAAAGATTCATTTGAAGACATTGAAGAAAATAGGAAGTTGGATTTTGAATCTGAAGGGTCATTTGCAGAGAAAATGAAATATTGTAATTTTTGCTATGTGAAGTTTTTGAAAAGAATTTCCAGGTGCTTCAACAAGACTGAGGAAGATGGAATAATATGTTTCAGATGCAAAGTCAAATTAACTTTGTTACACAGGATTGATTTTCTTTTCAAGAATATGAAAGGTCATATGAAAATGATTTTGCAGATTGTTGAGAGGTTTTTTATATTAACTGGCTTCACATTGATAGAGGAAGGTGAGTGTGGAATTGAAAAGAGAAATGAAGACATTTTCTAATAAATTCTTTTGAAAAGAAAAAAAATAATGATAAGATGATACTGAGTTTGTAATGCAGAGATAATCAGCTGAATTGTTATACAGGTATGAAGGAATTGAGAATTGAATGGAAACAGAGTATCCCTCTGATTTGGTTTATAACTTCTATTGGTGATTTGGTTTGCTAGTGAGGCATTGTATTAGCCAGTGAGGCTTTTAGGTCAGTGTGACCTTAATATTTGTCAGTGAGACAATTTGTATTGCCAGTGAGACATGTTTTTCAGTTAATCCAGTGAGGCAATTCTGGAGTGGTTTTTCTACCCCTAGATGGTTTTCCACTCGTGCAATTCTTATGTCTTGATCTTCTCTCTGTGGATATATGTTTTACTCATGAGTTTTTGTTTTTCATTCTTAGTTATGTGCACATGTATGTGAGAAATTAATGATAGCTCTCTCTCCTTGTACTCTGCAAGTTAAAGTTTGTAAAAAGATCAGAAATTTCACACAACACTGATTCACCCCCCCTCTCAGTGTTGTCCTTGACTCCTACAATTGGTATCAGACCAAGGTTCCCTATTTGAAGCTTAATCAGCTTGGGTAGGTCCTATGTGTGGAGTTCAATGGGTAAGTGCAGAAGAAATAAGAATAAAAATGTCAAGCTTCATTCTAGTCAAAAGGTTCAAAAGACATCATTCATATCAAATCCAGATGTTGATATAAAGTCAGTGGATAAAGATGTTCTCCAAGTTGAATCTGATATTGTTTCAGATGTTCCTCAGTTTGTTGGTTCAAATTTTTCAGTTTGGTATGTTAGAATGCAAGTATATTTATCCTCATTAGGATATGATGTTTTAATGTCAGTTGAGAATGGTTATTCTACAAATAACAAAGAGGCTCTTAAATGCAATCATATAGCCAAGAGGGTTATTTTATCTGGTTTATCTAATGATATTTCTTGTAAGGTTGTGCAATGTGAAACAACTTAGGATATCTGGAAAGAATTGATAAGAATTTATCAAGGTAATGATAAAGAAGAAGACAATTTGATGTCTAATGAAAATGACCATGAAAGGAAACTTTCAAATGAAGAAATTGAAGTTCAATCCTAATCTGATTTAGAAGAAGCCAGCATCACAAGTGATGATGATGAAGAAGATTGTGAAATTGATATGGAAGGAGAGCTTATATATGCTCTGTGTGAGCTCAAGAAGTATAAGAGAGAGAATCAGAAAATAAACTTGCATCTGCAACAAGAAAGAGAATCTAAAGTCAATGCTCTTTCAGAACTTGAAATTGTATCTACAGATCTTGAAGAGGCCAGATGTCAAATTATAAGTTTAAAGTCATATATTGATGATTTAGACACACTAATTGATAGATTAAAGATAGAAATTGAAGAAGCTAAGAGGATTGCTGATGTCTCAATATCTGACCTTGAAGTTACAAGGATTGAGAATCTAAAACTAGAATCAGAAATAGTCTCTTTAAGAAAGGAGTTAGAAAAGGCTTCCTCTAAGTTGCACAAGAATCTATTGTTTGAAAAAAGTACTGAAGAAGGAGAATGTTCAAAAGCTAGACAGACACCTAAAAGGAAGAGTGAAGCTGAACAGAAGACCAGAGATGAATTTGTACACAATCAAAGAAGGAATTTTAGAAAACCTGCTGTTAGACAAGCATACATGTACAGGTATAATTATTCTTTCAATGGTTATTGTTTTTCTTGTAATCAATTTGGACACAAAGCAATTGTTTGCAGAAGGAATACTGACATTATTTGTTACAAGTGCAATAATGTTGGACACATACAAAGTAATTGCAAAATGCATAGAAGGTATAATCCTGCTACGAAGCATAATATAAATACTCAAGGAATATTAAGAAGGTATTATCAATCATCTGATTATAATTATAATATAGTTTGTTACAATTGCAACTCTCTTGGTCACAAAGCTTACAGTTGCAGAATGTTTGAAGGAATTGCATCATCTAATTTGAAATGGAAAGAAACAGAAAAGGTTTGGAGAAAGAAAGCACCTGTGAAAATTTGGAAGCAAAAAGAAAGTAAAAAGAAGTCAGAATCTAAAATTGTGCATCTTGCACAAGTTACATCATCAGTTGAATAATGGATAGCATGAAGTAAGGGGGAGGTATCAAATGTTCTATCAGTTAACCCCAAGTTTCAGGAAGGAGATCATTTGATATGATGATCTTGTCTGTCTATCACTCTTGCCATGCTTTGAAATAGTTGATTATGATGTTGCTAACAATGTTGATGTTTAGTATGTGATAGTGTTTCAGGTGTTCTTTGGCTCATTATGCTAAAAAGGTTTCAGAAGCTCTCTGCACAAAGAGGTTGATGTTGTTGTGACTTGATATCATGTTGGTACTTAAAAAAATTGTGTTGCAATTCTGTGTGATCTTGCTTGTCAGGGCAAAGAGCTTAAGATGCTCTCAAGAAGCTCTTATCATAAAATTAGCATGTGTTGGCTAAGGTGGCTGAAAATGAAAGTTCAATTCATAGCAATTATCTTTGTTTTAGATTTGTGCAAAGTGTTGTTACAGGAAGATTTTGTTGATGCAATTTGTTTGTTGTTGTTTGAATGACAAAGTCAAGAGGCAGAAGTTCTTGTTGGTTGCAGGATGTAGTTATGTATATATCAGATTTGACAGTATGTTGTGAAAAGTGTCTTGTGCAGAACAGGAGGATAGTTCAGATGGTCTTCAGTCTTTGTCATTTCAAAAAAGGTGTCAGAATAGTTTGGTTGCAGGATGATAGTCATATCAACTACCTTGTTGTGTAATGTTTTTATGGCATATGTTTGCATAAGTATTGAAACTTTCAAGTGATTTAGAGATAGTGTTTCACTTGTTTCATTGATGATCTTCCATGTTTCAGACAGTGTTCTTCAAGCTTTGACATTGATGGTGATATCTTGTATTTCTTCAGAGGAAGTTAAAGGTATGTCTTGAATCAACAGTAGCAGATGATAATGTTCAGCAAAGTTGGTCATATGTTGAAAGGTTAACATGAATTTATGCCTTCAAAGTGTTCATAATTTAATATGATTATAATGGTTATGATCATTCTATAGCATCTTTCAATGGAGTTGTCCTCAGGGGGAGTTAATCAAAGGATTGAGTTGTCACTATCATGGGAGATTTGAAAAGAAAGGGGGAGAATTTTTTTCTCTGTCATCAGATGCCAAAAAGGGGGAGAAAGAAAAATTGCAATCAGATGGTTTTGCCATTAATGACAAAGGGGGAGATTGATGGTGATAGGTTGTCATTTGATGTCAAAAGTGTGTCTTGCAGGATCTTGGGTTGATTAGGAGTTTAGTTAGTGTGAATGTTTGGTCATTAAGGTTGGAACAAGGATGAGTTGATTACAAAATATCAAGACAGAACAATGAAATGATCTTTGTTTGAAGTTTACAAATGCAGATATTACTGGCATACTCTGTATCAAGGTTGTTGGTTTCATGAGTGGTTTGGTATGCAATTGATCTACATTTGATATGGTGTGATCTCACTATTCAGTAGCATAGTCTTCATTTGATCTCAGTTGCAGTTGTGAGTTGATCTTCATGCAATCAGGGTTTACTTCACAGTGTTTGTTCCATGATAGTCTATTCATGTTTGCAATCTCTATTCCCATGATGGTATGCTATGTTTGCAAGTGATGAGTAGTCTTCATGTTGGTATCCTCAGGATCTTACTTGTTGAGTTTATCTTGTATCAGGAGAATGTTATATGGTAGAGGTATGTATTAAGAAGCTATATCTTCCTTGAGTTAATTATGATGTCCTGTGATCAATCTTGGAGTTGATTCTTAGGGAAGATGTTCAAGATATGTGTTGAGTTATCGACAAGTCTTAATTCTTCATATAAGGTGCTTGCCAGTTATAGTGACATATTAAAGTATTGTCTTCACTATATGGTTAAGAGAATCTCAGTGGAACAATATATGATGTTTGTGCTTCAAATGTTGAATATTCATAATATAGGAGTTCATGTTGCTTGGAGTTGATTTGAGAAGTTGAGTTGTTCATGGTTTGGACTGTGTAGGGGCATCAATTTTTTATTCTCTGAGGTTTGTTTTTGGAGGCATCTCCTATTTAGGATGTGAGCATAAGAGAACAAAAATAAGTCCTAAGTTCAGTCTCAAAGCTCATCTCATAACCGTCACTCACCAAATACACTTTAAGTTATATTGGAATGTTGACTTGTGATTAAAGGTTTATGACTTAAAAGTCACCTGCCAAAGGGTTTCTAAACATATATCAACTGGTCCCTTGACAATGATAACATGGAAGACTGGTCATCGGTTAATATGGTTGAGCGGGAATATAAACGTTGAAATGATTTAAAGGAAACAAAACAAGTTTGATTTGTTTTGGTTGATAAGAAAAAGGCATCGAATTGCCTCTTTTAGAGGAGCTTGTAAAAAGCCGATCCCCAAGCCTTCTATGGCTTTAAATTTTTTTAGAAACTTTGTTTAATTTCTAAAGTTGTCGGCCCATACCACATTTAGACTTTTTAAAAATGGAGATTTTTAATTTTCAAAGAAAGCTATCAATTTCTTTTTTATGGTGATAAGTCTTTTTTTAAAATTAGAAATTTTTAATTTATCAACTCTAAGAGATGTTTCTAAGGAGATTTTTTTTTAAGGCAAATATTTGTGAAGAATTGGAGATGTTTTTTTTTGCAAAATGAAGAATATCTTGAGACATTGGCTAGATTTTTTTGAAGAAGTTCTTTGCAGAGAAAATGAGCTTTATTGAAGATGATAATGTGGATTTGATTTTTGATAGAGGATAGATTGATTTGTTGTGGGATGAATTAGAGAATTTTTGGAGAAGGTGAAAATATATGCAAGGGAATATAAAATTGCACACAGAAGAATATCAAGGATATTTGTTTTTGAAATTGAATATTTTTTTTAATGAAATTTTATACAGGAGCAAAATGATTTTTTGAAGATTTTTATTGTAGAATTTGTGTTTTTTTGAAGACATTTTTTTTACAAGAAGATCAAGAGATGAATTTTTTAAGGAACAAAATGTTTTTATTAATTATTTTTTTGTGAGCAGGGTATTGGATAAAGTTTTTAGCTTTGAAGATAATATTTACAAGAAGAGAATATGAAAAGATTCATTTGAAGACATTGAAGAAAATAGGAAGTTGGATTTTGAATCTGAAGGGTTATTTGCAGAGAAAATGAAATATTGTAATTTTTGCTATGTGAAGTTTTTGAAAAGAATTTCCAGGTGCTTCAACAAGACTGAGGAAGATGGAATAATATGTTTCAGATGCAAAGTCAAATTAACTTTGTTACACGGGATTGATTTTCTTTTGAAGAATATGAAAGGTCATATGAAAATGATTTTGCAGATTATTGAGAGGTTTTTTATATTAATTGGCTTCACATTGACAGAGGAAGGTGAGTGTGGAATTGAATAGAGAAATGAAGACATTTTCTAATAAATTCTTTTGAAAAGAAAAAAAATAATGATAAGATGATACTGAGTTTGTAATGCAGAGATAATCAGTTGAATTGTTATGCAGGTGTGAAGGAATTGAGAATTGAATGGAAACAGAGTATCCCTCTGATTTGGTTTATAACTTCTATTGGTGATTTGGTTTGCCAATGAGGCATTGTATTAGCCAGTGAGGCTTATAGGTCAGTGTGACCTTAATATTTGTCAGTGAGACAATTTGTATTGCCAGTGAGGCATGTTTTTCAGTTAAGCCAGTGAGGCAATTCTGGAGTGGTTTTTCTACCCCTGGAGGGTTTTCCACTCATGCAATTCTTGTGTCTTGATCTTCTCTCTGTGGATATATGTTTTACTCATGAGTTTTTGTTTTTCATTCTCAGTTATGTGCACATGTATGTGAGAAATTAATGATAGCTCTCTCTCCTTGTACTCTGCAAGTTAAACCTTGTAAAAAGATCAAAAATTTCACACAACACTAATTCACCCCCCCTCTCAGTGTTGTCCTTGACTCCTATAGAAGTGACAGGGGTATTCACTTTGACACCATTTGGTTTAAATTATTGATTCCATTGATTGGCTTTGGTATGGTATCTTTGGCATACATTTGGCACATGTTCAGTTTGGCATCATTCATTGGCATTGGCCCTCTCGATCATGTTTAGTTTAGTTATTGACATGGTTTGGCATTTTTTGATCATGATCAGTTTGGTTACATAATGATATGGCATTCCTTCTTTCTTGGTGATGATGAGCTCATATGACAAGATGTTATAATCTTGTTCTCTCTCTTGGCATAAATGTTTGATGTCATAAGTATTATGGTAAAGGCATTTAAATACATGTAATGTTTTATGAGGACTAAGGCATGCAGTTTTTGTTATGATGGTTTAAAGTGTTGACCACAGTATGTTTTTTAATTGATCCCCTAGTAGGCATATCCAATGTTGCAAGTATCACAAAGTTGTTCCTCATCAGCATGCTTTAGTGGTTTACCTCCTGAACAGGTGAATGCAAATTTGACAAGGCAAAAATGAATGTTTTCTCCTTCATAAGCCATTGGTCTTGTTAGGGTTTACCTGTGGCACCAGTTGCATAAGTTCAACTCGGGCAAAAAGATAGTCTTTGGCACTCATTTTGCAAAGTTTAAGCTTCGAATATGAAGTTTTCTTAGGGTTTCATTTCCATTTTGCTGTAATCATGAGATAACATGAAAGCAGCTGCATGAATCTTTGAAGAAAGTTGTCTAAGGTATCTTTTGAGGTGACAAAGCCAGTTGCACTTGAGTAAACTCTATTGACTATCAGCACTCTTGTATTTTCAGTTATAAGTCATTTTATTTTTTGTGGATATGAAGTGGTTTCCAACTGCCTGCTATAGTGGTTAGGGTTTCAAAAGTAAACACATTTTTCAGAGGTTTTTTTTGGTGATCTTTTCTAGGGTTTCGAATGCATGAAAATATTCTTTATTCTCTCGATGATAACTGTCACCCAGATGGTTAGGGTTTTAAAAACTAAAAAGGGTTTTTGTTTCAGATGTTTAAGGGCAAAGATAATTTGTTCGACTATGATGGTATGGAAAGTTGTTTAACAATTTTCATATGGATTTATAATGCTTTTGCACAGTTTTAACTATTTCTCTCCCAGTGATGTGAGATTTTTGTCTTATGAGATAGTTTCTTTGTCAAACGGGTTTGGAAGTTATTCAACTAGGGTTTGATAGTTTACCCTAGGATCTCTCATGAGCATGAAGACAGTTTTTGGTTTTTGGCAATTAGTTTGATAAACTTTTACTTTGGTTCATTAAACAAATTGATAATATAATTTGTTATTGTGATATTTCAAAGACGTTCAGTTTACAAACTATCTTGGACAATTGATAAAAGGTAGTTACATTTTTCAAACTGTTTAATGAAAGGAAGAAGAACTTTGAACAGATCATATACATTTTTGTTGTATAAAAACTGAGATAATATTGATGATGATACAGAGAAAAAATGTGCATGCATTGTTGAGGTTATGTCAATCTGGAACTAAGAGAAATGTGTCCCTCTGTATGTGAATTACTTGATTCTTTGTAATGATTGAAATGAGCCAGTGAAGCACATAAACAACCAATGAGGCAATGTTAAAAAGCCAGTGAGGCAAATTGCAGCCAGTGAGGCCTATAATTAGTGAGATTCAATTATAAGCCAGTAAGGCACATAAATAGCCAGTGAGCTAGAAATAATTATAAGCCAGTGAGGTAGAAATGATTGTAGCCAGTGAGGCAAGTTTATTACATAAGCCAGTGAGGCATTTTCATTGAGTGGTTTTCTACCCCAAAGGGTTTCGACTCCTAAAATCTCTATGTTATGTTGTTTGTCCTCTGCTTCGTAGTGTTATTTTGTTATTTGTTATTTGGTTCATATGTTCATAGTAAATGATCACTTACATCTTTAACGCACTGGTTCACACATTGATGAGTATTGAAAACAACATTCATGTCTCATGTTCAAATCTATATTAAAGTGTGAAAATTTGATTTGTTCTCTATAATACCGATTCACTGCCCCTCTCCATTCTCAGTGTTACCAAGTACTCCACCATAGGTATTAATTACAAAATTGGTAAACAATGGTGTGATAAGTAATAGTGAGGCTTGATGACAAATTTTAAAATATAAGTTGTTGCAAGGCTATTTATTTTTGGCTCTTTTATCATCCTTCAATTATTAATAAAAGATTCATCTCATTCAAATGCTAAATTGAAAAAAGATGAAGATTTTTTTTATTGTAATAAATAAGTATTAAAATTTAAAATATCTCAACAAATCAAGAGAAATAGTTCATAACATAATAAAAAACTTATTTAACAGCCTAAACGTATTCACTATGCCTAAAAGTAAAGTTCAACCTCACTTCTAATGTCATCCATCTAACTAGCATTAAGAAAAAGTGTAAAATACCACAACAATAAATACTCTTAAGGCATCTACTAGGATAAACGTATATAAAAGATATGTAAATGATACCTATAGTTACATTAAAAATTGTATACCCTGTGATAGTGTACATTCACAATATGAATAAGTATCTAGAAAAGGTGATGTGATAAAGGGGGTAAATCACAAATCACAGAATAACAGATATTGAACATAGCAAATAGAACTTTCTTTTATTGAACTGGGCAACTCATTACATTACAGAAGCTCAATTACAATCGGAGGATGATTCCTCTATTGGCTGCAACACATTATAGCTTTCCCAACCTCAAGACTCTAGAATCTTCAGCCTTCTGTAACCCCAAATTAGCTAGGGTTTCTGTTTTCCTACATATTCTTGACTCTACACTGGCCCCCCTTAACTCTACTACCGCCCAAGGTTCCTAAAATAGTCATAAATAGCACTTTTTGGTAGCCTCCAACTAAATTTCTAAATTTGCAACTCCCTCCAAAAGTAGGTCAACTTCCGATAAGCATAACTTTTGATCTGGGTGTCCGATTGACAAACCATTTTAAGCGCCGGAAAGCTCGTGATGTGAACTATCACGTTAGAAATCCATAAACAGATTTCCATCATTTTTTGGGGACATTATGGGAAGTTTTAGTGCCTCATATCTCGTTCCAAAAATTTTTAGGGGCTTTTCAGAAAATAAAAACTTTAATATCTTTCAGCTCACAAATGATCTTTACCTGATTCCTTTGCCAAAGGTCTTATATTTCCCTTATGTAACTTTTTGGAAGTTTTTGCTTTGTTACGTGCCCAAATGCAAACTTTCTAAAAATAGCAGGTACACTTTCCAAAATAGGCAGGTCACTATTTTTAGCAGTTTTGGAAAAATTGAAAGTCCTACATTATTATTCTAGATATTATTGAACTAGAAACACTAATTATGGAAATAAATTAAAACAACTACAATGATTTTAAATTAACTTCTTTTTGGGTGATGCAAGATTGCCCTTACACCACTGGATGCTCCTGCATCAGACACCCAGGGTAATTTGAGAAGTGACCCTGTCATGTCTCAAGTGTTTGTGTGAGGAAAACCCAAACGGTCAACCTTTGCCTTAGACAACCAAGAAGAATCTTCAATAGGTCTTCCTTTCCATTTCACCAGATATTCTTCATATTGCCTGTTCCGAGTACTTCTTCCCACATGGCTATCCAAGATCTCTTCTATCTCCTCCGTTGAAGTAGATGCCAGAATACTCCATTGTTCTTCAGTTGTTCCATCCTCTATTCGACCTTCATGATATTCTGATAAATCAACAATGTTGAAAATAGGGGAAATGTTGATCCCACTCGGTAGCTCTACCTCATATGCATTTCCTGAATCATGTTTCTTCAAATTTTTGCATGGTCCAAATTTCTTCATTTTTAGCTTATTATATGTTCTGATTGGGAACCTTTATTTTCTCAAGTGAACCATGACTTCATCTCCTACTTGGAATTCCTTATATCTGCTCTTCTGATCTGCCTTAGCCTTATACTGAATATTCATCTTATTAATGTGCTTTTTCACCTCTTCATGCAAATTCTTCATGTGTTCTACAAAGTCTTCAGCCTCGGCACTTGTCTTTTCTCCTTTGTCCAGGTTCCTTAACTCTGAAGCATTTCTTGGACTATTCCCATATACAATATGGAATGGTGATTAACCAGTGCTCCTATTGACAGAATTGTTGTAAGCAAATTCTACCTGTGGTAAAATCAAATCCCATCCCTTGGGCTTATCTCCTCCTAAGCATCGTAGCAGGTTACCCAAACTCCTATTCACCACTTCAGTCTATCCATTAGTCTGTGGATGGTGTGTAGAACTAAACATCAAATTTGTCTTCAATTTCTTCCACAATGTCCTCCAAAAATAACCAACAAACTTGGTATCTCAATCTGAAACTATGCTCTTTAGTAGACCATGTAGTCTCACCACTTCCCTAAAAAATAACTCTACAATATGAATAGCATCATTAGTCTTCTTACAAGGAATAAAATGTGCCATCTTTGAGAATCTGTCCACCACCACAAAAATAAAATCATGCCCTCTCTGTGTCCTTGGTAAACCAAGAACAAAATTCATACTAATATCATCCCATGGCTTCTCTGGTATAGGTAATGGTTGATACAACCCTGTATTCTGATTTGTTCCTTTTGCCATCTAACATAGTTTGCAACTCTGCACAAACTTCCTCACATCCTGCTACAACTGTGGCCAATACTAATTTTCACCAACAATAGAAATGGTCTTATCTCGACCAAAGTGTCCAGCCAATCCTTCACTATGCTTCTCCTTAATCAGGTTCTCTCTCATGGAACTCCTCAGAATGCACAACTAGCTTCCTCTAAACAACATGCCATCTTGGATTATGAAATCCAACCATTTTGTCCTGTCCAAAGTAACAGGCTCCAGACAAGCTTTCCAAGCCTCTGCAAAATCTCTATCTTTAGGATACAAACTTTTGAGCTCATTGAACCCAACAACCTCTATCTTCATTTCTATCAACAAATTTTGCCTTCTGCTCAAGGCATCTGCAACTCTGTTGGACTTCCCACTCCTGTGCTTCAAAACAAAGGTATAACTCTACAAAAACTCAACCCATTTTAAGTGCCTTTGGTTCAACTTCCCTTGACTATTAAGATATTGCAAAGCCTGATGATCAGTATATAAAACAAACCCTTTTGGCAACAGATAATGTCTCCATTTCTTTAAAGCCTGAACTATTGCATAAAATTCCTGATCATAAACATAATACTTTTTCTTGGCATCATTAAGCTTCTCACTAAAATAGGCAATGGGCTTACCTTCTTGGCTCAAAACAGCTCCTATACCACTACCACTAGCATCACAATCTACCTGAAATACCTTATTGAAATCTGGAAGTGCCAAAACAGGTTGTTCTACGACTTTCTACTTTAATGTATCAAAGCTCTTGTCCGCTCCTTTAGTCCATCTAAATTCTTTTCTATCCCCTCTCATTGTCTCAGTTAGGGGTGCACAAATGCTACTAAAATTCCTGATAAACTTTTTGTAAAAACTTGCCAAACCATGAAAAGATCTTACCTCCGTTGCACTCCTTAGTGTAGGCCATTCAATGATAGCCCTTACTTTTTCTGGGTCCATCTTAAGACCTTCCTTTGAGACAACAAATCCTAGGTATACCAACTCCCTCTTTGTAAAACTACATTTCTTTAGATTAATTAGCAACTTCTCCTCCCTCAGCTTCTCTAGAACTCTTCTAATATGCATCAGATGCTCATCCCAAGTCTTACTGAAAATCAAAATATCATCTAAATAAACAATTACAAAACTTCCCAAAAATTCTTTCAGTTCCTCGTTCATGAGCCACATGAATGTGCTTAGTGCATTGGTTAGCCCAAATGGCATGACAAACCTTCCTTTGTCTTGAAAGCTGTCTCTCATTCATCTCCTTCTCTGATATGGATCTAGTGATATCCACTCTTCAGGTCAATTTTCGTGAAGTACTTGGCTCCACTCAAACAATCCATGATGTCATCCATTCTTGGCAATGGAAATCTATACTTGATCATGATCTTATTGATGGCTCGAGAGTCTGTACACATCCTCCATTCTCCATCCTTTTTGGGTGCTAGTACTGCAAGTACCGCACATGGACTTAGGCTCTCCCTTATCAGTCCCTTCCTCAACAACTCCTGAACTTGTCTATTCAACTCTTCATTCTCTGTAGGGGTCATTTTGTGGGCTGCCTTGTTTGGCAAACTAGCTCCTGGTATCAAATCCATTTGATGACTTATCTTCCTTACTGGTGGTAAACCTTCTGGTACATTATCAGAGATAATGTCTTAGAACTCTTCCAACATATCTGAAACTTCTGCTGGTACATCTTCACATTTCTCTTGACTAATCTTAGGAATCAATGCAAAGCAATGATGCTCATGCTTCATACCCTCCAAAAATTTCCTACCATCTACCAAGCAAATTCTGACAGTACTACATACATTTTCTTCCACCTCCTTCAAGGGCTTCAATTTATGACGAACTCCATCTTTTGTTAGGGAATATGTGTTTGCATGGCCATCATGGACAGTGCTCCTATCATACTGCCATGACCTCCCCAATAGCATATGACATGCATCCATCGGTATGATATCACACAGCACCTCATCATGGTAGTCCCCAATCTTGAACTTCACTAAACACTACTCATTGACCAAAGCTCTATGGTCTTTTTGCAACCATGCAATCCGATATGGATGCGGATGCTTTCTTCTTGTCAACTTCAACTTGTCAACCATCTCCTCTGAAACAAGATTATCAGTGCTTCCACTGTCAATAATAATATCACAACACTTACCTTCACATTTGCACCTTGTGCGAAATAAACTCTTCCTCTGATTTGGTTCTTTCTCCTCATTCAACAAGGTTCTTCTGACAACTAGGGTTTCTCCCCTTTCAGCATCTTTAGAATGCTCAGACTGTGCATCTTCATCTACATGTGCAACTCGTGCATTACCTTTATGTCTTCTATTTGTCCTTCCTTGATGTTACAGACACTCATATTCTCGATGCCCTTCTTCTCCACATTGGAAACAGGTTCCTCTGAAACCTCCTCTTCCAAGTCCTTGCCTAGGTCTGCCTCTTCCTCTTCCTCTTTACTCACCATTATTCTGGTCACGAGGGCAGTAGGTATTATCTCGTCTCTAATTTCGACTAGTGCCAGCTTCTTCACTTCTCTTTGCATCTTCATTTCAGCCCCCATAGGGTCTTCCACCAGTCCTTCCGCCTTGACCTCTTCCCCTTTGCTTACTATAAAATCTTTTATTCAGTTTCTCTTCCACCTTCAAGCAAAACTGGTATGCATCTTCTATGGCGGTCATGCTAACCAGGCTCAGCTCCTCCTGAATACTCGGCCTCAACCCATTAATGTAACAGGCTACCTTCTCCTTGTTGGGCTCTGCATCGCCTGTCCTGATAGTAATCTTATAAAACTCTTCTGTGTACTCCTTGACAGACTTGTTACCTTGGTTTAGTCCTTGTTGCTTCTTCAACAACTCCATCTCATAGTCCATAGGAATGAACTGCTACTTCAGTTTCTCCACCATCTGATCCCATCTGGTGATCTTTCCTTTTCCTCTTATGTTCCTCTCTAATTGGACCTCCTTCCACCAAATACTGGCATGGCCCTTCAACTTTGTTTTTGCAAACTTGACCTGATCTAGGTCCTCCACATCTTCATACTCGAAGTACTCCTCCATGTCATTGATCTAATCAATAAGCTGTTCCGGATTCAAATCTCCAGAATACGTAGAAACTTTGATTCTGGGCCTCTTTCTAATCTTCGAAATGGCCCTCAACAACCTAACTTCTGCAGGATCTCCTACAACTTCTTGTTCTTCCTCATATAGCTCCTCTTCAGCTTCATCTTCACTTTCTTCTCTTGTTCTCAGATCAAACCCTCTTTGCAACTCCTCTTGTAATGCATTGATTTGCCTTTATAGGGCTCTAAAACCCACTTCCATCAAAGTATTCCTCCCAACGCAATTTCTTCATGGAGGCATCTTGATCTCTGCAGTAAACCCACAACCTTAGGTCCTGGTGCAAATTGCCTCATGGTTGGCGATCTGTCTACACACTCAGGAACCCTTGCTCTAATACCACTTGATGAAGGGGGTAAATCACAAAACATAGAATAACAGATATTGAACACAATAAATAGAACTTTCTTTTATTGAACTGGGCAACTCATTACATTACAGAAGCTCAATTACAATTAGAGGATGATAAATCTACTAGCTGCAACACATTACAGCTTTCCCAACCTCAAGACTCTAGAATCTTCAGCCTTCTGTAACCCCAAATCAGCTAGGGTTTCTATTTTCCTACCTATTCTTGACTCTACACTGGCCCCCCTTAACTCTACTACTACCCAAGGTTCCCAAAATAGTCATAAATAGAACTTTTTGGCGGCCTCCAGCTAAATTTCCAAATTTGCAACTCCCTCCAAAAGTAGGTCAACTTCCGGGAAGCATAGCTTTTGATCTGAGTGTCTGATTGACGAACTGTTTTAACTGCCAGAAAGCTCGCGATGTGAACTATCACGCTAAAAATTTGTAAATGGATTTCCATCAACTTTTTTAGATGTTATGGGAAGTTTTAGTGCCTCATATCTTGTTCGAGAAATTTTTAGGGGCTTTTCAGAAAACAAAAACTTTAATATCTTTCAGCTCACAAATGATCTTTACCTGATTCCTTTTCCAAAGGTCTTATATTTCCATTATGTAACTTTTTGGAAGTTTTTTCTTCGTTACGTGCCCAAATGTAAACTTTCTAAAAATAGCAGGTACACTTTCCAAAATAGGCAGGTCACTATTTTTACTAGTTTTGAAAAAACTGAATGTCCTACATTATTATTCTCGATATTATGGAACCAGAAACACTAATTATGGAAAGAAATGAAAACAACTACAATGATTTTGAATTAACTTCTTATTGGGTGATGCAAGATTGCCCTTACACCACTAGATGCTCCTGCATCATGATGAAACATGTCAGTGGAGGTTGATATGAAATGTGTGACATAACTAAATGCATTACTAAAGTCCTTTGCAATTGCTAGTAGAATTCCTTGGGAAGTAGTGACTATGGATTTCATGACTTATTGGATGCTTTCCATCTTGACTTTACTATTTATCTATCATCTGTCACCAGGGCCCATAATTCATGACATTGCTTCAATTCCAAATTGTCTATCCAACATGTCCATTGTACGAATGTTTAACTTCATTTTTTGGGAACCTTTCATAGTAAAGCAAGATGAAGAGATTGCATGAGGATTCGCATTCACACACATTTTAAATTGTTTAGGAGTCTTACGTGTGAACACAACGTTGTGATGGCAAAAGATCTCATAGACTTTATTTTTTATTTCATGACACACTTGTCTCTATTTTGGGTATGTGAGGAGGTATGAACTCAACAAAAAGGTTTTAAAAAGGCTTTAACTATAGCAAAGCTAGTTCCTTGAAAGTATGAAGATGTAATCAAGCACAAGAGTAAACATGTTAATAATAAAGGAGGAAAATGATTTCAAGTGGAGGAAGGTAAAATAAGAAATGGTGATATGTAAAAGTATAATAAATATGATATAATCAAAACATTAGAGTGCAAATTAGAAATATAAGTATTAATAAATAACCTAGGGAGATGTTCATGAATCATCTAAAGGATCTAGGAGAGTCTTTTTAAGTTTTGGTAGCTTTTCTTCACTAGCCCACCTCCGTTTAATTCTTTCTATTTGTTGTTTGAAAATTTTGATTTGATATCTATATATATATATATATATATATATATATATATATATATATATATATATATATATATATATATATATATATATATATATCTTTTATATGGAGACTCCACGTGTCCCTCTTTACATATATCTTTATTCCTTTCTTGAGAGGAGGCCACGTGTCACCATTTCATGACCGCACAGCAGATCTTTACCTCTACCAGGATTCCTCTGTGCTCTTGTGTTGCTATCAGATTTGAAATCTCCTGTAGATGACTTCTTACCTTGACACCTAGTAGCAAACGATTCCTCGATTTAGAATCTTTGATTAAGGGGTTGTAAGCCCAAATCCTTTGATAGATGTCCTAATTTCATAGCCCCACAGAAAGATGATGACATCATCTTAAACTACGACACTACAAAATACAACCACATGGCACTTTATAACCTTAATAAAGACTTAGGACTTAAAACTTAAGGTTTTCACGGGCTACAATGGGTAAAGCTAGGACTAAGGGTCAGTCATCTTACAATCTTAAAGGCTTCAAGTTGTAACTTAAATGACCGGTAACCCACTACAAGTGGTCAACATGAAATTAGAAGATATAGTGAGCAGTGAGCCATGTGATCAAAGGTTTAGGGGTTGAAGAGCTTGTATGAACAAAGACTTAGAAATTTCTGACTCAAAACCCTAATCCTAGGCAGATGCCACCATCATGAACAAGATGAACATCATCAATACAACCATCTTGCATCTAAACTGAGCCTATTCCTACAAGAAAAATGTGTGAAGAGTTCCCAACCGCAATATGAGAAGTACTGCAAGAGGAAATAGAATCAAGAAGATCCTTAGCATGATTCATATGATGTGAACCACCGGAATCAAGAATCCAACTGTTGCTGGTAGAGGATGAAGCCCTTGCTGTGAGAGCTTGCCCTTTTCCCAAGGAAGAAGACTTATTAGGCATGACAATATTGTGCTTCTTCATAGCTTCCTCCAATGCTGCTAACCTCGTAGAACAATGTGCGTCATTATGCCCTGACTTTCCAAAAAAGGAATAGTTTCCCTTCTTCTTCTTTGACTTAGAGGATGACTCCCCGTAGTTAAAAGGAGGGGGAGGTGGAGGATTAGTCTTCTGGTCATTCTTCACCTTAGGCTTGGAGGGAGGATCACCACCTATAGACGAATCTGTCTTACACTTCTTCTTGTTCTCACCCTTGCCCTCAGAAAATTGAGCCATCAAAGCATGACTCTTAGGAAGAGCATCCATCTGAATCAACTTGGCCTACTCCCTAGTCAATCAATCACAAAATTCCTCAAATGAAGGCATCTTATTATCTTCTCCCATAGCATCCATTGTAAATTAGAAGGTAGAGAAAAACACTTGAAAAGGACCTCTCAGCTTAGACAAGATCAAGCAAAATACATTCCTTATCATTTTTTGGCATGACCACATCGTTTCAATTGCAACAAAATCAACTTGAACTGAGCAAGGAAACCCTGAATAGTGGGGGAGGCATCTGGAGAGAGAGAGGTGAGACTGGCTTCAAGATACAAGATCTTGAACTAATTGACCTTGCCATACAACTCGACAAGCTTATCCCACACCTCTTTAGGTGTCTTACACTCCATAATGTGAAACAACAAATTATTAGACAAATGGAGACCTATGAGTCCTATAGCCTCATCCATTTTGTTTCTATGAACAAATTGCTCAAATGGTTTAGTGAACTTAGGTTGATCGACATATAACATTTTTCAAAGACCCCTAGATTGCAACAACTATGGCATCTTGAGCTTCCATGTGTGATAGTTGTGTGGAGTGAGCAATTGAATCCTTGGGTCTGACATGATAAACAAAGGAACACAAAGGGACCAAAATGCAATATACACCCCCAAGAATGAATGAAAACTATATTTGCAACTTCTAACACCAAATTTTCTAAATAACACTAATAGAAGTAACTGAAACAACTTGCAACTTCAAGCTACTTAAACTGTCAAAAATGGCAAATTTTTTAGAAAATACCTCGTCCACAGTGAAGTTTGTTGTAGCATCTTTCTACAAAATGTTTCCACAAAATATGAAGAGGAAAATAAAATGGGGCCCCTTAAGCCAAGAATCTTGATAGATAAGAGGTGGTGGGTAACCTGCACCACATAGATGTCACGTCACCAATCACTAGGCCAGACAGTGAGTAGACAAGTCTCCAATTGGGCAAATCACCAAGTGAGCATGTTGCATAGTGCTTCATGTGCGAGAGAGTACACAACATCATGTGAACCTTGCTCATGGTTAGGAATGGAGAGAACAACTATTCCAATAGCCTAAATCTACCATTTGCCACCAATGTGGGACTAAAGTCCCTATAAAATGTAGAAAAAATGTGAACTGTGGACCCACTTCCAATCATTGTGCTTGATCAAAACCCTAAATATTTTTGCTAGACTTTGGATATACTAAAGTTCTTTCATAGTTTATTCAAAGGGCAAGAAAACACCTTCATGTTATAATGAAGTATCAATGCTAAAGATGTTTAGGTGCTTGGCCTCCTTCCACACTTAACGGCAATCTTTGATCACTCCAGCCAACAAAAAAATTCTTGTGCTCAAAACTACCTCCAAAACTCCTCTCTGCCCATCTTTTCATCAAGCTCCCAGGTGCAAATCTAGCCAACAATAAAAAAGGAGAATGATGCCAATGTTGAATGCTAAACATCAATGAGAAAGATGTAGATTCAGTCCAAAGAGACTCGAATGTATTCCATAGAGCTCAGAGTGTGTACACAATCCTATACAATATTTTGACAAAGAGAGCTTATTCCAACCACAACATCAATATGCCCATGCCATCACAGATAGCCCTTAGAAAAAAGCACTCTCCATTAATGTCTATCCAAGAAATTGATCTCTACGTGCCAGCCAACAATGAAAAACCCAATGTTGGAGATATTGATGCTTTGTGTGCCAATAAAATGACACTTACAAAGCAAACAAATCAATCTCAACCCCAGTGAAAACTCAATGAGCAGGAAGGGGTTGTAGTCACAACTCTGATACCATGTTGATGCATGCAAGACCCTGTACTGCAAACCAAAACAACCTTCACCAAAAACTAAGAAGCAACATGAGAAGCTATTTCACCAATAGTGAATAAAATACATTGAGATGAGATATGTTACAATGTACAACTCATAAATAAATAGCCAAGTAAAATGATGTACGAGAATACCAACCTCCAAATACCTCAATAGAAAAAGAAATAAATGCACCTAAACATTATTAATCTAATAATGTAATTGTCGGGTAGCCTAAGTAAATTTAAGCCTACTCTAACAAGGTATACATTAAAATTTAAAAATTTTGAGTTTCATATATTTTTTACCAAGTTAGGTTGGCTAGAAAATTAATTTTTTAATATTTTAAAAAAGGCACAGTAAAAAAATCATAAATAATTATTTATTTACTTAGCAAATTCATAAATAATTATTTATTTACTTAAAAAATTCAAAAAAATGTGTCACATTCGCTCATGTGTCCTTTACTTAAATACAAATCATGGAGGAAAAATATTATCTTTTTCTCATACTTAGGTTGGCTAGAATGACACCTACTTTTTACATTTTTCTAAAAATTTTAGTAGTGCTTCATTGAAATATCTAATTTTCACCAAACTATTTTTAATTTTTTTTAAAGTACTAGCTCATAAACTACATTCAATTTATTACAACTTTATTGCTACCTTATTTTTAGATTATGTAGATAACTCATTCAATTTTTGACATGAAGTTACTTAAGTCTATTTTTCACATTTACATTGCCACTTAGGGGTAGTGTTTGGCCCATCATGATCCTGCAGTTACCCATATCCATTCATTTATAGTTCTTTATAAATAAGGATTTGGGAAATCCAAGGTTTAATCTACTAGGACGCCCTTTCTACTCCTTCGTAGCTTTGATGGGCCCCAACTTAGTTGTTAAACTAGCAATTCTTTTTGTGGCGCATCTAGGTCCTTGTTCTTGTCTGCTTCTCAACCAAGAAATTGAAATTGTAGAATTTGCTACCTAGCCCCCCCTCTTGATCAAGAGAGTCTGGAAGTGTCATTTAAGGACTTGCTAGAAAATATTGCATCATTCTTAAGAAGCATTAAAATTTATAAAATCAATGTTGTGGGCATCCATGGATTGTTGAATTTAATTTACAAGCAAACATGCATATATAAAAGAATATGGAAAATATAATAATTTTCCAAAAGTATTTGCATTAATTAAATCAATGCAATGTTTAAGTATAATTTAGATTGAATAGTAATAATATTATAATTAAATAAGAGGATAGAGCATTTATCTCTAGAATTAATGATGGAATAAGATTACTAATGTCACACAAAATTTATTCATTACAATGCAAAAATTGATTGTTGTTGGTCTAATGAATGTTTCAAAGATTGTGCGGTCTCAAAATTATGTATAGTTCAATCTTGCACCCCTTGGGTTCAATCCTAATCCATGTGGATTCAATCTAATGCATGGAATTAAATTGTGCCATGCAAAAGTGATATAATATAATGTCACTTCAATAAATCTATTTGCCTTCATTCCTTTACTAGTTGAGCATAGTCAAGGTCATGTTTGTCCATGATACCTTAGCAGATTGCATAATCAATAGGGAACATGTTGTCCTAGATTAATCCTCTTTTTTAGAAGGGTAATGGTGATGAGGAATATCAAAGACAACATACAGAAGCATGCAAATGGTCTATATGTAAATGGTGTGATTCTATTTCTTTGTCCCTTTAGGAAATTAAAGTCTGCTCTAATGATTTCTTCTTATTAATTTGTCTGAATTGATTAATCATTGAATAACTTTAGATACCAAAACATAGAAACTTTCCCACAAAATGTCACACACATCTATATGTTAAGTCAACCGATAATGACTAGTAAGAAGGGGCAAGAATCTTCGTGGCTTGGAAATGAACATGGGAAATGAAATGATAATCCTAAGGTGAGGAGAAATTGCATTTAAGGTAAGCGAAAATGGGCTAAATTTCACCATTACTTTTTCCCCACTTTGCATTCCATGCAAATCTAACATGAACACACATTTCAAAGTATATGGAATTTTTATTGGCTATGACCCTAGAATTGAAATTATCTTGGCTCAAATTTTCCCATGTATGCTAATTTTCCCTATGTTGATAACCAACCTAAGATATTATTTAGTGGGTCTCATTAAAAACTCTAACCTTTATGGTAATGCCTCTTCAATCTATGACATGGATCATTGTGTTAATTCTCTTCATGTTGGCATCTACTATGCTTCATATTTTATTTTGATAGTGGTTGGTTTAATATATTAGTGAGGTCACCTATGCGGTGTGCACTATGTGAAAGGAATGTTTTATTTATTGATTATTCAAAAATTAATTGGGCACCATGTTTGGGCTCCCCCAACACAACAAATCGAAGGTGATGAATTTGTAAATGTGTGGGTAGATTTGTTGAAATTATACAAGCGTGTCCACACCATTAGAAACCCTACATGTATTTTTGGCCCATGAATATCCAAAAGAATATTTCCCTATACCCTGTATATTAGAGGTTTTTGATGCAAATAGAATGCAATGGTGAGTACATGCGTATAGGTGCATTTCATTGGGCCTTGTCAACCTATATGTGCTTGTTGAATTCTTGTTATGCTAGTGAGGATATTTCTAGTTGTTTGTGTGAATGGGGTATATTACCCAATTGGTTATACATTAGGTCCTATTCACACTTGTCTAGTTAAGTTTACTTAGGGCATATTTAGGGTACACAGGATAGTTATCTCTTTAGTCTCAAGTCATACGATCAATACACTTGTCATAATCTTAAGTTGTCCTATGTTTCACCTTGGCCTATATAACCAAGGGCTTTTCATTATAATTTCATATTCATATATTGTATTGCATATTTGCATCCTTTGATAGAATAGATTATATTTTTCATGTTGGGTCTCTCTTGTGCTTTCATTGAAGTTCCCAAATCTTGGGTGGCTATGTCCATAAGCAAATCTTGTATGGTATAGAGCATTTCTATACCAACTCTTACATGGTATTAGAGATTGTAGTATTGTTCTATGTTACTCTTTTAAGAAATCTAGGTTGCAAATATTGATTTCTCTTAAAAAGTTGAGTATGCTCTTCTCTTGCATTGAATGATGACCTAGAGAACTAGAAAAAAATGATAGAAATACTAGATTTCAGAGGGTTTTTTTTCTTTGTGGCTTTGGATTACAAATTCATTTTCGAGCATGCTACTGCAAACCTAAGCTCACCATTGAGTTTAGGGTGTTTAAGAAAGCCAGTTTAACTCTTTGATTTGTCCAAATTAGACATTGGAGGCCAAATCTACAAGAGTTTGAAGTCAGGGGGTGGTTGCCAGACTAGAAGGTAGCCATATTTTCGGAGCATTTTAGGTCAAATTCAACCCTACCATCGTAGTCAAAATTCTCAAAGAACATAATGATCTACTATCAACTCATCAAAATTAGACACTTTTGCCCCAGGGCTTCAAAAACAAAAATTCCCCTTCTTGGTTGTACTGTATTTGTAGAATCTTTTTTGCCAGAGGTATTTTAAAATATATGCTATTTTTTAATTAATTTTTCAGAATTAAAGTAAAAAATATTATTTTTCATTGGTACAAAGAGACCAAGGGTGACAGTCTACAAGACTATACCTTGTCCCTATACCTAATATTTAGTTGACTGGGCGCACCTTTAGGTATTAGTTACAAGATTGGTAAACAATGGTGTGATAAGTAATAGTGAAGGTTGAAGGGAAATTTTAAAATATAAGTTGTTGCAAGGCTATTTGTTTTTGGCTCTTTTGTCATCCTTAAATCACTAATAAAAGATTCATCCCATTCAAATGCTAAACTGAAAAAAGATGAAAGAAAATTTTTAAATTATTTTAAATAAGTATAAAAAAATTAAAATATCCCAATAAATCAAGAGAATAGTTCTAACATAATAAAAAACTGATTTAACAGCACTAAACGTATTCACTATATGCCTAAAAGTAAAGTTCAACCTCACTTCTAATGTCATCCATCTAATTAGCATTAAGAAAAAGTGTAAAATACCACAGCAATAAATATTCTAAAGGCATCTAATAGGACAAACATAAAAGAAATGTAAATTATATCTACAGTTACATTAAAAATTGTGTCCATTGGGACACTCACATTCACAATTTGAATAGGTCCTTACTAAGGTCCTTTGCAATCTCGAATAGAATTATATGGGAAGTAGTGACTACGGAATTCTTGACAATTGTATCACTTTACTGATTATCTGACGTCTATTGCTTTCCGTCGCGACTTGACAATGCCCACAATTCGGAATTCATGACACTGCTTCAATTCCGAATTGTCTATTCAACATGTCCATTGTATGAATGTTTAACTTCATTTTCTTGGAACCTTTCATAGTAAAGCAAGACGAAGAGATCGCATGAGGATTCGCATTCAACACACATTTTAAATTGTTTGCGAGTCTTACGTGTGAACAAAAAGCTGTGAAGGAAAAAGAGAGACTTTTTCTTTTTTATTCCATGATACGCTTTCTATATTTTGTGTATGTGAGGAGGTATGAACTCAACAAAAAAGGTTGTAAAAATGTTTTATCTTTAGCAAAGTTACTTTTGAGACGTAATCAAGTACAAAAGTGAACATGTTAATAATAGAGGAGGAAAATGGTTTCAAGTGGCGAAGGTAAAAACATGAAATTGTAATATGTAAAAGCATAATAAATATGATATAATCAGAAGGTTAGAGTGCAAATTAGAAATATAAGCATTAATATATAATCTAGGGAGATGTTCATGAATCATTGAATGGATCTCGGAAGATCATAAGCATCATTTAAAGATCATCATCCCAACATATGTCATCATACTTCTCTTCGTTAATTTTTGCATTTTGTTCTTCATGATTTGTTTTTTCTAATACATGTGTTTCTTCTTGATAATCCTTTGTATTTTTCACAAACACATTATCAATTAGTGGTACATTAGGAATTTCTTTTTTGACCCAAATGTCTTGCTTCTTTGATTGTGGTTGTGGAGGACTATTTGGCATTTGGTGCACCACAACATTTTGATTTGGGATCCATGTAGTATTTTGTGAATGTTGTTCTAATTTTTGTATCACTTTTATAGTTGTTTTTATTTCTTTCCTTAGCTCATAAATGATTTATCCCTCATAATGCTCTTTCGAAGACATACTTGTATTACCACCTTTTTGCTTGGTGGTTGTAAGATTTTCAACTTGAGGTTCTTTAAGTTTTGGCATATTTTCTTCACTAGCCCACCTCTTTTTAATTCTTTCTATTTGTTGTTTGAAAAATTCCATTTGATATATAGATAATTCTTTCTTTTATATGGAGATTCCCTAGGAGCAAGAATGTAAGTGTCCAAAGTAAAATAGCTCAACTTGGTAAGAGGTTGGTATGAATCTCTATTGATCTTGATAACTTGATCTTCATGAATGAATTTTACACATTGATGCATAACCATAGTACAACACCTAAATATTCCAACCAAGGTCAACCAAGTGAAGAAGGAAATCTATCAGAAGTAGTTACAACATGACATATCACATGTACTTCCTTAGGTCTAAGTGTAATTGCTTGTCTTAATCATATCAGACATTTTTAATGATACTCCTAAATGCACATAGGATGTTCATTTCAAATGATTAACTACCAAGTAGCCTTTCATACATATGTTGTATTGATTGGTGGGATCTATGATTGTATCATTTGTTAAACATTAATATGTGATGGTTTTATTTTGGCTTCATGTATTACTTTTATTGACCTTTATGTCTTTGGATCATTGATTTTTTTTCCTCAACCTTCATGTGCCCTTGTTACAATTTCCTTGGTTGTATTTCTTATTATTTCTTTCATGGCAATCTCGTTTGTAGAAGTTCAAAATGATGGTCAAAAGCACGCATGTTAGTCATGCCTTTATCATTATGTTAAACAATCACCTTCTAATATGGTCCCACTTTTTCTTAATTTTTTTTCCATCGATTGATTATTACCAATTTGTATTGATCTATAGACTAGATGGGTTGGTAAAATGCTTATCTTCTGATCTACCACAATTATACACATAATCAGTCTAAGTGCATCCAACATGGAATACCTCTATGAAGGCATGATGACATATATGTTGTTGATTAGGCAACAATGAAATTGGCTTTCAATGAGGAAGTACATTTGGTATAGTGGAATGGGACTCTTTTTACCAATAGAACCCAAGGTAACAGCGTAGATTTTGAGTTGTTTCTAGAAAAGCAAGATTGATTATTTAAGTAAAATCAAGAATCTTCCTACAAAATGTATGTATGAATTCAACTCACAATTTAACAAAGATTGAAAGAGATTCCGAGAAAACATGCATCCATCCCTAGGTTTTGTATTTTCATATTTCTTAAAATATTTAGAATCTAAATTTTTAATCTTGATTTATATTTTAGGAGGTCAAACCCTTCTTAAATCATATCATTTGGCTATAAAGGCTAATAAATATATAATAGCTACTAAAAATTTGCCTTTCATACCTCCAAGATCATTGTTTCCTATAGGAAATAACTCTTGCCAAGATGTCCAAAGTAATAAAATGCATGCTCTTACTTCACCACCCACCCTCCCCATTGTGTTGACAATCCTAATGAGATAAATAAAGTAAAATTTTCAAAGAAGATCTCTCCCACAAGTTCATGGAGCTAAAATATTAGTCCATTGAACTGAGTAAGCTTTTATACCTCCATACCTTTTGATCCACAACAAATTTACTTGTATCCTCTTGTCAAAACATTACCTCTTTTTGTGCAATAAGTGAAAATCCCTATGATTGATAGATATATTCCTTATTCCTCTTTGATCCTAGTGCTTCTCAAGTCCATATTTGACCTTGGCAAGTGTTAAGGAATATGTTTTCTATCAAATTGACATAATGGATAGATGTAATGAGAAAACCAATGTCAAAAATAAAAAATGTAAGCAAGAGATTGTTTTTGCTCATACAAACTCTCCAACAGATCATGTGCATGTAAAATGTGTGAAATTAATTCCACCATTGAATGCTTTGCATTTCATCTCGTTTAAATCCTTTTTAGATGCATTTATCAAGGACAATGATAAGACTTTGCAGCTACCTTAGGGCATCAAACTTACATAAAGAAGGGGAAAAGGAGGAAAATTTCAAGTAAAAAAGTGGTCCAATATTGAAGATCTCATAAAAATGAAGATATGGACAGATTCTTAGCTACTATATAAGATGATCCTATGTATTTAACACAAACACATATTCCCTTGTCTCAATTTGACGAGAAAGCATGGAAAGAGAAAATTAATGACCCATTAGAGTTGCTATGCCTTGCATACACACCCCATTTAACCTTTGGTAAATAGGGACCCACTCCTTGTCTTTCTTCCTTGTTGCCTTGATAGATCTATTTGTGTTAGCATTTTTCCTTTCACACTCTATAGTCTCAACATCAAGTTGGTAATGGTTTTGGAAAGTCTTTGAGAGGTTCAAGTCATGTGCTAAGTCATTCGCAAAAGTTTTATTATGTTTTCAGTGAGGAATTCAAGTTTTAAGAACCTTCATGGGTTTGCAATATTTTCAAGGACTTGAGTATTTCTGAATTTTGGTCTAAAGTCTCAATATTCCTCAGATTCTTGCATCTACTTCTTCTTCCCCTTCACAAAATTCCTCATGCTCCATAATGTCTCTTCAAATTCATGAATGTACAATTTTGCAAGAATTTTAGGGACTTATGGATTTTTGAATTTTAGTCCAAAATCTTCACATTCTAGTTGATCCCTACATTCTCCTTTTTAACTTTCACTATTTTCTCAATAGATCTCATTATTGCTAAGGTTTGTAGAAGCTCCACAAACTCTTTCCATATTCTATTTTGGTCACAAGTTCAAATGTCTAGATTAATCCCACAGTTGTGGAAAAGGGCTAAAGGTTAGTTCCACAGAGACATCATGTGGATCCTCCACTTCTTAATTTTCACCTAGACACATCATCCAACCATTTATTTTTAGTTTTCTCACCTACTTGTTTGTTTGCAACAATGATTCTTGTGTGCAAACTAGGCCTTTATAAAACTTGTTTTCTTTCATCATTTTTATCTTTTGAAAATTAATTTTTTGAGCTCTAGTAACCCTCTTTTTGACCTTTGCATCTTTTGAAACACAATTTCCAGTCTTGTTCAGTTGAATTTTCCATAGGATTTGGTAGTAAAGGAATTTGTGAAAGCTAGAGAAGTGTTTATATGCATTCTTGATAGTTAAGGTTGTCATGAATTGCTAGGGCACATTTTTAGTGAGTTTTTTCTTATATTGAAATCAAAACCAATAAGATTATATTTTAAACTCTTTTGTTATTTCAAGTAAAAAATGTGATGCTAAGACTAATTTTCTAAAATATTTTCGGTGTGAGGAGTCTAAAATGAAATTCTAAATTTAGGGTTTGTTCATGGAATGTTTTCTTTTCAAAACCCTAATTTTTTAAACTATTTTGAGTTTAAAGTTAATTTGTTTGGAAAATTTTGGGTTTTAAACAATTTGTTCTCTCAACATTAATTTATGCCCTAATGAACTTGTAAAAATGCTTAAGAAAGGAAATATATGTATCACAATTGGGATGTCATCAAATGTTATAATGATGAAATCCTTTCATTTATTTTTCTCAAAGTTGGTTTGTGGAATTGTAGAGTCTTTGAGGATATGTGAACTTCCAAATGTTGGTTTGAGATCCTCATCTCCCATTAATCACCACATTTACATGTCAAGTCATGAAAGCTTTGAATATCAATGATAATTCATTCATTAGTTACGAAAAATAATAAATTATGGAATTATTCTAGATTTGTGTACTTTTGATCTCTTAATCCAAAGTTTTGAAGTTCAATAGAATCCTGGATTTCCATGGTTCCTCTATCTTTAGAAGCTTGAGAGAGCCTTGCTTAGATTATGAATTTATTTAGAGTTCTTCCGCTCCAACTTTTAGTCCAAGATCTCAATGTCTTGATAAACATTTGAAATCTATACATAAAACAATAAACGCACAAAATACATCAAATTTAAGCATTTTTCTTGCATAATGTTTCATGTTTAAACATCATATGGAAAAAGGTCTCAAAGAAATTTTTTATCCCATGACACACTTGTCTATATATTGTGTATGTGAGGTGGTATTAACTTGATAAAAAGGTTTTAAAAAGGTTTTTATTTCTAGCAAAGTTACATTGTGTATGTTGCAAGTATGTGTAGTTGGTGTTGTCATTAATGTCAACATGTTAGCTTGGTGTTGTCATTAGTGTCAACTAGTTGAGCAAAGATGAAGTTGTTGCAATAGTATGAACTATTTGGTTGAGTTGCTTTGCTGAAGATGATTTGGTTGCTTTGAAGAGGTGCTAAAGATGTTGAGAATATGTTTCTCTTGGTTGGTTTCCAAGTGCTTTTAAGAAAATTTGATTATTAAAGGAAATAGTGTGTTGAAGAGGCATTCTAATTGACAGAGCAGTGTTCTAGTTTTTCTCCGTATTTCTTCTATGTTGAAGATTTTCTTTTGTGAATTGGATATGTTGTTCAAAGATGCTCAGAGATGTTATATTCCAAATTTGGTGTTCTAGTTCATTGTACGGAGGAAGTTGTGTTCACCAATGTGTGGATTGTGTTTCTGAGTTTTGCAGAGGTGTCTGAGAGAGACTATTTTGCTCCACATTTCTCCATAAAGTTTTATCTAGCCTTGCAATTCTAGATTTGTGCTTATAAGGCTTATATATTTCTTTAGTTCAAGTGGTTCATGGTTTAGTGCTCCTCAAGTTGATTTCATGAGTTATAGTGTATGGTAGAGTTGTTTGAATGCTTTGGTATGAGCTTTCGTCAAGTGAAATTTGTTGTGAAATGATTTGTTAGTCCTTAGGTGCTTGTGGATGTCTCTAGATCATGTTCAATCTTGGCACGTGGTCCATGATTTATCTTTTGATCATTGAGGAAGTGTGTACTTAAAATTTCATAGTGTTAGCACAAGTTTGGTTGACTTGGTTGTTTTCACTACTTGCGATTGTGCTTTGGTAACTATAGAAGAGTGGAGTAACATGTAAGAGTGGATTTGGGTCTGACCTAAGGTTTGATGTGGTCTACATTCATTCCTTTCCATCGCGGGAATGTTTAGGTCCAAACCTAATTTGAATTTTCTGGGTTAAGGTGTTTTGCTAACCTTGGAGAATATTTTCAAGGTTGAAGATAGTATAAATGAGTGTCGAAGTATTGAAGGATGATAAGATAGAAGAGAGATTCATGTTTGATGTGGATGAAGTAAATTGGTTGGGCAGTGTAGTGTGAGCTTTCATGTGCTAGGCTACCAGATGTAATGACCAGAAGGTGTCTACAATTCTTTATTGAGGTTGCGAGGATGTTGTTGATGCTATGGTGGGTTTTTCTATTGCTTTGAGATGTTCTTCTCATTGTAACTTTCTTCTCTATCTTCTTCTTTTCTAACAGTGAGCCTTCTTTTTGTTGGGTAGTGAGTCCTCTGGTAGTGAGCCTATTTTCTAAGCAATGAGCCTGAGTTGCGTAGTAAGCCCTCTAGCAGTGAGCCTATTGTATTTCAGTGTTGACACTACTTTATATTGTGAGCTAACCCTCACCATAGCTTTTCCCTTCTTAGGTTTTCCACGTAAATCTGGTGTTCTCTTGTGGTTGATGTTGTTTTGATTCTGTTTCTGTTATTTACTTTCATGCTTGATCATCTTAATAGTTTAAGGAGTTAATTGAATCTATGTGGATCTGAATATGTGTAAGGGTTTTGAAATTTAAAGTTACAACTGATTCACCCACCCTCTCAATTGTCTTGTGTATTCAATAATTGGTATAAAAGCAAGGTTCCTTGGAAGAAAGCTCAACTGTGCTTGAGGTAGATCTATGATGGTGCACAAGAAAGATGTTCCTCTATTTGATGGATCATACTATCCATTCTAGAAAGTAGGAATCAAAGATTATCTGGTTTCTCTTGGATATGAGATCTGGAAGTTTGCAGTGACTGTATATACTATACCTGAGAATGGACCAAGTGGTTCCAATGAATTTATGGCCTATAAAAATAATGGTAAGGCAAGGTACGCTCTTTTAATTGGTCTTACTAATTCTAAATTGGTGAAACCGATGAATCTGAAAAATTGCTAATGAGATTTGGGATAAGTTAAAAAGCATTTATGAAGGAGATGATAAGGTCAAGCAGGGTAAAATACAAAATTTGAAGATCATGTTTGAGACCATGTGAATGTTTGAAGATGAAAACATTACAAGCTATCTATAGAAGATGGATGAAGTTGTCAATAGCATCAGAGGTCTTGGTGGAGAACTAGAAGAAAAATAAGTGGTATTGAAAGTACTTAGAACTCTTCCCAAAGCTTATAGTCATAAAGTTTCAGCTATTGAAGAATTGCAAGATCTAGATAAATTTACTAGAGATTAGTTATATGGCACTTTAAGTGCTTTTGAAATGAGAGAGTTTGGTACAAGTAGTGCAAAGGTTGAGATTGCATTTAAGGCTGGTAAGTCAGAAAAGGAGAAGATTGTGGAATCAAATTAGGAGGACTCTGATGAGTTGGAAGCTAACTTTGTGAGAAGAATGAAAAAGGGTACTGGTAAGTATAGTGGTAAATTGTCTTTCATGTGTTTCAATTGTGGACATATAGGTCATTATGCTTCAAGATGTCTAGAAAGAATTCTGAAAAGAAAAAATAGGGAGAGCAAAGGTAAGATGTTTAAGAAAAGCTATTATGTTAGAGAAGATGCAAGTATAACTGATCTGATAAATCTAAATATGAAAATGAAGAGGATAGTGAATGTTTGTTCATAGACTTAAAAGATGATACTATTTCTACTAACTCTAAGGAATGTGTGAAGGAAAGGGATTTGGAGGTAAGTGCTAATGCTATAGGCGCCTTGATATTCGCTTTCCATGCTAAATATGAAAAGAACTACTGGGTTATTGATAGTGAATGCTCAAATCATATGACCAGTGATAAGAGTAAGTTTTTTAAATTTTAAAAGTTTGATGGACTAGTTAGATTTGGTGATGATACAGCTGCTAATATTTGTGGAAAAGAATCAATCAATTTTGATGGCAAGCATAATATTGATGATGTTCATTATGTTAAGGGTTTAAAACATAACCTCTTGAGTGTTGGACAAATTTGTAGCAAAGGATACAATCTTGTGTTTCAGGATGGAGGCTCTGAGATCATGAAAGATTTTAGAACTATGATAGTTGCTGGAAGGACAAATGGAAATGTCTATCACCTCAAAGGTAGAGATGGTTATTGCTTCATTACTCAGATCAGTGAGAGTTTGCTATGGCATAGAAGATTGTGTCACATCAAGTTTGATAACCTAGTGAGAATAAGTTCAGTTCAAGTTGTGAGAGATCTGCCAAAGATTACAAAGCCTAACAATACTATTTACAAGGTGTGTCAAGTTGGAAAGCAAGAAGTTTAAAAGTCAAAGATCAATCTTCCACTGGACTATTGGAAATAATGCAGACAGATCTTTGCAGCCTACCAGAGTAAGGAGCTTTTAAGGTGATAGGTATTTCATGCTACTAATTGATGATTATTCCAGAATGACATGGGTTACTTTTCTCAAAGAAAAAATTCAAGGCCTAGATAAGTTTAAAGCTTTCAAAGTCATGGTTGAGAATGAAATGGATATGAGAATCAAATGTTTGAGGTCTGACAGAGGTGGAGGAGAGTTCACCTCCAATGAGTTTACCATGTTTTGTGAGAATCATGGAATAAAGAGGCATTTATCTGCTCCTAGAACTCAACAGAATGGAGTGGTTGAAAGGAAGAACAAGACTCTTCAAGAAGCTGCAAGGACAATGTTAAAAGAGGTAAATCTTCTAGAAGTCTACTGGAGAGAAGCAATTCATACTATTTTCTACATACTAAACAAAGTGCAGGCAAGAACAAATAGTGCACAGACCCCTTATGAGTTATGGTATGGAAGGATTCCTACTATCAAATACTTTAGAGTGTTTTGAATCAAATGCTATATTAGAAGGGATGAAGAAAACCTAGGAAAGTTTGATGCAAGGTATGATGAAGGTATCTTCCTTGGGTACTCTACTAAAAGCAAAGCTTACCGATGCTACAAGAGGTTAAGAATGATTGTTGAGAGTGCGAATGTCATAGTTGATGAAGATCTATAGAATAATTTAGAAGTAGATGGATATGAATTAGATGAGTCATCTTGCATAGAAGAAGAAAAGGCTAGAGAAAATGAAATACAGATTGAAGAAGAAGAAGCTCTGGAAAAGACTCCTAAAACTCCCAAGTATGTGCAAACGCATCACTTTGAAGATCAAATCATTGGTGATAAGAGCAAAGGTGTGATGAAAAGAAGAAAAGTGGTTGAAGAATAGGTAAATCTATGTTTACTTTCTAAATTTGAACCTAAAATACTGATTGAAGCATGCGAGGATGAGTATTGGATCAAGGATATGGAAGAACTAATGAAAATTGAAAAGAATTAGACTTGGAAACTTGTCTCAAGACCAAAGAACAAGAATGTGATTGGAACCATGTGGATATTCTGGAACAAACTAAACGAGAATGGAGTAGTAAGAAATAAGGCAAGCCTTGTGTGTAAAGGTTACTCACAAGTAGAAGGATTAGACTATGAGGAAACATTTTCTCCAGTGGCAAGAATGGAGGCCATCAAGATGTTTTTGGTTTTTGTAGCACATAAGAATTTCAAGGTATATCAAATGGATGTGAAGTCTACTTTCTTGAATGGTGAACTAGAAGAAGAAGTATACATAGAACAACTAGATTGATTTTAGTTATCAAACAAATTGGATATGGTCTACAGATTGAAGAAGGCACTATATGGATTGAAGCAAGCCCCCCAAAGTTTGGTATGCAAGGTTAGACAAGTACTTGTTGTAGCAAGGATTCAATAAAGGCACTGCAGATAGCAATTTGTACATCAAAGTAGAAGAAGATCAAATTCTAATTGTGGAAGTGTATGTGGATGATATAATCTTTGGTGGAAATGAAGGTATGTGTAAGGGTTTTGCAAATGAAATGCAGAAGGAATTTGAAATGTCAATGTGTGGAGAAATGAACTTCTTCCTTGGGTTAGAGATCAATCAAACAAATAAAGGTGTTTTAATTTCACAATCAAAGTATGTCAAAGAACTATTGAATAAATTTAAAATGGAGAACTCTAAACTAGTTTGTACCCCTATGACTACTAGTTGTAAGTTGAGCAAGAATGTTGAATTTCCTAATGCCGATCAAAGCAAGTATAGATCAATGATTGGAGGATTACTATACTTGATAGCTACCAGACCTGATATCATGCATGCATTTTGTCTTGTGGCTAGATTTCAAGAAGATCTTAGAGAGTCATATGTTGCAACAATGAAGAGGATATTTAGATATTTAAAGGGCACTTAGGATAATGGCTTGTGGTATCCAAAAGATACTGAATTTTCTCTAAGTGCTTATACATATGTATATTAGGCTGGTTGTGTGGATGATAGGAAAAGTACAAGTGGTAGTGCATTTTTCCTTGGATACAGATTGGTGTCATGGCTAGGTAAGAAGCAAGATTCAGTATCTTTATCTATTATAGAGGCAGAATACATTGCAGCTGCATCCTATTACACATAGGTGTTGTGGATGAACCAAACCTTGAAAGACATCAGAGTTGTATATGATGAACCAATTCCTATCCTCTGTGATAATACAAGTGCAATCAACATTTCAAAGAATACACTGATGCACTCAAGGAAAAAACATATCTCAATCCGGTATTACTTTCTGAGAGAGAAGGTTGTAGAGAATGAAGTGAAGCTTGGGTGTGTGCCTACAAAGAATCAAGTTGCAAATATATTCACTAAGTCTCTTCCTAAGGATACTTTTGAGTATCTCTGAGAGAATTTAGGGGTTATTGCCCCTCCTTCCTTGACTAGGATACATTAGGAGATGCATCAGCCCAGTGGATTTCAAGATCCATTCTTTAATTTGGATTGATGTTGGAGGTTACCTCTTAGGAGGAGTAGGTAGTGGCTTTAGTGGCTATATTGCAGACAGGGGGTGTATGTGATGATATAGTTTGGTGTGTACTCCTAAGGAGTAGTATTTAGAGTAGTGAAATAGATGATGTTGTGACCTGGTAAGATTGAAAGAAAAGATGTGTTGTCCTTTTCCATTGATGTCAAAAGGGGAGAGAAAGCAATGTGAAAAAGATGTTTTGAGAGAGAGAGTAAGATGTGTAAAATAAAGGGGGAGACCAAGTTTGTTGCAGAGTTTTGTCTTAATGGTTTCTCACATTATATGTTGCCATCAATGACAAAAGGAGAGATTGTTGCAAGTATGTGCATCTCGTGTTGTCATTAATGTCAACATGTTAGCTTGGTGTTGTCATTAGTGTCAACTATTTGAATAGAGATGAGGTAGTTGCAATAGTATGAGTTGTTTGGTTGAGTTGCTTTACTGAAGATGATTTGGTTGCTTTGAAGAGGTGCTGAAGATGTTGAGAATATGTTTATGTTGGTTGGTTTCCAAGGTATTTTGAGAAAATTTGATTATTAAAGGAAATAGTGTGTTGAAGAGGCATTCTGATTGACAAAGTAGTGCTCTAGTTTTGCTCCGCATTTCTTCTATGTTGAAGATCTACTTTTGCAGTTTGGATATGTTGTGTAGAGATGTTCAGAGAAATTATATTCCAAATTTGGTGTTCTAGTTCATTGTGCAGAGGAAGTTGTGTTCACTAGTGTGTGGACTGTGTTTCTGAGTTTTACAGAGGTGTCTAGAAGAGACTATTTTTCTCTGCATTTCTCTGTAGAGTTGTTTTTGGCCTTGCAGTTATGGATTTGTTCTTACAAGGCTTATATATTTCTTTAGTTCAAGTGGTTCATGGTTTAGTACTTTGCATGTTGATTTCTTGAGTTACAGTATATGTTAGAGTTGTTTGAATGCTCTGGTATGAACTTTCATCAAGTGAAAGTTGTTGTGAAAGGATTTGTTGGTTCTCAGGTGCTTGTGGATGTCTCTAGATCTTGTTCAAGCTTAGCACGTGGTCTATGAGTTGTCTTTTGATCATTAACGAAGTGTGTACTTAAAAGTACATAGTGCTAACACAAGTTTGACCGATTTAGTTTTTTGAACTACTTGCGGTTGTGCTTCGGTGACTGTGGAAGAGTGGAGTAATGTGTAAGAGTGGATTTGGGTCTAAGCTAAGGTGTGATGTGGTCTACATTGATTCCTTTCCACTACAGGAACATTTAGGTCTAGACCTAATTTGAATTTTCTAGGTTAAGGTGTTTTGTTGACCTTGGAGAATGTTTTGAAGGTTGAAGATAGTATAAATGAGTGTTGAAGTGTTGAAGGGTGATAAGATAGAAGAGTGAATTGTGTGTGATGTGGATGAAGTGAATTGGTTAGGTAGTGCAGTGTGAGCTTTCATGTGCTAGGCTACTGGATGCAATGAGCAGAAGGTGTCTACAATTCTTCAGTGAGGTTGCGAGGATGTTGTTGATGCTATGGTGGATTTTTCTGTTGGTTTGAGATGTTCTTCTCATTGTAACTTTCTTCTCTATCTTCTTCTTTTCTGGCAGTGAGCCTTCTTTCTATTGGGCAGTGAGCCTATTGTATTTTGGTGTTGATACTACTTTATATTGTGAGCTAACCCTCATCGTGGTTTTTCCCTTCTTGGGTTTTCCACATAAATCTATTGTTCTCTTGTGGTTGATGTTGTTTTGATTTAGTTTCTATTATTTACTTTCATGCTTGGTCATCTTAACAATTTAAGGAGTTAATTGAATCTATGTGGATCTGAATGTGTGTGAGGGTTTTGAAATGTTAAGTTACAATTAATTCACCCCCCTCTCAGTTGCCTTGTGCATTCAATAGTGTACCATTGTAAATTGTGCTCACTCATAATTTCATGCTTTATTTGGAACTCACTTTAGCGTCCACTCCCCTAGTGTGTTTTTAGGATCACTTTCCAGCCTTAACCTTAACCTCAACCCACAAAGATGCTTTCAAAATGTTGCTTTGAACCATTATGCTTATCCTATCCAAAAACTGTAAAAGTGTTGTAACCTTGGCAATGCCCCAAGTCACCTAGATTTTCTAAGAATTGAAGTTGCAAGGACAAAAGTGCTAGGCATGGATGTCTACATGGTGCGCAAACATCCCAAAAGCATATTTTTGTTTGTTAACCCTTTTCAGAAGTTGCATTTTTACTCTAGTGGTTTTTCAAGATTCTCTTGATGTCTATCCACACCCAAATGACTCCTTTCCTAGATTTTTGCCTCCCACCTCTCTTATAAAACCCTATCAATTTTCCATTTGAAAGGATTAATTTGTCATGCTAGTGAAGCTCTGTCAAAATTACTAATCACTCTTATCTTACTTGTGCTATTGCTATTCTATGCTTGTTGTTTATTGTAGATTACTGAAAGTATTTAGCTAATGTTATTTACTTTGGTTTCTATGCACTCTTCGAAAGGTTCTCATTCGAAATCACTTTCCTTCTAAACAAATCTTCCTTTTTTTCATCAATGTGATAGTCTTCCAGCAAGATCCTAATAACTTCTCTCCTTATCTTTATCAATCCATTTAGGTTAACATTTATCTTTGTGGGTCAAATATCATACTTGTTCATACTCATAAATTAGTTTGTAAATATACTCTAAGTCATTGAGTAGGTTTTATTTTATCAATATTGAATTATTATTTTGTCACTACACATTACAATTCTAGAAGCACTTAGAATTAAGAGCACACATTATTTATCAATATATCAATCTCTTTGGCTGTCATTGATGTGGAAACACCAAAAATGTGGTTTGACTAAGGTAAACTCCTATATAACCCAACCCTCCTTTATTTGTGTGATTGAAAGTTGCGAGAGGAAAGATTTCAAGCACACAAGCATTTGTATTTTCCTTTTCCCTTTCACATCATTTCTCTTATTTCATTCTCATAGTAACATTTTCATCTATGTCTCTCATCTGTAGATTTTTGTGTAATAATTATTGTGTTTTCTGTCAATAAGAAACTCTTGAAATCTATGTGAATCCATACAGGTCTGAGACCTCGTATAGACTATAGCATAGCACGCAGATGTCCACATGATGTGCTATTATCCTAGACTATTTCTGTTTCTGATTTATTTTTGTAAGTCATTTTATCAATCTCTACATTTTTCCATTTTCTCTTGTCTTTGTTAGTTTTTTTTGTTTTGTAATCATCGGAGGTCACAAGGGGGACCTCCTCCCCATCAACATAGCCACTTAATTAGCTTAAACAACTTAGAAACCACATGTTACTTGGGGGATTTGAACTTGGATCTCCATCATGAGAACCTCTAGCCTTTGTCATTCAAGCACAACCCTGTTCACCCTATCTTTGTTAGTTTTAGTCAATAGTATTTAATAATTTCATTTCAGATTGCAACAAAGGGATATAACTTGAACATTATCACTGTTCTACATTAGATAGCTACGAGATACACATCTTCATTAGCTAGTATCCTAATGTGTGATGGGAAATTGTTCTAATTAGATATAGTTTAGCTAGACTTAATTTTCCCATATCACATATTGGTGAACCTCATGTGTCTAAAACACTTGAAAACTGCAAAACAAAACATTTCATCTCTTCTTCTTAACAAAAACCTATCTTTGTCATTTCTCAAAACAATTATGTTTCATCCAATCTTCAAATCTTAGAGTACTTGTGCATTTGGGAGCTCCTACTGGTTTATGAGCTTCATGACCCAGTGCGATAACTTGGAATTTATTGTTCGTAGAAGTTTAAGGTTACTTATGGCTTCTCGTGCTCTTGGTAGCTCCAACTCCACTCAGTCAAAAAATGACATCTTTAATTTCTCGATGGGAAGTTCTAGAGTACAACCACCTATCTTCTCTTTCTCTAACACAATTGCAATCCCTGGACTACAATCTTTTAGAGAGACTCTCGATATAGACATGCTTGTGGCTTGTGTGCCCCAAGCCTAGATCCAAATGTTGGACAATTACTTGGTTGAATTTTAATATTTTTTGGGTATGGAGCACCTAGCTAGTAAGGTTATCCCTCTCATAGAGAAGCTCCAAATATTGTTAATCAGTAATCTGCATGGCTTGGATCTTCTACATAGTCTAGCTCACATTGTGAATAGAAATGTCCCAATGCTAGCTAGTTGTGAAAAAATCATCAATGAGTTGCACTCAAACACATCGAGAGCTTAACTATCGATGCCTATGCCAACTTCTTCTACATGCACATTCACTTCTTCCGAAATTTCTATGAATGTTTCTCAATCGATAAATGTTAATACAAATTCTATTAGAATGGGTGGGTACCTTATAAATAAATATGGGTTTGTTTCCTCTTCATCTACTTTAACATTCACTTATCCAAGATCCAACCTTGGAGTTTCCCAGCAACCCAACAATTCTATTCCATCTATAACGCAGGTTCAGTCCACTCATCCCACCAACCCTATCATTACTCAATTGCTACAAAATGTCAATTCCCTTTAGCAACAATTAGCCAACATCTCTACATCTGTATCTCAACCAACAATCCCTTCATACTACACTAGAAGTCCTTTGTCCTTAACCATACTCACTTCTCCTCTTCTTTAAAACTTTGAGGCTCTATGCTTTGAGAAGCATACTGGTAAAGGAGATCCATAGAACCATGTATTGGCATTCACTACCTTATACAATTATTTCATCTTCCAAGATTATCTTATAGAAAAACTCCTCCCATAGTCTCTCAAAGACATTGCATTGGATTAGTTCTACCCTTTTCTTGACCACTCCATCATTTCTTTTCAACAACTCATCAATCAGTTTCTCCAACACATCTAGGAAAATATTAGACCACATGTCACACTCACTGACCACATCCACTATAGGCAAGAAACACAATAGAAAGTCACTAATTTCATTATCCACTATCAGGCCCTCTTTTTATAGATCCCTTATGCACTCCTATATTCTAGCGTGCAATGGGTTTTCATCGAAAACTTATAGCCTCAGATATGTGATAAGATTTTGTCCATGCATTATCCTTCATTTATGCATCTCGACATGACACTCCACGTGACTACCAATAGTCAGTTAGTTACTATGAGGGATCTTCCGCATAGACTCCCACTAGGTAGTTTGATGCCCCTTCATCATTCCAAAATCATAAGAAAAATAAAAATTACATTAAAATAAATTCTTCTAATAGCATTCAACAAGTAGCGGTCACTGCACCAACCCAAAGTGCTATGGCCCTCTCCTCACAAAATAATCCAAGGACTCAATAATTCAGTCCACTTTCTAAATCCCTCTATGCTATAATGCAATAAATTTTAAACAATAATTTCATTCAAATACCACCAATCTGTCCTGTTGAACCCACCAAACCTTGGCCACCTTCTTATAACCCAAAGGCCTTTTGTCAGTTCCACAAAGTGCTTAGACATGACACTGAGTGATGCATGCATCTTAAACATAATGTGCAAGACCTCATCAACCAAAATGTCATCCAAGTCTCTATGGTGAATGAAGAGGAAACATTTATCTGTTACTCTACCTAATCCAAACTTCTAGATTTACACAAACTTGTTACCACATTGTTAGCGAATAATTTTGTCACTACATTTATTTGGGCCTTCAATAGACTGAATGAGATTTATAGTATTTCTTGCACTTTTAAAGGAAGTGACTATATTGAGAATAAATTTTAAAGAGATAAATAGACCAATGAGTAGTTGGGACATCCTTGTTTCTATCAGAAGTCCAGTATTACCAATTAGATGCAGTCAGCTATGAATGATATTTTCTAAGAAAAATGTGTGTGTGTGAGTATCAATTGGAAACCAGAGCTTACAGAATTTTCTAAGATTGATATGGAGATTTCTTTCCTCTTTTATTGATAGTTGATTTTAGCAACACTACTACACCTGTCACAATGCAAATCCCTATGCAAATTCCTCTTGTCGTATTCTTAAACATCTCTTTTATTTGTCTCTCCCACTTGAGGTGGTGATAGTAGTGGTACACATTTGGTATTCTTTTGTTTCTAGCATTAGTAAGTGAAAAGTATTGCATAGAGTAGGAGAAACTACTTAGTAAACCAAAAAAATCTATTAGTAAATAGATTTGTCACCAAACTCCATATATACATATAATTACCCACAAATAGTGACAACTGTACTAACAATTGAGCAGATTACAACAATGACCATGTAATTGCTCTCTACATTTTAGAAAGGGGCAGCTCCCTTTATGGAATGAGATTTTAAGTTTTTTGGATGTGCTTTTAACCTAGAAGCGAGAAGGTAGTCTTTCTAGATAATATAGAAAATAAAGAAAATTCACAAATTCCCACTGCACTTGTAGGAAATCCTAAATGCACTCTATAATGATATAATCGCAAAAGCCCACCCAAACATAAGAATGGAAAGAACTAGTGAATGAATAATTTAACTTATAGAACTTCCACATTTGCATCAAATTTAGACCTACAAATGAAGACACATCAATGGTAATGACAGACTTAATGAAGGCAGGCTATGAATACTCCACATAGAAAGATATAAATTTTCTATACTCAAATCACCACACATTCAACATAAGAAGAATCAATGGCAACACATGAAGACAATTGACCCAATGTCTACTTTCTCTTTGTATTAATGAGTAAGATATGGCATAATACTCTATTCTCCCCATAAAATATCACATAACTTGTGTAAAATTTTCCTCCTTTTGCTTTCAAAATTAAATATCCTATAAAAATGATCTATTCATGAAAGTCCATTTCAACAAAAAGGACCCCATCTCTCTTTTACTCATTCATTTTATAGAAAAAGAGATGGGAACTAATTTTACTATGTAACTGTCTTTTACAACTAACAATTAAGTACAATAAAGCTCCTTCAATAATAAAAGAGACATTGCTCCAATAATTATAAACATAAGTTTTGAGAAACAATAAGAAGCTTAATGAAATATTAAGAGGAAATTTCACTGTCTTCACCTTCTCCTACATCATGTGCTTCTTGTCCATCCTGAGGTACCTATTCACCTGTGCCATCCTTGTCAATTTGATCTCTAGACCTCTATGATACATCCAACTTGGATTTAAAAATCTTGAATTTTTTCAAGATTGGAATAATGGCTTTACCATTGGGAATACTGGTTATCATCAACATTGTCCTCCACATTTGCAAGGCGTTGCTGGCATCTTCACACCTTTTATACATTTCTATCATATTTTTCTTGAAATTTGAAAGGTAGGTTGCTACATTATTGACTTTATCAATAGGATTACCAGCTGAATCCTCTTTGGCTCTCAACTCCTTAGACAACAAATTTTTTAAGGCTTGTTTGACCATGGCAACATCCAACAATTTTTTTTTGGTCTCATAAAAAATATCAACTCCCAATGGAGCACAAGAACTTATGAGATCCATCGAGTATGATTTATTATTTTTTGCAATATTCTTTAGGTCTGTGTGACACTGCTTAACCATTATCAACTTCCAATCAATTGAATTCAACCATTTGACAGACTCATTTTCTTTTGGCTTTCTTATAATGTTTTATGCAACCGAGACACTAGAGTCAATTTTCACCATGCCCATTAGTCCACTTCTAGCTAAATTTAGCATAATCTCTTCTTTCTTGATTGTTTTCAAATCATCTAGAATATCAGTTTGTTTGCTACACATTTTAGTGTACAAAAGAATAGTCTCATGAATAAAAAGAAAACCATCCATGGTGAGTTTCTCAACCCACTCTTTTGCTGCCTTACCCAAAAAAAAATATTTATTAATTTGATTAATCAATTCAGCACTCACACCTTTGGAAAGGGTTTTTGCAAGAGTATCCGTGGTAGCATCTAGAGGCTAATATGTGACCTATCAATAATGGACCTGATGTATGAGATTAGGATATTTACTTGTTCCCCCAATAGTTCATTCTCTCTCTCCTTCTCCTCCAACCTAGTAGCTACGGATAGCTTGGCATTATGGATCTCACCTTGAATAGAAAGAGGGCCCAAGTCTATCTTGCAAATATGAAAGTCATCTACAGAGACATCCCTCTCTTCTTTTTCTACCATGGGTTCTACAATCTCCACATATTGATACTTAGTTATTGGATCGACCATGAATCTGGACATCATTTTTGCTTTTCTAAGAGTCAACTCTAGTTTCAGAAGCCTTGTAACTACACTAAACTTTGTTTCAATGATTTGATAATATCTCCTCTTATTATGAACCTCTATTTTTAACCAAGTAGGAATTGATAGAATATGACAATCATCAGTGGTAACATGAGGCATATTATCTAACACAGGCATACCAGGAACTCCTTGCTATTGCTAGGAAGATGAGGGGGTATGAGGCACTCCATTATGAAAAATAAGGGGAGAAGTCTATGCAAAGGGTGGAGGAGTTGTGTCCTTGGTTGGAGAAGGTGTAATTTCCCTATCCTCCTCATCTTATAGCATCTATTCCTATTCTGATGATTTATTTGTATGAGGATTCAATCACCTCTTGGTCATGAGATTTCTCCTAGGGGGTTCATTGTCCCCTTAACAGTGCCCCTTCAAATCAACGTTCGTCTTGGAATTGTCTCCACCATCATTCCCATCACTGATTAGGGACTGTGATCCTGAGGTGTGAGCGGTGATGGTTGTACTTAGGTTAGAGGTGTCTGCAAAAGCCTATTGATCTCTCATGATTTTCTTCTTATGTGAAGGAGAACATGCACCATGACAATTCGTCTTCAATTTTATCTGTTGTATACTTCCATACAACACTAAGGAAGATCTCACACTAATATTTATAATTTTTTTTTGCATTCCAATCCAACTTAGGTAGAGGCTTAATGCTTTCAACATGATAAGCTGGATCAATCAAATTACAGTAGCCATTAACCAAGTTTGGAAGCTCCCAAACAAGTCTAAAAATTGAAGGGAACTCAATTCTAAGAACTAAATCATAGAATGTACAAAGATCTTGAATTGAAAATACTTCATTTTAGTATGACCCTCTATACTCAAAATAATTCTATACAAATTCCATCAATCAATAGGCTCCTGATGATTAATGATCCAAGAAATAGATTGAATGACAATCAGATTAACAAACTCTAATTTTTGTCATTCCAAAAGAAAATCATGGTATGCATTGAGAAGAATAATCACACATTAGCAACTAACTCATCTTATTCAAAATCATGCATCTCACTGGTATGTTTTACTTCAATCAATTGAACAAAATTTAGTACCAACCAAGAAAAAGTTCTTGAGGTACAAATTTAGGGAGTCGTATAATCATCTAACTAACCAAATCTTGGAGATACATACCTTACTTCAAAATATTCCATAATCATTTCTTTAGAACTTCAAAATAGCCATAACTTTCTCATGCAAGGCAATGTTCAATATTATGTGGAAATTAGTGAAGAGTGCACATAGGGATTTTCTTTCTGGAGGATCTCTTAAAGCCTCATAGTTTTTAGTTAAATGATGCATGATCACTTGTGTCTGGCACTTGGTTCCTAGAGCTCCAGACTCTAGCATAGTTTTCTGAAAATGGACACATCTACGATCTATATAAAGCCTTACATCAATATTCTCAAGTGCACTTATAACAACTCCCACATTCTCCAAGAATGTATCACCAAATATGTTATCAGTGGTTGCAGACACACAGCTTTGCAATGCTTCAATTTGTAAACAAGGTTTGATCTCAGTTGCCATAGATGTTGTAACTATTGATTGAGCCTGACCAATATTCCAATCTTGAAGAAAGAACTAACTACTAATGTTACTTGTATCAATAACATCATCGTCTATTATAGTTAACTTCCCTTGATTTCCATTAGAATCTCCCATCAAAGATAAAAATTTTAAGAACTCGCATCCTAGAGAACTAGCTCCAATAATAAATATTTTGGCTTTATCCAATTTTTGCTACATCTCTATTCTAAAAATAGAAATTTAAGCATCATATTGATAGTTTAAGGGCATACCATCTTCTGGCCTAAGGGGACCAATAGGAAGAGACTCCCTTGAATCAAAGTAAAAGAAATATAGAACAAAGGATTTAAATTGGGCCTTCTATACATAGTTAAATCAAATGGTAGTAAGAGAATATAACTTCAAATTTACACCTCATAAGATAGACTTAATCATGAGTATAAGTCACAGAAAATTACTTCTTTCATGAGGGAATAAATGAGCAACAACTTAGAGCTTGACAAGTTATCAATTACCCATGAAAAAAGTTCAGAATAGGCAACCTAAAAATTTATGTAGAGGATAAATTGCATTTCAAGAGAAAAATTTACTACCCATACCCAAATAAAATCAGGTCTGATTTTCTTGGTATTAGAGACCACATCATGATATTCACACAAGCCATTTGGGTCACTCAGAACTAAAAAAATAAAGGCCCTAGTTAATCTCTAAAAACAAACATATCAAACAGTCTTAAGAGAATAAATAGATTTTGGTAATGAAAAATTAATTCAATTAGTACCCGTGTTGAGTTGATGATCAACTATGGAGTTGAAGTGAGAGCCTTGAATTGCATTGGAACTTGATGAACACAAATAGGTTTTTGAGAATGCTCAGCTCAACGTAACAAAAAATATTAAGTAAAAGATATTGTGACAGCCTTCCCTATTCATAAACATATAATTCCTAATTACTTAGGGATGCTGGATGTTATTATAAGGGTGTATATATCCATCCCCTTTTACCAAAAACATGACATCCCACAAGCACACAACCATATTTTAAATATAGAAATTCTCAAATATGAAATGAGCAAATATTAGTTGTTAGGGTGTATGATTGGGTTACTCCTCAGCACTAAATATGATCAAATATGAATCCAGAATGCTAGATACAAAATATGACACTAGTTGTTGGTGGTGCCTTAACTTCCTAGCATAATAGGGGTCTTACAACTACTTTGCACCAAAAATCATTATAGTTTGAGATCTGCAATAATCTTATTGATGCATGTTGCAAGCAATGGTGAAAGAAAGAGAGTATTTAATGTGGTCCAAAACTATATCTACCCTAGAGGATACCTACCTACAATCCCATGAAACATGATTAGTAATGAGTTCATATTATTTAGGAACAATATTTGTATTGCTATCTGTAGGAGGGTGAGGCTCCAAGTTTTTATATATACTTGTTGTAGCCTGTATATAGTATTTTTTTTGTGGTAAGGTTAGATGGGGAATCTTACTCACTTGTTGCAGAGCTAGAAAATTTCTATAATAGGAGATTAGACCCTGTATTGTCTATGATCGTAAGTTGAGAAAACATTCAAATTCAAGATTATTATGCAAAAGAAGTTTAGCAAATTAATATATAACTCAAAATGTAAATATGGTGAAACTAAAATTTGAATTTAGTTTAAGAAACATCTCATAATGAGGAAGAGTAATAAATTAGTGGTGGGATAGATGGTGGCATTAGTGGCCACCCATTTTGCATTTCCGCCCTTCTTCAAATACCTTATAGTTCTACTAATGGGAAATTGAAGAAAAAATAATCATAGAGCTATAAGGGATTAAATCAATGGAGAATGAAATTAAAAAAATTAAAAAATGCCTTGCAAAAAAAAACATTAGAAACATTCAATTTCTGCCATGAATCCTAACACATGCCATGCATTAGAAAAAACAAAAATCTTTAGGCTATCCATGAAAATTTTCCATCCCCTTCTCTATTTCTTCAGTTTTTTCTCCTTTTTTATACAAATGAATAATAGACTGTTCAACTAGGAAAATATTAGGGATCCAATCAAATATCAAACAAATATTATTTTCATAATAAAAAAGAATCCAACCAGCAACACAACCTTAGTGTTTTCAAAAATTTATCCATCTTGCACAAATTTCAAGGCCAAAAAATACAACGAGGTGAAAACATAAGTATTCACTGCCAAAGGTAGTGCCTAATAATAAGAATCATGGTAGGTATATGATATTTAAAAATCCTATAAAGAATTTCCTTACCAAATGAGAAGCTTTCCAACTACTCATACTTTCTGAATGAAAGCGTAGGCCAATATTGCCTCATTATTTTTGTTTCTTTTTTTTTTTTGAAAAAAGGTGGTAAACCATCTAAACTAATATAAATCAAATAAGTATTACATGCAGTGTATCAAAACCATCTAGTGGATGCTCTATGCTAGATCTCATAGAGCCCCAAAAAATACATGACATGCCCTATAATGACCTTAAATTATTAACCATAATAATTTCAAAATATCATAAAGAGTTTTTAACTGACACATATGACCGAGAGAGAAAAAGATTATGCACTAGCACGGTCTAGGAAATAGAAACAAGGAGGAGGAGAGTGGCCCCTTGTTACTAGTCATCCCTCTCCCTCACCCTGGTTGATTGTACCCTAGCTTGTAAATCTGATGGTTCAGAGATACTCCTCACAATTGTGGCTAGCACACATGAACTCTTAGGCTCCTTTTCATCATCCAAAGGTATTTCTATGTCTGCATTTGTTATATCTTTAGGAAGGTGAGGTGCCCAGTCTAGGGCATGCATCTTGAGAAACCAAATTGAAGTAAATACATCCCTGCACCTTGCTATCATTTGCTTAGAAAAATTGTGACTATGTCCATGGAGGAACCTATCCAAACTGCCTATGCAACTACAACTTAGTCCCTTCTACATTGCCGTGTATATGCAATCAGTAGTTGAAGAAGCTCTAAGGGTGCTTATTGGGAAGAGGCCTCCCACCATAGCTTCTCCCTTGGTTAAATCATGTATCCCTGTAGTGCCTGCCTCCACCTCTTCAAATTATAGAGATAATTAAAGACAAGATTAGTGAAAATCACATGTACACAGTGTCCATCCTAAACAATATCCATAATATTAGAGAGGAGAATTGAAATCAGATCCAACCAATGCAAAATTCTATCATTCAAGCCTTGCAAGAAATTCTAGCCACATATATTCCTTATGGTGAACTGCACCCTCATGCAATCTATGTCAAAGGCTTGGTTGAGATAAGTGATTTTGACTCTACCTCTGATCTTTGGTTCCCATTGTAGTATTGTAAAGAAGAGGTGTTGATTTAATCTGTCATTCTTCATTGAAGAACCTACAAAAAAAGGCAAGGAAAGCAAAGAGAGAGAGAGAAGTGATGCTAGAAGACTTAGTATGATAAATTGAATGATGGCAATGTTGGAGGAATGAATATTAATGTGTTGGGGGAATGATTATTAATATGTGTGGTGGCATGAAATAAATCTCCTTCACCATTGTTGTCCTATCAACCTACGGATGGCGTCACTAAAGATAATTTCTGATTAATGACATAGGGAATATGGATCCTTTCCAGATTTGGCACATGTTACCATTCATAGCTCCCTTCTGTGTATGTCCCATCTCCATTTATATCTTGTCCAGGTTCTTTGGCCAATGTGACTATTAGGAATCCTGCCATGATCTTGGCTTTAAATTCTAAAAAATATATCCAATTACTTCTCATTCTAGCTTTCTCATCCATAGTTATGAGGGCTTGGATTTCATTCATGCCAACTACACATGGAGATTTGGTATGCAAGGCCAGTCTTGGAGTCAGTGAAAATTCTACCCATTAATGCATACGGCCTAATCTTTGTATAACTACTGCACATGCTTATCATTAATCTCACCATCCTTTACCATGCTTGGGAGATTTTAGAAATTCTTAATAGCCATTAAATATACATGATGTTGGTGTACTATTTTTAAAAAATCCATTCATTATAGCCATTTTAATATCCATTCATTTATAGTCTTTTATAAATGAGGATTTAGGAAATCAAGGTTTAATCCACTAGGACGTCCTTTCTACTCTTTTGTAGCCTTGATGGGCCCCAACTTAATTGTTAAACTAGAAATTCTTCTTCCTGCGCTTTGGGTCCTAGCTCATGTCTGCTTCTAAATCAAGAGATTGAAATTGTAGAATCTACTACCCAGTCCCCCCTATTGATTAAAAGAGTTTGCAAGTGTCGTTTAAGGACTCACTAGAAAATATTGCCTCATTCTTAAGAAGCATTAAAATTTATAAAATCAGTGTTGTGGGCATCCATGCATTGTTGAGTTTATTTTAGAAGCAAACATGCATATATAAAAGAATATGGAAAATATAATATTTTTCCAAAAGTATTTGCATTAATTAAATAAATGCAATGTTTAAGTATAAATTGATTTAGATTGAATGGTAAAAATATTATAATTAAATAAGAGGATAGAGCATTTATCTCTAGAATTAATTATGGAATAAGATTACTAATGTCACATAAAATTTATTCATTACAATGTAGAAATTGATTGTTGTTGGTCTAATGAATGCTTCAAAGATTGTGTAGTCTAAAAATTATGTATAGTTCAATCTTGCACCCCTTGGGTTCAATTCTAATCCATGTGGATTCAATCTAATGCATGGAATTAAATTGTGCCATGTAAAGGTGATCTAATATCTAATGTTGCTTCAATAAATCTATTTGCCTTCATTCCTTTACTAGTTGAGCATAGTCAAGGTGGTGTTTATGTACACCTTAGGAGATTGCATAATCAATAGGGAACATGTTGTCCTAGGTTAATCCTTTTGTTGAGAAGGGTTAATGGTGATGAGGAATATCAAAGACAACATACACAAGCATGCAAATTGTCTATATGCAAATGATGTGATTCTATTTCTTTGTCCCTTTAGAAAATTAGAGTGTGCTCTAATGATTTCTCCTTGTTAATTTGTATGAATTGATTGATCATTGGATATCTTCATATACCAAAACATAGAAACTTCCCCACAACATGTCACACACATCTATGTGTTAAGTCAAATCATAATGGCTAGTAAGAAGGGGCAAGAATCTTTGTGGCTTGTAAATGAACATGAGAAATGAAATGATAATCCTGAGGTGAGGAGCAATTGCATTTAAGGTAAGTGCAAATGGGGTAAATTTGGCAAATATATTGAAAATGGTGTAAGTTGAAGTAAATGGAGACAGCTAACCTAAATAATGACATGATCCAAACCTAGCACAAGATTGAGCCATTTGTCGATATGTTATTACATTTAGGAAATTTGACCAAGATGGGCAAAAACTAAATGGGAAATGGCATGGTTATACAAATTTCACCATTACTTTTTCCCCACTTTTATTTTCATGGAAATCTAACATTAACATACATTTCAAAGAATATGGAATTTTTGTTGGCTATGCCCCTAGAATTGAAAATATCTTGGCTCAAATTTTCCCATGTATGCTAATTTTCCCTATGTTGATAACCAAGCTAAGATATTATTTAATGGGTCTCATTAAAAAACACTAACCTCTATGGTAATACCTCTTGAATCTATGACATGGACCATTGTGTTAATTCTCTTCATGTTGGCATCTCCTATGCTTCATATTTTATTTTGATTGTGGTTGGTTTAATATATCAGTGAGCTCACCTATGTGGTGTGCACTATGTGAAAGGAATGTTTTATTTATTGATTATTCAAAAAGTAAGTGGGCACCATGTTTGGGCTCCTCCAACACAACAAATAGAAGGTGATGAATTTGCAAATGTGTGGGTAGATTTGTGGAAATTATACAAGTGTGTCCACACCATTGGAAACCCTACATGTACTTTTGGCCCATGAATATCCAAAAGAATATTTCCCTACACCCTGTATATTAGAGGTTTCTGATGCAAATAGAATGCAATGGTGAGTACATGTGTGTAGGTGCATTTCATTGGGCCTTGGCAACCTATATGTTCTTGTTGAATTCTTGTTGTGCTAGGGAGGATGTTTATAGATGTTGGTGTGAATGCAGTATATTACCTAATTTGTTCAACATTAGGTCCTATTCACACTTGTCTAGTTAAGTTTACTTAGGGCATACTTAGGGCACACATAGGATAGTTATCTCTTTAGTCTCAAGTCATAAGATCAATACACTTGTCATAATCTTAATTTGTCCTATGTTTCACCTTGGCCTATATAACCAAGGTCTTTTCATCGTAATTGCATATTCATATATTGTATTGCATATTTGCATCCTTTATTAGAATCAATTTTTTTTTCATGTTGAGTCTCTCTTGTGCTTTCATTGAAGTTCCTAGATCTTGGGTGGCTATGTCCATAAGCAAATCTTGTATGGTATAGAGCATTCTATACCAACTCTTACATGTTATTAGAGATTGTAGTATTGTTCTATGTTACTCTTTTAAGAAATCTAGGTTGTAAATATTGCTTTCTCTTAAAAAGTTGAGTATGCTCTTCTCTTGCATTGAGTGATGACCTAGAGAACTAGAAAAAAAATGATAGAAATACTAGATTTGGGAGGGTTTTTTTTCTTTGTGGCTTTGTATTACAAATTCATGTTGGAGCATGCTACTGCAAACCTAAGCTCACCATTGAGTTTAGGGTGTTTAAGAAACCCAGTTTAACTCTTTGATTTGTCCAAATTAGACATTGGATTCTAAATCTACAAGAGTTTGAAGTCAGGAGGTGGTTGCCAGATTTAGAACGTAGCCAAATTTTTGGAGCATTTTAAGTCAAATTCAACTTTACCATCGTAGTCAAAATTCTTAAAGAACATAATGATCGATTGTCAACTCATCAAAATTAGACACTTTTGCCCCAGGGCTTCAAAAAAAAATTTCCCCTTCTTGGTTGTACGGATTGTAGAATCTTTTGTGCCAGAAGTATTTTAAAATATATTCTATTTTTTATTTAATTTTTTCAGAATTACAATAAAAAAATTATTTTTCATTGGTACAAAGAGACCAAGGGTGACAGTTTGCAAGACTATACCTTTTCCCTATACCTAATATTTAGTTGACTGGTGGCACCTTTAGGTATTAATTACAAGATTGGTAAACAATGGTGTGATAAGTAATAGTGAGGCTTGAAGGCAAATTTTAAAATATAAGTTGTTGCAAGCCTATTTATTTTTGGCTCTTTTATCATCCTTAAATCAATAATAAAATATTCATCCCATTCAAATGCTAAACTAAAAAAGATGAAGGAATTTTTTTAATTGTTATAAATAAGTATATAAAAAAAAAAATCCCAATAAATCAAGAGAAATAGTTCTTAACATAATAAAAAACTGATTTAATAGCACTAAATGTAATCACTATACCTAAAGTAGAGTTCAACCTCACTTCTAATGTCATCCATCTAACTAGCATTAAGAAAACGTGTAAAATACCACAGCAATAAATATTATGAAGGCATCTAATAGGACAAACATAAAAGATATGTAAATGATACCTACAATTACATTAAAAATTGTGTCCAATGGGACACTCTACATTCACAAATAATATGAATAGGTATCTAGAAAAGGTAACGAAACATGTTAGTGGAGGCTGATATGAAACATGTGACATAACTAAATGCATTCCTAAAATCCTTTGCAATTGCCAATAGAATTACATGGGAAGTAGTGACTTATTGGATGCTTTCCACCTTGACTTTACTATTTATTTGACATCTATCACCAGGGCCCGGAATTCATGACACTACTTGAATTCTATACATTGTCCATTGGATGAATGTTTTACTTCATTTTCTAGGAACCTTTCATTGTAAATCAAGACAAAGAGATCGCATGAGGATTTGCATTCACACACAAATTAAATTATTTGGGAGTCTCACGTGTGAACACAAAACTGTCCTGGCAAAAGATCTCAGAGACTCTTTTCTTTTTTTTTTGCATGTCACACTTTGTGAGGAGGTGTGAACTCAATAAAAAAGGTTGTAAAAAGGTTTTATCTTTAGCAAAGTTACTTTTGAGACGTAATCAAGTACAAAAGTAAACATGTTAATAATAGAGGAGGAAAATGGTTTCAAGTGGGGAAGGTAAAAACATGAAATTATAATATGTAAAAGCATAATAAGTAGTAAAAGTACCAAAGGTGCTATCAAATGGTCCAAAGGCACAAATATTTATAGGCCTGTCATTAGATAGTATTCATTTATATTTTAATTTGAATTGTGTGTGAAATTTAATTTTTGCATTCACTTTGTGTCATGTGGGTGTTTGCACTTTAACATGTGTTATAAATTTGGCACTCACTTTATGAGTGTGTTTTTAGTTTGGAATGTTGGAACCTAAGTGTTTATGCATTCTTGTACTAAATTTGTGTGAGTGAATTATGTTTGAACATTCATATATTCACTTTTTGTTTATGTAAATTGTGTGTACATGTGGGAAATTTAATTTAGGAATTCACTTTGTGGTTTGTTTGTGTGTGTTTATGTGATGCCTCGTCATGCAACCCTAGAGTGCTAGATTGAAAAGCAACAATAAAACAATTTTTTTTCTGAAACAAGGAAATGTATTAATCATTATAAATATCTGCACTAATAACAACATTGAATGAAAAAATCAACTAACACTTCTAGGGAACATAACCGCATCAGATAAAATTAAAACCGTACAAGAATCTGCATCTCAATGCAATAAAATAATGATACATCTTACATTATTTGGGATGAATAATTACAAATTCCAATACAAGATTACAAGACTGATTACATTGGTTTAGAAATAGTACAATAATGAAAGTATACAACAACTTGAGGATGAAGAACAAGACACTCCTACTCTGATCTTGAACCGAACATCCAAGAAGACCAATGGATAGCTCTACCTCCAAACCATGTGGAACCCTGAGGCCCACCCCACCGAGCCAGGAGATAACAATGAGGTTCTGCTAGGTCAAGGTTACAACCAAGAGCACAATCACAAGATCTAGACTCCATGTAGACAAATAGGACAACAAGACTGCATAGACTCGACAGTACTCAACAAGACAACTCAAAACATCAAGCTAAGATCAATCAAGAAGACAACTCTACACTCCAGAGGTAACAACAAAGATAAAATAAAGAAGTAACTAAATTGCATAAGGAGATTATCATCGCATGGTCCTAGAATGGATTACCTAGGTTATCTCTCACCAGAAGCCAGCCCCCATCTATGGTTACCCTGGCAGCCTCTCTCTAGGCACCAGCCCCATAGAGTGACACATGCAGAGCCAACATGTCCTCTCATGGAGACAAGGAGGTCGGCCTTGCCAACCAGGCCTTCTCATCCCATCCGTAGCCTATGAGAGAACTTAAGCCATGGGTGAGGTATCTTACTTAGCTTGTTATGTGTTTTACTACCCCAACCCTCCTAATTAAGTTATTAAGTTTCCACTTGCTTACAACGTCCATGGGGTTACCCAGGCAGCCTCTCACTAGGCAACAGCCCCACCATGAAAGCCACTCCCTTAGCATTCTTTGACCAATCATCCAAACCACAACATACAAGAATAAAGGTTACAAAATGATTTTGATCCATTACATATGTCATTCACTTGGCCACAACAATACAATTCCCATTGCCCTCCTCAAGCTCAAACCATACATCATAAAATAGTAAGACACAAGTACCAATGCCAAAGACCAAACAGTTAGACCTCTGGAGTCAGTGACTAAGTTGTTTACCAAGTTACTACATCACCTTTTCCGTTAGAGAAACTAGGTTCCATGACCATGATTTATTTCAAGATCGACAAGGGGGTAAATAACTCAATACAACCTTAATATAAGTTGATAACATAACCAAATTTAGTCCCAAGGATGACTTCACACTATCACCAGACAAGGTTTGCATAATAAAATCATGACAACAAAAGGGTAAATACAAAATTACGATCTATACCCAAAGAGTTCTTACTTCCATGCAAATTAGCAATTATTACATTAACACTATAGCCAATAACCTTTACACATAGTTTATTAACAAGTTCCACATACTATACTTCCAAGAAATGATAATTTTCCTTTTGTTTCATAATCAACCAAGAATTCACTTAAAGATTTTACTCAAAGGTATAAGACAATCGTAATCATATGAAACCTATTCACGACTACACTAAGATGTAATCATGAATACTAACTTAGATCACAATGTAATACTATTCTACCTTACTATACTATAGAGCTCTAGTTATAAACTAATTTTAACAATAACATCATTCCTATCGAATTTCTACTCGAACAACTATTATACTATGGAGATGGTTCAGATAATAAGATTCTATTCTTGCTATGATTTACTTACAAACATCACATTAAATGGGACTGCATAACTAATAAATTCATTTTTCCCAAGCTATCAATTCTAGTGTAATAAATCATTCTAATATAAAAATTGTTTGGACACATTACCCACATTTCATTCTAATACAACTACTTGCCATATCCAAAGCATAAAGTAACATACATTGGTGGAATGTTAAATGTTTAGATCATACAATCTAAATTGGGTACTTAGTAATGATAATAAAATTATTACAAACCTAAGATTAAACTAACCTACACCTATAATATTAAGAGCATTCTAATAATTTAATGATAATTATTTTAAATTCCACAACATACAATAATTAAATAGCAACTCTCTCTATTACAAGAAAACTAATAGCTACTCCATTATTGAATTAGACATAAAGGAAACTTAACTGAATTACATTACTACCAAGACATAGTAAACTGATGTCATACAATTCTCAACGAGTTCTTTTGGAATCTTTCCAAAACCCACTAATTGCTAAACTTACATCTACAACACAAAAGGCTTTTAATGATAATACTACATGGAAATTGGGAACTAGATTACAGAGATTTAAAGATGAAGAGGAGACAACATGCCAAACAAAACAAATGAGTTATTCCTGAGAGATACTGTATGGCAATCAAGCAGGAAGAGTTCAGAAATTTAATTGAGAAAAGCTCAAGATTTCAAGTGTTGCAGAGCCAGAGTGATAGAAGACTAAGGGTAGAAGAAGTTTCAGATAGAGGCCAAGATAAATGGAAGAGTGGGGAGGCCTTACGGTGGCAACAGGCAGAAGTGATTACAACATTCAATAAAAATTGTCATCAGCACTCAACGTTTTGGTAAGGGTTGACCCTACAGTCCCCATGAGCAATTTTGGTTGGTTGAATTTCTTTCTTGGTATAACATTTAGGAGAAGCAAGTTAAGAACGGCCCAACCAAGATGTGCCATGAGTTGACCAATATTCACTGAAGATGTAATTGCTAAAAAGGTTCTTGTCAGCAAAACTCAGAAGAATATATTAGAAATTAAAGCTTGGAAAGAAAACATTGGAATCCATTTTGAAATGGATGGAGGGTGACACATAGAGTACAATCCCTGAGATTCACCTCCAGACCAAAGGAATTTAACACCAACTAATGATTGAATTGCATGCAGGAAAATAAAATTATACCAAGATAAGGATGGCAAGGAAATTGGTTTGACACAAAGGTCTAAGAGGGTTACAAGATTCTATTAAAAGAATAGGTAAGTGAAATTGATTTGATTAATTCAAAGGTTCATAATATTTTGCCATACTGTAGTTTCTTCCAGAAGTTACATTGATTACTGACTGAGACTAAATAAGCTCTCTCTTAAAGATTGCATGTGCCTCAACAATTTTAATGTGGGCTACTACAAGGGGTTAAAAGAATGATGCAGGAAATGATTAAAAACTCATGGATTAAGTCAGAGGAGAGAAATGTTGCAAAATTAGGAGAATTTAAAATTGATCTACAGGTGAAGGCTACAGTTAAACCATTTGAGAAAGAGGTTGAGGTTGAAGAGATTATTTGAAGATTTAAAGTTTTACCAAACCTTCCAAAGAGCAACCAACAAAAGAAAGGAGTTTACAAACATGACAAGGGTGAATAATAGATCGATTCCATGCCAGAATAACCATCAACAAGTAATCTAATTCTTCAGAGCAAACAAAGACAAAGAAAATACAGAAAATTAGAAGACATACCCGTATAACTCACAGTCTAGAATTGAATCCTCTTTTAGAAATTCCCCTTATTTTTCCCATGCAATTCTCAAAAAACCTCCCTTCCAAGAAAACTTCCCCTAAACCCCAAAATAACTTCAGACATAAAAACTCACCAAAACCTCCTCTAAGACCCAAAATAGACAACAACCATTAATTCCAGAAACCCCCAAATCTGATACACAATCCCCTTCATCAAGAGAACTTTGAAATTTTACTTAACATAGAATTTTCCATTTCTCCAATAGATACGACAACTGGTCAATAATAAATGATTATTCAAAAATCATTAAACTAGCATCCAATACTTTTTTTCAAAATACGATATACTAATTAATCATATTAACTTATGACATAGATACCAATAAAATCATAACATATTCCATTTAATCTATATTGGAATTTATTTAAATAATATTCCAATTTAAGCAAAATACTATAAAATTTGACAAGCTATTAAATATTCTTAATACCACATTACCTCATTATGCATGACCCAGATACATAGGGGTAACTACCTAAACTCAACAGTAACAATCAAACCACATGATGACTAACCAACTAAAGGTTGAACTGACCTAGGATATAAACCTCATGTTATCTCTGTCAACATTATCCATGGTGTAGGGCCCACTTAGACTTGCTAAGTCAGGTGGAGTCGAGGCTTAGTACCTGCAACCTAAAACCAATGAGTTGTATATGATCAACTGAATATATATATATATCAACACACACCAAGACAGAGAATCCCGGTGTAGTAGGGTGCTCGATCTGAGCAGTACTATGCCATCCCCACTCTGAAACAAGACTATAACTATTTCTATTTAAAATCAGATGCATAAACATGATATTATCAAACCATCACTAAACATGTCCATAACATCATAATTGGAAAAACAACAATGTCATCATAAAATCATTCCACATGTCAGAATTAGATTAGTCGAATATAATCTATCACAATCAGAATAAGTATAAACCATAGTCTCAATAGCTCAAATGTCTCAAAACTGTCTGGATGCAAAGAAAAAGCTAACAACTGTCTCAGATCAAGCAGAGAGTAATATAAAACTAACAACTATCACAAGCCAAAAATGAGGGGGCATTACATCCTCCCCCTAGAGTCAGGCTTACTCCTGGAAGCTTGGAAACAAATAGGGGTATAGCTCTCTCATCCTAGAAGCATCCTCCCAGGTAGTAGAAGTCTCGTGATTAGGATCCCACTGGACCTTGACCTGCTCCATGTCTCTGCCCCTGAGAGCAAGTCTCTTGTGTTGCAGCTCACACACAATCTCCAAAGAAGGCTGCCTGTCCTCTAACTGCGGTCTCCAAGGCTGTCCTCTAATTCTCAATCATTGTGAACACTCTATGAGATCTCCCTGCATCACCTACGGTTGTCTCCGAAGCTACCAGTCTCTGACCAAAACATGAAGTGTTCCTTTGTGGACATTGCCTGGCTATATGGTCGTGCTGTCCACAAGAGAAACATCCTGAGCCTCTACCTAAACCTCTGCCACCCAAAGAAGCATTAGACTGCTGAAAATATCTCTACTTACGGTAGACTGCGTACTCTGAGCTAGTTAATCGAAGAGATTAATCTTATTACGTTGTCAAGATCTGTCCTTCTTAGACTGAAAACTATTACCTTGTCGAGGCTGAGTGTTCTTTGGTTGTGACTGAGAACACTGCTATTGCTGTTGCTCGCCTTTGTTGGGTGCATGATGGTCTCTTGAAGAGCTAGCTACCTAAGACTGACCATCAACACCTACAGAAGGTACACTATTAATGGGCACACCTGTATGCCCACCGAGTACCATAGCCAAATTCTCCTCCACTAATTGGGCTTTCTCCACTATGACCTCCATAGACTTAGGTTTGAATACACGAATGGCTCCACTGATCCAGGCATTTAGTCCCCTAATAAAATGTTGCACCAACATAGACTTGTCATCACCGATACCTGCATACTGCTTGAGCTCATAAAATCTACGCTCATATTGCTCAACTAACATCATCAGCTTGACGTTGCTTCTAATGATCAAATAGAAAATGAGCCTTGAATCTCTTTAAGAACAACTCCCAAGACACAGTGCTAATGTCCAAATGCAGCTTCTGCTCCTCTAACTGCCACAAAGTCAAAGAAAACCCTCAAAGATGCAAAATAGCACATCTGGATTTGGTGTTGCTGCCATAAGGATGCATGGTGAAACACCTACCTAAGTCCAACAACCAAGTCTCTGCCTCAATACCTCTACCAGCTCCATCAAAGATGGGAGGGCATGCCCTCAGAAGATCTCTCATATGGTTGGCTAGTGTGGCCTCCTGCTCAGCTGTCAACTCTCTACACCTGGGTGATCTCTCTCTCTCTCTCTCTCTCTCTCTCTCTCTCTCTCTCTCTCTCTCTCTCTCCTGAGGCTCCAGCTGGTCTACCTCCTGACCCCCTCTAGGTTGCTCAACCTCCTGTCTAGGACCTAATCGATCAAGAGCCTCCTCAAGTAATTGTCATAACTGGGCTCCCTCAGGTTGGCCCTGACCCTCCATATTCTGACCCTCGCCTTCATAGGCACTCTCATGAGGAGAACTAGGAGGAGGTATACCGCCACCACCTCTCCCACGACCCCTACCTCTGCCACGACATCAACCCCTACCTCTAGGCATCTATCCATAACAACAAAAGATGATTGATTACACAAAAAAAGAAAAACAACAGTTAATCTACATAGTTTAAGCACTAGGTCACATAATGGGCTCAATTATAACCAGAGTACCCAGTGTTTAAACTTGGCTCTGATACCAAATGTGATGCTCCGTCATGCAACCCTAGAGTGCTAGACTAAAAAGCAACAATAAAACAATTTTTTTTTGAAACAATGAAATGCATTAATCATTATAAATATCTACACTAATAACAACATGGAATGAAAAGATCAACTAACACTTCTAGGGGACATAACTGCATCAGATAAAATTAAAACCATACAAGAATCTACATCTCAATGCAACAGATAATAATACATTTTACATTATCTGGGATGAATAATTATGAATTCCAATACAAGATTACAAGCCTGATTACATTAGTTTACAAATAGTACAATAATGAAAGTATACAACAACTTGAAGATGAAGAACAAGCTAGAACTAGAACACTCCTACTCTGATCTCAAACTGAACATTTGAGAAGACTAATGGATAGCTCTACCTCCCAACCATGTGGAACCCTGAGGCCCACCCCACCAAGATAGGAGATAACAATGAGGTTCTGCTAGGTCAAGGTTACAACGACGAATACAATCACAAGATCTAGACTCCATGCAGACAAACAGGATAACAAGACTGCACAGACCCAACAATACTCAACAAGATAACTCAAAACATAAAGCTAAGATCAATCAAGAAGACAAGTCTACACTCCAGAGGTAACAACAAAGATAAAATAAAGAAGTAACTAAATTGCATAAGGAGAGTGTCATCGCATGGTCCTAGCATGGGTTACCCAGGCTATCTCTCACCAAAAGCTGGCCCCCATCTATAGTTACCCTGGCAGCCTCTCTCTAGGCACCAACCCTATAGGGTGACACATGTGGAGCCGACATGTCGTCTCATGGAGACAAGGAGGTTGGCCTTGCCAACCAGGACTTCTCATGCCATCCTTAGCCTATGAGAGCACTCAAGGCATGGGTGAGGTATCTTACTTAGCTTGTTATGTGCTTTACTACCCTAACCCTCCTAATTAAGTTACTAAGTTTCCACTTGCTTACAACTTCCATGAGGTTACCCAGGTGGCCTCTCACTAGGCACTAGCCCCACCATGAAAGCCACTCCCTTAGCATTCTCTGACCAATCATCCAAACCACAACATTCAAGAATAAAGGTTACAAAATGATTCTGATCCATTACATATGCCATTCACTTGGCCACAACAATACAATTCCCATTGCCCTCCTCAAGCTCAAACCATACATCATAAAATAGTAAGACACAAGTACCAATGCCGAAGACCAAATAGTTAAACCTCTGGAGTCGGTGACTAAGTTCTTTACCAGGTTACTACATCACCTTTCCCATTAGGGAAACTAGGTTCCACGACCATGATTTATTGCAAGATCGACAAGGGGGTAAATAACTCAATACAACCTTAATATAAGTTGATAACATAACCAAATTTAGTCCCAAGGATGACTTCACACTATCACTGGACAGGGTTTGCATAATAAAATCATGACAACAAAAGGGTAAATACAAAATTACAATCTATACGCAAAGAGTTCCAGAAGGGTAAATACAAAATTACAATCTATACCCAAAGTGTTCTTACTTCCATGCATTAGCAATAAATACATTAACACTATAGCCAATAACCTTTACACATAGTTTATTAACAAGTTCCACATACTATACTTCCAAGAAACGATAATTTTCCTTTTGTTTCATAATCAACCAAGGATTCACTTAAAGATTTTACTCAAAGGTATAAGACATTCATAATCATATGAAACCTATTCACGACTACACTAAGATGTAATCATGAATACTAACTTAGATCACAATGTAATACTATTCTACCTTACTATACTATACAACTCTAGTTATAAACTACTTCTAAGAATAACATCATTCCTATAGAATTGCTACTTGAACAACTATTACACCATGGAGATGGTTTGGATAATAAAATTCTATTCTTTCTATGATTTACTTACAAACATCATGTTACACAGGATTGCATAACTAATAAATTCATTTTTACCAAGTATGACTAATAGATAATTATCAAGCTATCAATTCTAGTGTAATAAATCATTCTAATATAAAAACTGTTTAGACACATTACCCACATTTTGTTCTAATACAACTACTTGCCATATCGAAAGCATAAAGTAACATACATTGGTGGAATGTTAAATGTTTAGAGCACACAATCTAAATTGGGTACTTAGTAATGCTAATAAAATTATTACAACCCTAAGATTAAACTTACTTACACCTATAATATTAAGAGCATTCTAATAATAATGATAATTATTTTAAATTCCACAACATACAATAATTAAATAGCAACTCTCTCTATTACAAGAAAACTAATAGCTACTCCATTATCTAATTAGACATAAAGGAAACTTAACTAAATTACATTACTACCAAGACATAGTAAACTGATGTCATACAATTCTCAACGAGTTCTTTTGGAAGCTTTCCAAAACCCACTAATTACTAAACTTCCATCTGCAACATAAAAGGCTTTTAAAGATAATACTACATGGAAAATGGGAACCAGATTTTAGAGATTTAAAGATGAAGAGGAGACAATGTGCCAAACAAAACAAATGAGTTATTCCTGAGAGATACATTATGGCGGTCAAGCAGGGAGATTTTAGAAATTTAATTAAGAAAAGCTCAAGATTTCAAGCGTTGTAGAGCCAAAGTGATAGAAGACTAAGGGTAGAAGAAGTTTCAGACAAAGGCCAAGATAAATGGAAGAGTGGGGAGGCCGTATGACAACGGTAGGCATAAGTGATTACAACATTCTACAAAAATTAGTATCAGCACTTAACGATTTGTTAAGGGTCGACCATACAGTCCCCATGAGCAATTTTGGTTGGTTAAATTTTATTCGTGGTATAATGTTTAGGAGAAGCAAGTTAAGAATGGCCCAACCAAGATGTGCCATGAGTCGACCAATATTCACTGAAGATGTAATTGCTAAAAAGGTCCTTATTAGCAAAACTCAGAAGAATATATTAGAAATTAAAGCTTGGAAAGAAAACATTGGAATCCATTTTGAAATGGATGGAGGGTGACACATAGAGTACAGTCCCTGAGATTCACCTCTAGACCAAAGGAATTTAACACCAACCAATGATTGAATTTCATGCAGGAAAATAAAATTATACTGAGATAAGGATGGCAAGGAAATTTGTTTGACACAAGGGTCTAAGAGGGTTACAAGATTCTATTAAAAGAATAGGTAAGTGAAATTGATTTGATTAATTTGAAGGTGCATAATATTTTGCCATACCGTGGTTTCTTCCAAAAGTTACATTGATTGCTGACTAAGCCTAAGTAAGCTCTCTCTTAAAGATTGCATGTGCCTCAACAATTTTAATGTGGGCTACTACAAGGGGTTAAAAGAATGATGCAGGAAATGATTAAAAACTTATGGATTAAGTCAGAGGAGAGAAATGTCGCAAAATTAGGAGAAGTTCAAATTGATCTACAAGTGAAGGCTACAGTTAAACTATTTGAGAAAGAGGTTGAGGTTGAAGAGATTATTTGTAGATTTAAAGTTTTACCAAACCTTCCAAAGAGCAACCAACAAAAGCAAGGAGTTTATGAACATGACAAGGGTGAATAACAGATCGATTCCATGCCAGAATAACCATCAACAAGTAATCTAATTCTTCAGAGAAAACAAAGACAAATAAAATATAGAAATTTACTAGACATACCCGTACAGCTCACCCTCCATAATTGAATCCTCTTTCAGAACTTCCCCTTCTTTTTCCCAAGCAATCCTTAGAAAACCTCCTTTCTAAGAAAACTTCCCTGAACCAAAAATAACTTTAGACATAAAAACCCACCAAAACCTCCTCCGAGACCCAAAATAGACAACAATCAATAATTCCAGAAACCCCCAAATCTAATACACAATCCCCTTCATCAAGAGAAATTTGAAATTTTATTTAACATAGAATTTTTTGTTTCTCCAATAGATACGACAACTAGCCAACGATAAATGATTATTCAAAAACCATTAAACTAGCATCCAATACTTTTTTTCAAAATACGATATACTAATTAATCATATTAACTTATGACATAGATACTAATAAAATCATAACATATTCCATTTAATCTATATTGGAATTTATTTAAATAATATTCCAATTTAAGAAAAATACTATAATATTTGACAAGCTATTAAATATTCTTAATACCACATTACCTCATTATGCATGACCCAGATACACAGAGATAACTACCCAAACTCGACAGTAACAATCAAACCACACGACAACTAACCAACTGGAGGTTGAACTGACCTAGGATATAAACCTCATGTTATTTCTGTCAACATTATCCATGGTGTAGGGCCTGCTCAGACCTACTAAGTCAAGTGGACTCGAGGCCCGGTACCTGCAACCTACATGAAAACCAGTGAGTTGTATATGATCAACTGAATATGTATATATCAACACACACCGAGACAGAGAATCACAGCTTAGTAGGGTGCTCGATCTGAGCAGTACTACACTGTCCCCACTCCGAAACAAGACTATAACTATTTCTATTTAAAATTAGATGCATAAACATGATATTATAAAACCATCACTAAACATGTCCATAACATCATAACAGGAAAAATAACAATGTCATCATAAAATCATTCCACATGTCAGAATTAGATCAGTTGAATATAATCTATCACAATCAGAATAACCATAAACCATAGTCCCAATAGCTCAAATGTCTCAGAACTATCTGGAAGCAAAGAAAAAGCTAACAACTATCTCAGATCAAGTAGAGAGTAATATAAAACTAACAACTATCTCAAGCAAAAAGTGAGGGGGCATTACAGTTTAAAAATTAATTTTTGTATTCACTTGTGTGGTATGTGTGTTTGAACGAACTTTAGCATTTGTTGTGTGTGTATGAGCTTGAAAGAACTTTGACATTTAGTTTTTCTTTGTTTATGAATGAACTTAAACTATCACATTTTCTGGAGTGAATGAACTTCAACTATCAGATTTTGTGGGTGTATGAACAAACTTTGATGTTCACTTTGTGTAGTCTAATGCAATTGAAAGATTTGACATTTTTTTTTTTTTGTGCACAAATGAACCTTGGGTATCATTTTGTGTAGAGTATATTAATTAACTTTGATGTTCACTTTATGTGGAATGTGCTTGAAAGAACTAACATTTTTTTTTTGTGTGTGTGTGCACAAATGAACTTTGGCTATCATTTTTTGTGATGTGTGAATATACTTTGATTTTCACTTTATGTGGAATGTGTCTATAGACAAACTTCAATAATGTTCATTGTGATTCTTTGTGTATTTGAATGAATTTTGGCTTTCATTGTGTGTGTGTGTGAATAAAATTCAACATTCATTGTGTGCATGTTTTAAAGTTAACTTTGGCATTCACTTCATGTGAAGTGTGTTTGTGTGTGTGTGTGTGTTTTTTTGAAAGTTAATTCTATCATTCAGCTTGTGTGAAGTATGTGCCTGCGTATTTGAATGAAATGTACCTATGTATTTGAATGATGTTCACTTTGTGTCAAGTGTATGTGTGTGTGAATGAACTTAGGATTTCATTGTGTGTGAACTTTCACATTCACTTTCTATGTGAACTATAGGCACATTGGCATTAGATTTTGTAAAAGTGTAGAGATGACTTGCCTTGTAGTTTATTTTGATAGAATTTTGTTTCAAAATCCCCACGGTTTATTTTTTTATACAAGGCAAGGTGTGTGTGATCTACGAGGTGAGCGTGAAGACCAATTTCTAAATTTTTGGTTGGAAAATCAAAGGTAGCAATTGAGACTCAATCCCTTTATTGTTTGGGAGAGCTAGATGTTCAATGCTATTATATCTCCTATTGCTTATTACCTATACATATATCACATCATATTATGTTTCTTCTGCAAAGAAGTATACCTAGATATAACCACTACAACACTCCTAAAATGTTTAACAGTAAACACCATCCTATGCATTGGGTCAAATTTTAAAATCAAAATTCATTTAAATTTAACCTTGAGATTGAGATGGAGATGAAAATAATACCTCCAACATATTTCCAATGTTGATCACAAGAGCCCTAGGAATGGGTTGAACACTAACCCATTCTTCACCCTTGCGTATATGTAATCCTCTTATTTCCTCATCCTATAACAATATAGTTATGTATGATAAAACTGAGTGCGAGGATATTCCTAACACAAGATCAGGCCTTTGACACTTTGGATAATAGTTCTTTCGAATTCCTTGCAACCACTTTCCTTCAAGATTAATAAAATTTTTAGCCTCAACACCCGAGAGTCTTTGCTATTCGATTAAATAGATTATCTGAGAGCCTTTAGAGTTCAATGCAAAACTCATTTAAGCACCATTCACATGAAAACTCACAAGTGAATTACAAGACATAATTAGGAGAATTTAGCCTTATCCAGTAGGATGTCAATGCTTGATCTACCATCCAATGGTTTCATATTTTGGATCCAACAATGAATTGCTTAACTCTTTAACGAAAACACAAGCTATATTTAATCAATTTCCTATAATAGTAAGATCACAACTCATAACTTGACCACTTTGTCATGCGCAAATAAATGTTTATTTTATAATCTTGATAAGATCCTAAAGTTATCATTTACAAATTTCTATAGAAGACAAAATTTAAATTAAGTATCCTTTCTATAACAAATCAATCTAAAAATAATCTATTGCTTTATTTCAAAAAAATCTCTAAACAAAATCATTCTAAAAGTAATCTATTTCTTTGTTTTCAAAATCTATAAACAAAGTCATTCTAAAAAAATATATTTCTTTATTTTCAAAACATATAGAATACTTTCTTTAAATATAAGGAAGAAATTCTTATTAGGAAGAAATTCTTATTAAATTAAATATTAGAAAGGTAAGATTCCCTTTTAAGGAAGAAAAAAGTTCCTATTAAAAGAAATACTAAAGACAAACGATTTTAATAAAAGAGTTACCATCTAAAGAATTAAAGTACATGACTTATAATATTAACACAAAATGTAAGGTAGGCTGTGAATGCTGAATACCCGAAGTAACCCAAGAAATATATACACTAAAATCATTGGTGATTAAATAATTAGTTAACACTAATTTCAGCTACAAAATAAGAGTATGCAAAAGCAAGCTTATAGTAAGGAACGACTACAAATGATTATAGATAACATGTGAGAAAAATCTCAATAGGCAAGCTAAACTTAGTGACTTTTATGGACATTCTATTTAGGACCCTGCTATTATAAAATAATATACCGTAAATATTATTACATCTAACCAAATATAAAAATACAATGAGAGTCCAATTATTATTTCAGAAGACATCACAATGATAAGATCTAGATAACGACATGCATAACAATGTGTCAATATCACTGAAGAAACTACCCATGACTACCAAATGTAAAATAAAACAAGGCTAAAAATGGACACTCAACATGATTTTAAGAAACAGTTAATAGAAAAACCTAAAGGAATTCCACCCATATTAAATAAATTATAGACTGTACGAAAAGATCTAAGCGCCAATATTGGCAAGCGAATCATTCCAAACTTAGAACCAAAAGAAAATATGGCAGTATCATCTTACTTTCTTGAGTGACAAAACAAAGACTAAGAAAAAAGTACATGAACATTCATCAAGAATAATGGGGTAGTTATTTGACAAATAATAAAGTTTAGAATACTCTAAAGGATATAAATGCAAAAATAAGAAGCACAGATAAGGCACTTGAACTATTTGGTGGTTTGCCTCAAGAGAGTATCTCATGGAATGCAATGATCGTAGGATACCACAAAATGGATTTGTTATTAAATGCATTTGAAACTTTTAAGCTAATGCAATTGGTAGGTGTTAAGCCAACTTCCTTAATCTTTATATGTGCCATGATGGGAGCTTTGATAGACAAATAAAATAGTAGGAAATGATCTAGTAGACATGTATGCCAAATGTGAAAACATGTACAAGGCATGCAAACTATTTGTTAGAATGCCTCAAAGAGATCTCATCTGATAAATTGCAATGATTGTAGGATTTGTACAAAATGGATTTGTTGAATAGGTGATACCAAATTAGAAATCCAATATTCAACATAATAGCATTATAAATCTACCATAAGGAAAAATAAATAGTTTCTATTTACAAAAGAGATAATATCCTCATAAAGAAACATTATAGCTTCTAAAATAGTGTAATCAGATTGCTTAATAGTTAGATAAATACTAAAATAATTTAACTTTAGTAAGATCAATAGATTTCATGGATAAACACATAAATGATCTATCGAGATGGTTTTAAATCAACAAGAAAATGCAATTGGTGGACATAGCGCCATAATCCAATTATTTAGAAGATTGATACAACATTGGTGAAATTGGTAGAGATAATTGAAAAGTGCGAACCATAATCAGTGTTTTAAATAGGTTCAATTCCTTTTGAAATTAATTGGTGATGCTAAAAGAAGTAATCTAAAAATAGCTTGCACTACAACAGATCTGCATTAAAGTGAAGGGACAACCATCAAGAAAAATAGAAAAGAAACTTCAATCAGACATTTCAATTACAAGAGCCCTAGCAGTCATGCATGCTCACAAATGTCTCACAATAAGGTCAACAAGGATTCAATGTAAAGCGGGAAATACACAAACAAAGAAATTTACAAGGATGCTCTAATAATCATGGAATTAACGAAGCACACTATAACACATCCTAACATTGAAATATATACTTGTGTTTCTAGGCATAATCAACCGTGCAAGTTTAGCGGATAGAGTTGCACATACTAGTGAATAAACGGTTACAATGTCCACACAAAAATAGTCAAAGCTTTTAAAATCTGATCACTAGTGATCTACAAACATTGTTGGTTTTAATATACCTGATAGAACTCAAACCCTTGGAAGTTCTCCAAACCAATCAACCCTAAATTTTCTGTCTAATTTTATTTTCCTTCACTTCTACTGACATTTCCCATCCTAGTTCAAGTCTCATGTGATAAAATTGCATTGACATAATTGATTTTTGGCAGCCCCAATCAGCTATTTCTTTCAACCAAATCTTCTTGCAATTACAACAGATAGGTGGTGATTAAAACCCCTAGCTTCCCGCAACAGTCATGATTTTTTTTGGTATCTAGAAGCCTCCATCGGCAATTCATCCAACCTGTGAAATCCTTCCCCCAGAAAAATGCAGTAATTACATATATCCCACTACTTCACTATCTCACTTAAATGTAATGATCAAGATGACTCTTCCACTTCCCATTCCATCACCCTTAATCTCATGATCTAAAAATAAGTTAAAATAATTCTAGAACATAAATTATGATTTCTAATATAATATTAAATCTATTAATTACATACAAAAAAAATGAAGGACTACCAAATCAAAAAGTTTTTTTGGATGACAAATTTTTTATTTTAAATTTTTGGACAACCAAATAATGGGACTACCAAATTTTTGGCAGTTACAAGATGTGTGCACATATAGAATGGCCTATCGGCCAAAATATGATATAATTAGAAGGTTAGAGTGCAAATTAGAAATATAAGCATTAATATGTAATCTAGGGAGATGTTCATGAATCACTGAATGGATCTAGGAAGATCATAAGCATCCTTTAAAGATCATCATCCCAACATATGTCATCATACTTCTCTTCATTCATTTTGCATTTTAGTGCAGGAGCACCTACCACAAGGTGGCCTCTGTGAGGCATTTAAGTTTATGTTTGTTTAGAAAATCATGTTTGCATTGTAATAAGGTCTATTTGACCAATGCATTTTCATTTCAGTTTGTATCTAGGTTCATTTTGTAAGTCCCAAGTGACTTAGGGGACTTTTGTCAAATTGTAACCACATAATGCCAAAAATAGGCAGTAGGGTAGTTGGAGGCTATTTAAAACAGTTGTCTCCCAGCTACTTGGATTGGCCTCCCAGCTGCTTGGAGTCAGTTTGGTACTACTCAGGGTGAGTTTATAAACCCAAAGGATTGAACCAAATGCATATATCATTATCATTGTAATCAGATCGAAGACGAGATTGAGTGTAACTACGCATTATGTTAAGGAGAAATCAAATTATTCTGTGTCGTCAATTTGTTTTCTGTTCTCTGTAGATACTTTGCATAGTTGTAGATTTCTTTTCCTGTCTATGTTTTCCCATTGTTGCAATATGTCGATATGAAGCATTCCACTGACAAGATTTCTATCGAAATCAGTGGAATGGCTTCATTGTACCATATTCATTTGTTTCCAATTTTGTTTCATGGTTCGATGGTGCAGATGTTCTAGACTGAGGAGTGTGTACAATAGCATGCCCTAGCATCTCTATGTGCTAGGCATAGAGTGTAGACCAGACTGTGTGAGAGTGGAAAACCCTAACAGTGTATCATTGTGTCGCTGTGTTGGTTCATCAGTGCATCGGCATAAGTTGATAAGCATTGGCCAAAGAGGATAGTCACACCAAAGATAATGCCATCGGGGCATCGGGAGACAAGTTCGAAGCTCTACCGACAGTTGCATCTAACCAGTGGAAAAGTTGTTACGGTTAAGGCAAGGAGGATCTAATTGTCATTAGGGAGAGTTGTGAGATCAGAGAGTTAAGGTCGAAGGCAACCAATGGTATTGTTCTTGCCGATAGTCAGGGGAAATAGTGACAAGTTTGCATTTCCTGCTGTGCGCTCCCCATCATATTGGTATCAGAGCTAGCGAAAGCTCTAGGTGGAGGTGTTGTGTATTTGATTTTCTGAAGGTAGATGAATCCTATTCCTATAGTGTGTGGGCAGACAATAATGAGGTTTGTCATGACCATTCACCAATAGAGATTTAGTTGGAAGAGGGTGCAGAGTGAAGCCACTGTGAGAGAGAGTGGTAGTGCATCTCCAAGATCTGATGTTGGATGAGAGGAATGGGTCTGTGAAGCAGCATGTAGGATGGACAGCTGATTGAGCATTATGTTTAGTCAAATTGAGGATTTGTATAAGTGTTGGCATTGTCTATGAATGTTTATGTTAGACAGAGAAAGTGAAGGAGAGGCTAGTGATATGCCTCCAAAGGGGATGACCACCGAAGTGGTCAAGAAATTTCAAGAGATGGAAGAGATGATCAAAACTGGAGTCAGGGAAGCACTCTAGGCAAAATTAAAGGCAATGAAGATAGGAAAAAGGATAGAGGAAGATTTAGATGAAGAAGAAGAGAAAGAGGAAGAAGCAGAAGAACAAGAAGAGGCAAAGATACCAGCTGAACAAAAGAAATTTCTAGAAGCCATCAAGGCAATTGGCAAGGACTCTTCAGAGGCTCAGATAGATATCCCCATGTTCAGTGGAAAGATGAATGCTGAGGAAGTCATGGAGTGGATTGAGGCTCTAAACAACTACAAATACAAGGAAGTTCCTGAAAGTAAGAGGGTTAAGTTTGCAAAAACTAAACTCAAAGGTGTTGCCCTTACATGGTGGAATTACACCCAAGGAGAGAGGGTAAAGAATGGGAAAAGTATGATATCTTTGTGGAGTAGAATGCTGGAGAAGAACAAGTCCCAGTTCCTTCCATCTGACTATGAGGTGCAGATTTATAGGAAAATGCAGAACCTCAAGCAAAAAGATATGGATGTGGCTACTTACACCGAGGAGTTTCACAAATACACTCTTCGTTGTGAGTATATGGAGGATGAAAAAGCTAAGGTAGCAAGGTATTTAAATGGTTTGAGGATCAATATTCAAGATGAGATAAGTTTGTTTACTCTTGAAACCGTGGAAAAATGCTTTCAAGTAGCATTAAGAGCTGAAGAGAAGCTAAAGAGGAAAGGTGAGCAGCAGAGTAGAGGAAGAGGTGACAGAAATTTTAGAGGTAGTTTTGGAGGAAGAAGTCCTAATTAGAGGCCTAGTGGTGAGTCTAGCCAAGAAGAGCAAGTTGGAGACTCAAGTAGCAGAGGAGGCTACCGAGGAAGAAGGCCAAATGGATTAGGTAGAGAATCTAAGTTCTCCAACAAGAGATGTTATAACTACAATCAGATAGGGCACCTGGCCTATAAGTGTCCAGAGAAGGCCTCAACTTCTCATGGCAATGAGAGGAGAGCCACATTGACTCAAGAGGATGGAGGGAGTGTGACATCTCCTAAAGTAAATTTAGCATCATAAGTGGGTGAAAGTCTGATGATCAAGAGGACATTGCTCAAAGGGCAAGTGAAGATTGAACCATCACAGAGGAAGGATCAATTGCAATAGCAAAGGTAAAATATGCAAGGTAGTCATAGATTCTGGTTCAACAGATAATATGGTGTCTAAGGAAATGGTGGATAAATTGAAAATAGAAAGGATTCCTCATCAAACTCCTTATAGGGCATCTTGGGTAAGTGACAGTCAATCACTTTTGGTAGCTGAGTAGGCATATGTTGATTTTCAGATTGGAGAATATAAGGAGAGAATTTTATGTGACATTTTTCCCATGGAGTGTCCTACTTTTAGGTAGGCCATGGAAATTTGATAGGCAAGCATTCTATGATGGATATGCTAACACATACACCATCAAGAAGGATGGAAAGACTTTTGTGATGATACCACTGTAGGAGGATACTGAAGCAAAGAAGGCAGCCAAGATCATTTTGATGGGTAAGAAAGAGTTTGTGCAGATCAATGAAGAAGAGACAAGGAAATTTGAGGATACCTCAAGGAGTGAGGTTACCAAAGATCACAGTTTGAAGGTGATTTTAGTTTTGAATGATGGAGATCAGATGGTAATGTCTGAGATGGATCAGAAGAATGTCAAAGAGCAGGTCTGCAAGTAGCCACAAGTTGATTGGAGAGAAAGAGATCCTATCATAGTAGGAATAGTTGTTTGTCCTCTAGAGCCAACAAGAGTTGGAAGGCAATCATATTCTACTATAGCAGTAGTACAAGAAGCATCAAACAAGGTTTTGAATGTAGGTGTTCAGGCAGAGATGATAGTAAGGAAAAATGGTGAACAAAGCCTGGGTTTGGTTGCAAGCACTCACTCATGGTAACGTGTCAGTAGATCGTGGGGAAGGCATGAAGTAGCAATGGATACAGGTGGTACAAGACAAGGACTCAACTCATAGGACATGAGTTCTTTTCAAGGTGGGGTGTATGGTGCAGTAGCACCTAACACAAGGTGGCCTCCGTGAGGCATTTAAGTTTATGTTTGTTTAGAAAATCATGTTTGCATTGTAATAAGGTCTATTTGACCAATGTATTTTCATTTCAGTCTGTATCTAGGTTCATTTTGTAAGTCCCAAGTGAATTAGGTGACTTTTGTCAAATTGTAACTGCATAATGCGAAAATATGCAGCAGGGGAGTTGGAGGCTATTTAAAATGGTTGTCTCCCAGCCACTTGGAGTTAGTTTGGTACTATTCAGGGTGAGTTTATAAACCCAGAGGATTGAACCAAATCCATATATCATTTTCATTGTAATCAGATCGAAGAGGAGATTGAGTGTAACCATGCATTGTGTTAAGGAGAAATCAAACTATTCTATGTCATCAATTTGTTTTCTGTTCTCTGTAAATACTTTACATAGCTGTAGATTTCTTTTCCTATATGTGTTTTCCCATTGTTGTAATATGTCGATATGAAGCATTCCATTGACAAGATTTCTATTGAAATAAGTGGAATGGCTTCATTGTACCATATTCGTTTGTTTCTAGTTTTATTTCATGGTTTGATGGTGCAGATGTTCTAGACTGAGAAGTGTGCACAATAGCATGCCCTAGCATCTCCATGTGCTAGGCGTAGAGTGTAGACTAGACTATGTGAGAGTGGAAAACCCTAACAACGTATCATTGTGTCGCTATGTTAGTTCATCGGTGCATCAGTGTAAGTTGATAAGCATTGGCCGAAGAGGATAGTCACACCAAAGATAATGCCATCGGGGCATCAGGAGACAAGTTCGAAGCTCTACCGACAGGGTGTGTCATGCTGACACAGTTACATCTAACTGGTAGAAAAGTTGTTACGGTTAAGGCGAGGAGGATCTAATCGTCATCGAGGAGAGTTGTGAGATCAGAGAGTTAAGGTCGAAGGTGACCGATGGTATTGTTCTTGCCGATAGTTAGGGGAAATAGTGGTAGGTCTATGTTTCCCACTGTGCATTCCCCATCACATTTTGTTCTTCATGATTTGTTTTTTCTATTACATGTGTTTCTTCTTGATAATCCTTTGTATTTTTACAAACACATTATCAATTAGTGGCACATTAGGAATTTCTTTTTTGACCCAATTTTCTTGCTTCTTTGATTGTGGTTGTGGATGAATATTTGGCATTTGGTTCACCACAACAATTTGATTTGGGATCCATGGTCTTTTGTGAATGTAGTTCTAAATTTTGTATCACTTTTATAGTTGTTTTTATTTCTTTCCTTAGTTCATAAATGATTTGTCCCTCATAATGATCTTTGGAAGACATACTTGTATTACCACCTTTTTGCTTGGTGATTGTAGGATTTTCAACTTGAGGTTCTTTAAGTATTGGCATATTTTCTTCAATAGCCCACCTCTTTTTAATTCCTTCTATTTGTTGTTTGAAAAATTTTATTTGATATATAGACAATTCTTTCTTTTATATGGAGACTCCCTAGGAGCATGAATGTAAGTGTCCAAAGTAAAATGGCTCAACTTAGTAAGAGGTTGGTATGAATCTCTATTGATCTTGATAACTTGATCTTCATGAATGAATTTTACACATTGATGCATAAGCATAGTACAACTCCTAAATATTCCAACCAAGGTCAGCCAAGTGAAAAAGGAAATCTATCAGAAGTAGTTACAACATGACATATCACGTGTACTTCCTTAGGTTTAAGTATAATTGGTTGTCTCAATCATATCAGACATTTTTAATGATACTCCTAAATGTGCATAGGATGTTCATTTCAAAGGATTAACTACCAAGTAGCCTTTCATACATGTGTTGTATTGATTGGTGGGATCTATGATTGTATCATTTGTTAAACATTAATATGTGATGGTTTTATTTTGGCTTCATGTATAGCTTTTATTGACCTTTATGTCTTTGGTTCATTGAAATTTTTTCCTCAACCTTCATGTGCCCTTGTTACAATTTCCTTGGTTGTATTTCTTATTATTTCTTTCATGGCAATCTCATTTGTAGAAGTTCAAAATGATGGTCAAAAGCATGCTTGTTAGTCATGCCTTTATCATTATGTTAAAAAATCACCTCCTAATATGGTGCCACTTTTTCTTGATTTTTTTTTCCATCGATTGATTATTACCAATTTGTATTGATCTATAGACTAGATGGGTTGGTAAAATGCTTATCTTCTGATCTACCACAATTATACACATCATCAGTCTAAGTGCATCCAACATGGAATACCTCTATGAAGGAATTATGACATATATGTTGTTGATTGGGCAACAATGAAATTGGCTCTCAATGAGGAAGTACATTTGGTATAGTGGAATGGGACTCCTTTTACCAATAGAACCCAAGGTAACATGGTAGCTTTTGAGTTGTTTCTAGAAAAGAAAGGAATGATTATTTAAGTAAAATCAAGAATATTCCTACAAAATGTATGTATTAATTCAACTCACAATTCAACAAAGCTTGAAAAAGATTCTAAGAAAACATGCATCCATCCCTAGGTTTTCCATTTTCATATTTCCTAAAATCTTTAGAATCTAAAATTTTAATCTTGATTTATATTTTGGGAGCTCAAACTCTTCTTGAATCATATCATTTGGCTATAAAGGATAATAAATATATAATAGCTACTAAAAATTTGCCTTCCATACCTCCAAGATCATTATTTCCTATAGGAAATAACTCTTGCCAAGATGTCCAAAGTAATAAAATTCATGCTCTTAGTTCACCTCCCACCCTCCCCATTGTGTTGCCAATCATAATGAGATAAATAAAGTAAAATTTTCATAGAATATCTCTCCCACAAGTTCATGGAGCTAAATATTTAGTCCATTGAACCGAGTGAGTAAGCTTTTATACCTCCATACCTTCTGGTCCACAACAAATTTTCTTGTATCCTCTTGTCAAAACATTACCTCTTTTTGTGCAATAAGTGAAAACCCCTATGATTGATAGATATATTCCTTATTCCTCTTTTATCCTAGTGCTTCTCAAGTCCATATTTGACCTTGTCAAGTGTTAAGGAATATGTTTTCTATCAAATTGACATAATGGATAGATGTAATGAGAAAACCAATGTCAAAAATAAAAAATGTAAGCAAGAGATTGTTTTTGCTCATACAAACTCTCCAACAGATCATGTGCATGTAAAATGTGTGAAATTAATTCCACCATTGAATGCTTTGCATTTTATCTCATTCAAATCCTTTTTAAATGCATTTATCAAGGACAATGATAAGACTTTGTATCTACCTCAGGGCATAAAACTTACATAAAGAAGGGAAAAAAAAGGAAAATTTCATGTAAAAAAGTGGTCCAATATTAAAGATCTCATAAAAATGAAGATATGGACAGATTCTTAGCTACTATAGAAGATGATCCTATGTATTTAACACAAACACATATTCGCTTTTCTTAGTTTGAGGAGCAAGCATGGCAAGAGAAAATTAATGACCCATCAAAGTTGTTGTGCCTTGCACACACACCCCATTTAACCTTTGGTAAATAGGGACCCACTCTTTTTCTTTCTTCCTTGTTGCCTTGATAGATCTATTTCTGTTAGCATTTTTCCTTTTGCACTCTAGAGTCTCAACACCAAGCTAGTAATAGTTTTGGAAAGTCTTTGAGAGGTTCAAGTCATGTGGTAAGTCATTTACATAAGTTTTATTATGTTTTCAGTGAGGAATTCAAGTTTTAAGAACCTTCATGGGTTTGCAATATTTTCAAGGGCTTGAGTATTTCTGACTTCTAATCTAAAGTTTCAATAGTCCTCATATTCTTGCATCTACTTCTTCTTCCCCTTCACAAACTTCCTCATGCTCCATAATGTCTCTTCAAATTCATGAATGTACAAGTTTGCAAGAATTTTAGGGACTTATGGATTTTTGAATTTTAGTCCAAAATCTTTGAAAATTCTAGTTGATCCCTAAATTCTCCTTTTTAACTTTCACTATTTTCTCAGTGGATCTCATTATTGCTCAGGTTTGTAGAAGCTCCACAAACTCTTTCCATCTTCTATTTTGGTCACAAGTTCAAATGTCTAGATTAATCCCATAGTTGTGCAAAAGGGCTAAAGGTTAGTTCTACAGAGACATCATGTGGATCCTCCACTTCTTAATTTTCACCTAGACACATCAGCCAACCTTTTATTTTTAGTTTTCTCACCTACTTGTTTGTTTGCAACAATGATTATTGTGTACAAACTGGGCCTTTATAAAACTTGTTTTCTTTCATCATTTTTATAATTTGAAAATTGATTTTTTGAGATCTAGTGACTCTCTTTGTGACCTTTGCATCTTTTGAAACATGATTTCCAGTCTTGTTCAGTTGAATTTTCCATAAAATTTGGTATAAAAGAAATATTTGAAAGTTAGAGAAGTGTTTATAAGCATTCCTAATAGTTAAGGTTGTCGTGAATTGCTAGGGCACATTTTTAGTTCGTTTTTTCTTATATTGAAATCAAAACCAATAAGATTATATTTTAAACTCTTTTGTTATTTCAAGTAAAAAATGTGATGCTAAGACTAATTTTCTAAAATATTTTGGGTGTGAGGAGTCTAAAATGAAATTCTAAATTTAGGGTTTGTTCATGGAATGTTTTCTTTTTAAAACCCTAAGTTTTTTAACTGTTTTGAGTTTAAAATCAATTTGTTTGGAAAATTTTGGGTTTTAAACAATTTGTTCTCTCAACATTAATTTATGCCCTAATGAAATTGTAAAAATGCTTAAAAAATAAAATATATGTATCACAATTGGGATGTCACAAAATGTTATAATGGTGAAATCCTTAAATTTATTTTTCTCAAACTTGGTTTGTGGAATTTTAGAGTCTTTGGGGATATGTGAACTTCCAAATGTTAGTTTGAGATCCTCATCTCCCATTAATCACCACATTTGCATGTCAAGTCATGAAAGCTTTGAATATCAATGATAATTCATTCATTAGTTATGAAAAATAATAAATTATGGAATTATTCTGGATTTGTGTACTTTTGATCTCTTAATCCAAAGTTTTGAAGTTCAGTAGAATCTTGGATTTCCATGGTTCCTCTATCTTTAGAAGCTTGAGAGAGAGCCTTTCTTAGATTATGAATTTATTTAGAGTTCTACCACTCTAACTTTTAGTCCAAGATCTCAATATCTTGATAAACATTTTAAATTTGTACATAAAATAATAAACACACAAAATATATCAAATTTAAGCATTTTTGTTGCATAATCTTTCATGCTTAGACATCATATGGAAAAAGGTCTCAGAGAAATTTTTTAGCACATGACACACTTGTCTATATATTGTGTATGTGAGGTGGTATTAACTCAATAAAAAGGTTTTAAAAAGGTTTTCATTTCTAGCAAAGTTACATCGTGTAGGTTGTAAGTATGTGCAGTTGGTGTTGTCATTAATTTCAACATGTTAGCTTGGTGTTGTCATTAGTGTCAACTAGCTGAGCAGAGATGAGGTTGTTGCAATAGTATGAGCTATTTGGTTTCTTTGAAGAGGTGCTAAAGATGTTGAGAATATGTTTCTCTTGGTTGGTTTCCAAGTGCTTTTGAGAAAATTTGATCATTAAAGGAAATAGTGTGTTGAAGAGGCATTCTGATTGACAGAGCAATGTTCTAGTTTTGCTCTATATTTCTTCTATGTTGAAGATCTTCTTTTGCGAATTGGATATGTTGTTCAAAGATGCTTAGAGATGTTATATTCCAAATTTGGTGTTTTGGTTCGTTGTGCGGAGGAAGTTGTGTTCACCAGTGTGTGGATTGTGTTTCTGAGTTTTGCAGAGGTGTCTAGGAGAGACTATTTTGCTCTGCATTTCTCCATAAAGTTGTTTCTGGCCTTGCAATTCTAGATTTGTGCTTATAAGTCTTATATATTTCTTCAGTTCAAGTGGTTCACTGTTTAATGCTCCACAAGTTGATTTCTTGAGTTACAGTGTATGGTAGAGTTGTTTGAATGCTTTGGTATGAGCTTTCGTCAAGTGAAATTTGTTGTGAAAGGATTTGTTGGTTTTTAGGTGCTTGTGGATGTCTCTAGATCATGTTAAATCTTGGCACGTGATCCGTGGGTTCTCTTTTGATCGTTGAGGAAGTGTGTACTTAAAATTTCATAGTGTTAACACAAGTTTGGCTAACTTGGTTGTTTGCACTACTTGTGATTGTGCTTTGGTGACTGTAGAAGAGTGGAGTAACATGTAAGAGTGGATTTGGTTCTGAGCTAAGGTTTGATGTGGTATACATTCATTCCTTTCCACCATGGCAATGTTTAGGTCCAGACCTAATTTGAATTTTCTGGGTTAAGGTGTTTTACTAACCTTGGAGAATATTTTCAAGGTTGAAGATAGTATAAATGAGTGTCGAAGTGTTGAAGGATGACAAGATAGAAGAGAGAGTCATGTTTGATGTGGATGAAGTGAATTGGTCAGACAGTGCAGTGTGAGCTTTCATGTCCTAGGCTACCAGATGTAGTGAGCAAAAGGTGTCTACAATTCTTTAGTGAGGTTGCGAGGATGTTGTTGACACTTTTTCTTTGAGATGTTCTTCTCATTATAACTTTCTTCTCTATCTTTTTCTTTTCTCTCAATGACCCTTTTTTTTGTTGGGCAATGAGTCCTCTGGCAGTGCCCCTATTTTCTAGGCAGTGATCCTGAGCTACGTAGTGAGCCCTCTAGCAGAGGGCCTATTGTATTTTGGTGTTGATACTACTTTATATTGTGAGCTAACCCTCACCGTGGCTTTTCTCTTCTTGGGTTTTCCATGTAAATATGGTGTTCTCTTGTGGTTGATGTTGTTTTGATTCTATTTTTGTTATTTACTTTCATGCTTGATCATCTTAATAGTTTAAGGAGTTAATTGAATCTATGTGGATCTGAATATGTGTAAGGGTTTTGAAATTTTAAGTTACAAATTATTCACACCCCTTCTTAGTTGTCTTGTGCATTATATAATTGGTATAAGAACAAGGTTCCATGGAAGAAAGCTTAACCACTTGAGGTAGATCTGGGATGGCACACAAGAAAGATGTTCCTCTATTTAATGGATCATACTATGCATTCTCAAAATTAGGAATGGAAGGTTACCTAATTTCTCTTGGATATGAGATTTGGAAGTCTGCAGTGACTGCATATACTATACCTGAGAATGGACCAAGTGGTTCTAGTGAAATTAAGGCCTATGAAAATAATGGTAAGGCAAGGTATGCTCTTTTAAGTGGTCTTACTAATTCTAAATTTGTGAAATTGATGCATCTAAAAATTGCTAATGAAATTTGGGATAAGTTAAAAAGCATTTATGAAGGAGATGATAAGGTCAAGCAGGCTAAAATGCAAAATCTGAAGATCATGTTTGAGACCATGTGAATGTCTAAAGATGAAAACATTACAAGCTATCTACAGAAGATGGATGAAGTTATCAATAGCATCAGAGGTCTTGGTGGAGAACTAGAAGAAAAATAAGTGGTATTGAAGGTACTTAGAACTCTTCCCAAAGCTTATAGTCATAAAGTTTCAGCTATTGAAGAATTGCAAGATCTAGATAAATTTACCAGAGATCAGTTATATGGCACTTTAACTGCTTTTGAAATAAGAGAGTTTGGTACAAGTAGTGCAAAGGTTGAGACTACCTTTAAGGCTGGTATGTCACAAAAGGAGAAGATTGTAGAATTAGATTAGGACTCTGATGAGTTAGAAGCTAACTTTCTGAGAAGAATGAAAAAGGGTACTTGTAAGTATAGTAGTAAGTTGTCTTTCATATGTTTCAATTGTGGCAAGATAGGTCATTATTCTTCAAGATGTCCATAAAGAATTATGAAAAGAAAAAATAGGGAGAGCAAAGGTAAGATGTTTAAGAAAAGCTATTATGTTAGAGAAGATGCAAGTATAACTGATCTGATGAATCTGAATATGAAAATGAAGAGGATAGTGAATGTCTTTTCATAGCCTTAAAAGATGATACTATTTCTACTAACCTTGAGGAATGTGTGAAGGAAAGGGCTCTGGAGGTAAGTGCTAATGCTATGGGTGCCTTGATAGCTGCTTTCCATGCTAAACATGAAAAGAACTACTAGGTTATTGATAGTGAATGCTCAAATCATATGACAGTGATAAGAGTAAGTTTGTTAAATTTGAAAAGTATGATAGAGGACTAGTTAGATTTGGTGATAATACAACTTCTAAGATTTGTGGAAAAGGTTCAATTAGTTTTGATGGCAAGCATAATATTGATGATGTACATTATGTTAAGGGTTTAAAACATAACCTCTTGAGTGTTGAACAATTTTGTAGAAATGGATACAATCTTGTGTTTCAAGATGAAGGCTCTGAGATTAGAAAAGATTCCAGAACTATGATAGTTGCTAGAAAGAGGACAGATGGAAATGTCTATCACCTCAAAGGTGGTGATGGTTATTGCTTTATGACTCAAATTAGTGAGAGTTGGCTATGGCATAGAAGATTGTGTCACATCAATTTTGATAGCCTAGTGAGAATAAGTTCAGTTCAAGTTATGAGAGATCTACCAAATATTACAAAGCCTAACAATGCTATTTGCAAGGAGTGTCAAGTTGGAAAGAAAGAAGAAGAAGTTTAAAAGTCTAAGATCAATCTTCCACTAGACTATTAGAATTAGTGCACACAGATATTTGTGGTCCTACCAGAGTAAGGAGCTTTCAAGGTTATAGGTATTTCATGCTACTAATTGAAGAGACCTAATGTCTCAAGTTACTGCTTGGAACCTCATTCATTCATTAGTTTTGTTCATAGCAAGTACATGTTGATCGTTCATCATTCATTGGCAAGGTTTGAACTATCAGCAAACTCTTGACTTGTTCTACCAATGGATAGTGTCTCTTTGATAGTTGCTTGGTCATCGGCCACACTGGAGCTTCGGCAGACTTTGTTAATGCTACACCGATTGCTTTTCTCTCACCGATGGTGGTTTTTCCATCGGTTGACTTTCACTATCGGCATGGTCTTGGGTTTCTTTTCCGATGTGCATTGGTTACTCTGGTGAAGGCTTGAACTTTGCTTGTCAAGTTCAATGATTCAATAGGTGCATACCGATGTGATATGTCTATTAGCATAAGGTTGGCCATCGGCTGAGCCTATGGTAGGTACTCCGAAAGTCTTCTGTTACTCTGATGAAGGATGAAGGCTTGGTTATCGGTGGGACAAGGAACCATCGGTGTGGATGGTGGAGTGGTCTCCTATGGCTTGGGATATTTCGATGAGGCTTAGACTGGCATCGTCGACAACAAAATTGTTGACGATAGTCTTATTGAGTGTTCATGTATGTAAACCAGGATATCAAACTCAAATTGGTGAATGTTAGACTAAAGGTCTCACATGAATACAAATAGTTATATGACAGTTGGAAGATAGAGATGTTGGGTCAGTTGGAACGAACAGTTATGGTAGAAGTTCAAAACGGTTTTGCTCTTGAAGACTGTGATAATATATATAGATTTGGTGAGGTCATCTGGGGTGGATGATGAGATTCGATCAAATTATTCATTCTGTAGATGTACAGAGAAAGTGAACTGTGTATATGATTTGAGAATCGATACCTCAGTGAGAAGGCTGGGATCTTTATTGTAACCTTTCTAAGCTTACTGTAAATAAAGATTGTCTCTCTTGTGGTGCTATGTTTTTTACCTAAAAGGGTTTTCTCACATACATCTGGTGTTGTTCTCTGTTATCTTGTATGTTTATTATGTATTTTCTAGTGTGTTCATCTTTGTATTTGAATTAAACGTTACCTATCTGCATTATCCCCTTTGAATTGACATTAGGGAAGTTGTATTCCATACCTGTGGTTTCCTTTCAAGTGGTATCAGAGCCTGACTAGTTGTGTTATCCTTGTTGTTAGGTTTAGTTTTTTGTGTTAGTTCTATGAGTGGGAGTTCTATAGAGGTCTATTTTGTTAAATAAGATGGCAAGTGCATCAAGAAGAGTAGACATTGAAAAGTTCAATGGCACAAAATTTGAGCTATGGAAGCTTAAGGTTGAAGATTTGTTGGTTGATAGAGATCTTTGGGTTGTTGTGTCTGGGACTAAACCTTCAGGCATGAAGCAAGAAGACTGGGACCTAGCAGATAGGAAAGCTAGAGGACTGATAAGATTAAGTTTAGCATATTCTGTTCTATTGAATGTCCATGAGGAGAAGACTGCAAACACTTTTTGGAAAAAGTTGGGAGATATTTATCAGGGCAAGTCCTTGGTGAATAAACTTTTCCGTAGAAAGAAGTTGTATTGTCTCAAGATGGATGAAGGAGCATCTGTAGCAGACCATCTGAAGTCATTTAATACGATTGTTGCACAGTTGAATTCTATAGGTGTAAAAATAGAAGAGGAGGACCGCTATATGCTTCTGTTGTGTTCCTTACCTAACTCATGGGATCATCTTGTGATGGCTATTGGAAGTACAACAACCATGTTCAAAACTAAAGAAGTTGTTACCTCGCTATTATCTGAAGAGATGTGGAGGAAATCTTCTGAGATGGCCAAAGAGGCCCTGTCCATTTGAGGTAGATCAAATGAAAGAGGTAAGAAGAAAGACAAGAAGTCTAAGTGTAAAAAAGAGGGGAGATCGAAATCTCTTGGCAAAAAGTCCAAGGTGAAGTGTTGGAATTGTGGGCAGAAAGGACACATCAGAAAAGACTGCAAAGAGGAGAAAAAGAAGAAGAATAAGAACTTCTATGACACTGATTCTTCTCAGAGTGATGCTAATGCCTTCATTACTGCCTTGGCAACGCCTGCATCTGAAGATGCATGGCTGGTGGATTCAGGAGTATCTTTTCATATGACATCTCACAGAGAATGGTTCATTAAGTATGAACTGTATGCTAGTGGGAAGGTGTTCCTAGCAAGTGATTTGACACTGGAAATTGTTGGCTGATGAAGAGTCAGAATCCAGTTCCCAGATGGCAGAATAAAGGGAATGAATGGAGTATTACACATACCAGGTCTGGCTCAAAATTTACTTTCTGTTAGTAAGCTTAATGATGTTGGAGTACAAGTTACTTTTGTGAATGGTGGTTGTAAGATGACTAGAGGTTCTATTGTATTGGCAAAGGGTGAACGCATTGGAACTTTGTATAGGTTAGATGCTAAACTAGTGTGCTATAATAATGTCTCTGTAAAATCTAAAAAAGCTACTATTATAACACATGATGCAAACTCTATGGAAGTTAAACTTCCTGCAGAGAAAATAATGCTCTGGCATCATAGACTTGGTCACCTAGGTGAAAAAGGTTTAAAAACCTTGAAAAATAAAACCTTGGTAGATGGATTGATTGATTGTAATCTGGAGTTCAATTTCTGTGAACATTGCATATATGGAAAATAGAACCATGTTTCTTTTTACTCTAGTTCTCATAAATCTTTTGGTGTTTTGGACTATGTACATTTTGATGTTTTTGGTCCAGTTGATGTTCCTTCTCTATCTAAATCAAGATGCTACATATCGTTTATTGATGATTATTCAAGGAGGGCATTTGTATATTTTTTTGAAAAATAAATCAAAAGTGTTCAGTCGGTTTAAAGAATTTAAAAATCTTGTGGAAAATTAGACTGGTAGAAAAATAAAATGTTTGAGAACGGATAACGGTGGTGAATATTGCAATGCAGATTTTGATAAATATTGTATTGATCATGGAATAAAAAGGCATAAGACTACACCTTATACTCCACAGCAGAATGGAGTTGCTGAAAGGTTGAATCGATCATTGATGGAGAAAGCAAGAAGTATGTTGAGTTATGCTGGTCTTGAACAAAGGTTCTGGGCTGAGGCAGTTGTTATAGCTTGTTACTTCCTGAATCATTCTCCTACTTTAGCATTGGTTGATAAGACGCCTATGGAAGCATGGTTTGGAAAGAAGCCCTCTCTAAGACATCTTCATGTCTTTGGCTATTAGGCATATGCTCATATTCCTAAGGTAAAAAGATCTAAGCTAGGTTATAAGGCAGTCAAATGTATCTTTATTGGCTATGGAGTTGGTGTTAAAGGGTACAAGCTTTGGAATCCTAAAACTGAAAAAGTAATTTACAGCAAGAATGTAATTTTCAGAGAGCTGAAACCTTTGGTTATTGATCCTTAGCCGAAGAAAATAGAAGAGAAGAAAGAAAAGAGTGTTGTTAATATTCCTCTGACCCCTATAAAAGAGGAACAACAAGCACCAAGTGTAGATGATTTAGAACTGAGTTCGAGTAGCTCCGAAGATTCAGATCTAGAACAAGAACCTGAACATGCACCTCAGTTGTTGAGGAGGTCTACACGTGAAAGAAGACAACCAGATAAGTATGGATTTTCAGTGCTTGATTCAAGTTGTGCCTATGCTTTGCTCACTAATACTGATGAACCTAGGATTGTGAAAGAAGCTATTAGTTTACCTGATTTAGATTCTTGGTTGGAAGCCATGGATAATGAAATGTCATCGTTGGAGAAAAATGGAACCTGGGATCTGGTACCCTTGCTTAAAGGTAGAAAACCTGTGGGCTGTAAGTGGGTATTTAAAAAGAAATATGGTCCAGATGGTACTATTGAAAAGTACAAGGCAAGATTAGTTGCTAAGGGGTATTCTCAAAAGGAAGGTATAGATTATGGAGAAATCTTTTCTCTTGTAGCTAAGCTGACATCCATTAGATTTTTGTTGTCACTTGCAGCAGCGTATGACTTTGAAATTGAGCAGATGGATGTGATGACAACATTTCTTCATGGGAACCTTGAAGAACAAATTTATATGTCCCAACCAGAGCATTTTGTGGTAAAAGGTAAAGAACATCTAGTATGTAAACTTAAAAAGTCTCTTTATGGCTTGAAGCAATCTCCCAGAATGTGGTATCAGAAATTTGATACGTATGTTTTATCTTTGGGATTTGTGAGATCTAAATCTGATCATTGTGTCTATTATAAAACTAACGATGATCGGATTCTTATAAATGCACTGTAGTGGATGACATGTTATTCATTGGCAATGGTAAGGGGATGATCTCAGATTTAAAATCTTAGTTGTCCTTGAAATTTGAAATGAAGAATCTGGGGGTAGCGAAGTACATTCTAGGAATGGAAATCAAAAGGGACAAATCTAGTAGAAAGCTTTGGCTTAGCCAGAGCAAGTATATTACCAATGTTCTTAATAAATTTAATATTTCTGATTGCAAACAGTTAGTTGTTCCAATTTTATAGGGAACAAAACTATCTATTGAAGATTGTCCAAAATCTTCAAATGAAATTGACGACATGAAAAAAGTGCCTTGTGCAAGTGATGTTGGTAGTTTAATGTATGCAATGGTCTATACCAGACCAAACATTTCCTAGGCAATGGGAGTTTTGAGCTGATTTATGGCAAATCCAGGCAGATCACATTGGGATGCTGTGAAGAGAGCTATGAGGTATTTGAAGGGAACTTTTAACTATGCTATTTGCTATCATGGAAACTCAGTTAGATCTCAGAAATCTATCAGCATTCAGGGATATGTTGATTCTGATTGGGCAGGGGACATTGATAGTAGAAGATCTACCAGTGGATATGTATTCACGTTAAATGGTGGTGCTATCAATTGGATGAGCAAGCGGCAGGTTGTAGTCGCTTTGTCCACAATAGAGGCAGAATACATGGCAGCTACTCATGCATACCAAGAAGCTGTTTGGTTGAAGAGGTTATGTTCTGATGTCAGTTTTGATGTAGGACAAATACAAATTCATTGTGACAGTCAAAGTGCTATTTGTTTGGCAAAAAATCCTATTTTTCATGCTAGGACAAAACATATTGATGTCCAATATCACTTTGTTCATGATATGGTGGAAGACAAAAAGGTAAAGCTGGAAAAGGTTGATACTTTGGATAATGTTGCAGATGCCTTGACTAAACCAGTGAGCATGACCAAGTTCAAATGGTGTTCAGATGAAATGGGTCTTCAGGCCCATAATTCTCAGTAATCGTATGAGGATTAAGAGGTTGTAGTAATCTCTTCGACAAGTGGGAGATTGAAGAGACCTAATGTCTCAAATTACTACTTGGAACCTCATTCATTCGTTGGTTTTGTTAATAGCAAGTACACGTTCATCGTTCATCATTCATTGGCAAGGTTTGAACTATCGGTGAACTCTTGACTTGTTCTACCGATGGATAGTGTCTCTCTGATAGTTGCTTGGTCATCGACCACACTGGAGCTTCGACAGACTTTTTTAATGCTACACCGATCACTTTGCTCTCACCGATGGTGGTTTTCCCATTGACTGACTTTCACTATCGGCATGTTCTTGGGTTTCTTCTCCGATGTGCATTGGTTACTCCGATGAAGGCTTGAACTTCACTTGTCAGGTTCAATGGTTCAATAGGTTTATACCGATCTGATATGTCTATCGGCATAAGGTTGGCCATTGGCTGAGCCTATGGTAGGTACTCTAATGGTCTTCTGTTACTCCGATGAAGGATGAAGGCTTGGGTATCAGTGGGACAAGGAACCATCAGTGTGGATAGTGGAGTGGTCTCTGATGGCTTGGGCTATTCTGATGAGGCTTAGACTGGCATTGTCGGTAACAAAATTACCAATGATAGTCTTACTGAGTGTTCTTGTATGTAAACTGGGATATCAAACTTGAATTGGTGAATGTGGGACTAAAGGTCTCACATGAATACGAACAGTTATGCGATGGTTGGAAGATAGGGATGCTGGGTCAGTTGGAATGAACAGTTAGGGTAGAAGTTCAAAATGGTTTTACTCTTGAAGACTGTGATAATATATATAGATTTGGTGAGGTCGTCTAGGGTTGACGATGAGATTTGATCAAATTATTCATTCTGTAGATGTACAGAGGAAGTGAACTGTGTGTATGATTTGAGAATCGATACCTAAGCGAGAAGGCTAGGATCTTTATTGTAACCTTTCTAAGCTTACTGTAAATAAAGATTGTCTCTCTTGTGGTGGTCAGTTTTTTACCTGAAAGGGTTTTCCCACATACATTTGGTGTTGTTCTCTATTATCTTGTATGTTTATTCTATATTTTCTTGTGTGTTCATCTTTGTATTTGAATTAAACGTTACTTGTCTGCATTATCCCCTTTGAATTGACATTAGGGAAGCTATATTCCGCACTTGTGCTTTCCTTTCATGAATTGATGATTATTCTAGAATGACATGGGTTACTTTTCTCAAAGAAAATTTTGAAGCCCTCTATAGGTTTGAAGCTTTTGAAGTCATGGTTGAGAATTAAATGAATATGAGAATCAAATGTTTGAGGTTTGACAGAGGTGGAGAGTTCACCTCCAATGAGTTTAACATGTTTTGTGAGAATCATGGATTAAAGAGGCATTTATTTGCTCCTAGAACTCAACATAATGGAAAGGTTGAAATGAAGAACAAGACTATTCAAGAAGCTACAAGGACAATGATAAAAGAGTTAAATCTTCTAGAAGTCTACTGGAGAGAAGCAATTCATACTATTTTCTACATACTAAACAAACTGTAGGCAAGAACAAACAATGCAAAGACCCCTTATGAGTTATGGTATGGATGGATTCCTACTATCAAATACTTTAGAGTGTTCCAAATCAAATGCTATATCAGAAGGGATGAAGAAAACCTAGGAAAGTTTGATGTAAGGTCTGATGAAGGAATCTTCCTTGGGTACTCTACTAAAAGAAAGCTTACCGATGCTACAAGAGGCTAAGAATGATTGTTGAGAGTGCAAATGTCATAGTTGATAAAGATCTATAGAAGAATTTAGAAGTAGATGGATATGAATCAGATGAGTCATCTTACAGAGAAGAAGAAAAGGCTAGAGAAAATGAAATACAGATTAAAGAAGAGGAAGCTCTGGAAAAGACTCCTAAAACTCCCAAGTATGTGCAAAGGCATCACTCTGAAGATTAGATCATTGGTGATAAGAGCAAAGGTGTGATGAAAAGAAGAAAAGTGGTTGAAGAATATGTAAATCTATGTTTACTTTCTAAATTTGAACCTAAAATAGTGATTGAAGCATGCAAGGATGAGTATTAGATCAATGCTATGGAAGAACTAATACAAATTGAAAAGAATCAGACTTGGGAACTTGTCCCAAGACCAACGAACAAGAATATGATTGGAACCAAGTGGGTATTTTGGAACAAACTAAATAAGGATGGAGTAGTAAGAAACAAGGCAAGCCTTGTGTTTAAAAGTTACTCACAAGTAGAAGGATTAGACTACGAGGAAACATTTGCTTCAGTGGAAAGAATGGAGGCCATCAGGATGTTTCTGGCTTTTGTAGCACATAAGAATTTCAAGGTATATCAAATGGATGTGAAGTCTGCTTTCTTGAATGGTGAACTGGAAGAAGTATACATAGAACAACCAGATGGATTTTAGTTATCAGACAAATCAGATATGGTCTACAAATTGAAGAAGCAACTATATGGATTGAAGCAAGCCCCCAAAGTTTGGTATGCAAGGTTAGACAAGTATTTGTTATAGCAAGGATTCAATAAAGGCACCGCAGATATCAATTTGTACGTCAAAGTAGAAGAAGATCAAATTTTGATTATGGAAGTGTATGTGGATGATATAATCTTTGGTGGAAATGAATGTATGTGTAAGAGTTTTGCAAATGAAATGCAAAAGGAATTTGAAATATCAATGTGTGGAGAAATGAACTTCTTCTTTGGGTTAGAGATCAATCAAACAAATAAAGGTATTTTCATTTCACAATCAAAGTATGTCAAGGAATTGTTGAAGAAATTTGAAATGGAGGACTCTAAACTAGTTTGTACCCTTATGACTACTAGTTGTAAATTGAGAAAGAATGATGAATCTCCAAAGGCCAATTAAAGCAAGTATAGATCAATGATTGGAGGATTACTATACGTGATAGCTATTAGACTGGATATCATGCATGCATTTGTCTTGTGGCTAGATTTCAAGAAGATCTTAGAGAGTCACATGTTGCAGCAATGAAGAGGATATTTAGATATTTAAAGGGCACTCTAGATCATGGCTTGTGGTATCCAAAAGATATTGAATTTTCTCTAAGTGCTTATACAGATGTAGATTGGGCTGGTTGTGTGGATAATAGGAAAAGTACAAGTGGTGGTTCATTTTTCCTTGGATGCAGATTGGTGTCATGGCTAGGTAAGAAGCAAGATTTAGTATCTTTGTCTATTGAGGCAGAATACATTGCAGCAACATCCTATTGTACATAGGTGTTGTTGATGAAGCAAACCTTGAAGGACATCAAAGTTGCATATGATGAACCAATTCCTATCCTCTATGATAATACAAGTACAATAAACATTTCAAAGAATCCAGTGATGTACTAAAGGAAAAAACATATCTCAATCTGGTATTACTTTCTGAGAGAGCAGGTTGTAGAGAATGAAGTGAAGCTTGGGTGTGTGCCTACAAAGGATCAGGTTGCAAATATATTCACTAAGGCTCTTCCTAAGGATAATTTTTAGTATCTCTAACAGAATTTAGGAGTTATTGTCCCTCCTTTCTTGAACTAAGATACATTAGGAGATGCATCAGTCTAGTGGATTTCAAGATCCATTCTTTAATTTGGATTGATGTTGGAGGTTACCTCTTAGGGGGAGTAGGTAGTGGCTTTAGTGGCTATTGCAGACAGGGGGAGTAAGTGATGATATAGTTTGGTGTGTAATCCTAAGGGGCAGTATTTAGAGTAGTGAAATAGAAGATTTTGTGACCTGGAAAGATTGAAAGAAAAGGTGTGTCATCCTTTGCCATTGATGTCAAAGGGGGAGAGAAAGCAATGTGAAAAAGATGTTTTGGGAGAGAGTAAGATGTGTAAAAGAAAGGGGGAGACCAAGTTTGTTGCAAAGTTTTGTCTTAATAATTTTTCACATTATATGTTGCCATCAATGACAAAGGGGGAGATTGTTGCAAGTATGTGCAGTTGGTGTTGTCATTAATGTCAACATGTTAGTTTGGTGTTGTCATTAGTGTCAACTAGTTCAATAGAGATGAGGTTGTTGCAATAGTGTGAGTTGTTTGGTTGAGTTGCTTTGAAGAGGTGCTGAAGATGTTGAGAATATGTTTATGTTGGTGGTTTCCAAGGTCTTTTGAGAAAATTTGGTTATTAAAGGAAACAGTGTGTTGAAGAGGCATTTTGATTGACAGGGCAATGTTCTAGTTTTGCTCCGCATTTATTCTATATTGAAGATCTACTTTTGTAGTTTGGATATGTTGTGGAGAGATGCTCTCAGAAATTATATTCCAAATTTGGTGTTCTAGTTCGTTGTGTAGAGGAAGTTGTGTTCGCTAGTGTGTGGACTGTGTTTTTGAGTTTTACAGAGGTGTCTGGGAGGGACTATTTTTCTGCATTTCTCTGTAGAATTGTTTCTAGCCTTGCGGTTCTACATTTGTGCTTATAAGGCTTATATATTTCTTTAGTTCAAGTGGGTCATGGTTTAGTGCTTTGCAAGTTGATTTCTTGAGTTACAGTGTATGTCAGAGTTGTTTGAATGCTTCGGTATGAACTTTCGTCAAGTAAAAGTTGTTGTGAAAGGATTTGTTGGTTTTTAGGTGCTTGTGGATGTCTCTAGATCATGTTCAAGCTTGGCATGTAGTCTACAAGTTGTCTTTTGATCATTGAGGAAGTGTGTACTTAAAAGTTCATAGTGCTAACACAAGTTCGGCCGACTTGGTTTTTTGCACTAGTAATTGCAGTTGTGCTTCGGTGACTGTGGAAGAGTGGAGTAATGTGTAAGAGTGGATTTGGGTTTGTAGCTAAGGTGTGATGTGGTCTACATTGATTCCTTTCCACCATAGGAATGTTTAGGTGTAGACCTAATTTAAATTTTCTGGGTTAAGGTGTTTTGCCAACCTTGGAGAATGTTTTGAAGGTTGAAGATAGTATAAATGAGTGCCATAGTGTTGAAGGATGATAAGATAGAAGAGAGAGTTGCATGTGATGTGGATGAAGTTAATTGGTTGGGTAGTGCAGTGTGAAATTTCATGTGCTAGGCTACCAGATGCAGTGAACAGAAGGTGTCTACAATTCTTCAGTGAGGTTGCAAGGATGTTTTTGATGCTATGGTGGATTTTTCTATTGCTTTGAGATGTTCTTCTCATTGTAACTTTCTTCTCTATTTTCTTCTTTTCTGGTTGTGAGCCTTCTTTCTATTGGGCAGTGAGCCTATTTTCTAGGCAATGAGCCCTTTGTGCAGTGAGCCTATTGTATTTCGGTGTTAATACTACTTTATATTGTGAGCATCACCATGGTTTTTCCCTTCTTGGGTTTTCCATAGAAATCTGGTGTTCTCTTGTGGTTGATGTTTTTTTATTTAGTTTCTACTATTTACTTTCATGCTTGGTCATCTTAACAAGTTAAGGAGTTAATTGAATCTATGTGGATCTGAATGTGTGTGAGGGTTTTGAAATGTTAAGTTACAACTAATTCACCCCCCTCTTAGTTGTCTTGTGCATTCAATAGTGTACCATCGTAAATTGTGCTCGCTCATAATTTCATGCTTTATTTGGAACTCAATTTAGCATCCACTCCCCTAGTGTGTTTTTAGGATCACTTGCCAGCCTTAGCATTACCCTCAACCCACAAAGATGCTTTCTAAATGTTTCTTTGAACCATTATGCTTATCCTATCCAAAAACTGTAAGTGTTATAACCTTGGCAATGCCCCAAGTCACCTAGATTTTCTATGAATTGAAGTTGCAAGGGTAAAAGTAATAAGCATGGACGTCTACATGGTGCGCAGACATCCCAAAAGCATCTTTTTGTTTGTTAATCCTTTTCATAAGTTACATTTTTACTCTAGTGGCATTTCAAGATTTTCTTGATGTCTATCCACACCCAAATGACTCCTTTCCTAAATTTTTGCCTCCTACCTCTCCTATAAAACCCTATCAAATTTTCATTTGAAAGGATCAATTTGTCACACTACTGAAGCTCTATCAAAATTACTAATCACCCTTATTTTACTTGTGCTATTGCTATTCTATGCTCGTTGTTTATTGTAGATTATTGAGAGCATTTAGCTAATGTGATTTTCTTTGGTTTATGTTCACTCTTCGAAAGGTTCTCATTTGAAATCACTTTCCTTCTAAACAAATCTTCATTTTTTTTCTTCAATACGATAGTCTTCCATCCAAATCCTCATAACTTCTCTCTTATCTTTATCAATCCATTTAGATTAACATTTATCTTTGTGAGTTAAATATCACACTTGTTTGTACTCATAAATTAGTTTGTAAATCTACTCTAAGTCATTAAGTAGGTTTTATTTTATCAATATTGAATTATTATTTTGTCACTACAAATTACAATTCTAGAAGCACTTAAAATTAAGAGCACACATTGTTTAGCAATATATCGATCTCTTTGGTTGTCGTTGATGTGGAAACACCAAAAAGGGGTTTGACTAAGGTAAACTCCTATATAACCCAACCCTCCTTTGTTTGTGTGATTGCAGGTTGTGAGAGGAAAGATTTCAAGTGCATGAGCATTTGTATTTTCCTTTTTCCTTTCACATCATTTCTCTTATTTCATTCTCATAGTATCATTTTCATCTGTCTCTCATCTGTATATTTCTGTGTAATAATTATTGTGTTTTCTATCAACAAGAAACTCTTGAAATCCATGTGAATCCATACAGGTCCAAGATGTTGTATAGACTATAGCATAGCACACAGACGTCCATGTGATGTGCTATTGTCCTAGACTATTTCTGCTTCTAATTTATTTTTGTAAATCATTTTATCAATCTCTGCATTTTTCCATTTTCTCTTTTCTTTGTTAGTTTTTTTTTGGTTTCGTAATCATTGGAGGTCACAAGGGGGACCTCCTCCCCATCAACATAGCCACTTAATCAACTTAAACAACTTAGAAACCACATAGAAATCACATGTTACTTGGGGGATTTAAACTTGGATCTCCATTGTTAGAACCTTTCGCCTCTTCCATTCAAGCACAACCCCGTTCACCCTATCTTTGTTAGTTTTAATCAATAGTATTTAATCATTTCATTTTAGATTGCAACAAAGGGATATAACTCAAACATTCTCACTTTTCTCACTTAGATAGCTACGAGATACACATCTTCATTGGCTAGTAGCCTAATGTGTGATGGGAAATTGTTCTAATTAGATATAGTTTAGCTAGACTTAATTTTCCCATATCACATATTGGTGAGCCCAACGTGTCTAAAACACTTGAAAATTACAAAAAAAAACATTTCATCTCTTCTTCTTAACAAAAACCTCTATTTGTAATTTCTCAAAACAATTTTGTTTCATCCAATCTTCAAATCTTAGAGTACTTGTACATTTTGGAGCTCCTACTGGTTTATGAGCTTCATGATCCAGTGCTTTAACTTGGAATTTACTATTCATAGAAGTTTAAGGTTACTCATGGTTTCTCATGCTCTTGGTAGCTCTAACTCCACTCAATCAAAAAATAAAATATTTAATTTCTCGATGGGAAGTTCTAGAGTACAACCACCTATCTTCTCTTTCTCTAACACAATTGCAATCCTTGGACTACAATCTTTTAGAGAGCCTCTTGATATAGACATGCTTGTGGCTTGTGTGCCCCAAGCCTAGATCCAAATGTTGGACAATTACTTGGCTGGCTTTCAATATTTTTTAGGTATGGAGCACCTAGCTAGTAAGGTTATCCCTCTTGTAGAGAACCTCCAAATATTGTTAATTAGTAATCTGCATGACCTAGATCTTCTACATATTCTATCTCACATTGTGAATAGCAATGTCTCAATTCTAGCTAGTTGCACAAAAAACATCAATAAGTTGCACTCAAACACATCAAGAGCTTAACTATCGATGCCTATGCCAACTTCTTCTACATGTACGTTCACTTCTTCCCAATTTTCTACAAATGTTTCTCAATCAGTAAATGTTAATACAAATTCTATTGGAGTGGGTGGGAAATCTATAAACAAATATGGTTTGTTCCCCCTTCATCTAATTTAACATTCATGTTTCCAAGAGCCAACCTTGGATTTTCCTAGCAACCCAACAATTCTAATCCATTTGTTATCGAAGCTCATTCCACTCATGTCACCAACCCTATCATTACTCAATTGCTCCAAAATATCAATTCCCTCCAACAATAATTAGCCAACATCTCTACATTTGTATCTCAACCAACAATCCCTTCATACTACACTAGAAGTCCTTTGTCCTTGACCATTTTCACTTCTCCTCTTCTTTAAAACTTTGGGGCTCCGTGCTTTGTATACTAGTAAAGGAGATCCATAGAACCATGTATTGGCATTCACTGCCTTATACAGTTATTTCATCTTCCAAGATTATCTTATAGCAAAATACCTCCCACAGTCTCTCAAAGACATCATGTTGGATTAGTTCTACTATTTTCCTAATCACTCCATCATTTCTTTTCTACAACTCATCAATTGGTTTCTCCAACACTTCCACGAAATTATTAGACCACATGTCACACTCACTGATCACATCCACTGTAGGCAAGGAGCACAAGAGAAAGTCACTGGTTTCATCATCCATTATCAGGCCCTCTTTTTATAGATCCCTTATGCACTCCTATATTCTAGCGTGCAATGGGTTTTCATCGAAAACATACAGCCTCAAATATGTGATAAGATTTTGTCCATGCATTATCCTTCATTTATGAATCTCTACATGACACTCCATGTGACTATCAATAGTCAGTTAGTATGAGGGATCTTCCTCATAGACTCCCACTAGGCAATTTGATGCCCCTTCATCATTCCAAAATTACAAGAAAAATAAAAATTACTTTAAAATAAATTCTTTTAATAGCATTCAACAAGTAGCGGCCACTATACCAACCCAAAGTGCTATCACCCTCTCCTTACAAAATAAACCAAGGAGTTAGTAATTTAGTCCACGTTCTAATTCCCTCTATGCTATAATGCAATAGATTTTAAATAATAACTTCATTCAACTACCACTAATCCGTCATGTTGACCCCGCCAAACACTGGCCACCTTCTTATAACCCAAAGGCCTTTTGTCAGTTCCACAAAGTTCCTAGACATGACACCGAGTGATGCATGCATCTTAAACATAACGTGGAAGACCTCATAAACCAAAATGTCATCCAAGTCTCTGGGGTGAATAAAGAGGAAATATTTATCTGTTGCTCTGCCTAATCCAAACCTCTAGATTTTCACAAACTTTTTACCACATTATTAGTCGATAATTTTGTCACTACATTTATTTGGGCCTTTAATAGACTGAATGAGATTTATAGTAGTTATTGCACTTTTAAAGGAAGTGATTATATTGAGAATAAATTTTGAAGAGATGAATAGACCAATGAGCAGTTGGGACATCCTTGTTTCTATCACAAGTCTAGTATTACCAATTAGATGCAGTCATTTATGAATGATATTTTCTAAGAAAAATGTGTGTCTATGAGCATCAATTGGAAACTAGAGCTTAAAGAATTTTCTAGGATTGATATGGAGATTTATTTCCTCTTTTATTGGTAGTTGATTTTAGCAACACTACTACACCAATAACAATACAAATCTCTATGTAAATTCCTCTTGTCATATTCTTAAACATCTGTTTTATTTGTCTCTCCCACTTGAGGTGGGGATAGTAGTGGTACACATTCGGTATTCTTTTGTTTCTAGCACCAGTAAGTGAAAAGTGTTGCATAGAGTAGGAGAAAATACTTAGTAAACCAAAAAAATCTATTGGTAAATAGATTTGTCATCAAACTCCATATATACATATAATTACCCACAAATAGTGACAACCGTACTAACAATTGAGTAGATTACAACAATGACCATGTAATCACTTTCTACATTTTAGAAAGGGGCAACTCCCTTTATGGAATGAGATTTTAATTTTTTTGGATGCACTTTTAACATGCAAGCAGGAAGGTAGTCTTTTCAGATAATATAGAAAATAAAGAAAATTCCCAAATTCCCACTACACTTGTAGGAAATCCCAAATGCACTCTATAAGATATAATCACAAAAACCCATCCAAACATAAGAATGGAAAGAACTAGCGAATGAATAATTTAAAATATGGAACTTCCACCTTTGCATCAAATTCAGACACATCAATGACAATGAAAGACTTAATGAAGGCATGCTATGAATACTCTACATAGAAAGATATAAATTTTCTATACTTAAATCACCACACATTCAACATAAGAAGAATCAATCGAAACACATGAAGACAATTGACCCAATGTCTACTTCCTCTTTGTATTAATGAGTAAGATAGGGCATAATACTCTGTTCTCCGCATAAAATATCACATAATCTGTGTAAAAGTTTCTGTAGAAGTCTAGGACAACACTAAGAGGGGGGGTGAATCAGTGTTGTGTATATTTTTGCAACTTATCAGAACTTTTAATTTACAAGACTCAGAAAGAGAAAGTCATCAATAAACTATTACACATACATGTACAGGTTTGATAATAAAAATTATGAGCAGGACCACATAGAGATAAATCTCAACATAGAAGTAGATACACACATAGAGCATATCATTAACACAAGAATTACTGGAGTGGAAAACCCTCTCGGGGTAGAAAAACCACTCGAAACTGCCTCACTGGCAATACAAAATGTATCTAGGAGCACCAAATCCTTATGGAGCACCAACTCCAATACCAAATAGAAGCACCCACTTCCTACACTGATATACCTCACTGGCAAACAATTAGGTCTCACTGACCTACAAGCCTCACTGGCTAAAACAAGGCCTCACTGGCAAACCAATCCCCATCATCAAAACATAAAATAAGGTGTGCAATAAATGATTGTAACACAATCTGATTTGCACCATTTCATAACATTCTTTTCTGAATTTGTATATCTCTGTTCAATTACATACAACCTGATTTGCATTGCAATTGCATATTGTCTTTCTGATAATCTTGTCAATCTATGTATCTGTATTTGATACTGTCAGTTCATCATTAATCTGCACAACATCGCTCACACTATATGTATTCAATCTCTCATCATCTGTATATTTCATTTCTGTCTTTCAAGACCTACCATCAATGCACCTAAAAAAATCAGTTTATACAAGTGGAAAGTATTTTCCCTTTTCATCTCCTGTATGTTTCATCTCTATCCTTTCATATTCTATGATCTAAAGAAAATGATTTATGTTTGAGACCTTTTAATTTCCTTTTCTTCATCTCCCTGCAAATAAACTCTTTATCTTCACAAAATATTAACAAACAACTTCAATACATTATTTCCTCCCTGATTCATAAAATAAAATTCTTTATTTTCTTACAAGACAAATTTTTTCCATGAAAACCTTTCATATTCTAAGATCAACCTTTGATATTCTTTTGTGTGCAATTTTACCTTCATCTGTAGAAACGACTCTTCAATCTGCATAAATAATTTCTTCAAAAAAAATATTCTTTGTCTGTAATACAAAGTTTCATCTTCATTAAACCTTTCATCTTCTTTGAAAATCCTTCTCACTGCAAAAACACTTCATCTGAAACAATATTGTGAATGAAAACCTTTCACCTTCTCTTCTCTGATAAAAATTTTCATAAAAAAACATAATCTTCTCAAAAAAAAATTCACTAAATTCTTCACTAAAACTAGAATGGATTTTCATAAAAATTGCCTTTTAAAAAACACATCCACCAACTCCTTGAAAAACTCCTATGCATTCTATAATGGATCTCATACCTTTTTAAAAGGCAAATAAAATAGAAAAAAAAAAATTTAAAAATTTCCTAAAAAAAAACTTCTAAAATCATTGCACAAAACGTGCCCCAACCTTTACAAAGCTTTATAAATGCTTTTTCAACAAATAACATATTCGGGGCTCTTTTTAAGTCTTAAAAAATTCAAATCTTAAAAACCACTCCACCCATATACTTCTTATGAGTCTTAAAGCAATTGATGTTCCTTGATCACCGGTAACACTAGGAGAAAGAGGCCGGTTTACAATGTTTTAATAACACATTAGAAGGTCACATTAAGTGACTTAACCTGCAAGCTCAGGTCATCACTTAAATATAACATAAAAAGTGATGTTTTTTTCAAAAGAGATTTTTGAAGACTTAATATATTTTGAAACTAAAGTTTTAAAGAATTTTGCCTCCTTGTAATATAAGCCCTAGTCTTGTAAGAAACCATAAGATACTCAAAGATAAGTTTGAACATCAACCTGCCACTTCTGATCTGCCACTTCTGAGCTTGTATAAGATGATGATGATGATAGACAACCTTGTCATGAATCTTTCAATGACCAACATTTGACATTATTAACCTTGTCATGAACACGATGAACAACCTCCTTCAACATCATCAAACTATATTATATCATGAATGATCAACATCCATCTGATCAACCCTCAATAACATACTCATTTACCAATCCAAAACACTATCAACCACTTTATATGAAGTATGGAGCAACCCCATAAAGATCCTAACTTTAATATTATGAGGACTTGTCAACAACACAACACACATCCATTAACATTCTATCAACTCTAGCACAGCAACAACACACAAGATGATAGACTCCTGATAATGTACTCCTGCAACAACTTCACACATCTCTTGAAGATATACACTAATCAAGCCAAACCAACTGACAACACTTATTCTGTCCAAATGAACAACCCCTGAATGACCTTCCTAATAGAGTGAACAATGTGAGAGACATGATCTTGAACAACATGTGTCAACAGTGCAGGCCACCCTGATGATACCTTATGAAGATGCACACTAACTCAACTAATAGATCACTTCAAACAAAGATCATCATTGTTCCAACCTTGATAACCAAGCATTCACATTTACCAAGCTCTTGATTAGTGACCTTCAGATGTTTACTAAGATCAACCCAAGATCTTGCAATACCTTTTTGACATCAATGACAATCTGACACCATCAATCTCCCCCTTTGTCATTGATTGTAAAACTACTTGATGCAATTTTTCTTTCTCCTCCTTTTTGACATCTGATGACAAAGACACAAAACTATTTACTCCCCATGTGTTGAAGTACACAAACAAATCACTACTCATAAATGTCACTGGCAACTGTCCTGACCAGAAATACCAATATGAGCATGAAGAAAACATATCTCTTTTCAAATCTCCCAGGATAGTGACAACTCAATCCTTTGATTAACTCCCCCTGAGAACAACTCCGCTTAAAGATGTTATAGCATGATCATAACCATTATAAGCATATTGAAATATGAACACTTTGAAGGCATAAACTCCTTAACCTTTCAACAAGAAATGATTTATGATGATAACAATTTTGAAGCCAACATATGATAAACCTTTTTGAACATTACCACCTACTTTTACTGATTCAAAACATTCCTTTAACTTTCTCTGAAGAAATGTAGGATATCACCATCAATGTCATAGCTTGAAGAACTCTGTCTGAAACATATTAGTGAGGAAAACAAGTGAAACACTGTCTCCAAATCACCTGAAAGCTTCAATACTTATGCAAAACATATGCCATAAAAACATAACTCAATAATGTAGTAGATATGACCATCAAATTTACTTTATTGATATGAACTTGAATTTCATGTAATGACTACACTTTTCACCAGTAAAGATTAGTATGAATCATACTTCATGATGACATGAATAACACACAAGAGATGTCCTTGTCAATGAACTATTATCCTGCAACCAATCTATTTTTGCACACCCCTTTTGACATGAAATTCAAATTAGCCCATCAAGACTACACACCAAGTTCTTCCTGCAACAACACTTTGCAAAACCAAATGCAAAGACAAGAATTTTAACTTCTTCCATTTTTCAACCTCCTTAGGCAACATAAGAAAACATCTATCCAAGATCCTTTGTGAGCACCAACACAAGACATTCAACATCATCAATCTCTTTAAGCATTAAATCCTTTAACAACTTATCAACACCTTGCATTCACAGAACATGTCATTTTATTACACCAATGAATCATTCATTCTGTAACCAAGAATTCTTGCACATCCCTTTTGACATGAAAAGAATGAAGATCTTTTTACAACACACTGTCAAATCTGATATATAAATAATCATATCTGAAACATACTGCAATCAACAAGAACTCTTGCCTCTTGACTTTATCAAAATAATCAGGATCATTTGTCTAACAAATTGTGCATTTGAACTCCTGAAACACTTTTTCAATATCTTGAAAGCATAATAAGTCAATGATTACCTGTATCACTATCAAACATTATCAAAGATGAATTTAACAAAAAACAAGATCATCAAACTGATAAATATCAATTGATTTTCTTCCTGAAACCCTTTTGGGGATACTTGATAGAACATGAATAACTCCCCCTCACTTCATGCTATGTTATGCAACAGGTGAAATGACTTCTGCAAGATGCACAAGCCTAGATTCTGGCTTCTCTTTACTTTATTTCTGCTTCCAAATTTTCACAGATGCTTTCTTCCTCCAAACTTTTTCTTTCCATTTCAACTTTTTCAAATCAGATGAAGCATACATTTTGCAACTCTGTGCTTTGTGTCCAAGAGTGTTGCAATTATAACAAACTATGTCAAAATCATAATCAAATGAATGATAGTACCTTTGAGTACTCATATTAAACTTCCATGAAGGATCATACCTTCTATGCACTTTGCAATTTCTTTGTGTGTGTCCAACATTATTGCACTTGTAACAAATAATGTTAGTATTCCTTCTACAATTAACTGATTTGTGTCCAAATTGATTACAAGTATAACAATAACCATTAAATGAATAGTTCTACCTGTACATGTATGCTTTTCTAACAGGAGCACTTTTTCTAAAATTTCTTCTGCTTTGATTATGCATTTTGTTTTCAGTGGTAACATTCAAATCAATCTTCTTTCTGGGAGTCTCTCTAGCTTTTGAACATTCTCCTTCTTCAAAACCAAGTCCAGTAGTGTCTCCATATAGTTTTTGTTTACCAAGCATTTTATGTAGCTTGCTTGTGCTTTCTTCAAACTCCTGATACTTCTTAGATAAAGCTTTGAGACCATCATACTCTTTTCTTAGATTGATAATATCACTCTCTAGTTTTAGATTCTCAATCCTTGCAACTTCAAGGTTCAATATTGAAACATCAACTATCCTCTTAGATTTTTCAATTTCTGATTTCAAACTAACAATCAATTTGTTTGATTCATTTGCTTGATTCTTCAAGTCTACAATCAGGTTTCTAGCATCTTCAAGATCTGTAAGAGCTTTGTCTTTTAAAACTCTTTCTTGTTGCAACTGCAACATTAATTTCTTGTTCTCTTTCTTATAATTCTTGAGTTCAGTTAAAGCATATATGAGCTCTCCTTCCAGATCAATCTCACAGTTTTGTTCATCATACTTGAGATCATCATCACTTGTGATACTAGCTTCTTCTGAATCTGATTGAGTCTCATCTCCTTCATGTGAAAGATTTTCATCATTGTCACTTTCTTCACACACCAGAGTGTCGTCCTCTTTATCATTACCTTGATAAATTCTTATCAGTTCTTTCTAGATATCCTAAGCTGTTTCACACTGCACAACCTTACAAGAAATATCATTAGGTAAACCAAATAAAATAACCTTCTTGGCTATATGATTGCATTTAAGAGCCTCTTTATTATTTGTAGAATTACCATTCTCAACTGACATTAAAACATCATATCCTAAGGAGGATAAATACACTTGCATTCTAACATACCAAACTAAAAAATTTCAACCATCAAACTGAGGAACATCTGAAACCTTTTCTTTTAAGACAATATCAGACTCAACATGAAGAACATCTTTATCAACTGACTTTATATCAACATATGGATTTGATATGAATGATGTCTTTTATGTCTTTTGACCAGAATGAATCTTAACATTTCTCATGTTCTTATTTCTCCCACACTTACCCATTGAACTCCACACACATGACCTACCCAAGCTAATTAAGCTACAAAAGGGAAACTGGCTCTGATACCAATTGTAGGAGTCTAGGACAACATTGAGAGGGGGGGTGAATCAGTGTTGTGTAGATTTTTGCAACTTATTAGAACTTTTAATTTACAAGACTTAGAAAGAGAAAGTCATCAATAAACTATTACACATACATGTACAGGTTTGATAATAAAAATTATGAGCAGCACCACATAGAGATAAATCTCAACATAGAAGCAGATACACACATAGAAGCATATCATTAACACAAGAATTACTGGAGTGCAAAACCCTCTCGGGGTAGAAAAACCACTCGAAACTGTCTCACTGGCTTAACTGAAAAGCATGCCTCACTGGCAATACAAAATGTATCTAGGAGCACCAACTCCTTATGCAGCACCAACTCCAATACCAAATAGAAGCACCCACTTCCTACACTGATATACCTCACTGGCAAACAATTAGGTCTCACTGACCTACAAGCCTTACTGGCTAAAACAAGGCCTCACTGGAAAACCAATCCCCATCATCAAAACATAAAATAAGGTGTGCAATAAATGATTGTAACACAATCTGATTTGCACCATTTCATAACATTCTTTTTTGAATTTGTATATCTCTGTTCAATTACATACAACCTGATTTGCATTGCAATTGCATATTGTCTTTCTGATAATCTTGTCAATCTATGTATCTGTATTTGATACTGTCAGTTCATCATTAATCTGCACAACATCACTCACACTATATGTATTCAATCTCTCATCATCTGTATATTTCATTTTTGTCTTTCAAGACCTACCATCAATGCACCTGAAAAAATTAGTTTATACAAGTTGAAAGTATTTTCACTTTTCATCTCCTGTATGTTTCATCTCTATCCTTTCATATTCTATGATATGAAGAAAATGATTTATGTTTGAGACCTTTTAATTTCCTTTTCTTCATCTCCCTGCAAATAAACTCTTTATCTTCACAAAATATTAACAAACAACTTCAATATGTTATTTCCTCCCTGATTCATAAAATAAAATTCTTTATTTTCTTACAAGACAAATCTTTTCCATGAAAACCTTTCATATTCTAAGATCAACCTTTGATATTCTTCTGTGTGCAATTTTACCTTCATCTGTAGAAATGACTCTTCAATCTGCATAAATAATTTCTTCAAAAAAAATATTCTTTGTCTGTAATACAAAGTTTCATCTTCATTAAACCTTTCATCTTCTTTGAAAATCCTTCTCACTACAAAAACACTTCATCTAAAACAATATTGTGAATGAAAACCTTTCACCTTCTCTTCTCTGATAAAAATCTTCATAAAAAACATAATCTTCTCAAAAAAAAATCACTAAATTCTTCACTAAAACTAGAATGGGTTTTCGTAAAAATTGCCTTTTAAAAAAAACATCCACCAACTCCTTGAAAAACTCCTATGCATTCTATAATGGATCTCATGCCTTTTTAAAAGGCAAATAAAATAGAATTTTTTTTTTTAATAAATTTCCTAAAAAAAAACTTCTAAAATCATTGCACAAAACGTGCCTCAACCTTTACAAAGCTTTATAAATGCTTTTTCAACAAATAACATATTCGGGGCTCTTTTTAAGTCTTAAAAAATTCAAATCTTAAAAACTGCTCCACCCATATACATCTTATGAGTCTTAAAGCAATCGATGTTCCTTGATCACCGATAACGCTAGGAGAAAGGGGCCGGTTTACAATGTTTTAATAACACATTAAGTGACTTAACCTGCAAGCTCAGGTCATCACTTAAATATAACATAAAAAGTCATGTTTTTTTCAAAAGAGATTTTTGAAGACTTAATATATTTTGAAACTAAAGTTTTAAAGAATTTTGCCTCCTTGTAATATAAGCCCCAGTCTTGTAAGAAACCATAAGATACTCAAAGATAACTTTGAACATCAACCTGCCACTTCTGATCTTTTATAAGATGATGATGATGATAGACAACCTTGTCATGAATCTTTCAATGACCAACATTTGACATTATTAACCTTGTCATGAACTCGATGAACAACAACCTCCTTAAACTTCATCAAACTATATCTATATCATGAATGATCAACATCCATCTGATCAACCCTCAATAACATACTCATTTACCAATCCAAAACACTATCGACCACTTTATATGAAGTATGGAGCAACCCCATAAAGATTCTAACTTGAATACTATGAGGACTTGTCAACAACACAACACACATCCATTAACATTCTATCAACTCTAGCACGACAACAACACACAAGATGATAGACTCCATATGATGTACTCTTGCAACAACTTCACACATCTCTTGAAGATATACACTAATCAAGCCAAACCAACTGACAACACTTATTCTGTCCAAATGAACAACCCCTGAATGATCTTCCTAATAGAGTGAACAATGTGAGAGACATGATCTTGAACAACATGTGTCAACAGTGCAGGCCACCCTGATGATACCTTATGAAGATGCACACTAACTCAACTGATAGATCACTTCAAACAAAGATCATCATTGTTCCAACCTTGATAACCAAGCATTCACATTTACCAAGCTCCTGATTAGTGACCTTCAGATGTTTACTAAGATCAACCCAAGATCCTGCAATACCTTTTTGACATCAATCACAATCTGACACCATCAGTTTCATCCTTTTCCTTTCAAAATTAAAATCCTGTAAAAATGATCTATTCATGAAAATCCATTTCACCAAAATGGACCCCATCTCTCTTTTACTCATTCATTTTATAGCAAAAGAGATGGGAACTAATTTTACTATGTAACTGTCTTTTACAACTAACAATTAAGTACAATAAAGCTCCTTCAATAATAAAAGAGACATTGCTCCAATAATTATAGAAATTATAAATATAAGTTTCGAGACCTCTATGACACATCCAACTTGGATTTCAGAATCTTGAACTTTTTCTAGATTGGAATAATGACTTTACCATTGGGAATACTGGTTATCATCAACATTGTCCTCCACATTTGCAAGGCATTGCTAGCATCTTCACACCTTTTATACATTTCTATCATATTTTTCTTGAAATTCGAAAGGTAGGTTGCTACATTATTGAATTTACCAATAGGATTACCAGTTGAATCCACTTTGGCTCTCAACTCCTTAGACAACAAATTTGTGAAGGCTTGTTTGACCATGGCAACATCCAACAAATTTGTTTTGGTCTCATAAAAAACATCAACTCCCAATGGAGCACAAGAACTTCTGAGATCCATCAAGTATGATTTATTATTTTTAGCAATATTCTTCAGGTCTGTGTGACACTGCATAACCATTATCAACTTCCAATTAATTGAATTCAACCATTTGATGGACTCATTTTATTTTGGCTTGCTTATAATCTATTATGAAACCAAGACACTAGAGTCAATTTTCACCATGCCCATTAGTCCACTTCTAGCTAAATTTAGCATAATCTCTTCTTTCTTGATTGTTTTCAAATCATCTAGAATCTCAGTTTGTTTGCTAGACATTTTAGTGTAAAAAAGAATAGTCTAATGAATAAAAACCAAACCATCCACGGTGAGTTTCTCAACCCACTCTTTTTCTGCCTTACCAAACAAAATTATTTATTAATTTGATCAATCACCTCAGCACTCACACCTTTGGGAGGGGTTTTTGCAGGAGTATCCATGGTAGCATCCAGAGGCTAATATGTGACCTATCTACAATGGACCTGATGTATGAGGTTAGGATATTTACTTGTTCCCCCAAATAGATCATTATGTCTTTCCCTCTCCTCCAACCTAGTAGCTAGGGATAGCTTGGCATTATGGATGTCACCTTGAATAGAAAGAGGTCCCAAGTCTAGCTTGCTAATATGAAAGTCATCTATAGAGTCATCCCTCTCTTCTTTTTCTACCATGGGTTCTACAATCTCCACATATTGATGCTTAGTTATTGGATCAACCATGAATTTGGACATCATTTTAGCTTTTCTATGAGTTAACTCTAGTTTGAGAAGCCTTGTAACTACATTAAACTATGTTTTAAAGATTTGAGAATATCTCCTCTTATTATTAACCTCTTTTTTTAACCAAGCAGGAATTGATACAATAGGACAACCATCAGTGGTAACATGAGGCATATTATCTGACACAGGGGTACCAGGAATTCCTTGCTGTTGCTGGGAAGACGAGGGGGTATGAGGCACTCCATTATGAAATACAAGGGGAGAAGTCTATGCAAAGGGTGAAGGAGTTATGTCCTTGGTTGGAGAAGGTGTAATTTCCCTATCCTCCTCATCTTATAGCATCTGTTCCTATTCTGACGATTTATTTGCATGAGGATTCAATCACCTCTTGGTCTTGAGATTGCTCCTAGGGGGTCCATTGTCCCCTTCACAGTGCCCCTTCAAATCAACATTCCTCTTGGGATCATCTCCACAATCATTCCCATTAGTGATTAGGGACTATGATCTTGAGGTGTGAGCAGTGATGGGTGTACTTAGGTTAGAGGTGTCTTCAAAATCCTGCTGATCTCCCATGATTTTCTCCTTATGTGAAGAAGAACCTGCACCATGACCATTCATCTTTAATTTTGTCTATTGTATACTTCTATACAACACTAAGGAAGATCTAACATTAATATCTATAGTCCAATCTAACGTAGGTAGAGGCTTATTGCTTTCAGCATGATAAGCTGGATCAATCAAATTAGAGTAGTCATCAACCAAGTTTGGAAGCTCCCAAACAAGTCTAAAAATTCAAGTGAACTCAATTCTGAGAACTAAATCATAGAATGTACAAAGATCTTGAATTGAAAACACTTCATTTTAGTATGACCCTCTACACTTAATATAATTCTATACAAATTCCATCAATCAATATGCTCCTGATGATTAGTGATCCAAGAAATAGATTGGATGACAATCAGACTAACAAACTCCAATTTTTGTCATTCCAAAAGTAAATCATGGTATGCATTGAGAAGAATAATCACACATTAGTAACTAACTCATCTTATTCAAAATTGTGCATCTCACTGGTATGTTTTACTTCAATCAATTGAACAAAATTTAGTACCAACCAAGAAAAAGTTTTTGAGGTACAAATTTAATGAATCGTATAATCATCTAACTAACCAAATCTTGGCAATACATAACTGACTTCGAAATATTCCATAATCATTTCTTTAGAACTTCAAAATAGCCATAACTTTCTCATGCAAGACAATGTTCAATGTTATGAGGAAAGTAGTGAAGAGTGCACATAGGCATTTGCTTGTTTGGAGGATCTCTTAAAGCCCCATAATTTTTAGTTAAATGATGAATGATCACTTGTGTGTGGCACTTGGTTCCTAGAGCTCCAGACTCTTGCACATTTTTCTAAAAATGGACACATCTACGATCTATATAAAGCCTTACATCAAGATTGTCAAGTGCACTTATAACAACTCCCACATTCTCCAAGAATGTATCACCAAATATGTTCTCAGTGGTTACAGACACACGGCTTTGCAATGCTTCAATCTATAAACAAGGATTAATCTCAGTTGCCACATATATTGCAACTATTGATTTAGCCTGACTAATATTCCAATCTTGAAGAAAGAACTAGCTGCTAATGTTACTTTTATCAATAACATCATTATCTATTATAGTTAACTTCCCTTGATTTCCATAAGAATCTCCCATCAAAGATAAAAATTTTAAGAACTCCCATCCTAGAGACATAGCTCCACCAATAAATATTTTGGCTTTATCCAATTTCTGCTACATCTCTCTTCTAAAAATAGAAATTTGAGCATTATATTGATAGTTTAAGGGCATACCATCTTCTAAAATGATCTATTCATTAAAGTCCATTTCAACAAAAAGGACCCCATCTCTCTTTTACTCATTCATTTTATAGAAAAAGAGATGGGAACTAATTTTACTATGTAACTATCTTTTACATCTAACAATTAAGTACAATAAAGCTCCTTCAATAATAAAAGTGACATTGCTCCAATAATTATAAACATAAGTTTTGAGAAACAATAAGAAGCTTAATGAAATATTAAGAGGAAATTTCACTGTCTTCACCTTCTCCTACATCATGTGCTTCTTGTCCATCCTAAGGTACCTATTCACCTATGCCATCCTTGTCTATTTGATCTCTAGACCTCTATGATGCATCCAACTTGGATTTAAGAATCTTGAATTTTTTCAAGATTGGAATAATGGCTTTACCATTGGGAATACTGGTTATCATCAACATTGTCCTCCACATTTGAAAGGCGTTGCTGGCATCTTCACACCTTTTATACATTTCTATCATATTTTTCTTGAAATTTGGAAGGTAAGTTGCTACATTATTGAAATTATCAATAGGATTACCAACCGAATCCTCTTTGGCTCTCAACTCCTTAGACAACAAATTTTTTAAGGCTTGTTTGACCATGGCAACATCCAAAAAAAATTTTTTGGTCTCATAAAAAATATCAACTCCCAATGGAGCACAAGAACTTCTAAGATCCATCGAGTATGATTTATTATTTTTGGCAATATTCTTCAGGTCTATGTGACACTGCTTAACCATTATCAACTTCCAATCAATTGAATTCAGCCATTTGACAGACTCATTTTCTTTTGGCTTCCTTATAATGTTTTATGAAACCAAGACACTAGAGTCAATTTTCACCATGCCCATTAGTCCACTTCTAGCTAAATTTAGCATAATCTCTTCTTTCTTGATTGTTTTCAAATCATCTAGAATATCGGTTTGTTTGCTAGACATTTTAGTGTACAAAAGAATAGTCTCATGAATAAAAAGAAAACCATCCATGGTGAGTTTCTCAACCCACTCTTTTGCTGCCTTACCCAAAAAAAATTATTTATTAATTTGATTAATCTCTTCAACACTCACACCTTTGGAAAGGGTTTTTGCAAGAGTATCCATGGTAGCATCTAGAGGCTAATATGTGACCTATCAATAATGGACCTGATGTATGAGATTAGGATATTTACTTGTTCCCCCAATAGTGCATTCTCTCTTTCCCTCTCCTCCAACTTGGTAGCTAGGGATAGCTTGGCATTATGGATCTCACCTTGAACAGAAAGAGGGCGCAAGTCTACCTTACTAATATGAAAGTCATCTACAGAGACATCCCTCTCTTCTTTTTCTACCATGGGTTCTACAATCTCCACATATTGATGCTTAGTTATTGGATCGAACATGAATCTGGACATCATTTAAGATTTTCTAAGAGTCAACTCTAGTTTCAGAAGCCTTGTAACTACACTAAACTTTGTTTCAATGATTTGAGAATATCTCCTCTTATTATTAACCTCTATTTTTAACCAAGCAGGAATTGATAGAATATGACAACCATCAGTGGTAACATGAGGCATATTATCTAACACAGGGGTACCAGGAACTCCTTGCTATTGCTAGGAAGATGAGGGGGTATGAGGCAATCCATCTTGAAAAACAAGGGGAGAAGTCTGTGCAAAGGGTGGAGGAGTTGTGTCCTTGGTTGGAGAAGGTGTAATTTCCCTATCCTCCTCATCTTATAGCATCTATTCCTATTCTGATGATTTATTTGCATGAGATTCAATCACCTCTTGGTCTTGAGATTTCTCCTAGGGGGTTCATTGTCCCCTTCACAGTGCCCCTTCAAATAAATGTTCCTCTTGGAATCATCTCCACCATCATTCCCATCACTAATTAGGGACTGTGATCCTGAGGTGTGAGCAGTGATGGTTGTACTTAGGTTAGAGGTGTCTGCAAAAGCCTATTGATCTCCCATTATTTTCTTCTTATGTGAAGAACATGCACCATGACAATTCATCTTCAATTTTATTTGTTGTATACTTCTATACAACACTAAGGAATATATCACACTAATATTTATAATTTCTTTTGCATTCCAATCTAACTTAGGTAGAGGCTTAATGCTTTCAACATGATAAGCTAGATCAATCAAATCAGAGTAGCCATTAAACAAAGTTTGGAAGCTCCCAAACAAGTCTAAAAATTCAAGGGAACTCAATTATAAGAACTAAATCATAGAAAATGCAAAGATCTTGAATTGAAAACACTTCATTTTAGTATGACCCTCTATACTCAAAATAATTCTATACAAATTCCATCAATCAATAGGCTCCTGATGATTAATGATCCAAGAAATAGATTGGATGACAATCAGATTAACAAACTCCAATTTTTGTCATTCCAAAAGAAAATCATGGTATGTATTGAGAAGAATAATCACACATTAGCAACTAACTCATCTTATTCAAAATCATACATCTCACTAGTATGTTTTACTTCAATCAATTGAACAAAATTTAGTACCAACCAAGAAAAAGTTCTTGAGGTACAAATTTAAGGAGTTGTATAATCATCTAACTAACCAAATCATGGAGATACATACCTTACTTCAAAATATTCCATAATCATTTCTTTAGAACTTCAAAATAGCCATAACTTTCTCATGCAAGACAATGTTCAATATTATGTGGAACGTAGTGAAGAGTGCACATAGGCATTTGCTTCTCTAGAGGATCTCTTAAAGCCCCATAGTTTTTAGTTAAATGATGCATGATCACTTGTGTCTGGCACTTGGTTCCTAGAACTCCAGACTCTAGCATAGTTTTCTGAAAATGGACACATCTACGATCTATATAAAGCCTTACATCAATATTTTCAAGTGCACTTATAACAATTCCCACATTCTCCAAGAATGTATCACCAAATATGTTCTCAGTGGTTGCAGACACATGGCTTTGCAATGCTTCAATCTATAAATAAGGATTGATCTCAGTTGCCACAGATGTTGTAACTATTGATTTAGCCTGCCCAATATTCCAATCTTGAAGAAAGAACTAACTACTAATGTTACTTTTATCAATAACATCATCATCTATTATAGTTAACTTCCCTTGATTTCCATTATAATCTCCCATCAAAGATAAAAATTTTAAGAACTCACATCCTAGAGAACTAGCTCCAATAATAAATATTTTGGCTTTATCCAATTTCTGCTACATCTCTATTCTAAAAATAGAAATTTAAGCATCATATTGATAGTTTAAGGGCATACCATCTTCTGGCCTAAGGGGACCAATAGGAAGAGACTCCCTTGAATCAGAGTAAAAGAAATATAGAACAAAGGATTTAAATCAGGCCTTCTATGCATAGTTAAATCAAATGGTAGTAAGAGAATATAACTTCAAATTTACACCTCATAAGATAGACTTAATCACAAGTATAAGTCACAAAAAATTACTTCTTTCATGAGGGAATAAATGAGCAACAACATAGAGCTTGACAAGTTATCAATTACCCATGAAAAAATTTTAGAATAAGCAATCTAAAAATTTATGCATAGGATAAATTGCATTTCAAGAGAAAAATTTTACTACCCATACCCAAATAAAATTAGGTCTAATTTGCTTGGTATTAGAGACCACATCATGATATTCACACAAGCCATTTGGGTCACTCAAAACTAAAAAAATAAAGGCCCTAGTTAATCTCTGAAAATAGACATATCAAACATTTATAAAAGAATAAATAGATTTTGGTAATGAAAAATTAAATCAATTAATACCCGTGTTGAGTTGATGATCAACTGCAGAGTTGAAGTGAGAGCCTTGAATTGCATTGGAACTTGATGAACCCAAATAGGTTTTTGAGAATGCTTAGCTCAACATAACAACAAATATTAAGTAAAAGTGTTGATATAAGAACATACAACTAAGAGGGGGGGTGAATCAGTTGTCTCAAAACTTTAACTTTTGCTACATTTAATCTTCTTTACCACTTATTAATAGATTAATGATATAACCATGAAAGCATGAATCAACAACATATGAGGAAAAACATAATCAACACACATATCACCAAGATTTTTATGTGGAAACTCAGTTAAGGGAAAACCATGGTAGGGGTTAACCCACAAGATTTATTCTTTGTTAAAAGAATAGAAAAATGGGAAGGCACTTGCCTTTGGGTGTACTACCCAGAGTTCACTACTCCAAGACACTCAGTGTCTACAAAATATTCATGGGATTAACATAGAAAGGATGAACTAAGAAACAACATCATCTTCATGCTAGGGTTTAGTTCCATTGAAGCTCACAACACCTTTGCTCTGCCCTAAAACATTTCTTCCCTACTTCTTCATTATCACTACTCTTCCTTTTCTCTCCTCTACCTTTTTACCATAGAATTTTATCATTTTCACTCAAGGATAACTTTTCCAGGACTCAACTATAGGTATTTATATGCTACATCAACCTTAGAATGAATCATCAAGGTTGACATTACAATCATCAACCATTAGAACAATCTCCAAGGTTGGCATTACAAACATTTACAAAAAGACTTGACTCAATACAAAATACTACATGTGGACCACTTCATTGTTGGCCAAACAAAGCTAGGACTCAAATATTCCTTGAACAACATGCCATGCTCCATGGAACTTCTCTTAGATCATCCACAACACACATTAAGCATCTAGTCGACCAAGACTGGAAAGAACAGCAACACCCAAGGGGAAATCTTCAACTATGAGTTCAATCTTCAATGCGGACCACCAACATGATAGGCACACAATCTAGAGACCTCCACAAGCACAATGAAATCAACAAGAACAACCACACCACCTCAAATCACTAGAAACACTTGCATCCTCATACATGAACTTAAGAACACCAACTGTCATGACTATCACACTAAGAGGATTGCTTCTGGACCTCCAAACCACAAACCACTTGAGTTGAGGATTCACACCAACATTCCAAACATACCTCTAGAACTGCACACCATAATATTCCAATGCAGAGTAATCTAGTCCAAATTCCTGTTACTCTGTTACCTCTAAACAACTGCAAAACCCAGTTCTACTTAGATGGCCATAACTTCACCAATACTTCATGCAAACCTCTCAAATCTTAACTAGAGCAACTTCAGACAATCCTCTACAAACCCTTTAATCTGTAGACTCTGGTATTCTTTTCACTGGAAATGCGGAGCAATCTACTTTACTGAACTGCACTATCTTCACTGTTTCTAACAAAGAGATATGTAACTCACTTGATTCTTCCAAAGAGGCTAATTTTCTCAATATCCTGAACATACAATTCCTCTAAACAAGTAATAGAATAAGATGTAGTTGACACCAATGACAACAAGGATATGTTGACATCAATGACAACACCGATTAGGCACATATTTGCAACAATCTCCCCCTTTCTCATTAATGGCAACATATGATGTGAAAAACTGATTCAACCATCAAGATAGGGACTTCCCCCCCTTTCTCTTATCACACCTGCAACCTCTTTCTTCACAGCTCCCCCTTTTACCAGCAATTACTTACTTCTAAATTTTTCACATGACTTCTCTCCCCCTTTGATATCAATGGCAAAGGGCATATATTTGCAGTCATCTCTCCCATTTTGATTCTTAGATAAAACAAAACTAAACTCTAGAATTAATATACTAGCTACTCCCCCTGAGTAGCATCCTCCTAACATCAATTCAGATCACCAAATATGACTGTGAGTTCCACCAGACTAATGGACACTAGTGCACCTTAGTTCTGAATAGGAGGGGTAATAACCCCTAGCTTCATTCTAAGATACTTAAAAGTATCCTTAGATAGAGGCTTAGTGACTATATCCACAATCTGATCCTTTGAAGAAACAAACTCCAATCTAACTTCATTCTCATTTACCTTTTCTCTCAAGAAGTGAAACTTGATGGATATGTGCTTTGTCTTTGAATGCAACACTAAATTCTTTTAGATGTTGATTGCACTTGAATTATCACAGAAGATTGTAATAGGCTCTTCAAACACAATTTTGATATCCTTCAACATTTGCTTCATCCACAAAACTTGAATACAATTACTTGCTGTTGCTATATACTCTGCCTCTACAGTAGATAGAGATATTGCCTCCTAGTTTTTTCTCAACTAAGAAACTAATCTCTTTCCCAAGAAAAATGCACCACCACTAGTACTTTTCCTGTTGTCGACATATCATGCCCAATCAGCATCTGTATATGCATGAAAAGTGAAATCATCATTCTTAAGATACCATAAACTATAATCAGATGTCCCCTTCAGATATATAAAAATTCTTTTGACTGCTACAACATGAGATTCTCTAGGATTATCTTGAAATCTAGCAACAAGGCCAACTACATTCATAATATCAGGTCTGGTATGAGTTAGATAAAGCAGTCCTCTAATCGTTGATCTATACCTTTTCTGATCTGCCTTAGGGGAATCATCATCTTTACTCAACTTGCATCTAGTTATCATAGGAGTACTCACTGGTTTTGAATCCTCCATTCCAAACTTTTTCAACAACTCTTTGACATACTTAGACTGAGATATGAAGATGCCTTTTTCTAACTGAATGATTTGTAGATCTAAGAAGAAATTCATTTCACCAAGCATGGACATCTCAAATTCACTTTGCATCTGATCAACAAATTTTTTACACATGATCTCATTTCCACCAAAGATGATATCATCAACAAATACCTCAACAATCAAGATGTGTTCATGATCAATTTTGAAGTAGAGATTACTGTCCGTTGTGCCTTTGCTAAAACCTAGCTTTAGCAGATACTTATCTAATCTTGCATACCAGGCTCTTGGGGCTTGTTTAAGTCCAGACAATGCTTTCCTTAATCTGTAGACTATATCTTCTTGATCAGACAAATAGAATCCTTCAGGTTGCTCAATGTCTTCTAACTCTCCATTTGGGAATGCTGACTTGAAATCCATCTGCTAAACTTTGAAATCTTTGTAAGAAGCAAAGGCAAGAAATAATTTGACTGCTTCAATTCTTACCACCGGAGCAAAAGTTTCTTCAAAATCAATTCCCTCTACCTGAGAATATCCTTTGCACACCAATCTTGCTTTGTTTCTCACAACTTCACCATCCTCATATAGTTTATTCTGGAAGACCCATTTAGTTCCAATTATATTTTTGTTTTTGGGTCTAGGAATAAGATCCCAAGTATGATTCTTTTCAATTTGCAATAATTTTTCTTCTATTGCTTTTACCCAACTCTCATCATTACATGCTTCATTCACTAATTTTGGTTCAATTTTTTAAATCGAACAATACTCCACTTGATCTTCAGCAATTTTTCTTCTCGTTTGAACACCTTTATTTCTATCTCCTATCATCTGATCTTCAGAATGATTTAACCTTAGATACTTGGGAGTTTTGGGATTTTCTTGAACTTGTTCCTCAACATTTGTACTGACTTCTTGAGTTACTTGATTCTCTAGAGCAATCTGAATCTGAGTTTGAGTTTGAACTTGCTTTCCTTCATTTGGATCTTCACTTTGATCATTTGATTCATATCCTCAAGACCTGGAAGGTCTCTCTTTGCTTTCATCAACCTTGACATTAGCACTTTCAACAATCTTTTTCAATCTCTTATTGAAACACCGGTATGCCTTTCTTTGGTTGGAATAACCTAAAAATATTCCTTCATCACATCTTGCATCAAACTTGCCTAGTTCTTCATCTCTCTTGATATAGCATTTACTACCAAAAACTCTAAAGTATTTCACAGTAGGAGCACTACCGAACCATAGTTCATGAGGTGTTTACCAGTATTACCTTTGATATGCACCTGATTAAGAGTGTAGATAATAGTACTCATAGCCTCTCTCCAAAAAGAATATGGAACATTTGCCTCCATCATCATAGTTCTAACAGCTTCTTTAATAGTCCAGTTCTTCCTTTCCACAACTCCATTCTGCTGAGGAGTCCTAGGATCAGATAATTGTCTTCTTATTCCATGCTTTTCACAAAATTCATTGAACTCACTAGAGGTAAACTCTCCACCTCTGTCAGACCTTAGACACTTTATCTTCACACCAATCTCATTCTCCACCCTAGCCTTGAACACCTTGAATCTGTCAAGAAACTCTGATTTCTCTTTCAAGAAAGGGACCCACATCATCCAGGAATAATCATCAATCAACAACATAAAGTATCTATCTCCTTGCAAACTCCTAACTCTAGCAGGACCACACAAATCAGTGTGCACAAGTTCCAACAATCTACTTAAAAAAATTCTTTACTTTCGAATGTAGCTCTGCTCTATTTGCCCAACTGACATTCCTTACACATGCTATTAGCAGATTTTATAGGCTTTGGAAGATCTCTCACAGCCTAAATAGTATTTATCTTGACAATGTTGTCAAAGTTTACATGACACATTCTCCTATGGTATAACCAACTCTAATCAATCTAAGCAATCAAACATGTTTTACCAGTACTATTTAAATAAAAGATACTATATCTAGCCTGTGTACCAGATGTAATCTTAGTTCTGGAGCTTTCAAAAATTTTGCATTTTCCATCCTTGAATTAGAGATCATACCCTTTGTCAACCAATTGTCCAACACTGAGAAGATTATGCTTCAATCCTTCTACATACAAAACATCAATAGTGTTATTCTTACCATTAAGAGAGATGGATCCTTTTCCATGGATTCTACCAGCTGAATTGTCTCCAAACTTCACAATTCCACCTTCATATTTTTCCAAACTTATAAACTTACTTTTATCACCAGTCATATGATGAGAAAATCCACTATCAATCACCCACTCATCCTTTTCTTCAACCTGAGTAGCCAAGGCATTTTCCACATTCACACAGTTAGTAGATTCAGTATGCATCGGATCTTCTTCTTGGATAGCAATGGACACCCATTGATTTCCATAGGTACTTCCCATATCAGATTCATCATATGCGACTCCTTCATTAGCAACCTCTTACACATAGTAGCATTTCTTCAAAATCCTAGGTCTGTTAGGGTTTGGCTTTGAAACCCTCTCCGAACATCTTGAAGCAAAATAACCAATTTTATTGCAAGCAAAACATTTAAAAGGAAACTTTCCTTCATACTTACCAGATCCTCTTAGTAATCTTTTGGAAATAAGGGCTTCAAGTTGTTCAAGATCAGATTCATCTTCTTCAAGTTCCTTACTTGCCTTTTCATATTTGGTTGATTTTCTTGAAGAGCTTTCACCTAAATCAAATCTTTGCTTTTCAAAAAAATTGGCCTTAAATGTAGATTTTGATTTAGGAAGAAAATCACCAAACTCATTCATTTCAAATGTTGAAAGCTTGCCAAGCAACGAATCCCTTGTAACATCTATCATAGTCCTGATCTCCTCAATAGCAGCAACTCTGTGCTTGTATGAAGCAAGTAAGGATCTTAGCACCTTGCCAACAATCTCTAATTCTTCTAGTTTTCCACCAACACACTTGATATTGCACACAAGTTCATTCACCTTCTGCATGTAGGAAGTGATGTTTTCATCTTCACTCATCCTTAAACTTTCATATCTACCCTTCAGGCTCTGTAGCTTAGCACATTTGACATATGCATCACCTTCATACAAGGTTTCCAACTTCTTCCAGATTTCATAAATAGTTTTCAATTCCAGGACATTTGTCATTTCTGTATTAGTCAAGGCACTCAACAATGCTTCTTTAGCTTGAATGTTGTATTCAGCTTCTTTGAGTTCATATGGAGTTGAAGGACCTTTCTCCAAAGAGAGTAATTTGTTCCATCAAATCTCAGACTATCCTTCTTGTATGTCGACATCCTGGATCTCCTCAAGTGGTCAAGCTTCTCTCAGAGGAACCACCTCTAATACCAATTGTTGATATAAGAGTAGACAACTACGAGGGGGGAGGGGGGGTGAATCAGTTGTCTCAAAACTTTAACTTTTGCTACATTTAATCTTCTTTACCACTTATTAACAGATTAATGATATAACCATGAAAGCATGAATCAATAACACATGAGCAGAAAAATAATCAACACACATAACACCAAGATTTTTATGTGGAAACTTGGTTAAGGGAAAACCATGGTGGGGGTTAACCCAAAAGATTTATTCTTTGTTAAAAGAATAGAAAAATGGGAAGGCACTTGCCTTCGAGTGCACTACCCATAGCTCACTGCTCCAAGAGACTCATTATCTACAACATATTCATAGGATTAACACATAAAGGTTGAATTGAGAAACATCATCTCCATGCCAGGGTTAAGTTCCATTGAAGCTCATAACATCTCTGCTCTGCCCTCAAACACTTCTTTGCTACTTCTTCATTATCACTACTCTTCCTCTTCTCTACTCTGGATTTTTACCTTTCTTAGAATTTTATCATTTTCTCTCAAGGAAAACTTTTCCACAACTCAACTATAGGTATTTATACACTACATCAACCTTGGAATGAATCATCAAGGTCGGCATTAGAATCATCAACCATTGGAACAATCTCCAAGGTCGGTATTACAAACATTTACAAAAAGACTTGACTCAATACAAAATATTACATGCAGACCACTTCACTGTTGGCCAAATAAAGCTAGGACTCAAATCTTCCTCGAACAACATGTCATGTTCCATAGAACTTCTCTTAGATCATCTACAACACGCACCAAGCATCCGGTCAGCCAAGACTAGAAAGAACATCAACACCCAAGGAGAAATCTTCAATACGGACCACCAACATGATAGGTACAGAATCTAGAGACCTCCACAAGCACAATGAAATCAACAAGAACAACCACACTACCTCAAATCACCAAAAACACTTGCATCCTCATACAAGAACTTAAGAACACCAACTATCATGACTGTCACACTAAAAGGATTGCTTCTGAACCTCCAAACCACAAACCACTTGAGTTGAGGATGCACACCAACATTCCAAACATACCTCTAGAACTGCAGACCATAATATTCCAATGTGGAGAAATCTGGACCAAATTCCTGTTACTTTGTTACCTCTAAACAACTACAAAACCCAGTTCTACTTATATGGCCATAACTTCACCAATACTTCATGCGGACCTCTCAAATCCTAACTAGAGAAACTTCAGACAATCCTCTACAAACTCTTTAATCCACAGATTCTGGTCTTGGTTTCACTAGAAATACGGAGCAATCTACTTTACTAAATTGCATTGTCTTCACTGTTTTTAACAAAGAGATATGTAACTCACTTGATTCTTCCGGAGAGACTAATTTTCTCAATATCCTCAATATACAAGTCTTTTGAACAAGTAATAGAATAAGATACAGTTGACACCAATGACAACAAGGATATGTTGACATCAATAACAACACCGATTAGGCACATATTTGAAACAAAAAGATACTGTGACGGCCTTCCCTATTCATAAACATAGAATTCATAATTACTTAAGGATGATAGATGTTATTATAAGGGTGTATATATCCATCCCCTTTTACCAACAACATGACATCCCACAAGCACACAACCATATCTTAATATAGAAATTCCCAAACATGAAACAAGGAAATATTAGTTGTTAGGGTGTACGATTGGCTTACTCCTTGGCACTAAATATGATCAAATATGAATCTAGAATGCTAGATAGAAAATACGACACTAGTTGTTGGTGGGGCCTTAACCTCCTAGCATAATAGGGGTCGTACAAATACTTTACACCAAAAATCATTACAGTTTGAGATCTGCAATAATCTTATTGATGCATGTTGCAAGCAATGGTGAAAGAAAGAGAGTATTTAATGTGGTCCAAAACTATATCTACCCCGAAGGATACCTACCTACAGTCCCATGAAACATGATTAGTAATGAGTTCATATTGTTTAGGAACAATATTTGTATTGATATCTATAGGAGGGTGAGGCTGTAAGTTTTTATATATACTTGTGGTAGCTTGTATATAGTAATTTTTTTGTGGTAAGGTTAGATGGGGAATCTTACTCACTTGTTGCAGAGCTAGAAAATTTCTGTAATAGGGGAATAGACCCTTTATTGTCTATGAGTGTAAGTTGAGAAAATATTCAAATTCAAGATTGTTATGCAAAAGAAGTTTAGCAAATTAATATATAATTCAAAATGTAAATATGGTTAAACTAAAATTTGAATCCAATTTAAGAAACATCTCATAATGAGGAAGAGTAATAAATCAGTGCTAGGATAGATGGTGACATTAGTGGCCACCCATTTTGCATTTCTGCCCTTCTTCAAATACCTTATAGTTCTACTAATGGGAAATTGTAGAAAAAATAATCATAGAGCTATAAGGGATTAAATCAATGGAGAATGACATTAAAAACATTAAAAAATGCCTTTCAAAAAAAAAATTGGAAACATTCAATTGCTGCCATGAATCCTAACGCATGCCATGCATTAGAAAAAATAAAAAACTTTAGGCTATCCATGAAAATTTTCCATCCCCTTCTCTATTTCATCAGTTTTTTCTCCTCTTTTACACAAATGAATAATAGACTGTTCAACTAGGAAAATACCAAGCATCTAATCAAAAATTAAACAAACACTATTTTCATACTCAAAAAGAATCCAACCAGTAACAAAACCTTAGTGTTTTCAAAAATTTATTGATCTTGCATGAATTTCAAGGCCAAAAAATACAACGAGGTGAAAACATAAGTATTCACTGCCAAAGACAGTGCCTAATAATAAGAACCATGGCAGGTATATGATATTTAAAAATCCTATAAAGAATAGCCTTACCAAATGAGAAGCTTTCCAACTACTCATACTTTTTGAATGAAAGCCTAGGCCAATATTGCCTCATTATTTTTTTCTTTCTTTTTCTTTGAAAAAAGGTGGTAAACCACCTAAACTAATATAAATAAAATAAGTATTACATACAATGTATCAAAATCATCTAGTGGATGCTCTATGCTAGATCTCACAGAGACCCAAAAAATACATGACTGGTCCTATAATGGCCTTAAACTATTAACCAAAAAAAATTGCCTCATTATGTTTTTCTTTCTTTTTTTTTGAAAAAAGGTGGTAAACCACCTAAACTAATATAAATCAAATAAGTATTACATGCAGTGTATCAAAACCATCCAATGGATGCTCTATGCTAGATCTCACAGAGCCCCAAAAAATACATGACGGGCCCTATAATGGCCTTAAACTATTAACCATAATAATTTCAAAATACCAGAAAGAGTTTTTAACTGACACATGTGACCGAGAAGGAAAAAAGATTATGCACTAGCATGGTCTAGGAAAATTAAACAAGAAGGGGAAGGAGAGTGACCCCTTGTTACTAGTCATCCCTCTCCCTCACCTTGGTCGATTGTACCCCACCTTGTAAATCTGATGGCTCAAAGACACTCCTCACAGTTGTGGCTAACACACACAAATTCTCAGGCTCCTTTTCATCATCCAAAGGTGTTGCTATGTCTATGTTTGTTATATCTTTAGGAAGGTGAGGTGCCCAGTCCAGGGCATGCATCCTGAGAAACCAAATTGAAGTAAATACATCCCTGCACCTTGCTATCATTTGCCTAGAAAAATTGTGACTATGTCCATGGAGGAACCTGTCCAAATGACATATACAACTGCAACTTAGTCCCTTCTGCATTGCCTTGTATATGCATTCAGTAGTTGAAGAAGCTTTGAGGGTGCTTATTGGGAAGAGGCCTCCCACCATACCTTCTCCCTTGGTTAAATCGTATCCCTGTAGCGCCTGCCTCCACCTCTTCAAATTATAGAGATAATTGAAGACAAGATCAGTGACAATCACATATACATATTGTCCATCCTAAACAATATCCATAATATTAGAGAGGAGCATTGAAATCAGATCCAACCAATCTAGGATTCTATCATTCGATCCTTGCAAGAAATTCTAGCCACATATATTCTTTATGGTGAACTACACCATCATGCAATCTATGTTGAAGGCTTGGTTGAGATCAGTGATTTTGACTCTACCTCTGATCTTTGGTTCCCATTGCAGTATTGGAAGGAAGAGGCGTTGATTTAATCTGTCATTCTCCATTGAAGAACCTACAAAAAAAGGCAAGGAAAGCAAAGAGAGAGAGAAGCGGTGCTAGAAGACTTAGTATGACAAACCAAATGATGGTAATGTTGGGGGAATGAATATTAATATGTGTTGGGGGAATGAATATTAATATATGTGGTGAAATGAAATAAATCTCCTTCACCATTGTTGTCCTATCGACCTAGGGATGGCGTCACTGAAGATAATTTCTGATTAATGCCATAGGGAATATGGATCCTTTCTAGATTTCGCACATGTTACCATTCATAGCTCCCTTTTGTGTATGTTCCATCTCCATTTATATCTTATCCAAGTTCTTTGGCCAATGTGACTATTATGAATCCTGACATGATCTTGGGTTTAAATTTTGAAAAATAGATCTGATTACTTCTCATTCTAGCTTTCTCATCCATAGTTATGAGGGCTCGGATTTCATTCATGCCAACCACACATGGAGATTTGGTATGCAAGGCTAGTCTTGGGGTCAGTGAAAATTCTACTCGTTAATGCATACAACCCAATCTTTATATAACTACTCCACGTGCTTATCATTAATCTCACCATCCTCTCCCATGCTTGAGGGATTTCAGAAATTCTTAATAGCCATTCAATATACATGATTTTGGTGTATTGTTTTTAAAAATCCATTCATTATAGCCATTTTAATATCCATTCATTTATAGTCTTTTATAAATGAGGATTTAGGAAATCCAAGGTTTAATCCACTAGGATGTCCATTCTACTCTTTCATAGAATTGATGGGCTCCAACTTAATTGTTAAACTAGCAATTCCTTTTGCTACGCTTTGGGTCCTAGCTCCTGTCTGCTTCTAAACCAAGAGATTGAAATTGTAGAATCTAATATCAAGTCCCCCCTATTAATCAAAAGAGTATGCAAGTGTCATTTAAGGACTCACTAGAAAATATTGCCTCATTCTTAAGAAGCATTAAAATTTATACAATTAGTGTTGTGGGCAACCATGGATTGTTGAGTTTAATTTAGAAGCAAACATGCATATATAAAAGAATATGGAAAATATAATATTTTCCAAAAGTATTTGCACTAATTAAATAAATTCAATGTTTAAGTATAAATTAATTTAGATTGAATAGTAAAAATATTATACTTAAATAAAAGGATAGATCATTTAGCTCTAGAATTAATGATGGAATAAGATTACTAATGTCACACAAAATTTGTTCATTACAATGTAGAAATTGATTGTTGTTGGTCTGATGAATGTTTCAAAGATTGTGTAGTCTAAAACTTATGTATAGTTCAATCTTGCACCCCTTTGGTTCAATTCTAATCCATGTGGATCCAATCTAATGCATGGAATTAAATTGTGCCATGTAAAAGTGATCTAATATCTAATGTTGCTTCAATGAATCTATTTGCCTTCATTCGTTTACTAGTTGAGCATAGTCAAGGTGGTGTTTATGCAGAATCAATAGGGAACATGTTGTCCTAGGTTAATCCTTTTGTTGAGAAGGGTTAATGGTGATGAGGAATATCAAAGACAACATACACAAGCATGCAAATGGTCTATATGCAAATAAAGTGATTCTATTTCTTTGTCCCTTTAGAAAATTAGAGTGTGCTCTAATGATTTCTCCTTGTTAATTTGTATGAATTGATTGATCATTGGATATCTTTATATACCAAAACATAGAAACTTTCCCACATGTCACACACATCTATGTGTTAAGTCAACTCATAATGCCCAGTAAGAAGGGGCAAGAATCTTTGTGGCTTGGAAATGAACATGGGAAATTAAATGATAATCCTAAGGTGAGGAGCAATTGCATTTAAGGTAAGTGCAAATGGGATAAATTTGGCAAATATATTGAAAATGGTGTAAGTTGAAGTAAATGGAGATAGATAACCTAAATAATGACATGATCCAAACCTAGCACAAGAATGAGACACTTGTCAATATGTTATTACATTTAGGAAATTTCACCAAGATGGGCAAAAACTAAATGGGAAATGGCATGGGTATGCAAATTTCACCATTACTTTTTCCCCACTTCACTTTGCATGCAAATCTAACATGAACACACATTTCAAAGTATATGGAATTTTTGTTGGCTATGCCCCTAGAATTGCAAATATCTTGGCTCAAATTTTCCCACGTATGCTAATTTTCCCTATGTTAATAACCAACCTAAGATATTATTTAGTGGGTCTCATTAAAAAACACTAACCTCTATGGTAATACCTCTTGAATCTATGACATGGACCATTGTGTTAATTCTCTTCATGTTGGAATCTACTATGCTTCATATTTTATTTTGATAGTGGTTGGCTTAATATATCAATGAGCTCACCTATGTGGTGTGCACTATGTGAAAGGAATGTTTTATTTATTGATTATTCAAAAAGTAAATGGGCAGCATGTTTGGGCTCCTCCAACACAACAAATCGAAGGTGATGAATTTGTAAATGTGTGGGTAGATTTGTTGAAATTATACAAGTGTGTCCACACCATTGGAAATCCTAAATGTATTTTTGGCCCATGAATATCTAAAAGAATATTTCCCTACACCCTGTATATTAGAGGTTTCTAATGCAAATAGAATGCAATGGTGAGTACATGTGTATAGGTGCATTTCATTAGGCCTTGGCAACCTATATGTGCTTGTTGAATTCTTGTTGTGCTAGGGAGGATGTTTCTAGTTGTTGGTGTGAACATGGAATATTACCTAATTTGTTCAACATTAGGTCCTATTCACACTTGTCTAGTTAAGTTTACTTAGGGCATACTTAGGGCACACATAGGATAGTTATCTCTTTAGTCTCAAGTCATAAGATCAATACACTTGTCCTAATCTTAAGTTGTCCTATGTTTTACCTTGTCCTATATAACCAAGGGATTTTCATTGTAATTTCATATTCATATATTGTATTGCATAGTTGCATACTTTGATATAATAGATTATTTTTTTCATGTTGAGTCTCTCTTGTGCTTTGATTGAAGTTCCCAGATCTTGGCTGGCTATGTCCATAAGCAAATCGTGTATGGTATAGAGCATTTTATACCAACTCTTACATAGTATTAGAGATTGTAGTATTGTTCTATGTTAGTCCTTTAAGAAACCTAGGTTGCAAATATTGATTTCTCTTTAAAAAGTTGAGTATGCTCTTCTCTTGCATTGAATGATGACCTAGAGAACTAGAAAAAAAATCATAGAAGTACTAGATTTGGGAGGGTTTTTTTAATTTTGTGGCTTTGTATTACAAATTCATTTTGGAGCATGCTACTGCAAACCTAAGCTCAACATTGAGTTTAGGGTGTTTAAGAAAGCCAGTTTAACTTTTTGATTTGTCCAAATTAGACATTGGAAGCCAAATCTACAAGAGTTTGTAGTCAGGAGGTGGTTTCCAGACTAGAAGGTAGCCACATTTTTGGAGCATTTTAGGTCAAATTCAACCCTACCATTGTAGTAAAAAATCTCAAAGAACATAATGATCTACTATCAACTCATCAAAATTAGACACTTTTACCCTAGGGCTTCAAAAACAAAAATTCCTCTTCTTGGTTGTATGGTACTTGTAGAACCTTTTGTGCCAGAGGTATTTTAAAATATATTCTAATTTTTATTTAATTTTTTCAGAATTAAAATAAAAAATATTATTTTTCATTGGTACAAAGAGACCAAGGGTGTCAGTCTGCAAGACTATACCTTGTCCCTATACCTAATATTTAGTTGACCGGTGGCACCTTTAGGTATTAGTTACAAGATTGGTAAACAATGCTGTGATTAGTAATAGTGAGGCTTGAAGGCAAATTTTAATATATAAGTTGTTGCAAGGCTATTTGTTTTTGGCTCTTTTGTCATCCTTAAATCACTGATAAAAGATTCAACCCATTCAAATGCTAACCTAAAAAAAGTTGAAGGAAATTTTTTTCATTGTTATAAATAAATATAAAAAGATTAAAATATCCCAGTAAATCAAGAGAAATAGTACTTAACATAATAAAAAACTGATTTAACAACACTAAACATATTCACTATGCCTAAAAGTAAAGTTCAACCTCACTCCTAATGCCATCCATCTAACAGCATTAAGAAAAAGTGTAAAATGCCACAGCAATAAATATTCTGAAGGCATCTAATAGGACAAACATAAAAGATATGTAAATAATACTTACAGTTACATTCACAAACAATATGAAACATGTTAGTGGAGACTGATATGAAACGTGTGACATAACTAAATGCATTCCTAAAGTGCTTTGCAATTGCCAATAGAATTACATGGGAAGTAGTGACTACGGAATTCGTGACTTATTGGATGCTTTCCATCTTGACTTTACTAGTTCAACTCGGTCCATTGTCCATTGTATGAATGTTTAACTTCATTTTCTGGGAACCTTTCATTGTAAAGCAAGATGACGAGATCGCAAAAGAATTCGCATTCACACATTTTAAATTGTTTTGAGTCTTACGTCTGAACACAAAGCAATGATGGCAAAAGGTCTCAAGACTTTTTATTTTTATTTTTATTGCATGACACATTTGTCTAGATTTTGTGTATATGAGGAGGTATGAACTCAATAAAAAGGTTGTAAAAAGGTTTTATCTTTAGCAAAGTTACTTTTGAGACGTAATCAAGTACAAAAGTAAAACATGTTAATAATAAAGGAAGAAAATGCTTTAAAGTGGGGAAGGTCAAAACATGAAATCGTGATATGTAAAAGCATAATAAATATGATATAATCAAAAGGTTAGAATGCAAATTAGAAATATAAGCTTTAATATATAATCCAGGAAGATGCTCATGAATCATTGAATGGATTGAGGAAGATTGTAAGCAACCTCTAAAGATCGTCATCCCAACATATGTCATCATACTTCTCTTCATTAATTTTTGCATTTTGTTCTTCATGATTTGCCTTTTCTATTACATGTGTTTCTACTTGATAATCCTTTGTATTTTTCACAAACACATTATCAATTAGTGGCACATTAGGAATTTCTTTTTTGACCCAATTTGCTTGGTTCTTTGATTGTGGTTGTGGAGGACTATTTGGCATTTGGTGCACCACAACATTTTGATTTGGGATCCACGTAGTCTTTTGTGAATGTAGTTCTAGTTTTTGTATCACTTTTATAGTTGTTAAATTAGTTCTTTCCTTGGTTCATAAATGATTTGTCCCTCATAATGCTCTTTGGAAGACATACTTGTATTACCAACTTTTTGCTTGGTGATTGTAGGATTTTCAACTTAAGTCTCTTTAAGTTTTAGCATATTTTCTTCACTAGCCCACCTCTTTTTAATTCTTTCTATTTGTTGTTTGAAAAATTCCATTTGATATATAGATAATTATTTCTTTTATATGGAGACTCCCTAGGAGCAGGAATGTAAGTGTCCAAAGTAAAATGGCTCAACTTGGTAAGAGGTTGGTATGAATCTCCATTGATCTTGATAACTTGATCTTCATGAATGAATTTTACACATTGATGCATAAGCATAGGTACAACTCCTAAAGATTAGATTTGCTATTCTTTGAGAGGGCATGCACGAGGGTTTCTGCAAACCCTACTATGCTTCCCATTTGGGTGCCCTTTCCAGATTCTTCTTCATTCCTTTCTAAGTACATATTAGTGTGTTCTTGTGCTTTGTTGTCTTCTATATTATGCAGCCATTTATTTGTATGTGATGCTATATTCTTTTAATAGTGTGCATGCTATTTTCTTGTTCCATTGAATTTGAATTTATTGCCTTCTTTTATCTATTAATTATCGAGTTCCCTCTCATTCCTTTCCCCTGGGTCACCAGAGTGTTTTCACATGTGGGCTGGGTGGTGAAGGGTGGATGGTACCGGTATGAAGTAGAGTATTTAATGTAGAAGGAGGATGGAAGTAAATATAAATGGGGAAATTCCAAATATTGATCGTCAAGGGTAGGAGAAATCTTACAGGGAAATTTTAAGGGCTAAGGATGCCGAAGTTGAGCCCAAAGATGCTCGTTTCTCAGTTGCGGCTGTGGTCGGAAGAGACGGTGAAGTCGATGAGAAAGAAGCCAAAGGAGATGCTCCGATGGGAAGAGAGCAAGGTGAGTCCCCCTTAGTGCCTAGAAAGGTCTATAATTAGTGAATGCAATAAAGAAGGAGGAATCTCAACTAAAAAATGTGGCTATATTTTTTACTTGCATCAATATTGAAAAGCTTCCATTGAGGAATTTTTTTGATAATTGGATGGTTTCAATTAGGGATTCATTTTTTATTTTGCAGAATGGTTCAACTAGGGTTATTCGTATTTTTTTTCAAATCTCATAGTATGTAGTAAATAGTTGTAGAAAAAAAGTTATTGGAACATAGGTCCAACATTGTTCAAAGCCTTTCCATGGTCTCCTAATACCTCTCAAAATGAAATCAAATTATGTTCGATGCCAAGATGGATTTTGATTAAAGATGTATCGATACAATTTTGGAACTTCCTGCCTCAAATAATTAAACCTTTTGCCAAAATTCTTAACGTGGACGAAACTAGGACCACTCTACCCCATTTAGATGCTCGGCTCCTAGTGTCACTTGACACTAGGGGTCAAATCCGTGATGTACTAGAAATTAAATGGAAGAATAATTTTTTTCTATGTAACTTAATAAACTTAGGAAGTCTGAACTCATGTTTTCTGTGCAAGAGAGATGGACATGTAAGGAAGAATTGCCCCGTTATAAATAAAAGAATGAATAAAGATAACATGGAATTTGAAATGGATGACAAGGAGACCAACCCCAAAAAAGACAATAAAGGCCCTCTAGGGGAGTCCTCTGAGAAAAATGCCTTCGATTCCTCCGAGACTAGGGTTGGGGGTTCTAAAGGGGTTAATCCTATCATAAACCCTAGGTAAGAGGATTATCTTGCTAATGATGTCTCCCTTGCAGAGAATGAGTTGGACTCTATTGAACCCTTGAGTGAATGACAAGATGTTAGTGAATCAGATAGCACTAATGATGATAGTATGAGCCTTTATTCCGTAGGCACAAGAGAAGAAATAATGGAGGTTGAGGTTGACTCCCTTCTAGTCTCCCAGATTGAAGAAACCCCAGTGCAGGACAATGCACATTTAAACTTAGGTGAAAATGAGGATCCCCCATCAGTGGAACCTAATAAAAAAGAAGAAGGAACTTCAAACATTGAGGGCAATATAGATGATGGATTCATAACTATAAAAAAGAAAAAAAATGTACAACAATTGGCCTTGGAGAAGATTAGGGGATTGGTTGATCAAAAGCTTAAACTAGAAAAACTTAAAGAAGAGTTCATAAAGAAAAAATAAGCAGACCTCTTAGGGGTAGACTTATCTTGACTCCAATAGAGCATTAGGAGAGTTAGATCTTCTCTCGAGGAGAAAGAAAGAATAGGCAAGGATCATAATAGTGACAAAACTAATGATGAAGGTAGAAAAAGGAAAGATATGAGCAGATCTAATAGCTCAGTTAAGCAAGGAAAGAAAGGGAAATATGGCCCAATTCCTAAATTCTTTGCATAGATTGGACCCACTTAAGTCTCACCTCATCTCCATCTTCATCCTTATAATGAGATACATGCATTGTTACTCCTAGAATGTCAAAGGATTGGAATCTCTAGATAGAAAATACGAGGTTAGAAACTTTTGTAACAAAAATAAAGAAATGGATGCTCTGTTTCTTCAAGAAACAAATGCTGTAGGATTATGCTAGAAAACACATTAAGGTTTATATGGAAAGATTCCTTGGCCTTTTCCTCTAGGCATGATAAGGGCAGAGAGAGAAATGCCATTTTGCTTAGTAGAAGATGGGAGAAATTTGTTAAAGATACTTGTCTTTCCCCTTGCAATAGATGTATTTGGGTTACAATGGAAATAGATGGAGTTGAGATGGGCTTTGCTCTATCTATGCACCTAATGAATATTCTAGAAGAGTGGAACTTTGGAATTGGATGGACACAGAGTTGCCTAAAGTCCCATGGATTCTAGGAGGAGATCTCAATATGATTGAACACCTACAAGACAAAAAGGTGGTAAATCGATGTAGTGGAAAGGCAATGAAAAATTCTTCTGGTTAAGACTCAAGAAATCACTTAACCTGGTGGATCCATTACAAGGGAAAAAATATAGAATTTATTGTATATTAGACAAATTTATTGTTAGAAGAAAGGAAATAGAATTTATTGTAGATTAGACAAATTTTACATGGAAAAAGACTCTTTCTTAGTAATGAGACAGAAAGAAGCAAATAAAATTCAAGTTATCCCAAATCCTCTATCTGACCATCATCCAATTAAAGTGGTAGTCACTTTGAAATCTCAAAAGCCAGTGGTAAGGAAGCAGTGTGGAACGTCTTTTAAACTTAACTATGAGCTTTTGAAAGATCAAGACTGTGTTGGAGGTATTAGAACTCTAAAAAATATTTGCAAAGAGAAATTCAAGAATCAGGGTAGAATAGAATTTTGGATTAATTTGATTGAGGCATGTAAATCAGTGTTCCAAATAGTTGGGAAAAAGTATGCTTTAGATAGCAAAAGAGAGGAACTTCTTTGTCAAAATGAATTCCTCAAGTTAGAACAAAAGCTCCAAGAGAATCCAAATGAGGAAAATTTTATATTGGAGATGGGAAGGGTTAAACACAGTTTGAGGAAACTTCAAATAAAAAAAGCTCAGGGAGCCAAAGTTAGAGCCAAACTTAATTGGTTGTTAGATGGTGACAAGGGATCCAAATACTTTTTTAACCTTCTAAAATACAAAAACATCAAAGAAAATGTTCAATCTATAGTCAAGAATGGGATCTCTTTAACTAGTCAAGAGGAGATTCTAGAGGCTTTTAAAAAATTCTATGAAAACTTGTTTAAAGCAGAAGATAATAAGCAAGGTTGTACAGAAGCTCAGGATCTGTGTGCAAGGATTTGTAAGAAGAAAATAACTTCAGATATGTGTGAGAGGCTTGATAGCATGATAACTAAGGATGGAATTAAAGCTACCATAAGTTCAATGAGTAATGGTAAGTCACCAAGAGCTAATGGTCTGCCTGTTGAATTCTACAAATCAAACTTGGACTGGATTGTAGATGACTTGTTTGAAGTATATAATGAAGCAATTGAAAGAGGGACTTTGGGAAAAGAAATAAACAGAGGAATTATAAAATTATTGCCAAAGGATGGGGACAAAACAAACATAAAGAACTGGAGACCCATTACACTTTTAAATGTGTTTTATAAGATTATTGCAAAGGTATTATCCTCTCAGCTGAGGGATATTATACCAATTATAACTAGCCCTACACAGACTGGATTCATTAAAGGAAGATATATTTTAGAAAACCTTATCACAAGTTGGGAAGCCCTTCATTGGGCTAATGAAACCAATCAAAATGCAGGAATTCTACTTTTAGATTTTGAAAAGGCATATGATAGGATTGAATGGTCTTTTATTTTTAAAATGCTAAGGGCTATTGCTTTCCCAGAGTTCTTTTGTAAAAAGGTGGAGATGTTGTTTGTAGATGCTTCAGCTCAAGTGGAGGTTAATGGTGTTCTATCTACTCCTTTTTTTATGGGTAGGTCTATTCAGCAAGGATGTCCTCTTGCCCTAGCCTTGTTCATTATTGCATATGAGGCAATTCATTATGTACTAAGAACTAAGTTAATAGAAGGAAAGATGGAAGGCATTTCATTACCCAATGGAGATAGACTATTAAATGTCCAATTTGTAGATGACACTGCTCTCTTCCCTAAAATATCCAAAATTGAATTTAATAACTTGGAGAAAATATTGAATACTTTCTATTTACCATCTGGTTCAAAGATTTCTTGCTCCAAGTCATTCCTTCTTACTTGGCTTAATTATAAACCAGAATGGATGGATAATGACAAATGGCAATGGGGGAACCCTCAAAACAAGTTCTTTTTTTTAGGATCCCCTTTGCCATCTTCCCTAATCTTAAGAAAATGTGGGATTGGCTTTTTGCAAAAATAGAAAAGAAGTTAAGAAATTGGAGTAGAATGCACCTTTCCCTTGTAGGTAGGACCCAAGTTTGTCAAAAAATTCTTTCTGCATACTCTATCTTCTATTCTTCCATGTGGCTTTTTGCAAAATATCAGTTTAATGTTATTCATAAATTAATCTGAGATTTTTTATGGTCAGATGGAAAAGGAAAGGCTAAAAAACCCCTAGTTAAGTGGGAGTGGTGCTATGTGAGTAAGGATTTTGGGGGTCTGGGACTTAAAGACTTGAGGCTTCAAGGTATAGCTCTAGCTACAAAATGGATTATCAACTCCCTCTATGGAAATGAACCATGGAAAATCATGGTAAGAAATAATATTGAAAGTGATGTGCCAATTAATAAAAAGGGTTGGGATAAGATCTTTTTCTTTGATGGTCTGTTTGGAGACTTCAAGTCTAAGCCGAAAGCGGTCTGCTATCTGTTACAGCATTTGGCAAGCATGGGAACATGCTAAACCCTTCATTCAAGGAAAATAGGCTATTAGTTGGGAAAAATGTGCTATATGGGATCAAAGGTCAATCTGGTGGAATGTTAAACATAATAGCAAATTTCTTGCCCTAACACAAGGATGCCCAGCTAAAAAATACAATGAGAAAGGACTAAATAATTTGAGTGAGTTATTTGTAGAGGGAATATCTAAATCATGGGAAACAATAAAATATCAATTTTAATTGGATGGAATGCACTCTAGAATCTTCTCAATGCTTAACAAGGATTTGTTTAATAGATTCAATTCGAAAGTATCCATAATTGATAAATAGGACATTGGAAATTTGTTGTGGGAGGATGGAACTTTGCTGTGCAATATGAAACCTCAGTTGATGTATAAAATGATGACTAAAAACCCTAACATCTCTCTCCATATCAGTTCCACATGGGGAAACACTCTAGATAGTAAACTTTAAATAAAACCTTTAAATGCATTTGATCCAAAAATCTAGAACCTAAAAAGTCTTGTTTTAAATGGCTGATGTTGTTAAATAAGTTGAACATAGGTCTTGATTTTGTAATATGTTCAGTCTGTAATGAACCTGAGTCATATCTCATATATTTTTGGACTGTCAGTATGCAAACATTGTTTGGGATCTATTCATGGGCAATATTAGTCATTGGTCTACATCTAATCCTATTATTAGAATAGAAATTGTTTGTGTATTCATTAATGGTCTGAATGTAAAAGCTAACTCCTTTTGGCTAATTTTGTCTTCTGAAATTCTTTGGTTTTTATAGAAAAGAAGGAATGAAGAAATATTTCTAGGCAAGAAGAGGGATCCCACTGAGATTCTTGTGAATCTCATTGCTTCTCATTTTTTTGAACAATTATCAGTAACCATGGAAATTTCCTTAGGCAGGTTCAAACAGTTGATAGAGACTGGAACTATGTTCTACAAAGAAGATATAAAGGAAACTAATTTTTGTGCATTTAAGTCAAGGAAGCTAGACCACAGGTTCTATAACTCATATACAAATTTTCAAGAGGTTTATAGCAAATTGAAAAAAAGAGATAAAAGAAAATGAAATAGGAAAGATGTGGGAAATATCCAGTCAAAATTTTAATGTGCCAGCTGACCACCTACGGGCTTCTCTAAAATTGGGAGCTTTTCAAGATGTGGATGATTATGAAGGCAGTGATATCTAATGCCATATCTGGGATAGAGAGACCCCATGTCATATTGACCCTAGTGTAGAACTGAGGAAAGTTAGTTCAGAGATTTTCAAGTGTGGTACCGAGCTGGATGACAGTCAAGGGTATTTCTATCAATACTGGGAAGCATAGCAGGATGTAGGCTGAAATGATGTCTTCATGGAAGTAGAGCAGAATCTCAAAGGTGATCCAATGATGCAAGAATCTTCTGCCAATGAGGCCCGATGGGATGATGAATACCAAGATCCAATTGAAATGGAGGAGAATATCAGTGATGGACAGGAATCCAAAATTTCATAAAGGAGTTAAACAAAATTTAGGAAATGAAATCAAATGTTAACAATATGTGCTTATAATATCATCAGTGTAGTAGTATATATTGAGTTTTTGAAGCCTAAGTCTAAACTGTATTTAGTAAGAAACTATATTAGTTTTTTTGGATTGAACAGACAACTATTTGTATTTTGAAGTGGTCTTCTTGACCACTTATATGTAACACCTTATATATTTTGAATATAATATTAGTGATAGATTTTCAATCCAAATATATATATATATATATATATATATATATATATATTCCAATCAAGGTCAGCCAAGTGAAGTAGGAAATCTATCAGAAGTAGTTACAACATGACATATCACATGTACTTCCTTAGGTCTAATTGTAATTGGTTGTCTCAATCCTATCAGTCATTTTTAATGATACTCCTAAATGCACATAGGATGTTCGTTTCAAATGATTGACTACCAAGTAGCCTTTCATACATATGTTGTATTGATTGGTGGGATCTATGATTGTATCATTTGTTAAACATAAATATGTGATGGTTTTATCTCGGTTTCATGTATTGCTTTTATTGACCTTTATGTCTTTGGTTCATTGAATTTTTTCCTCAACCTTCATGTGCCCTTGTTACAATTGCCTTGGTTGTATTTCTTATCATTTCTTTCATGGCAATCTCGTTTGTAGAAGTTCAAAATGATGGTCAAAAGTTTTCTTGTTAGTCATGCGTTTATCATTATGTTAAATAATCACCTACTAATATGGTCCTACTTTTCATTAAGTATTTTTTCTTTCCATCAATTGATTAGTTACCAATTTGTATTGATCTATAGACTAGATGGGTTGGTAAAATGCTTATCTTCTAATCTACCACAATGATACACATCATCAGTCTAAGTGCATCCAACATGGAATACCTAGAATGAAGGCATGATGACATATGTCGTGCCTCCCTAGTCTTGGCATGTTCGGGGCGACACTAAGGTATAAGTTTTGGTTTTTATGTGATGTTGAGATTTTGACCTTTTATTCTTGTGGATGTCTTTGATGATGGATGTTTTATGATTAGTCGATACTGGATGACTAGAGCTAATGTGAATTGGTCATGGTGTATTAATTGATTAGTTATGTTAGATTTCATATCAGGATTGGGTGTACATGTGGAGAGGATGACACCATTCCATTGGCACACTGTGCGAATGATTACGGATGTTAGAATCCTCTGATGTGGACTACTTTTGTTTCAGCTATTATATGATATGCATATGCAGATGTTATAATGTGTTTGGAGTGGTGCAGGTACTAGGTACCGACTCCACTGGCTTCACGAGTCTGAGCATGCATAATGCCCCAATAGTGGTGATTTAGAGATGACACATTGGCCATACACCTTATCCTTGTCGTCTCTATGTTGAGATGTGTACTTGGCTCTCTTGTTAATGCCTTGGACACTAGTCGGTTATCGTTCAATTATTTTATTCCTTGGTGAGTCTGATCTGTATGATTTTGGGGTTGAGTTATTCTTTATGGGGTGCCTTCATGTGCGTGTGTTCATCTATTTATTGTTATTGTTGTGGTGTTGTGCTAGTGTTTGGATCTTGGTAGATAGTGACCATTTGGTTTCCTAGAGGTGGGTTTGATCCTAAAGTGATGAACTTATGTTGAATAAAATAATGTGAGTCTTCCTTTGGATAGGAAGAGAAATGAAATACATTTTTTTTGTTGATGCCCTATTCTGAGTCTTACTAGATGAAGGCTCAGAATTTGGGGAAAAAGGGGGTAGGGTTTGGCAGCAGGAAGCTGGAAGGCAGGAAGGATGCTGTCCGAGGTCAAGTTCTTGGCTTTTACTCGTGCTTCTTGCCATTAGCTGGTAATTTTTGGAAGCCTTGAATAAAACCCATTTTGTGTGTTTTCTGCAATCATTGCATTCCTTGAGATGGTCTCGTTTGAGGCATTTTGTGACTCAGTTCGAGTCTTTCCTATGCTTCCAAGTTTTGTTACATGTCACCCAGGACACTTGCAACTATAACATGCAACTGTAATTGTCGTCTTCCACCTTGACACAGGCCCTGAGGTTGCTGGCAAAGGTTTAGGAATTTGGCTTTATATCTACCAATAGCATTTTCTTAAAATCTCCTCAAGCCTTTCTATCTTATCAAATATTTTCTATGCCTGCACATTTTGTATACATGTCTGTCGTAGCATTTTCAACTATAATATCTAATAAACCTTTTGTAATACTTTGATGGATGTCCATACCCAGTTCCTAAGCACCCATTTTGGCACGGGTAGGGAGGATGTTGGCAATGGTTATGGAACTTGGTTTTACACCTGCCAATTACACTTGTTTGATAGTTTCTTAAGCCTTTTAAACAACTCCATTATGTGCAGATCCTGCAACCGTTTCAGTCCATGGAATGCCATCTCTTTCAGGCATTCTATCAAATAGTTGATGTGCCTTCATTATGCTTCCTTTTTGGCACAGGCAGAGAGGTTGTAGGTAGGGTCGGGTTATCTGGCTTTATAACCACTAGTTACATTTACTCTAAAGTTTTTAAGCCTTTTTCAACTGATCTATTTTGTGTATATCCTACAATCATTGCGTTCAATGAGAGCGCATCTCCTTGAGGTATTTTTTGAAAAAACTTACGTGCCTTGTCTATGCTTCCAACTTTTGCATGCACATCTATTAAAAATTCCCCTTCCATTATGCTTTGATGGATGTTCCATCATTGTTACTGAAGATCTAGGACTGCACAATTGAACAGTGCAAGCCTAATTTTTAGATTTCTTCATTTAGCATCACCAATAATCTCCACAAGAGAATTATCCCTACCTAAATGATAGAAACTGTTCACATCTCTCACAACAATTTCTCTTGCAAAAATTCTGAGAATAAGTTTCATGGTAGTGAGGCCATCAACACATACTTGAAGGTTCTTAACAACTCTAAATAGTTGCTCTATGAGCCATGTTCAGCAAACCAATGAGATTGCCAACTCCTTACTATGATGGAAGGAAAATAATTCTTTTCCTCCTCTTCCACAGCATAAGTAAATGTCTTGATTCCCCTATATTATATATTTCAAAAGTACTATATCCTCCTAGAGCTACTGATGCAAATGCGTGATACAGTTTGGACTTTTAAATTACCTGAACAAGAGATGGAGATCTAGGACAAATTATATGATATTTAACAATTCTCTTTCTGTATTGTGTGAGATACATAAACACTCAATATATTGTTCTATCATTGTTTGCAACACTATTCAGCCACTTTGGGTTTATAACAATCAAGTTTAAACTTCTAAGAGAACTCTAGAATGCCACACGAGTAAAGGAATTTTTGTAGTTGTCTTTGAGCCTCCTATACAAGTAAAGGTCCTATAATTAATACCACTTGATGTTTGTTAACACCTTAGCACATTTAATTAGCTCACTTATTATGGTATAGACCATTTCATGAGGAACTTGCATCTATAACTATTTTCTTGTCATCAATGTCCAGTCTAGTCCCTTTTGATGCCCACACTAATAGCAAGGGTATGTTTGTAACACCTCAAGAGCAGGTTTTATTGTGGTTGTTATATACTTATGAATGCATGTTGAGCCTATTGGCATTGAGTGTAGTCGTTAGGGTAGACCTGGAAGTAGTTCCCAATGTGGCATTGAGCAAGAGTGCTCACTTGTAGGCCCATTGGAGGAAGCATGATTTATGTGTTTGCTGCAAGGCTTGTATTTTTGAGATGGGTACATTTGTTTAGATTCTTCCTTCTTGCTGCATCTTCCTTCTTACTCTCCTTATTTGAGTAGTGTTTCTTTGGCATGAATCTAGGTGCCTTATTTATTGCCCTCTGTGAAACATGTGTTTGTGATGTGTTCATTTGAGTTATGAGATATGTGACTTTCCTTGTATGGATGAGTATACTTTCCTTCCTTATCCCTTTTTATTTTATGCTTGTGTATGGCCATGTGATCATCTCTGAGCACAGGGGTGGACCTTTCAGTTACCACATGGTAGGGTGGAGTGCAACCACTACCATTGGGGACTTGTGATCCGTGATTGATATGACTTCGTAGCAGCTTCCCTTCATCTTTAAGTTATGATCATTGTATATTCTTCAGTTATCTAATTGTATCAATGATGTAAATCATTCTTGTAGCATTGTAAATTGGTAGATTTACAAATTATGATACACTCCAACCTAGAGAATGATGTGACTACCTTATGTAATGTCATTCTAATGGCTATGTAATTTATTCAATCTTATATGTTTTCATTAATTTTTATTAACACATATCTCCTTTGGTGTTTTAAAGAAAGTATACAATGTTGATTAGAAACTCGATTTGAGACATTCTCATAATGTTCTTGTATGATAGAATGAACAAAATAATATATCATCTCCTTATGAATGGTTTATCTTAACTTTAGATAAATGAATGTTTATTTTTACTTCTTTCTATATGGATGTAATTTTTGACACTTTATGTTGGTCTCCCTTGTTTTGGTTCACCTGACAAGGTGTTGTGGATATCGTATGCCACACCTTCTTTACCTTCTCCACCTTTGTGTGATGAGGTTTTAGGGGCAAGTGGAAATTTTTTTAAGTATTCATGTCACGACCACATGGCGAATGTGTGCATGACATGTGGTGTTTCGTGTCATGACCACATGGTAGATGTGAGCATGACAACATATATGTTGTTGATTGGGCAACAATGAAATTGGCTCTCAATGAGGAAGTACATTTGGTATAGTGGAATGGGACTCTTTATACCAATAGAACCCAAGGTAACATGGTAGCTTTTGAGTTGTTTCTGAAAAAGAAAGGATTGATTATTTAAGTACAATCAAGAATCTTCCTACAAAATTTATGTATGAATTCAATTCACAATTCAACAAAGCTTGAAAGAGATTCTAAGAAAATATGCATCCATCCCTAGGTTTTGCATTTTTATATTTCTTAAAATCTATAGAATCTAAAATTTTAATCTTGATTTATGTTTTAGGAGGTCAAACTCTTCTTGAATCATATCATTTGGCTATAAAGGCTAATAAATATATAATAGCTACTAAAAATTTGCCTTCCATACCCCCAAGACCATTGTTTCCTATAGAAAATAACTCTTGCCAAGCTGTCCAAAGTAATAAAATGCATACTCTTAATTCACCACCCACCCTTCCCATTATGTTGGCAATCCTAATGAGATAAATAAAGTAAATTTTTCATAGAAGATCTCTCCCAAAACATCATATTCATTTTTCCACAAAAGGAATTAGAAAAATACCTTCATTTAGGTCAAATTATGTTGGCCATACATGTGCATGCTTTGGCCCAAAACAAGGAACTTTTAAAAAACCACTTTTTTTATATCCTATATAAAACCAACTTTTATCATCTAGGTATTAGAATAAACTGCATATTTAAAAACTAGAAATAGAATCCTTCATTTCATATTTTTACATCATATTAATATTTTATGTTTAAGTGCTTCAAATTTTTACTCCAATTATATGACAAAATTTGAAAATTAGGAAATCACTTCAAATTTTTGGTGACAAAGTGGACCCAACTTCTTGCACTTACCCAGGTTGGGGCTACTTAGGAGCTTATGAAGAATGGTCAAGCCACTCTTTGGTCTTTTCACTTCCATGGATAGCTAATGATATAGAAAAAAGATTGAAAATGTGTGTGCACTTAGCCTATGTATTTCTAGAACTAAGAATAGTAAATAAATTAAAATCTATAAGTATAATCCTAGGTCTACTAAGATTGATACCCTAGTGTGTATGAATGGATGTCAAAGGAAATGAAAAATCTAAGTGCCAACAATGGAAGTTATACATAAATAAGAGTTGCAATAACAATGGAGAAATGGAAGTAAAGAAAGAACTTAAAACAACAACACTTGCAACATAAGAATGGAAATGATAGCATGCCAAGATCATAAATCACTATTCATTAACCAATAGAGAACTATGGAAGAGTAGTGCTAGAAGTATGTAGTTATTATTTACAAGCTTAAGAACACAAGATTGCTTCACTAGATTGCCAAAAAGTAAGAAGTTTCTTGATGGAGAGTGTAGAACATTGAGATTGTAAGTTGAATGCCAAAAGGAGATTAGAATAGAAGATAAAAAGACACACTAATAAATTGTCCATTGGGATTTGTCCAACATTGGGTACATTTCATGCTAAACTTTAGCAAGGTGGAAAAATCAAGAAAAATGGTTGTTATATGACTAAAAAGTTAGTGGATGCTTGCATGCTGGGTGGATGACTGGCACCACCTACAAAAATCCTTATGAAGACTTGAAATGATACCATGGGATAAGACTAACATGGAAAACACATTGTCATACACAAAAAATACATTTATACATAGAAACAAAAGACCTGTGTTAGCATTGAGAGTGTCATAAAGGCTAAGATAGGGCCAAATGAAGTTGAAAACATACTAGAGATAGATTCTAAATTGAGGTTAATTTGTAATACCAAAATTATAAGGTATGCAATTTTTTATCTTACAAGACCATACCTATAAGGTCTAATATTAGGTGATTAGTACCTTGGCACTAATTGAATGGAATGGTCATGATCCCTTTTGGGAGATTTCTTTTGTCATAGCTCCAATGTCTAGTAAATGTTTGTCCACAATAGCCTATAGGTCTAGTGATGTATACCCATATATTAGTTTTACCTCTATGGAAAATAATTGAGCCACAAACCCAATTGCACCCTTTTTAGAATCTTCTACAATTGATGAATAATCACCAATTTTGGTGATGATACACACAACCCACAAAGCTCAAATTTCCTTCCCTCTTGACTATAAATGCATGAAAAACTATTAGAAATCCATTTCAATCATTCCCATGGTAATTAGGCATTGGAATCCCAAAACAACAACCAATTCCACCCATAAGAATGGAAAACATAGGGCCCTACTCAATTGATATTCTCGCATGGAGAGTTTAATACTATGGTATTTTATAGAATCACTAATTATCCCACTATATATAATTATGACTTGAAACTCTAGAGCTGGATAGACAAAACAATTTAAATGTATATCTAATTTACTATTGATGAAGTTATGAGTATTACTTGAGTTAATTAAATCTGTCACCTTCTATTTTCAAATAAACCACTACCTTAAGGGATTGTCAAGTGCTAATGCCTAAAAATGTATGGTAGGAAATTGTTGGTTGTGCTTCTTTAGTTTCTTCCCTTATCTTTTCATTAGCCTCCCCTACCACGTCATCATCCATTTCATCTTCATTGGTAACATTAATGTAGGACAATTTCTTTTCTCCACACTTATTTCCTCAACTATACTTTCTATCACATTTTTAAAACATAATCCTTTTGCTCTCTTTTATTTAAATTGTTGAGGAGTTCATTTGCTAGGTTGAGGAAATCATTATGTAGGAGTTATCCTATCTCTTATACTTGTGAATGGTTGCCTAATGGTGACTAATGCTCTCTCCTATGATATACATACCATGCCAATAGAATCTAACATAGAATTTGGTTTAAACATGTACATGTAATGTCCCTTTTCTCGTCCATTCCAACATTCTTGGAGAATTCCATCATTCTTGGAGAGCACCAACTTCCTATGGATAGAAGACCTATGCACTTAATGTATTGGTGGTGTTATCAGGAAAGTATAATTTGTCCATTTTAATATTTTTTAGACTTTGGAAACGATGTGTAGAAAATAATTAATAATTTTAATCTAAGGAACAAGATACACATCATGCACGAATAAACTTCCATTGCCCCTGCTATTTCAATTACATTTAAAATCATTCCACATAAACCTTAACATGTAGTCAAGATGGATAGTTCAGTGTTATAAAGCTCCAAGAGGAAGGTTTGGATCTCAATTTGAATTGTTTGTTGAAAAATAATATGCAGTGCAAAAATGAAAATAAACACAGTGAAAATAATGAAACCCACAGAATAAAACAATACACAGAATTTACATGGAAACCTAGTTATGTATTAGGAAAAACCATGGGCAAAGGTCGCAAAGGTCTCTCAATTTCTTTATTATCTCAAGAATAGATTCATAGTTAGAGAAAATCACAAAAAATACATTTTATCTCAAGTTTGACTAACTAAAACCCATGAAAATCATCAAAGTGATACTAGTCGTCAACTACTTAATCAATGCTAGAATAGGAAAATGACTTCACTTACTAACATTTTTTGTTTACTATAATGTAGTAAAAGTGTGGTTGAAATTTCTTAGATAGTAATTGTGAATTCTATTGTATGTGTAAGCGTATGAGCTTGGACTTTGTGCTGAAATTAGTTAGTTAGACTCAAAGATAGACTATTTTAGGATGAAAGAATCAACAAACAACATTGGATACATTTCAGCCTTCAGACTATCTTTTCTATAGGAAGAGTGAAGGCCCATGTAGGGTAGAAGAACAAATCCCTCTAGTTGAAGAACATTGGAAGGCTATAAATTGTCAATGATAATTCTTCAAATCCATTGAATATGGTGGCGATGATGTTGAAAAAGAGTGCTCCAAAATCATGTAAATAAAAAAGATACTTTGTTTTTTTTACCTTCTAGTTGCCAAGATTACATTCTAATACTAGTTGTAGTGAGAATAACTTCCATAAGAAAATAATTTATAATAGGAAATATGGTGCAAATACTTGATAATACTTGAGAATAATAAGCCACTTTGAGGGGGAAAACCTCCAAAGTCTTCAACAAGAACATAATTCATGATGTGATGCTAATAAAATAACCACTACCTCCTATATATACCATATCATGCGATGGATGCTATCCAAGTGACTTAACTACGTATATAAGACTAAATAAATAATCATATAACTTAATTAAGGTTTATGCTAGACTAGACAACTACACATACCCCCATGATTGTGATAGGTTTATGATAGACTAGACAACTACACATACCCCCATGATTGTGATAGGTTATGCTAGACTAGACAAATAGTGACAGTCCTTATGCACTATCATATATTAGTGATTGAGGTGAAAAATGTTGTATAAGTGTGCAATGTATAGGTTCAAGTATATGGTTGTCATGGGTTGGATTAGTCAAAATCTAAAAACAATCCAATTCAAATTTCATTGTTATGCTTTGGTTGCATATAAAAAGTTAAGATTCTAAATTACAAAATAAAAAACAATGATTCAAATAACAAACAATTATCTATCAACCATCAAAATCAACTAAATATTTTTATATCTATTATATTTCTAAATTTCAAATTATATTACATACTTTATTATAATTTTAAATTAAATTAATTTATTATCATATTTATTACACCTAATTTGAAGTAAAAAGTCCATTTATTTCTTTCCACAACTATTTTAGCATTTTAAGGATGCCATTACCAAGTTTAGCTAATGTTTCAACTTTAAATAAATCTCTACATATGTAGCTAGCTAATGTGCATGTGATGATATCATCCTTTAATGAGAAAAGAAAAGGATAAAGATGAAAATAATTAATGTCGTTTCTAGTGTGGATTTTTTTATTTTGCATTTATGTACAGGAATAACAAAGTCTATATTGGTCAATAGTATTATTGTCAGCAAAAGAAAAAGCTAGGAAAGTGGAAAGAAAAAGTGGGGAAAGAGGGAATATTTAAATTTATTTGTATTCATATTTGATTTATAATGTTTTTACATTAATGTTATATAAAAGGAAGGAAAGAGGAAAGAAAAATGTTAGGCCTTCAACAGAGGATGTGTGTGATGACAGTGATAATAAACAATATAGCAGTGGAAATAATCACAGAAAAAAGGAAACAAAGGAATAGAGCTAAACAGAGTACATAAAACGTGCTTTGATACCAATCAGTATTTGGGCTCTTCTATTATATATTGTTGTGTGTTCATAGTTCTTTGGTTTTATTTTTGGTTTCATGAGCATGTTTTATGTACTCTGTTTAGCTCTGTTATTCTGTTTCTTCTTTCTGTAATTATTTCCACTGTTGTATTGTTTATTATCACTGTCATCACACACATCCTCTGTTGAAGGCCTAACAACTGGTATCAGAGCCAGGTTGTTGGAAGATTTGGTGTGTGTAGGGCTTCGTTGAATAGGCATGGAGGCAGCAGTGGTGAGCGATATGGAAAAGTTAAATGGGGCTAATTTTACCCTATGGAAATCCCAAATGGAAGATATACTGATTCTTAAAGATTAGTATTTGCCAATTGAGGGAATATCAAAGAAACCCACAATGATGGCAGATGAAGATTGGAATAAGCTAGATAGAAAGGCGATTGCAACCATCCATCAATATCTGGCTAAAAATGTGTATTTTAATGTTGCCGGAGAGAAGACAGCAGCAAAACTATGGCAAAAGCTTCATGATCTATATGAGAAGAACACAACATCAAATAAGGTGTTCTTAATGAAGAGGCTATATAATCTTAAGATGAAGGAGGGTGCTTCGGTTGCAGAACATTTGAATGAATTTAATATTATTACTAGCCAACTTGCCTCTGTTAAAATTGTTTTGGATGATGAAATTAAAGCTATTTTACTAATGTGTTCTATGCAAGACAGCTGGGAAAATTTGATCACCGCTATGAGCACTTCAGCGCCTATAGGAACCCTGAAGTTTGATGATGTTAGCAGCAGCATAATGAATGAGGAGCTGTAATGAAAGTCAATTTTAGAAAACCAGGGAGGAGAAGCTATAGCCCTAGTTGATCGTGGTAGGATGATTGATTGAGGCCATCTAGGATGCTCAAGATCGAGAGGCTGATCCAAATCAAAAAGGGGTAGGATCACTTGTTATCATTGTGGAAAGCCGAGGCACGTGAAGAGAGAGTGTCGAGTCTAGAAGCGAAGCCAGAAAGATCAAAATCAGAAGCCAACTAGCACAAATGAAGGTGAGACCACTGCTGTAGCTACGGATGGAGATGTTTTACTTACTATTTTAGTAGAAGATGTATGCTTGTATACCTCTAGTAGTAGCTTTGATTGGATCCTTGATTCTAGGGCATCTCACCATGTAACTCCATGCAAAGAGAATTTTGTTGCATATAATCCTGGTGATTATGGTAGAGTGCATTGGGGAAATAATCATTTTTGTAGCATTGTTGGAGTGGGAGATGTCAAGATCAAGATGAAGGAAGGACAAGATATCCTACTGAAAAAGGTTAGGCATGTACCAGAAATGCGCATGAGCCTAATCTCTATGGGACAATTGGATGATGAAGGCTATTTTGTAAGCTTTGAAAAAGGTGGATGGAAAATCAACAAAGGAACATTAGTCATGGCTAAAGGACCCAAGACGAGGACTTTGTATACATTGATGACAATGATAGAAAGATCAGATACGACTACTGTTGCAAAAGAGGTAAAATCAGCAGATCTATGGCATAGGCGCTTGGGTCATATGAGTGAGAAGGGCCTAAAAATCCTCATGGGTAAAAATTTGCTACTAGGTTTGAAATCTTATAATCTTGACCTTTGCGAGCATTGTATTTATGGTAGGCAACGAAGAGTTTCATTTCTTAGAGGTGGTCATGAACGGAAGGAAAATGTGTTAGAATTGATACACTCAGATGTATTTGGGCCTGTTAACATTAAATCATTAGGAGGAGCCTCATACTTTGTCACATTTATAGATGATGCATCTAGAAAGGTTTGGGCCTACCCCATGAAAAGGAAAGATGATGTATTTGAGATATTTCAAAAGTTTCATGTTGTTGTTGAAAGAGAAACTAACAAATTGCTCAAGTGTTTGAGGACAGATAATGGTGGAGAATACTGCTCAAATGCTTTCAAGGAATATTGTAACAGGTTTGGAATTAAGCATGAGAAGACTATCCCTGGTACTCCTCAACAGAATGGTGTTGCGGAAAGGATTAATCGCACTATCATGGAGAAGGTGAGGAGTATGTTGTCAAATTTTGGTTTAGAAAAGCATTTTTGGGAAGAAGCGGTGAGGACAACCTGTTATCTCATAAATCGATCTCCTACTACAGCCTTGGATGGCTGCATTCCTGAGGAAGTTTGGACTAGTAAGAAGGTGAATTATTCTCACTTGAAAATCTTTGGATGTGAAGCATTTGTGCATATTCCCAAAGAGAATAGAACTAAGCTAGATGATAAATCTATGAAATGCATTTTCTTGGGATATGCAGATGGTGAATTTGGTTATCATTTATGGGATCCAGTTAAACATAAGATTATTAGAAGCAGGGATGTTATATTTAATGAGTTAGAGATGTTTAAGAGGACTACATGTAATTTGGAGGTTAAGAAAGTTGTTGACAGGTTTGAAGAACAACAAGAAAATATCCCACCAATGCAAGAATATGGGCAGCAAGATCAAGAGTATGATGAACAACTAGAGGAGAATGTGGAACAACAATAAGAAGAAATGTTGCAAGAGCCTTTACAAGAGATTCAACCTACAAACACAACACCACAGTTGGTTCGCAGATCCACTAGACCTCATAAGCCTTCACAAAGGTATACATCCTCAGACTATATTTTGTTAACTAATGAAGGTGAACTTGATGATTTTTAGGAAGCTTGTAAAGATGAGCATAGCAAAGAATGGAAGAAAGCGATGGAGGAAGAAATGAACTCCTTGTTGGAAAATAGAACTTGGGAGTTGGTAAAGCTTCTAAAAGGAAGAAAAGCTCTACAAAATAAATGGGTGTAGAAGATCAAGCATGTGGGTGACGAGAAGAAGGAAAGATACAAAGCAAGGCTGGTAGTGAAGGGATTTGCTCAGAAAGAAGGTATTGACTTCACTAAAATATTTTCACCTGTTGTTAAAATGACATCCATTAGAGTTATTCTTGGTCTTACTGCTGCTTTAGACTTGGAGTGTGAACAATTAGATGTAAAGACAACCTTCCTTCATGGGTATTTGGAAGAGGAGATTTACATGGAGCAACCAGAAGGATTCAAAATAAAAGGTAAAGAGAACTTGGTTTGCAGATTGAAGAGTCTCTATGGGTTGAAATAGGCACCTTGCCAGTGGTATAAGAAATTTGATTCATTTATGTTGAAGCATGGTTTTAATAGACTAGAGGCTGATCATTGTGTCTACATCAAGAGATATGATCAGCGAAATTTCATTATATTATTGTTATATGTGGATGATATGTTAGTTGTTGGACAGGATAAGAATATGATTAATAGGTTAAAGAAGGATTTAGGCAGTCAGTTTGCAATGAAGGATTTGGGTCCAGCACAACAAATATTAGGCATGAAGATCATTCGTGATAGAAAGGAGAAAAAATTGTGGCTATCACAAGAAAATATATTGAAAAGGTGTTAGATAGATTTAATATGAAGGATGCCAAGCCAGTTGGTACACCTCTTGCTTCTCATTTCAAATTGAGTGCTGATTTATGCCCTTGTGATGACAAGGAGAAGGAGGAAATGAAAAAGATTTCTTATGCTTTAGCGGTTGGTAGCTTCATGTATGCCATGGTATGCACTCGTCCGGATATTGCACATTCAATGGGAGTAGTGAGCAGGTTCCTTGCAAATCCGGGCAAACAACATTGGCAAGCAGTAAAGTGGATTTTTAGGTATCTCAAGGGTACTAGTCATTATTGTTTATGTTTTGGCAATACTGATATGGTGCTTGAAGGATTTACAGATGCAGATATGGCTAGAGACCTGGACACTAGAAAGTCCACCACTGGTTATTTGTATACATTTGCAAGTGCTATGGTATCTTGGGTATCCAGGTTACAACGAATAGTAGCTCTCTACAACCGAGGCAGAGTATATAGCTATGACAGAAGCCTGCAAAGAGATGTTGTGGATGCAGCGATTCCTAGGAGAGCTAGGAATAAAATAAGACAAGTATGTGCTATATTGTGACAGTCAGAGCGCCATGCACTTGGCGAAAAACTTAGCTTTTCACTCATGAACCAAACATATTGACTTGAGGTATCACTGGATTCGGCATGTGTTGGAGGAAGGACAGTTATCCTTGGAAAAGATCCATACAGATAAGAACCCTGCTGATATGCTCATTAAAATTCTGCCAAGAGAAAAGCATGAGCTATGTAGAGACATGGTAGGCCTGGGGGTGACTTGATGATTACCACTCATTCAGAACCCTTCATTTGCTTCATGTGTTCAACAAAAAAGTGGGGAAAGAGGGAATATTTAAACTTGATTTGTATTGATATCTGATTTATAATGTTTTTTATATTAAAATCATATTAAAGGAAGAAAAGAGGAAAGAAAAAAATGAGGAAAGAGGGAATATTTAAACTTGATTTGTACTCATATCTGATTTATAATGTTTTTTACATTAAAGCCATATTAAAGGTAGGAAAGAGGAAAGAAAAAATGGGGAAAGAGGGAATATTAAAACTTGATTTGTATTCATATCAGATTTATAATGTTTTTTACATTAAAGTCATATTAAAGGACCGAAAGAGAAAAGAAAAAGTGGGGAAAGGGAGAATATTTAACTTGATTTGTACTCTTGTCTGATTTACTATGTTTTCTACAATTAAACAATATTAAAACTAGGAAATTGGGAAAAACAAATGGAAAAAAAAGGAATATTTAGTTTGATTTGGCCTGATGTCCCATTTATATGATTCCGGTTAAAGTCACTCCGAGTGCGTGATTAAGAGGAAGCACACGCGAGATGATCATAGGCGAGAATTTACTTGCACTGGCAGCCGAAACTTACGCCTATCAACCGTAGTTAAAATCAAGATTTAAATTTTGTAATTTTTAAATACCATAACAACTACAAAAGCGGGAGCCCCTTTTCCACTTACAACTTCTCACACGAAACTTTGCATAGCGGAGCAATTAATCTGTTACCTATGCCATAACAAGAACAACGGGTAAGCAATTAATTCCACTTTCAGATATGAAGAATTGTAAAGGTCAGTTCATTCTTTTACTCATCTTCACTACTTTTATCTTTGTTACATTCTCCTCCAATGACTTGCAATACCAGAAGCAGATTGATGCACAAGCTTTGCTTCAATTAAAAATGTCTGTAAAGAGTGATCCATTTCTTTCCTTGTCCAACTGGGTAAATGGAAATAACATTTGCAACTGGACTGGAATAACTTGTGATCACAATCAATTGGTTGTGAGTGTGGTTCTCAAATATAAGAGTCTGGTTGGGACGCTACCCCCTCACATCGCCAATCTCTCCTTCCTTACAATTCTCGACCTCTCTCACAATCGTTTCTTTGGCCATATTCCCCAAGAGCTTGGTAAATTACAAAAGCTGCAGTACATGAAGCTGTATGAAAACAGTTTGCATGGTTCAATTCCAGTTACTCTGCGTGCATGCACAAATCTTTTAGAACTCCGGTTAGACCATAATTTCTTGGACGGAAGCATTCCGCCAGAGCTGAGTTCCCTGCGCAAATTGCAAAAGCTTCATCTTTCTTCCAATAATTTGAGTGGTATTATCCCCCAAGACTTGTCAAATTGCACTGCGCTTAAAGCCTTAGATCTTGGGCATAATCTTTTAACTGGCACTATCCCCAAGTCCATGAGTAACTGCACAAAATTGCGTGTCTTGTTGCTGTACGAGAATGCGCTTGAAGGTCCAATTCCATCTGAGATATTAACGGCATTGACCAGATTACAATATCTGTTTCTGTACTCCAACAAACTCAACGGAAGCATCTCCATGGAGATTGGCAAATTATGGAGAGTGAGGGTGATTTACTTTCATGACAATAGTCTTACAGGTAGCATTCCCATGGGCCTGGCGAACTGTTCATCTCTGGAGGTGTTGGCTTTGTCTACGAATCACTTGTATGGCACCATTCCAGCAGAATTGTGTTCACTGACCCGACTACAGGAACTGTGGTTGAGTAATAATAGCCTCGGAGGATCGATTTCTTCTCTCATGAACTGTACTGAAATGAAGATATTTGCTCTATATGGCAACAATATTGAAGGTAAAATTCCAGAGGTTATAGGTTATAAGCTCTCCAAATTGCAAGAGATTGATTTGGCGCAAAATCAGTTAAGCGGGAGCATCCCAAGATCTCTAGGAAATTGTTCCGCTCTCTCTTCTCTTCAATTAATATATAACAATTTGAGCGGAGTAGTACCCAAAGAATTGGGTATGCTGACTCGTCTACAAGTACTTGGGCTTGGTGAAAACCAGTTGAAGGGAAATGCTTTTCCTTTTCTGTTAAATTGTACAGAATTGCAGGTCCTTGGAGTGGAAGCTAACAAGTTCGTGGGGTCCATTCCTGCAGATATTGGCCTCAAGCTCACCAAGTTACAAGAATTTAATACGGCAGACAATGAGTTCAGTGGGGGGATCCCAGAGTCTTTAGGAAATTGTTCTCAGCTCTCAGTTCTTGATCTCTCGTATAATCTGCTAAGTGGTGTGGTGCCTCAAGAATTGGGAATGCTAACTGCTCTGCAGATACTTAACCTTGGGGTTAACAGCCTGTCAAACGGACACTGTGCTACAATGTGTGTATTAGATGTACTTTCCAACTGCTCCAACCTCGAAATCCTAGATCTATCGACAAACCAATTCTTTGGCACTTTGCCAAGGGGCATAGGAAACCTCTCTCCCAGGCTATCACAACTGGTCTTGGGTGGCAACAACATCACTGGCAATATACCAGAAGAGATTGGTAACCTTACTGGCTTAACCATTCTATATCTCAATCGTAACAGTTTTATTGGGAAAGTTCCGAGTACATTAGGCCGTCTGAAGCATCTAGTAGCGTTGAGTTTACGCTCCAACAAATTGCAAGGCAGCATTCCACCGGAATTGAACATGCTTGTAAACCTGGAATACCTATGGCTTTCCCTAAACAATATTTCTGGTGACATTCCTTCATATTTGGGCAGTCTACAACAACTGAGGAGTCTTAATTTAAGTCATAACGAGCTCATAGGAAAGATACCGAATGCCATTGGGCAATGCTTCCGCCTGGAGGATATTGACCTCTCATACAACAGCCTCACAGGAAATATCCCTATGGAGATCTCAAGCCTCCATTCATTGGTGTTCTGTCTCAATTTTTCACACAATTCATTGACAGGAAGATTGCCTCCACTGGGAGGAATGCAACATGTTCAAAACATAGATATCTCTGCTAATAAACTCTCAGAACCCATCCCTGGGGACATTGGCAGTTGCGTGGAATTGCAATACCTGAACCTTTCCAAAAACAAATTGGAGGGAATAGTGCCAATATCAATAGGGCAGCTTAAGAGCCTTGAAAACATTGATTTGTCTTTCAATGAGTTGTCTGGGCCAGTTCCACGCTCTATTGCAAATCTCACCATGCTCAGCCATTTAAATTTTTCATACAACAACTTGAATGGATCAGTCCCAAATCAAGGAGCCTTCAGAAATCTAAGCGTAACATCATTTTTGAGAAATCCAGGATTATGTGCAGCCTCAGGCTGGTTGAATTTACCAAATTGCACAAGCTCTGGCAAAAAACATAATTGGTTCAGCAGGAGCTTTGTCTTGGTTGCTTCAATTGGCACATTCTTCGCATTGTGTTGCATTTTGGGGGCATTTTATGTTTTCTACAGAGGAATTGAAAGAGCACCGATTATAAATAGTTTGTTGGGACGAGGTTTCATGCAAATTTCTAGTCAGGAACTTAACAGAGCAACCGAAGGATTTAGCGCAGCTAAATTACTAGGTGAGGGCAGCTTTGGATCCGTTTATAAAGGACTGTTGGATGATAACACATTGGTGGCTGTTAAGCTATTCAATCAGGGCCGTCCAAATTCATACAGGAATTTCGTTAGGGAATGCAGAATACTGAGAAAAATCAGGCACCGCAATCTTGTCAAAGTCTTGTCCTCTTGCTCAACTGAAGATTTCAGCGCTCTGGTACTGCAGTTCATGTCAAAGGGGAGCCTAGACCAACTCCTGCACAGGAATGAATCGCAGTGTAGCCTGAGTTTGAAGATGAGACTCAACATTGCACTTGATGTGGCTCACGGGATGGCATATTTGCACCATGATTGTTCTCCTCCTGTTCTTCACTGCGATTTGAAGCCCTCAAATGTGTTAATGGATGAAACCATGACAGCCCATGTGGCTGATTTTGGGCTTTCCCGTCTATTGACGTCTTCTGTTTCTGAAAATAGCAGCACGTCCATACTGAAGGGAACAGTAGGCTACTTTGCACCAGGTAAAAACCCAAACCCAACATTCTTTTTAATTTTCTGTGATTTTCCTGGCCTTTTTTGTTTCTTCCCCCATCATGTATTAGTTTTATTCTTTGCGAAGTCAAACCACCCTGCCCCTTCAGCTTCCTCTTCCCATGACTCTTCGCTGTCCTGAAGAGAATCTTATAAATATGTATCTCAATTTCTTTGCTGGATTCCATATCATGCATGAGATGAAGCAGGGTGCAAGTCCCCTGTACCTTTGGCAGAACAGAGACACCCAGACCTGGCGTCTAAGACGAAATCAGTCCATGCTTTGCAATGTCACTGTATGAGTATCTCTTTTGGGGTAGGAAAGTCAATGAGTTCATCCAGCTTCATATCTGTGAGTGCTGGATCCTTTCTCCCTAACATGGATGTCAGATACTGGAAAGCAACTCTTTCACAGGGAATGGTGAGTCCCATCTGGTGATCAAACCCATACTCTTCCTCAGCCTTATCCAGTAATGCCCGAAACAGAGAATGATTCAAATACTCAGTAGGGATTATAACCTACTGCGTTCGCTACTAACATAGACTGCACAGTGTCCCTTGGGGACATCTGTGGGGAGAACCACATGATCTTGCCATGGTCTTATCCTCAGAGGTGAAATACTTTCTGCTCTTTAGAGAGAGAGAAGACCCAACTGCTTTATGGGCATTGACAAGCCTACAAAGGGCTCTAATCATGTGCTTCACAAGCAAGACTTGGGGGTTTCCCTTGCTCCTTGCCATTGCAGAATTGAAAAACAAAGCAAATGGAAATGTTTTACAGCTTAGAAACAAATCGACTAGGACTGAGAAACTTTGACAAGTAAAATACTCTGGTGTAGAAGATGAAGATTATGTTGTATATATATATACATAAATCAAAACCTAGCAGCCAGCCTGTAAAATAGTGAATCCAGTAATATTTGTAGAAGATATTGGTGAAATAATAAAAGTGGAATAGTCTATCACCACTGATTTTTCGAGATAGACTAAATGTGGGATTTTAGTGTAGTCTGAGGCGGAGATGAAATACAGGAAGCAGGCCATGTGTGACCGTCCCCTTGTATGGTGACACTTTCTGAACAATCAACATTTCATTCTCTGTCAATGTCTGTCCTAGTAAAAAATTTGAAATGAATGCAGAGCCTGGACAGAAAAAGACATCACAACATGTGGTTTGTAGTTTGATGTGAGTTGTTTTTGACTATTAAAGTTTGTTTTGGAACAGCTCTGGATAAGCGTATATTTGTTACTTGATTGTCAACCACTAGTTGAATTGGTGGGTAGCGTAATTTAACTAATAATAATAACAATTGTCCGTTTTCATTATTATTATTGAAGTGTTTTTGCCTGGGTTGGCATCCTCCAACTGTCATAAGCACAGACAAAATGCACATCATCCTTGGTAAAAGACTTTTAATGCGGTGCCTACCACCTGTTAAATAAGCACACTCTCAATAGTGAAGACTTTAGATTCGATGAAATTTGGCTGATGGTTTTAATGTCGTGCAATTTGTGTCTGCACTTTTAGTCCATCTATAAAGAAATCCTCACCATGAGTGGTCACCATGGTTTTCTAATGTGATATACTGTCGGGCATTTAATTTGATGTAGGGTTACCAAAATCGGTTGGGGTATGTAGAACAAAAATTAACAATGGGGTTTTGTGATGAGTTTCTGCATTATTTTTTGGGGTCTTAATTAAGGGTTAAAAGAGTTTTGGGCTCAGCACAAAAATTCTGATCCTGACAAGTATTATAAAATCTTCAATGCTAATGCTTCCACCATTGCTCTCCGATATTCTCCATTCTATAACACGAAATTTGTTTAGATGTGGTGTAATTATGTATTTTTAATTTCAATTTTCCATTAAAGTTTAGTTTTTCTTTCAATTTATGAAAATGTTTTCCTAAAAATTCATGTCATTAAATAATATATATTGTATATGGTAAAAACGTTCTACAAATATACCCAAACTATGATCGTGGTTGTCTATTCTGAAAAATGCTCTAAGATTATTTAGTTTGCAGATTTCAAATGAGAGCAAATGTTATTGTTCTGTTTCAAATGAGAGCAAATATTATTTCTTGTGGCCATTACATTGGTGAACCACGTAATTTCTTGTGTCGCTGTTCTCTGTGTTCTTTTCTGTACTTATTTTGCTGTTCTGTTGTTTTATCTGGTTTATTTTTCTGCTCTTTATACTCAACAGAAATCACATTTTAACTTTTGCAAGAATATGGATTGGGAGGACAAGTGAGTACTAAGGGAGATGTCTACAGCTTCGGGGTGCTCATCCTTGAAATGGTGACTAAAAAGAGACCTACTGACGATATCTTTTGTGGAGATGTTACTTTGCCCAGATGGGTGAGAAGAGCATTCCCTGAGGCAGTGGAGGGAGTGGTGGACAGAGAGCTGTTGGTTGATCAATTAGATGTTACTAATGCTACACCTGAAACCATTGCTGAAGAATTGGAATCCTCTGAGCATGGCAGTTGCCTGCTTAGTTTTATTGGATTAGGACTGCAGTGCACAAGGCAATATCCAGGGGATAGACCAACAATGAGAGAGGTGGAGGGTATGCTTGAAAAAATTGTGTATGGAAGGGCATATGGCAATTTAGCAGAGCATGCCTCCGTCCAGAATCTACTGAGTGCAGGTAATCGGGAAGGCCATCCAAATAGTAGCTCAACTTCATTTACCGGTCAGAGCCAGAGCACTTAATCTAAATGATGGTGAGAAATTTAAATGGCTGAAAGTTAAAAGAGAGCACGTTGAAAGACAGCATATCACGTCAACAAAAAGATGAAAGAAATGTCTTAAAATTGGTGCCTCAAACAAACGGGTAAAATCATTTTTGTTTGGAAAGATGGATATAGTTAATGTTGGCAAGGATCTCAAATAGGTAAAATCATTCTGCAATCTTGGTTATAGAGTTTGGAGGGGTCTCAAATAGATGCAATCTTCTTTTCTAAGACAGAGTAATAGTTCAGTTTCAAGTCTTGGTTGCAGGCAGTTTGTTCTGTTGCCTGTGCAGGGGAGTGTGGTCTTCTATCAGTTCCAGCTCTGTTGATTCTGTATCTTTCCTACTAATAGCATGTAGCTGTGTATAGTCTATATTGCAGCTGACTATATCTTCTGTATATTCTTAGTGTTGCTGTTGTCCTTAAGAGTTCACTTGTGACTGTTTTATGTATTGTAATTGATTTGCATTAATAATGTTGGGAGGGCTCTTTAATATTTAGAAATTAGGAGTTTCTTAAAAATCTTTAAGTATTGTTTTATGTAGTTTTCATGATTGTTTATTTTATTATAATTTAGTATTGTATATTTTATTATTAAATTATTTGTATAATTTTTAAGAAAAAGAGTCTCATATTTTTTTAATGCTTTTTTAATGAGTTCCATAAAAATAGTTATGATTTTCTCCGTAGTCTACATATACCAAATAATTCACATTGCCTTACATCATTATATTTTTGTTTTCTTAAACAAAATCATCTGTTGCAAACAATTAATTTTTATTTAGAGACATGTAACCTTAGTGAATGTTTATAGATTCACTATGTTTATTTAGAATGAAATTAACTAATCAAATTTTTGTTATAATATTAATAATATGTGTTGAAGTTACAATTTTTATTTCAAACATTTAATTTATGTAGAGATGAATGGTTTGCTGTTCAATGCACTTGGCTTTGTAGGTACATGAAAAACTACTGAACTTCTTTCACCAACAATATCCGTTTAAGAATAACCAATAATTACATCTAATATGATGTTGTTTAATGGCTGCTAGCCATAGGCTACTGTTTGCTGTGTGGAAACAACACTTTGTATTGTATATTTTGTATTTGCTGTGCTGTTTGTATTTTAATTTTGCTCAAGTTTAGTCTGTGGCTGGGGTTTTTTCTACAGCAATCTTTGACTGCATTCTCATTTGTACTTTTGCTTTCACCAATATAAAAAAAATAATATCCATTTAAATATTTTTTTCATTGGTACACTTGAAAAACTAGTGACTTTCTTTCAGTAATAATATATATTTAAATAGATTTTATTATTTAAATACAGTTTTTTTATGAAGAATATCTATTTAAATTCACAAGATCCAATTTAAATGATTGTAAGGGATATTAGAGCATGTATTTTAATTTATTATTTAAATATACTTAAACTAAGTTCTTATATCAATAGTATCTATTTAAATTGAGTTAAACTAAGTTTTTTTATCAACGATATCCATTTAAATTGATTCACATATTATTGACAGGGTGATTCTAAAGGATCATTAGAGTATGTCTTTTAAGTTATTATTTAATTATAGTTAAGCTAAGTTCTTTTATCCAGAATATCCATTTAAATTTATCCATATAGTATTGCCACAATTCAATTTAAATGATTGTAAAGGATAATTAGAGAATGTCTTTTAAGTTATTATTTAAATACAGTTAAGCTAAGTTTGTTTATCAACAATATTCATTTAAATTGATTCACATAGTATTGAGGATTCAATTTAAATGATTGTAAGGATAATTAGAACATGTCTTTTAAGTTATTGTATCAAATGACATCTTCCTTCTTTCTTGTTTCAATTCACATAATTAGTGTTGTTGAGTTGTATAAAACTTTCTTGACAATGCATTTTAATCAATGCTCCTTTAGATAGGTAGATTGTGGCTTCCAAATTTTATTGGTAGATTGTGGCATAAGAACTATGCCGCTTGTTGCTTCCAATTTTAAAAACCTCTTAATGACATGAAATTGTGGATTTTTTATTTATTAACTACTATTTTTAGCTTAAATTTCATGTCCTTCAATTTGTTTCCTTTTTTAATAAAGTTTATCTTTTTTATTTACAAAATAAAATGGTTTATAATAAATTTATTTGATTTTTATTAGTTGGTTGGATTTTTTGAGTAGGGTAATCAAATATATGTATATTTGTCTTAATTTTGGAGTAGTTGGGAGAAGTATTGGATGGCACATGACCACTACAACTATCATCTAACAAGTTGTGTCATTATACGCACAAGTGCTTTTACTTGTCAAAATGGAAACATAGAGTATATTGGCCATTGTATCTTGCTTCCACATGTCTTCTTATAAAAGAATTATACAATACATTATATTTGTACTTGTATTTCATATAATATGGAAATAGGTATCAACAACAATATATCTTATGACTTATTAGTATAGTACTATGAAATTCAACAATCTTTGGGGCCCTAAGCACAAAACAATGTCACAAAATTAATTTGAGCTAACAATATGGTTTGGAAAGCAGTCGAACAATTATTTGATTATTTTCAACTCCTTTTGGTTGCAAACAACCCTTTTACATTTTGCAACAATTGATTCATGTTGCTAAAACATTGAGTCTATGAATGAATACATAGGAAGCAAGTTCACCTCTTTATAGGCATACAAAATCAAGCTACTTTAGTTTGGCCATGTTAAGTTGTAGTTTGGCTACACTGTAAGAGTTAACACCATACTCTATATAATATTTTATGTGTAACCTCATTTTGCCTATATATATTCTTTTGTCTTTTATAGTTGAGGATATTTCTATCAAAAATTTACTTGTCCCAGTGATATTCTATTCTTCTACTTAATAGTTTTGTTAAATTTCATATTAGTTTAGTTCAAAGGAAACCTCAATCTAGTAAATAAATAATTGTATAAGAGTGTAAATGTTGGTAAACTTTGTTTCTCATAGAATTATTAGTTTTCGAGTAAGAAAATATATATTTTTCTAGAATAGATAGAAAGATATAAATTTTAATAAGTTTAACATATTGTTAGACCAATGATTAATTGTTATGATCCGTTTGAATTGGATTGCTATGCTATTTTTAAAATTTGCTATATAAATTGTATGTTTGGTAGTTGTGGTTTAGTTTGAGCCCAAAAATGTACTAACACATAGAACTATAGGCTAAGAATGTAACCTATGTTCACATACTTGAAATAATGCATACAACACCAAACCAAGACTTTTGGATCATAAAAGACAAAAATAAACAAAACTCACCAATTGGCATCATATAAAGACATTTACAATTGAGTCCTCTTTCTTTAGGACTACAAATGCAATTTTCATTATTTTGAAGATTGCCTCTAGACACTAATCCATTTTGTTAGCAATGCATATCTTAGATGTTTACAACCATATATGTTTATACTTTTAGGTTGTGCCTTCACTTCTAAGTTATAACTTCCACTCTTTCTTTATATAGACTTGTCTTACTTCTCATTGGTGTTGACTCTACTTTGAGCTAGAGATTAGTAATTTTTTATACATGTACATTTTTCATACATTTAACATATTATACATAGAGTATTTTTAAAGAATTGCAGTGCCTCAAACACTTAGGAGCATTTTTTATGTAAAATTTAGTCAAAATTATTGAAGAAATTACTAAGAGTTTAGCTGTGTCTATACATTTTGCAACTCCATGTCCAAACACTCTTAATGTAGAACTTCAGTATGAAAATAATTTACAAGGTTCAATACTAGTTACTCTGCATGCATGCACAAATATTTTAGAACTCTGGTTAGAACATAATTTCTTAAATGGTAGCATTCCTCTGGAGCTAAGTTCCCTAGACAAATTGTAAAAACTCCATGTTTCTTCCAATAATTTGAGTGGTATTATCCCCCAAGACTTGGCAAATTACACACGCTTAAAACCTTAAATCTTGGGCATAATCTTTTAACTAGCACTACCCCAAGCCCAAGAGTAATTGCACAAAATTGCATCTCTTATCTCTGTATGAGAATGCACTTGAAGGACCAATTCCATCTGAGATATTAACAACATTGACCAAATTGCAATATTTGATTATGTACTCCAATGAACTCAATGGTAGCATCTCCAAGGAGATTGGTAAATTAAGGAGACTAAAGGTGTTTTTCTTTCATAAGAATAGTCTTACAAGTAGCATTCCCATGGCCCTGGTGAACTGTTCATCTCTGGAGGAGTTGGATTTGTCTATGGATCACTTGTATGGCACCATTCTATTGAAAATGTGAACCCAAATGACTAATAAATTCTAGAACAATGTAAATGTAACCCGTCAATTTTTGAAGTTCAAATACATTTCTAGAATAATATTTTAATGTGCAGCAAACAATTGGATGTGAATGAAAATAAATAAAACTAATAAAAGAATTAATAGAGTGCAAAAATATTAGCTGTGGCACTCCCTCTGGGTACCCAAACAAACCATTATGCTAAAGTTGTGGCAACCTACCATGGTATAAAACTTGCTCAATCTAGGGGTTTTAAGAAGGTTTGGATTGAAGGGGATTCTAGCAACATTATCAATTGTTTTAAAAAAAACCCCAATACCTAGTTGGACTATTCCCACCTTCATGGAAGAGGATCTTAAGCTTATGGAAACCTTTGAGGAGGTAATCATCACTCATATATTTTGTGAAGTGAATAAAGTTGCTAACATTTTTGCCAATGTTGGTGTCAATAGCTAGACTCTTCTTAATTGGGATGTCATGGCAATGATTCCTATTGAGGCACACACTTTGATTATCTATGAGTGCCAACATGGCAGCTGGATCGAGGGAGTTTAATACTATAATGTGGTAGATGTATCTAGAGATTGTTTGTGTAATGATTAAGGGCTAGGTGACATGTTTTATGGGTACTTTTAGAGGCCCTTTTAGACCAAAGTGGTACCATTTTCATTGCATGTGTCTCTAGTTTTTTACCTAGAGTAATTTTGAGGTGATTGCGAATATGGGTGGGGATAGAAATAGGGTGGAACCCTCATCCTATGATGGGATCCACAAGAAAAGAAAAGTTTGGAAGATAGTGGAGGAGAGGGCTTTGACACCTTATACAAAGATTCTAGATGGCTCCAACCCCATGGCTACATCATTGTTTGCTAGGAATTAGAAAAACCACACTGTAACAGCTTATGGTTGGGAGCTCAGCATCACAGATGACCTGATTGCTGAGATTACAGGCCTCTCTACTAGTGGAAAGAAGTTCTTCAAGGAGAGGAAGGCTAGTGAGGATGCCATTGCTTAATTCTTCAAAGGTAATGAAAGGAGTAAGCTAGTCAAGCTTCAGTTGGGGGATTACAATCTGATGTCAATCAAGCCCATCTAGGCTGATGTTGCCGAGGTTATAATGAGGTATATAACCCTAGATGGTAGATTCATTGCTCTATATGGTTTTCATTTCAATCTTCTAAACCATTTTCATCATAACATGTTATTATCTTTTCTGTTTTACCTTCTGGCCTTACTTGAATTTTCTATTAAAGAAAATGTTAGAAATCCCAAACTATCGATACTTCATGAAGGTTTAATCCTTCTTATCATGGAGTATATGAAAGATAATACCTCCAATATTGGTAAGAAGAGTAAATCTTCTCTGAAGAAGAATGTGTTCTCGGTCTCTAGTGATTCAGAGACCCAAATAGGGAGGAGGATTGGGTTGAGGAAGATGAATTAGAAGAAGAGGCTGAGATGTCTGGACAAAATAAGAAGAAGGACCCTAGTAAGAATAATAGACAAAATAAGAAGGATATCAGAATTTCATGGTCTGAGGGTTCTCAAATGGGGGATGAAGTGGAGCCGAAGGGTAGGAAGGAGAGAATGAGTGGTGAGAAAAGGAAAGCCACGTAGAAAGGTAAAAGCCATGTGACTGCAAAGAAAGTGAAGATCAAACCAACTGGGGAGGCTAAGAGTAAACCCATTGTGGAGTTGGGTGTTGGGAAAGAGAAGAGTGTGTCATCTTCTGAGCTTGGTATTAGTAAAGGAAGGAGTTTACCTATTGAGGAGCCGAATGTTGGTATTCCTTTTCTGGCTATCCTTGATCCCTCCTCCAATATCTCAAAGGACTTTGAGATCTTGGTGGCTAGGGCTAAACATTGGGATGATTTAGTTGTGGCCCTTGGTATGGTGAGAGAGGCAGTTAATGGCCAATATAAAATGATGAAATGGTTCTTTGTGGAGATAAATAGAATCAACATTAAGTTGAGAACCCTGTAGAAGAAGCTGGACCGATAGGGGGAGACCAGTGCTAAGTAGGACAGAAAGATACTTTAGGGATGGGAAGCAATTCCAAAAATGGAGGAAATGAATTGGAACTACTCAGTTTGAAGGAAGAGCATGGTAGTAGGATTGAGAGTTTGGAGGAGAAGCTAGTTGGGATTAATGAGAACTTTGAACGTGTTATGAAAATCAACCAATACACAATCCAAAATAGTCTTCAAGGTATACACCTCCTTACTGACAAGTTGAAAGAGCTATGTAAGGATCAAATCAGAGATCCTACTAGTGAGGATATTTTGGTGATAGAGGATGTTGTGATTGCCCATAAGAATTAGGGAGAGAAAGAAAAGGGTAAACATGTAATGCAAGATGATCAAGGTGGCCCATCTATGTGCATGAGGGGAAGCAAGAAAAAGAAATTCAAGGATGAAAAGGAGGAACTGGTGTGTTTTTTCTGAGCTGCATGAGAGTTTCTATGAACATGAGTTAGAAGCAGCTGATACTTTGAAAAAGATGCAGTAGTTGGCTATGTGGCTACTAGTCCTTTTTTGTGTCTTTTAACTTAGCTATTATATTTTCTGGCTATTGGTTGGCTTTTGGTGAGATGCAATGTGAGTCTTGTTTGCAATGTGTGAGATGCACTAAGAAAACCTTAGGATTGATGTTGAATTGGTAGTGGTTGGTAAAGCAATGCGTGAGATCTAAATTGAATTCATAGAACCAAGTAGTAATGTGTCAAACCATGCAAGGGTATATTATATCAATGTGGAGGGAAAATTCTTGGCAAGGACATAATCGTAAATGGTGACAATTTTGGCTTGGACAAAGAAGTGTCTCATATGTGCAATGAGATAACCTTGGACACTATATTTGGTGCAGTGCACCTAGAACAATAATTTAGTCAAATTTGTAAATGTTAGTGTTAAAAAGGCAAAATGAGTTTTAAAAATAAATGTAATAGAGCCTTAAAAATGCATAGGAGGATGATTTTAGTCATTTTATGTAGTGGAGATTAAGAATAAGTGAGCAGACTGCAGTCATGTAAGACTGCACGACAGTCTATATTTGGAAAAAAATAGTTTTTTAGGAAAAATTAGTCAGTTAAGCTATTCTTTCCTTTCCCACGATGGGAATGGAGATTCAAGACTATAAACAAATGAAAATGCATTGGAAAAAGGTGTGTGGTTAAACAATGTAATGAGGAAGAAGTTTGGAAGGAAAAAAATGAATGAAAATATATTGTTTGTTGTCCCTTCTCTGTTGTTCCCTCTAGTTTTCTAAATCCGTACAATACTATGATGATTCCTCATTCATAAAATATTGAAATGGTTTGTCTTAGCCTTCTTTTAAGTCAATTTACAGGGTTTTTGGTGAAGTTTAAGGCATGTTTCAAACATTTTTTTAAGACTATCTGTAGTTTTCTGATTTTTTAATGTTGTCCCAAGGATTGTATTGGGCCGTACTTCTCTGTCATGAGCCCAAATGACTAAAAATATCAAAATCATGAAGATACCTTTCATTTAAGTTTGATTGGAGGAGTTGAGATCATAGAAGAAGCATTCTATTACTGTTTTTGTTCAAACAGGTCAATAACTAGGGTTTTAGAAGGTTTTACGAGGGTTTCATCAAATCTATGGTTCCTTGACTTCCCCCACTTGCTTCTTAGGTTGAAATGAGGGGAATAGGTTTAGTTTACATTTCTACCAAATCATTTTTGTGCAAGAGCAGGGGTATGGAGCATCAAGGCAATTTGAGGTAGTGTAGGTCCAACATCTTCATGCATTGGACAGTTTCAAGGTAGGTATAGTAGATTTTGGGTGAAAGAATGGTGTGTGGATTGTACAAAGCCCTAAAATAAGCTTTGTCCCTCCTATTTGAAACACTCAAACCACTTAGAACAAGATTTTGCATTGTAGGATATAGTTTGCATAGGCTTGTGGAGTAGAAGGAGGCCTAATTTGGCTTAGGACAATAACAACAGTCCTAGTTTGACCCATATGTTGGTAAACAACCCACCTTGCATGTTTAGTATGTTATGTAACTACATAATGGGTATCATAAAAGTCATTTATTTTGTGGGTTTGAGTCATTTTCAGTAAGTTCGGTCAAAATTACTTCTTCAACTGTTCTAATTAGGCCTAGGAACAACATGTACAGTCAATTTTTGAGGCTTTTGTTCCAAAACAACCTACCATTCATGTGAGATATGTTATGAAACTCCCAAATGGGTATTTGAAAAACTAATTTGTTTATGTTTTTGATATGTCTTCTGCAAGTTATGAAGGAAAAATCCTGTTTGGAGGGCTACAAACAAGTAGGCCTAGCTGCGAAGGAAGTAGTACAAGGAGGTACCTTCTGAGAAATTTGTTAGTTTCGTAAGCTTGGGACAATCAAACCTAGAAGGTCTAGGGCCCCTATAATTTTTGGGAAAGGTTCCATGTATGCAAACCCAAAGATGGTGTTATTATGTAGTGTTGAATCCATGGAGAAAGAGTGGACAGTCATGTCCAGTTTGAAATCAAATGTTGTAGTTTGGTCCACTGAGGCCTAAAAGAGTTGTTTTTCCCTTCCATCCGCTATATCCTCTTTCCTCATATGTGGTTGTTTGTGATCCCTTTGTGGTCTTTGTGTTGTCAGCTCTGCATCAAATTGGTATCATAGCACAATTAGTAGGTCTGTGAAGTGTTAAGTGTTAAGAGGTAGTTTGTCAAGATGCCTCCAAGAGAGAAACATGACTAAAGAGATGAATGGGATGAAGGAGAAGCATCCTAGAGAGTTGACAAAGCTAAAAGAAAGAATGGCTACCCTAGAACAAAATCAGAGAAGAGGAGTGGCTCTAGGTGAAGAGATTGAGTCTAAGGAAGAAGAGGAAGCTGAGTATGAAGACGTGGAAGAAGAGTTGGACCCTAAGGATCAAAGGATGGTAAAGTTGCTGAGGGTAGTAAAAGAAGACAAGCACAAGATAAAGATAGATGTGCCAAAGTTTGGAGGAAGCCTGAATGATGAAGAGTTGTTAGATTGGATTACAACATTGGACAATCATTTTGAGTGTGAAGAGAGTTCCTAGGGAAGTTCCCTACAAAATTTCTTGGGTGAGTGATCATTAGTCCATTTTAGTGACTGAGAAAACATTAGTTGAGTTTAAGATTAGAGCATATGAGGATAGGGTACTTTGTGACATCCTACCAATGGATTGTTGTCATGTGATACTTGGAAGACCTTGGCAATTTGATAGGTTTGTAGTCTATGATGGAAGAGCTAATACCTTCACTATCAAGAAGGATGAGAAGACTTTTGTGCTATTGCCATTAGAGGAGCAGTCAAGAGCAGAAAATATGATTATGTTTGGCAAGAAGGAGACAATGATGTTTGAGGAGAGTAAAAACAAGGAGTGTGCAGCCTTTTCAAGGCATGAAGTTGTTGAAACAGCAAATAGGAAGTGTGAAGTTGAGTTGCAGCCAGTTGTGAGGAGAAATATCTTCATGTGGAAGAAGGAAGTGATTGAAAATGTGAAGTGCAAGAGTGTAGAGCTTGTGGTAAGGAAAGAAGTGAGTGAAGGAGTCTTAGTAGGGACAATCATGTGCCCTGTAGTGAAGAAGAGACAACTAAAAGAAGCTGGTGTAGCAATTTGCAAGACTGATAAGACAGTGAACCTGACAAAGGTTGGTAAAGGTAAGATGACAATGAACAGTGGAAAGGAGAGTATGAAACCATGGTGTAAACAAGAAGGTAAGGAGTTAAGTGAAAGGACAGTAGAGAGAAGCATAGTTGCTGATGAAAATGACAAGGTCAGAGGACCAAGAGTGGGACAATCCACAAAGAGTGCATATGGTCACACAACAAGAAATGATGGCAAGAATGCCATGGACAATGAACATGAACTTGATGAAGACAAGCATAGAGCAATGAAGGACAATTTGTAAGAGTATTTCCAAGGGACTTGGAAAAGTTTCAAGTTAGGCTATATGGTGCAGTGCACCTAGAACAATAATTTAGTCAAATTTGTAAATGTTAGTGTTAAAAAGGAAAAATGAGTTTTGAAAATAAATGTAATAGAGAATTAAAAAGGCATAGGAGGATGATTTTAGTCATTTTATGTAGTGGAGATTAAGAATAAGTGAGTAGACTGTAGTCATGTAAGACTGTGACAGTCTATATTTGGAAAAAATAGTTTTTTAGGAAAAATCAGTCAGTTAGGCTATTCTTGCCTTTCCCATGATGGGAATGGAGATTCAAGACTATAAACAAATGAAAATTCATTGTAAAAAGGTGTGTGGTTGAACAATGTAATGAGGAAGAAGTTTGGAAGGGAAAAAATGAAAGAAAATATATTGTTTGCTGTCCCTTCTCTGTCGTTCCAATATTTTCTGTTGTTCCCTCTATTTTTTTGAATCCGTATAGTACTGTGATGATTCCTCATGCATAAAATATTGAAATGGTTTGTCTTAGCCTTCTTTTAAGTCAATTTGCAAGGCTTTTGGTGAAGTTTAAGGCGGGTTTCAAACATTTTTTAAAGACTGTCTGCAGTTTTCTAAATTTTTAATGTTGTCCCAAGGATTGTACTGGGCCGTACTACTCTGTCACGAGCCCAAATGCCTAAAAACATCAAAATAATGAATTTACCTTTCATTTAAGTCTAATTGGAGGAGTTGAAATCATACAAGAAGCATTCTATTACTGTTTTTGTGCAAATAGGTGAATAACTAGGGTTTTAGAAGGTTTTATGAAGGTTTCATCAAATCGATGGTTCCTTGACTTCCCCCACTTGCTTCTTAGGTTGAAATGAGGGGAATAGGTTTAGTTTACATTTCTACCAAATGGGTTTTGTTCAAGAACATGGGTATGGAGCATCATGGCAATTTGAGGTAGTATAGGTTCAACATCTTCATGCATTGGATAGTTTCAAGGTAGGTATAGTAGTTTTTGGGTGAAAGAGTGGTGTGTGGATTATATAAAGCCCTAAAATCAGCTTTTTCCCTCCTATTTGAAACAATCAAACCACTTAGAGCAAGAGTTTGCATTGTAGGACATAGTTTGCATAGGCTTGTGGAGTAGGAGGCCTAATTTGGCTTAGGACAGCAGCAACAGTCCTAGTTTGACCCATATATTGGTAAACAACCCACCTTGCATGTTTAGTATGTTTTGTAACTCCATAATGGGTATCTGAAAAGTTATTTATTTTGTGGGTTTGAGTCGTTTTTAGAAAGTTAGGTCAAAATTACTACTTCAGCTATCCTAATTAGGCCTAGGAATAGTAGGTACAATCCATTTTTGAGGCTTTTGTTCCAAAAAAACCTACCATGTATGTGAGATATGTTATGAAACTCCAAAATAGGTATTTGAAAAGCTAATTTTTTTATGGGTTTGGTATGTATTCTGTAAGTTATGAAGGGAAAACCCTGTTTGGAGGGCTACAAGCGAGTAGGCCTAGATGTGAAGGAAGTAGTACAAGGATGTACCTTATAAGAAATTTGTTAGTTTTGTAAGCTTGGGAGAGTCAAACCTAGAAGGTCTAGGGCCCCTAGAATTTTTGGGAAAGCTCCCATGTATGCAAACCCAAAGATGGTGTTATTATGTAGTCTTGAATCCATGGAGAAAGAGTGGACAGTCATGTCTAGTTTGAAATCAAATGTTGTAGTTTGGTCCACTGAAGCCTAAAAGAGTTGTTTTGCCCTGCCATCCCCTATATCCTCTTTCCTCCTGTGTGGTTGTTTGTGTTGTCAGCTCTGCATCAATATTATCAAATTTAAGCAAGACCATTTTATGAGGAGATGGTTGTAAGATGATGTCAATTGATAGTGTTGATTTAGTCCATCCTATTGATGAGGAAGGAGGAGGAGGAGGGTTAAGGTCTTCTAATTGCACTTACAACACCTTGAGTTTTGTGTAGATATAATTATAATTGGGAATATGTGTTAGATAAATGTCACATGGTGGAGGATGGTGTTGGGATGAGTGATGATTGTTGTGGCAATGTTATGGTCAAATGTGTTATGAAAATGAGGTGGCATGGGTAGTGGGCTATAAAAGTTGGGAAAGGGTTAGGGAGGATGTAATGGAGGAAGGGATGTGTGTCATGGTATGATGTCTTAAGGAATGGGAAGAAATGATGGTGATTCAAAAGATAATATGAAGAATGATGGTAGAGTGAATTAGCATTGTGGTAACTGTAGCATGTCATGGGGTGAGTCATGTGTTAATATAGGTTGTGGAGTGAGAAAAGGGTGGTATAGGTATGGTTGAATGGAGTAATGAGGCAATTTAATTGGTGATGACCTAGGTGAATTGATGGGTAAGGTGTCTTATGTGGGATTGCTAGAAAGTGTGATTGGTAATGGTGGGGATAGCTAAATGTCATCTTCTAAGGATTCAATGGTGAGGAGAGTGTAAGACGGGGATATCTGATAATCCATGGTTTAATGATTATTCAAGGGAGACTCCATAAAATGATTATTAATGATGGTGTCGATAGGGGGAATGGAGTCTATGAATGTAGGCGTGGGAATGTGAGCTATGACATTAGGATTGTATTGGATGAATAATGGAAAGTAGGGGCACCTGTCTAGTGATGGAAGGAGCCACATGATCAAATGATGTTTGGGGAAGGGCTTGAAGAGAACTTGTGTCTCAAATTACTACTTGAACCTCTTAGTTGAACCTATGCTTTGAACCACTTCGTTGAACCTCTTGTTTGAACCTCTTTGTTGAACCTTTCTAGAATTCATTTGGTAGGTTCAATGAATTTTAGTTCAACTGTTCCTTGGTTCATTGGTCTGAGGATATGCGATGTCGGCATCGCTGTGACGAAGCACTATCGGCAGGACCGTGTTGAAGACCATTGGCATCGGTGAGACAAGGGCCGTCGGAATAAGCATCGAAGGTTTGTCTGATGCTGAGTGTCACCCCGATGGAAGCATTCAACCGTCGGCAAGACAAGGCCTATCGGCCAAACTTTGTGGAGTTACTCCGATAGGAGTAGTCACTCCGACGAAGGTTACGGGTTGGTCGTCGGCAAGACAAGGCCTATCGGCCAAACTCTGTAGAGTTACTCCGACAGGAGTAGTCACTCCGACGAAGGTTACGGGTTGGTCGTCGGCAAGACAAGGCCTATCGGCCAAACTCTGTAGAGTTACTCCGACAGGAGTAGTCACTCCGATGGCGTATGTCTATCGGCAAGAGAATACCCGTCGGCTAAAGGTGTTGGGCCGATGTACTGCGGACATCCTGATGGAAGTCTTATTGGTATCGGTGAGACAAACCTCTGTCAGAGCGAGGGCTAGATCTTTTGCCGATGGAGAATGTCATACCGATGGTAACCTTGGTGATCGGGGAGACAATGCTCATCGGTGGGAGGTGAAGTCTGAGGGCCGATGGGAGTTGTTATGCCGATGGACTTGGAGGCTTGGTATTGTCGGCAACAAAATTGCTGACAATACTCTTTCGCCTGTTGGCGGTTATAAACTGCAAAGTCCTTTGCGACTTGGTACATGTGGGACTAAACGCCTCACTGAAATGTGAACCGTTGCGACGGTTAGATAGCAGCGACGTATGAGGAATTTGTTCTATCAGTTAGAGCAGAAGTCTGTAACGATTCTTGTTCTTGCAGATTGGAAATAGAATGATATATCTATAGGTGTCGTTGGTATTATGATCATGAGACTTGAATAAAGGTTCGTTCTGTAAATGTACAGGGAGATGAACTGTGTATGATGTAGGGAATCAAACACCAGAGCAAGAAGCTGAGTTCTTTATTGTAACTGTATATCTTACTGTAATAAAGATTGTTTTCTTGTGGTGGTGGGTTTTTTACCCGTAAGGGTTTTCCCACGTAATTCTGTGTGTCTGTGTTCTAACTATTGTCTATGTTGGTTTCTCTTGTGTATTCATCTGTGTTATTGTAATTTAAAAAGTGACTGGTCTACACTGTCCCCTGGGAATTAACATTAGGGAAGCTGTTTTCCGCACCTGTGCTTTCCTTACAAGTGGTATTAGAGCCTGGCCCGTTGTGTTATCCTTGTCGGTAGTTTGGGTTTTTTGTGTTAATTCTGTTGTGTGGGAGTTCTGTAGAAAGTTATTTTTTAAATTAAATAGAGATGGCAAGTACATCAGACAAAATAGACATTGAGAAATTCAATGGCACAAACTTTGAGTTGTGGAAACTTAAAGTTGAAGACATGTTAGTCTATAGAGATCTTTGGGTTGCTGTGTCTGGAGTTCAACCTACAGGCATGAAGCAAGAAGATTGGGAACTGATATGCAGAAAAGCCAAAGGACTGATAAGACTGAGTTTATCTGACTCTGTTCTATTGAACATCCATGAGGAGAAATCTGCAAGTGATTTGTGGAAAAAGTTGAATAATATTTATCAGGGCAAGTCCTTGGTAAATAAACTTTTCCTCAGAAAGAAATTGTATTCTCTGAAGATGGATGAAGGTGCATCTGTAGCAGAACATCTGAGTGCATTCAATATGATTGTTGCTCAGTTGACATCTATAGGTGTAAAAATAGAAGAGGAAGATCGCTGTATGCTTCTGTTATGTTCCTTACCTGACTCGTGGGACCATCTGGTGATGGCTATTGGAAGTACAACAACTACGTTTTCTCAGGAAACTATTGTTGCCTCTTTGTTGTCTGAAGAGATGCGGAGGAAATCTTCTGGAATGGCCAAAGAGGCTCTGTCAGTTCGTGGTAGATTAAAGGAAAGAGGCAAGAAGAAGGACAAGAAGTCTAAGTCCAAATCAGAGGGGAAATCAAAATCTCCTGGCAAGAAGTCCAAGGTGAAGTGCTGGAATTGTGGACAGAAAGGTCATGTCAAGAAAGACTGCAAAGAGGAGAAAAAGAAGAAGAACTTCTCTGACTCTGAGTCTTCACACAGTGATGCTGATGCTTTCATTGCTGCTCTGGCAACACCTGCTTCTGAAGATGTTTGGCTGATTGATTCAGGAGCATCCTTTCATATGACATCTCATAGAGAGTGGTTCACGAAGTATGAACCCTATGCTGGTGGCAAGGTGTTCCTGGCTAGTGATTCAACGCTGGAAATTGTTGGCCGAGGTCGAGTCAGAATCCAGTTCCTGGATGGCAGAATAAAGGGAATGAATGAAGTTCTTCATATACCAGGTCTGGCTCGAAATTTACTTTCTGTTAGTAAACTTAATGATGTTGGAGTGCAAGTTACTTTTGTGAATGGTGGCTGTAAGATGACTAGAGGTTCTATTGTTCTGGCAAAAGGTGAACGCATTGGAACTCTGTATAGGTTAGATGCTAAACCAGTGTGCTGTAATAATGTCTCTGCAAAATCTGAAAAGGCTACTATTGTAACACATGACGTAAATTCTATGGAAGTTAAACTTCCTGCAGAGAAAACAATGCTCTGGCATCATAGACTTGGTCACATAGGTGAGAAAGGTTTAAAAACCTTGAAAAACAAAAATCTGGTAGATGGGCTGATTGATTGTAATCTGGAGTTCGATTTCTGCGAACATTGTATATATGGAAAGCAAAACCGTGTTTCATTTTACTCTAGTTCTCATAAATCTTCTGGTGTTCTGGACTATGTGCATTCTGATGTTTTTGGTCCAGTTGATGTTCCTTCTTTATCTAAATCAAGATACTATGTATCGTTCATTGATGATTATTCAAGAAGGGCATTTGTATATTTTTTGAAAAACAAATCAGAAGTGTTCAGTCGATTTAAAGAATTTAAAACTCTTGTGGAAAATCAGACTGGTAGAAAACTAAAATGCTTGAGAACAGATAACGGTGGTGAATATTGCAATGCGGATTTTGATAAGTATTGTGTAGACCATGGAATTAAAAGGCATAAAACTACACCTTATACTCCACAACAGAATGGAGTTGCTGAAAGGTTAAATCGATCGTTGATGGAGAAAGCAAGAAGTATGTTGAGTTATGCTGGTCTTGAACAGAAGTTCTGGGCTGAGGCAGTTGCTACAGCTTGTTACTTGCTGAATCGCTCTCCTACATCAGCATTGGTTGATAAGACACCTATGGAAGCATGGTCTGGTAAGAAGCCCTCTCTAAGACATATTCGAGTCTTTGGCTGTGAGGCATATGCTCATATTCCTGAAGTTAAAAGATCTAAGTTGGATAACAAGGCAGTTAAATGTATCTTTGTTGGCTATGGAGTCGGTATTAAAGGATACAAGCTTTGGAATCCTGAAACTGAAAAGGTAATCTACAGCAGGAATGTAATTTTCAGAGAGCTGAAACCATTGGTTGTTGATCCTCAGCCAGAAAAGACAGAAGAAAAGAAAGAAAAGAGTGTTGTGAATGTTCCTCTGACTCCTGTAAAAGAGGAACAACAAGCACCAAGTGTAGATGGTTCAGATAAGAGTTCAAGTAGCTCCGAAGATTCTGATCCAGAGCAAGAACCTGAACCTGCACCTCAACCTTTGAGGAGATCTACACGTGAAAGAAGACAACCAAATAGGTATGGATTTTCAGTAACTGATTCAACTTGTGCCTATGCTTTACTTACTAATACTGATGAACCTAGGACTGTGAAAGAAGCTATTAGTGTACCTGATTCAGATTCTTGGTTGGAAGCCATGCATAGTGAAATGACATCATTGGAGAAGAATGGAACCTGGGATCTGGTGCCCTTGCCTGAAGGAAGAAAACCTGTAGGCTGTAAGTGGGTATTTAAGAAGAAATATGGTCCAGATGGTAGTATTGAGAAGTACAAGGCAAGACTGGTTGCTAAGGGGTATTCCCAAAAGGAAGGTATTGATTATGGAGAAATCTTTTCTCCTGTAGCTAAGTTGACATCCATTAGATTTCTGTTGTCACTTGCAGCAGCATATGATTTTGAAATTGAGCAGATGGATGTGACAACAGCGTTTCTTCATGGAGACCTTGAAGAAGAAATTTATATGTCTCAGCCAGAGCATTTTGTGGAAAAAGGTAAAGAACATCTGGTATGCAAACTTAAAAAGTCTCTTTATGGTTTGAAACAGTCTCCCAGAATGTGGTATCAAAAGTTTGATACGTATGTTTTATCCTTGGGGTATGTGAGATCTAAATCTGATCATTGTGTCTATTATAAAACTGAAGGTGACCAGATTCTTATAATTGCACTATATGTGGATGACATGTTGTTCATTGGCAATGGTAAGGGGATGATCTCAGAATTAAAATCTCAGTTGTCCTTGAAATTTGAAATGAAAAATCTGGGGGCAGCAAAGTACATTCTGGGAATGGAGATCAAAAGGGACAGATCTAAGAGAAAAATTTGGCTCAGCCAGAGGAAGTATATTACCAATGTTCTTGATAAGTTTCATATGTCTGATTCTAAACAGTTAGTTGTTCCAGTTTTGTAGGGAACGAAATTATCTGTTGAAGATTGTCCAGAATCTTCAAATGAAATTGATGACATGAAGAGAGTACCTTATGCAAGTGCTGTTGGCAGTTTAATGTATGCAATGGTCTGTACCAGACCAGACATTGCCCAAGCAGTGGGAGTTTTGAGCCGATTTATGGCGAATCCAGGCAGATCACATTGGGATGCTGTGAAAAGAGTTATGAGGTATTTGAAGGGAACTTCTGACTATGCTATTTGTTATCATGGAAACTCAGAAGGGTCTAAGAGATCTATCAGTATTCAGGGATATGTTGATTCTGATTGGGCAGGGGACATTGACAGTCGGAGATCCACCAGTGGATACGTGTTCATGTTACATGGTGGTGCTATCAGTTGGATGAGCAAGCGACAGGCTGTAGTCACTTTGTCCACAACAGAGGCAGAGTACATGGCAGCCACTCGTGCATGCCAAGAAGCTGTTTGGTTGAAAAGGTTGTGTTCTGATGTTGGTTTTAATGCAGGGCAAATACAAATTCATTGTGACAGTCAAAGTGCCATATGTTTGGCAAAGAATCCTACATTTCATGCTAGGACAAAACATATTGATGTCCAATATCACTTTGTTCGTGATATGGTGGAAGACAGGAAGGTGAAGCTGGAAAAAGTTGACACTTTGGAAAATGTTGCTGATGCCTTAACTAAACCAGTGAACACAGCCAAGTTCAAATGGTGCTCAGATGAAATGGGTCTTCGGGCCCATAGTTCTCAATAATCGAATGAGGACTAAGAGGTAGCAGTAATGTCTTCGACAAGTGGGAGATTGAAGAGAACTTGTGTCTCAAATTACTACTTGAACCTCTTAGTTGAACCTATGCTTTGAACCACTTCGTTGAACCTCTTGTTTGAACCTCTTTGTTGAACCTTTCTAGAATTCATTTGGTAGGTTCAATGAATTTTAGTTCAACTGTTCCTTGGTTCATTGGTCTGAGGATATGCGATGTCGGCATCGCTGTGACGAAGCACTATCGGCAGGACCGTGTTGAAGACCATTGGCATCGGTGAGACAAGGGCCGTCGGAATAAGCATCGAAGGTTTGTCTGATGCTGAGTGTCACCCCGATGGAAGCATTCAACCGTCGGCAAGACAAGGCCTATCGGCCAAACTCTGTAGAGTTACTCCGACAGGAGTAGTCACTCCGATGGCGTATGTCTATCGGTAAGAGAATACCCGTCGGCTAAAGGTGTTGGGCCGATGTACTGTGGACATCCTGATGGAAGTCTTATTGGTATCGGTGAGACAAACCTCTGTCGGAGCGAGGGCTAGATCTTTTGCCGATGGAGAATGTCATACCGATGGTAACCTTGGTGATCGGGGAGACAATGCTCATCGGTGGGAGGTGAAGTCTGAGGGCCGATGGGAGTTGTTATGCCGATGGACTTGGAGGCTTGGTATTGTCGGCAACAAAATTGCTGACAATACTCTTTCGCCTGTTGGCGGTTATAAACTGCAAAGTCCTTTGCGACTTGGTACATGTGGGACTAAACGCCTCACTGAAATGTGAACCGTTGCGACGGTTAGATAGCAGCGACGTATGAGGAATTTGTTCTATCAGTTAGAGCAGAAGTCTGTAACGATTCTTGTTCTTGCAGATTGGAAATAGAATGATATATCTATAGGTGTCGTTGGTATTATGATCATGAGACTTGAATAAAGGTTCGTTCTGTAAATGTACAGGGAGATGAACTGTGTATGATGTAGGGAATCAAACACCAGAGCAAGAAGCTGAGTTCTTTATTGTAACTGTATATCTTACTGTAATAAAGATTGTTTTCTTGTGGTGGTGGGTTTTTTACCCGTAAGGGTTTTCCCACATAATTCTGTGTGTCTGTGTTCTAACTATTGTCTATGTTGGTTTCTCTTGTGTATTCATCTGTGTTATTGTAATTTAAAAAGTGACTGGTCTACACTGTCCCCTGGGAATTAACATTAGGGAAGCTGTTTTCCGCACCTGTGCTTTCCTTACAGGGCTTTTCTTAAGAAAGTAAAGATTTGGGTGAGGGTCTAGGGTTTGGTGGAGAAGAATTTATGGAAATTTTTGAGGTTATTAAAATTGACATGAATAAAAGAAGTACAAGACATGGCTCAGGACAAATGGTAGGCTCAAAATAGGATACCTAGGACTATGATGATGAAGATGGGAAGAAAAGTCAACAACAATAGTATGATATAGGGCTAGGATTAGAAAAAAAAAGATTACTACAACTAGCAAGAGGAAAGTGAGGACATAATGCAAAATTAACATGGCATGAACTCTCTTGGAAGGCTAAGCATGGACTATAAGAAGATTTAACTAATTGGATATGCTAGGCTCACCAAATGAAAGAACCTTAAAGGTTAACCTTAATTAGGTAAGGCTATTTTTGAGTGTGGTTATTTTTGCAACAATGTGTAAATTAATGTTACTTAGGATAAATCTAACTATACTAACATTTTAATAACCATGAGAGCTAGGACTAACAATTAGACTAAAAACTTGACAAAAAATACAACTTGGACACATGTAGGACTTAGAAAATGGAAAAGAATAAGTATTATATGTGGAAAACAATGAAAAAGTGGTATTAGTCGCACCTATGTAGAGAAGTGGTCTTTATGAAAGATGCTTAGAATTATGGTTTATGTCCATTTGTGAAGTTTAGAGGTGATTGGACCTAAAGGATAAGACCACCATATGCAAAATAGCCTACCTAATGGGTATGTGCATGGAGAGAGAGAGAGATCGAGAGAGAGAGAGAGAGAGAGAGAGAGAGAGAGAGAGAGAGAGAGAGAGAGAGAGAGAGAGAGAGAGAGAGAGAGAGAGAGAGAGAGAGAGAGAGAGAGAGAGAGAGAGAGAGAGAGAGAGAGAGAGAGAGAGAGAGAGAGAGAGAGAGAGAGAGATAAGGGAGAGATACCTGGAGATAGAGGTTTAGGGTCGCTCAAGTTTAGGGTTTAGGGATTTAGAGAGAGAGAGACTTCTTTTGACATGTAACTGTAAACCCTGAATAATGCCCCTAAACCCTAAACTCGAGCAACCATAGAAACCTCTTAACCTTAAATAATGCCCCTAAACCCTAACCCCTAAACCATAAACCCTAAATAATTCCCCTAAGCTCTAAGCCTTAACCCCTTAGTCCTAAACCTGAGAAACCCTAAACCCCTAAATCCTAAACCTCAAACCCTTAAACCCTAAACACTAAACCTAAGCAACCCTAAACCTTTATCTCCCTATCTCTATCATTCTTCTACCTCTCAATCTCTCTACCTATGTCTCTGGCCATGTCCCTCACTCTCTATATCTCCCTATTGGTCCTCTCTCTCTAAACATTAAACCCTAAACCTTTAACCTTAACCCCTGAACCATAAACCCTAAACCCTAAATAATGCCCATAAACCTTAACCCCTAAACTCTAAACTTGAGCAACCCTAAACCCCTATCTCCCTATCCCTCCCTTATGTCCCTATCTCTATCATACCTCTACTTATAAATCCTTCTCCCTATTTCTCTGGACATCTCGCTCACTCTCTATCTCCCTATCTCTCCCCTGTATCTCCTCTATATCTCCCTATCTTTCTCCTCTCTCTCTATCTAGCTATCTCCAAATCTGAGCAACCCTAAACCCATAAATAATAAATCTAATCAAATCTAAACCTCTATCTCCATATCTCTCCCCTATTTCCCTATCTCTATCATCCCTCTACCTCTGAATTTCTCTCCATATGTCCCTGGCCATGTGCCTCACTCTCTATCTCCCTATCTCTCTCCTTGGTTTCCTCTATATCTCCCTATCATTCATCTCTCTCTATAAACCCTAAACCCTAAACCCTAAACCTCTAAACTTGAACCCCTAACCCATAAATAATAAACCTTAAACCCTAACCCCTAACCCCTAAACATGAGAAACCCTAAACCCTAAATAAAGACCATAAATCCTAACCCCTAATCCCTAGACCTGAGAAACCCTAAACCCCTAAACCCTAAACCCAAGTAACCCTAAACCTCTATCTCCCTATCTCTCCCCTATCTCCCTATCACCTTTGTCCCTCTACTTCTCAATCTCTCTCCCTATGTCTTTGGGCATGTCCCTCACTCTCTATCTCCCTATCTCTCCCTATCTCTGCATCTCTATCATCCCTCTACCTCTCAATCTCTCTCTATGTCTCTGGACATGTCTCTCCCTCTCTATATCCCTATCTCTCCCCTCTGTTTCCTCTATCTCTCCCAATCTTTATCAGTACCCTCTCTCTATCTCTCTTTAAACCCTAAACCCCAAACCCCTAAACTCTAAACCCTAAATCTGCAACCCTAAACCCCTAAACCATAAATAATTCCCTTAAATCCTAACCCCTAAACCTTAAACCCTAAACTTGAGCAATGCTAAACTCATAAACCCTAAATAATGCCCCTAAACCCTGACCTCTAACCCCAAGAAACTCTCTCTCTCTCTCTCTCCACCCTCTCTTCCTCTTTGTTCCTATATGTCTCCCTTATCAACAAAGCAAATGGAAACAAGAAAACTAGGACATGAAAAGAGGGATTAGGATAAAAATTGGCAGGATGAAATGGAAAAAAGATAAAACTAAAGTTCATTAGATGGGAAGAATGATGAGAGGAGAGGTGGAAAATAGTAAAATAGGGGAAAATGGGTGGGATCTAAAGGGAAATTAGAAAGGAAAAGAAAAACTAGGAAAGCTAGGAAAAGGATTTAACTAGGAGGTAGATAGGTCAGAGAGAGAGAGTTCTAGTTTTCTTGTTCATTTTCTTCATCGATAAGGTAAAGGGAGAGATAGAAGGGAGAGATAGGGAGATATAGGAATGATAAGGGAGAGAGGCAAGAGATAGAGAGACAGGGAGAGATAGCAAGGTAGAGAGAGATAGAGAGGAGACAGATAGGGAGAGATAGAGGAGACAGAGGGAAGAGATAGAGAGTGTGAGAGTGCGAGAGATGTCCAAAAAGATAAGGAGATAGAGGAATGATAGTGGAGAGAGAGGCAAGAGATAGGGAGAGATAGATAGGTAGAGAGAGGAGATAGATTGGGAGAGCTAGAGGAGACAGAGGGAGAGATAGGGAGATAGAGGTTTAGGGTTGCTCAGGTTTAGGGTTTAGGGGTTATGGCTTAAGGGTTAGGGATTAGGGGCATTATTTAGGGTTGAAGGATTTAGAGAGAGAGAGAGTTCTTTTGACATGCAATTATAAACCCTAAATAATTCCCCTAAACCCTAAACCCTAACCCCTAAACCATAAACCCTAAATAATGCCCCTAAGCCCTAAGCCCTAAGCCCTAAGCCCTAAACCTGAGAAACATTAAACCCCTAAATCCTAAACCCCAAACCCCTAAACCCTAAACACTAAACCCAAGCAACCCTAAACCTCTATCTCCCTATCTCTATCATTCCTCTACCTCTCAATCTCTCTCTCTATGTCTATAGCCATGTCCCTCACTCTCTATATCCCTATCTCTTCCTATGTCTCTGGCCATGTACCTCACTCTATATATCTCCTGATTGGTCCTCTCTTTCTAAACATTAAACCCTAAACCTCTAAACCTTAACCCCTAAACCATAAACCATAAATAATGCCCCTAAAACTTAACCTCTAACCCCTAAACCCTAAACTCAAGAAACCCTAAACCCCTATCTCCCTATCTCTCCCTTATCTCCCTATCTCTATCATCCCTATGTATCCTCTATCTCTCCCAATATCTATCAGTCCCCTCTATCTATCTCTCTTTAAACCCTAAAAGATAAACCCCTAATCCCTAAACCCTAAACCCTAACCCATAAACTCTAAACCCTAAACTTGAGCAATGGTAAACTCATAAACCCTAAATAATACGCCTAAACCCTAACTGCAAGCAAACCCCCTCTCTCTCTCTCCCAAAACCCTAAATAATGCCCCTAAACCCTAACCCCTAACTGCTAAACCCTAAACCTCTATCTCCCTATCTCTCCCTTATCTCCCTATCTCTATGATCCTTCTACCTCTCAAACCTTCTCCCTATCTCTCTGGACATCTCACTCACTCTCTATCTACCTATCTCTCCCCTTTGTCTCCTCTCTCTCTCTAGCTATCTCTCTATCTCTTGCCTCTCTCTCCCCTATCATTCCTCTATCTCCCTATATCTCCCCTCTATCTCTCCCTCTTCGTTATCGATGAACGAAATGAAGAAAAAAGAAAACTAGGACTCTCTCTCTCCTAGGGAAATTGGAAAGGAAAAGGAAAACTAAGAAAGCTAGGAAAAGGATTTAACTATGAGGTAGATAGGTTAGAGAAAGAGAGAGAAACATATAGGGAGAGAGGGAGAGATAGGGAGAAGAGAGATGGAGAGTTCCTGAGTTTATATGGAAACTATTGAACAATGATAAAATGTAATGTGGTAGGATGTGGTGAGTTTTAGATGTTGCGATATAGCATGGAGATATGTCTACATATGGTGATGCTATGGAAATTTAATCATGAGTCATTTGAAGTACTCACAACCACATATTTAATTGTGCTAGAAGAAGAATAAATAATTATGTTGGTGCACTTGTAGTAGAGTTGAAGTTCATGTGGAACAATCTAGAGGCTTGGTTATGTTAAGAGAATGTTCTACAATACTACAAGTTGAAAGAATTGGCTAGATGGTTGTATGTGTTACCACAAGCTTATGGTTGGTAGTGGTGGTTATACAAGAAGACATGAATACATTGACTATAGTTAGTAATAAACTATTGATAGTTAGTAACATACTAAAATATAATGCTATATTCATTGTATTTATAAATAATAAATATAAATACTATCAAATTAAATATTATTATAATTATAATAATTATAACATAATATATTAATTTATACAATATATTTATTTTAATTAGCAAGATATATTATATAAATATAATATTTGAATAATCATAATATATAAAACTAATATATATATATATATATATATATATATATATATATATATATATATCATATTCTTGACTGGCATGCATTGCAGGTTCAAGATCCAGGGGTGGTGCTAGTGGAGCCATATATATATATCATATTCTTGACTGGCATGCATTGCAAGTTCAGGATCTAGGAGTGGTGCTAGTGGAGCCCACCAAGATTTTGGAGAGGTACAACATTAAGTTGCAGAACAACAATGTTGTATAGTATAGGGTCTAGTGGGACCAGTATTCGGTGGATAGTGCCACCTGGGAAAATGAAGAAGATATTAATAGGGCTTTTCCACATTTGAGATTTTAGCTCATTTTATTTATGCATATGATGACATTTAGTATATTATTGATATTTGATGTATAAGACTCTTTGTCTAGATTTTTTATAATAAGACATCGAGACGATGTCTCTTCCAAGTGGGGAATGATGTCACGTCTCAGACTTTGATGCTTTCTAGAACTACTTTATGTGAAAATATTTTATAAACAATTATGTGTGGTTAGATAGATAATATGTTATTTTGGAGGATGAATGATTATTTTAATATGGAAAAGATGAAATGAAATGAATATTATTTTCACGTTATTAATTTTGATGCTTCGGCTATGCTTCAGCTATTAGGTTTCTAACCTACTAATGCGAAATTTGAGTGTATCATGTGTTGCAGGTTGTCGAAGACAAGGGTGTGGTTAAGGTAAAGGAGGTTAGTAGCCTGACAGGGTTAAGATGGAGGGATTTCTCTCATGCACAACACTTAGAATCATTTAGATGCATTAGAATTGCATTAATTGATTTTATTATATAGTTCTTATTTATTTGTGTATAATTGGATTATTTAATTAATTGGCATTTAATATTATATGATCATAGAAAAATAGATTAAATGGTAGTTATTTATTTGATTTTTATTTGAAGAATGAAAATATTATTATTTATTTTATAGATAATTGAGATAATCATGCTTATTATTTTAATATTATTTGTGATAAATTAGAGAATAGAATTAGAAAAGAAAACAAGATTTAGAAAACAAAACAAAAGAAAGAAAACAATAAAACAATAGAAAAATAGAAAAGAAAAATGTATATTTAGGAAATAAAACAAAGCAAAATAGAGAAGAAAATAATAAAAGAGGGGAAAATCTCATTCTTAGGGGACAGAAAATCATTGACAACTATCAAATTTAAAAACTAAAAATTAGAGATAGAGGATTTGGGGGTTTCAGCAAAGTGAAAAGAAGATCTCAGATTGGGCAAGAGAGCATTCGAAGAACAACAATGCTAGAATTAACTTCAGGGAAGCATTATATAGGTTTTTATGCAATCCATTCTTGTCCTTTTATAAAAAATTGCCAAACTATGGCCTGTGCATTTAATCATATATTATTGTTGTATAATTAATGCGTATAAATATATAAATACATTGGGTAATTCCTTAGTATATATTCTCTGTGATATAAAAATATTGTCGCTGTATAAAATTATAATACTGAGTATATATTATATATATATATTTCAGTCTCTGATGCTGTGAATATATTATATATATATATTATTTTAATTAAAAATGTCATTGAACAAAAGCTTTCAGCGAATAGGGTAGTCATGCTAAAGTTTTACATTGGAAAGAAAAAAAATAACGAAATATAAAAAGGTAATGTTTTGGATTATGTCTTAATGGTAAGAATGCCATGGGAAGGCAACAACCTTCCCATAGACCTTGCAGCCTGTGGGAAGGGCATTGCCTGCCCACAACAGTGATCTCAATAAGGAGTGTCGCTCCTTTTACTCTTTCAATTAAACTTCTTTAAACTTACAAAAACCAATCTAAGTTCTATATGTAATGTATGCAATGCATACTTAAGGATTGTTGTAGCTTTTGTATGTTTGTCTTGTGAAATATATAATATGCATTCGATGACACTTCCTTTACTCTTAGTTTTTCTTAAAAACCTCGAACTAACATATGTAACATTTGCACCTTATTTTATTTGTTGTTTAATAAATTCATAATCAATTGGTATATGAGATGAGTGAGTTTTGTGCGCCACCGACACCCATGTGGTGGGTAATATTTAATATATTTAAAATTACTACTGTAGCTTTCATTTGTATTCTACAATGAATCAACCACTATAAAAAATGCTTGTTTCAATCTTTAACGTATATAATAGGAACCATATACTATTTGCCACAATCTTTACGAGTTCTTCTTTGTCACCGCCCCTATACTTGCAGTAAGTTTTCTCAACATAGAAATTGCATAATTTGTAACATATGTTCGCAGCCCTATTCCTATGGTGTTTATAAAAATTAATATATATGTTGTGCGGCCAGTGTCTGAATCTTTTGCATTTCCATATATATATATAACTATAATTTTACATAACTATATACTAAGATACATAAAAACTAATATATATATATATTTGTAGATAACTATATACTAAGATACATAAAAACTTATATATATATATATATATATATATATATATATATATATATATATATATATATATATATATATATATATATATATCAGTGGCTGTGTGAAAACTCAAGTTTTGTACTTTAATTATTCATTGTATATTTTGATTTATGACAGTATGTATAATGAATTTATTAATATATATGTATATGTATATTGTGTAGTTGGAATGATACACCGATGCTAGTAATAAGATGATTCTATATAAGCTGGTTGCATGAAATTGTTACAAAAACTAAATTATTATGAGTTCATTTTGGAAACAAAACATTTACTTGTAAATACAATGAAATTATTGGATTGAATTAGAAAAGCTAGGAGTTGTGTTACTTTTAAACAATTATTTTATCATCAAACTAGATTAAACATTATGTCCAAACAATTTTTCTGTATAAAAAACTAGAAGAAACATCTTATTTATTTTAGATCATTGCATAACACTGAATCGATAAACATAGAACAACACGCAAACAAGAATAGTGAAAATGGCTGAATTAAGATTTATATTTCTGGAATGGACTAGTTGTAAGAGAATATTGAGAAACTTAGTTAAACTATTCTTTTCTTGTTTTATTTGGTAAAGGAATATGCTTTTGGGATATAATGTTGAATGTGGGCTCCTAGAGACAGTAGTTTTACTTTTTCTAAAACTACCACTGTTTGTTTTTATTGCTTGGCCAAGCTACTGTACCATTGAAATAGATGGATTATGAAAAATCCTAGAATTATGTTATGTATGTCTCTGGCACATCCTACTTGCAAGAGTTTATGTCATTCTAGGATAGAATGCATACAGGCAATAGGCACACATCGAGAGATTCCCTCCTGCTTACACCGTTCTAGGATGCTAGGCTCCTTGTGCAGGGCCAGTGTTTTCTTTGAGTTAGGAAGAATCCTAGGGAAGTCCAATACTTCATGGTTGGGTGGAAAAAGCACCTTAACCACACTCTTGGTCTTGGCTTGTGGAAGATCAGAGGATCACGGTGGTCGAGTTTAGAGATTCTTATGTTGTATGGATATTTATTTCATTGTATTGTTTTGTATGGCTAGTATAGCCAAGTTGTACATATAACTTTACATTCATTGATATATTGATGTATTATCTTACTTGTAACATTGAAATATATGTTTTGTAACACTAGATTGGTGTATGTAATGGAATTGTAACACTTTCTAGTCTATGGAAATTTATACTTCTTTTAATGGAATCTTGCTATTTTATAAGTTCTGAATGTTTGCAAGTTATAAATGATTCATTTTCTATTTTTTGAATAAGCATTGATTTTTGGAATACTATGTTTAGTATGTAATTTTTTGCACCTTACATTTGGTATGAGAGTGCTAGGTTTAACTCTAGGACCTAAGCCTAATTATGCTTTAATGAAATGTTTTCAAAGTAATCCAAATGGATACTAGATTCACTTACCAGCATGGAGGTGGATCCTAAGGAGATCTGAATGAAAGACTAGATCAGACCATAGCCATTTTGAATCGACAAGAGGCCAAGATGGATGGTCTAGAATAGGAGATTCCAACAGGCCAACCCTAGCTAAATGTAGGAGGAAATGGTGGTAATAGAAATGAAACAAATGAAGAAATTCCTGAGACTAAGAGAAACCCTAGTAAGTAAGAGAAAGTGGCTAAGGAGTTGGGTAAGGACCTCAAAAAGGTCACCCCACCTAAATTTGATGGAAAGACAATTGGGGATGGGGTAGAAGCCTAGATATTTGAGATGGAGAAGTATTTCTCCCTGCGGAATTTGTCTAATGAGACTAAGGCTATATGGGGATCATACCAACTCACCGGTGATGTAGCCACTTGGTGGGATAATGAGAAGGCTGAGAAGAAACTGTTGCCAGGTGAGGTAATATGGGAGTAGTTTTTATAGTTGTTCAAAAAGAAGTGGCTACCTCAGTTATATTTTGACAAGAAAATGATCGAATTCTAGAATCTCACCCAGGGTGGAATGACAGTAACTCAATATTGGGAGAAATTTTCCCACTTTCTCAAGTACGTGCCTCAGTATTAGCAAGATGAGAGGTTTTAGATTCGTGAATTCATCTTAGGGCTCAGGGCTCAGATTGGAGCTGATGTAGACATTCATAACCCTTCCACCATGGATGAGGTTTTTGAAAAAGCAATCAAGTAGGAATAGAAATTACAGCAGGTTGCAAATTACAAGAAAAGCAGAGATGCAAAATACGGTGACAAGAAATCTCAAGGAAACAACCAAAATAATCAGAACAACTAGGGGAATAATAATAAGTAGATCAAAAATCTTAAGAGAGGAAATAATTCACAAGATCGTAGTGAAGGAAACCAGAACAATAACAAGAAGGCAAATTATAACAATAATAACAACAATAATAGAAGGGATGCTTCAAATAGACCCAGAGCACCCCACGATGGTTGCTTTACATGCGTAGGTGAGCATTATGCCAGTGTGTATCCTTAGAGGGTGAATAATCAGAAAAATAGAAATTAGAATCACATCCATGCGACGGTAGATAATTGCCAAGATGATTTTTAGGCTACGCCAATCTAGTTCTCAGGTAAGCGTTTTGGATGCCCTATTTCAATTTTAATTGATACCAGAGCCATTGAGTGTTTTGTAGATCCAAGTGTTATTTCTAAATTGTCAGTTAAACTAGGATTTATGGTGAATTCATGGAAGGTCCAATATGGAAACCGGGTAGAGAAAATGGTAGAGCATTGTCTTGCATGTAGTAAACTTGAACTTCCTAGTTTTGAGACCTAGGTCAACTTTTATGTGGCACCCCTAGGATCATATGATGTAATTCTTGGAATATATCAGCTTACAAAGCATAAGTCTATTGTAGATTGTGAAGAGAAAATAGTAAAATGCTTAGATGATCAGGGTAACTGAGTTGAGATTCATGGTTTAAAAAGACCTTTAGAACTCAGGCAAATTTCTGCCATGCAGCTGAAAAAGGCTAATAGGAAAGGATGCATGATTTATGCAGTAAAGGTTAGGGACCTTGATAACTCAGAGTCATCAGCTAATGAACATCCCATTCTAAAGGAATTTCAAGATGTTTTTCCTGATGAACTGACAGAGTTGCCGCCGAAACAAGAATTTGATTTCTCGATTGAATTGTTACCTAGAACTGAGCCTTTGTCAAAGCCACCGTACAGAATGATCACAACTAAATTGTATGAGCTAAAGGCATAGTTGTAAGAATTACTTAACTAGGGTCTTATAAGGCCAAGTGTGTCTCCATGGGGAGCACCTATCATTTTTGTTTAGAAAAAGGATGGTACTTTGAGGTTGTGTATTGATTATACAATGTTAAACAAGGTCACCATCAAAAATAAATATCTGCTTCCTAGAATTGATGAGTTGTTTTACCAGATGAAAGGAGTGAAGGTATTCTTGAAAATTTATTTGAGATTAGGATACCACTGGTATCTAAGAATAAAAGATGAAGATATTTCAAAGATTGACTTCAAGACTAGATACAGACACTACGAGGTTACGGTGTTATCGTTTGGGCTAACTAATGCCTTGGTAGCTTTTATGAATTTGATGAACATCATCTTTTGGGACTGCCTAGATTACTTTGTACTAGTTTTTCTGGATGATATCTTGATATACTACAAATTAGAGGAGGAACATGACAAACATCTGAGGATTGTATTGCAGCGTTTGCAGGATCATAAACTTTTTGGGAAGACGTCAAAATGTACTTTCTACCAGACTAAGGTTCACTATTTGGGCCATGTTATTTCAGATAAGGGGATAGTAGTGGACCCAAATAAGATTAAGGCAATCATGGAGTGGCCAACACCGTAGAATGTGTCAGAAGTCTGGATCTTTATGGGGCTTGCCAGCTATTATAGAATATTTGTGAAGGGGTTCTCAACAATTGTAGCACCCATCACAGCACTCCAGAGAAAGGGAAATAAGTTTGAATGGATTGATAGATGTGAGCAGACATTTCATTTGTTGAAAGAGAAACTTACCTCTGCACCCTAACATTGCAAATTTGTTGAAGCCTTTGACCTCTATGCTAAAGAAAAATGCAGTTTTCAGTTAGACAAAAGAGGCCAAACTTAGCTTTGAGTCCATAAAAGAAGCATTATCGGCTGCACCAACTCTGGTAAATCTTGATTTCTCCAAAGATTTTATTTTGTATGCTTATGGCAGTATAGATACGATTTCTGCAATTTTGGTACATTAGCAAAGTGAAAGTTTTGAGCAGCCAATTGCTTTCTTTAGTCAAGGACTAGAGGAGTATGAACAGTGATATAGTTTCATTGAAAAACATGTCCTTGCAGTGGTAAGGAGCCTCAAGAAGTTTAGGCACCTTATTTTTAACAATAAGATACATATGATGGTTGCTCACCCTAGCATGAAAGAGTTCCTGTTAGGTAAGGACGTTAATGAGAAAAGGGCAGGTTGGATTACCAAGGTCATGGAATATGACGTAGATATCAAGATAACCAAGCTTGTCAGAGGTAGAGGACTTAGTGAACAACTTGCTACTAGTTATGACAATGAAATAGGAAAAGAAGTTGAGGTGCTTCTGACCACTAAAGATGAACATCAGGATGATATAGTAGTAGTGGGCATAGGTTGGGTTAATGACATGACTTAGTTTTTGCAAACTGGTGAATGTCTAGTAGGCTTAGATAGAACCAGAAGAAGATATTTTAGACTGCAGTCTATTCCATATGTTTTAATTAATGGCATCATTTTTAGAAAAGATTTTAATGGTTTGTTGTTAAGATGCATTACTAATGATCAGACTGACAAGGTGCTGCATGAGTTTCATGATGGAACAGCAGGGGGTCATTTTGCCCCAAGGACTACTACCTAGAAAATAATGAGAGTTGGATATTATTGGCCCAGCTTATTTAAGGATGCTCATGCATGGGCTAGAAAATGTGTGAAATGTGCCATTTTTACAGGCAAAGAAAGGTTACCAGCGTTACCTCTACAACCAATTCAAGTAGACAACCCTTCATGAGCTAGGGCATTGATTTTATAGGTCCCATTGACCCACCATCAAGTGCAGGCCATAGGTGGATACTTACAACAACTGACGATTTCACAAGGTGGATTGAAGCAATGGCTCTGAAGGAATCCAATGAGAATGTCATTTTGAACTTTTACCATGATTTGGTATCTAGATTTGGAGTACCTGAGTTAATTATCTTAGACAATGCTTTAGCCTTTGTTGGATTGAAGGTAACTGACTGGGCCATGAAGAATGGGATCTATTTGAACACTTCATCAAATTAGTACCCACGGGGTAATGGTTTGGCTGAATCCACAAATAAGAATCTCATTAAGATTATCAAAAGATCAATGGAGGACAACCAGAGGACCTAACACACCAATCTGAAATCTACTTTATGGGCAGATAGAATAACTCCCAAGAGGTCTATTGGAAACTCCCCATATATGTTAGTTTATGGAAAAGAGGCAAGATTGCCTGTATTTGTGGAGGTACCAGCACTAAATATCATGAATCAGCTAGAAATGTTTGAAGAAGAAGACCCCATGGCTATCAGATATGCTCAACTTATGGAGCTTGAAGAGATCAGAGATAAAGCTATGAAAGCTATGGAGTATCATCAGCTTCAAACAAAAAGAGTTTTTGATAAGAAGGCCACTCCCAGAATCTTTAGGGAGGGTGATATGGTACTCAAATGGGATGAGTTGAAAAGTAGGCCAGGGAAGCACTCCAAGTTTGACAGCATGTGGAGTGGCCCATTTATCATTACTAAATGCAAGGAGCACAATGCATTTTAGTTATCAAGCATGGATGGAGAAAATTTTCCTATCCTAGTCAATGGGATACACTTGAAGATGTGTTTTGAGGTATGAGTTGCCTTGTAAATCAGTAGATTAGGTTTTTTGCTTTCAATAAGTGCTGCTGCACAATAGTTAGATCCCTTATTGTTTTCCCTAAGTGTTGTCTAGCATAGTTAGAGGGGTTGCTTTCAGCTTTTGTTTTTGGTGTTGGTCTTCCAAGTGTTCTTCATTACTGATATGCTGGTCAGGATTGAGCTTCAAAGTTATTTTTAAGTATCTGTATGACCCTATGCCTAATGGATAGGATCTAGGCATCTGATCAGAGGTTTAGTAGGCAAACATCCCCAAGAGGTCACCAAAGTTGTTATCATATTTTTCTTAACCACAAAATATTCTATTTCCCTTATTCTGTCAGAGAAATTTGGTCAGAGAAAAGCCTAAATAGAAGGAGAAAAGGCTTAAATCCTTCAAATATTTATGCTATGCCTTGTCAAAAATCCCAAAAATCTCACCTTGAGAATCTTTGTTGAAAACCCAGAAACCCTTTGTCTTCAAGTGCTTTCCATCGTAGATAATTCTCAATTTTATACTTAGTATTTGTATATGCATTTTTGAATGTATGTTCGCATGTACATTCACCATTGTATGTTCACATATACAAAGGAAATGTACATAGCCTAGATGCAAAGACAGGAGGTACATCGGCGAGATACAAGGTACCATATACAAAGGGCATATGCAAGGGGTGGAATGCAGAGATGAAATGTATATCAAGTTGTATATCATGGAGGCAAAGGAAATATGCAAAGGCTAGATACAAAAGGTGGGGTCCGCTTTGTATACAAGGGTGATTGTATTTCAGATACAAGTTGCATTGTATATGCGATATACAAGGTAATGATGCAAAGGAAAGACAGAAAGGCTATACATAGGCAAGGGATACAAAGCCTAGGGCCCACCAAATGTATGTATATACGATTTTATCTTTGCATATACAATTGCATATACAAAGTACATATACATTCCTAATATACAAAGCCTGGACCCGAAGGGAACATACAATTTGGTTTATAAAGGTAGATGTTTGTTTGCATCTTTGCTTGTATGTTTGCGTTGTATGTTTGCACATACAAGGGAATATACAAAGGTAACATACAAGGGTCAGACGCATGTTTGCAATGTACAAGTGTGTTTTTATATAGTTTTACTTGTATATTCGCATTGTATATGTGATATGCAAAGCTGATATACAAAGGGAAAACATACAAGCCAGACCTGATTGGGAGATCAAATTTAGCAAATTCAACGTTGAGTTCCACAGTTTGTATGTTGAGGTGCTTGTATGTACTGATATACAAAGAAGAAGGGATACAAGCCATACTCATTTTAAGGTCTCATTCTAGTTGATAATCTACTTTGAGTTCCGCATTATATGCATGGTCGATTGTATCTCAGATACATGCATATGCAAAAGTGCAATGATACAATGCATTTTGGCAAGACAATGCACATCAGAGGCTTAGTTTAAGGTCTTTCCAAAGGCTGATAGGGAAGATACAATACACAGCCGTGGGTCCCAGCTCAACTCAGCAGCCAATTAGGTACTACCATGTGTCAATGCCGATTCAAAGGCTGATTCAAAAAGATACTACTCTTGTATGTAGCCATTGTATTATATATGCAAAGGCAACATACAAATGAATATACAAAGGTATTTCAAAGGCCAGTTTAGATGCTGAATGCAACCGCACATGCAATGAACATTTTAGCATGACATGCCCATCGGCAGCTCAACTGGAGGTCACCTCGACAACCCGATACATACAAAGTAGTTTTCCTATGCAAAGGTAGATTCAAAGGATCATTCAGATGGTGATTCAGGTCGCATGTGCAAAGCAATATACATATGCAGTTTACCGTAACTTTGACTACCCATATCTCCTCCATTTTGGCAAATTTTGACATGCTTCAAAATGCAAATATGCTTGTTTTTGCCTCCTCTTTCATCTGGCAGGATTTATGGAGGACATTCTCACTTTCAAAATTTGGATCTGGAGTTGCATGCTTTGGCGACAAGATGTTTCAAAGGCCAAATTAAGTTTTGCAGAGAGCCTAATTGTGCACTTATTTTCAGCGAGTGGAGATGTAGATTTTTGTTGTATTCATTACTGCAGATTGATGATTCAACAGCTTACATTGAAGACTCAAAATATCTTCCATCTGCCCTAGTTCCAGATCTTTTATTCCATAACTTCTTGTAGGTGAATGCCCCTTCAGAGGCAGATATTTTCTTGATACAGCCCATGGGGAGAATTCCTTGTAACCAACTTAGGTCAATTTGAAAATGCTATATATGCATAAGTTGAGATGTAAATAGGGTTGGAAATTTTTTGGCATTTAGTCCTTCTATTTCCAAATAGAGCTTTCTGTGACTATAACTATGCCTTCTTATTGAATATATGCAGGTTATTTTACATCTTTTACTAATTTTTAGTTTAGTGTGAATCTGCATATGATTGCCTGTGAACATTTTGTTCCTCTCAACCATTATGTTTCTCACCTCTTCTAGAATCATCTGAATCTGTGTATGTCTACCTGTTGTATCTGGTTATGTTGTGCATATTCTCAGTAATGTGAGGGTTCTTTTATTAAATTTGGTGCATCACTCTTCCTTTCAAGTTTTTTCAGTTATATCTTTCATTTTCAATGCATTCCTTCTCCCCTTTCCCCTTGCAAGCATTAGCACTAGGTTTAGATACTTTTCTCTAAGCATTAGGCTTAGAAAGAGGAAGCCGACCTTCTCTGGAGGTCTGATCTCAGTTCATAAGGTCCCACATTTCGAGATCATTCCTATGTTTCTCTAGATTGTTAAAGTTTTACAACTATAGCAAGGGTGCAAATATGAGAGACAATAGTACCTAAAACAATCATCTCCGATCGTGATACTTGAATGACCTTTAGATTTTGGACTACTTTGTATGCATCTTTGGAGTCAAAACTAAACTTTAGTTTAGCATATTATCCTCTTACCAATGGTCAGATAGAGAGGGTGAACCAGGTAGTAGATGATCTCCTTAGAATGTACTATATCGATCAACAACATAAGTGGGAGGAGTACCTACCTCTAGTAGAATTTACTTATAATAGCTCTTTTCACGCCTCTCTAGGTATGGCACCTTTCGAGGCTTTGTATGGTCGCAAATTTCATACACCTATCAGCTAGGATAGTGTGAAAGATAGAATTGTTGCTAGGCCAGAAATGTCGAGGGAGATGGAAGATCAGATGAAGCTAATTAAGGAAAAGTTGAAGCAAGCTTTAGATCGACAGAAGAGGTTTGCAGATAGGAACAAAACCTTTAGATAGTTCTCAGTGGGACACAAGGTCCTCTTGAGGGTTCAACCACAAAAGATTTCAATCTCATTTGCGAAGGGGTCTAAGATCGCCCCTAAATATGTTGGGCTATTTGATGTCATGGAGGTTATTAATCAGGTTTCTTATAGGCTTGCTCTACCACCAGCTCTTTCCCGAATACATAATGTCTTCCATGTTTCTATACTTAAGACATACCATCTGGATGCATCTTATATTCTTGACTAATGTGCATTCCAAGTTCAAGATATAGGGGTGGTGCCAGTGGAGCCCACCAAGATTTTGGAGAGGCACAACATTAAGTTGTGAAACCGCAATGTCATGTAGTATAGGGTCCAGTGGGACCAGTATTCAGTGCCACTTGGGAAAATGTAGAAGATATTGATAGATCTTTTCCACATCTGAGACTTTAGTTCATTTTATTTATGCATATGATGACATTTAATATATTATTGATATTTGATGTATAAGACTCTTTGTGTAGATGTTTTGTAATAAGACATCGAGACGATGTCTCTTCCAAGTGGGGAAGGATGTCATGTCTTAGACTTTGATGCTTTCTAGAACTACTTTATGTGGAAATATTTCATGAACAATTATGTGTGGTTAGATAAATAATATGTTATTTTGGAAGATGAATGATTATTTTAATATGGAAAAGATGAAATGAAATGAATATTATTTTCATGTTATTATTTTTGATGTTCTGGCTATGCTTCAGCTATTGGGTTACTAACCTACTAATGGAAAATTTGAGTGTATCATGAGTTGCAGGTTGTCGAAGACAAGGGTGTGGTTAAGGTAAAGGAGGTTAGCAGCCTGGTAGGGTTAAGATGGAGGAATTTCTCTCACACACAACACTTAGAATCATGTAGATGCATTAGAATTGCATTAATTGATTTTATTATATAGTTCTTATTTAATTGTGTATAGTTGGATTATTTAATTAATTGGCATTTAATATTATATGATCATAGAAAAATAGATTAAATGGTAGTTATTTATTTGATTTTTATTTGAAGAATGAAAATATTATTATTTGTTTATATATAATTGAGATAATCATGCTTATTATTTTAATATTATTTGTGATAAATTAGAGAATAGAATTAGAAAAGAAAACAAGATTTAGAAAACAAAACAAAAGAAAGAAAACAATAAAACAATAGAAAAATAGAAAAGGAAAACTTATATTTAGGAAATAAAACACAAAACAAAGAAAAGTAAAATAGAGAAGAAAATAATAAAAGAGGAGAAAATCTCATTCTCAAGGGACACAAAATCATTGACAACTATCAAATCTGAAAACTAAAATTAGAGACATAGGATTTGGGGGTTTCAACAAAGTGAAAAGAAGAAAATCTTAGATTGGGTAAGAGAGCATTTAAAGAACACCAGTGCTAGAATTAACTTCAGGGAAGTGTTATACAGGTTTTTTTGCAATCCATTCTTGTGCTTTTATCAAAAATTGTTGAACTATGGACTATGCATTTAATCATAACTTCTTGTAGGTGAACGCCCCTTCAGAGGTAGATATTTTCTTGATACAGTGCATGGGGAGAATTCCTTGTAACCGACTTAGGTCAATTTGAAAATGCTATATATGCATAAGCTGAGATGTAAATAGGGTTGGAAAGTTTTTGGTATTCAGTCCTTCTGTTTCCAAACAGAGCTTTCTGCTACTGTAACTATGCTTCTTATTTAATATATGCAGGTTATTTTACCTCTTGTACTAATTTTTAGTTTAGTGTGAATCTGCATATGATTGCCCATGAACATTTTGTTCCTCTCAACCATTATGTTTCTCACCTCTGCTAGAATAATCTAAATCTGTGTATGTCTACTTGCTGTATCTGGTTATGTTGTGCATATTATCGGTAATGTGAGGGTTCCTTTATTAAATCTGGTGCATCACTCTTCCTTTCAAGTTTTTTTAGTTATATCTTTCATTTTCAATGCATTCCTTCTCCCCTTTTCCCCTGCAAGCATTAGCACTAGGTTTAGATACTTTTCTCTAAGCATTAGGCTTAGAAAGAGGAAGCCAGCCTTCTCCGGAGGTCTGATCTCAGTTCATAAGGTCCCACATTTCAAGATCATTCCCATGTTTCTCTAGATTGTTAAAATTTTACAACTATAGCAAGGGTGCAAATATGAGAGACAACAGTACCTAAAACAATCATCTCTGATCATGATACTCGAATGACCTCTAGATTTTGGACTACTTTGTATGCTTCTTTGGAGACAAAACTAAACTTTAGTTTAGCATATTATCCTCTTACCGATGGTTAGATAGAGAGGGTGAACCAGGTAGTAGAGGATCTCCTTAGAATGTATTGTATCGATCAACAACATAAGTGGGAGGAATACCTACCTCTAGTAGAATTTACTTATAATAACTCTTTTCATGCCTTTCTAGGTATGGCACCTTTCGAGGCTTTGTATGGTCACAAATGTCATACACCTATCAACTAGGATAGAGTGAAAGATTGAATTGTTGCTGGGCCAAAAATGTTGAGGGAGATGGAAGATCAGATGAAGCTAATTAAGGAAAAGTTGAAGCAAGCTTCAAATCGACAGAAGAGCTTTACAGATAGGAACAGAACCTTTAGATAGTTCTCAGTGGGAGACAAGGTCTTCTTGAGGGTTCAACCACAAAAGAGTTCAATCTCATTTGCGAAGGGGTCTAAGATCGCCCCTAGATATGTTGGGTTATTTGATGTCATGGATGTTATTAATCAGGTTTCTTATAGGCTTGCTCTACCACCAGCTCTTTCCTGAATACATAATGTCTTCCATGTTTCTATACTTAAGACATACCATCCGGATGCATCTTATATTCTTGACTAGTGTGCATTCCAAGTTCAAGATCTAGGGGTGGTGCTAGTGGAGCCCACCAAGATTATGGACAGGCACAATATTAAGTTGTGAAACCACAATGTCATGCAGTATAGGGTCCAGTGGGACCAGTATTCGGTGCCACTTGGGAAAATGCAGAAGATATTAATAGAGCTTTTCCACATATGAGATTTTAGTTCATTTTATTTATGCATATGATGACATTTAATATATTATTGATATTTGATGTATAAGACTCTTTGTGTAGATGTTTTGTAATAAGACATCGAGACGATGTCTCTTCCAAGTGGGGAAGGATGTCATGTCTTAGACTTTGATGCTTTCTAGAACTACTTTATGTGGAAATATTTCATGAACAATTATGTGTGGTTAGATAAATAATATGTTATTTTGGAAGATGAATGATAATTTTAATATGGAAAAGATGAAATGAAATGAATATTATTTTAATGTTATTAATTTTGATGCTCCGGCTATGCTTCAACTATTGGGTTACTAACCTACTAATGGAAAATTTGAGTGTATCATGAGTTGCAGGTTGTCGAAGACAAGGGTGTGGTTAGGGTAAAGGAGGTTAGCAGCCTGGTAGGGTTAAGATGGAGGGATTTCTCTCACACACAACACTTAGAATCATGTAGATGCATTAGAATTGCATTAATTAATTTTATTATATAGTGCTTATTTAATTGTGTATAGTTGGATTATTTAATTAATTGGCATTTAATATTATATGATCATAGAAAAATAGATTAAATGGTAGTTATTTATTTGATTTTTATTTGAAGAATGAAAATATTATTATTTGTTTTATAGATAATTGAGATAATCATGCTTATTATTTTAATATTATTTGTGATAATTTAGAGAATAGAATTAGAAAAGAAAACAAGATTTAGAAAACAAAACAAAAGAAAGAAAACAATAAAACAATAGAAAAATAGAAAAAGAAAACTTATATTTAGGAAATAAAACACAAAACAAAGCAAATCAAAATAGAGAAGAAAATAATAAAAGAGGAGAAAATCTCATTCTCAATGGACACAAAATCATTGACAACTATCAAATCTGAAAACTAAAATCAGAGACATAGGATTTAGGGGTTTCAGCAAAGTGAAAAGAAGATCTTAGATTGGGTAAGAGAGCATTCGAAGAACACTAGTGCTAGAATTAACTTTAGGGAAGCGTTATATAGGTTTTTATGCAATCCATTCTCGTCCTTTTATCAAAAATTGTCGAACTATGGACTATGCATTTAATCATATATTATTGTTGTATAATTACTGTGTATAAATATATAAATACAATGGGTAATTCCTCCATTGTAAGTTGTAAGTTATAAATATTGTCATTAAGATTTATATTTCTAGAATGGACTAGTTGTAAGTGAATATTGAGAAACTTAGTTAAACTATTCTTTTCTTGTTTTATTTGGTAAAGTAATGTACTTTCAAGATAGGATGCCGAATGTGGGTTCCTAGAGATGGTAGTTTTACTTTTTCTAAAAATACCACTATTTGTTTTTATTGCTTGGCTAATCTACTGTACCACTGAAATAGATGGATTATGAAAAAATCTAGAATTATGTTATGTATGTCTCTGTCACATCCTTCTTGCAAGAGTTTGTCATTCTAGGATAGGATGCATACAAGCAACAGGCATGCATTGAGAGATTCCCTCCTGCTTACACTGTTCTAGGCTACTAGGCTCCTTGTGTAGGGTCAGTGTTTTCTTCGAGTTAGGAAGAAACCCGGGGAAGTCTAGTACTTCATGGTTGGGTGGAAAAAGTGCCTTAACCACACTCTTGGTCTTGGCTTGTAGAAGATTAGAGGATCACAATGATCGAGTTTAGAGATTCTTATGTTATATAGATATTTATTTCATTGTACTCTTTTATATGGCTAGTTTAGCCAAGTTGTAAATATAACCTTACATTCATTGATATATTGATGTATTATCTTACTTGTAACATTGAAATAGATGTTTTGTAACACCAGATTGGTGTATGTATTGGAATTGTAACACTTTCTAGTGTATGGAAATTTATACTTCTTTTAATGGAATCTTACTATTTTATAAGTTATGGATATTTGCAAATTATAAATGATTCATTTTCCATTTTTGGAATAAGCATTGCTTTTTGGAATACTATGTTTAGTATGTAATTTTCTACACCTTACAACATACCATCTCATACATTAAACTTCATATTGCACTAGTACATGATATACGAGACATAATCTTTTTCTTCTTTATTACTAAGACATAAACTTGAAGAAAACTTAAAATGGAAAGACAAAGGGATATTTACTAGTTTTACATTTATTCATACTGAATCTCATAAGTATCTTCTCCACATAATTCTATTGTGATAACCAAATCTTACCATGTTTCCTATCTCTATATATCTATATGGCCAAAATTTGTTTGGTTTCTCCTAGATCTTCATATCAAATGTCCTAGCCTACTGACCCTTTAAATTGTGGATCTCATCCATGATTTTGCTTGCTACAAGCATATCATCAATGTATATAACACCAAGATAATGAATATACCATTATTTAAACTTTTGAAATAGACACAATGGTCATACTCACTTCTTGTAAAATTTTGGCTCACCATGAAAGAATCAAACTTCTTGTACCATTGCCTAGGAGATTGCTTTAGGTCATACAATGAGTTCTTGAGTTTGTAAATAAATCTTCTTTTGTGATCCTAAACAAACCCTTTTGGTTGTTTTATATATATCATCATCCAAATCTCCATGTAAAAATGTTGTTTTAACATCTACTTGCTCTAACTCAAGATAAAAGAAAGTAATTAATGCTAATATTACATGAAAAGAAACAAGCTTAACAACTGGTGAAAAAGTTTCATGGAAATCAATACCTTCTTTTTGAGAGTATCCTTTTGCTACCAATCTTTCTTTGTACCTTTCAACTTTACAATCAACTCCCTTTTTTAGTTTGTAGACACATTTGCAACCAACAACTTTTCTGTCTTTTGGAAGTTCTACCAGGTCCCAAGTTTTGTTTTTTTCCAAGGAATCCATTTCTTCCTTCATTGCTATTTTCTATTTAGCACTATTAATAATATCTATTGCTTCCTGATAACAAAAAGGTTCCCCATCATTAGAAATTAAAGCAATAGATGAAATATATTCTTCATACCTCTTAGGAGGATTTATAACCCTTGTAGATCTCCTTAGAGTTGGTTGTGGTATTTCTACATTTTCCTATATATTTTCTACATCCCCCATCTACTTCTTCAAAAGTTTCTTCTTGCTCCCTATTTTCTATAAATGATTGAGTATCCAACTACATTTGTTGATTTTGTGGCACTTGTTCCTATTTCATTTCAAAATCTACTATGATTTTACATGAGGGGATTCATCAAACACTATATCTCTGCTAATGATGATTTTATGGGTAGTAAGATCCCACAATCTATATCCCTAAACTCCATCACCATAACCAACAAAGATATACTTCTTTGATATAGGGTCTAACTTAGAACACTAATCTTTAGAAATAAAATCATAAGCATCACAACCAAATTTTTTTAGATTTGAGTAATCACAAGAATGACATGTCCATACCTCTTCACGAATCTTACAATCTATTGCAATTGATGGTGATCAATTTACTAAATAATAGGCTATAGAGATCGCTTATGCCCACAACTCTTGTTGCAACTTGGCATTGCTAAGCATGCTCCTTGCTCTCTCTAGAAGGATAATGTTCATGCATTCAACCACACCATTTTGTTGAGGAGTGTAAACCATGGTTTGATGCCTTTCAATCTCAGATTCCTTGCAATAATTTTCAAATTCCAAAGATGTGAATTCTCCTCCATTATCTATTCTTAAAAATTTGATTGATCTGCCAGTTCTCTTTTCAACCAAATCTCTAAATTGCTTAAAAACATTAAACACATAAACTTTTCTTTTGAGAATATAGACCCACAAGTTTCTAGAGTAATCATCTATAAATGTCACAAAACATGATGATCCCCCAAAAGAAACAATAGGGGATGGTCTCCAAACATATGAAGGAATATGATCTAGAATACCCTTACTTGTATAACTACCTATTTTAAAACTTCTGCTTACACTTCTTCCCAAAAATGTAATGCTTGTAGAAATTCAAATTCAAAGACTTTAAATTTGGAAGTAACTTACTATTTATCAATATCTTCAGCCCTTTCTCACTCATATGGCCTAATAGTTGATGCCATAAACGAGTAGATTCATTGACTTCCTCAAATACTACCATTGCTTCATTTATTTTTGTACTTCCTTCAAGCTTGTAAAGGTCTTCAAACTTTGTAGCCTTCATTACCACCAAAATTCCCATGGACACCTTCAGTGCTCCACCTTGACTTGTAAATTTATAACCTCTAGAATTTAAAACTCCCAAGGAAATTAAATTCTTTTTGATTTTTGGTACATGTCTTAACTCTATCAATGTCCTTACAATACCATCAAACATTCTAATCTTAATGCTCCCAACCCCAATAGTCTTACACGAAACATTGTTTCCCTTAAGAACAATACTACTAGCAATAGCTTGGTAAGACTTGAAAACCAACTCCTATGTCGATACATATGATGTGAAGCACCTGAATCTAATAATTCACACCTGAATCTAATAACCATCCCTCATGATATTGTAAGATATTACAAACAAACAAAAATTGATCAGTCATACTTGAACTTGTATCAACTTAATTTGCTTCCTTTATGGAGTCATCCTTGGATTCTTGCCTCTTCCAACAATCTTTCTTGAGATGTCCTGATTTATTACAATACCAACATTTTCGTTTACTCTATTTGCCTTTTGACTTAGATCTTGTTGTACCTCTCAAATTTTCCACTCCTTCTATGGATCGACCCCTATCCACCATTGCTTCTGGTGTGGAGGTTTCTATACTTGATTTCCTTTGCACCTCCTCAAACAATAAATCTCCTACAATTGAATCAAAATCAAGAGTATATATTGTGCTAAAGCTAATAGATGTATCTAAGTGATCCCATGATTCTAGCAATGAGCACAATAGTGTGATTGCATGTCTTCATCTTCAATTTTTATACCCATACTAGTTAATTAGCACATAAGAGTATTGAAAACATTTAAATGATCAACAATTTTTGTACCTTCTTTCATTCATAGACTATATAGTTGCCTCTTCAAATAGATTTGATTTTTCAATGATTTTGTCATGTAAAGGCTCTCCATTCTATTCCATAAGCTTGTTGCTATTACCTCTCCAATAATATTGAATAAAACATTATCTGCCAAACACAACCGAATGGTTTTGAGATCTCTTGAATCCAGATCTTCCCAGTCCCCATCAATAATAGCCACAGGTTTCTTTGTCTTTCCTACCAATGCCTTGTGCAGTCCTTGTTGAACCAACAAATCACACATCTTGAGCTTCCATAACTTGAAATTATTCTTCCCACTAAATTTCTCCACGTTGAACTTTACATTTGAAACCTTCACCATTTGATGTTTCAAAACAAATACAAAACACCAATAAACTCCAACACAGTTGTTACAAAATAAAAAAGCTCTAATACCACTTGTTGAAAATGTGAACCCACAGGACCACTAAATTCTAAAACAATGTATATGTAATCTGTCAATTTTTGAACTTTAAATACATTTCTAGAATAATATTAATGTGTGGCATATAGTTGGATGAGAATGAAAATAAACAAAACTGATAACAGAATTAACATAATGCAAAAAAATAAAATTCACCAAACATAGATTTATGTGGTAAAAATTTGACAATATGTCAAGGAAACATCCACGGTACAAGGTATCTTATTATTTCTTAGAGATAAGATTATACTCTGCAGATGTCATTAAAAAATATGTTTCTCAAGGCAATGCAAGACTATATAAGTAATTTCTAAAAACTGCCATTATTAGCAGAACTACAACCGTTTTGGGAACTCCCACCAAATCAAAAAATGTAACCACTTATTATTTGGAATGGCCCACGGTTCCTTATTATTGTCACCATTCCAACACATTCCAATAGAATTGGGTTCACTTACTCGACTACAAAAACTATGGCTCAGTAATAATAGCCTCAAAGGATAAATTTCTTCTCTCATGAATTGTATTGAAATGAAGATATTAGATCTATATGGAAACAACTTTGAAGGTATGTAATACTAGAAGTTATAGGTTATAAGATCTCCAAATTGCAAGAGATTGATTTGGTGCAAAATCAGCTAAGTGGGAGCACCCCAAAATCTCTAGGAAATTGTTCTGCTCTATATTCTCTTCAATCAATAGATAACAATTTGAGTGGAGAAGTACCCAAAGAATTGGAGATGCTGACTCATCTAAGACTACTTATGCTTGGTAAAAACTAGTTGAAGGGAAATGCTTTTGCTTTTCTGTTAAATTCTAGATAATTGCAACTCCTTGCACTAGAAGGTAACAAGTTTGTTGGCTCTATTCCCATAGATATTGTCCTCAAGCTCACCAAGTTAAAACAATTTGGTGTGGTTAGAGGCTGTAATGAGTCAATGGAGGGATCCCAAAGTCTCTAGGAAATTGTTCTCAATTCTCAACTCTTGGCCTTGTCATGATGGGATTAAATATTAAGCTTGAAACTAACAAGATTATGATTAGGGTTAATTAATGGATAGGATGATTAGGGAAGGGGAATAATTGGATTAAGATGAGCATCTAGGTTAAGAGATCTTAATGATGTGGATTATGGTAAACTTGATTAAGCTAAAATGATGGGATTGGATTAAGCTCAAGTGATGGGATTATGAATATGGTTGATTAACATTTTGATAGGATGATTAGTGTACCTTGTGGATTATGATTAATGGATCTCTTATCCTATTTAAAGCGATGGGATTATGACTAGGGCTGATTAATGGATGGGATGATTAGGGATGGGAATATTTGGATTAAGATGAGCATCTAGGTTGAGATAATTTGAAGATAATCTAGATCAAGGATTAGGATGGATTAAAGGTGATTAAGTGGAAAAGAGAATTGGATTAATGTGATGACGAGCTAATGATGGATGAAGGATTAGGCATGATTAGGATTACATGATGAGATGATCTTAGGATGAAGGCTAGTGGATTATGATGTGGATTATGGTGAACTTGATTAAGCTCAAATGATGAGATTAGATTAAGCTCATGTGATGGCCACATGTATTGAGTTATAATATTGAGACTAAATCTCCTCTTGTGGAGCAAGGGTATAGTTTTTTGCAAAGTCAACCACTTAAAGTATAGTTTTAATTGGAAATATTCTTTTACACCTATAAAATTGTTCATCAAGCCACTAAGCATATTGAGAGTGCTTCACATATTTATACACAATCTTATTCTTGAACTCTGTAATAAATGCATGTACACTACTTTGTTCTATGAATAACTCACAATGCTTTCTAGTGTTTCCATCCTTTAATGGATATTGAACATTGTTGAAACTCTTCACATCCACTAATTGTTGTCCAAAATCATATGAACTAGCTTCATGTATGCATTCTCCTAACAATGAAAGGTTACATCTATTGCATTATCCAGAAACACAGTTTTGAAAAAAAAATTGCCTATCAGGTGTTTCACAAAGTAAAGTTGTTATAAACTCCTTAATTGTTGTAGGTGGCATATTAATACCACATTCCTGCATAATTTGGTTAATATACAAATTACAATGTATATATCAAAATACATCATAATTTAATAATGAAATTGCACATGAGTTTTGCAATAACATGAGATTCCTTTTTTGTTAATCTTAACATACCAAGGTTTACATTTCTCAAATGATCTTTGACTTATGCTAAAATTTTCTATAACTTAATCATCTAGAAATTTTCTATATAATTTTGTTTGAGTCATGTCTAAAAGAGGTTTTGGATGATGATAACAATTTTTTGATCCCACCCTTAATTTCTAAACATCTCTAGCATTTGATGAAACCCTTGTATTATCATGCCAAAATAATTTAATCAAAGACCTAATTTCATTATTTAATTTCATGTCAGACCTTGGGAGTCTACAACTAAAAGTCCAACATTGGTTATTTGGATCATCTTCAATACTTACTCTTCTCTTTGCCACTCTTATCATCAAAGTTTTAGCATGCACATTTAAATATCCACTTTTCTTCCTTATCATGTTTTTGCTCACAACTGATTTATTGACTAAAGCAGTTGTTATTGTTCGATGTGTTGTATTCCTATCCTTAGATCAACTCATTTTTTCAATAGAACCAATAGTATTAGCAACACTCATGAAGATTATTCAAAATATTACTTTCAATTTTTTTTAAAAAAGTATTTTCTTTTTCACTCATACAAGGGTTTTCATTTTCATTTTTTCTTGTGTTGTTTGTAATAGAAGAATTTATATTAACAACGTTATAACCGGATTCCTTTAAATCATTATTCTCATTATCATTCAAGAGATTTGAAGACATACCTAGATTCATTTCTGTATTTACATTTTCCATATTGTTGAGCTCTTCCACATTTGCATATTCTACATTCGCCTCATCCATGTTGGTATCTTTAATGTTCTCCTCTTCAATAGACATAAAATTGGATGCTACATCATTCTTCATTTCTTGAATCCTCTCTCTCGTATCTCTTTGTCATTTTGCTTCTTTCTCTCAATGTGCTTCAATTTATTCAAGTGGCGTGACATTTCTTTTCTTTTTTGTTGATGTTTATTTAATCCCATGATTACCAAAATGTGTTAATAAAATCAACAAATGATATTGTACTATACTTAGAATTTTATCCCTTCTTAAAATTTCTAAAGTACAAGTAGATGTAGTCCCTTTGTTCAATATGATATATGCTTGACTTCTCTAAAAAACAATTTATTTTTTTGATCTCTCTAAAAAATAGTTCTTCTACTTCATTCCATCAAAAAACGCTCCTTATGATTGAATCCCTATAAAAAATTGAATAAAATATGCCTTGTTGCGAGCTTGAATTGACACTTGCATATAAAAAATTGAAGAATTCATCGTTATTCATCATACATGTAAAAAGGAATGTTGTAGAAAATAGGTTGTACTATATTTTCATGAAAATAAATAATAAAGACTAAAATAGAAATGGATGCCCATTTCATTTGAGAATGCATGCCTGTTTATCAAATTGTCACTCCAAGTATGACTAAATTTGAAAAACATGAAAAACACTTCCACTTTTTGGGAAAAAAGTGGACTTGTCTTCTTGCACTTACTTGATATTATCTCCTACAGTTTGAACTCAACTAGACTTAAAAGGGTGCTCATAGAGGTATCCTTAATAGGAGTGAAAACAATGAATGAATCAACATGATGTAATATTGCAATCATATCTAGAGTATGCTTGACCCCTAGGATTGTCACTAGGTCATAGACTAACTAATTGCACTTAAACCTCTTTCTAATTTGATGAGGGAATCATTGCAAAAATGCAAGATGTAGATATACATAACATGATTCTCTAGGATGAATAATTGCTTGAAGTTACTATAGATGTTTCTGTGGTTATATTACTGAATCACAAGATGCATACAAACTAATACTCTACTTCTACAGTACTAGCTAAAGATATGACTCATTTTAGGAAAGTGATTAATCACAAACCTCCATGATTGGTGCCTATCTAATGGGTAATAGAGTCACAATTCACCAAGAAAGATAATGAAGTCAAAATATAATAGAACTTGATCCAAGCACAAATGTAAATCAAGAATATGGTATCAAATATATAGCATACTTAATAATCCATCAACAAACTACAAAAATCTATATGCAATACATAAATGACCATTACAATGCTTACAATGAATTAAAAGGCTATTACATTTATCAAATTGGTGTTACAATCATACTAGAAAGTGTGGAAAGAGGAAATCCTCAATAGAAATAAAAATTTTCACTAAAGATCTATAAATCACCATAGAGATATTTAATAATAGACACCATTTAAAATATTACAACTTTCATGTGATTCATGAATGCATTACTTCCTAAATGAGTTGGATGACAAAATGTTTAAACCCTAGAAAAATACTCAGTACTCTCAATGGGGATGGGAAAAGGAATGATCAACCATTAAATAGAAAATAAACTTATCTTTATAGATTTTGAAATTTCTTGCCCTAGGTCTCTTGTAGGAAATCAATGTACACTGGCATGTTGAGGAATTGAATGCAAACCTATTTGAAGTGTTTCCTACTTGAAATGAGTGGCCTAGTATTGGGAATTAAGGTGTCTCAATCTTTGCAAGTTCCTAATGTTGTATTTATTAATTTTTGCCTACTATTGTAATTTTCTTTGAGGAGGTAGGCATCCCATGTTGACTTGGCATAGTTTTGCCATGTGTCAGCACCTTGTGGTCATGTATCATTAGTTATGACAAATTCTATGACATGTAAGAGCTAAAATCATAGGTGTGACAAATTGTTAGTATGTGGTGACTAATCATGTTATAGGGTTGTGGGTACATGCAGCAAGATAAATTTTGGTAACTTTGTTAGCCATCGTTTGGACCCCCAAAATAATTAATAGGGGAGTGCAGGGGGCAAAGCCCCTCCTGTAGGGCCTAAGGGGATTATCCCCTTGGTGGGGGCCTAAGGGTGTAGCCCATGATACGTGTCTGGGGAAAACACCCCCAACGGGGGTTGTTGGGGGAAGCACCCCTGAAGCAAAAAATGCCTTATATTTAATAAAGGCATCGGCAGTTAGTTTGATATTAGCCAACATGGAAAAACTGACATTGGATAACCACCAAAGAGGTTGGTAAATAAGTGGTTGGATAATTTGAAAGGTCATGAGATGTGAATGCAAATCAACATTATGTACTCCTGAAAGAGCTTGCATTGCAAGTGTGTTGTAATCATCGTTTGATTTGATAATATATTGTGCAGGTTTTGGTTTTTTTTACCCAAAATAGTTTTCCCCATGTATATCTTGTGTTGTGAGTTTTGTATTTGCATTTGGATATTTTTATTACCTTTCTGTTAATGTGCATCTTAATCTGTAACTGTAAAAGTTAAAATTTGCATAAATCTTTCCTTAATAGATCAGTGTAGGAAGCATTTCTGCATACTTTGCTTCCTTTCACCTAGAACAAGTGTAGATAAAAATAGTAGCACCTTAAAATATACCCACTTTCATCATCTACCATTTAAAATATACATCTAGAATCACACCCTTAAGGTGATCACTATTGCTTGGGTAGGAAAATGCCTTTGAGAAATTTCAAGGTTGAATCAGATCATTAATTGTGATCTACAAGGTTTTTAGAGTCTGTTGAGGTGTTTTGGAGAAGTTTTGAAGAACTGTAGGATCTCAACATGGGAACACATGTAAGAAATGAATATGAGTGGAAGGAGGAGTTCCTACCTGATGAGGAAGTTCTATGAAGGAAGGATATAGGAAAAAAGGATAGAACAAGATGTAGCAACCTATAGGAAAAACTTATGGAACTAGATGTGATATGTGGATGGAAGGGAATGGGGAGGGAAATGAAATCTTGGATGTCACTAAGATCCCATAAAATGAAGGAAATGTATGATTTACAGTAGAATCATAAGAAATCTAGAAAAAGGCTACAAGTCCAAACATTAGTATGGGATGTGAAATGGATGGAACAATATCATGCAACCTTAAAAAAATCCACAAAGGAGGAAGAAAGTGGTTGTTTTATCCAAGGATAGTTTGTGAGAAAATGACCTAGAACTAGATGTGATCTAAATGGAGGGGAGAAATGGACATGATCCAAAATTGAAGTAAAATCCAATGCAAAACAATGGTGTAGAATTGGATGCGGGAAAACACAATGGGACCAAAGTGGATACTATATAAAGTGCAAGGGGTAGACATTTGGTGACAAGTCAAATCTCTACAAATGGGGAAGAATGAAGGACATATCAAGAATTCAAAAGGAATAAGGTTTGAGTGGAAAATAAGTGGAAAGGGATGACAGAATCAGATGTGGGGAGAAGGAAACAATTCTAGAAGGGGGTCAAGATTCTACAAGATGAAAGGTGAAGGGAAATGGTGAAATCAAAGGGAAAAGGAATTTGTGAGGATTTTACGTGGGGAGGGAAGTGGATGCTAGATGTGAGGATAAAATAATACATATAGTAGGAGGGGAAATCTCAAAAACAACAAAAAACACTTGGAAAAGGCATTGGACCCCTCAAACTCAAGATTTTTTTGAGATTTTTGTCACTTTTAAATACAAAGAGGATAAGAAAGCTATCTCCATGAGAAGACCAAAAAGGAAAAATGGATGAGGAGGGAGAGGAGACCAAAAACAAAATATGAACATATGTACACAAGGAAAAACACAACACTTACAACTAATGGAATGAAGGCACAAAGACATTTGAGTATGGTTGTAAATAAAATTTCAGCATGCTTATTAGTTAGAACCCGCAAAGAAGATCCATGATGCTAGGTCATGGATGAACTATTGTAGAACCACTTTCCTCTATCAAAGATAATTTGAATCAAGGATTTGATATCCCTCAAATTAAGATTGTATTCACCAACCAACTATAATGAATAATATAGTTTGCATGCATGCATAACTATGTGAACACTACTTAAGAAGTGAAGGCTAACTCTGACATCAAAGTTACTAATACAAGACAACCACAAATAGTAGGTGCATCATCCTTGGCACACAATATCATGCATGTTCACAATAGTGGGGGGTGAACAACTAAAAATTAGGTTAGCATCAATACACGTGGATGAAAGCAAACATCCACCATCAAAAGTTGCAACATTGTTATACCTGCTGACCTCTTCATGTGAACTAAGGTAAAAAGTGAACACCTACGACTCACATGGAAAATAAAAATATGCCCGATTGTATTATTGGTCTATACAAATAAAAACTTCTTCCTACAAGTCAAATTGAAAACACTCAAGCTCTAGCATACTTTCAAGCTAAGCTACAACATATTAATCTCTAGGTTCATTAGAGAACCACGACTCACCTTCACTTTCACTTGTATGTTGGACCCTCATAAAGGAATCTAAATCAAGTGCATCACTATCATCCACATCAATAGAAACATGACTTTCAAAAAGGAAAGCTTCATAATCCATGGTGTTGCCATCAAGCTCTTAGACAATAGGTGGCCAACATACATCACTTTCACATGTGATGATATAGTCCTCAATCTCTAAATCATAAGCATAATTCAAGATGCAATTAAAACCATCAACATAACTATTAGAATTATGAGACACTTCAAGTGAAGAACCAATTTCTTCAAATTGTCTCTCTATTTTGAGTTCATCTTAGCAACTTGTGTCATATTCACTACTAGAATTAGACTAATCACACATTTATTCTTCTTCCTCATTTGTTCCTAACATAATTTCCTTTTGGACCACTTGAAGTACAATATGCATGGGGAAGACAACAAATCTCATGTACCAAATAGTAAGGTTCTCATATACATCCAAATGATCACCATCTTCATAGTTATCAAAGGCAAGTTCCTAGAACTAAAAACCACTCTTTGCACTAACATTTGTCTTAGAAATCTTATCACTAAGTGAAAGCACATCCAAGTCATCCTCATGTAAGAAAACATAAGTAGCCTCATTATCATTAATAGGAACAAAGGAGGACAATATATCAAACATGAAACTAGTTTATTGCTCATCTTGGATAGCACATACATGTGTACATTCCGCATAATCAATTTCATGAATTTATCCATTAGAATACTTATGTTTGCACACATCTTCATATTTGTTAACTTCATTAATAAGTGATGGTTCCTCTCTTCTTTGCAGTGGACTACTTTCCTATGGCCTTGATTCTTTGGATGTTTTATCCTTTGTTGATTTCTTAACATAATTTCCTAGTTTCACTGGCTTCCTATTTCTCCCAATGTCTCCTGTCAATTCAATCTCAAAGATCTCAATCCCCAATATTTCTACACAATATCTTATGAATTATTGTTGTTGGTTCTCTCTTATTTGAGTTGAATCACTATATATTCCTTCTCCAAGCATTCTTCATTTCTTTTAGCATGGAGGATGACTTGGTCTAGGGGGTTCACCTATTCATGTAACTATTTAAATTTGGGAGACACCCTTTTTTAGTTAATGACATTTCATTTGTTAATATTGGGTCTTCTCATCCTTAATTAATCATCTCAATAGTGTCCATGGAAAGGTTCTTGAGTAAATTCTCAATTTTCTTCTATATTGCACTCTTATTCTCATTAACTTAAATGAAAAATAAATCTTCTCTCCATTAATCAATAATATCATAATACGTCTTACAATATCATGCACTATATCCAAATGTTAGCACAATAAAATAATATACATATACATCTTTGGCTCTTTAGCCATAAAGTTATCTCAATACAATAATCATGTACAATATACAAGTAATGAACAATAAATCAATCACTGTCATTAACCACTACTAACCCACATGGTCATCCACAAGCTGAGAGACAAGAACATGGCCCAGGCACTTTTATGCCCAACCACTTGAAGCATTTACACTTCCCCAAAATCCTTCCTAACATGAAGGATACCTGACCCTGTACAAAGTGCCTAGAAACCTAGAATCAATAGGAAGGAGGGACAACCCAGTGCAACCTGATGTCTAAATGCATATCTTTCTAATAGAATGTGCAATATCCCACAAATATTATGTGGCAAGGAAACATATTAATATAATTTTGCTAGACACATTCATTTCATCTATTTCAATGAAAACATGGCTTTGGCCAAAGCACTTAAAAATAACGATCAAAATCCTAAAAAGAGGATCAACCTTCTTTATTTTTCCACATTCGGCACCCTATCCTAGAAGGTAAACCCAAATACACCCATAAAAGGATAAACTACTTTCTTTTCAAAACAAATCTATAACACATACTTTTGCATAGATACAGTTACTAATTCTTTACTTTGCTCAATCAATGAGAATACACTTTCAAGCAAATAATTCCAAAGGAGCTTCATTTATTCATTCAAGATACACAAAGAATAAATATAAACTGGTTATTTTTTTTAACCCATATTACATTAATAATAATCTAATATAAATCTAGAACTAGGATTTTATAACCACAAGCAGGTTTGTAAAATTAAATTTAAAAGAAGATACATACTATTTAACAAATCTTATATTTGCTAATAAAACATCATAAAAGTAAAGGTATAAGAAGAAAGTCAGTTAAATATATCCTAGAACTACTACCAAAACCCATCTGTCTGCTACAGAAGTAAAATAAACTTCTACAAGCGTAAAACATATATGCTACAAGAACTGTTACGACTACATGAAGAAGGTAAATTACTACAAGAACTATTATGGATATAGGAATACATAAAAGTTTACGATAGGAGTAATTTAAATCTGCTTCAGGAATACAATAAGTATGCTATAGGATTAATGTTTGTTGTGACAAGATAAAATAACCTGTGACAGGATAGAATAACCCATGACAAGGATAAATAACTACAATAGGATTAAGCGAACTATTGCAACATGATATAAAGAAACTGCGACAAGAAATCACTTAGACTGTGATAGGATAAATAATTTTATGCAACACAAATACACAAAAAGGATACACATAGATATAGTACAAATCAAGAAAGCCAATTTTACAAACCATGGGTTAATACAGTACAAATCAGATATAAAAGGCACATGCATAGGCCGTTTAAAGAATATACTCAGTCATTAAATAACAAAAGAGGCTAGTATCAAGATGAAAATAGGTTGCCAAGAACAATAACTAGGCTAATAAGAATTTGACAAGCCAATACATTAAACAGGTTGTTTGTAAAATAGTTCAAGTTGACAACAACTTCTAAGGTAAGAAAACCAAAATAATAGTCAATAGTAAAAAGGAACAACTTAGGCCATTTAGGAAAATAGAGGATAGGCCATTATAACGATGAGGCTGATGTAAAATGTTGGCCGATAGATGCCATAAATAGAGGCTGAAAAAAAAGGGGTATAGGTCGACACAATGTTAAAGGGCTGATTTAAAATCAGATCAAACAAAGCTTAGGGGTAGTTGGTCAGTCATTAGAAATAGACGGCGACAATCATACGATGATTACCTTCAAAATGACACCTACGATAGGAAAGACTTCTAACAGTTTAAAGATGAGGTATAGGTAATTTGTAAAATAGTCGATAGGAATAAAAATTCAATCTGAAGGGTACAATAGGGCCAATATCATAATAGACTGAAAAACATACTTTGTTGTCTTTAATAAACAAACCAATTAAATGAACAATACATAATAATTACTTGCATATTCATGAAAGCTTTAGAAAAGAGTACCCGGATGTTCACACAATCCTTGGTGGATTGATCTCTACCTCCTAATGCTAATGATCTCTCCCTCCTCTTTTCTATCACTGATGGTATTCCTTCTATCGTTGCTGGGTCGATGATAGCTCCATCCTTTTGCCTTTTTCTTTTAATGCATAATCCCTCTTCTAATAATGGAATTGCATATTTAGATTTGGCTCCTTTCTTTGATTTTTCAATTAACTATCACTTATGTGGGTGCCAAGATACTTCAAGCTTATGCCTCTACATATCATTGTCGATCCCATAGTGCATGCCATGAGATTATTTTATGTTTTTTAGATTTTGAATATATTCTTGAATTTATATATCTATATCCTTAATAATTTATTTTTATTCTAATCCATCAAATATATTGTTTTCAAGCAAGAGTATTTTACATATTTAATAATTATATTATAAATAAACACTTGAAATATTTATTTATAAATCAAAGTAAAAACAACTTATACAATTATAATAAATCTAAGTCGAAAAGAACATATACATATACATGGCTAATTTATGCAATTCAAATGAACATACAGTAGCAACATAATCACATATTTATCTAATCATCATACATCAATCACATCCATTAGCCATATAAATGCTCAAACATGAATACATAACCACATAATGATGCATAATAAATCAACTCAAAGATGCAATATAACATGAAACTAAGTGAGTGTGTGCATGCACTAGGTTTATCCATCCTACCAACTCTTACTAGTAGCTAGGGCACTTCTACCTCAACCATGTTCCTGTCTTCGACATTTTTCTTGCACTCAGTCGCACCTAAATTTCCATCAATAGGTTAGTCCTTATAATCATAGCCAAATCAAAACATGATATACATCCATAATCAAACTATTGATGGTGGTTTTAGCACACAACAACATAGGTAAGATACATGGTATCTCACCTCTCTTGAAAGGAATCCTATCCCAAAACTTTAGAATATGAATACCCCAAGGTTTATACTATCAGGTCTTGACTTGCAGAATACTTGGTGGATATGTACTTTCTTTGTTCTAACCAAGGAGACTTAAATGTAGGATTTGTGAAAATATGACAGTGATATGTATGTAGAAACCCTAGGTGATGGAGACTATGAAGCCTGAAATCTATCAGCAGATGGGTAGTGTAATACTGCTTAAAACCCTAAGTCGACCAAATTGCATTCTCTAAATATGAATTTTGTGACAACACTATGCAAGTTTATGAAACCTAATCTAATAGAATCTGATAAAGAAAATACAAAAGAAAAGGAGAAGAGAGAAGGGATAAAGGGATCCTATAGACAACTATAGGAATGATCAACAAACAAATAGATAGATTCCTAGAAATGAACAAATCTCTACTTAGCTAGGCAGCCCACAACACTACAGAGATTGTGCAATCTTTTGAGGAAACACAAGGGTTTTCAAATTGTGAAAGGTCCATCCAATACCCAATTCTTGACATAGTTCAATGAACTCACACAATCAAATTTACTTTATATAAATATGCCTAGACTAACCATGCACAATGACATACAATCAGCAAGCCATCAATGGTATGGATAAGAAATCTATCAAATATCAAAACAATTAACCATAAATGCAATTGAATAACTAATCAGAAAGGTGGAGAAGAACCATGAAAACCATATCAATCAACAAAATGAATTCAAATGGAAGCAACAAATGAAATTCTATTTACATTGATTCAGAAAATGACAGAGTCTCAATAAGTCTTTTCTTTTCAATCCTTTCTTACTACTTTACAATGAGAGAGGTTGCCTTTATATAGAGAGCCAAGCATAGTGAGTTTTTCAATAGACAATGGTGATTAAACCAACACTAAGGGCTCAGATTTGACATCATTTAATTTTGGTTGGTGGGCAGTTACAATCTTGGATTTGGCTTTGTCCTTTAGGAAAAAGATGAAATTACAACTTTTTAGCTCATGAGAATAAGATTGAATAGTCACTTTTTGAGTTGTCTAATGAGAGAAAACTCTTTTCCAATGAGTTGACTAGTCAAGAGGAGTATGTGGCATGTTTTCGATAAAGACATGTCCAACTAGAGGCTTGCTAGATTGATTTTTTGTTTGGATACAACTATGAACAGGTCCTGAACATTGAATAGGCTCTACAGGAATAATAATGATGTAGGCCTGGTCTCCTATATTTTCCAAATTTTAGGGCTTATTTCCATCACCTTTGACTTCATACTGACTCCCTTTTGTAGGTACAATAGTGGTTTGGCTAATAAAATGATGATTCTTCATGTCCAGGTCAGTAGGGTATCTATGAGTTTTCATCCTTCATGGTGGCTCCAATTGGTTCCTTTGTGCTTCATCATCTCAGACCTACAATCCACAATGCCAAGCATCAATTTCATCATAAACAAATCATTTTCCATCAAGATAATCAAAATATATCCCTTTGTAGCTACAGATCAATCAGGGACAGTTCAATATCAATTTTGTTACTATGGACAACTTCATAAATTTGGTGTTTTCCCATGATTAAAACTCAGTTTATTCATCATTCTCAACTACTCATTTCACATTTATGGTGACCTGGAATGTTTCTGCACCCATTTGGATCCTGTAGGAAACTATTATTTCATGTTTTTACACCCTTTTTGGCAAAAAGGAGGATTTTTGAGGGTCATTAGATATCAATGTGTAGTGCCAAAACTTGTCAATTTTAGCATCAATCATGATGGATAAAATCTTAAGAATGAATGAAATGATGTAATTGTCTAGTATGAAGTGTAAATTTTAGTTGAATTAACCATTTTTTCTCCCAAGCGGGTTTTTAGGCCATGAGTAAAATCAACCTCACAAGATATATCTTGTGCTGCTTGTAATTAGCACAATATCCTGACACCTTTTCCTGAGTTTGAAGTTGGCAGAACTTTTCGTGGACACCAGATATGTCCAATGACTAAGGTTTTTAGTGCCTGTCATGTGAAGTGAACTTTCAATGCTTTATTTGGTGAAGTGCAATTTTAGCACAATGTCCCATGACAAGGGATTTTAGTGCATTATCCTATAGGAGGTGAAAATCCTACCAGGTCTTGAAATTCCCTTGGGATAGTTACTTTAAAATATATTTAAGTATAAGTTTGTATGTACTGTCAAGATATTTGAGATAGGTTTCAGATCCATACGGGTTAAAATACTTTATATTTTTTAAAATATACTGTCAGGATTTTTGAGATATGTTTCAAATCAATAGGAGTTAAAATGTAGATTCTAAAATTTGGAGAATCCATCTGATTTCAAACTTAGCCAATTTTTGAGGGTTTCAGGGTTTCAGACAACCAAATTCAGGAAATCAACAATACACATCAGGGTAAAGGTATGGGGACCCCTTAGTGAAACTTTGTGGGATCTGACATGATTTTGCAACGACACATCCTATAGCAATGGTTTTAAGCACTTTATCTAGTGAACCTCAATTTTAGTGCAAAAATCAAAGGACAAAACTCACATGCATAAAAAATAATCAAGTCTTTGCAAATCAATCATGAAAAGCACCAAGCAGACCCAAATAATCACAAATATCCAAGTTTGGAACAAAACTTGCATTCTAAGCACCATTTCACTTTCTCATCATCATAAGGAGGAAAAGGTTGAGACTCCAAGCCAAAGAAAAAAAGGGGGTCTCCTTTTGGCAAAATGGGGTGTGTGTGTGTGTGTGTGCAGGGCACAACACATACAAATAATAATTGATCATTAAATTGACTATCAAATTTATACATTTATAACGTTATGACAATTACTTTTTCGTACGTGTATCACTCAATATTAAAACATAGTTAAATGTCCAATAATCTAAATTATTTCAATAAAATCAAAAAATAAGATGTGACATTCCTTAATGAGAAATCACACTTGGGATTTGACACCTCTTCCTAAGGGAAGAAAGATGGTTCAATGCAGATGGGTCAGTTGATAAGTACAAGGCACGTTTGGTAGCTAAGGGGTTTTCACAAGTTGCTGGTATCAATTGACTACATAGAGACCTTTGTACCCATGGCCAAGATGAATTCCATATGACTTACACTTGTTATTGTTGTAGCACATGGTTGGGAAGTGCACCATATGGATGTGAAGAGTGCTTTACTTCACGGACCCATTGAGGAGGAGATCTACATGGAACAACCATGAGGGTATCTTTAGGATTCCTCCTTAGTATATAGACTTAGGAAATATCTTTGTGACCTCAAACAAGCCCCTAGAGTTTGGTATGCCAAGATGGATTCCTTCCTCCTTTCTTCAAGTTTTATTTGGTGCCACTCAGATCCCAATGTTTACCTTCTAGGACATGATGATTAATTACTAATACTGGTACTTTATGTAGATGATCTTTTGATCACTGGGAGCTCTACATCAACTATTGACACGGTGAAGACAGCTCTTCAGGATAGGTTTGACATGACTGACTTAGGCTTACTACATTACTTCCTTGGCATTGAGATCTCATAGACAAACTCAAGGATCACTTTAGCACAACCTAAGCACACTCTCGATCTTCTTTCTCAATTTCACATGACTGACTGTAAGCAATCATTCACTACTTCTTTTCTATCTGAGGCTAAGCTTGAGTCTAATTATGTTGTACACCATTGGTCGATGCTACCTTGTATTGACAACTAGTTGGAATTCTCATCTATTTGACCCATACTAGGCTAGATATTTTGTATACAATTGGCATGGTTTCGAGATTCATGTAGGAGCCTCATGAGCTAAACTAGAAAGCAACTAAGAGGATCCATCACTACCTTTAGGCGACTCTAGCATTTTGGATTCATTACACATATGGAACTAAGGTTAACTTAGTTGGATACATAGATTTTGATTGGGCTAGTGATACTCAAAATTGCAAGTCCACTTCCAGTTATAGTTTCTCACTTGGTTTTGGTCCTATCAGTTGGTTTAGTAAAAATTAGAATTCTATTGATTTATCATCCATAGAGGCGGAGTATAGGGGAGCTATTAATATAGCTACTAAGGTTCTTTAGCTTTAGGGTATTCTCACTGAGTTTGTCATTCCATTCCGATAGCCCACAGTAATCTATTGTGACAACCAGACAACCATTTAGATATGCAAGAACCCAATCTAACATCAACATAGCAAGCATATTGAGATTCATATGCATTTAATTCAAGAGCTTATTTATGTAGAGATCATTGACTTAGTCTTTTGTTAGTTATCAGAGTAAGTTGCTAACATCTTCACCAAAACCTTCACTGAGAGCAACCTCATTCATTTATGAGCTCTTCTAGGGGTATGGGGTCCACTTCATTAGAAGCATCATCCTTAGGGGAGATTTCTAGCTTCTCCACTTTCATTTTTCTCTCTTTTAGGGGAGTTTTTTCCCTTGAGGTTTTCTCCCTTTCTCCGCTTTATGAGAGATTGCATTGTATTGCATTGTACATGGGTCCCTAATTATGCCTAGTTGTTGGTACCCATCTTCATAATTTCCTCACCTAAGATTTGCTTAAGGGGGGGTGTTAGTGTATATTAATATCACTTAAGATAGGGCTATTTTTAGTCTTTTGGTTTTTGTGCCTATTTTCGACACATGCCAAGATTAGGAGTCTCAATGGTTTAATTAGCATGTCTATGTTTATAACAGATGTCTAAGGTAACTTATCTTTATTTAATTAGTTACATGCCTATCTTTAGGCCACTACTATTCTCAAGCTTGCTTTCCTATTTATGACACATTTATTCCTAGGAGACTTGTGCCTATATGTACTTGTTTATGTGAGCTAATAGATCATCCAATTTTTCTTTGCATATTGCGTATGTCTTTGGTAGTGTTGAGTGTGCAATTGTTTGATCTCTCATGACTCCTTGTGCTGGTACTCACATTCTTCCACAATAGTTCTTGATTTTCACAATTCACAATCCATGGAAATTCATAGAGAATAGAAGAATGATTCCCCTCTATCCCATCCCTTGTGTTCATGTTGTTTCCTGTCAAATTATTATAGGGGTTTCCACCTATTATCAGATCAAAACCTGCAATTGAATGTTTTAGTTTTTCTTAAGTATTCTCTTCTATTTTCTAATTTTTCAATTGGTGGTACATTTTTATTAAATATTTTTTCTAATGTTCTTGGACCTTATTTTAGATTGCATCTGTTGAAAAGTAAAAAAAAAAGTTTCTAATTTTGTTTGTCTATTGGATATGGATGTATGTTGGACAAAATGCCACTTGTAAATGTGACAAGCTAGGATACATATGAGTGATTGGCATGGCATTCTAGAAACAAGATATAGTGATAAATTTTAGTGCAACGATAAATAGTTTCCCATAGCATTCTATTTCTATAGCAATTTTATTTTATTTTACTGTTGTGTTATTAGTGTTGTCTTATTATCAACATTTATAATATAGTAAAACCCTCGCCCATGTCACGGGAAGGTTCCAATTTTATAATATACAAGATGTATGTAAGATTTAATGTTTTATAGCTTGAAAATAAATTGTTAATAATTGATACCATTTTTGTCACCAAATAAGTGATACCATTTTTTATAGTAATTTTTTTTTGTTGATTTTCATCTAAAAGAAATGCATGCATTAAAGTCTTACTATTGAGATTTCCACTCTATCTTCACTATCTTTATGAAGTACAAACATTCTTTCTTCTAGATTTGACAATCAAATATAATTTTATTGTAAATGATAGTGAAAATGCCACTTGTAAATGCCATGATCTAGGATGCATATAAGTGATTGGCATGGCATTGTGGAAACTCTAAGAGCTACTTTTTTCAAAATTGTGAAAAAATAGGTTATGTTCTCACAGTGATACACAAAACCTATGCTAAGTTATCCTATGTGAAATCATGTATGATAGCTGCATTTATCAAACCATAAAATTATGGTATTTATGTATGACTGAAATTAGCATTATGATATTTTTGAAGATTAATCTAAATGGTGATCATAGTGAAAAGGATTTAGCGTATATGGCATAGTATAATATATTGTTTATAGAGAAAGAGACATAAAGCAATGTGAATGAGAGATGTAAAGTATAAAGCAATTTTTTAAATAACAATGTAGAGGTAATTTTATAAATCTTGAGAAATAGTTTCAACTACCTCATATTAGACATATAATATAATCTAATAATCAAAGACACATTTGCACTAAGTATCCAGAATATTCTAAGGTTGTTACTTCTCCTAGAGGCCATGTAATGGAATAGTTGTGTGCATGGTCCATGGAGCCACTGAAGTGGGTTGGCTATGGGCATTGTGGGTATTGAGATATGTGTTCACTGTGCATTTCTAGTTAGTTCAATTTAAAGTGAAGGTCTACAAATATTGTGCAATCGTACCTTAGTGTGTAATGGGTACACTGAGAATGGTTGCAGAAAATTATAAATTAGACTACTTTATGAATAAAGAAAAGATGGCATACAATGTGTTTATTATATGCTATGAATACATGGATAAATACATAGTGGACTAGGTTTACAATTATGCAATTGAAGTCATTTCAAAGATTTCATCAATAAGGACACTCGAGTCAATGAAATTAAGGTGTTGATACCTTGAATAATAGTGCTAAGCCTATGATCACTATATAATTCTTCTCATTTGATAAGTAAATTGAAAAGGAATTTGTGGGACACAACATTACTTAGTAACTTGTGTATAATTTCTAGTTCTACCCATAGACACTATAATCTTTGGTTGTAACACCACTCATTGCTTAGGTGGCATCTCCAAATGTGGTAACATGCCTTAGTTCACTCATATGGTCTTGTAGGTCCATCTTTAGCATATAGGTAAAATCATATTCAAAAAATCAATACTGCATTGTCGACAATGCCAAGTATTATATGAGTTTTGGATGACTTGTTTTTAAATATTTTATTTTCTATTATAAGTATTATGAAAGGTAGTAAAATTTATCTAAGTACATATTTGTTAGAATATATCTAACATTAACATTCTCTTTTTTTTCCAAGAGGGTAATTTTATGCCCCACAAAAATAAACATTTGATTGTCAAAGCTAGAAGAAAGAATGTATGTACTTGATAAAGATAGTGAAGATAAAGTGGAAATCTCAATAGCATACCAAGACTTTATTTCTTTTAGATCTAAATCAACAAAAAATTTAGTGTCAAAATGGTATCAATTATTAACAATATATTTTCAAGCTATATAGCTTTAAATCTCACATCCTGCATCCTTTAAGGAATCCTATGCTAATTTATCCTATGTGAAATCGAGTATGATGGGTGCATGTACATAACCATAAAATTATGGTATTTATGTATGACTGAAATTAACATTATGATATTCTTGAAGATTAACCTAGGTGGTAATCACAGTGAAAAGGATTTAGCATGACTTGTAAATGATAGTGAAAATGCCACCATCTAGGATGCATATGAGTGAGAACATATGCCACTTGTAGTGATAACTAGTTTCCTATAGAATTTTTATTTTATTTTACTTTTGTCTTATTCTCAACATTTATAATATAGTTTCCTATAGCATTTTTATATTGAGAATTCAAGTTTAAAGAATACAAAATTCTTTTCAAAAATAACTTATTTACAAGACACTTAGTTTGATCTAATCGATAATTTTATCTCATAGACTCTTAGCAAAGTTTGAACTAAAACATTCATGAAGATTGAATTTGAAAGGCACAACCTAATAGTAAATCTTAAAATAATTATTCATTGGAAGGTTGTGCATGTAGCCTTGTTTTCTACTTGAAACTAAAAATAATTTCAATCCATATATTTTCGTTACCCTTTGGCATACTATACACATATTCAAAGTAAAAGTATGATGGGCCTTGCCAGAATATATATAAAGTAAATATAATAAAAAATAAATATATTATACTATAATATAATACTAAAAACTTATAACTATAATATATTTTATATTTATAATATTGTATTTTAAATTGTTGGGTTAATTAATATTTATTATTATACATTTAATGTTTATTAATATTAAATATTATTAAATATTAAAAAGTTATAAAAATGATTAATAATAATAATTAAAAACCTGAAAATTAAAAATTTTTGTTAATTTTTACACTATAATATATAATAATAGGCTATCTCCCAAGAGAGATAGCCTATGGATAGAACCACATGGATTAAAGGCTCATTTGTAGAGGTCCTAGTGGATTAGAAATTTTTAGAAATTTACATGTGTGGATGATATGAATTATGAATTAAATAGTCTATGAAGTATTCTAAGACATACTATCAAGTTGCCAGTTACATTTTTTTCTTTCAATAAAATAAATATAATGTCCTTTCTTATGTAATTTTAATGTCTTGTGGCTTGACATAATTAATGTACATTGTATTATGCATAATTAAAACTAACAAATATATAATTATTTTATATAATAACTATTGCTATATAGTTGTTATTTAATTTCATATATATTTCTTTATCTCTATTTTTCTCTTTTTGCCACCTCTCTCTTTGTACATTGTTTTTGGATTAGTATGTCATGGAGTAGATTCTTAACCCATGTTTATCAAAGAGTGGAAAGCATTATTGAAACCTTAATTATATAGTAAATTATTATTCTTCTCTAAATAGTGTCATTTTGAAAAGTGTCAAGAAAGTGAAGACCACATTGCATTATATGGTTAACCATGTTTGATTTATATAATTTAAATTGTTGAATATATTTTAAATATGATATAGTATAATATAATTATATATGTAAATATATTTTTAATTCAATTATATATTGATTTGATATATAAAATCTATACAATAATTATATTTATATTTATATTATTCTTTAAATAATATAAATTATTGTTAGTTCTAAACTATACCTTATATTACTTATTCTAAGTAATATATTTAAGCACATGACTTTAAACCACCTTAGGTTCTAGGTGTCAAACTTGGAGAGTTGTGTCAAACTCTCCAAACTATGTGTTCACTCATTCGGTTCTTGGTGAGTTGAGTGTTGAATTCAACTCCAAGGTCGACTTAACCTCTTCACCTCTCTACACCTATATGTACTCATCTTATGCATTGTTTATGCATTGCAATTTCTAATTGATTTCACTCCTTTTTTCAATATCAACTCTCATCTTAGTTGATCCTGGTTTCTTATATGGTATCAGAGCCAAACTAAGTAGTATGTTGATTCATCTTGGAGGTGTGCATCTCAACTAGAACGAGTATTCGTGTTTTCTAGTTTGAATGTAGGACCTTGCAAGGGCCAAGACAACCTATGATAGTGAGCATGCTTGACCAAGGGCCCATGGCCTCTCCTTGTTAACGCCTTGGTGAAGGGCTTGCGACCTGCTTAGAAAGTCTCATAGCCTATTTGTGAAGGTCAAATGGCCTGTATGCTTTGCAAGGGCAAATCCCCACATCGACCTAGGCCAGATGACTTGGTTGCTTTACAACTCAGACTGATTCATACCATATCTCAGTTAGAGAAGGTGACTAGAGACATTCATCCTATTTGTAGACCACACAAGGCATTTTGAAGAGAGGCGTCAAATGAGCCTTGGAATCACTGGTGAGTGCAAGTCTTCGGTGGAGAGATAACTGGTGGCATTGTCTACGATGGCACTGGTGAAGGACAGAAGTAGAAGCATTAGGCCCATACCCTGAGCTTCTCTACATCCACGTTGATATCAATTCGTTTGGTATGTCCACTCAACGATTTATCACGAGATGCTGATGATGATGTGTGAGGAATGAGGTGAGGCGCTAGGAGAAGGAGTGCTCTTTTGCTCTGTCATGGATCACCATTTCCACCGCTATGTCGTAGAACAACAACTAGGAGGCAGATAAAATGCTGACCCACAGCTTCAAATATTGACCTGTGGCGTGAGAATGGAGCTCAACTCTATGGAAGGTCGAAATGCCCTTATTCTGGTTAGTGATCTACAAGGGCACCCAAGCACGCACCCATAGTGCACTGAAAGGCCTCAATGCCTTGCTCCTTGATATTTTTCTTGTTACAGTAATGATTCTAACTTTTCGTGAGCCTGCGATGGGTGGAAGTGATGATGATAAGGTGCGAGTTATACAAAAATTATTGTTTGTTGCTGGCCTGAACACACTTCTGTAGTCACTATTTGGAGCTATTGGTCATAGTGGTATGTTTGCTGCATTGCAGTCTTCTAGACTAGTCAACAACTTCACATATCAGCCTGTTTGTGGGTCTCTAGTTGTGGTTTGTTCTCCACTGCCCACGTCCTTACTTAGCCACGAAGGCCTCTTCTTCTGACCTCTATGGGCTATGATGGTAGAGTCCTATTCAGGACTCAATCAGCTTCTTTGCAAGGTTACTTTTATTCATAATTTGTTGCATGATAAAGTTAGTTAGCATTTATAGCATTGTTGTTAGCTTAACAATAACTATATGTTAACCTCTTTGTAACCATCAAAGGCGTCCTCATTTTTTAGTGTTAGAAATAGGTAATTATTTTCTACTACACTAAGAAATTTATAAAGTGTGATAAATTTGGGGATAATCGTGCAAAGGGGGTAGACAAAGTACTCAACTTATAAAGTGCCAAAACTGGGGGCTCACCTAATCTAGGGGCTTAGTGAGTTGATTTCTATTGTCTAGAGGAATTAACTTGTTCTAATCATGGGATATGAACTCACTCTTCTGTAATCAACCTAACCATGGGAAACTATAAGTTCTGGTGTGAAGGCATCCTAAAACATCTTAGGATCTATAATCCCATACCCTGTCTGTATGGACTTGTCCCTGAACCTGGTAAGCAATCTCAAAAGGCTAAGTGGTTTAATCATCGTGATCACATTGTTGGATTAATCAATTTACATATTCCAGATGTTGCTTTGTATGACATCATGGATATTGACTATCCACATGCATTATGGATCAAAATTTGGGAGATATATGGAGACTCGAATGTTTCTCCATTCCCACATGATCTTATTTTGATCACAACTCACATCCCTAATCATGATATAGAAATAAAATGTTCCAATGACATAGAAGAAGTCATTACTCCAACTGTTGTTTCATTAGATTCTAGAGTCACTTCTTTGAAAGCCTCCAGTGCTTCTTTGCAATAGGATATCAGTTGTCCTAGCATTGCTGATTGGGATAGATTTCCCCCTGACATCACTTGTCTGTTTGTAGAGTCCCACATTGCTAACATGTAAGCACACATTGAGGACATTAGTCTTCTCTTCAATGATATTTTTGATGAAGCTGCACCAATATTCATCCTCTACATTGTCCTACACATGGTTCTAGATCATCATCATCCTCATCTATTATACATGCACCTAATTTGATTACGACATCATTCAGCATCAACATGGGGACACCTGAGCACCCTTCTAAGGCATCAACATGGGCACCATCATCCTTGGATCAGCTTCAGCATGATTCAAGATCATACATGCATCATCTCGCATGAGAAGATATCATGTATCTTTAGGTGGTTTCTTTTCTTCCCAAGGGAAGGAACATTGTTTGGCATTCTTGGATCTACATCTGCATCTTTTGTTGACTATTTAGCATCACTGCAATAGGACATGTATGATGGGGGGGTCACATAGACCTATCATTTTATCTCTTATGGGGGGAATCTTATATTGTACTTAGTGAAAGAAGTAGTACTTCTTCACCTGTATAATCTCTCTTTTTGGAGGATAGTTTTTTCCCCACTCTGTTTTCTATCTTACTCTATATTTTTAGAGATTGCTTTGTACATGGGTACCTCACTAGGCTAGTAGCTGGGACCCATTTATCTTTATTGCACATGGGTACCTCACTAGGACTTGTATCTGGGACCCATCTCTTCTTGTACTCACCTAAGTTGTGCTTAAGGGGGGTGTTAGTGCTAAACTGTACCTTATATTACTTATTCTAAGTAATATATTTACGCACGTAGCTTTAGTCCACCTTAGGTGCTAGGTGTCAAACTTGGAGAGTTGTGTCAAACTCTCCAAGCTATGGGTTGACAGTCATTCGACACTTGGTGAGTTGAGTGTTGAAGTCGATTCCTAAGTTGACTCAACCTCTTCACCTCTCTACACCTATATGTACTTATCTTATGCATTGTTTATGCATGACAATTTCTAATTGCTTTCACTCCTTTTTTTGATATCAGCTCTAGTCTTAGTTGATCATGGTTTCTTATAATTATTAAATATAAATATGATATAATATATTAATATATAATAACATGCATTTTATTATTATACTAATTATATTTCCCACTATAAATTTTAAAAAGTATACAACTCTTAATTAAACAAGTGCCAAGTAGTGCCAAGTACCTACCTTTATAGTATTGTAATAATAAAACATGTCTTGATAATGTAAGTTCAAATCAATTCTAATTATATGATAATGGTAGGCATGAGTTTTCCACAGTCCATGAATAAATTGGAGTGCTTCTAGATTAAACTATGTATGTTTTTGCTTTAACATTTTGGATTATGCTCAATGATCCATCATCAGGAAGAGGACATTGTGTGAATTGGATAGCAAACTGGACCTTTTAAAGGAGTAAGAAAGGAAAACAAGGTAGGGAACGGAAAATGAGGGGGAGGAGGTGATGTGTGAGAAAGAGAAAAAATAAAATAAAAGAATAACCATAAGGATGAGCATGCAATAAAAGTAAATACATAAGTATAAAAATAGAAGAAAGTTTCTTCAAAATAAAGATACATAAATAATACTACAACATACTATAATATTTACATAATAACTTTTTCTATAAATATATATAAGAACGGAAAACAAACCAAGGGTGCATAAAAGAGAACAACACAAGAAAAAGAAAACAATAAAAAGGTGGGAGAACACAAAGGACAAGCAAAAGTAAAAATTAGACTAAACCAATGAGAGGGAATAAGGTAAAAATGCAATAGGAGGGGAGGTGAGGGAAAGTGAATAAAAATTAAAGTAAATCACAATAGCATTGCGAATAATCAACATGCCAAGGTATTCACATACTATAAACCAATAGAAACATAGGACTATTTCTAATTGGAGTATAGTGTGTGAATAAATAGAAAAAGCGTAAAAGCATGTAAACACTGAAGGACACAAAGAATAATAAATACATAAAGATACATAATAAGAGATAAACAAAAAATAAAAAATAAGAGAAATCCAAATGGATACAAAATAACACGACAAACGAAAGAACAAACAAGAGAGGAAAAAAGACAAGACTATTCTAAACAACAAAAATAATAATAGAAATAATACAGTCATAATAATAATAATAATAACAATAAAATAAGCCAAGCAACACAATACAATCATATGAAGATACAAACTAGGAGATAATCATCAAGAAAAAACAATAAGAGAAAAACAAATAGAAACAAAACAACACAACAAACATAAGAACAAACCAGAGAGGAAAAAAGACAAGACTAAGCTAACCCACAAAAATGATAATAATAGTAATAATAAAATAAAAAAATAATGATAATCAAAATAATAAAAATGATAATAAAATGAGCCAAGTAATACAATAAAAATATCACAATTGCCAAAAAGAGAAAAATCCTAGATAAAATTATACAAAACATCACAAAAGGCAAATAATTCAATACAAAATGATACAAAAAATACACCAAAGCTAAAAAGGGGGGGTACAGATGCACAAAGGTAGAGGGAGAGCAAGCACGCAAGTAACCAAGGGTGCTAGAGAGAAAGGAAGAACGAAACCAAGGAAGAGGGCGGAAGGAGGGAGTCGAAAGCTCAAAGTGAGGAGAGGACCAACCAACGAGATGCAAGAAAGACGAGAAAGGAGGAGAAGGGGAAGATGGGTGAAGAGGGTAGGAGGACAACAGTTAAAGGTGGAAGGTGCCACGGTGCCAGAAGTAGAGACAAGATAAGAAAGGAGAAGGGGAGGAGGGGGTGAAAAGAGGTAGATGAGGAGCGGGTGGGAGGACAACAACACAAGGGGAAAAAGACTCAAGACAGATTAGGGTGCAATGGAAGGGAGTTCAATAAGGGTTGCCAGGTTGGGATAAGTTGCCAACCCTCATCACGATTGAGGTTGGAGGGGTGGCTTTTGACGAGGATAGCTTCTTGGAGTTTCCTCCTGAAGAAACAATCTTCTTTCACTAAGACTTGGGTGTGTTCAAGACAAATGTGGTGTTTGGTGTGGAATGAGTGCTCAGCTAAGGTCGACTTGGAGATCCGATCAAACCTAATGTCTACCTCATGCTCCTTGACCCTAGTGCTAATGGATCGACCCGTTTCTCCAATGTATGGAGTCCCATAGGAGCAAACAATCTTATAGACCCCGGGGTTGATAAGATTATTTCTAGGGTCTTTGATGGAAGGGATGAGAGTTCTGAGGGTAGAGACGGGTTTGAAAGTACAATGGAGGCCCTTCTTGTGGAGGATTCTAGAAATTTTATTAGAGAGGCCCTCTATGTACGGGAGGGTAGCGACCTAGGAATTGTCAAGGGCAACAACCTTAGGTTGGGGGTGAACTCTAGGTCCAGTTTGCTATCCAATTCACACAATGTCCTCTTCCTGATGATGGATCATTGAGCATGATCTGAAACGTTGAAGCAAAAACATACACAGTTTAATCTAGAAGCGCTCCAATTTATATGAAAGATGCCTAAGTCTTATTATTTAATAGTTAAGTTGTTTAAATATTATTTAATTAAATTACTATATAACTATATTTATGTTTATGTTTATACATATGTTAGGAAATATTTTTAAAATGATGTTTAAATGGTGGAGTTAAATTCATTAATTAGTATTTAAGGGAATGAGAAATTGTCATAATGGAAGTGAGTATTGAAATGGATATAAGATGGTGTATGTGTATGTTATCTAAAAAAATTAGGAGTTTGTGTAAGTTAATTGTCCAACTAATTAAAAATCACATCATTAAAATAACAAGTGCCACATAGTGGTGAGTACCTGCCTTGTAGTGTTGTAATAATAATACATATATGTTTTGTAGTTGAAATTGGTTTATTAGATTAAATAGTTTGCTGAGGAAACTGTTGACTTGTAAATTTGTGGGTCTAATCCAACAACAACATGGGAATCTTTAGAGATGTGGGATTGATCTTGAAGAAACCTCTAGATTTTAGGGAAGCTGGCTCTTCCTTTTTCAATGCAGGTTTGGGAAAAGGGAAAGAAGAAACAAAATTACAGATACATTGAAATAAACTCCTAATCCTATGGTGATGCACCAGATTTCAAAACAACCTAGTTAACAGTGATTAAACCCTAATAGATTTAACTAGAAAAATTAAAGAGTGTACAACATGATCAATTACCTAGTTTGATAACCTAGATTTACCAGAGGCAAAGAAATAGAAACTAAAAAGCAAGAACCAGATATTGATTTAGTATGCATAAAGTAGTATTTCTCATTACTTGAATAGAAAACAAATTTATAGAGGCAAAATATCTACACAAAGTAAAATGTTACATTCTTTATGAAAAGCAAACTAAGGCAAAAAAATTAAATCTCTGATCTAGTGCTCAAATATCTATGTCTAATCTCTGTAGAACTCCCTTACTCTAACCTGGATCCATTTATATCCTAGAAAAATGAATCTCTTTATGAATCTCTGAAAATCTTTCCCAATTGCCTAAAATAATATCTACAACTAGAAATCCCCACAAAATCTGGCACTGATTCTAGCTCTGGCAACTGACTCTCTAGTTAACTCAGTCTTTTGTTTTCCTCCCATGGCTATAAATGCATTGGCCTCCATCTTTGGCCTATGTAAGAAAAACTTCCCGCCCTTCTCTATTCATGGTTGTCGTAAAAAATGTTTCCCGTGACATGAGATAAAGAGAAGCTGTGTAAGAAAAATTAGGGTTGTATATATCTTTTCCTTACGTGAGCCCTAAGAGTCAAATGAGCCAAATCATTTAATAAAGCATGTATTCTTCTTGAGGGACCCACCATTCTTCTTTATCAAAAGACTATATCATTCCTTTATTTAAAACTAATATATCTTACTTCCCGTGACTCCTTTTGATGCATTTATTAAACATTTGATTCATCTGAGCTCCGCTGCCTCCAGATGGTGAACTAGTGCTTGTTTGAAATGAAAGCTTCTTTTCTTTGCCCTCAAAATCCTGTGGGAGTGACAAGTGTCAAGCTTCGTTGCTTCCTTTTCATTGTTGTGCTTGAGCCACTGATCTTCTCATTATCTGACGATTGCTGAGTTATGCATCTCTGAAACCCTATTTTCTGTGTCTTTAATCACTTGGCCCTAATAAAAGACTCTAGGTTGCACTTCATTTTATATGATGCCACCATACATTTAATTTGCAGCATTCGGTGCTTTGATATTTGTTGTGTCTCTTGAGTCTTACTACATGGCTGCAAACCTTCTTTCATAGGTTGCACATTATCTTGATGGCACATTAGTTTCTTTACTGGCTTCTTGTTTTATTTCACTAATAGTGCTTTACATAAAATATGCCTTGTTTTGATATGGAGAGGCTGCCAATGAAAACATTCCTTACTCTTCATGTCAGCTATGGATTTCCTATGATTGATCGTGTCGTTGATTTGTCTGTGTCTTCATTCTAACATTGGTGGTTGGGTGATTACGCTTGGCCAATGCTAAAACTTGTGTTTAAGTTTGACACCCATTCTTTAAGGCTATGCACAATGATTGCCTTTGTATTTTGTTTGATGGTGCTACGCCTTTGATAGGTAGTGCTGTCATTTTGAAAGACCATGCCTTCGATTTTAAGTTGTGCCTTGACATTATAAGTTGCGTGGCGAGTTTCACATAAGGTGGAATTTTGTTCCATATGGCTCGATGAAGATTTTGAATAGGTTGTGTCCTTGATTTCAATGAGCTGCACCACCATGTGTTGAGTGAGCCTTCATTTCTATGGGCAGTGTGATTGTGTGACAATGCCATATTTCATAATAGATGGGTGACTAGATTTCTATTTATGTTGCACCTTTCAAAATGATATGTGCCATGAAATGAGAACCGCAACATCTATTAGGTTACATCATTACTTTGAAATGGTTGAGTTGTTATTCTCATAATGGTGACACTTCTCTTAAATATTGGCAACATCTCCTTGATTGATATGGCAGTGCTTATCAGTTTTGGTTTCAATATTTAAGAATTCCATTTGTTGTTACTTGCTTATCTTCATAAGACAAGCCTCTTTTCATAATGTTGCACCCTTATCTCTCTAAATGACAGTCATATAACTGGCATTTTTGTATAACAACTTATGGCTTTACTCTTTAAAGGTAGCACTTTAAGAGGTCAAGTCACCAAGGAGACCAAATCACTAATTTTGCATAGTCCATACAAAATCTTTTAGTTGGAATCATAGTGGCCTTTGCACCTTGAATCTTCATCGAATTTACAAAGAATTGGTTTGCCATTGAATTCTCAACTACAACAATAGAATTTTAAAATGGTGTACAAAATTACACAACAGTTCTTGGCGACTGGCTGGGAAAGTGAGCCTGCTCACTGAAAACTCCAGAGAAAATAGTTCCTTGTCCATTGAGCATGGAGTCATATCAAGCTGAAATTGAAACCTCCACAAAACTAAAAATAGAGTGGCTCCCAGAACCTGTGCAACCCAACAGAAATACAAATGCCCATAAATTCATTGAATCTAAAACTGAGACACTACTGAACCATAACATCTTCCACAACTAAAATCATGATGATATTCACTAAAACTAATCATACATCTTCTATTGCAGTAGAGACTTATTGAAAACAAAACAACTGAATCTAAAATATATGTCATGTTGCAACTGCAACTTATTATTGAGCCTTTGAGACTAAACTACTGACAAATGAAATACATAGGAATATGTCCATTAATCGAGACAGCAAAGTAACAGCCGTGTCTGATAATGCTGCTCCAATGAATCCACATTGGACTGATGATATACCAAATGAAATGCATGAAAAAAAATATCAGGAACTTGTACCTTTTTTCCTTCCTACATTCTAGAGACTCTTCTTTGGCATAAAAATACCAATCATGTTGTTCTGTATGCTACTCTTGCTTCAACAAAGGGTGGGACGGGAACATCAGTTGTTGGAGTTCATACCTTTGCTTGCATTTGAAAGATTCTATTGATAGAACTTCATCAGTAACCTTTTTTGTATGCTCTTCCACAGAATGACAACCCATGATATTATCAAAACCAGGTGTGTAGGTGATAGAGCTGCCAATTATAACCTTGAATCTGATTGGGATTCCTTCTTGTAAGAAGAAAGGTATATAATGTGACTCAGTGTGGGACTCTTCACTTTTGCAAATGTCTCTTTGGACCTCATCATCATGAATCTTTTGTTGCATCTATGATTCTTCAATAAGAAAAAGAGAATAACCATCTTTAAGAATAGAAAACAAATCAGCCGTTGCGTCTACCTTTGTTTCAAAATTTTCTGCATGATTATCTTCAATAGGCTTTGCAAAATAACCATGCACTTTCTTGATAGTAGGGTCTCCCTCATCTAGTAACTAATACCCTTGATGGAATATTGCAAATAAATCCTCCTCCTTTTGCCACTCATGTTGCTCATGCATCTCTGTGCTATCTTCAAAATGTGAAACTTCATTGTAGAAATAAAGACACTTTATATTTGTAGATTCAGAAATTTCCTTTACAACTTATTCCTCAGGATGAGATACAGATGTAGTATCACTCTGGACCTAGTACTTTTCAGCTTCAAAGTCCCTCTTGAAGTACTTTTCAGCTTCTAGAAGTTGTAATTAATAGGCATCCTCTGAATCTGATTCTTTGCCATGGATACATGATGCTCATGATCATAAGAACACACTGAATAAACATGATTCACCTTATTGCTTGCATCTTGATCCTTGAGACTTGATTCTTCTTTGATGTCAAAATGGCAAAGAACCTGATCTATGCCTTCTATGGACCAATTTTTAGCTACAGAGGCTTGTAAAGCGTAATTCTCAAGATGATTGGGCATTCCCTGACTATATTCATATTGCTACATTCATACAGACTTCAAGGCATGAAATTTGGATTAGCATGATATGTGCTTTGACATTTTAACTCATTCAACTCATGGGTGAGGGTTTTTATAAGTTCTTTTACTGCACTCATCTCCTCATGATTTAACAGAATCTCTGGGAGGGTGGGTGGACTAGAATCTAGATGCATTTGGCCACAAGAAAGACTCTAAGACAGGTTATCTGCATGAGGCATCAGTTGTTTTAGGGGTAGAGGCGGCAATTTACTAGCCTCTATGAGGTTATTTTTAGCTCTAATAGCCAAATTATATGATTGGGGTAGAGTTTCACCTCCTAAGGCTTGAATCATAATAGAGATCTCAAGGTCTAAAGCCTTTAAATAATAAAGAAATGCAAAAACTGGAGATGGCCTGATATCAACAGAGAATTTCTTCCATACCTTATCAATTCTTAAATTGAAATCATGTATAGACTCCATTGGATGCGTCTTGATGGTGGTGAGATTCTGGGTAAGTGAGTTAACATCTGCCCTCTCTTTGAACTAATTATAGATGAGTCCTCCTAGCTGATCCCATCCAGTGATTAAACATGGTTACAAACCTCTATACCATTCTTTTGCTTTGCCTTTGAGGGAAGATGCCAATAATAGAAGGGCATGATTCTCAGTTGTGATATTGTGAATATAGTATAAACTTACAACATCTTGAATGTGATCTGTAGGACAAACCTATCCATTCCCAAGAAAATGAGGTAGTACCTTCCATGCTATGTCAGGAACTTAATCCTACTATTGAAGAATAAGAGGACTTTAATCCCAAGTCACAAAAGGTAGATCTCTTGCAGGAATGTTCAGATGCACATAAATGTGTGGGGCTGGCATGATCTATAGAAGAAAAGACCTGAGAAAGACTCACCAATAGAGTCTCCAGGTGGAAGATTCATGCTCCAATGAGCAGATATTTTTGTGATCTACCACCAAAACCACAAAATATAGACCAAATATTCAGTAAAAACAAAGATCCAAGTCTTTGATTCCAGTCCCACTGGGTGTACCAAAAACTATTGATGTGTAAATTTATGGATCTAATCCAACAACAACATGGGAAGCTTTAGAGATGTGGGATTGATCTTGAAGCAACCTCCAGATTTTAGGGAAGCTGGCTCTTCCTTTGTCAATGGGGGTTTGGGAAAAGGGAAAGAAGAAATAAGATTACAAATACAATGAAATAAACTCCTAATCCTATGGTGATGCACCAGATTTCCAACCAACCTAGTTGCACAGTGATTAAACCCCAATAGATTTAACTAGAACAATTAAAGAGCTTGCAGCATGATTAATTACCTAGTTTGATAACCCCAAATTTTACCAGAGGCAAAAAAATAGAAACTAAAAATCAAGAAGCAGAGATTGATTCAGTATGCACAAAGTAGTATTTCTCATTATTTGAATAGAAAACAAATTTATAGAGCCAAAATATCTACACAAAATAAAATGTTACATTCTTTATGAAAAGGAAACTGAGGCAAAAAATTAAATCTTTGATCTATTGCTCAAAAATCTGTGTCTAATCTCTGTAGAACTCCCTTCCTTTGACCTGGATCTATTTATATCCTAGAAAAATGAATCTCTTTGTGAATCTCTGAAAATCTTTCCCAACTGCCCAAAATAATATCTGCAACTAAAAATCCCCACAAAATCTGGGACTCATTCTGGCTCTGGCAACTAACTCTCCAATTAACTCAGTCTTTTGTTTTCCTCCCATGGCTGGAAATGCATTGGCCTCTATCTTTGTCCTGCGTATGAAAAACTTCCCGCCCTTCTCTATTCATGGTTGCCATAAAAAATGTTTCCCATGAGATGAGATAAAGAGAAGTTGTGTAAGAAAAATTAGGGCTGCATATATCTTTTCCTTATGCGAGCCCTAAGAGTCAAATGAGCCAAATCATTTAATAAAGCATTTATTTTTCTTGAGGGACTTGCCATTCTTCTTTATCAAAAGACTATATTATTCCTTTATTTAAAACTGATATCTTACTTCATGTGACTCCTTTTGATGCATTTATTAAAATGAAATAAAACATTTGATTCCTCTGAGGTTTACTGCCTCCATGTGGCAAACTAGCACTTTTTTTAAATGAAATCTTATTTTCTTTGCCCTCAAACTCTCGTGGGAGTGACAAGTGTCAAGGTCCGTTGCTTCCTTTTCATTGCTATGTATGAGCCACTGATCTTCTCATTATCTGAAGGTTGCTAAGTTATGCATCTCTAAAACCCTATTTTCTATGTCTTTAATCGCTTGGCCCTTATAAAACACTCTAGTTTGCACTTCATTTTGTATGTTGGCACCATACATTTAATCTGCAACATTCGGTACTTTGATATTTGTTGTGTCTCTTGAGTCTTACTACATGGCTGCAAACCTTCTCTGATAGGTTGCACATTATCTTGATGGCACAATAGTTTCTTTTCTAGCTTCTTATTTTATTTCACTGACAGCGCTTTACATATAATGTGCCTTGTTTTGATATGGAGAGGCTGCTAGTGAAAACATGCCTTACTCTTCATATCAGCTAAGGCTTTCCCGTGACTGATCATGTCATTCATTTGTCCGTGTCTTCATTCTAATAGTGGTGGCTTGGTGATTATGCTTGGCCGATGCTAAAACTTGTGTTTAAGTTTGATGCCCATTATTTAAGGCTGTGCACAATGATTGCCTTTGTATTGTGTTTGATGATGCTACGCCTTTGATAGGTAGCACTGTCATTTTGAAAGACCATGCCTTCGATTTTAAGTTGTACCTTGACATTATAAGTTGTGTGGTGACTTTCACATAAGGTGGCACTTTATTCCATATGGCTCGATGAAGATTTTGAATAGGTTGTGTCCTTAATTTCAATGAATTGCACCACCATGTGTTGAGTGAGCCTTGATTTCTATGGGCAGTGTGATTGTGTGACAATGCCATATATGATAATAGATGGGTGACTAGATTTCTATTTATGCTCCACCCATACATTATAATGTTGTGCCTTTCAAAATGATCATGTGCCATGAAATGAGAGCCGCAACATCTATTAGGTTACATCATTACTTTGAAATGGCTGAGTCGTGATTCTTACAATGGTAACACTTCTCTTAAATATTGGCAGCATCTCCTCGATTGATATGGCAGTGCTTATCAATTTTGGTTTCAATATTTAAGAATTCCATTTGTTGTTACTTTCTTATCTTCATAAGACGAGCCTCTTTTCATAATACTGCACCCTTATCTCTCTAAATGTCAATCATATAACTGGCATTTTTGTTTAACAACTTGTGGATTTGCTCTTTAAAGGTAGCACTTTAAGAGGTCAAGTCACCAAGGAGACCGAATCACTAATTTTGCATAGTCCATACAGAATCTTTTGGTTGGAATCACAGTGCCCTTTGCACTTTGAATCTTCATCGAATCTACAAAGAATCAATTTGCCACTGAATTCACAACTACAACAATAGAATTTTAAAATGGTTTGCAAAATTGCACAACAAAAACGATTTATTAGTAAATAGTCTCCATTAATTGATTCATTGATTTTGAGTTTGATTTAATATTTGTTTGGTTAGCATACACTAGAATGGAGTGTTCATAGTGAGTGGCTATGGAGGAGGGAGAGTAAGGGAGGGGTTGCTCATATGGATATAGCATTGTTGTTCTTTGAAGCATTTATAGAGATAGAAGAGAGTTTCATGACACATTTATGGTTGTATGTGTTTTGTAGTTGAAATTAGTTTCTTAGATCAAATATTTTGCTGAGGAAATGATTTATTAGTAAATAGTCTTCATTAATTGATTCATTGATTTTTAGTTTGATTTAATATTTGTTTGGTTAGATTATAGTAGCATGGAGTGTTCATAGTGAGTGGCTATGGAGGAGGGAGAGTAAGGGAGGGGTTGCTCTTATGGATAAGCATTGTTGTTCTCTAAAGCATTTATAGAGATAGAAGAGAGTTTCATGACACATGAAAGGTTGTCTTGTGGTCATATGAACAAATAAATTAATTGTAAAGTTACCAAGCTTAGGAATGGTTGGTATTCATGATGAATAATGATTACCATCTCATTAAATTTGTTCAACATGAAAAATAATACTTTGTTTTGATTGGTTTACTATATATAGATTAATCACTAAATAAAAAAAATCATTGCAATAGTACTACCAAATGCAAATACTATTAAAATAAAAATGAAAATATATACATCTTACTTGCCAAATTATGATCACTGCATTCTCGTTTGAAGGCTTCAAAAAGGCCTTTAAATTTTGTGATAGGGTTCTCTCTTTGATCATATACAAGTGGGGATCCATAATTATAGTTTAATATTTAATTGGACATATATCTTATATAGTAGGACTACATATGAATTCAAAATTATAGGGTAGACTGTTTTAGACACATTAAAAAATTCTAAATATGGGAAATTAGAAACAATTATTGTTTCTAGGTAAAAAAATGCCACTTTCTGGTTGGTTTCTATCTGTAAATAATACATGGTTATCCATTCTAATAACTGTTCAGATAAAAAGAACCTTGAAATCATAACCTGAGTTTCCTTGCTCACGTCTATAAGAATCCAAAATTGCCTGTAAAATTTTTAATTTCAAATTATTTGTCTATCTCCAAAAAGATAAGAAGAAAAAAGAACTTGTGCTATAGTGGTATGAAAGAGCTGATCAGACTTGAAGCTCTCACAATCCATTGAATTGCAAGAGAATATTTCCTCACAAACAAATGAATAAACAAAAAATTAGAAACATGAACTTTTGTAGTCATACTCCAAATTCTATAATGATTTTTTTTAATTACATAACTAAAGATTCTAGGTGTAGTTGACTAGGCAAGGTTAGAGAACTGCTAGACTTGGAAGGGAATAGAGTATAAAATTTGAACAATGTATAAGGCAAAAGGAAGGAAATGGAAATCTGCTATTAGGCTTCTACAAGGAGGTTCACATATGGAAAATTGGTGTGACCTAGGAAACAACCCATACCATTAAATTAGAATGTGCTTCAAGAATCATCATGTGATAATTTAATATTCACAACATTTTCAAACCATTAAAGATGGTACAGAAGGTAGATTTGGAAGGACTATAAATTTTGTGTCCCCTAAATATGGATTGGCCTCAAAAGGTCAGAATTTCAATGAGTTTACTGGAGGTGTGTCCAGAAGGTGGACATGAAAGGTCAAAATTTTTGAATCCATTAAAGATAGGTACTTTGAAAGATAATTTTGAGTCCACTCTGTTAGATCTAGGGCACACAACTGAGAGGGGGGGTGAATCAGTTGTGCAAAAACTTGCTTCTACTTTGAACACTTGATTCTTCTTCGTTAGTTAATAGCATATCAATTAACCATCCATGAAAGCATAATGTATAAACACAAGAGCAGATAAACATCAACACATTGAACACCAAGATTTTGACGTGGGAAACCTGGTTAAGGGAAAAATCATGGGGTGATTAACCCAAGGATTATTCTCTGTTAGAAGAATAAGAAAAAAAATGGCACATGCCAATTAGGGCTCACTGCCCAAGCACACTGCTCACAAAGAGGCACACTGCCTACAAGAGACACACTGTCTACAAAGTGATAAGAATCACAAACTTGAACTGGTGATTGACATCTTTACCATGTCTGGATCAGTTCCATTTAAGCCCAAAATACTTCTGTCCTGCCCTTCACTTTTTACTATGCCACTGTCTTCCGCTCCTCCACACACACACTTTGAAATGAACTCACAAACCTTTATTTATACAAGACATCGACTTAGGAACAATCATCTAAGTCAGCAATCAACCATAAGGACATCCACAAGATGATTAACACATCTGGTCGGCCATCACAAGAACATTCGCAAGATGAACAACTCATCCGGTCGGCTAGTCAGAGCAAGAACTTCATCTGGAAGAATATCTTCAATTCTGGGCTCTATCATCAATGCGGACTGACAACATAACCTCAACATGATCCAAGAGCCTTTACAAGCTTTCCTAATTAACCAGGTACATCCGCACTTCATCTACTCACTAGAATCTCTTCTCCTCTTCATCCAGAACTTCAAGAACATAGTCTATTGCCGCTGTCATACTGAAGAAGGTGCTTCCGGACCTCCAAACTTTGTACAAACTGAGATGACACATCACAAGGACATCCCAAACACTCCTTCCAATCTGTAGAGACTGACAATGCTCCTCCAGATCTCACTGGACCTTTTTGTAACACTCTGTCACTCTAGAGCAGCTCTCGAAACCGGTTCTACTAGGACGATCACAACTTTTTCATATCTTCATGCGGACCTCTGAAATCTTGACTGGATCATCTCAAGACTTATATCTACAAACCCTTTAATTCGCATCCTCTGATTCTCAACCTATTAAGTTCATTTGCCTTCTTCCTATCACTGTTCTTCACTGTTCTTGATTGAGACTACTTTTCTTAATATCCTCAACACACAGCTCATCCAAATCTTCTTATTAATGCAATATGAGTATGTTGACATCAATGACAACACTGGTTAACCTCATACTTACAACAATCTCCCCCTTTGTCATTGATGGCAACATATAATGTGAAAAACTATCAAGACAAGAACTTCTCCTTGCTGTCACATCTCCCCCTATCAACAACAACTCTTTCACATGTCTTCTCTTCCTTTACTACTCCCCCTTTGATCATCAGCCACTTGTTTTTCACATGTCTTCTCTCCCCCTTTGACATCAATGGCAAAGGGCTCATACTTGCAATTTTTAACACATCAGAATCATACCAGCTTCTCCCCCTTAGTAGCAGCTCCCCATCATCAATCTAGATTGCAAGTTATAACTGTGATATCCACCGGACTGATGCACATCAGTGCATCCTAGTTCATCATGGGAGGGGCCATGACCCCTAACTTTTCCCGAAGATACTCAAAAGAGTCCTTGGGAAGAGGTTTAGTAAAGATATCTGCAATCTGATCCTTAGTGGGTACATACTCCAATTTGACTTCTTCCTTGTTCACTTGTTCTCTCAAGAAGTGAAACTTGATAGATATGTGCTTAGTCTTAGAATGCAATACGAGATTCTTAGAAATATTAATTGCACTTGAATTATCACAGAAGATTGTGATAGGCTCCTTATATTCAACTTTTATCTCTCTTAGCATCTGCTTCATCCATAAGATTTGAGTGCAACTACCTGCTGCTGCAATGTATTCTGCTTCAGTTGTAGACAGAGATATTGCATCTTGTTTCTTGCTTAGCCAAAGAAACCAATCTCTTTCCAAAAAAGAATGCTCTTCCGGTCATCCATATCTCCTGCCCAATCTGCATCTGTATATGCATGAAGAGAGAAATCTAGATCTCTAGGATACCACAGACCATACTCAACTGTTCCTTTCAAATACCTAAAAATTCTTTTGATTGCCATAACATGAGATTCTCTAAGATCAGCTTGAAATCTTGCCACAAGACCAACAGCCTACATTATATCTGGTCTAGTCTGAGTGAGATACAACAATCCACCAATCATTGATCTAAACTTTGTCTGATCTATCTTCAGAGAGTCATCATCTTTTCTCAACTTACATCTGGTTGCCATAGGAGTGTTCATTGGCTTTGAATCTTCCATACTGAATTTCCTCAATAATTCTCACATATTTGGTCTGAGAAATGAAGATCCCTTTCTTTGTTTGAGAAATTTGTAGACCCAAGAAGAAATTCATTTCACCAAGCATAGACATTTCAAACTCACTTTTCATTTGATTTGCAAAAGTTTTGTACATACTATCTCTTCCTCCAAAAATGATATCATCCACAAACACTTCAACAATCAAAATGTTTTCATGATCAATTTTGAAATATAAGTTACTGTCATTAGTACCTTTGTTGAATCCAACCTGCACAAGATGCTTATCCAACCTTTCATACCATGCTCTTGGGGCTTGCTTCAATCCATACAAAGCTTTCTTCAACTTGCAGACCATATCACCATTATCAGACAATTGAAATCCATCTGGTTGTTCAATGTAAACTTCTTCTTCCAGATCACCATTTAGGAAGGCAGACTTGACATCCATCTGATATACTTTGAAGTCTTTGAAGGTAGCAAATGCAAGAAATAATCTGACTGCTTCAATTCTTGCCACCGAAGCAAAGGTTTCTTCAAAATCAATTCCTTCTATTTGAGAGTAGCCTTTGCAGACCAATCTAGCTTTGTTTCTGATTACTTCACCAACTTCATTCTATTTGTTCTGGAAGACCCATTTGGTTCTAATCACATTCTTGTCTCTAGGTTAGGGAACAAGATCCCAAGTATGATTTTTCTCAATTTGCATCAATTCTTCCTTCATTGCTTTGGTCTAGTTTTCGTCATTGCAAGCTTCATTAACTGTCTTAGGTTCAATCTTGGAAATCAGACAGTATTCATTTGAGTCTTGAGCAATTATTCTTCTTGTTTGTACCCCTTTATTCTTGTCACCTATGATCTGATCTTCAGAGTGATTTAGAGTTACATACCTTGGAACTTTTGGAGTTTCTTGCACTACTAAATCTTGATCAGACTCATTTAGACAAGCTTCTTCTTCCTGATTTACCAGATCAGTTTGGATCTGAATTTCAAAGGAAGATGGAGCTCCTTGTACCAGAGGATTACTCTGATCATCTTCATCACATTCATAGAATCTTGAGGGCTTCTCCATTCCTTCATCAACCTTCACATTTGTGCTTTCTATCATCTTTCTCAATCTCTTATTGTAACACCGATATTGTTTGCTTTGAGTGGAGTAACCCAAGAAAATTCCTTCATCACTTCTAGCATCAAACTTTCCTAAATCTTCATCTCTTTTGATATAAAATTTGCTACCAAATACTCTGAAGTATCTCATAGTAGGAGTTACACCAAACCAAAGTTCATAAGGAGTCTTACCGGTGTTGTTTCTGATTTGAACTCGGTTAAGAGTGTAGACTGCAGTGCTGACAGCTTCTCTCCAAAACATCTGAGGAACATTTACTTCCATCATCATTGTCCTGGAAGTTTCCTGGATGGTCCGGTTCTTTCTCTCAACTACTCCATTCTGCTGTGGAGTCCTAGGAGCAGACAGCTGTCTCTTTATGCCATGCTTCTCACAAAAGTCTATGAATTCACTAGATGTGAATTCACCACCTCTATCAGACCTTAGACACTTTAGTTTCAATCTGGTTTGATTCTCTACCATAGCTTTAAAGATTTTGAATTTCTCTAGAGCTTCTGATTTCTCTTTTAGGAAGGTAACCCACATCATCTGGGAATGGTCATCAATTACCAACATGAAATATCTGTCACCTTGCATACTCTTGATTCTTGTCAGACCACAGAGATCAGTGTGTACTAATTCCAACAATTCGGTAGTGGATTGATCCTTGCTTTTGAAAGAGACTCTGCTCTGTTTGCCTAGCTGACATTCTTTGCATAAACTATTTGTAGGTTTCACCAATTTAGGAAGATCTCTTACAGCCTGAGTATTGCTTATCTTGATGATGTTATCAAAATTCACATGGCACATTCTTCTATGCCATAGCCAACTCTGATCAACTTGGACAAATAGACAACTTTTATCTAAACCAACCAAATGGAAGATATTACCTTTAGTTTGAGTACCGGATGCAATCTTAGTTCTGGAGTTTGTGAAGATTCTGCATCTTCCATCTTTGAACCAAAGATCATAGCCTTTGTCCACTAACTGACCAACACTGAGAAGATTGTGCTTCAACCCTTCAACATATAGTACATTACCAGTTTTGCTCTTTCCATCAAAAGAAATAGTTCCCCTACCTCTGATTCTGCCAACAGAATTATCGCCAAACCTTACCATTCCTCCTTCATATCTTTCCAAATCTAAGAACTTGTTCTTGTCACCAGTCATATGGTGAGAGCATCCACTGTCAATAACCCAATCATCCTTTTCTTCAACTTGGGCAGCCAAAGCTCTTTCTACAACCTTATGATTGATAGATTCAGAGGATATTGAACCTTCTTCCTTGATGGCAATAAACACCTATTCATTTCCGGATTTGCTTCCTATTTCTGATTCATCATCTATTACTCCTTCATTGTCATCTTCTTCATGAAAATAATAGCAGTTCTTTTGAAACCTTTGTCTGTTGGCATTTGACCTTGTAGATCTTTCCGGACACCTTGAAGCAAAATGACCAATATTATTGCAATTGAAGCACTTAAAAGGTAATTTTCCTTCCTACTTACCGGATCCTCTTGGCAGTCTTTTTGCAATGAGGGCTTCAAGTTGAGCTGTTTCTGCTTCTTCCTCTTCCATGTCTCTTCTTTCTTAATCATACCATGACATCTTCCTTGAAGAGTTTTCTCCCAGATCAAATCTCTATTTGCCTTTCACATAGGCACTAGCTTTGAATGCAGATTCAGTCTTGGGGCGATCATCTCCAAACTCAGTCATTTCAAATGCAGCTAGTTTTCCAGCCAATTGTTCTCTTGTGACAGTTGTGTGGGCTCTGAATTCATCAATGGCAGCAACCTTGATTTTGTAGGTAGCAGGAAGAGATCTGAGAATTTTGCAAACAATTTCATTTTCATCCAAAGTCCCACCAGCATTTCTAATTCCACATACCATCTCATTCACTCTTAGCATAAAGGTAGAGATTTTTTCATCATCTCTCATCTTCAATCTTTCAAATTTCCCTTTCAGACTTTGCAACCTTGCACTCTTGGCAAACTCATCTCCTTCATACAGAAGTTCCAATTTAGTCCAGATCTCATGTGCAGTTGGTAGGTCAATAACATTTGAGAGGTCTGATTCATTCAATGCGCTTAGAAGAGCTTCCTTGGTCCGCAGATTGTTTTCAGCATCTGTGATTTCATTCAGAGTTGTTGGACCACCCTGTGGAGGTAAATATGGTTTTGAGACCATGGCCAAGTATGATTTTCCCATACACTCCAAGTGACATTTCATGCGACCTTTCCAGAGAGTGAAGTTGCTTTGGACTATCCTTCTTGTATGATGACATCCTGGATCACCTCAAGCGGTTAAGCTCCTTTTCAGAGGAACCCAGCTCTGATACCAATTGTTAGATCTAGGGCACACAACTGAGAGGGGGGGTGAATCAGTTGTGCAAAAACTTGCTTCTACTTTGAACACTTGATTCTTCTTTGTTAGTTAATAGCATATCAATTAACCATCCATGAAAGCATAATGTATAAACACAAGAGCATATTGTAATGCCCCTCGCCTTTTGGCTTGTGTTAGATGTTATTCTATTATTACTTTTGTCAGTTCTAGAATAGTTGATAGTTTTATTTCATAATTGCAGTTTCGAGACATTTGGATTAGTATGTATTAGTTTTATGTTCTTCTTAATCTTGATGGATTATGTTCGAGGGATGTATTGAGACATGTGCTATGAGTTTTGATGATACTATGATTACTTTAGTTTTGATGAGATGGATATGCTTTGTGATGGTTAGAAAATATCATGTTTATGTTTCTGATTATAGTCTTGTGTTGGAGCGGGGACGGTGTAGTACTGCTCGGATCGAGCACCCTACTAAGCTGCAATTCTCTATCTTGGTGTGTGTGATATATATGTGTACAGTTGATTATAGATAACCCATCGGTTTTCACGCAGGTTGCAGGTACCGGGCCTCGACTCCACCTGATTTAGTAGGTCTAAGTGGGCCCTACACCATGGATAAGGTGATGGAGATAATATGAGGTCTTTACCACTAGGTCAATTCCAGTCCTTGTCATGGTCTTGTGTACTTGTCGTCACCATGGGTCCTTGCCTTAGCCGTGTGTTGTGACGCGACGTTGTCCCTTGGTTTTGGTGTGTTACCTTTTGAGTCGCCCTTGTTTATTCATATATCGGTAATTTTTCTTAAGCAAAAGTTAGTTTACCATATTTTGTTTTTGGTCATTTCTGCGCTTTGTAAATCGACTTTTAGTCCTTCAATTTTTACCCGTGTGTCGTCTTTGTATAAAAGGTTCGAACCTATGAACCTAAAACATTCTCAAAGTTCAAGGTTCAACGGTTCAATATGTCTAAAGTTTCATATAAAGCAAGCTATCTTACTATTTGTCTTAAGCATCTTTATACTTTCGGGTTGAACTTGAACCTTCCGCGTGTACCCCATAAAGAGTTCAAGGTTCAATGGTTCAACGATTTTAAGGTTCAACACATTATCCCCCTATGAGTCGGGTCACACAGTTCCCATGTCTATTAATGTATCGTTCGTTGAACCTCCCACTTGTACTCTCCTGCGGGGTTCAACAGTTCAAAGTTCAATAGTTCACTGTTTATAATCGGCAACCTTTTACCGAAGCTGTGTAACCTTTTGTTGGTCCACATAACCCTTGCGTCGTTGAACCTTCATATTGAACCTTCATGTTGAACCGCGTCTTCATAAGTTCAACGGTTCAAAGTTAAAGTCTCTGTTTCGATAAGTCAATCTTTTGCCTGCCTACAAAGTCCAGTTGACATGCTTGAACCATCACATTGAACCATCGCGTTGAACCATGTCCCATAGGTTCAACGGTTCAATAAGTTCGAAGATTTGGCAATTTTGGTCCCATTGGCTCCCGCAGCTTTCTAAGTCAAACTTAGCGGGAGAGTTGGAGGAAATTTTGTCAGGAACCCATCATGAAACAGAAAGCTCTAATTTGGCGGAGACCATGGATAATCATTGTACTTCATGATGGCGCACGGATCTTACTTGCTATTAATGAAGAAATCAGAGTTCACGTCTTTTCAAATATTTTTGGCACGTATTGTTTCAAGCGATGATTATTCATTCTGGTAAGCACCATTATTAACCAAAAACAAGCTAATTTTAGCAAGAAAATATACTATGCATTGTGGAGAAGGATAGCGCTGGAAGTGTAAGGCTCTCGTTTTTCAAAGTTTTCGCAGTGAATTCAAATATCCTGAAGGTGAGTCCTGTTTCCCCTGTGCTATTCTGAATTCTTATACTGGAAAGAAAAGCCTCCGAAATTTCTGTTATTTTTGAAATTCGAAGCTTATTATTATAATCGCCCAAATATGTCTTTGAAATCTACATGTTTGGGAGACGAACATGGCCCTGGTCTCACTTACTCTCACTCAGAATTTGGGGATACTGCTTTAGTTCAATATGACTTAGAGGAATTCATAGGAAGAACTAGAAATCCTGTCCAAACCCCCTCCATGAAGAAAATTGTGGACAGTGGTTTAGTTGAAGCCACAGCCTTTCCTCAAGCTATATTCTGCCCTGAGTTGGTTCAAGAGTGTATAAATAGATATGATCCCCAGCACAGGTGTGTCAGAAAAGCAAATGGGGATGTGTTATTTCACGTTGACAGACAAACCCTCATGTCTGTGATGAAGATACCGCCTAAGGAGGCGTATTCTAATCTTGACATTACTTCCTCCAATGGGTATTTCTCAGAAAAGAGACCAACGTACAGAAGTGTGATAGCAAGAAATTGGCTGCTAAAATTTCAAAAAGGCGGTTCAAGGCTGCCTAGACCCCTTACTAGAGATCATTTAATACAGGAAGTAAGGGATATTGTGGTGTTATTGAACAGATTAAGAGGCAATCAACATGCCTATTACTAGGAAGACTGGATGTATTTTTTTATACAAGTCGTCCTTCAGGGTGAACAATACTTGGATTGGGCTGAGATAATAGCTGACTGTCTGCATCAGAGTTTAAATAATCATCTGGGTAACAGGGATTTCTTTATGTCTTCTTATCTGTTTTACTGTTTAGCATCCACAAGAGATTGGTTTGACCTACCTCATGAGCCTTTAGATGAGAGCAGCAAAATTTATCAATATTACTCACAGTTGCAAAGAAGAAATTGTTAAGAAAATTATAAAAGAATTAATGACGTCTTTACTGGAAAAATAACCTATGAACTGGCAGGTAATCCGGGTAAGAGACTGACCAGTGAAGCAATGCAACTTATGAGTATCTACGGCAACTTTTTCATCCAGTTTTCTGAATTTACTTATATCAGAGTTGGAGGGTTTGATGGTGAACCCCTGAAGTTGCCTAGATATGTATTCGATCGTTTTGTATTGATGGAGGTATGTCGGCAATTGGCACATGTTGATAATAAATTCCCATCAAAAAAGGGTTGTGGTATTGCTTTTCCTATTGAACTTGGGCATTATTCATGCCACTCAAAATCCGATGCTTTAAATCTGGAGGTGAACCTCAAAAGGTTCAATTTTCAATTTTTCACTGCCAGGGTTCAATTTGATAGTAAATGTTTTGTTAAAGATAACCTAGATTCTGGGATAGGGCACTTGCATCTTCCTAAGATGGAGGATTACTGGGAGGACTGCCCAGATGAGTTCGAAGTGAGGAGAAGGATATGGTGCAGATTTTCTTTGGGGCAAATAATTACTCTTAATTTAAAAATGGACATTTTTGGAATTTTTGTTGATGATGAACAAGTGGTTGATCCACAATTTGAGAAAATAAAACACTTGCCCATCCCTGAGGTGGACTGGAGCAAGAAAGAAGAGGACAGAATTGAAATTAAAACCCTTCCTGTGATAAGGAGGACTGAAAAATGGTTGAAAGAAAAAAGGCAGGAAGGGCTGCAGAGTAAAACCGTCCAACAATTCTCTTCAGTGGCCGCATCATCACTTCCCATGGTCTCTTCTAATCAACCCCTTGCTATCTGTGGTGCAGGTGCATCCAAGACATCAGCTGAGAAAAACCCTGCCTCCAAGAGGTCCAGAAGGGTCCTCACGGACATTCTGCCATCCCGTGTTACCAGATTGAGGACAAAGGGGAAGAGGAAAAAGTAGACTTCTGAGACAATAATTGTCGATTTAAATTCAGAGGAAGAAGCAGAGGACCCTAAGGGGGACAAAGAGCCAAGCCCGAACAGAACAGAAACAGCTGACACTGGTTCATAGTCAGAGACCTTTCTAGACGTCCCTGAGGTGTTGATGATTTCAAATGAAGCTTCTGACGGAGAGAAGCCCAGGAAGACAGTCTCGGACCCTGCACCGAAATGGCTGGAAAGCTCTATATCTAACAAAAAGAAGGTGATTCCTTTTGTTCTCCCTCTGGAGGACATGGTAAGTAAATGTCTGGGGAAGACCCCCAAGTCCAAGAGACTTAAAACAGTGTCCAGGATAGATGTTGACCCAAGCACTAGTAACTGGAGTGCAGAAATAGCCAAGCCAGTGACCGAGGGAGAGGTTCAAGATCCTACAGTACATGACTTCACTGTGGAGAAGATAGATCTCGGTACTGCCTCCAGAGCTGCAGATGTACACCATCTCGAAGCTTCCACTAAAAGAATGGTCAATTGAACAATGAAAGATGAAAAAGACAAAAGAGAGTTAAAACAAGCTCTGCGTGCAATGGCAGAATATATTGAAGCCATTAACAATCCTAACCCACAGCCAATCTCACAAGTTCCCTTGTCTTTCGACCCAAAGTCACCTGTCAATCAGAAAATGTTAGATCAAGTGCATCGAAGCAAAATGGTTTCAAAAACTTTTGATAGTTGGTTAGACAGCATAGAGCAAAAGGAAACTGATTATATTTATGAACTCAAAGGCATATATGATCTGACCACCACTACCATTGAAGATCTTAAAACACAAGTTGCTGTCTGGGCTAAGGATGAAGGTAAGTGGATAAGTGTGATAAATCAAATAGAGGAAGTCCAGAAATATGGACTGGAAAAGTTTTTGGCAGAAAAGAACTTAGCAGGAGTAGACGAAGATTTGTTGTATGTGAACAAGAAGAATATCAAATGGAGGAACTCCATATCCAGACAAGGGCGCTTTGAACTCTCAAAGCTGATTAAAGAAATAGCGGAATTTACTCAATCACTACAGCATGATTTGCAATGTATCGATGTAAAATACTTAAAGGATGACGGAAAGCCTGTGGAGGATGTTGAAGCAGTAGTCCAATCCTTCAGAGATAAAATCCACTTTATTAAAGAAAATGATAATATTCTGAGCGAGGATTTCTCCAGGGTCTCCAAAGTCGAATCTCTGCTCTATCTCTGCATCGACGCACTCCCTGAGCACAAGGAAAAATTCGGGAGGATGCGAAGGGAAAAGGAGGTCTGGAAATTAAGGATGAAACACATAGGTATACCAAACTTCCCTAAAATTCAAGAGTTCGTGGTTGCCTTTCAGGAGTGGAAAGCCCAGCATACTTCCCAGGTACCGACAGCAAATCAGGAGATGCTGATTCATCGCCCCAGTCATAACCATGCCAGCTCGTTCTTTTTATGTTATTCAATTTATGTTATTTCTAGCATCTTTGATCTTTTATAATCAGTTGTTGAAACTAAATCCCGTACGGGTCAGAGTTATGTTAACTCTGGGTTTAATTTGCTCAAAGACTTGGTTAAGATATTCATATATATATGTTTTTCTTTTTAAGGAGGAGACAGAGAAAAGTTAGAAAAGAGGTGAATTTTCAAAAAATACTGTACTTAACTTAGCATTATATGATGATTGTTTGAGAAAATCTTCATCTGTGAATGAGAAAAGAACAATTGCTGCTTATTTGGATCTGTGCATCTGAATGTGTGGAATCAGATTTTCTGTGTGAAATCCCCTTTCACTGGGTAATTGCTCTTTATTTGGACAATTTATCATATGTGTTCAGTTCTTTATTGGTTAAGCATGTTTCTATGAATGTATTCACATATTCGAAAATATCAAAACAAAATCTGAATATTCTACGTTGTTGTTGTATAAATTATCGCATTCATGACATGGCTATGTATGAATGTTAGTCTACCTTAAGTGTTTTCTGGTTAAAAATGCATTTGATTAATTGAATAGGTTAAATTCATTGAAAATCACAAAGGGAGTTGTACCTAAAAATTCAAAGGGGAACCAAAACAAAGGGTTCACCCATTTGTTGTTTAACCCATTTGTTCTTTTAAAGAGAGGTATAGAGTCAGAATAGATTATTTTCAGAAAAGACAAATCTGTTAACCAACATGGTGGTCAGTCGTCACGAGTTGCAGAATGTAGTTACGTTGTTATACTTGTTTATGCATCTTTTGTTCCCTTATGATCTTATAAAATTTGGTATAGTCGTATGAATTGGTATATTGGGTTGAAAAGCCTTTTTATTGGCATGACCAGTATTGTAAGGTTTTAATGTCTGTTTTTTTTTAAGTTGTTGAGAGGATTTAATAAATATTTAACTTATTATTTGTTTTGGGAATAATTTAAGTAATGTTGTAAACATGTATGTAGGTAATGAGTGCATAGTTGTGTTAAAATATTCCTTTTAGGTGACTAATTTAATGTTGGTTATTGCCGGGTATAATTAGAGATTTGAGAATCTCTATATTCAGAAAAAAATTTCAATTTTCTCTATGGAGTGGGATTGTGCAGTTGTTGGCAGTTATTGGAATTTATTGGATTTCCTATTTTTGGTCTCAGGGAGTTGTCATGAAGGGGGCTTTTTATGTCTGTAAAAATTTTGGTTCGAGGGGAGGAGGAGACTGGTTACAGAGGAATACTTGGAAAAGAAAGAGCGGGGGATTCTGGGAGAAGATTGGATTCTAGAGTGTTTTGGTACGGGTATGTCTTGCAAACTTATGCATCACCTTGTCTTTGAATCTCTGTAATATTGAGTTCTTGTTGAATTCTTAGATGATGACATGGGCATAGAATCAACCTGTTTGTCATCCTACTCTCCTTTGTGAAATTCTCGCTTTTGTGTTGGTTGATCCGTGATTTTTGTCTATAGATTAAATGGAACCCTTTCTCTTGCATTGATTTTTTTTCTTTTGGCCTCAAGTTGATCACTTCCTGTAACATGCTTGTAACGGGCCACATTAGAATTGAAAGGCTCGTGCAACTTCCATGATGAGCCATTCATGCCCTAAACCACTTCACCTATGGAGATGTTTCCTTCTAGCATAGTTTGACACCCGTGAAGCTTGTTAGAACATTTTTTCTGAGCCGCATTTGATCTGGGGTGTGCGATGGGAACTTGAGAATGTTGAAGCCTATAGCTCTGTTTGTCGCTCATAGGAATATCTATAGTTTCACCCTACACTTTTCATGATCTGGTCACACCAGTATTAATTTGTTGTGTCAAGTGAATTAGTTTTAAATTAGATTGCTCTTTGTAGGGTTAATATTTCAGAAAATGTATACCTTTCTGCCTTAGTAGGCACCGAGTTTAATAGCAAAGCTGGGGTCAATGCCACCAAAATCTTGTCTTGCTACCCCATCTTATGAGGGAATCACATCAAATCTTTGAAACCTAAAAATGATGATTGTGGCCTACTTAATGCAGAATTGACCATTTCTGTTGCTATAATCAAAACCAGGTAAGTCTTTTCCTCCGTATGTGCCTTGTTAGATATTCATTTCTGTCTTCAAGACCTCCGTGCATGCTGTCATCATTTAAGAATGAGGATGCCAACCTTGCGCTGTCAATTGCACTCATGTGAATGCCTCTTCAACCTCCCAATGTTTCCATTGCCATTGCACTCATGTGAATGCCGCTTCAGCCTCTCAACATTTCCATTGGCATTGCACTCATTCGAATGTCACATCAACCTTCAACCAAATCTATCATTTTGCACCTAGCAATCAATGCATGATGCTTTCTGCTAAGCTATCTTCATGCCCTTTCTATGGTGTTAACGTCGACCAACAACTTCTTCTACCGTCTAAACAATCCTTTGTTTTCTTTTCTCTTGCCTTCAATTATCTCTCTGAATCATAATCGCCATCTTCGACTGGTAAGAAAGAATGGTTAAGGTTCTGTGCATAAAGTAATTGCCTTTCTATGATTCGAGGGATTCGACCATAATAAGAAGCTTCCGTTTAAAACTCTAGTAAACCTTTTAAGAACAGTTTTCTTCTATTAATTAGTGCAGGTGACGATTTTCTCTCTAGAAGCGGTTAATAGAAAGATATCATTTTGCTGTTATCCTTATCATGTATCAGAATCAAATAGATTTCAGACAGTGTCTTATTTGTAAATGTTGTTAGTAGAGAATATCTATCCAGCTGTATTTGACTGCACGTGAATATGTTCTAAAACTGGTTTTTTTTGCAGAAGGTTATATAGTGAACTAAAGTAGTTTCGTTTGGAAGAAAATATGATTTGGTTTAGTTCGTTTATTTGTCATAGTTGATGTGCTATCTTGGCTTAGTATAGATTTTGTGTTGAGAATTATGTGGGCTTTATGAGCATCATGTTATAATTGTATTTTGCTATTGGGTTAGGCTATAGGACTCGAGTTAGACGTTAATACTAGATGGAGTGAAGCAATAGTTATAGTTTCCTTCATTTGACATCGGAGGATATCATATATTTCTAGATTAGATCAAGACTTTCAAGTAGGAATATGACCATTTTACCTTGAGATAGCTAATCATCATGCAGAAAGGCATATCCTTAACATATGGCTATATAGACAAATCATGCTTTCTCTATGAAGAAGAATTCATTATCTTGATTTATTTATTTATTTTAGATGATTCTATCTTAACAAAAATTTCATTAGAGAATTAGATTCCTTGTCATCGTTTGGTAAGGGTATAGGTTAGTAGAGAATGATTTGTAGTAATAATATCGAGTATTAAATGGTTTTATTAGATCATGAATGGATTGAAGGTCGAAATAAGAGTACTTGTGTGGTTAAATTATGTAGTGATAGAGATTGTAGTAGTTATTGGTATTATGCTTCTAGCCTCGAGATATCAATTTTGTGCTAAGTTGTGTATTAAGTACCTTGTTGAATATTTTCATTGCTTGTCATGTGGTTTGTTCTCTCTGATATTTTGTTGTCCCTGAACCGAAGTAAGATAGTGATACCTTTTGCTCATTTACATATGTGTCGGTGTTGAGTCTGGGTTTGTGTTGTTGTCCTAATAGTCCTATGGCATGCATATGAGTCCCTTAGGAGGCATAATTTGGCATGTGACAGGAGGGTTAGTTGATGTGGTTGTCTTGATCATTTGTGTAATTTCAGGGATTTGCCACCTTGGAAGCTAGGATAGTCTCGCGGCAAGGTCATCTTGTGTTATGTTTTTCTCAGTCGCTTGATCTTTGGTCATTTCCAAGTATGATCGTGGTGGTTGTAACATTATTTCCACATCGGAAAGGATACCGTGGTGACCCAATAAGAACTTCCTTATTGACTCTAGAGGCTTCATCGTTAGTCTTGTGCTTGTGTCAGTGGTTTCTAGATGGTGACGTTTTAACCTTTTTCTTGAAGGGAATCATGGGCTTATTGTTGAGGCCAAATGAATGACTTTTACATTGGTATGGTATCTTGTTGAGTCCTCTATTCTGGCATGAGGTGGTTTGACTGATGGGTTAGAGAACGCTAAGGGAGTGGCTTCCATGGTGGGGCCAGTGCCTAGTGAGGGGTCACCTGGGTAACCCCATGGAAGTTGTAAACAAGTGGAAACCTAATAATGTACCTAGGAGGGTTGGGTAGTGATACACTTAACAAGATAAATAATGTGACCTCGCCCACACCTTGAGTGCTCTCATAGGCCAAGGGTGGGTTGAGAAGGCCTGGTTGGCAAGGCTGACCTCCTCGTCTTCATGAGAGGATAGGTCAGTTCCGCATGTGTCACCCTATGGGGCTGGCACCTAGAGAGAGGCTGCCAGGGTAACCATAGATGGGGGCCAGCTTTTGGTGAGAGATAGCCTGGGTAACCCATGCTAGGGCCATGCGATGACACTCTCCTTATGCAGCTCGATTATGTTCTTCTTTCTTTGTTGGTACCTCTCGAGTGTGGTCGTGTTTTTCATGATTGATCTGGCCTGATGTTAGTGATCCGTCTGGTTGGGTACTATCGGTTCTATGTAGTCTTTCATCATGTATGTCTTCACAGAGTCTAGTATTGGTATTTGTGTTCTTGTCTGCAGTCTTGACCTTGTGGTAATCCTCTTATTATCTCCTAGCTCAGTGGGGTGGACCTCAGGGTTCCACATGGTTGGGAGGTAGAGCTATCCATTGGTGTTCTAGAGATTCAGTTGCGTCATGTGTGGAGATGTTCCAGTTTCAGATGGTTCCCTTTCTGCAACAAGTATTGTATATCTTCTATGTACTATTTTGTAAATCGACGAGATCGATCTTGTAATCTTGCAACCTTGTAATTTTGGAATCTTGTACTCTTGTAACCTGGTACTCTTGTAATCTTGTATCTTGGCACTGCGACTATGTAATCAAGCTTAATGATGTTGTAAAAGATATTGGGGTAGTTCTCTCTGCAGATTGATGATTTCTCTCTTATGGTTTTATTTAATGCAGTTATGCTGCCCTAGAGTGGTTAGAAGTGTACCTTGTCTTTTCATTGTGTTTCTAATATCCTTGGATCCTGCATTGTACTTTATTGCTCTTTTTTAAAAAAAAAAATAGTTTTGTTTTCCTCTCTGGTTTACTAACACTCTAGGGTTGCATGATGGGCATTACATTTAGTATCAGAGCCAAGTTAAAACACTGGGTGCCCTGGTTATAATTGAGCCCATTATGTAGCTTTATGCTTGAACTCTGTAGAATAATTTTATCCCTATTGTGTTTTTTTTTTTTTAATAAATGCCTTTGGTGCTGTAGGTAGATGCCTAGAGGTAGGGGCTGAGGTAGGGGTCATGGGAGAGGTGGTGGCGGTACACCTCCTCCCAGTTCTCCTCAGTCGAGTGGCCATGAAGGTGGAGGTCAGAACATAGGGGGTCAGGATCAGCCTGATGGAGCTCAGTTGAGACAGATTCTTAAGGAGGCCCTTGCCCGTTTAGGCCCTAGACAGGAGGGCAGGTAGACCTGAGGAGAGCAGGAGGTAGACCAGAGGGGTCCTAGAGAGAGAGAGAGGTCTCCTAGACCTAGGGAGTTGACATATGAACAAGAGGCCACCATAGCCAGCCACATGAGGGATTTACTGAGAGCATGCCCACCCATCTTTGATGGAGCTGGTAGTGGACTAGAGGCAGAGACTTGGCTTTTGGACCTAGGCAGGTGTTTCGCCATGCATCCATATGGCAGCAACACCAAAGTCAGATGTGCTATTCTACATCTTCAAGGGTTCACTTCGACCTGGTGGCGGCTAGAGGAGCAGAAGTTGCATTTGGATATTAGTACTGTCTCTTGGGAGTTATTCTTAGAGAGATTTAGAGCCTATTTTCTTTCTGACCATTAAAGGCAGCGTCGAGCAGATGAGTTCCACGATCTGAGGTAGTTGGCCATGACAGTTGAGCAATATGAGCGTAGATTTTATGAGCTCAAACAATATGCAGGTATTGGGGATGATAAGTCCATGTTGGTGCAGCATTTTATCAGGGGCTTGAACACCTGGATTAGTGGAGGGGTTCGTGTGTTTGAACCTAAGACTATGGAGGTCGCCATGGAGAAAGCCCAGATCGTGGAAGAGAATCTAGCTATGGCACTTGGTGGACATACGGGAGTACGCATTGGTAGTGCACCATCTTCAGGATATGGTTCTCGAGGTGGTCACACTCAGGCATCAGGTTCCCATGCACCCTCAAAGGGTGGCCAAGAGCAGCAGCATTCGCAGTCTAAGCCAAAGAGTTCACATCATCAGCTTTCAGAAAATGAAAGACCGGTCTTGGCAGTGCAATAAGCGGAACTGTTTTGATCAGCCAGCTCAGAGTATGCAGTCCGCAGTGAGCAGAGGTAGCATCCAGTAGTCTAGTGCTTTCAGGGGTGATGGAGGTTTTGGTAGAGGCATCGGGTGTTCTCTTGTGGCCAGCAAGCCCATATTGCTAGACAGTGCCCGCAGAAGGGAGCATTAGGATTTAGACATCGTCCGGTGGCATCAGAGCTGATAGTTGGTGATGCAGGCAGGTCTCACTAAGTCTTTGCAATGGTAGATGACCGATAGGCAGAGCATTAGGGCACTGTGGTGGAGACTTCCGGTCGCATGCGAGGTATTGATTTTTCTATTTTATTTGACTCCGGTGCATCTGATTCATTTATATCTCCTTCTCTTGTGGAGTGTTGTGGCTTAGAGGTGATAAAATAGGCTAATAGGTGGCAGGTTGAGTTAGCTTCTGGGGCTAAGATAGTAGTTGAGTCCCTAGTTTCTGGGTGTGATTTGATGATTGGCTCTTTATCTACTTTTGTGGACCTTCGCATTCTACCCCTGGGTTCATATGACATAGTTTTTGGAATGGATTGGTTGGATGTGCACCAAGCAGTAATGGATTGCTGACATAAGTCTGTTAGATGTGTGGATAATTCTGGTGCAAAGGTTGTGGTGGTAGGAGTTCAGAGACCCATTTCCCTACGTATGATCTCCGCTATGCAACTCAAGAGATGCATGCGTCAGGAATGTCAGCTTTTTGTAGTGATGGTTAGTGATTTAGAGATGGAGGAGAGTCGAGAGGCATCTCTTGACAATCACCCACTCTTGAGGGAGTTTGCGGATGTTTTTCCTTCTGATATTCCAGGGATGCCACCTAGGTGTGACATCGATTTCAGGATTGATCTGGTTCCCCGTGCAGAGCCTATCTCACGAGCTCCATATAGGATGACCACTCAGGAGCTCAAAGAGCTTCGACTGTAGTTGGAGGAGCTATTAGCCAAAGGGTTCATTCGACCTAGTGTTTGTCCTTGGGGAGCACCTGTGATCTTTGTCAAAAAGAAGGATGGATCTCTACGACTATGTATCGATTATCGACAGCTCAATATAGTGACAGTGAGAAATAGGTAGCCCTTGCCTCGGATTGATGATTTGTTTGATCAGATCAAAGGAGCAAAGGTATTCTCTAAAATTGACCTTAAATCGAGTTATCACCAGTTGCAGATATTTGAGGCAGATATTCACAAAACAGCATTTCGTACCTGTTATGGACATTATGAGTTCACCGTGGTGCCATTCAAGTTGACGAATGCACCTTCAGTTTTCATGAGCTTGATGAATGGTGTCTTCTGTACTTATCTTGACCATTTTGTCCTTGTGTTTCTTAATGATATACTGATTTATTCAAGGACTATGGAGGAGCATGAGGTGCATTTGCGTCAGGTTTTGTAATGTCTGAGAGAAAATCAACTTTATGCCAATTTATCAAAATGTGAGTTCTTTCAGACAGAGGTCAAGTACTTGGGCCATGTCATTTCGGGAGAGGGTATTGCTGTGGATCCCTCAAAGATCCAAGCTATTATGGACTGGCCCGCTCCTACTAATGTTTCTGAGGTCCGTAGATTTATGGGGCTGGCAGGTTATTATCGTCGTTTTGTCATGGGGTTTTCAAGGATTGCCCATCCTATAACTTCTCTTCAGAGAAAAGGGAAGAAGTTTGTTTGGACAGAGCAGTGTCAAGTAGCTTTTTAGACTCTTAAGGAGCAGTTGACTAGTGCACCGATATTAGCAGTTCCTGATCCTGATAGGGACTTTGTTGTTTGCACCGATGCTTCCTTGGAGGGTTTGGGAGCAGTTCTGATGCAGGATGGTCGCGTGATTGCCTATGAGTCTCGCAAACTCAAGGATCACAAATTAAACTATCGTACCCATGACCTAGAATTAGTAGCAGTTGTGCATGCCTTGGTGAGATGGAGGTATTTTCTGTTAGGACATCAGTTTGAGCTACACAGTGATCATCGTAGTTTATAGTATATTTTCACACAGCCAAACTTGAATGTGAGATAGAGGCATTGGATGGAGTTCCTGTGTGAGTATGACTTCGAGGTCAGATATATTCAGGGCAAGGAGAATGTGGTAGCAGATGCTCTTAGTCATCGAAGGCACGAGATCTCAGCAGTTTCTCTTACAGTTGATTTGAGAGGCTAGATTCTCGCTGCTCTTTCGACGAACAGTTGGTGTCAGGAGGTGAGATCTGAGATTGAGTCTGGTAGACCTTTAGAGGGTAGATTCTCCGGTTACTCGTTTGAGTCAGATGGCCTTTTGCGACAATTGGGTTGTATCTATGTTCCTACTTCTGAGGGTCTTCGTACCCTAGTTTTGTCTGAGGCACATCGGGCACCCTACTCTGCTCATCTGGGTGTCAAGAAGATGTATGCAGATCTGCGTCAGCTGTACTTTTGGAGTGGCATGAAGCGGGATATTGCTGATTTTGTGTCGAGATGTCTTGAGTGTCAGAGGGTGAAGGCAGAGCATTAGCACCCTGCAGGTCTTTTGCAGCCTCATTTGATTCCAGAGTGGAAGTGGGATATCATTTCGATAGATTTCATTGTTGGTTTACCGATGTCATCTCGTCAACATGATGCTATTATGGTCACTGTGGATAGGTTGACAAAGGTAGCTCACTTCTCTCCTGTCCGTGCTTCTTACAATGCTTCTACGGTGGCCAGAGTATTCATGGAGGACATTGTCAGACTTCATGGGATTCCTCATAGAATCATCTCTGACAGGGATCCAGTGTTCACTTCCGCCCTTTGGACTTCCTTGCAGCATGCCTTGGGGACACAGCTGAACTTTAGTTCATCTTACCATCCTGAGACTGATGGTCAGACCGAGAGGGTTAATCAGGTTCTTGAGGATATGCTGAGGATGTATGTGATGGATCGGTAGAGTCGTTGGGAGGATTACCTATACTTGGTGGAGTTTGCCTATAATAATGGATATCATAGTTCTATCGGCATGTCTCCATTTCAGGCCTTGTATGGTCATCCTTGTAGGACCCCTTTGAGTTGGGATCGTCTGGAGGATAGAGTTCTTCTGGGTCCTGATATGCTTAGAGATATGGAGCAGCAGGTTGAGAGGATTAGAGAGCATTTGGTGGCAGCTCATGACAGACAGAAAAAGTATGCCGATGCTCATAGGATCAATCGCCAGTTTTCGGTTGGGGATCAGGTGTTCTTGCGTGTACAACCGCGAAAGAGTCCAATCCACTATGGAAAGGGTTCTAAGCTAGTGCTACGCTTTGTAGGACCTTTTGAGGTGTTGGAGAGGATCAGTTCGGTTGCTTATCACCTTGCTTTGTCACCTAGCCTTTCACGCATCCATGATGTGTTTCATGTTTCAGTACTTAGACCTTACTTTCCAGATATTTCTCATGTTCCTGATTGGACTGCCTTGCAGGTAGAGGACGGGCAGCTGGCTTTAGAGCCCGTAGGCATTCTTCAACACAGGAGACTTGCTCTTAGGGGTAGAGACGTGGAGCAGGTCAGGGTCCAGTGGGACCCTAATGATAAGACCTTTGCTACTTGGGAGGATGCCACCAGGATGAGGGAATTATATCCTCACTTATTTGCAGGCTTCCAGGAGTAAGCCTAGATCTAGGGGGGGGATGTAATGCCCCTCACCTTTTGGCTTGTGTTAGATGTTATTCTATTATTACTTTTGTCAGTTCTAGAACAGTTGATAGTTTTATTTCATAATTGCAGTTTCGAGACATTTGGATTAGTATGTATTAGTTTTATGTTCTCCTTAATCTTGATGGATTATGTTCGAGGGATGTATTGAGACATGTACTATGAGTTTTGATGATACTATGATTACTTTAGTTTTGATGAGATGGATATGCTTTGTGATGGTTAGAAAATATCATGTTTATGTTTCTGATTATAGTCTTGTGTTGGAGCGGGGACGGTGTAGTACTGCTCGGATCGAGCACCCTACTACACCGCGATTCTCTGTCTCAGTGTGTGTTATATATATGTGTACAGTTGATTATAGATAACCCATTGGTTTTCACACAGGTTACAGGTACCAGGCCTCGACTCCACCTGATTTAACAGGTCTGAGCGGGCCCTACACCATGGATAAGGTGATGGAGATAATATGAGGTCTTTACCGCTAGGTCAATTCCAGTCCTTGTCGTGGTCTTGTGTACTTGTCGTCACCATGGGTCCTTGCCTTAGCCGTGTGTTGTGACACGACATTGTCCCTTGGTTCTGGTGGTTAGTCGTTGCAAGTTGCAGAATGTAGTTACATTGTTATACTTGTTTATGCATCTTTTGTTCCCTTATGATCTTATAAAATTTGGTTTAGTCGTATGAATTGGTATATTGGGTTGAAAAGCCTTTTCATTGGCATGAATAGTATTGTAAGGTTTTAATGTCTATGTTTTTTTTGAAGTTGTTGAGAGGATTTAATATATATTTAACTTATTATTTATTTTGGGAATAATTTAAGTAATGTTGTAAACATGTATGCAAGTAATGAGTGCATAGTTGTGTTAAAATATTCCTTTTAGGTGACTAATTTAATGTTGGTTATTGCCAGGTATAATTAGAGATTTGAGAATCTCTATATTCGGAAAAAAATTTCAATTTTCTCTGTGGAGTGGGATTGTGCAGTTGTTGGGAGTTATTGGAATTTATTGGATTTCCTATTTTTGGTCTCGGGGAGTTGTCATGAAGGGGGGGTTTTTATGTCTGTAAAAATTTTGGTTCGAGGGGAGGAGGAGACTGGTTACAGAGGAATACTTGGAAAAGAAAGAGCGGGGGATTCTGGGAGAAGATTGGATTCTGGAGTGTTTTGGTACAGGTATGTCTTGCAAACTTATGCATCACCTTGTCTTTGATTCTCTGTAATATTGAGTTCTTGTTGAATTCTTAGATGATGACACGGGCATAGAATCAACCTGTTTGTCATCCTACTCTCCTTTGTGAAATTCTTGCTTTTGTGTTGGTTGATCAATGATTTTTGTCTGTAGATTAAATGGAACCCTTTCTCTTGCATTGATTTTTTTTCTTTTGGCCTCGAGTTGATCACTTCCTGTAACATGCTTGTAACGGGCCACATTAGAATCGAAAGGCTTGTGCAACTTCCATGATGAGCCATTCATGTCCTAAACCACTTCACCTATGGAGATGTTTCCTTCTAGCATAGTTTGACACCTGTGAAGCTTGTTAGAACATTTTTTCTGAACCACATTTGATCTGTGGTGTGCGATGGGAACTTGAGAATGTTGAAGCCTATAGCTCTATTTGTTGCTCATAGGAATATCTATAGTTTCACCCTGCACTTTTCATGATCTGGTCACGCCAGTATTAATTTGTTGTGTCAAGTGAATTAGTTTTAAATTAGATTACTCTCTGTAGGGTTAATATTTCAGAAAATGTATACCTTTCTACCTTAGTAGGCATCGAGTTGTATAGCAAAGCTGGGGTCGATGCCGCCAAAATCTTGTCTTGCTGCCCCATCTTATGAGTGAATCACATCAAATCTTTGAAACCTAAAAATGATGATTGTGGCCTACTTAATGCGAAATTGACCATTTCTGTTGCTATAATCAAAACCAGGTAAGTCTTTTCCTTCGTATGTGCCTTGTTGGATATTCATTTCTATCTTCAAGACCTCCGTGCATGCCGTCATCATTTAAGAATGAGGATGCTAACCTTGCGGTATCAATTGCACTCATGTGAATGCCACTTCAACCTCCCAGCGTTTCCATTGCCATTGCACTCATGTGAATGCCGCTTCAGCCTCTCAGCGTTTCCATTGGCATTGCACTCATTCGAATGTCGCATCAACCTTCCACCGAATCTATTGTTTTGCACCCAGCAATCAATGCATGATGCTTTCTGCTAAGCTATCTTCATGCCCTTTTTGTGGCGTTATCGTCGACCAACAGCTTCTTCTACCGTCTAAACAATCCTTTATTTTCTTTTCTCTTACCTTCAATTATCTCTCTGAATCATAATCGCCATCTTCGACTGGTAAGAAAGAATGGTTAAGGTTCTGTGCATAAAGTAATTGCCTTTCTATGATTCGAGGGATTCAACCATAATAGGAAGCTTCCGTTTAAAACTCTAGTAAACCTTTTAAGAACAATTTTCTTCTATTAATTAGTGTAGGTGACGATTTTCTCTCTAGAAGTAGTTAATGGAAAGATATCATTTTGCAGTTATCCTTATCATGTATCAAAATCAAATAGATTTCATACAGTGTCTTATTTGTAAATGTTGTTAGTAGAGAATATCTATCCAGTTGTATTTGACTGCACGTGAATATGTTCTAAAACCAATTTTTTTGCGGAAGGTTATATAGTGAACTAAAGTAGTTTCGTTTGGAAGAAAATATGATTTGGTTTAATTCATTTATTTGTCATAGTTGATGTGCTATCTTGGCTTAGTATAGATTCTGTGTTGAGAATTATGTGGGCTCTATGAGCATCATGTTATAACTGTATTTTGCTATCAGGTTAGGCTATAGAACTTGAGTTAGATGTTAATACTAGATGGAGTGAAGCAATAGTTATAGTCTCCTTCATTTGACATCAGAGGATATCATATATTTCTAGATTAGATCAAGACTTTCAAGTAGGAATATGACCATTTTACCTTGAGATAGCTAGTCATCATGCAGAAAGGCATATCCTTAACATATGGCTATATAGACAAATTATGCTTTCTCTATGAAGAAGAATTCATTATCTTGATTTATTTATTTATTTTAGATGATTCTATCTTAACAAAAATTTCATTAGAGAATTAGATTCCTTGTCATCGTTTGGTAAGGGTATAGGTTAGTAGAGAATGATTTGTAGTAATAAGATCAAGTATGAAATGGTTTTATTAGATCATGAATGGATTGAAGGTCAAAATAAGAGTACTTGTGTGGTTAAATTATGTAGTGATAGAGATTGTAGTAGTTATTGATATTATGCTTCTAGCCTCGAGATATCAATTTTGTGCTAAGTTGTGTATTAAGTACCTTGTTGAATATTTTCATTGCTTGTCATGTGGTTTGTTCTCTCCAATATTTTGTTGTCCCCAAAACGAAGTAAGATAGTGATACCTTTGGCTCATTTGCATACGTGTCGGTGTTGAGTCTGGGTTTGTGTTGTTGTCCTAATAGTCCTATGGAATGCATATGAGTCCCTTAGGAGGCATAATTTGGCATGTGACAGAAGGGTTAGTTGATGTGGTTGTCTTGATCGTTTGTGTAATTTCAGGGATTTGCCACCTTGGAAGCTAGGATGGTCTCATGGCAAGGTCATCTTGTGTTATGTTTTTCTCAGTCGCTTGATCCTTGATCATTTCCAAGTATGATCGTGGTGGTTGTAACATTATTTCCACATCGGAAAGGATACCGTGGTGACCCAGTAAGAACTTCCTTATTGACTCCAGAGGCTTCACCGTTAGTCTTGTGCTTGTGTCAGTGGTTTCTAGATGGTGACGTTTTAACCTTTTTCTTGAAGGGAATCAAGGGCTTATTGTTGAGGCCAAATGAATGACTTTTACATTGGTATGGTATCTTGTTGAGTCCTCTATTCTAGCATGAGGTGGTTTGACTGATGGGTCAGAGAACACTAAGGGAGTGGCTTCCATGGTTGGGCTGACACCTAGTGAGGGGTCGCCTGGGTAACCCCATGGAAGTTGTAAACAAGTGGAAACCTAATAATGTACCTAGGAGGGTTGGGTAGTGATACACTTAACAAGATAAATAATGTGACCTCACCCACACCTTGAGTGCTCTCATAGGCCAAGGGTGGGTTGAGAAGGCCTGGTTGGCAAGGCTGACCTCCTCGTCTTCATGAGAGGACAGTTCGGTTCCGCATGTGTCACCCTATGGTGCCGGCACCTAGAGAGAGGTTGCCAGGGTAACCATAGATGGGGGCCAGCTTCTGGTGAGAGATAGCCTGGGTAACCCATGCTAGGGCCATGCGATGACACTCTCCTTATGCAACTCAGTTATATTCTTCTTTCTTTGTTGGTACCTCTAGAGTGTGGTCATGTTTTTCATGATTGATCTGGTCTGATGTTAGTGATCCATCTGGTTGGGTATTGTCAGTTCTGTGTAGTCTTTCATCATGTATGTCTTCACAGAGTCTAGTATTGGTATTTGTGTTCTTGTCTGCAGTCTTGACCTTGTGGTAATCCTCTTATTATCTCCTAGCTCGGTGGGGTGGACCTCAGGGTTCCACATGGTTGGGAGGTAGAGCTATCCATTGGTGTTCTAGAGATTCAGTTGCGTCGTGTGTGGAGATGTTCTAGTTTTAGATGGTTCCCTTTCTGCAACAAGTATTGTATATCTTCTATGTACTATTTTGTAAATCGACGAGATTGATCTTGTAATCTTGCAACCTTGTAATTTTGGAATCTTGTACTCTTGTTACCTGGTACTCTTGTAATCTTGTATCTTGGCACTGCGACTATGTAATCATGCTTAATGATGTTGTAAAAGATATTGGGGTAGTTCTCTCTGCAGATTGATGATTTCTCTCTTATGGTTTTATTTACTACAGTTATGCTGCCCTAGAGTGGTTAGAAGTGTACCTTGTCTTTTCATTGTGTTTCTAATATCCTTGGATCCTGCATTGTACTTTATTGCTCTTTTAAAAAACAAAAAAATAGTTATGTTTTCCGCTCTAGTTTACTAACACTCTAGGGTTGCACGACAGGCATTACATTGGTACTCTTGTAATCTTGTATCTTGGCACTATGACTATGTAATCAAGCTTAATGATGTTGTAAAAGATATTGGGGTAGTTCTCTCTGCAGATTGATGATTTCTCTCTTATGGTTTTATTTAATGCAGTTATGCTGCCCTAGAGTGGTTAGAAGTGTACCTTGTCTTTTCATTGTGTTTCTAATATCCTTGGATCCTGCATTGTACTTTATTGCTCTTTTAAAAAAAAAATAGTTTTGTTTTCTGCTCTAGTTTACTAACACTCTAGGGTTGCACGACGGGCATTACATAGATAAACATCAACACATTGAACACCAAGATTTTGACGTGGAAAACCTGGTTAAGGGAAAAACCACGGGGTGATTAACCCTAGGATTATTCTCTGTTAGAAGAATAAGAAAAAAAATGGCACATGCCAATTAGGGCTCACTACCCGAGCACACTGCTCACAAAGAGGCACACTGCCTACAAGAGACACACTGCGTACAAAGTGATAAGAATCACAAACTTGAACTGGTGATTGACATCTTTACCATGTCTGGATTAGTTCCATTTAAGCCTGAAATACTTCTGTTCTGCCCTTCACTTTTTACCATGCCACTGTCTTCCGGTCCTCCACACACACACTTTGAAATGAACTCACAAACCTTTATTTATACAAGACATCGACTTAGGAACAATCATCTAAGTCAGAAATCAACCATAAGGACATCTGCAAGATGATTAACACATCCGGTCGGCCATCACAAGAACATTCACAAGATGAACAACTCATCCGGTCGGCTAGTTAGAGCAAGAACTTCATCCGGAAGAATATCTTCAATTCCAAGCTCTATCATCAATGCGGACCAACAACATAACCTCAACATGATCCAAGAGCCTTTACAAGCTTTCCTGATTAACCAGGTACATCTGCACTTCATCTACTCACTGGAATCTCTTCTCCTCTTCATCTGGAACTTCAAGAACACAGTCTGTCGCCACTATCATACTGAAGAAGGTGCTTCCGGACATCCAAACTTTGTAAAAACCAAGATGACACATCATAAGGACATCCTAAACACTCCTTCCAATCCACAAAGACTCACAATGCTCCTCTGGATCTCACTGGACCTTTTTGTAACACTCTGTCACTCCGGAGCAGCTCCCAGAACTGGTTCTACTATGCCGATCACAACTTTTTCAAATCTTCATGCGGACCTCTGAAATCTTGATTGGATCATCTCAAGACTTATATCTACAAACCCTTTAATCCGCATCCTCTGATTCTTAACCTATTGAGTTCATTTGCCTTTTTCCTATCACTGTTCTTCACTGTTCCTGATTGAGACTACTTTTCTTAATATCCTTAACACACAGCTCATCCAAATCTTCTTATTAATGCAATATGAGTATGTTGACATCAATGACAACACTGGTTAACCTCATACTTGCAACACACTCAAGATGGTCCAAAAGTTGAACCCAAAAAATAAAACTCTTATTGGACAAATCCCAGAAGTAGACCATTGTTAAGCTTTGAAAATAAAAATAATTAACCAATGCCTTTCAACACTCACATAACGAGCATAGAAGCACACCACAAGTGAATTGTCAAACAATTAACCTTTATCCAATTACCTTTATATTGATGATGGCATCCCAAATGCAGGAGTAGTGGGTGATAAAGGAGTACTAGATGAGAATGTTGTAGCTGGTGTGGAAAACGCAGGAGTGCCGGCGCTGCCTCCAAACCCCTCAACATTATTTCTCAACAACTAAGGAGAAAACAAAATGGAAAAAACATGAATGTAATAGTGACAGACTAGTAATGCATGCAGAAAAAAATAGAAACATAGAATGAAGCTCTGGAAAACAGAATTTTCTTTGAGTTTTGTTTAATGGGGATTATATGTAATAAGTATTGCATAGTTTTTAGTCTTTATTATTATAAAATTCTCTATTTAATCTATAACAATGGTTTCCCACAAATCCATCAGTATTATATGCGAAGTTCTCCGTGTTCGAACCTCGCTTCTCTATATTCACTCAACTCAGATTGTGGCTTCTTAAACTTGTCAAACTAGACCAAATGAAATTATTAATATAATATAAGGTTGCCTATTCAGTGCAAGGACTGAGTTAGAATTTCATTTAATGAAATTACTTTGAAGCCAACCCTTCATTGGTGCCTCCACAACCTACAATAATGTGAAGGGCTCCACCCACATCAGCGTTCTTGTTATACACTCAACTTTGAGGTAAACATAGAAGAAAGGAAGGAAAGTCACCTCAAATCAACATATTTTTAAACTAACTGCAACTTGAAACTATAAATTACATAAAAATCATTATACAAAATGGTCATATCATGGAGGATTCACGCAAACCCTAGAACATTGCCAAAAAAATAGCAAACTATAAATTGTTTCCTTATAATATATTAATATTTACATCTAAAATATATTATTTATAGTATGTGTGAAATATATTAATTATAGTATGTGTTTTAGTTGTAATTATAGTTGTGTTTTTGTTTTGATTTTTTAATTCATTAGGTAAACTTCAAATTTACTTTTTTGTCAAACGAACAAAATAGTTATTATTTATAGTTATAATATTAATAATAATATTAATTATATTATTAATATTTATTATAACACTTGATATATTATCTTAATTGATATTATAGTATTATAATAACCATTGAATAATAATAATAATAATAATTATTATTATTATTATTATTAAGAATTATATTATTTTATTTAATACAAATCAAACTATCATATTAATATGAAAATAATAATATAATATTAAACAATATAATAATAATAATAATAATAATAATAATAATATTATTATTATTATTAAAAAAATGTTAGTAATTTTTATATTTTTATGCATAAAAGAATAAAATAATTATAGAATGGTGACAAATAAATTATATCATTATAAATTATAATATACACAATAATATTATAATAATAATATAATATATTAATTTGTTACTAATTTTTAATATTTAGAAAACATAAGAGAATAAAATAATAATATTTCATTAGGTAAACTTTAAATTTATTTTTTTTTCAAACCAACAAAATTCTTTTTATTTATAGTTATAATATTAATAATAATATTAATTATATTATTAATATTTATTATAACACTTGATATATTATCTTAATTGATATTATAGTATTATAATAACCATCCAAATATATTATTATTATTATTATTATTATTATTAAGAATTATATTGTTTTATTGAATACAAGTTAAACTATCATATCAATATGAAATTATTATTATTATATCATTATTATTCTTATTATTATTATTAAGAATTATATTGTTTTATTCGATACAAATTAAACTATTATTATTAATATGAAAATAACATTATAATATTACATAATATAATAATAATAATAATCATCATCATCATAATAATAATATTAATTAAAAAAATTGTTAGTAATTTTTATATTTTTATACATAAAAGAATAAAATAACTATAGATTATAAATTATAATATAAATATTACAATAATAATAATAATAATAATAATAATAATAATAATAATAATAATAATAATAATAATAAAATATGGTGATATGGAATTTGTGATGCCTTCTGCTCCTTTAGACCTTCCTGCGCAGGGTGTGCCTAATCCTTCTTTTGTTGGAAGGATCTCTACCAAAAATCATCACCGACAGAAAGATTTAAAACCTCCAGAGCATAGGATTGGGTAGTATGGTCTGCCCAGCACCGATTCAGGTGATCGTGACTTGGTGAAGGAGCTCTCAAACCCTAGTGTGCAAGGCACTTTAGATCCGCCCCCGTAATCTGCAAGCAACCTATAGTTGAACTTGAAGGTAACATTAGGTTTTAAGGACTCTCATTGTGTTCCTGCTATAGAGAATTCTCCTCATAAGTTTGGGCACCAGAGGCCTCCTTTTCCTATTCTCCAAGCAGCTTCTATTTGAGAGATCCGTATGGACAACTTTATCAATGATAGAGAGGAGTACCTTTAAGATCATGCACTAATTTGTGGGCTTTTGCAAACTTGGCCAAATCTGTGATCTCTGCACACCTGGATAAGCGATAACTGGAAAGAATATTTGGAGGAAATTAGCATCTACCCATGTGCGAAAGGGATTTTCATTCTGGTGTTTGAGTCTTTAAATGACAAGAAATTCATTCTCAACACAGGACCCTAGTTTTTTCAAGGTGATGTCCTTTGTACCAAGCCTTGGTTCCCTTCCTTTGACCCATGATCTGAGACCTTCTCATCCACATTTCTATGGGTGCGATTACCTTATCTCCCCTTACCATTCTAGGAGATTGATTGCTTGAAGGCCATTACCAATGGTTTGGGAAAATACCATAGCATTTCAAAAGAAACAATCAACTACGAAAGCTCCACATGTGCTCGCCTGTGCATTGAAATGGATCTCTCCAAAGGGCTTCCTATAGAGGTTTCTTTGAAGGTTGGAAATAGAAATTGGAGACAAATTGTAGATTATGAAAAAATAGACTTCAGATAGAGGAAATGTTTGTCTACAGATCATTCAACTTCTCAATGTAGGAAGAAGTTCACTCATGAGAGAGCTAATTCTTCAATCAATTAGCACACATGGTGGGTGGGGGTGGAATCACAACATTATGGCATTCCTCCCAGAACTAAAAATCGTTCAGCTTCCACACATGAACCTCATGAAGCTGAATCTAAGTCTTGTGCGCCATCTTCATTAGATCTTTTTCATAGGATCATGAAGGAATGTTGTACGAATACAGGTAGTTTTGAAGGCTCTTTGATCTCAATGAAGAATCCAACCACCTAGCCTAAAAATATTGAGATCTCTCCAGTAACCCTTGAAGATCCAGAGGTCTTACATAGCGATGCAATCTCAGAAATCAACCATGAGCTAGAATCCCCAGCCAGAGAAGAAAAGGAATGGACAGAAGTGAAACAGAGGAAATCTATGCCATCAAAACCAAAGCCTCAAATGGTTTTAGGATCAGAAAAAAGAGTAAATACTCTAAGCATGCTCTTCTAGGAAAGGGAAAATAGTGGACAAATAGAACACATCCTTGTTTGGGGGCCTTCTAGATCACAACAGATGTCCTTATGGTTGCAAAGTTTGTGTCTTGTAGAATAGGGTTTATTTGACAACACATCTTTTGTGGTGCCCCCTCGTCATTGGCTTGTGATAGTGGTAGTTCTGCATTGCTCTCTATCAGTCGGAGATAGTTGTTAGTCGTTCATTGCATTGATACAGTTCTGAGACATTTGATTAGTAGGTTATGATTTATGTTTATTTTGATCTGAATGAACTATGTTTGACTGATATAATTAGACATGTGTTATGAGTTTATGATGGCACTACTATTATTCCAGTTATGATGCAAATTAATATTATCATGTGTCATTTGGTTTGTTGGTATTCGAATTCAGATAAAAGTTGTTATGATATTGTTTCAAGAGTAGAGACGGTGTAGTATTACTCGCTCCGAGTACCCTACTACTCCGTGATTCTTTGACTCTCTGTGTGTAGACATATATGTACTTGATTATATACAACCAAGTGTTTAAATGCAGGCTGCAGGTACCAGACCTCGACTCCACCTGATATAGCAGGTTTGAGCAGATTCTTGCACCAATGGGTATCAGTGATGGGAGATAACGCGAGGTCTATTCCACTAGGTTGGTCCTTGTCTTCTGTTGTGGTCTCGAGTTGGGTTGTGATGCTTGGTCCTTGCCTACTAGGTTTGGTAATCTCATGTTATGGTGTATAGTCGAGTTCTGTTATTGTGCTCATGTGTGGTTGGAAAATACTTTAATGATTTATTATAATGCTCCTATTATGTTTATTGGATAATATTTGGTTGGCTTAGAACTTGGATTGTTATCTTGGTTAAATTTTAAAATAGACTAGAGTTAATTATGTGTTGTCCAAGAGCATTGATGTCGTAAATTTGGAGTTATGGGTTATTAATTTATAATTGGTGCATAATAGGTTGGATAGGCAAAATTAATTCCATGTGTTGTCAATTTGGAAATTAGAAGATTTGGGATCTCTATTTATAGCAAACTTTTAATTTTCTCAGAGGTGTGGGTTGTCAGGTAACGGATGCATGTCTACATTTATTTTATGAGTTGAATCATTTTTAAATGGAGAGGATTTGGAAAAAAGGGGAGACAAGATTTAGGGGGATTTGGAGAGAACAAGGGAAAAAAATAGAAAGAATGGAAGAGGACTCGTAGCACAGTGAGCACAAAGAGGTATATCATTTTCCAGAAAATAGAAAAATTTGGGGGGAAATGGGTTTGGGAGGAAGCATCATTCGAACCTAGCTTCCATCTCCAGCTAGTCAAGTGTTTGAAACTAAGTTCCTTTGCTCTGCATCTTGTTTTAGTTTTAATTTGTGAGTTAGTTAATTGCATTTGCCTGAAAACTTCAATGGCTCCTCAATAAATATATTCTTTGCAATGTCTCTTTTTCCTCTTTTCGCATGCATGTATGTCTGGACAGTTGCAGCCACATCTATCCAGTATGCTTTGGACGATGCCATACTCTATCCCTTACACTTGATGGATGTCTAATTCCTATTCCAAAACACCCATTTTGGATCGCAGTTTAATTGTCTCTTCAATGTTCCCTTGATTTAAGTTAGATTCACTTCATTTCAATAGAAGTCTTTCCAAATCAAGAATAAAAGCTGTGCAGAATCGGGTTTACACCTGCCTGTCACATTTGATTAAAGGAATCTAAAGCCTTTGCAATGAGTCCATTTTGTGCATACCCTACAATCTTTGAAACCATGAGATGACATCTTCTTGTGGCATATGTCTAACAATTTACTTACCTTCCAAATGAATTGCTAGTTTTCTCAGCAAATCCACTATGTGCATATTCTACATTGAATGAAATATATGAAATCATGTGCCATTGTATGGCCTTAACCTAGCTACATCAACGGCCTTCTTAATTTGTCTATCTTTCTTCAATCACCTTACTTCATACCTTATCACTCCTTCCCCACGTCTGCATAGATGTTAGAGAGAAGAACATAAGTTCTACTGTAGTGTTTAGAACCCACATAAAAGGCAGCATAGATACATGTACCCCTAAGCCTTTGTTCATACAAGTTTACTTGGCGTCTTTTTTATTAAGTTGGAGAGTGCTCAAGAAAGAATGCTTCAACCGTAACTCCTAAACCTTTTTGAATTTGGGAAAACTGCCCACGTTACTACTCAATATGGGCCATTTTGCACAAAACCCATGTCCCAAAATTTTGAGATACATCTTCATTTGCGTGTAAATTGAGACAGAATTTGACTACCTGGAAAATACTAAAAAATATGGGTTTGACTGTATCTTTTACTAAATGGTGGACCTTCTCATGTGCAAACTGGGTAATTTAATTCTACTGAGATTATATTGGAGCACTTCACTCTCCACCGTCGTGGTCAATCAACCTTAGGAGTTCATCAATACTTGTTGTATGCCATTCAACCCTAGCAAAACAGCCTCACTGAGGCATTTTGACTTCTTTATCCATCCTTTCTTTTGAATCAGCATCAATTCTTTTAACCCTTGTGCCTTATTAATGCTTGTGCACCATACCAGATTTATTCTTCCTTTTTGCTTACCATTTGGTTTAACCTGTAAGTTTATTCTGGTTGGATATGCATTTAGTGCCTCCAACAAACCTATGTATCAGAAACTTTTGGTTCTTCTCTTATTCCTAAGATACTAGATGCTAACCATGTTTTTATAAACCTGCCATAACAAGGATTACTAATCTGTAGTTTTTGGTGTCTTTCTATGTATACACTTAGAGAGGATGCAATTTTAGAGTTAGCGAATCTCCCTTAATGTATGGTAAGTAGTGCAATAATGTTGGATCGATGGGACTTAACTAAAATTATCAGCTTATATGAAATTATGGATACTCATTTATCATATCTGTTTTGCATTAAGTGACTTTGAGGATACTAATTATCCATAACACATTGTTTAAAGTTAGTAAGTGCTCTATATTTGATGATAGATAGTAGAGTGAAAGTATAGATAATGTTACTTAAATCGTACGACTAGGTTATCAAGTAATATTTTGTTTAGTTTAGAAAGTTTGGCATTATTACTATTTGGGTAAATGATAGAACTTGACCATAGAATGATTTCTTTTAAAATCAATAGTCTTTTTCAATAGTAACTTATGCAATTAAAGATATTTATCATGAATGTGTTCATCAGAAATTGTAGATTGGAAGATGCTTGATGGAAAAGTTGTGATATTGGAAAAGTATATATTACAGTTGTTTGATTATGATTGTAGTTGGTTTGACATTAAAGAAGGATTTTTATTATTGTAAATAAGTACTTATAGATGTTTTAATTAGAAATGGTAAGTTACACTATTTAGGTATTATAATGATTTGATATTGGAATGTGTTAGTTAGTAGTCTAGACTTATGGCGATATATATGAAAGTATATAGCGTTGTCATGGTAGATAGTGTATGTCGAAAGAAACTTATGCTAGTAAAACACATATTATGCTATAATTGTTTTAGAATGTATTGATTGGTAAGGGGCTAGAGAGTAAACCTTGCTTAGAGGAAATTATTAGCATATTTTTATGTGATTTGTATTGAAAGGATTTTTGGGTAAGATGTTAGTAGGGAACTTTGGCTTATAGGATTAGATAGGTTTATTATGTTTGATTTGATTTTTCTGCACCCCTTATGGAAAGGGTATACATTTAGTCAATTTTGGATCTTTATTTTATCAGGAGCTGCCCCTCTTGGTAGTACTTACCAAAAAAAATATTAATAATAAAATATAATATATTAAATTGTTACAAATTCTTAATATTTAGCAAACATAAGAGAATAAAATAATAATATTATAATATCAATTAAGATAACATATGAAGAAGTGTTAATAATGGATATTAATAATATTATTAATAGTATTATTAATATTATAACTATAAATAATAACTATTTTGTACCTGTGGCAAAAAGTAATTTTGAAATTTAGTTAATGAAGTAAAAAATTAAATTCTAAAAAATTGATGATTTTTCACTCTCCGAATTATTGCCATCCGTTTAGGTATGACTTAACTTGTGGGAGCTAAGATTAGTGTTCATAATTTATTCATAGGTGTTTGTTGTACTCTCTAAAGACATCATTTTTTTAGCCAATCACAATAGAGATAAATCATTTTTCAATGATTTTTTGATAAAATTTTATCATCTTCACATAGGAAAAGTTCAAATTTATACCAAATTTTCCCGAAAAGAAAAATAATCCTATGTCTTGATTGGTTTACTGTTAATAGATTAATAACTAGATAAGCCTCATTGGATGCAAGGTACTAATAATAATAAATCTGTAAGTGTACTACTAATAATAAATCTAATACAAAGTAATAAAAAATGAAAAAAATTCCATAAAATAGGGAATGATGGAGAGAATATAGGGGGGAGTGGAGGAGACATTTAAGGAAGATGGAAAATAAGACCCTCAATCAATTAGCCAATAGAATTGTATCTCCTAAATCCAAATCAAATTGTAGATAAAAAATTATTTAATATTTTTGTTTAAAAAATTTAAATTTTAGCAAAATTTAATACAAACTTATATAAGAAAAAATGCTCTTGATTAGCTTGTTTAACAAAAATAATTACAAGTTAAAAGAGTTTTGAACACAATAGTATGTGCATACTAATAAAATAATAAAATTTACAAAATTAATTTAATGACTAGTTATTTGATTTTGATCACAAAATTGAAACTAATTTTTTTATTGCTATTTAAAATATCAATATTAACCTCCCAATAATGGGATAGTTCATTAAACTGCTATTGTGGAGAAAGGTGGCAGGCTATCCATTGGCATGTGTGATTTGATTGGTGGCAGAAATGTAGTTACTTCATGAGAAGATGTGGTTTAGAAGGCAACATGCCTTTTTTATCCTAGAGAATTCCCATTTTTAACACCTCCTTTTGGTTTTGTTTGCAATGATGCAGGTTGCTTCAATGGAGGGTAGTTTGGCAGAGGGCTCGAGTGCGTATAAGAAAGGAAAGAGGTCGTCTGCTCCCCATCGAAGGAAAATCCTTTGATCTGGATCAAGCAGATCAGTGGGTAGTCGCAGAAAGAGGAAATATATGCCTCAAAGGAGACTGAAGAAGATTCTAGTTGAGGAAGACATGGTGGGATTTGTTAAGGATATAGAGAGTAAGATTAGAAATCCCATCTTGTAGGAATGGCTTTACAGGCTATTGAAGGTTACAAAGGAAGTGGATGACTAGGATGGTGTGAACATGAGGGAAACCATGGTACACTTGCTCTTGGACCCCGTCACTTCTAAAGGGAGATAGAACATCTTTGGAGTAGCTCAGTCCTTGGCGGTGGTAACCATGCTTTTAGTAGTAGCTGCTTTGGTTCTAACACATGAGGATTTAATTGAGTCCTCCCAGCAAATGGCAGAGAATCATGAGTTGACGGTGAGACACTTGCATGGCATCCTTTAAAATGTGATGGATACAAGGAGGATGGTTGAGGGGTTGATAGAGAAGTTGGAGGTTCCTATTCTTGAGTAGGCTCAATCACTATATACCTATGTGTACGATGATTAAGGAATAGTTGATTTGACTGGGGGCAAAGATAAGTAGGTCAGTGTCAATTGTAAATAGTTTCTGTTAGTATGTTTCCTACTTTCTATTTATGACTGTGGACTTTATTGGAGAGAGGGTCATTGTAATTTGCCCCTCCTCTAGACTTAGTTTGAAGTTGTAAACAGTTGTTGTTCAGATACTTTTTACTTGTGTACTGATTTAAAAATTGGTGGGCTTGGCCCTATTTTTGATGGGTCCCTAGTCCCTAACCAGGGTATATATATCAAAAAAAATATTAATATTAAAATTAATATACATATTAATAATAAATAAAAATTAAATAATCACATTAATATTAATATAGAGATTATATTAAATTAAATAAACGTAAACATAAATACATTATAATGATAATTCTATTTATTTGTATAATCAATAATTTAATATAAATATTATTAATTATATTATTCTATTGATATTTAAAATAAGATTTTTATTTTTCTGGTAGGTAAGCTACTACCTAGGGGGCAATTCCTTTTTATATTAATTTTAACAATAATACAATATTACAAAAAGCTTTTACAATCCTCTACAATATAAGTGTTTCAAAACCTAAGTTTTCACTTCTACCTGGACATGTCATTCAAACTTCCTACTAACCTAGACTAAAATATTACCCACATACATCCATTTATATCATCAATTATAACAGGGTATTGCAATATCAACTATATAACAAAAACAAAAATCTGCAACAACCATCATTTCCATCCAAGCATCTGAGTCCTCCTAGTACTAGTGATCAAGAAAGTCCTGCATCCATTCAAACCCTTCTATCTTTCCTATTAGTTTCTTCAAAAAAAAACTTGCTCCTATTACAGCCTTGCGCTTCCTTCCCTACTCTACACTAGCTCTCGAAACCTTGACAAAAGAATGCCATTCAATGTTGTCTCTAGCTTCCTTAATCCTATGAAAATTTATTGGTAATGGAATCCCTACACCCGGTCTTGCCACTACCAACACTTCCTCCAATCTCACTCCCCAATCCTTAGACATGAATTCACTACCCATGTCTACAAAGTCTTCCTTTCTTTCCCCAATATATAACAAGGCTCTGACAAACATGGCCACCAAGTCAGAATTCACCCTATACCTATTTGCATCCTTCATGTATTCATCTCCCAAAATACACTCTATGACAAATAAAACTATACCACTCTTCAGCCTGAACATTTTCATCATTTTTTGTTCAAAGATACCTCCATAGAACACCATTTGCCTTTTAACTCCCTTCAAGGTAAGTGCAAAAAGATGGGGGGCCAAAAAGTGGCCAAAATAATTTGAAGAAAAATAAAGGCATAACGCGAGCGCGTTATAACGTGCTCGCGTTATGGCTTGGTAATGACAAGCCACAGGCTCGTCATTACCGAGCCATAACGCGAGCGCGTTATAATGCGCTCGCGTTATGTGCTTCTATAAATTAAAAAAAAAAGCAACTCAATCTCATTTCTCCCATTTTCTCCTCTACCCGCGGCCTCCAAACCCTCAAAAACGCGCTCGCGTTCTGCAAAACGCCAATCAACGCAAAAATCTTGTCAATTCATCGCCAAAATGCCGCCGCGACGTCAAGCACGCCAAAGAGGTGAGTTATCTTTGTTTTTTTGTTTGAATTTCTTTCTATATAGGTAGGTTTTTGTTGATTTTTAATGTATATTTCGTTAATTGTCAGGAAATGTTAATGCACTTCCTCCTCCTCCTCCTCCTCCTCAAAATCCATAAAATCCTGAGGAGGAAATACCTGGAGAACAACAACCTCCTCCATTCATTCCTCAACATGCCCCTGGAACACAAGATAATATAATAGGGCAAATTGAAAACAACAAAAAACAAATTGAAGATATAATTGCAAGGTTGAAAGATCCTTCCACTTCAACCTTGCATAGGTCCACGCTTGCCGAATCTCTTGAGTCTATGTTAACAAATGTAAATTCAATTAGCAAGCAAATAACTAGTTGGACCGATAAAAAGAGAGAGTTTAGAGATTACTATGCAGATAAATTATCATACCAAGATGTCAAAAAATTACAAATTACAAAAGTAGACTTGTGTTCAATTTTCACAAACCCACAAACAAATCAACCTCCACCCATTACATGCAAGAGGTTCCCTATCCATTGGTGCAACAACCAAGCGATAAGGGACAATTTTGGGCAGAGGTGGTGGATGGTTTTTGACCATCCTCCATGCAATAACAATGAGGTCCCGCAATACTTTTGGAGGAAACTCTACTCCGAGTTTGTCCTCAATAAAGTGCCAAACTATTTTGATATGCAGGACTTCCAGGGTAGAGGTGGGGGCTCAGCACAGGATAGACCAAGGGCACGTCTTGACCCACAGCGGGTAGTGAGATGAGTAATCAGCAGACCAGCCCACGAGCATGTTTCTATCCCTTCCATTGTGAAGGAGAGTGTTGAGGTCGATACACTGAGGTCGATTAGTGCCTTGACCCAGAGCATCATAGAGCATGCCGATCCTGCAACACAGAGTGGGTTGGGAGATAGTGCGAGGAGTAGGGTCCCACCGCATACTTGCCAGGCTTGCGGGTCAGCCTATGGTTATGACCCCATGGACAGTCAGGACGCAGGTGCACAGGCTACATCTGCAGCTGAGCAGATGGCGATGACAGATACCCTCCTGAGTGAGACTTTCGGCCTTGATACTCAGGTAAATATTAGCAAGTTTATTGAATTTAATTTATTAAATTTTATTTTTGAAATACAAGATTAACTAATTTAAATTGATGATTTTAATGAAATTTCAGGGTCATAGCGTCGATGCAGTTTTCAGTGGTTCTCCACCTATATTTTTCACTAGATCATCTACTGTCGAGGTATGTAACTAGTAAACAATTATAAATATTACATGTGAATAGCATCGTTATATGAATGGTATTCTAATTTCTGATTTTGGATGTTGAATAGGTTAACATTGTAGATTTCATGGAAACACCTGCCAGCGGTGGTGGACTTCAAAGCTTTATGGAGGTAATAAAATAAATAGTTTAATGAATGAATTGTACTTACTAAATTTTTGTATGTGATTTGTGTGTTTTATTGTGTGTACTTCCATGTTTAGATGAGCGTGTGTGTATGTTAGAAGCCATGATTTGCATCACTATTATAGTTTTCGTAATTGAATAATGTTGTTTTATTTCCAGATGATGCAGGCTGCGGATACACCTCCCCATGTTCATAGGGCAATGGAGCAGGGTGTGGCCTCTGCGATTCATAGCTCTATGGCATTGACAAGGGTATGAGGCAGATTAGTAAATTTCAATTTACATTCATTGTTATAGTTGTCTATTTTTGAAAAATCAAAAGATTATTGATTTGAAGTTTAATTTCTATCTGGATGGTTTCTATAGGACATGACATCACCAGGGCCTTTTCCTACTACTGAGGCAAGCGAGAAGACAGATTATATGTTAGCCGTAAGTGATTATTTTGTTAAATGTTTCATTTTTTTATAACATGTAATTTCTATATATTAATATCTATACTTTTTTTCGTAATAGGTAAAGGTGCAGGAAGAACTAAATAGGAGGAGTAGCCCTTGGGTTCGTAGTAGACCACCCACATGCATGTCTCCATCCCCTAGAAGATCAAAGGCTGCTCGTGATTTATTCTCTTCACCAGCTAGAGGGGAATGACTTTTTATTGTGTTCCTCTGTTGTATGCCTATATGGCATTTGTGGACATATATTTTGTATTGTACATAGTTGACATTATATGCCTATATGGCATTCTTGTAAGCCTATATGGCTATTTTGTATATATGTTATACTTATATCGACAAATATTGATGTATGCGTATATGGATATTTGGTTAATACAAATCTTTTTTATTGATGGCATCCATACTTGCATTATAAATCCACTTTTGAATGGATATTTGTAGATGGCTACTTCAAATATTTAAAGTCTGATTGTATTACATAGGATGTTTGCATTTTCTTTGATAGGCTTGATAGGCCATGGATTACATGATGGTGTTTGATGGAAAAGTATGGTACTAGAAGACTCTAGTTCATTCTTAATAGGCTTGTGATTGATAATATCTTTGCATGATTGCACTTGATCTTGGATCATGGGCATGTTGTTAGGATTTTGATTGCATTGTGATGTTTGATGGATAGGCATGGTGTAAGTGTAAGATACCCAACTAGTTCTACGAAAAATTTTCCTTACTTAAACACTTTTACTTGCTAACAATTCATCAACTACTTCAATAACATAAAGATATACATCAAGATAACTATTTGAATGAAACAACATTAGAGTTGGGTACTTGTCTTGTTACTTGATTCAATCAACTTGCAATGTCTTATTACATGGAAAATGCTTTCAATAGCATGAAGTACAACTCATTCAATGGAAATACAAGGACAGGCCTTGAAGCCTTGATGTTACAATGTCTTCCTTACTTGAGCAACATTTGAAGATTTGGAATGTTCAACTCATCACCTCACAAGGTAGGCACATATTTGAAGGATTTACAGGTTTTTCTGACTTGAGCGCCAAGTTGAGGTGACCTCCTCCTGAAGTTGTGCCTTGTCAACATTAGGTGCCAATTAGAGTTTATGGATGCTCTGGATTGTTTCCAAGAGTAGGCACCAAAACATCATCATTATGAAAGTTTTTTAAATGCTAGGCGCCCAAATAAGCCCTCTGGAGTCTAGGTGCTCCTTTCATGCATTCTGTGTTCTAGGCGCCAATTAAAAGGAGTGGAGAACAGGGCAAGCGCCTTCCAAACTAGGTGTTTCCTTGAGGTGACAAGGACTTAGAAAGTGCACCTAAGGTGAGCGCCTTGAGTGAAAAGGTCTAACAAACATCTTTGAACCCCCTTTCAAGGTTAGGTGCATTTTGGAGGTGGAAACAAGTAGAAGGTGCGCCTTAGCTTCCTTTGTCAATTCTTGCAAGTCTTTGTTGATTAGGAAGGTGGAATGCTTCATTGTAGAATGAGCGCCTATCTTCTAATGTCCAAACTACTTCTTCTGGCTCACTCTGTGGCTAGGTGCCAGAGCTAAACTGTTCACACAAGGGAGTGCGCCTAGACTCACTTGATGTTTTCTTACTACTTCAACCCCTGGAAGATGTTCCAAGGTGTTCCCTTTTACAAGCACCTGACCTCCCAAGTTCCTTCATGTGCTATTCCTTGAAGGCGCCAAAACTGAGCTCCAGTGCCATGGGATTGTGCCTAACATCTTTGAAGAGTTTCTAAGCCTTTTGCAAGTTGATATCCCAAACTCATCTTCTAGGCGCAACAGGAGCTTTCCAAAGGAGTTTCCAAGTTTTAGACGCCAAGCGAGGTCATGGGTGAATGGAACTGCTTCTTAGGAGATGACTGGATCCTAAGCGTCAGTCTGGAGTTACAGTGGAATTGATATGCACCTCAACTAGCTTAGGCGCCCATTTGAAGTGATTCCTTTAACACTTCTCTGTCAATCTCAACTGCAAGGATGATCTCCTAATCCAATTTTGATCCTCTGAAGATGCAAATAGCTTTACATTTCACTAGGCTCCATCAATGATGATCATCAACCAAAGCGCATTTCAAAGGTGAGATAGGCAAGTGAGGCGCCAAACTAGTCCTTAAGACTTATCTCCTTCTATCAAGTCAATTTCAACTATGTGAGAGAGTTCTATTCTAGGCGCAAAATGGAAATGTTTCATCAATTGGTGCATCTTACAAAGCTCCCAATTCTAGGCGCCAGAGCCAAAGAGTTTTTCCCAACACATGCACCTGGGCTAGGAATTCACCTAAGAGACATCACTTAGCTTTAAAACTTTCAATCTATAGCCATCTGGGCTAGGCGCTCCAATGGAGGATCCTTGAACTCATGCATTGGCGCCTTCTATTTCTAGGCACCCATTTTGGATGATTCATCCTGATACTAGCGCCCAAAATGACTAGACTCTCTTCATTATCCAATTCACTTAGAAGACTCAAGTTGGAGACTTAGTTGTCTATCCATGTTCTCCGGAAGATTCATTGTACCTCTATGCACTATCTCTTTCAAGGCGCTCCTTAAAATCATTGGAAGTGCTCAGGACTTACCTTAGTCCAAAGCGCCACAATCCATTCCTTAAAGCACAAAGAATTCTCAAAGGCGCCCCTATTTACCTCTAAGCACTCAAATATCATTTAGATTCAAGGCGCACATTTAGCTCCAAAACGCAAATTTCCATCATCAACCCATCAAGGTGCATCATCTTCCCTTTGTATCCCCTTCAAGGCGCAGACATTCACTTCTTCACACTCAAACTCACTCTCTGGCGCCAGAATAGGTGTATAACTTCAAATAAGGTGCTAATCTTAGGTTTCTAAGTACTTAGTTTGATCTTAAGGCTATCCTTCCTCTAAGCACTCTCTTCAACTCCCTCACTGAAGGCCCTCTGTAAGTTTGGGCGCATTTCATCCCAAGGCGCTTCAACATCATCCAAGGCGCAAATTCACTCTCCAAGACAAGGTGCAAAAAACCCTATCCTAAGGCGCTCAAATCTTGCTTCTAGACCTAGGTGCACAAACATGAGATTAAGGATCATTCTGGCCACCATCACTTCCCTAAAGGCGCAAAATTGGTGTAGATACATTCCATTTATTAAGGATCATTCTGGCGCCCAAATCTTGTCAAAGCAAAGGATCAATAGGTTCTCTCTAAGGCGCACTCTAGGGTTTGATCTTGCAAGACTTCTCACGTCAAAATTTTGACCAAGACACTCAAGGCACTAGCCTTTATCATCTAACCCTACAGTGCACTTACTCATTATGATATACTCCTCAACTTTGTATTCAACCTTGCCCAAGGCGCATATTCACTATAAGGCATTCTCACGTTGTCAAGGCTCAGAGGGCTTCAACTTGCTAAAGGGTAGAGGTCTAGGCACATATCTGACTTGAAGCTCAAGGTGCTCCAACCCTCTTGCTCTGGAATTCCTTCTAGGCACTAAGTGACTTCTCCAATTCCTTGAAAACATTTGAAGTGTTTTACCTTCTCAAGGTGCTCCTTCGAACTTGACTCCAAGGTGTTATAATCTCAAAGGTGCTGACATCATCTCAACCAAAGGCACTCAATGATTCATCCCATATCTAGGCGCTAAAACACTTAATCAACCAAGTCATTCAAGGCGCCATTCAGTAAACTCATCTTCCATGATATTCCTATCAAGGCGCATATCACTTCTCTCATGGGCTTTAAGCGCTCAGTTGAGTGTTTCAATACTACTTAGGTGCCAAATTCATTTTAATGCACCAAACACAAAGAGCTTTCAAACACTGGGCGCTCACAAAGAGTCTTCCAACCTTGGGTGCTAAATTAGGTCTTTGCAACTATCCAAGGCGCATATCTTCGTTTGAACAACTTATGGTGCCAAGACAACTTCTCATTAGGGCGCTCAAAACACTTGTGTTTACATTTGAAGTGCTTTACCTTCTTAAGGTGCTCCAGACTAACCTGACTCCAAGGCGCTCCATCATCATCCTTAAGGCGCTAAAAACATCATCTCCACTCTAGGCAAAAACATCATCCAACTCCTTAAGGCACTTCACTGTCAAAGTCTGAAGGTGCTCTACCTAGACCTTTCCCCTAGGCGCCAGAACTCCTAAGCACTCACCAGATAACTCTCTTCTTCAAGGTGCAAATCTTCCTATACTATGATTGCCTCTGAAATGCCGATTAACGTGATGTGAGGGTGCAAAGGCTACTCCAATCCTCAGTGAGCGCCTAGTTTAAACAAGGAGAAATAAAGCATTCAAAACTATCCAAACGATCATCCCCTTCCTAATGTCTTCACTGCTCTGGAAAACCTTGGCCAAAATGACACATAACAACTCCTATGAGCGCCCTTATGCCCTAGGATCATCTAGTTTGTGCATCTTGTAATGAGGAGTTCATGTAAGTTTGGAATGAGCGCCTTGAATAAGTGTAAACTAGCCTAGAGAAGGGTATGTGCGCCTTGAGCATTCCAGAGATAACTGTGCGCCTAGAACAATATGAGTGCTCATGATGATGATTAACGCCCTGATGAGACTATGAGTGCCTTGTTCAGGAGATACCTTGTTTGATCATAAAATGCACCTTGAGTCTTGAAGGTTTTGAGCACCTAGGTGATTTGGATGTTGGGATGTTGGTATGCGCCCAAGATTGAGGTAAGTGAGCGCTTGTAATGGAGGAGAGCAATGAGATGAGGTTTAGCGCCTCCATGTAAGGTCAAAGGTGAGGTTAGAGGTGAAATGCGCCTTTGGACCATTCTGGCACCTTGGATGAAGAACCTATATCTTGAGCCCAAGAGGTAAAATTTGCGCCTTAGTGGATTTGGAGAGTTACAGAGATTAGAGAAAAGCACCTTGAAGACAGAGTTGTTCAAGGCGCATGTGTGATTTGGTCAAAAACAGGTGCCTAGAGTGAATAGGCTTTCATCCTGACTTAATACACTGCCTCCTTTTGACGATTTTTGGGGCAGCAGAAAACCTTTCACCACGGGCAAATGCCTCAGAGCTATAAAAAATCGAGAGAGGTTATTGTAGAGGCACTTTACGTGATCCCGTTGCCTTAGATAGAATGTTTCTAAGTGACATGATTTTCGAGTAACATCTCGTCAAAGATTGCTGCCTTTTTGCACTTTGGACTCTTCAGGGATATCGTCGGTACAATGTAGCTTCGACTGTTTCGACATGTTTGGGTGAGAAATAGGACCATGCCTAGCATAAATGTACCCATTCAGACGCGTTGGAATAGTCAGTTTGGTCGCATCAGGAGCAGGACGAAAGTTACACCCCTTTGCAACTTTACACTGCCTCCTTCTGACGATTTTTGGGGCAACAGAAAACCTTTCACCACGGGCAAATACCTCAGAGCTATAAAAAACTGAGAGAGGTTATTGTAGAGGCACTCTAAATGATCTCGTTGCCTCAGACGGAATGTTTCTAAGTGACACAATTTTTGAGTAACATCTCGTCAAAGATTGTTGCCTTTTTGCACTTTGGACTCTTCCGGGATATCGTCGGTACAATGTAGCTCCGACTATTTTGACATGTTTAGGTGAGAAATAGGATCATGCCTAGCATAAATGTACCCATTTGGACGCGTTGGAACAATCAGTTTGATCGCATCAGGAGCAGGACGAAAGTTACACCCCTTTGCAACTTTACACTGCCTCCTTCTGACGATTTTTGGGGCAACAGAAAACCTTTCACCACGGGCAAATGCCTAAGAGCTATAAAAAACTGAGAGAGGTTATTGTAGAGGCACTCTACGTGATCCCGTTGCCTTAGATGGAATGTTTCTAAGTGACACGGTTTTCGAGTAACATCTTGTCAAAGATTGCTGCCTTTTTGCACTTTGGACTCTTCAGGGATATCATCGGTACAATGTAGCTCCGACTGTTTCGACATGTTTGGGTGAGAAATAGGACCATGCCTAGCATAAATGTACCCATTCGGACGCGTTGGAACAGTCAGTTTGGTCGCATCAGGAGTAGGATGAAAGTTACACCCCTTTGCAACTTTACACTGCCTCCTTCTGACGATTTTTGGGGCAACAGAAAACCTTTCACCACGGGCAAATGCCTAAGAGCTATAAAAAACCGAGAGAGGTTATTGTAGAGGCACTCTACATGATCCCATTGCCTTAGACGGAATGTTTCTAAGTGACATGATTTTCAAGTAAAATCTCATCAAAGATTGCTGTCTTTTTGCACTTTGGACTCTTTAGGGATATCGTCGGTACAATGTAGCTCCGACTGTTTCGACATGTTTGGGTGAGAAATAGGACCATGCCTAGCATAAATGTACCCATTCGGATGCGTTGGAACAGTCAGTTTGGTCGCATCAGGAGCAGGACAAAAGTTACACCCCTTTGCAACTTTACACTGCCTCCTGACGATTTTTGGGGCAACAGAAAACCTTTCACCACGGGCAAATGCCTCAGAGCTATAAAAAACCGAGAGAGGTTATTGTAGAGGCACTCTACATGACCCCGTTACCTCAGATAGAATGTTTCTAAGTGACACGATTTTCAAGTAACATCTCATCAAAGATTGCTGCCTTTTTGCACTTTAGACTCTTCCGGGATATCGTCGGTACAATGTAGCTCCGACTGTTTCGACATGTTTGGTTGAGAAATAGGACCATGCCTAGCATAAATGTACCCATTCAGACGCGTTAGAATAGTCAGTTTGGTCGCATCAGGAGCAGGATGAAAGTTACACCCCTTTGCAACTTTACACTGCCTCCTTCTGACGATTTTTGGGGCAACAGAAAACCTTTCACCACGGGCAAATGCCTCAGAGCTATAAAAAACTGAGAGAGGTTATTGTAGAGGCACTATACATGATCCCGTTGCCTTAGACGGAATGTTTCTAAGTGACACGATTTTTGAGTAACATCTCGTCAAAGATTGCTGTATTTTTGCACTTTGGACTCTTCAAGGATATTGTCGGTACAATGTAGCTCCGACTGTTTCGACATGTTTGGGTGAGAAATAGGACCATGACTAGCATAAATGTACCCATTTAGACGTGTTGGAATAGTCAGTTTGGTCGCATCAGGAGCAGGACGAAAGTTACACCCCTTTGCAACTTTACACTGCCTCCTTCTGACGATTTTTGGGGCAACAGAAAACCTTTCACCACAGGCAAATGCCTAAGAGCTATAAAAAACTGAGAGAGGTTATTGTAGAGGCACTCTACGTGATCCCATTGCCTTAGATGGAATGTTTCTAAGTGACACGATTTTCAAGTAACATCTCGTCAAAGATTGCTGCCTTTTTGCACTTTGGACTCTTCAAGGATATCGTCGGTACAATGTAGCTCCGACTGTTTCGACATGTTTGGGTGAGAAATAGGACCATGCCTAGCATAAATGTACCCATTCGGACGCGTTGGAACAGTCAGTTTGGTCACATCAGGAGCAGGATGAAAGTTACACCCCTTTGCAACTTTACACTGCCTCCTTCTGACGATTTTTGGGGCAACAGAAAACCTTTCACCACGGGCAAATGCCTCAGAGCTATAAAAAACTGAGAGAGGTTATTGTAGAGGCACTCTACGTGATCCCGTTGCCTCAGACGGAATGTTTCTAAGTGACACAATTTTCAAGTAACATCTTGTCAAAGATTGCTGCCTTTTTACACTTTGGACTCTTCAGAGATATCGTCGGTACAATGTAGCTCTGACTGTTTCGACATGTTTGGGTGAGAAATAGGACCATGCCTAGCATAAATGTACCCATTCGGACGCGTTGGAATAGTCAGTTTGGTCGCATCAGGAGCAGGACAAAAGTTACACCCCTTTGCATCTTTACACTGCCTCCTTCTGACGATTTTTGGGGCAACAGAAAACCTTTCACCACGGGCAAATGCCTAAGAGCTATAAAAAACCGAGAGAGGTTATTGTAGAGGCACTCTACGTGATCCCGTTGCCTCAGACGGAATGTTTCTAAGTGACACAATTTTTGAGTAACATCTCGTCAAAGATTGCTGTCTTTTTGCACTTTGGACTCTTTAGGGATATCGTCGGTACAATGTAGCTCCGACTGTTTCGACATGTTTGGGTGAGAAATAGGACCATGCTTAGCATAAATGTACCCATTCAGACACGTTGGAATAGTCAGTTTGGTCACATCATGAGCAGGACAAAAGTTACACCCCTTTGCAACTTTACACTGCCTCCTTCTGACGATTTTTGGGGCAGCAGAAAACCTTTCACCACGGGTAAATGCCTCAGAGCTATAAAAAACTGAGAGAGGTTATTGTAGAGGCACTCTACGTGATAGCGTTGCCACAGATGGAATGTTTCTAAGTGACACGGTTTTTGAGTAACATCTCGTCAAAGATTGTAGCCTTTTTGCACTTTGGACTCTTCAGGGATATCGTTGGTACAATGTAGCTCAGACTGTTTCGACATGTTTGGGTGAAAAATAGGACCATGCCTAGTGTAAATGTACCCATCCGAATGCGTTGGAATAGTCAGTTTGGTCACATCACGAGCAAGACACCAAAAATGCAAAGGTTGCTTTGTGCAACTTGACAACATTGACACTTTTTTGCAACATGACTCAAAGACTCAAACTGACCCCAAATGACTCAAAGTGACTTAAAATCACCTTGATTATAGAGGTCAAGGCGCTCCTTATCATTCATTCATTATGAGCGCCTTGGGAGAATGGTATATAGGTCATCATCATGATTGGGCGCCCTGGATCCAGAGTGTTGGAGAGATCATCAAATGGTGTCTAGTAGGGTGAGTTATGAGTTTGGTCGCATCAGGAGCAGGACACCAAAAATGCATAACATGATGATGTAAAAATGTGTACATATGTGAAAAAATGCAGGAGGAAATAAAAAAAGACAAACCTTACAAATTAATGTGCATACTTACAACTCAATGTAACATAACTTTACAAAATCAATGTGAATACTTACAAATTAATCCAATGAACCATCTGGATCTGCTCTACTCTTTATTGTGTCAAGTATTGCTTCATGGTCAGACTCACGCACCTTCCACAATATTTTGTTCAAAGGTCTACCGCGATACTTTATCAAATGAACATTGGATGCCACGACAAGGTTCGAGTAATGAAGAATCTTTCGATGCATGTCAAAGTCCTGAAATAGCCAAATATTAACACTCTTATGTGGGTACCTTCTAAGCCATGTTCCAGTAATAACCACTGATCCTGTAGGGTATTCGATGTTTTCTCCATCTGTAACAGGGGCCTCCAATTTCTTTTTGGCCTCAACACAATGACATAAGTAATAATCTGTTCCCTCTTCATTATCTTCATCTACAATAACTGCATATACGTGTCCTACATTGATATGTGTAGCAAATTAGATGAAATTAGTCAACATTACAAAAACACTACAAAGTAAGATGACATTACCTGGTTGAACTAGATGAAATTAGATGCATATATGTGCCCTATATTACCTGGTTGAACTAAATCTGATATGTGGTCAAAGTCAACTGACGATTCCATCTGTGTTAGTTCCAGTGCCGTCGGGGGTCGATACGTGTCAAGTGGGCAAAGATAACTTAACTGCCATTCGTCAACCCACTCCTTTGACTTGCACTCATCCCAGACTTGAATTGTACAGGAAGAACAAAAGCATGACATCTTTCGTGTATGGATACTCCATGAACCTGCAATTGGGCTTCTGAAAGAGTGCATCTCATTTGATCCTGTCAGTGTACAACAATCCTCATATGGTGCAATGTTAGTATCATCTATCAACCAAAAAAATCTACGAACTAAAGACTTACCTTCATTACCTGGACCCATGGAAGCATTACACCACTCGACAATCGATTTTGCATCTATCAACTTTGCATTGTCTTTATACTTTAACTCTTCTTGTGCTATGGCTATTTTGATACATGCTCCTACACCATTATGCTCCCCCTTTCCATGCCCGGCCTCACAAAAGTTCTACATATGTTGAATACCTATAAAATTATGCCTCCTACTCAGCCAATAGAAATTCTGTGAGTTCTTGAATTGTGATGCACAATTATCTGACCATATGATATGCCGACTGAACGATATGCCCCTTCTAGCCAAATCATTATAGAACACCTGAAAGCAACCTTGCACGAACTCCGTAGAATGCGTACGATCATCACTAATATAGAAATGATACTCCCTTATGATCTTTCTGTCATCCTTTGTACTATCATTCGCATGAATGAATGCGATGTGCACAAATATAGAAACCTGTGTGGAGTTGTAATATTGTGATTGCACCTCACGCTGTGGCTGTAGACTGTAGTTCTCTGCAAAGTCGATGACTGAAACAATGCTACCAACTGGAAATGTGTCCTTGCATAACTTGAATTGCAAGTCCAACCATCGAGCTCTATGGGCATGTCTTGCATACTCATACACTATGCTGTCACGAAATATAGGCATAAACTGATACACTGGAATCTTTTCAATAACTAATTCACACCTCTTTGCTTCTTTACCATCTTTTGTATTGTATGCCACTATTTTATACTTGCCAAACTCTACTAGTTCATTTCCAACCACATGTGTTATTTCCATATGTTCACATATTGGCAAATGTTGCAAGCCACCGCAACGATGACATGTGCCATCCAAGCATAATTTCTTGTAGAATATTTGACCTTCCTCTCTTTCACATAAAATTCTTGATATGAAGTCTCTTGAAGATGTTGGTGGGGCAATATGGCACAACGCTGCAAATCATTGTTAGTATGCATATCTAAACATATAGACCTATAAGCATCAAAATGGTTAGAAAATTCAATATGTAATCTACAACAACAAGTAGTGCGTATGTGATTTATCTTAACATAGAAAGGTTTTAGCATTTCAAAATATCTTTGACAAATTTTAATTTGAGGATACTTCTCTAGAAATTTACCATAAAACTATGTTTGAGTCTCATCCAAAAAATGCTTTGGATGTGGCTCGCGGTTCTGACTGCCAATTCTCCTTCTTACCACATCCCTTTGATTCGGAGATACCCTTGTGTAATTCTTCCAAAAGTCTTCAATTAGTGACCTCAATGCTTCAACAATTAGTTTATCTTTTCGTGGTAGTCTCCCCGAGAACGCCCATAATTCATTGGCATTAGTGTCCTCAATTCTTTGGCGTCTTCCAACGGCTCTTGATAAAGTTTTCCTATTAATTCTCAATTTTTGACTTGTCTTTCTAATAAGACGAGCTTTCCTCGTTTGACTACTTACTATAGTTGATGTAATCACACGCCGTGTTGCATTACTATCTTTTGTGCGTGAGGTGTTACCCACACTCTCATACGCACTCATTAGATTCTTGACAATAGATTTTTCACTTGAATCCTCTAATGTTCTCAACCCAAGAATCTTCATGATAGACCTATACTTTATACTTCACATCATTTCAACGAATAGTTGACATCTTGTAGTCTCATTTAACTTTTCAAAGAACAATCTCCAAATCTTATTAGCATATCTTCTACAAGTGCATTTTGGAATCTTACCTTCCATTGGCTGCAAAATATTCTCATCAATATCAATCAAATACTTTGGCTTTCTATGCAAAATTCTAGGTGGTGTCAAGTTAGGTAAATTCATCTCAACATTAGGAATTTCATCAATATTTAAATGAGATGGGTTAGATGGCATACCTTCGATCGAAGATGGAATAGATGACATACCTTGAGGTTGAGGTGGGAACGATGGCGTACCTCCTTCATCACATGTGATTGATGATGTACTCTCAACTTGAGATGTGGTAGATGGTGTCCCTACATGTTGTCTTGCGATAAAGGATGTGTCTCCAACTATGGTATTCAAATCTCTTGTACCACGAAGTTTTTGCATTCGTTCTCTTTGTGCCGCCAATACCATATCTCTTTGTGATGGTTGTGGTTCCTCTTCAATTGGTATGTCTTCATTTATCGTGTCCAATTTCCTCTTCTCACGAAGTTCCCTCATAGCCATTGCTTTCTTTGCATTCTTAGCTTCTATCTCTTCCTATGTTGGTTTAATTCTTGATCGTTTCCTCGGCATGATGGAGAATTTGTCTGTAGCATGATAAAGAGACCAATATTAGTTCCTAAGAAATGAATACATGATAATAGTGGGATTGTATTTTTTTTATGTTGTAAGGATTTATTCTTGTATAGTTTGACATCATGGTATGAACTAAGGTTTGTTTATTACACATAATTATTAAAGAGCCCAAGTGTAGAAAATATACATGGCATCATGTGAGATTGTAGGTTGCTTTCTTGATTGGAAATGTGTCTATTTTAAACATGTACGATAAAGCATGATAAAGTAATTCAATCCGAAATAAGGAAAATGTAAAGAACATGCATGTAAAGACTTGACATACCTAAAAAACAAAGATTTGAATGGAGAGAGTACCTAATTATGTAATGTTTTTATCTTCTTGCATCAAACTCCTCAACAATTTGAGTTTTTCACCACTTGCTTCCTTTTCAATGTTAAATTCTTAAAATTGAATCAAAATTAACATTGCAATACTACAAAAATTGAAACTTGTATAGATATATATCAAATTTGGTTTGAAAACTATGTTATTTCCTCCTTCTCAAGTTGGCAAAGCAGAAAAGGTGGTGGAAAGATCATGCAAAGGTGGTACAATGTGTCAAATGTGCATGTGAACTTCCCAATAGCATGAAAGCACTTCTTTTTTGTCGGAGCACGCGCAGAATCAGTAAGAAAACAGAGCATGTGGGCCTGGATCACGGGGGTAACCACTTTTTTACCATTTTAGTAGAAATACAAAATGCGAACGCGTTATAACGCGAGCGCATTATAATGCACTCGCGCTATAACGCGCTCGCGTTTTGTCCTGCTATAGATCCCTAAACCCTAAACCCTCAACTCTGATCCCTTGACCCTCAACCCTCAATGTCAAATCCTAATCCCTCAACCCTATCCCTAAACCCTCAACCCTCAATGTCAAATCCTAATCCCTCAACCTCGACCTTATCCCTAAACCCTAATCCCTTCAACCTCAACCCTATCCCTAAACCCTTGACCCTCGAACCTCAGCCCTCGACGTCAAACCCTAATCCCTTGATGCAGAGCGAAACCAGTTGAACATTAACACAGGTGAAAAAATCCTTGAAAGTCCACAAAATAACCTTTACAGTGTATATCGGCAAGACAATTTAAATGTCACACCGAAATGTACCTATTCTTGCCTATCGGCAAGACAATGGCTATCGGCAACCACCTTTCTCTCATCGGCCGATGAGGTAACTCATGCCGACATATGTTACATCGGCCACACTTTCTCATCATCTTCCCGATCAGAGAGAACATAACTGTCGGGGAACTCTTTAAGTCTCCTGCCGATGCTATCGGTTACGCCGATAGACTTACCATCGGCAAGACTTCTTGAATCTCACCCCGATCGGTGAGAGATCCTACCTTCGGTCCAAACCAACTTTCTTATGCCGATGGCATTACTCACACCGATATACTTCGCTTCTCTTTCGTCGGTCTGACTTAGACTATCAGCGTAACTTAATCCTCGTCATCCGATATCAAACTTTACGCCGATGCACATCCTCCGCTTTACCTTTGTCGATGTGACTAAGACCATCGGTGGGACTCTTCGCCCATCTTCTGACAATACAACTCTTACCGATAACTCAACATAATGCTTCATCTTCGGTAAGACATTACCATTTGTCACCTCGACACAAACACGATCGACAAGATTAATGTTGTCGGTTCAATGCACCTTTGTCTACCCGATAGACATAGTCAATCCGATGACTTCTCCATACATTGCTCGACTTATTCTTCCGGTCCTCCTTACTGTTTCCACTGGTCATTTCTTGCATCATTCAGAATGCTTATTCTAAAAACCTCACATACAACAATGATATTCAAATGGAAGATATGAACTGTCCTCACAAACATTCATTGTATACACATAAAGTGCTAATTCCTTCTCTACACATTGTAACCGAACAGAACACACAGAAACACTAAAACTACATAACAGAAATAAATCTAACTACATGGAGGTCATTCCACTGATTTCAAAGAAATCCACCAGTGGAATGACTCCAATCGGTATCATTGTAGTTTGACCAGAAAACACAGAATTTCTTTATTCCTTCTACTTCAAAATAAAATACAATTTCTCTCTCTGTTCATTCACTCCCCTCTACATGAACAGAGACCAACAATATAAAGACTCTCAATTGACAGTTACACATGGTGGAAGGTGAATCACCTATAACCACCCTACCAATCGGTTACAAACCTTTCAGACATTCAGTTCGGTTACAAATGGTAATGACACGTACACAAACTACTCAACATTATGCCATTACTTGGCCAAATTCTAATCCCTCAACCCTTCACTCTAATCCCTAAACCCTAAACCCTATCCCTAAACCCTCAACACTATACCTTAAACCCTAATCCCTCAACCCTAACCCTAAACCTTGTCCCTAAACCCTAATCCCTTCAACCTCAACCCTATCCCTAAACCCTTGACCCTCGAACCTCAGCCCTCGATGTCAAACCCTAATCCCTCAACCCTTAACTCTGATCCCTTATCTCTCAACCCTAACCCTAAACCCTCAACCCTCAACCCTAATCTGTCATCTGTCATCCCTCCACACTCTACTTTAACCCTAATTCCTTGACCCTCGACCCTCGAACCTCAACCCTCAACCCTCAACATCAAACCCTAATCCCTCAACCCTTAACTCTAATCCCTCGACCTTCAACCCTGATCCTAAACCCTAAACCCTCAATGCCAAATTCTAATCCCTCAACCCTTCACTCTAATCCCTCAACCCTAAACCCTATCCCTAAACCCTCAACACTATACCTTAAACCCTAATCCCTCAACCCTAACCCTAAACCTTGTCCCTAAACCCTAATCCCTTCAACCTCAACCCTATCCCTAAACCCTTGACCCTCGAACCTCAGCCCTCGATGTCAAACCCTAATCCCTCAACCTTTAACTCTGATCCCTCATCTCTCAACCCTAACCCTAAACCCTCAACCCTCAACATCAAACCCTAATCCCTCAACCCTCAACCCTAATCTATCATCTGTCATCCCTCCACACTCTACTTTAACCCTAATTCCTCAACCCTCAACCCTATCCCTAAACCCTTGACCCTCGAACCTCAACCCTCAACCCTCAACATCAAGCCCTAATCCCTCAACCCTTAACTCTAATCCCTCGACCTTCAACCCTGATCCTAAACCCTAAACCCTCAACGCCAAATTCTAATCCCTCAACCCTTCACTCTAATCCCTCAACCCTAAACCCTATCCCTAAACCCTCAACACTATACCTTAAACCCTAATCCCTCAACCCTAACCCTAAACCTTGTCCCTAAACCCTAATCCCTTCAACCTCAACCCTATCCCTAAACCCTTGACCCTCGAACCTCATCCCTCGACGTCAAACCCTAATCCCTCAACCCTTAACTCTGATCCCTCATCTCTCAACCCTAACCCTAAACCCTCAACCCTCAACATCAAACCCTAATCCCTCAACCCTCAACCCTAATCTATCATCCGTCATCCCTCCACACTCTACTTTAACCCTAATTCCTCGACCCTCAACCCTATCCCTAAACCCTTGACCCTCGAACCTCAACCCTCACCCTCAACATCAAACCCTAATCCCTCAACCCTTAACTCTAATCCCTCGACCTTCAACCCTGATCCTAAACCCTAAACCCTCAACGCCAAATTCTAATCCCTCAACCCTTCACTCTAATCCCTCAACCCTAAACCCTATCCCTAAACCCTCAACACTATACCTTAAACCCTAACCCTAAACCTTGTCCCTAAACCCTAATCCCTCAACCCTCAACCCTAATCTGTCATCCGTCATCCCTTAACTCTAATCCCTCATTCCTAAACCCTAAACGCTATCCCTATTCCTAGACCCTCAACAGGCTCGATACTATACCTTAAACCCTAATCCCTCTACCATCGACACTCTTATTTAACCCTAATCCCTTGACCATTAACCCTATCCCTCAACCTCAACCCTCAACCCTCAACCCTCAACTCTCAACATTAAACCCTAATTCATCAACCCTAAACCCTAATCCCTCAAACCTAAACCCTATCCCTAAACCATCAACCCTCAACACTATACCTTAAACCCTAATCCCTCAACCCTCAACCCTAAACCTTATCCCTCAACCCTCAACCCTAATCCCTCATCCCTCAACTCTAATCCCTCATCCCTAAACCCTAAATGCTATCCCTATTCCTAAACCCTCAACAGACTCGATACTATACCTTAAACTCTAATCCCTTATCCCTAAACCCTCCAACCCTATCCCTAATCCTTATACCCTCCACACTCTACTGTAACCCTAATTCCTCGACCCTCAACCCTATCCCTAAACCCTTGACCCTCGAACCTCAACCCTCAACCCTCAACATCAAACCCTAATCCCTCAACCCTTAACTCTGATCCCTCGACCTTCAACCCTGATCCTAAACCCTAAACCCTCAACACCAAATTCTAATCCCTCAACCCTTCACTCTAATCCCTCAACCCTAAACCCTATCCCTAAACCCTAACCCTAAACCTTGTCCCTAAACCCTAATCCCTCAACCCTCAACCCTAATCTGTCATCCGTCATCCCTCAACTCTAATCCCTCATTCCTAAACCCTAAATGCTATCCCTATTCCTAGACCCTCAACAGGCTTGATACTAAACCTTAAACCCTAATCCCTCTACCATCGACACTCTTATTTAACCCTAATCCCTTGACCATTAACCCTATCCCTCAACCTCAACCCTCAACCCTCAACCCTCAACTCTCAACATTAAACCCTAATTCATCAACCCTAAACCCTAATCCCTCAAACCTAAACCCTATCCCTAAACCATCAACCCTCAACACTATACCTTAAACCCCAATCCCTCAACCCTCAACCCTAAACCTTATCCCTAAACCCTAATCCCTCAACCCTCAACCCTAAACCTTATCCCTCAACCTTCAACCCTAATCCCTCATCCCTCAACTCTAATCCCTCATCCCTAAACCCTAAATGCTATCCCTATTCCTAAACCCTCAACAGACTCGATACTATACCTTAAACTCTAATCCCTTATCCCTAAACCCTCCAACCCTATCCCTAATCCTTATACCCTCCACACTCTACTGTAACCCTAATTCCTCGACCCTCAACCCTATCCCTAAACCCTTGACCCTCGAACCTCAACCCTCAACCCTCAACATCAAACCCTAATCCCTCGACCTTCAACCCTGATCCTAAACCCTAAACCCTCAACACCAAATTCTAATCCCTCAACCCTTCACTCTAATCCCTCAACCCTAAACCCTATCCCTAAACCCTAACCCTAAACCTTGTCCCTAAACCCTAATCCCTCAACCCTCAACCCTAATCTGTCATCCGTCATCCCTCAACTCTAATCCCTCATTCCTAAACCCTAAACGCTATCCCTATTCCTAGACCCTCAACAGGCTTGATACTATACCTTAAACCCTAATCCCTCTACCATCGACACTCTTATTTAACCCTAATCCCTTGACCATTAACCCTATCCCTCAACCTCAACCCTCAACCCTCAACCCTCAACTCTCAACATTAAACCCTAATTCATCAACCCTAAACCCTAATCCCTCAAACCTAAACCCTATCCCTAAACCATCAACCCTCAACACTATACCTTAAACCCCAATCCCTCAACCCTCAACCCTAAACCTTATCCCTAAACCCTAATCCCTCAACCCTCAACCCTAATCCCTCATCCCTCAACTCTAATCCCTCATCCCTAAACCCTAAATGCTATCCCTATTCCTAAACCCTCAACAGACTCGATACTATACCTTAAACTCTAATCCCTTATCCCTAAACCCTCCAACCCTATCCCTAATCCTTACACCCTCCACACTCTACTTTAACCCTAATCCCTTCAACCTCAACCCTATCCCTAAACCCTTGACCCTCGAACCTCAACCCTCAACCTTCGACGTTAAACCCTATTCCCTCAACCCTTAACTCTGATCCCTCATCTCTCAACCCTAACCCTAAACCCTAAACCCTCAACCCTCAATGTTAAATCCTAATCCCTCAACCCTAAACCCTATCCCTAAACCCTCAACACTATACCTTAAACCCTAATCCCTCATCCCTCAACCCTAAACCTTATCCCTAAACCCTAATCCCTCAACCCTCAACCCTAATCTGTCATCCCCCAACTCTAATCCTTCATCCCTAAACCCTAAATGCTATCCCTATTCCTACACCCTCAACAGAATCGATACTATACCTTAAACCCTAATCCCTTATCCCTAAACCCTCCAACCCTATCCCTAATCCTTATACCCTCCACACTCTACTTTAACCCTAATTCCTCGACCCTCAACCCTATCCCTAAACCCTTGACCCTCGAACCTCAACCCTCAACCCTCAACGTCAAACCCTAATCCCTCAACCCTTAACTCTGATCCCTCGACCCTCAACACTATACCTTAAACCCTAATCCATATCCCTCAACCCTTAACCCTTAAAACTTAAACCCTATCCCTACACCCTCAACACTTGACACTATATCTTAAGCCTTAAACCCTCATCCCTAAAGCCTCAACCCTCAATCCTTAAACCTTAAACCCTAAACCCTATCCCTAATCCCTCTACCCTCAACACTCTAACCCTAACCTCGACATTAAATGCTAATCCGTCAACCCTAAACCCTAATCCTAAACCCTCAACCCTCAACCCTCAACACTATACCTTAAACCCTAATCCCTCAACCCTCAACCCTAAACCTTATCCCTAAACCCTAATCCCTCAACCCTAATCCATCATCCCTCAACTATAATCCCTCATCCCTAATCCCTAAATGCTATCCCTATTCCTAAACTCTCAACAGACTTGATACTATACCTTAAACCCTAATCCCTTATCCCTAAACCCTCCAACCCTATCCCTAATCCTTACACCCTCCACACTCTACTTTAACCCTAATCCCTCGACCCTAAACCCTATCCCTAAACCCTTGACCCTTGAACCTCAACCCTCAACCCTTAATGTCAAACCCTAATCCCTCAACCCTTAACTTTGATCCCTTGACCCTCAACCGTAATCTGTCATCCCTCATCCCTAAACCTTAAACGCTATCCCTATTCCTAGACCCTCAACGGGCTCGATACTATACCTTAAACGCTAATCCCTTATCCGTAAACCTTCCAACTCTATCCTTTATGCCTTAACCCTCATGATGAATAGCCTTGAATGTAAAAAAATTTGAGTGGGACATAACGCGAGCGCGTTATAACGCGCTCGCGTTATGTCAAACATGGCAAAAGACAGACTTGCGGGAAAAAATGTAAGGCAAGAAATAACGCGAGCGCGTTATAACGCGCTCGCGTTATTTCTTCCTTTGGGAATCCCAAGCCTTGGGCTTGGGATTTGCTTTGGATTTCCAACCCAAAGGCTTGGAGTGCCTTATGAACAGTCACAGACGTGTTTTTCTGTATTCTTCAAAATTTCACATAATTTCGTTCGTGCTAACCCTCAGATTTGCACATGTTTCAAGGTTGAACAAATCGAACACATGGGTAATGTTAGGCTTTCTCTTAGCTATTTGACGATGTGATTTTTTTCACATTTTAACAATGTTAAGCCTTTCATCTTTAATTTCTTTTGTTTGTGTGTCCGTTTTTATGCAAAAACCACTGTTTGGTCTTTTTTTCATTGTAAAATAACTATTCATTCAAATTACAAAAAAATTACATATTTAGAAACTAGACTCCATTCTACAAATATTAAAAAAATAAAAAAATGATTTTCAATTAGTTTTCAAAATTTATAGGGGTAGCACGGCCAAAATTCTATTTTTTAGGATGTGTCCACTTTAAAAATTAGTAAAAAATCAAATATTCATCAAAAAATTATCAGAAAAATCGGGCATAAACTACATGCTATTAGCTAATTTCTCACTGAAGCGATTTTAAAAATACCCAAAAAAAGTTGACCTTTTGAGGGAGCCACAAAACATGCTATGTTATGTTTTTTTGACAGAAACAACACCAATTTCTGTGGCTCCCTCTTTTGAACCCCTTAATCTATGCCATTTTCAAAACAAAATAGTAGTTTTGAAAGTAGACTCGGAGCACTACGAACATTGTTTTGGTTGCATCTCTAAATTTTGAGTGTAACTATGCTCAATTTCTCATCCAAGGCCAGTATTTCCTGATTTCAGAAAAAAAGTGGCCACTTAAGACCCCTTTTTGGCCCCCCATCTTCTTGCACTTACCCTTCAACATTATAGGAGTATCCATTCTTCTCCACTTAATTTCTTCACAGACACATATAAAATGATTAAATAATAGTGAACATAGAATTTAACCATCCCCTTTGTTCTACACTCTTCCATGACAACACTCTTCCTTCTGCTAACTCTTCACACGAGTCTATCAATTCCTAACTCTCAAAAATCATTATTAGTCCACTCAACAATAAATCCTACTAAAGAATGATTTCAAACCACGACTAAATCTTCCTCTGAATCTATGGCTTCATTTGCCATTATATATGCTTCCTTATTACACTCTCTAAACACATGATTGATGGTAAACTCTTCCAAAATGTTTAAACGATATAATGCTTCCTCTAATACAAAACTTAAGCCTCCAATTTTTAACATCCTCTCTCCTAACCACATTTACCACTAATTGAGAGTCTCTCTCTATTTCTATCTTTCATATTCGTAACTTCTCACTCAAATGTAATCCCAAAATCAATGTTTGAAACTTGGTAGCATTATTGGTTCCAAGCTCTAGACGCTTTGAATCCTTACTCACTACTAATCCTCTCCAATCCTTAATGATGTATCCCACACTTGAAGCTCCTAGATTGCCTCTCAAGGCTCTGTCAAAGTTAGCTTTCATCTACCCCTCCTTAGGAAGAGTCGACTTTGACTCCAATCTTCTTCTTTTGGTGTTATCACCACCAATCCCATTAACAGGGGGAATGATCAACCCGCTCCAATTTTTTCTAAAACTATTATCTTCTTTCATGAAAAGATTTTCCCATCCTCCCCTTAAAACTTTATTTTTTACCACTTCTACTATTGCTCTTTCTAATTTAGATTTGAAGCCTTCTAAAGAAAATTATTTCTCCTAAAATTATTCTATTCCTTTCTTTCCAAATTTCCCACACCATAATAGAAGGATAAATAACCCAAAAATAGGAATACAAAGCCCCTCTATTTAGAATTGGCCAAGATTTAAAAAGACTCTTAATATCATTGGGTAAATTTCCATACCACCCCAATTTAGCACAAAGCCACCTCCAACACTCCTGTCCAAACTAACTCTTCTTCAATCTTGCACATTACACACATTGAAGACCCTTCATAACCCAACTTTAGAGTCAATCTTGCATATTACACACCTTGAAGACCCTTCATAACCCAACTTTTTAAATCTTTCAACCATTAAAATCCTTTTCTGCAAAGATGCTCATGTAAAGATTCCTACTTTTGGCAAACAAAGATTATTCGAACAAAAGTGCAAAGGTAAATCTATTTTTTCCAAAGCCCCTTCAACAATCAAATAACCCCCCTTGAAATTATATTCTGTCTTTAAAACAATTTCACTTTAAACTATATTTCCCTGGTAGAATATCAATTCTCCTCTTCTGCAAAACCTCTTTGATCTTAGACACTTCTCTCGATATACCTCTAACCTCCATATCTTTCAAGGACCATTTAAAATAAAAAATTTATAATTAATATATACAATAAATAAATATTTTAATATTTATTAATATAATTTAGATCAGTATAATATTTCAATATTTAATATTTATACACAAATATATATATTAATATTTCATTTACTATAATATAGTATAAATATAAATACATTATAATGATAATTCTACTAATTTAATATACATTATAATTATTTATATTATTGCATTAATATTTAAAGTATCAAATTTATAAATAATATATATACAATGAATCAAAATTAAATAATCAATTAATATGAATATTATATTAATATAAATATTAAGTTTTTGTTAAAATATTTGAATAGACTTAAAGAAAAATATTATTTGTTTAATAACCAAATTCGCACAAGAATTTAGCCATCAGAATTTAATTAAACAAGTTAATATGTTAATATTACCACCTCTCACTTCATTCCATTCCATACTTCCCTCCAAACCATATTTTTCTCATCGATTTTAGTGTGTTTGTTTTAGGCAAAATAATATTTCCACAATCACAATAGAGATAAATAATTTTCCAATATTTTTTGTAATTAAAATAAATTGTATATATGTCCATTTTATATATCATCATCTTAGTCTATAAATATGTAACATATAAATCCTAGTTTATATATTTTATAGACTAATATAATAATAGATGATTTATTTATATATATCATCATAGTTTTAATATATCTTAATTGATTGAGGGGTTAGCAAGCAAGTGACAAATTGTAGGGGTTTTTGGATTTATTTTGTGGCTTTGTTTACTTCTTGTTATTGGAAGATCTCTTATTTCAATATAAGACATATATATTGTAGTTATATCTACTAGTAATCGCACTTTAGTGTGCAATGGGTACGCCGAAATAGCATGTAGGTAAAAGTATTTAGTGGTTACTTGAGAAGAAAGCATACACTTTTATTGGTGGTGAGTGTTTGTTGTTCCTCCATCATTTGAACATTGAAAGAATGTAGTGGTATGTGCTGTCCTCCTACACTAGGAGTAAATTAAATATATTGACATGCATGTAAGTAAATTTGTTTTTGAATAGTAGTGGGTAAAAGTAGGTGTACAAGTAAATTTATTTATTTGTTTCGATCAATTATTTGAAAGTGATAGTGCCCTGTACTAGTCATCTTATTATTTCCCAAGCATGTTGAGCCCATCCAGTTGAAATGACAAGCCTAGGTACAGACTTGACAAGACTTGCCATTCATCAATACTTTCTTCTTGCAGTATTGCATGTCCCTAGACAGAAGGAGTTTCATCATGAATTCCTATCAATAGATTTGGAGATGTCTGGTGCAAATTCTATGGATGGTAGTTGTTTGAAACTCTTTCCCAATGGGCTGAAATATATTTCTCTAATAAACTAATATCATTGTGAATGTTTTTGAATGGCTAGTATAGCAATAGTTTACTCCAACATAATGCTTGAAAACATTGATCATTTACTTCTAGGATGGTGGTGAAATGGGGGCAGACTTGAAGAATAGCCAGTGTGAAGCATTCTTTCCATTTATTGGGCTTTCGAGATGGGGCAAATGTCCATTTTTGAGCCACTTCAATAAGCGACATTATTTCTAATTGTATTGGTTGTGCCATGTATGAATCAATGAGGCTTGGAGATGGGATGTCTTAAAGTGAATGATTATTTTCTTGTATCCCTATAGCACATGTAATTTTTTGTTTTCATGAGTGTTGTGAATTAATTTACATAATCTTAATGCATTTCAAGATCCTTGTGTTTAGGTGTTGATCTTGAGAGACTGCCTAGACCATTTTGAGTTATAGGCATCTCGACCCCTATTCAAATTTTAAGCATATCCTAATAAAATTTTGATTATGTTCTCTAGGAAAAATGCATAAATACAACCAATAAAAAAATGAAATTAGATAAAATGGTACATAAAAATAAATTTATAATAGATTTATTTTACATTTTTTATTTTTAAACATTATATTTAAAACTCCACTAAATTATTATCATAAACATCAATATTAAATTTTAAATTAACTAATTATAAACTTAAACATTTAAAATTATATAACATATTTACTAAAGATAAATAAATTGCCTCTGATTTAAATTTCATCAACCAAATACCTAAACTAATACATAAACATATACATCCACATTAATGCTAATAGACCAACCAAAGATGAAATGATAAAATTATTTAAAAAAATAAAATCTAATGTTAAGGAAAAGTGGTGTCACATTATTAATGTAAAAGAGAACAGGGGGTTGCATAAATTATCACTAGGGAAAAAAAAACACATTCTAATAAATTGTGATATGACTCTATAGCTTAATGAGTCATGACAATTGAGAAAAGCTTCTGCATCATTGGTAAAAAAAATGGAATGAAAAAGTGTCAGGGAAAATTGACGATGCAACACAAGATGAATAACAAATTGATCCATTTCAATTGTCTTGCACTATCGATAGATTTACATTTGGAGAAGAAAATTGTCTATTCAAGATATACATGATCTACATAGATTATAAGTTATTGCAATCGTATTTCTCTATCTCAATCTTACCATCTCTCTTTCGTTCTCTCTCCTTGTTTAGCTCTCTATCTCTCTTTCTCTTCATCTTTGTCTATCTCTCTATCTTTTTGTCTCCCTCTCTATATATTTCATCAATCTTCTTGGTTGGTCAAGATATGATTTGAAGGAGGATGATCTTGGATAGCCTGGGAGAACTATCTGTGATTTCCTTTGTTGGATTCTTGAAGTGAAGGCATGGGAAAGGCATTGGATGCAAAGTGCTAAAGCAAGGAGGCTTAGGGAGCAAGAAGATTGTTGAGGACATGTTGAGCTTGGAGCAAGGATGATATTGTAGTGCCCCTCATTTTTGGCTTTCCGATTTACTGTTAGTTAGTTCCTTATGGTTAGACATGATGGTATATTTTAATGGATTCATTTATGCTTACTATGATGACATTTTTGATGCTTATGTTAGGGCAAGATGCTTATGTTATAATTAATTGTGTTCAACTAATTTGATAGAACTTTGTTTCATGAGTTTATCTAACATTTGATTATTGCTCTTATGATGATGTTGTATGAGCAAATGTTTAATGCTTATGTCTTTTATGAATTTAATTGGCAATGTGGACAATGCATTAGTTTTGTTTTGTGAAGGGATAGTGTAGCATTACTCTCGAAGAGCACCCTGCTACACTGCGATTCCCTATCACAGTGTCTTGTTTTGATGATGGTATATGTATATGTGCTCGACATCTAGTTTGTGTAGGTTGCAGGTACCAGGCATCGACTCCACCTGAACTAATAGGTTTGAGCATGCCTTAACCAATGGAAATCGTTGAGTGGAGATAACGAAGGGTCCCTATCTAATTTGTCACCATCCTTGAAAAGGATGTGTTTCATGTATGGAGTCCTGTCATTTTGATTAGGTTGTATGAGTGTATGTCTCTGAAGTATGGTCATGCATGGATGTCAGTATGAGTTAGTATGTAGGTTCTTATGTTAATGTGGTGTGACCTCTGTTGTGATTAATTGCTTTATTTATAATGAAATTGTTACTTCTCCTTGATCGACAAATAATAATAATAAAATGAATAAGGTCAGTAATGGAGAATATTAACATACTAGTAATAGTAAATATATATTAGTTAGCTGATATCTTTGTGAATAAATAGATTTTATTGTGTAGGCTTTACTTATGTTTTGTTGGTAATGTGTTGTCGTGAATAATAAAGATATTGATTTTATTCTATTATGGGAAAATCCCCTGTAAATGGAGATCTACTGCATTTATGTTTGGGGGAGTGGGAAATTATGGCAATTAACTACTTTTGTCCGAAGGAGTTTTGAGGGGGAGAAATGGTCTTTGGCTGGGGGGACTTTTATTTGAAGGGTTTGGAAGAGAGATTTTTTTTTATCAGGCAAGAAGGCAAAACTGGGAAGAAGAAAGTTTAATCTCGAGTATGTGTTTTGTTACAGTCCTTTGAGATTTGTTGTTTTAGTTCTTGCTAATGCTTGAATTTATGATTATGTTCCCTTGTTAAGAAAATTGTCTCGTTCTGTATTTCAAATGTCTGTTATTTTCTCTAAACTCCTACAACTTTGGAATCCTATTTCTCTAAGATGTGTTCTTCTTCACAACTTCTACCTTGAATCTTGTGTTTTGAGTTATACCCTTATCAATCTTGTCATGTGTCAACACTATAGACCCTCATGTATTCAAAGCTTTTTTCAGAAATACTAGTGTCTGCATGCCATATACTCTATCTCCTTTGTAGCCTGTAGTCATTCAATCTGTAGCATTAGCCAAGGTCCTTTGGTCCTCTGTGTATCCGCGTGCATTAGTATTCATCTTCATGCAATCTTCTTTCTGAATGTAGTTGGAATGGGGGAAACCCTGAACTTGTCACTTCATGGAGTAATCTCTACATTAATATCTGATCCTTAGACCCATGTCATACCCTTGATGTGTTGCCACAATCAACTTATTATGTCTTTATGTTGATACCTTCCTTGTGCTCAGTTAGTCACAATACTATGTTTTTGTTTGCCTTTTGATTTCTTTTTTTTTGCAGCTCCTCACATGCCTCGGAGTGTTGATCTAACTCGAATGCTTTAACTAAATTTGCTGTGCATACAAACTATTAATTGCTATCCTAAGTCGATGCAGTAAGCCTAGCGTGCACCCTTTTGATCCACCCATAGAATGATGAATATCAATCAGCCCCTACCCAATGCTATCGTTCCTGTTTGGGTATAATGATCCTAGCCAACGTTCATTGCATTTTAATGTGTTTCTTCGTTCCATCGACATGATTACTGTTGTAAGTTGGAGATTTTTGGTGGAGTGGCGGTTCGACAGCGGCTTCAATGTTGTATTGAAGGAATGTTGCCTCACATCAATTGTTATCTTTTTCCCTACCGTCGCCATTTATAGAGTCAATTCTCTGCCCCACTTTGCACCCTCCTTCTTTGCCTTTCTATCTTCCTATGATAGTGGTGGTCGTCTCCAATTTTTGTGTGATAAGGTTTAGTTATGATGTAGTTTTTTATTTACATTCTTTTTTTGTCTAGTCGAAGATCAGCGGATTTGGGTCGTTTCCCTCACCATTATTTCTATGTTTAAACCCGACATCATTGATGCGTTCGGTGAGTAGGGAGTTTATGTTTTTATGTTTAATTAGTACGTTCTAATGTAGTGGATGGTTTAGTCATGGTTTAGCATTCAAGGATACTTTATTTAAGTAGAGTTCGTCCATAGGTTAGAGAGCATCTTTGTGTTTTTGTTGGGCCTCGATACATCAACATTAGGTAAGTAAAGTAGCATCTTTGTTTTATGTGTTCGTTAGATTTGTGTTTTTTTTATGCAAATTGTAGTTTAATTCTTAATTAGATTAAATGATTAGATCTTTAGTGGAAAATGGAAGTTAGTGTATTTGAATGATAGTATGGTCAATTTCTTAATTAAGAACTTGTTTATATTATGTTAATTCATTGCATAGAATAGTATTTTATAGAATGTAGATTAGAATTTTTTTTAGGACTTTAATTTTGGAAGGCAAATTTATCACATTAAGAAGTTTGAATTTGTGGGACTCTAGCTAGTTGGAAAGTTATGAGTAATGCTTTGATCTTATCCCATTGTATCTCTAACACTAGTGTCATAAGATCTAGTTGATCCCTTGTTAGGTTAGTTAATCCTTTTAAGTAATTGGTTGTGAATATAAATATTAGCTTAGAGCCATACTAAGATAGAAGCATAATTTTGATCTTACCTTGAGTTTTGCATTTAGGTGATTTATTAATCTCGAATAAGGTTAGATGTTAGATTTTGAGTTTTGGAAATATTGACTTAATGCTGGTCAAATTTATGAGTAAATGGCATAATAAGATTGTGGTTATAATGTTGAGATTTTATGTTATGTGTCATATAGATGTTTGAAGTTTAGTTGCATTCGTATTAAGTTGATCTATATTGCCATGTCTTGGAATCTAAGTATTGATTGTTTTAACTATAAATTAGTATTTTTTTTAGTACGAATCTCCTTATAAGTAATTGTTTTAAAATATTTTTTGATTTTCATTGTGTGGAAGTTGTGTCCATGGTCGTATTAGATACATGATGTATAGTATTTATTCCAGAGGCATAAGTTTATGTGGATGTGATCTCATGTTGTTGTCATATCATAAAGGTCCGTCTTGTGATTTCTAAGTCCTCCTTGACCGTTTTGTTCTCTTACTTATGCTATGATGGTTATGTGATATGAGTTAGATTTTAAGACTTACTTGTATGCTTTGGTCCATTATGATATTGATGAGGCAACGAGATGTGTGGTATTGGTGATTGTAATAGTAATGTGATGGGAACTATGGTTATGTTGTGTGGAAGTTGTTCTATGAGTAATTGGTGATGCAAGAGAGTTCAATGCTCTCATGGTTCTTGTATGTTTGATCATTTCTATGTGTTTTGAGTGGGGTTTTCTAAGATGCAGCTAGGGGAGTGGCTCTCAATGGGGACCAGAGACCAAAGTGGCATCTAGGACAACCCATGCGAGAGTGCCTTAAAAAAGTGATAACCTAATTTTTAAATCAAGGGTTTTGGGTAGTTAGTTCACACTAATTAAGATAAGTGAATACCTCACTCATGGCTCAAGTGCTTGTTTAGGCTTGAGATGAGATGAGAAGGCCTGTAATGGAAAGATCAACGACCTTGTCCCCATGAAAGGTATGATTAATTCTGCATGAGTTTGCATGGGGGCCGGAAGTCGGGAGAGGCTGCCAAGACAACCCAGGATGGGGGCCAGGGTCTAGGAAGGCTTGCCAGGACAACCCATGACAAGCTATGTGATGACACTTCTCCCTTCTGCAGTCTAACATTCCCAAGTTGTACTCTTTCCTTTTGTTATGTGGTTGCCTATGGATGCATTGTTAAGTTGCTTGTGGCGTCATTGTTGCTCTATGTTGTAGTGGTCGTGTGTAGTCCTCTTTTCTCCTCGTTTTGTCCACCTAACTATTCAGGTCATGGGACCTTATCATTATCTCCTAGCATAGGGGGTGGGCCTCAAGGTTCCACATGGTAAGGTGGATGGTGCTTATTCCATTGGTCACTTTTTTATTGTTCGTGTGCGTGGAGAACATATCATGTAGAAGATCACTAATCTTGTTTCACTTGAGGTGGTAGATAGTTGCATTTCTATTTCAGCATTGTATATCTGTTGAACCTTGTATTATTATATTGATGTATATCTTCAAATGTAATCAGGAACCAATAGTGCAAACATTATATTGATGTATTTTATTGTAATAAAATTGTAAACCTAATTGTAATCACTTATGCTGAATCTTGATGTTGTTATCTAATGTCTTATTATGATGAAGATATTGTTGTGATGCTCACAACACACCCTATTTTACTGCTTAGCAAAATGAGGACCCCTGCTGTGGCTTTGCTTTTACTTTTGTGTGTGGGTCTGTTGGGTGGCAAAAGGGAAAAGAGTGTGAAAGTTACAAACCTTGTTGAAAATAAAGAAAAAATAACATCAAGTACTAAAGAAGAATAAGGGTGGATTCCTTGTCAAAAATGAGTGGGGGTTGCTTTTTGAACCATGTGAAAATTCCTAGTATTTTGCAAGATATAAGTGTTTTGGTAAAATGTACAATGGGAGGGTTTTTATGTTGCATATACAAAGTCCTTTGTATATCGGGTCATTTGTATGTTGCATATACAAAGCTGTTTGTATATCGGGTTGCATATACAAGGTCACTTACATACAAAGTCACTCATAGACAAAGTCCTTTGTATATCGGGTTGTTGAATAAGTTGCATGTGGGAGTTGTCGAGTTTCTAAAGTCATTTTACTTGTATGCATTTGGCTAACATGTCATTTCAGTACATACGAGGTGGATCCAATAGAGCTAAGAGTTTAAATGAATATTTCATTCAGGTCCATTGCATGTATTTTATGTTTGTATGTTTAGCGAAGGCAAAACTTACAACGGGATATACAAAGGGTTATACATGTTGTGGAACTGAAATGTTTCTAAAGTAAAGATTAATTGTTGTATGTTTCCACCTTGTATGTATGTTTCAGGTTATACATGGTGTATACATACAAGGCAAAACTCGGGAGAGTTTTAAATCTGATATAACTGATGTATCATTACTTAATGTATATCAAAAGGTGCATTGCATTTTATACATATCGCGGAGCCAAAAATGAATAAACTGCAGTCTATAAAAGTTGAAGTTAGAAAGGACATACAAAAGAGTTTGTATGTATCCAGACTTGTATCTAAAGGTTTGATACAAGTGTTATGTGCATCGCGGAGATACAAGTGAACGGTAATGTGGGTTCGACCACTCATCGGTGTGAGTAAGCCTATCAGAACAGAATCTGTAGATCATACCGATCTTATGCCTCTCGGCGATAGATACTTTTCAGCGTGAATCACTGATACTCTCACTGATAAAAAAGAGTGTCGGGCAGATATGTGTGGTCAGAGTAAGTTTTTTGGATCACCCTGACTAAGTGAGTCACTCCGATGATGAGGATATACAAAGTCTGATATACAAAAGGAAATAAAGGGATCGCGGGAGATAAAGGGAAAAAGAGGGTTTGTATATGCTTTTGTATATGCGCTTGCATATAATGAAAATGTACAAAGCACGATGTACAAAGAAAAGATACAAGGATGTACGGAAAGGTGGAAAAACAGAGGGAATTTGGGTTTGATTTCTTGCATTAGGTGCTTGTATGTTTAAAGATACAAAGAAGACATGCAAACAAAACATACAAGGGAAAAGGGATGTGTGCAGAAATAAACCAATGGTAAAAAGTTTGAAAATGCAAAAAATAAAGTAGAAGGCCAGACTTTGGCACATTAATTGCTATAATTAATGCCCGTCTAACATTTAGAAGAGGTATAAATTGATGACAGTGACATGAATTTTAAATCTATTTTTGTCTGTTTCACAGGTATGCAGGTAGATATTAAGGCAGAGTTTTGATGGCGATGACATCACAAAGGGCAGATTAGTTCACAAAAGAAGCAAGAGGAGTAAAGGCTTTCAATGAGAAGGAAAATACAGGTACAAGGAAACATTATTAAAAGAGAAACAAAAGATATTTTGGTGGCTATTAGGGTTTCCAAAAGGCACCCTTATGCTCAGTATGGGTATGCTGCTTAGGGATTTTTTGGCAAGATTTGTTTTCCACCGATTGATGCTGCACTCGAAGTATGGACCATTGATTGACTAGGGTTTTGTGGCTGTATTGGGGACAATGAAATCTATATATTGAGCCCCTTTACTTTGTAATACTCACACAGGGTTTCATGGGACAGAGCTGGAAGTTGTAATTTGTCTTGGCATTTTGAATAGAAGAATATTTAGTTTAGCATAGAAGGAGCTCACCTATGTCTGCAATAAGGAATGCGTGGAACATCTAGCTTCCTTACTGTATCTATAAAGCATTGTAAGTTTTCTGTGAAGTTGATTAATGAAGCTAAGAGTCATTCATACATTGTAAATCATATATGATTGTTTATCTTGAATATAAATGAATCTAAAATTCTACGTCTATATTCAGAGTGTCTTCTGGCTCTTCTTTGTATTTGAAATAATATCTCTTAAAGCTTGCAATCTTTAATGTATGTTCATGAAAATGCTCAGGGCTTACATTTAAAGGTTTAGTCTATGGATTTAATCATGTTTGTTGTACTACTTACAGAGTGCATAACAAAACATTTAGATCCTATAGTAGAATGAAGTTTAATTTAGATTCCTCTAACTTTTCCCAAGCATTTGAAATATTTATCTTAAACGTGGAGATTTAAAGGAGATTGTCTGATATTTGAAGGAAACATGAACAACTGAGTTGATATTGGACAGTTTTCATAATATTTGAAAAGAAAAGCTTGTGTGATATAGTAACAAATATGTGCAAAAGAATGAATAAAATGTTGATATTTGTGATATTTTGCATAATTTGAGTCCAGTAAGTCATCAGAAAACCTTAAATCAAGTAAGGCCCCTTGCATATTATAGCTTCACATTAATCTATTGAATTGTCCACAAGGTCAAGACCTGACCATACAAAAACTTGGGATTAAGTAATCTTCATTGATTTCTTCATATCTTTCAAGACAGTTAGGTTCATTTTTGTGAATTTTAACTTTTGTTATGAATGTGTAAAAACAATCATCAACAGTTTTTGGTGCTAGGAGGGCCTGATGGGATTTAAGGTAGATTTTGTGTAGGCTGGCCAATGGGATTGTTTTAGATCTTGGAAATTTCAGTGTTCTGTTTGGACATATCTTCTATTTGAAAGAATTTGAATGTTTTTTTGCAAAGGTATTGCTCAAACTTCAAGTACTATTCTAATTTATTGAGTTTTAATGTTTTATTCTGAGATATGTTAGATCTCATAAAATTTCAAAAATCTAAAAAGTTGAAAACAGAGTGCCATTTTCAATGGACTCATATGAAGACAATTCCAAGTTTAATATTCTTCTCTTTCAGAAAGCTTTAAATGAAAGGATTTATCCTAAAAATTTATCTAACTATGGTTTATTTGGAAGGTGCGGGATACACAAGTCCACAGAGCATGGTGAAATTAATTGTCTGAATTTTCTTACAAGGTTAAATTTGGCTTTAAAAGGACTAATCTCTTTCTCAGATGTGTATAGGGCTGGAGGTTGGCAAAAAAATGAGGAGATTATGGAGCAGCAGGAGGATGCAATATCAGCAATCATTAATTGTTCAGAGAATGCAAAGATTGAACCAATGCTAGAAATAAAGGATAGTAAAATCTTTTTTCTGGAATCATGTGATGGTAAGAAAAATAATCTATTTTTTTGTCAAGGTTCAAATGTGGATAAAGCTAATGACAGGTATAAATATCCTAAAAAATACAGAGAAGAAATCACATCTCATGTTCATTTTCTAGATGATAAACAAAGAGGATTTAATGAAAAGAAAAAGAAAAGTGAGGTTAATCTTGATGCATTATTTGATAAATATATGGGATTACTAAGAAATACTTGTCAAGAAGAAATCTCTAGATCTGATTTGAAAAGTTTTAACAAAAATAATTTGGCAAAGAAATGTAGACAAGTATTGGAAAAATTAAAGTGCACTAAAAGTAGAGAGGTTTCTGTATCAACAAATAAAGGAATCATAGGAAAAGAAGTAAATCTTGATTTATTATTTGATGGATTTAAATTGAATGACCAAATCTAGGATTGTTGTAGGATAATGGAACCAGATATTTTGTTGGATGATAGGACTGAATAATTTGAGAAATAATTCTTGAAAATGGAAGATACAGAGGATTATGCTATTGCTATGCATAATCAAGCATCACTCTAGAATTATTGTGAAAGTGAAACAGGGAAGTATTTTCATGAATCAAATGTTGTTTCACATTCATAACCAAATAATCTAGAAATGATAAATTTAGATATGTCAGATTATGATGGTACTCATTTAGATGCTGATGTATAGAGAATTGAAGAGAACATTGAGATGTTTCCTGAACTTGAGGATAAATTGAACATCCAGAATGAAGAGATAGATGTGGATAAAGATGAGGAAATAATCCATCAAGAGTCATACATCCTTCAATTTAAAGTAAGACCAAACACTGAGCTAAGCAATGAAAGTGCAAAGTTAAATGGAAGACCAGCTGTCAATGAACAAGCATGTCCAGTAGAGCCAGAAATACACCAGGTTGTTTCTCTCCTTTCCTCAGTGAATAATGTTGAATACTATTTTGATTATGGAAATTCAAAGGATAAGACATGCATATGGATTAATCATGAATGTGATGGGCTGCCTCAATTGCTGATAATTAGAGATTATTATGTTAAATACAGTAAGGGTAGAATAAATGAGTATTTTTCAAAATTCAAAGATGAATTTGCTAAGTTAAGAACCATAACTAGTGCTCTGATGCTCCTGCACAATCTAAGGAAGTATGCAAATACAGGTGTCTTTGGGTCTTTTCCTAGGTTTTATTTGCCTTGCAGAGGCTTGTGTATAGTTTGGTAGAATAGTTGTTCTATTTCTTTTCTTTGTTTTCTTGTCTTGCTTTGTGGTTTCCTTTCGTAGTTGGTGGTTTGTACAGTCTATTTGTTTTGTTTGCTTTGTGTGTTGTGTTGTCTTAGCAGGGATGTTTGTTTTATTTTGAAGCATGCAGGAGTAAATTGGCAACCATTGAAAACAATAGAAAATTTAGAACATTCAGGTTAATTATTTAAAATTAATGCATAACTTGTTGTGACTATCATGAATGTAGAAAGTTGTTTGACTTGTGAAATTTTGTATTCAATAACTGTGGGTTGAGTATTCATGGGAAGTTTCTCACAATGATACACCTAAAATCCTTGGCTGTGTTGAACCTACCAATGTAGATATTAGGTGAAAAATTAGAGGTCACCCTTGCTACCATTACAATTCTCAGCTTAATTTCAGCAAGTCATCATTCCTTGCATCATGATGTTACAACTATAATATCTTATGAAATCTCTATCAAATACAAAAAATATAAAATAATAAAATAGATTTTACTGAAAATCCAGATTAAGCCATCTAAGTAACTCTACCGGGGCTATAGATGCTTGCTGGCAGTGCGGCTCTACTTAGGAGAATTGTAACGATAACCTTGTTGGGGATATGGATGCCTACTGGCAGCAAGGCTATATCTGGTTGGCTATGAGGAAATGACATCAACTATGTAGTCTAATATCAGTCACTAGTTTGTTAAACTAATTTTCAACATGAGGATTATTAATCATGTGCGCCCACTTAAACTGAATGGAAAAATTCATGTACCTTATTGAATACATTAAGTCTCAAGTTGAATAATGATTTATAGGAAATATAGTTGGAAGTTATGAATTTATTTCATTTAGTTTTCTTTAATGTTTTTCATTTTTTGTTTTGTTTGGTTGCTAGTTGTTGTGATGCTCACAACACACCCCATTTTACTCCTTAGCAAAATGAGGACCCCTGCTGTGGCTGTGCTTTTGCTTTTGTGTGTGGGTCTGTTGGGTGGAAAAAGGGAAAAGAGAGTGAAAGTTACAAACCTTGTTGAAAATAAAGAAAAAATAATACTAAGTACTAGAGCAGAATATGGGTAGATTCTTTATCAAAAATGAGTGGGGGTTTCTTTTTGAACCATGTAAAAATTCCCAGTATTTTCCAAGATATGAGTGTTCTGGTAAAATGTACAATGGGAGGGTTTGTATGTTGCATATACAAAGTCCTTTGTATATCAGGTCATTTGTATGTTACATATACAAAGCTGTTTGTATATCGGGTTGCATATACAAGGTCACTTACATACAAAGTCGCTCATATACAAAGTCCTTTGTATATCGGGTCGTTGAATAAGTCGCATGTGGGAGTTCTCAAGTTTTCTAAGTCATTTTACTTGTATGCATTTGGCTAACATTTCATTTTGGTACATACAAGGTGGACCTGACAGAGCTTAGAGTTTAAATGAATATTTTGATTAGGTATGTTGCATGTATTTTATGTTTGTATGTTTAGCGAAGGTGAAACATACAATGGGATATACAAAGGGTTATACATGTCGTGGAACTAAAATGTTTATAAAGTAAAGATTAATTGTTGTATGTTTCCACCTTGTATGTATGTTTCAGGTTATACATGGTGTATACATACAAGGCAGAACTTAGGAGAGTTTTAAATCTGATATAACTGATGTATCATTACTTAATGTATATCAAGAGGTGCATTGCATTTTATACATATCGCGGAGCCAAAAATGAATAAACTGTGGTCTATAAAAGTTGAAGTCTGAAAGGACATACAAAAGAGTTTGTATGTATCCAGACTTGTATCTAAAGGTTTGATACAAGTGTTATGTGCATCGCAGAGATACAAGTGAACGGTAATGTGGGTTCCACCACTCATCAGCGTGGTAAGCCTGTAGGAATAGAATCTGTATATCATACCGATCTTATGCCTCTCAGCGATAGATACTTCTCGACAGGAATCATTGGTACTCTCATTGATAAAAAAGAACATCGGGTAGATATGTGTGGTCAGAGTAAGTTTTTTGGATTGCCCCGACTAAGTGAGTCACTCCAATGATGAGGATATACAAAGTCCGATATACAAAAGGAATATGATGAAAATAGGGCTTGTATATGCACTTCTATATGATGAAAATATACAAAGCACGGTGTACAAAGCAAAAGATACAAGGATGTACGGAAAAGCAGAAAAAGAGAGGGAATTTGGGTTTGATTTCTTGCATTAGGTGCTTGTATGTTTAAAGATACAAAGAAGACATGCAAACAAAACATACAAGAAAACATACAAGGGAAAAGGGATGTATGCAGAAATAAACCAACGGTAAAAAGTTTGAAAATGCAGACACTGAAGTAGAAGGCCGAACTTTGGCGCATTAATTGCTGCAATTAATGTCCATCTAACATTCAGAAGAGGTATAAATTGATGACAGCGACATGAATTTTAAATATATTTTTATGTCTGTTTCGTAGGTATGCAGGTAGATATTAAGGCAGAGTTTTGATGGCGATGACATCACAAAGGGCGGATCGGATCACAAAAGAAGTGAGAGGAGTAAAAGCTTTCAATGAGAAGGAAAATGCAGGTAGAAGGAAACATTATAAAAAGAGCAACAAAAGATATTTTGGTGGTTGTTCGGCTTTCCAAAGGGCACCCTTCTGCTTAGTATGGGTATGTTGCTCAGGGAGTTTTTTGGCAAGACTTGTTTTCCACCGATTGATGTTGCACTCGAAGTATGGACAGTTGATTGACTAAGGTTTTGTGGTTGTATTGGGGACAATCAAATCTATATATTGAGCCCCTTTAATTTGTAATACTTACACAGGGATTCGTAAGACAGAGCTGGAAGTTGTAATTTGTCTTAGCATTTTGAATAGAAGAACATTTAGTTTAGAACAGAAGGAGGTCACCGGTGTTTGCAATAAAGAATGCATGGAACATCTAGCTTCCTTACTATATCTGTAAAGTGTTGTAAGTTTTTTGTGAAGTTGATTAATGAAGCTAAGAGTCATTCATACATTGTAAATCATATATGAATGTTTATCTTGAATATAAATGAATCTAAAATTCTACGTCTATATTCAGAGTGTCTTCTAGCTCTTCTTTGTATTTGAAATAATATCTCTTAAAGCTTGCAATCTTTAATGTATGTTCGTAAAAATACTCAGGGCTTACATTTAAAGGTTTAGTCTATGGATTTAATCAAGTTTGTTGTACTTCTTACAAAGTGCATAATAGAACATTTAGATCCTATAGTAGAATGAAGTTTAATTTAGATTCCTCTAACTTTTCCCAAACATTTCAAATATTTAGCTTAAACACAGAGATTTAAAGGAGATTGTCTGATATTTGAAGGAAACATGAACAACTAAGTTGATATTGGATAGTTTTCATAATATTTGAAAAGAAAAGCTTGTGTTAATATAAATCATATAAAGCTTTGTGATACAGTAACAAATCTGTGCAAAAGAATGAATAAAATGTTGATATTTGTGATATTTTGCATAATTCGAGTTCAGTAAGTCATCAAAAAACCTTAAATCAAGTAAGGCCTGTTGCATATTACAGCTTCACATTAACCTACTAAATTGTCCACAAGGTCAAGACCTAACCATACAGAAACTTGGGATTAACTAATCTTCATTGATTTCTTCATATCTTTCAAAACAGTTAGGTTCATTTTTATGAATTTTAACTTTTGTTATGAATGTGTAAAAACAATCATCAACATATATATGTGTTGTCTCTTTGATGCACTTGGTTTCAAATTGAATCTTGGATGTTATTTGGATTATGTCTGTTAGTAGTAATGCAGTCCTGGATACCCTAGAGAATAAAAGTTAACTTGCATGTGAAGTGATCATTATGATGTACTTTGCGTTATTATTATTATTATTATTATTTAAATATATTTTTGCCCCTTTTGTTATGCATAGTTAATCTTTCTCTAGGGTTTCGAGGTGGGGCATTACAGATAGGGACATGTGAGATTTGGGTGACCATGTCAAAATTTTGAGATAATCTTGTGTATTGGAGGCCAAAGTTTGAAAGAGGACTATGTTGAAGATGAAGTTCATTTGGGAGGTCTAATTATGAAGTTTGACAAGGAGGAGGAAAGTCTTACAAGGAAAGAACATAGAGCTAGAAATGTACCAACTGCATGGATGTATTGTGAAGAAGGTTCAAAGTCTATAGCAAGTTGGGAGAACTTGGGCTGAGCATGATAAATGCATAAGAGAGAGCTGATTGTGAGGCAAACGTTTGTCATAATATTGAGCTACAAGGAAGGAAATATGTTTTGAATGGGACAAGTTGTGGTGATACCCATGGTAAAGGTGAAGGTTGTGGATCCCTCAACCAACAGAGAGGATCCCATGATAAAGTATATTAAAGTGATTATTGTGGAGAATCATGCTTGTTCTAGTTCATAGGATTTATTAAATACCACAAAGATCTTTCAATGCTATATAATGACATGGGCCATAGGGATACAAGGCAATCATCATTCATTTAAAGACACGGTAATTGAAATTCCACAACTCTTCGGTGTACTCATCCTAGATATTTGAGAGAATTGTAAAACTGACAAATCAAAGGTTTAAGTAATACATCCAGCCTCATTATGAATTGGGTTCAAGCCTCACTGCGTATGCTCTCCATGTTACAAGTGACATATGATGGTGAGAAAGTATTACAATTGACAAGGCAAAAACGTTTTAACCTTTTAAACAATGCACATAGGCAATGTCTTAAAGAGATCAAAGTCCATGGAGCATTTTAAAAATAATTCTTAAATTCCTCGTTAAATGATACTTATAAAAGTAAATGTTGTATGTCTCTTATATGAAATTTAGCATCTCAAATAAAATCTTTTAAAACAAAAAATCCTAGAAAGCACTGCAAGTTTCTCAAAACATCCCTTAGAGAGGTCTTAAAGGCAACTTATACATCCTAAGTTTGCAAACATCCCTTTCATGCCATGATTATATTCATATGGCTCTAGTTATTTTGTGCCTTTCATATACATGGCATGACTCATGAATACATCCTTCCATAGTAATGATATGATAATATGAGCTCAATGTATGATATGAAAATAGAGAAATAATAGACAAGTGCTCTAGGAATCAAGGTAGATTAGTACAAGCACATAAGACAAGATCACAAGACAAGTGCTCTATGAAGAAAATAGATCAATGATAATCATTGGGGTTATATGATGCTCCCTAGCATGGTCCTGGAAATGAATATCATAGTGTAATCTCATAGTCAAAATGTGCTAATCTAATATGATAGCTTGATAACCTTGTGTAATGACCAATAATATGATTTGTGTTGATAGATATAATCATGTTCAAAAGTACTTGTAAAAAGTGAGATACTCCTAGATGGGAAAAATAGGTTAATGAATATCATGAATGTTGGTAGGGAAGGCATGGTGCTTCCAATATAATCATAAGGCAATGAAGGCTCAAATACTAAAGCTTTAAAAGCAAAGTATGGTAATGTAAGATCATAAAGTTATAAAACAATAAACGTGTATGACACATTAATCAATGACGTATAATTAGTGAAAATTGGATCAGGTGTGGTCCAAAGATTTGTCATAATAATTAGATTTAAGCATCATAAGTCAATATGATCATCAATATGTATCTTATGTCAAGAGGTGGCATCACAGGGAAATGGTTATAATGTATCACGTATGAGTCATGTATTAATATGATTAATGTATAACATTGTTTGTAAGATTGATTTGGTTTTTCAATGTGTTTTGGTTAATCTGTATGTGTGGATGTAAAATGTGCCATAAATACTAATGGCAGACATGTTATCTATGCTAATCAATGAAATGTGATAATGTATTGGAACCCTAAAAAAGATTGATGAATCAATGGTCCAAAAGGGACTCCATAATCAAGATCACACAAAATAAATGAACAAGAAGCCTCATTAGGATTTGGATAGTAGGTGCAATGTGGGGTTGTTTTCATTCTCATTTTTACTCTCTTTTATCTATTGGGTAATCTCATCAAGTTGATAGCCTATACCACATTGTTTCCTAGCTTCTTGAGTTCAACAAACCTCCTATATCTTTGTTTATGCTTGCTTAGTCAAGTTCCTCTATATCAAAGATTTTTCATTAGATTTCAATTCCAAGACCATAGATTAGTCAATTAATTGAGGAGGTGATAATGATTTGCTAGATTTGTCACTTTTAGAATCACTTTCACACATGCATGTTTCCTTAGAGTCTAGATATGCTTTAGGTGTTTTACCATAGATAGAAGGATCCATATATAAAGATGGAATACCATATGCTTTTAGATCCATATGATACTTGCCAACACCACAAGGCATAAAATAAGCCATATTAATTGATGGGTCTAAATCAAAAGATACTTCACAAGGGAAAACATCAAAATCCATAATTTTTATTATATTACATATTATATATAAATTAAATATAATTAAATTATAAATAAATATAAATATTAAATATATAATGTGTTTGTCGTTAAGGGTGTGGTTCGGTGGGTAAGTCACTCGGTTGTAGTGGCGGCCACCAGAGTTCAAACCCCCGCTAGGCCAACGAGCTCGTGGGTTTGAAGTGTTCTTACTTGGGTATGAAGTCCCCCGTGTTGTGGCCTCATCGGTTCATAGCTCTATGCAAAAGAGTTACCATGGAGCCGGAGGGCATGTTGCGCCAGCGTCACCGGTCACGTTAAAAAGTTTACCAAGTGCATTATCTTTAATATATATATATATACACATACATACATACATACATACATACATACATACATACATACATATATATATATATATAGTGTGTTTAATCTAAATAAACAATTTTATAATATTATATTATACTATAAATATATAAATACAAAATATTTGATATGGTATATAATATTATATTTGAAGTTCTTACATTTCATTTTTAAATATACAATATATAAATATAATTGAAATTTTAAAATCTTATAATATAAATAATTATATATTTTTAATTTTATAATTTAAATAAATTATTTATCATCCATTATTACCTTGTAAAAGTCAAATATATGTTTTTTATTTCCTAAACTAAAGGTTAATATGTTTAACGAGAGCATTTATTCAATAGGAAATTTAAATATGCCAAGGTTGTTTCAATGAGAAAATATGTTTGAATGAGAAAAGATGCAGAGTTTATTAATTGATTTATTGTTCACTAATTCAATGCAAGTCACTAATAATATTATATTGATCTATGAAATATTATGCACCAAAGAGTTGTGGAAGTTCAATTTCCATGTATTTAAGTGAATGATAATTGTCTTGTATCCTTATGGCCCATGTCATTATGCAGCATTGGAAGAGAGTATATTAGGTTGTTGAGAGATTTGTGGTATTTAATAAATCCCATGAACCAAAACTCATCATTTCTCCACTATCGCTAGTTGAATAAATTTTTTGGAGTATCATCTATGTTGGCCAATGGATCCATAGCCTTAACATTTTCCACAGTTTCTTCCATTTATAAAAAAATGTGGGCTTCTGCTACTCAATCCTAGTATTTAATTTGATACATGTATGTAACAAATGCTTTCAAATGTGTAGGTGTTATTCATTCTAAGGCGCAAATAGTTGGAAAATATCAATCCACATGTTCTCCTTGTTTTCCACTTGTATAAATGAAGGTAGAAGGTAGAATGATTGGCATGCCTATTTGAATCATCTTGCATCGCTCTGGTAAAGCTCTTGCCATCTATGGATCGTTGGCATAGACTGATCGATTAGAATTCACTCTCTTTATTCTTTATCATTGGATCATTGGCATGAGAAGTACCATTTCATGAAGCTCTAGTGGAGCTAAATGACATGGAGCAACCCATACAAAGCTCCATTTTTACATTGTAAAAGTACCATACCTTGATCTTTAATGTAGGGTTTCCATTAGAATGCTTGCTCAAAGCCCCAAGTCTATCACACAACAAAACACTTTTTGCCACTATGTTTATGTAGTTAAGCTTAGTTTTGTAATCCCATGATGACTAATGATTTTGTGTTTTAGGAAATGTCTCTTCAATTGTCATGGGTGGTAAAGGTAGAATTTGGAAATAATTATTTATAGGAAGGTTATTCATGTAGCCATGTTCTCTTGTTGAAACTGAAGATACTTTGAATCCACAACTGTTAGTTCAACATCATATAGAAATGAGGATATGGTTTGTCCACCTAGATAAATTTTTAAATTTTGTTAGGGTACCCATCTAGAAAAAAGTCACCTTGTTGGTTGATAGTGGAATCTTAAAGAGTTTGAGCAAGGCACACCATACTTTTACTTTTACTATGTGTATAGTATACCAAAGGGTGTGGTGGTGCCCACCTAGGGTTAGGGTTTTGAGTTGAGTCTCCAAGCCTATATTTTTATTCCCTCAAACTCTTAATGCCTTAGGTATTATTATTTTTCCTCGGCCTCCTGCATTGTATCTTCTATTTCTGCGTTGACCGTCTGCAGCAGCTCATCTGTCACTTAAGATGCACTTCATGTCATAGCACTCATCGAATGACCAACCCCCTTTGCCTTGTGCTACCTCTTTTTCCCATCACGAAAAATGTTAAGTTCAAAAAAATCCTTAAGCGACGGTTGGGTCCACAGTTGTATACATGTGTCATTGTATGTTTGTATCTAATCCGCAAATGCATATATACAAGGATGGACCCGAAATAAAATTCAATCGGCTTCAGAAATGGTAAAAAAATTAGTTGTATGCATCATTGTATGCATATCGGGTTTGTATGTGGTTGTATATTGCATATTCTAGGTTAGATTCTGTGCTTGTATGTAAAGGTTTGCATGTATATGTTGTTGTATGTTTGCATATACAAAGGCGATATGCAAAGGAAAATATACAAGAGGCTGATATACAAAGGGTCATCGGTGAGACAAGCCTCATCGGCAGCTAAGCCCAAGGTTTCTCTGATCGGCTGATGAAGATACAAAAGATACATGCAAGGCAAGAACCGAAGGGTGGGGTCCACCAATTGTATATATATACAATTGTATGTTTGCACATGTAATTGAACATACAAGGAATATGCAATCCTGAGATGCAAAGCTCGGACCCGAAATGAATATACATTTTGGTTGATAAAGGTAGAAGTCCAATTGTATGTTTGTTTTGCTTGTATATTCACAGTTGTATATGTGATATACAAGGCAAAGATACAAGGGAGGATATACAAAGCAGACCCGACTAGAAAATGTAAATCAGAAAAATCAAAGGTGGGGTCCGCAATTGGTATGTTAAGTGCATTGTATATGCCGAAATACAAAGAATAAGAGATACAAGTCAGACCTGTTGCAAAGTTACAATGTGGTTAATAATCATTTTGAGGTCTATGGATGTATTATTGCACATTGTATGTATGTGCGATATACAATGAAAGGTACAATGAGGCCGATACAATGCTAAATTTCAATATTTTTCCAATCTGCCTCATAAATGTAATGGATTTCGTGGTTGTATGTATATTGCGTATTGTATATATGCAATGTACAAGGTAATATACAAATGGGAAGATACAAAGCCTAGATCTGATAGTGATTGCAATTTGTTTTATAAGGATTTAGGGTCTGCCTTTGTATGCAAGTGATTGTATGTATATACAATCTCGTATACAATTGCATATACAAAGATTTGAAGGCGAAAAAGGCAAAATGTGCGAAAAGGTAAAAATGTATGTTCGCACTGTGGAAAGTCAATGAAGTAAAGGCTACCTGTGTGGCACATTTTCATTGGCTGATGACTTTTCAAAGCTGGTGACTAGATTGCCCGATCAAACTGATGCCATAGATCTCGGTGGGAGGAAAGGAATCGACGGCCATCATTCAAACTTTCAAGAATAGGAAGAGATTTGTATGTGTTCACAGTTGCATTTCAAATGGAAAGAAACTTCAGAGCACACAATCGCTGCACTTCCAGAAGCCGCAGGTAGGTTGACCATTAATGGAAAAATAGTAGAGGTATGGGTCTGAAGGGACAAGCCAGCTACCATTTTTAATGGGAAAATCTCCAATCGGCTGCACGTTCCCTGATTTCACCTGCTTTTCCTTCTTCTTCTCTCTGCTGCATTGACTGTTTTGGGTGCCATTTTGATGGTGTGATGTATCTGGCAGCATTTTGAGTTAACCATTGTACTTGATTGCTGGGTACATGTTCTTGGTTTATATCAAAACTGTGTTACTCATTTTTAAGAGGTGGTGGTTGAAGACTTGGGAAAACTTTTGGTGGAATAATTAGGTATAGCTTTGCTGGTGGCTCTGTTGGATGTCTTGTGAGTTTATGAATCATATGTTGAATGTTTTATGCATAGTTTTATTGGTTTCATGTTGTTTTTATATGAGAAATGCTTCATGGCATGTGTTTAGCTGTTTGTCTGCATGGTTGTATGCATCCCTTCCTTTGAATCCGGTTGCTAAAAGTTACTAAGATTCTAGGATATAGATTTTTGTATTGCATGATTGATCTCTAACTTCCATTCAAGGAGTGGATTAAACTATTTTAGGTTAAGTATGAGGAAGAATGTATGGCAACACGGATATTTGTAAGTAGAGACTGCTAAATACTCATTCTTGGGAAGTATCTGTAAGGTAGACACTCAAAAATTTCCCCTTGAAACTTAGTTATTGATTCAAGTTTATGGTAATCATTCACTTGTGTATGTCTATTGACTCTGAGCCCCGAGATAGGCACCAGTCTGGTCTTGTATTGAGGTTATAACCCAAGGTCCCAGTCTTATATCCAGATACAAAATACAAATTCAAACTTCAAATATAAACCCTTAGGATATTAGAAGTAGTTTTAGAACTAAACTCCTCCATTTCACATCTGAGCATAGGCCCAAAGCTAGCCCCTTTGCACTTATTTCACAGTTTTGGTTTGCATAAGAGAGGATTTATCTACTTTGTGTCAACATCCCAGTAAGTTCACATGCATATTTTACGAATGTTGAATAGGGAATACCCCCCTTGGTTCTACAGAGCCTAAAGAAGGAGAGGAGATATTTATAGGGTCTATCTCCTGTACTGTTGGCCCCTGGCCCAGAAATCCTCTTGATCAATGATGGCTACCTTGTAGGGATAATTGGGAAGCATCCAGTTTGGGAAAAAACCCAACAGATTTGGTGACTCCGCTGGGGATTGCTTTGTATGAGAACCTTGTTTTTAAAAAAACTAATTCCTAGTGTAGGTGGCGACTCCAAACAAATCTCCCAACTGGTAAGGGGAAATTTGTATGCAAGGGATAAGATCCCTGCATAATCCTTTGCTTGAAGAATTACCTAGAAAAATGATGTATAGGAGAAAAGGGACCATTCAAGCCATTCAAGAAGGTTCTCCCAGCCCTAGAAACAATGATAATACCCAAGATAATCCCAGATCTTCAGAGCAGCAGGCACCTTATTTTTCATACACAAAGGCTAAAATTCAAGATGTATATGAGAGATAACAAGGTGATAGATTGAGAATGAGATTAGAGGTGTTTCAGGAATGCACTTTCTTAGATCCCCTTGACAAATTTGAAGAAACTGAGTCCCCAAGGGATGATGATGATGACCAAAATGGAAAGGGACCATCCTCTTCTATGCCTAAAGATGAAGAATTAGTTGAAGAAATCAAGAACCTGAGGACTAAATTAGAATATTTGTAGGCTTTGAGGATTAGAGATGATATGAGACAAAAGGTGCAATCTCTGAAAATTGCTCAACATGATTCAATTCCCACCCTTGATATTGCAAATGTGCTAAGAAACCAACAAAGAAATGAGGTTCAGAATCAACAGAATGATCAGAGATAAAATATAAACAATGTGAGAAATCAAAATGCTAATAGGAACGTAAATGTTAATCAATTTGGTAGACAACCTATACAGTTGGATAGATTTAGGCAGCTAGTTTTTAATGGTATTCCTGGTTACCCTAACCCCATTGAAAAACATGTAAGGTCTTAGATACCAAAGTTTTCAGGAAACAATGATGTGTCAGGGGAAGACCATTTGAAGGCCTTTCAGAATGTTATGGATAAATTTGAGGTTGAACATGAAGATTTTTTTATGAAATTATTTATGCAGTCCTTAGTAGATGAAGCTAGAGAGTGGTATAGAAGTCTGCCTGACCAGAGTGTCTCATCATGGGATGACTTCAGAAGGATTTTTAAAGAACAATATGGTGATAAGACTGATCCAAGCTTTTTTATAAATGAATTCACTAGTATTACTAAGGGGTCAAATGAGCATGTTACAGATTTTAATGCTACGTTCACTAAGTGTTGAACAAATTACCACTTCACATGAGGCCTAAAGAACCAATGTGCATGGTACTATACATAAATGCTTTTGATGCTAAAATAGCTTATGGGTTAAGAGATAAGGGTCCAACTAGCCTCAGGGATGCTTTTAGAATTGCAACCAACATTGAAAATAATACGAAAGCATCTGGTAAGACAAATAGAAGGGATGATGTAATGATTCTACAAAACCTGAATAATAAGTCTCAAAGTACTCAAGGTAATGCATCTACTTCTAAAGAGAAATTGGATAAATTGACAACTATTGTTAAGGACCTAGGTTGTAGACTTGCTAAAAATGAAAAGGGGATAGGTCCCGAAAGGCAGGTTTACCAAAGATAAGAAAAGAGATCATCATTGCATGATATGCCATATAACACTAATTGGCATAATGGTAAACCCGTTCTCCCAAATAGCAACACTAATCAAAGAGCTCAAAATGTTAAGGAGACTCCTGATCCTTTGAAGAAGGCTGTTAACATTGTTGATTATATCCCATGGTGCATAATCTGTCAAATGCCTCACTCACAATCGCAATGTATGATTGCTCAATCTTTGTATAATAATGCTATCACCTATGATGCATGCAATGAGCCACATTATATGGAGGATGATAATGTCAATATGTTGTTCACAAATGGGGATTATTCTTCTTATGATTCTGATGAAAGCAGGAATTATGTGACTCGGGTCTGCCAGCAGATTTCCTATGATGAGGATGATGAAGATAACTATGCTTATGCTCAGGACTCACGCATCTTTCTAAATAACTTTAGAAGGCCTTCTGATGAAGAGATTAGAGCTCTCACAACTGCAGTAGTGGCTCAGGTCAAGAGCAACTATAACATTAGAGGTAAGGCTCTGGTTGGTGATCCATGTCAACCAGAAGACACCTTTGTGAATCAACCAATGCATAGTCATAAAGGGGATGAACCACATAAGACACGATGGAATAATAATAAGAAAAATTCTAAGCAAAAACCAAGTCATGATTCTCAAAGATCAGAAAATGAAGTTCCCCAAAATGAGGATCAAAATAAGAATTCTCAGGTCATGGATGATAGTCAGAAGGCCATTAAAATTAAGGTTGGATCAGCTCAGGATAAGAATAAAACCACGGCTCAAGCTACAAATGTTATACAAAATTATGTTCCTTTTGACATAACTCAGGTTTTATCCCAAATAAAGGTCTCTGTTCCATTGATGGAGATGATGAAAGTTGAAGAATTCAGGAATAAAGCATTGTCCCTAATTTCAGTAGTAGCTTGTCAGGCCGAGCAGAATGTTGAGACTCAGGGTAAGAAACAAGCTTTGTCTATTGATGAGGATGAGGTTCCTGAAGTCTATCTGGGGGTGACAATGATAAAATGCCCTTCACAGGTTGAGCCATTTTATGTCTCCCTTGTTATCAATGGAAAAGTAATCAAGAATTGTATGCTTGACTCAAGAGTATCAACAAATATTATGCCTCTGGCTATCATACAACAAGCTGGACTGAAAATAGATAAGGCATGTGGAAAATGCTATGCAATGGATGCTAGGGAGGTACCAGTAATAGGAATCATGAAGGATGTGGATTTTATGCTAGCAGTATATCCAAAAAAGACTTATAGAATGAACATAATAGTAGTTGACATAAGGCCACAATATGGTATGCTGTTGTCAAGAAGATGGGCAGCATTGGTTGGAGGAAGTATGCAGTTAGATTTATCATATGCCGTGATCCCAATCAATGGTAGAGATGTCAAACTGGTCAGAGAAGAGAGGTCACCAGAAATAGTTGAAGATCAAGATTCAGAAGAGCATATCTATTTTGTGGATACTGACTGTGAGAATTTCAGAATTGTCTCAGATGATTCAGGAAGTGAAGGGAGAGATTTTTGCATTCAAGAACTTGACCAATAGGGTCTCCGGACTATGTATTTTGACAGAGCTTGTTCAATGGAAGGTTTTGGTGCTGGAGTTGTGTTTTTGTCTCCAGCACGTAAGCTTCTGAAATTCTCTTTCCTGTTAAAGTTTGCTTGCACAAATAATATTTCAAAATATGAAGCTCTGCTACTAGGATTAAATGTTTCTTTGAAGCATGGGATTAAGATGCTAAAAGTGTTTAGAGATTCAGAATTAATTATCTCCCAGGTGAGAGATAAATATGCTTAAAAAATAAAAGGTTAAAACAGTATAAGCATGTTGTATGGGAAACAATTGAATTATTTGATGCTTTTTCAATAAATTGGATAGAAAGATCAAAGAATGTCATGGTAGACTTTTTCGCTAATGTGGCCATAAGGCCAGATGATGTCACTTTGTCTGATGTTACAAATGTTGAAGTTAAGACTAGACCTGCAATACCAGTTAATATATGCAGTTGGAAGGTGTTTGATGATGACAGAGATTTGTTGAAGTTCCTACACTGCATAGATGAATATGAGAACCAGGAGATTGATTTTTAGAACTTTGTGGAAGTTGTGAATGGAAAAGAAACTCTTTTGGGGAAAGAAGTAATCCAACTTAAAACAAATAAAATCCCCAGAGGGCTAGTTGCTTTAGAAAGAGCATTTCACAATAGAGACCAATTTGTTATGAAGGCATCTCCTACAAACAAGGATGGCTTGGAGGAGATAAACTTGGGGACACACCATGCCCCCAAAAGGGTATATATTGGCAAACAGCTCAAGCCACACATCAGGAGTATGTTGATTGCATTATTGAAAAAATATAAGCATGTCTTTGTATGGTCATATGAGGACCTAAAAGATTATAGAGAAGACTTATTCCAGCAGGAGATTCCTCTAAAGCCTGGAGCTAAGCCATTCAGACAGAAACAAAGACCTATTAACCCAACTTTGGTTCCAAAAATGCAAGAAGAGCTTGTAAAGCTTAGGGACGCTGGAATAATTGTGCCTATTAGACACTCAACTTGGGTGTCCAATCTTGTCCCAGTTAGAAATAAAAATGGTGATATAAGACTTTGTGTGGAATTTAGAAATTTGAATGTATCTTCTTTAAAGGATAATTATCCACTGCCTAACATGGAGGCTATGTTGCAGAAGGTAACTGGTTGTGAGCGTTTATGCATGATGGATGGATTTTTAGGATATAATCAGGTAAAGGTAAAAGAATCTGAACAATACAAGACTGCCTTCACCACTCCATGGGGGACTTATGTATATGTAAGAATGCCATTTGGACTAACAAATACAGGTGCTATATTTCAGAGGGCTATGGATGTTGCTTTTGCAGGATTGATTGACTCAATTTTGGTTGTATATCAGAATGATTTAACTGCTTATTCAAATAAGGAGGAGCAACATTGCATGAATCTAGAACAAATTTTTATTAGGGCATTGGAATATGGCATTTCACTTAACCCAAAGAAATGTACTTTTGGGGTAGTAGAAGGAAAACTATTGGGACACATTGTTTCCAAGGATGGAGTTAGGATTGATCCTGAAAGGGTTGCTGCAATTGAAAGAATTCAAATTCCTAAAATAGTAAAAGGCATTCAGTCTTTCTTTGGGTAGATTAACTTTGTTAAAAGATTCATTCTCAACTTTACAGAGATTACAAAGGATATTTCTAAAATGTTAAAGAAGGGTGAAACTATCAAATTGGAAAGTGAAGCAATTAGACCATTTCAGAACATCAAAGAGGCTATAAAGGTGGCTCCTATGTTGAGATCTCCTAATTTTTCTAAGCCACTTCAGTTGTTCTCATTTGCCTCTTTTCACACTATCGCTGCATGTGTATTATAGAAAAATGAAGATGGTTTTGAGCAACCTATTGCTTTCTTTAGCATGTCATTGCAGGCAGCCGAATTGAAATATGATATCATGGAAAAGCAGGCATACGCATTAGTTAGGGTAGTCAAATCTTCAGGCCATACTTAGTAGGATCTTAGATAAGTGCATATGTGCCCCATGTAGTAGTTAAGGACATTTTCACTCAGCAGGAAGTGACAAGAAGAAGATGCAGGTGGATTAACAAGTTACAAGAGTTCAACATTGAGATACAAATTACAAAATTGGTAAGGGGATAGGGTTTGGCTAAGATGATGATACAATCAAATTTGGAGGCATGCCAGGTAAATGTAGTTTAGGATGAAGTTGTTAACATGTCAGAATCTGGATGGTACAAGGATATTGTGTATTATTTGTAGAATTTGAATTGTCCTTCCCATCTCACTGATAATAAAAAAAGGACCTTAAAGTTACATGCTATCAAATACATCATTATTCAAGGAGAATTATATTGGGAGAATCTTGATGGTGTACTACTTAGGTGTGTGGATGAAAATCAAGCTATGGATATTTTAAGTGTCATGCACAAAGGAGTGTGCGGTGGACACTACACTGCCAAGGTGACATTGCACAAAACTCTTAGAGCATGCTATTGGTGGCTGACTCTTTTCTCAAATGCACAAAGGATGGTAAGAAAATGTGATCCCTATCAAAGGTTCTCAGGAAAACTTAAGTATGAAGGTGCATTACCCCTTAGAACTGTAACTATGGAGGCTCCATTTCAGCAATGGGGAATTGATTTTATAGGGGAAATTTCAAAAAGATCAAGTGGAGGACATAGTTGGATTTTGGTCGCTACTGACTATTTTACTAAATGGGTTGAAGCCATTCCAACTAAGAAAGATACAAGTAGGGTGGTGATGGATTTCATTTTGGAACACATTATTATCAGATTTGGAGTGCCAGTCAAAGTGGTCACAGACAACGCCATGTGTTTTAGATCTGGTGAGTTTATTGATTTTTGCAACAACTATGGGATTAATTTGTCATATCTATCACCATATCATCCACAAGGAAATGGTCAGACAGAATCAAGTAATAGAAGCCTTATGAAAATCATCAAAAGGATGATAGACAAGAACAAAAGGGCATGGGATTCAAAGCTAAAGATAGCACTATGGGCTGACCGGATAACAGTGAAGATAGCAATTGGAAGGTCGATAACAGTGAAGATAGTAATTGGAAGGTCACCTTTTGAGCTAGTATATGGTGCACCAGCTAGGTTACCAGTGAATAATCTCTTGCCAGTTTATAGATTCATACAAGAAAATGATAAAGAGATTGAGGACTCAATGAATGAGAGGATAAATCAACTAGTTACATTAGACGAAATTAGAAGAGAAGCACAGAAGACAAATATCAAGAAACAACAGAAGGTTAAATATTTGTTTGATAAAAGGGCTATAGAAAGGACGTTTTAGATAAGCGACTTAGTCCTTGTTTGGATTGCAAAGAGCCAGGATAAGTGCAAGCATGGTAAATTTGAGCCGTTATGGATGGGCCCATATCAAATCAGCAATACTTATGGAGAAGATTCCTACTTTCTCCAGGCCCTAAATGGTGAACTACTGGAATTGCCTGTGCACGGTAAATTCCTTAAAGCTTATTTCTCATGAATGAATATCTTGTGTGCACATTGGAAATTAGGTGTAAATAGTCTGTACATACCTTGTGTGGTTGGGGTTTTGCTTTTGTGTGTTTTGCCTGGTCTATCTGGAGGTGGTCTTGTTCTTGCTGTAGTCAGAGCCAATGCTGGTGCCCACCTAGGGTTAGGGTTTTAAGTCAAGTCTACAAGCCTATATTTTTATTCCCTCAAACTCTTAATGCCTTAAGTATTATTATTTTCCCTTGGCCTCCTACATTGTATCTTCTATTTCTGCATTGACCGTCTGCAGCAAGTCATTTGTCACTTAAGATGCACTTCATGTCATAGCACTCGTCGAATGACCAGCCCCCTTTGCCTTGTGCTACCTCTTTTTCCCGTCACGAAAAAATGTTAAGTTCAAAAAAATCCTTAAGCGACGGTTGGGTCCACAGTTGTATGCATGTGTCGTTGTATGTTTGTATCTAATCCATAGATGCATATATACAAGGCCGGACCTAAAATAAAATTCAATTGGCTTCATAAATGGTAAAAAAATTAGTTGTATGCATCATTATATGCATATCAGGTTTGTATGTGGTTGTATATCGCATATTTTAGGTTAGATTCTATGCTTGTATGTAAAGGTTTGCATGTATATGTTGTTGTATGTTTGCATATACAAAGGCAATATGCAAAGGAAAATATACAAGAGGCCAATATACAAAGGGTCATCGGTGAGACAAGCCTCATTGGCAGCTAAGTCCAAGGTTTCTCTGATCGGCTAATGAAGATACAGAAGATACATGCAAGGCAAGAACCAAAGGGTGGGGTTCATCAATTGTATATATATATATATACAATTGTATGTTTGCACATGTAATTGAACATACAAGGGAATATGCAATCCTGAGATGCACAGCCTGGACCTGAAATGAATATACATTATGGTTGATAAAGGCAGAAGTCTGATTGTATATATGTTTTGCTTGTATATTCATAGTTGTATATATGATATACAAGGCAAAGATACAAGGGAGGATATACAAAGCAGACCTGATCAGAAAATGTAAACTGGCAAACTCAAAGGTGGGATCCGCAGTTTGTATGTTAAGTGCATTGTATATGCCGAAATACAAGGAAGAAGAGATACAAGCCGGACCTGTTACAAAGTTACAATATGGTCAATAATCATTTTGAGGTCTGTAGATGTATTATTGTACATTGTATGTATGTGCGATATACAATGAAATTTAAAATGAGGCCGATACAATGCCGAATTCCAATATTTTTCCAATCTACCTCATAAATGTAATGGATTCTGTGGTTGTATGTATATTGTGTATTCTATATATGCAATGTACAAAGCCTAGACCTGATAGTGATTGCAATTTGTTTTATAAGGATTTGGGGTCTGCTTTTGTATACAATTGATTGTATGTATATGCAATCTCGTAAACAATTGCATATACAAAGATTTGAAGGCAAAAAAGGCAAAATGGACAAAAAGGTAAAAATGTATGTTCATGCCATGGAAAGTCAATGAAGAAAAGGCCACCTACATGGCACGTTTTCATTGGCCGATGACTTTTCAAAGTTGGTGACTGGATTGCCTGATCAAACTGATGCCCTAAATCTCAGCGGGAGGAAAGGAATAGATGGCCATCATTCAAACTTTCAAGAACATAAAGAGATTTGTATGTGTTCATAGTTGCATTTCAAATGGAAAGAAACTTTAGAGCACGCAACCACTGCACCTCCAGAAGCTGCGGGTAGGTTGGCCATTAATGGCAAAATTGCAAAGGTATGGGTCTGAAGGGACAAGTCAGCTACCATTTTCAATGGGAAAATCTCTAGTCAGCTGCACGTTCCCTGATTTCACCTGCTTTTCCTTCTTCTTCTCTTTGTTGCATTGAATGTTTTGGGCACCATTCTGATGGTGCAATGTATCTGGCAGCATTTTGAGTTAACCATTGTACTTGGTTACTGGGTTCATGTTCTTGGTTTATGTTAGAACTATGTTACTCATTTTTAGGAGGTGGTGGTTGAAGACTTTGGCAAAATTTTGGTGGAATAATTAGGTACAGCTTTGCTGGTGGCTCTGTTGGATGTCTTGTGACTTTATGAATCATATGTTGAATGGTTTATGCATAGTTTTCCTGGCTTCATGTTATTTTTTGTATGAGAAATGCTTCATGGCATGTGTATAGCTATTTGTCTCCATGGTTGTATGCATCCCTTCTTTTGAATCTGGTTGCTAAGGGTTACTAAGATTCTAGGATATAGATTTCTGTATTGCATGCTTGATCTCTAACTTCCATTCAAGGAGTGGATTAAACTATTTTAGGTTAAGTATGAGGAAGAATGTATGGCAGTAGGGATATTTGTAATTAGAGACTACTAAATACTCATTCTTGGGAAGCATATGTAAGGCAGACACTAAAAAATTTCCCCTTGAAACTTAGTTATTGATTCAAGTTTATGGTAATCATTCACATGTGTATGTCTATTAACTTTGAGCCACGAGATAGGTACCAGTCTGGTCTTGTATTGAGGTTATAACCCAAGGTCCTAGTCTTGCATCCAAATACAAAATACAAATTCAAACTTCAAATACAAACCCTTAGGATATTATAAGTAGTTTTAGGACTAAAATCCTCTATTTCACAACTAAGAGTAAGCCCAAGGCTAGCCCCTTTGCACTTATTTCATAGTTTTGGTCTACATAAGAGATGATTTATTTGCTTTGTGTCAACACCCTAGTAAGTTCACATGCATATTTTACAGATGTTGAATAGGGAATACCCCCTTGGTTCTACAGAGCCTAAAGAAGGAGAGGAGATATTTATAGGGTCTATCTCCTACACTGTTGGCCCCTGGCCCAGAAATCCTATTGATCAATGATGGCTACCTTGTAGGGATAACTGGGAAGCATCTAATTTGGGAAAAAACCCAACAGGGTGTATACCTAGGTTAATCAGAGATAGGTAAATAAATGTTGCAATTAAAATGAATATTAAAAATTAAATAAGAAGGATTGGGCACTTAGACATTGGAACTATGATGAATAAATAAACCTAATACCACATACAATTTGATCACTTTGGTATTATAAAATAGATGCTCTTGATCTGAAGAATGTTTCGAGATTGTGAAAAATACTAAACTCCTCTCGAATCAAATTTGTGTTGTACAAGATCGATCCTACACTCCACAGTAATGCCCTAATGCACATAACAAGTTTCTTATGTATAAGGACAAACAGTATTGAAACATAAATTAGAGAGATTGCTAGAATGCAAGGGTTGTGTTCTCCTAGATCCACCCCCTTGATTACACCAACTTTATAGTAATATAAAAATATAGAAGACAATAAGGTGTCCTAAATAAATTTAATACAAACTAACTTCCTTTTAATATCCCATATGAATAAAAGAGTAAGATAAAAACTTTACTTTACATACTTAAAATTATTATTTGAGCCTCTTTAATTTTTATATAAAAATATTTTTTTTAAAAAATTACTAATTATTATCACATACATCCTTGCATTCATGATGCATTTGCTAAATAGGCATTGCCATGTTAAAATAGGGTTGTCAAATTAAAATGAATATTAAATTATAGATTAATTCAAATCCTAATAAATATGATACTTAATGCAAGTCATTAAATAGGGTTGGTAATGCAAGCGGCTTTTGAAACAAGGATATCTAGTGCGCATTGTGGTGATAAATATGATACTTCATTTCCCTTATCATATGTAACAAAAATGGTTGAAATTAGGGGAAATACTTTGAACATCTTAAATTGGCATATTAGTTCGAAGGACACTTGCAATATGATCCTTCAAGAAAACACAAAATCAATATACCTCTATTTCTAATTATCCGATAGGCTTTTATATGTGATCATTATCGTGCTTGGAATTGTCTCACGGAATTACTTGTAACAATGTCTAGAACAAATGAACCCATCAAAAAGAACCTTTGGAGTTTAAATTGTATGCAAAGGAAAGTATGAAACTTCCTTGGTAATGAGTCAAGCCTCTTTGTTGGTTTTACAATGATCAAAGATGCAAAAGACAAAATATGCAAATGGTAGTGTAGTATCTATAATGCAAAAGTGTAAATAACACTCATGATAATGCTTTAAAGATTTTTTTCCAAAGCTCAAACTTAATTCTACTTGATCCTCATTAGATACATGATATATATTTTAGGCAAACTCAATCCAAAATATTTGGCATTTAAATCAACATGTAATATTAAAAAAGGTAAGCTTCAAAGAGTAGAGATAAATGTTCGATTTAGAAGACAAAACTATAATCACTCTTCTATCTAAAAAACTGATAACATCCACAATCTAACCTAAAATAAATGATTTAAGTGAAAACAAATCTAATAATAATAGAATTTAAAATTATATTAAATTTTACTTAAAATAGATACTAAAAGAATACATTTATAATATAACATAAAACCAAAGTATATTTATAAATACCCTAGGTATAATGATTTGAATCTTTGTGCATATGATGGGGTTTAAATTTTGATGAATTTTGTTTAAGCCAATTGTCCTTTCTTGCTTAGCAAATGTCTCCCCCAACTTTCTCTTGCAATCCCGTTTAATAACAAGAGATGCATTGCATCATGTTCCTGCCAAAATAGAAGCTGAATTATGGATGAGGAATTGATAGATGTGGGAGTAGAACAGAAATGTGCTTGATCATAAGAGGAATGTGAAGCCGTGATGTACAAACTATTCATCATTGTTATGTATTGTATTTGTTGAATGCTGACGCACCAAACTTTGCATTATGGAGCCAAGTGCATGCCAAAGGTTGCCCATGTTTCATTGTTTGATATGCAACAGTCAATCTTTAATGTCAACTTCACATGTTTGTCCATTAAACATGCATAGTATAAGGAAGGTAGTTTAACAAGTTGTCAAATAAAATTGTTAAAGCAAGTTATAATGGTTATAAGAATTTCTACTACAACTATAAACATTGAGGCCTGAAATGTAATGGTAGCTAGAAACAAATATGAGATAAACGAGAGCATCTTTGGCAACTTTTACAGCAGGTTGGTTAAGTGATTGTGTAACATAGGTTTTCATAGTTAAGTGATTGTGCAACATAGGTTTGCATGATTGTAGTGGTGGTGGTGGTTGTATATATGATGACAGGTCTGTAAAAAATATTGATTCCTCTCTCTAGTTTTTGTGAGATCTAATTCTATATATGGAAGTGTGTAAACACTAGAAAGCATTGATTCTATTTAAGTGAGAGCTATTGAGTGGTAAGCCTGACGGACATTCCAGCTACTACAGTGTGCCATTTACAAACCATAGTCAAAACATAAAGCAGGAAGGAAACTTATTTTATTGTTTGATATGTAACAAAGTTCTATTAATTTAAAAGCAAACAGTCCATCTTAAATGTCAACTGTAGCTGTGCACGCCAGTTATGTCCATGGAACAGTAAGATACCAGTTTTCCTATCTACAAGTATGCATTTACCAGTATAAGTATAAATAGGAAACCACTTATGCCCATGTGAGTGTGATCGAGACAATTTATTTGCTAGTATCGAGTTTATGTTGGCCTGTTACATTTTAGCTGTGAGATGAAGTCATTGTCATGCTGTATATAATTAGTTCTACAATTTAAGTCTCTGACTGTTAAGAGTTATTGGCCATGTTATTTTTTCCCCTATGTAGATTGCTTTGAAATTCTACTATAGGTTTTGGCAAATACAAGGTAACTAAATATATTTACTTTTTTGTCAAAAATAAAATAACAAACTTATATGAGCAAAACTGTGAAATGAACATACCATATCCGCTTATTAAGGCTGATTACTATGGATTTTCAGATCTTGATTCTATGTCTACTTGCTCTGCAATCGGCATTGCAGTTTCTCAGCTGGAGGTGGTCTTATTACATTACTTGTGGTCACAATGCGATTTGGGTATGTTTAACTTTGCATTCATCTGTATAGGGAAAATAGATGAATCGGGATTACCTATTTGTCAGATGAAAACCAATAACCACTCAAATGAACCATCAGATTTCTAATACTGTATACGTACACCATTAAGCAATTTCAGATGTAATTTTTTCACCAAGCTGTTAAAGAAACTAGAGCTTAAGATGATAATAGCATCAATGGTGAATATAAGAGGAACAGATAAGATTGCACTAAATCAAAAACTATTAGAGTTCAGTCATCTAAGCAATAATGAGTGCGACATAACTAGAAACCACCAAAATTTACTAAAAATGTAAGAACTTTTTGCAACTTACTATTGTTCTATTAGTTTGCACCTATATTCAAGAATACTTATCCAGCACCAAAGAAGTACAAAAAGACCAATAGATGACATACAAACAATATGCAAAAGTGTACAGTGTTCTTGACAAATATGAACAACGAGGATAATATCACTAGTTAAATGAATAGAATCAGAAATTCAGCCAGACATTTGTGACTGTTCCTGCCACTGAGGATTTTCTTTCACGATTGCTTTGTTGAGGTAAGCAAGAGATGATTTACAATTCTCCACATTTCAGCCAATTATAATGTGAATTTCTTGCTGTTTCACCGAATATGCAATTTGTGTGTATATCGCTAGTGTATGTTGAGAACATTTCATGTGTATATCACCGCTATATATGAGTATATTTCGTGTGTATCAGACAAGTGTATATTGGGGTTGTAAGTGGTGAATGTGTGTTTCGAAGACACAAAAAGTGACTGGTAGTATCAGTAAAGAGAACTGACAGTAGTAAGTCATGTCTTACATATGCGAAGTAGAAGACATCGGAGTGACAAGAGCCATCGAGTGGATAAAATTGTATTGAGCCGACAATAGTATTCTCACCGATCGGGGTGACAAATGTTAAGTGTCACCATGGGTAGTTCATCGGTGCATCGACGAAGGAAGTTTTACTGTGGCCGAAAGCAATATCTCGCTGATGGGGAAAGTCTGAGGACAAAGCATTGCATTTAGTGATCGGGGAGAGATGTGAGATTGGGAGATGAGAAGAGGGTTACGCTGAAGGAGGTAATTCATGTCGACGGAAAGATAGTTTATAGGAGTCAAAACAAAAGCAATCAGTGTATCTGTTTAATAAAATTTGGACTTGTCGATAGCATATGTGTTGCCGATGGTTGAACTAGTTCAATGGTTTAACGGGTTCAATTGGTTCATTAGTTTAATGAGTTCGAGGAGTTAAAAGAGTTCAATCACTTCAACAGTTCATATTTTGAGCTGTTTTGCATGCATTTGTGTTAATTCAGCCCTTGCTTATTATTAACACTTTACCATTAGCATGCTTTACCTAAATTACCTTTTGGATTCAAGCCCTTCTTGGGCCAGGCACTTGTCTTAAATTGCTGCTGCCAAAAGCATTTCATATGACACTATGCTTAACATCATAAATCGATAGGCTTTTTTTGTCTTGAATTGCTGTCACCATAGAATCCTTAGGACACTATGTTTGGGATTATATTGTGCCTGCATGGTTTAAGAATCAAACCTATTTCCTTTAAAACATTTGATTATCTATTTTGCATATTCTTCAATACCTTCAATAGATGTCTGTTTAAAGAATTAAACTTTCCATAATTCACTATGTAGTTTCTGTCCGCATGCTGGAAGTCAATTCAATTTGCCACATTAGCTTTGGGTGACCTCCAAAATGTCAAAAGCTAAAGAAATTAAAATTAATAGATATATCCAAGAATTTAATGGTTTTTAAAATCATTAAGCTACTAGAGCACCGGAAGTAAAATCATTAGTTTTCACTACGGTGAATTTTTTAGTGTCAATTGTTGTGCATTTCAAAAAAATTCATTCCTCTTCTAATGTTTAATTATTACTCTAATTTCTTTTTCCCTTTAACTGGTTTCTAATGTTATGTTTTATTAGCATCAATCAATCTTAAAGCAGGCACATAGCCATGCACGTGGCTGGTATGAATGTGACATTCTGTCAAACAATCCACGTGCCCTATCTTATGCTTCAGCATTTTGCATACATGCATGCCAAGGCAGTTGAATTTGTCTGGAGCTTCGTTATCCATTGTTAAAATCTGAAGGTTGTCATACCGAGCCAAATAAAACACCTCTTCCATATGTTTCAACCTTTGGAAAAGAAAAGAAAAAATGAACGAGAGAAAATATTTAGGGCTGAGTAAGTAGAGGGGAGAATTTTGTACTTAACAGGTAAAACATTACTCTATGCTCTCTTGTATCTCTGCCTCTTTAACAAACACGAGTATATATCCACTAGGCAGGCAGATCTGGTGGCAATAAATGGAGGCTAAGGGTGGAGAGGATATTTAGTTGGTCCTGAGCCTAAGTGTTGTCTTCCCAACTTCCAGATGTTAAAGAGCCTCTTGAACTTTCTCTATTAATGGAGTGCCTAAAGGTTCTTGACCTGCTGTAGTCCATTGAACCTCTTAGCTATATGGTGAGATATTGAAAGGGTATTGGGCTGTAGGGTATTCTAAGCCTTGCCTTAATCTATTAGTGATGCTAGTACCAACAAATCATATGATAGTTCAATACACATTGCTGCCTTAACAACTGTGAAATAGTTTATGACTGTATGTTAGGTTATATCCTCTTTTGGGTTTTCATGGGGTCTGATTGTATAACTTGTTTGGCGAGCAGGCGTATAATGTGGGCATGTCAATGGCATGGAATCCACCCAAGTTAACTTACATAAGGCTGAAGTCCCTTGAGAAAGCCGTCACTATTTCTGTTGTGGCCCTTCTAATGCGCCTAATAGGCGTTGCTTCTGCATTCTTTTCATTCTATCTACTAGTATGGCATGGCTATAAGGCATTCTTTGTGAAGTACTTGACTGGTATATAACGAAATGTTGGTATGGTGAAGCTCATCTTGGGCTGGGAATGAATAAATTGTCAGTAATGTTTGACAACATGGCGTTGGGTAATCATAATTTCCTCTAGATCTTGCCTGGCATGATGGAGAGAAGAAAAGGTACAATCTTTTTTACTGGTTTTGAAGCATCAGTTAGAGGAGCAGTAGGGTTATCAGAATTGAGTATGTGTATTCTCACCCCTTGCCCAATTCTTATATTCGCTGAAAAATGACCGTCTCTTTTAGCATGCGTAAATTTTTAACTAGTTCATTTAAGCATTTAACAAATTTGGGGGCTCAATCTATCCCAGCTTGACAATGTCTATTCCATTCATTCTAATGCAAAATCTAGTTTTATATGAGTGGCCTCACAGCCTATGGGAAGTTTGCTTTAAGTGGGTATTTTGCCATGGATGTTTGCTTTATATTTTCTAGTTCAAATTTGTTTTTATAAAACTATCTGCAAATCCCCAGTGCACTCTAATTTTGTTTATAATTTTTATACACATTTCTATAATTTATGTATTTACAGGTACTGTTTGTGGTGATATGGATCCTAAGTTATGCTATTGAGGGCTTAAGGGCAATGGAGTCTAGCTCTAGGTGAAAACACCCTTCTTTGCATCTGTAGCTTTGCTGAATTTGAACCTGAACCTTAGGCTATTTTTTTTGGTTAATATTTTTTTCCCAGGGCTGATGGCTCTACAATTTTTCTGGAGGATCCTACTTCCTTGAAAAAGGTAAGGAAAACTATAGTTGCCAATTTTCATATCTACCAATATGTTGTGATTATTTATAACATGAAAATCACGGAAGATAGACATGATGAGCTAACCCATGTATATAAATATCTATTTTCCAATTTGGGTTCAGTGGTTTAGTTTTTTTCTTAGAGACAAGAATGGTAACCTGCCAAACAAGACTAAGGAACTGAGGGCAACCGTGAAAACAGAGTTAACACGGAGATCTGTTTGGATAGGAGTCACCATCCTTGGCAACCCACTCCTAGCCCCTTAGAAATGCCATTGAGAGCAGCACCCTGAACTGGTAGGCCTTCATCAATTGATGCAAGATCAACTGCCATTACCTTGCCACAACCATCTTCATTGTAGTCAATATTCTACATATCTTCCACTTATATACACAAGAAGTTTCTACCTCTTTTGTGCTTCTTCCGTTGCTCTGTATAATGGACTGTAATCTATCAAGTATACCAAATGATGCTCTATCCATCAATCTTCTTCAGAGAATATGATTACTGTACTTTATCTATGTCTATCCATCAAAGATTATTTTATGGTGATGCAATATAGGCCTAAATTAGTTTGTGGATAACATTTTTCATGGAAGTTTAAAAAGCCTTCAATGCTATAATTTTTTTTCCTTACACAAATGTATGATCTTTTTAGTGAAGGTCCACGCGTGATGATATTTCTGGGATCCACTGACATTATATCATAAAAATGAAACAACTGTGAAAAACTTTATATGGGGACACTGATAACTTTGCTTAAAAATGAAGAGAGTGTGCAATGTGCACGCATCAATGAGGGACAAGACAAAAGAATGAGACAATTTACTTAGTTGGGTACTAGTCTTTTGACAAAGCATCTACTCATTATAGGTTGAATGCATAAGTATATACAAAGAGAAGGAAAAATATGATCAGAAAAAACCTGTGCACGTAGTTCCAAAACAAGAAAAAATACATGGTTTTGAGTGAAATAATGCATCACCTGACTAGTAATGCCTTTTTAGGTGGCAATGGTGGTGTTTTGTCTCTCCTTACTGATGATGTTGGCAGACCCAATTGTGAACAGACCCAATTGTGAATGGGACTTGGTGGCTGGACAAATTTTAAAAATACTTAAACTCTGGCAAAATTTGCCAATATATGCATTCAATGTAGATTTTTCATAGATATGCCAACAGAGCTCTCCGTCACTCACGGCAGGAACTAATAAATAGCTATTAAACATAACAATTCCGTATAGTTATTAAAGTATAAATGAATTAAATATACATAGCTCTCCCTTAAGTATAATGAATTAAATATTTATCAAATTATTTTAAAATAAAATTAATTTTTCTTCTTACTATTGGTAATATAAACCAATAGGAAAAGAGAAAAATAGTATTTATATATTCAGTTTAAATAAAAATTAAATCTAAACTATAGAATAACTGTGCTAAAAATTTAACCATTCTAACCGATACAATAGTAACCTGCCGATGGTAGGAACTAATAATAAGAATAGTGGGGATGAATTGAAGATACCAAAATCTTAATTATATTAGATACATGAGCAATTAAATCTTTCCATTCAATAAAATATAAAGATCTTTCACAACACAAATGCCACGAAAGGAAAGGGCGCAGATCACGAAATCAGCGACCGATAAAACCTCCTTTGCAAATGTGAAGAAATATTTATATAAAATAAAAATAAAAATGACAAACGACACGCAGAAGACGACTGACTTTCTCTGTATTTTATTCCTCGGAAACGCGGCGAAATGAAGCAAAAAGAAAAAAAAAGGAAAAACGGCAAAAATAATGAAAGATGACAGAAAAAATGAACAGCCAAGATCATTTTCATCATCGGCCTAGTGATGTGGGTTGATTTGAGTCATCGATCAACTGAACGAGGTCATCCAAAAAACCTATACGTTTCCAGATAGTGTCTGGTATAGTGAGATCCCTGCTTTTGTGATCCCATCTAAGCCCTAACTCCTTTTCACTCTTTGCATACTTACGGGCCAGATATTCATGAGGTGGTATCAAAATGGAAAAAGGCAACGGCGAAGAAAGAGAGCCCGATGACGGAAAAAGAAAACGCCAAACAAAAATGGACAAAGGCGACGGTCAAATCAGATGGCGGAAGACGATTCAATCATCTTGCACACCTATAGCTCAATGCCAACCATTGATCTGCCAAGTCAGGTTCCTCATGTCAAAGGGAACGCCTTCGGGTAATTAATATTCCTTATAAAAACTATATAATATGTTATTATAGATTATAATATATCATAATATAATAATACCGTGAAATATAGATATCTCTTTATTTTATAACAGAGATATAATTAATAGATATAATTAACAAAACATGTCTACATAATACATGTTTTGTAATTATAAATTGTTACAAAGAAGAGGAAATACTATAACTATTACTTTTCAAAAGTCTAATTATTATTTTTAAATATGTATAGTTGTGTTTTAATTTTTGTGCCACTGTTAAAGATCTCTTAAATAATTATAATATAAAAATTTATTTTCATTAATATATTATTATATATTAATAAACCCCTTTCCTTACATATTACTGTACAAGTTATCTCCAAATAAATTGGCAATCGAATCACCTTGCAGCAACTTTGATAATAACTCTTGAGGAATACAAGAAATGTACTGTATAGAATGGTTGTTTAGGGAGGAAAATTTCTTTAGTGCAAATTTTAACTTTGAATTTAACTACGTCATTTATGAGAATTGTTTAAAATTGTGCAAATGTCCTGCAACATGAGAAATTGTTATAAAACGTGAGAGGACTAAAATAATTTAAATTGAATGAGAAAGAAGATAACCAAAACCTTGTTGTTCTTACCCATGTGGAGCAAAAATTTGCCGTCTGGATTAGTAAGCCTCTTTCACTGGCTGGTAAATTTTAGGTTTGTTCTAAGATCTTGGCTGCAACCCATGTTTATTATTCTTTTTGTTGGGCTCCTTCAAAGAGCTCTTATGCCAAGATGGAAAAACTCTTGCGGGATTTCCTATGAACCTCTTCTGATACTCGCCATGGTTTTCACTGTGTTGCATGGGAATTTTGCTACCTTCCTAGAGATTTTGGCGGACTTGGTATTCTTTCTACTCACCGCCAAGGAACTGTTGCAAGTGTGGGTCTAACCGGTGGTCATTGATGTCAACATACTCATGTTGCAGAAATGAGAAGGATTGGATGAGTTGTGTGCTGAGGCTATTGAGAAAATATGTCTCAATAAGGAACAGTAAAGAACAATGATGACAACAAGGTAAACGTCCAAGATAGGTTAAGGATCAGAGGATGCAGTTTAAAGGGTTTCTAGATATAAGTCTTGAGATGCTCCAGTCAAGCTTTCAGAGGTCTACATGAAGATCTGAAGAAGTTATGGTCGCTCAAGTAGAACCGGTTCTGGCAGGTGTTCAAAGGTGACAAAGTTACATAGATAGGTCCGGTGAGATCCGAAAATGCATTATCCCATTCTACAGATTTGAGGGAGTGTTGAGTAAGTCCTTGTGAAGTGTCAACTAGATTAGTTTGTGGTTTGAAGGTTCGGAAGCTCCTATTCCTTTGTGACAGTGATGACAGAATGTATTCTTGAAGTTTCAGATGAAGGAGAGAAGAATTCCAGTAAGCAGATGAAGTGCAGATGTTCTTAGTGATTCAAGAAAGGTTGTGGTGATCTTTGGATTGTGTCCAGTTCATGTTGGTGGTCCGCATTGAAGTTGGAGTTCACATTTGAAGAATAACCACCGGATATTGGTGTTCTTCCTGAGACTGGCCGACCGGATGTATTACACGTCTTACGGATGTTCTTGTAGGTGTTTGCCGACTTAGATGATTGTTCTTAAGTCGATGCCTTGTATAAATAAGAGATTGTGAAGTCATTCCAAAGCATGTCTTGTGGAGATGAGAGTGTGGTAGCAAAGAAGAGAGCGAAAGGCAGAGCAGAAGTATTGAGCTTAATGGAACTAATTCAAGCATGGTGAAGATACTATTCTCCAGTTCATGTATGTGATACTTATTTCTTTGTAGACAATGTGTCTCTTGTAGGCAGTGAGCCCTAATTGGCATGTGCCATTTTGTTCTTTCTATTCTTCTAATAAAGAATACTTTCTTGGGTTAATCACCCTGTGGTTTTTCCCTTAACCGGGTTTTCCATGTCAAAATCTTGGTGTCTTATGTGTTGATGAGTTTCTGCTTTTGATTTGAATGTATTATGTTTCATGTTTAATATACTGCTAATCACCAAAAAGATTTAAGTGTGTAAACTAGAGAAAGTTTTGCACAACTAATTCACCCCCCTCTTAGTTGTGTGCCCTAAGTCTAACAATTGGTATCAGAGCCAAGTTCCTCTAAAAAGAGCTTAACCGCTTGAGGAGATCCAGGATATCATCTTACAAGAAGGATAGTCCAAAGTTTGATGGAACCAGTTTTTCTCTTTGGAAAGGTCGCATGAAATGTCACTTGCAGTGTATGGGAATGGCGTACTGGTCCATGGTTACAAAAGCGTGTGTACCTCCATGGGGTGGTCTGACAATCCTAAATAAAATCACATATGCTTAAAATAATCTGCGGACCAAAGAGGCTCTTCTAAGTGCATTATCTGACTCAGAGCTCTCAAATGTTATTGACCTACCAACTACTTTTGAGATTTGGAATAAACTGGAACTTTTGCATGAAGGAGACTAGTATGTTAAATGTGCAAGGTTACAGAGTCTAAAAGGGAAATTTTAAAAACTGAAGATGAGAGATGATGAAAATATTACTACTTTTATGCCAAGAGTAAATGAGCTAGTTTGTGGAATTAGAAATGCTGGTGGAGTCTTGGATGAAAATGAAATTGTTGGAAAAATTCTCAAATCCCTTCCTACCTCTTACAAAATCAACGTTGCTGCCATTGATGAATTCAAAGCCCATACATCTGTCACAAGAGACCAATTGGCTAGAAAACTAGCTGCATTTGAAATGACTGAGTTTGGAGATGATCCCCCAAGATTGAATCTGCATTCAAAGCTAATGCCTCTGTGAAAGGTAAACAAAGATTTGATCCGGGAGAGAACTCATCAAGGAAACTGTCATGGTATGAAAAAGAAAGAAAAAACCTAGAAGAAGAAGAAGTAGAAACTGCTCAACTTGATGCCCTCATTGCAAAGAGACTGCCAAGAGGATCCGATAAGTATGAAGGAAAATTGCCTTTTAAGTGTTTTAATTGCAATAAGATTGGTCATTTTGCCTCAAGATGTCCGGGAAGATTTTCAAAGACAAATCCTAACAGATCAAGGTTCCAAAAGAATTGTTACTATGTTCATGAAGAAGATGATAATGAAGGAGTAACAGATGATGAATCAGAGATAGGAAAAAAATCTAGAAGTGAATGGGTGTTTATTGCCATCAAGGAAGAAGAACCAATATCCTCTGTATCTATCAATCAAAAAGTTGTAGAAAGAGCTTTGGCTGCCCAAGTTGAAGAAAAGGATGATTGGGTCATTGACAGTGGTTGCTCTCACCATATGACAGGTGACAAAAATAAGTTCATAGGTTTGGAAAGGTATGAAGGAGGAGTGGTGAAGTTTAGTGATAATTCTGCTGGTAGAATCAGAGGAAGAGGAACTATTTCTTTTGATGGAAGAAACAAAACTGGTAATGTACTATATGTTGATGATTTGAAGCACAATCTTCTCAGTGTTGGACAGTTGGTGGACAAAGGCTATGATCTCTGATTCAAGGATGGAAAATACAAAATATTTGAAAGTTCCATAACAGAGATTGCATCCGGTGCTCAAACTAAAGGCAATATCTTCCACTTGGTTGGTACTGGTAAAAGTTGTTTATTTGTTCAAGTTGATCAAAGTTGGTTATGACATAGAAGGATGTGTCATGTGAATTTTGATAATATCATCAAGTGATCTTCCAAAATTGGTGAAACCTACTAACAGCTTGTGCAAGGAATGTCAGTTGGGTAAGCTGAGCAGAGTCACATTCAAAAGCAAGGAACTGTCTTCTACCAGATTATTGGACTTAGTTCACACTGATCTTTGTGGTCCGACAAGAACCAGGAGTATTCAAGGTGACAGATACTTCATGCTGCTAATAGATGACTATTCCTAGATGATGTGGGTAATTTTTCTGAAAGAGAAATTAGAAGCTTTTGAGAAATTCAAAATATTCAAGGCTATGGTAGAAAATGAAACCGGATTGAAGTTGAAATGTCTGAGGTCTGATAGAGGTAGAGAATTCACATCTGGTGAGTTCATAGAGTTCTGTGAGAAACATGGAATAAAGAGACAATTGTCTACTCCTAGGACTCCACAGTAGAATGGAGTGGTGGAAAGAAAAGACCGGACCATACAAGAAGCTTCTAGGACCATGATGATGGAAGCTAATGTTCCTCATATCTATTGGAGAGAAGCTATCAGCTCACTGCAGTCTATACTTTCAATAGAGTTCAAATCAGAAGTAATACTGGTAAGACTCCTTATGAACTTTGGTTTGGCATCACTCCTACTATAAGGTATTTTAGAGTGTTTGGTAGCAAATGTTACATTAAAAAAGATGAAGATCTAGGCAAGTTTGATGCTAGAAGTGATGAAGAAATTTTCTTGGGTTACTCCACTCAAAGAAAAGCATACTAGTGTTACAATAAGAGACTGAGAAAGATGATAGAACGTACAAATGTGAAGGTTGATGAAGGAACTGAGAAACCTTCAAGGTTTTATGAATATGATGAAGATGATCAGAATGGTGTTCTAATTCAAGGAGCCCAAACTCCTTTCGGTACTCAGAATCAAACAGATCTGGTAATTCAGGGAGAAGAGATAAGTCACAATGAACCTGATGAAGAATTAGAAGTGCAGGAAACTCCCAAAGTTCCTAGGTATGTAAGACTGAACCACTCTGAAGATTAGATCATAGGTGATAAAAGCAAAGGTGTGCAAACAAGAAGAAGAATTGCTCAAATCTTAGATGAGTATTGTCTGATTTCAAGGATTGAACCTAAGATAGTAAATGAAGCTTGTAATGATGAAAAATGGGCTAAAGCAATGGAAGAAGAACTAATGCAAATTGAGAAAAATCACACTTGGGATCTTGTTCCCAGACCTAGAGACAAGAATGTAATTGGAACCAAATGGGTCTTCCAAAATAAACTGAATGAAGTTGGTGAAGTAATTAGAAATAAAGCCAGATTGGTCTACAAAGGCTATTTTCAAATAGAAGGAATTGATTTTGAAGAAACTTTTACTCTGGTGGCAAGAATTGAAGCAGTCAGATTATTTCTTGCTTTTGCTGCCTTCAAGGATTTTAAAGGATATCAGATGGATGTCAAGTCTACTTTTCTAAATAGTAACTTAGGAGAAGAAGTGTATATAGAGCAACCAGATGGATTTCAGTTGTCTGATCATGGTGATATGGTCTGCAAATTGAAGAAGGCACTTTATGGATTAAAGCAAGCCCCAAGAGCCTGGTATGAAAGATTGGATAAGCATCTTTTGAAGATTGGTTTCAACAAAGGTACTGCTGACAGTAACTTATATTTCAAAATTGATCATGAAAACATCTTGATTGTTGAAGTATTTGTTGATGATATCATCTTTGGAGGAAGAGATGGTATGTGTACAACATTTTCAAATCAAATGAAAAGTGAGTTTGAGATGTCTATGCTTGGTGAAATAAATTTTTTCTTGGGTCTACAAATTACTCAAACAAAGAAAGGAATCTTTATTTCTGAGACCAAATATGTGAAAGAATTATTGAGGAAATTTGGAATGGAAGATTCAAAGCCAATAAATACTCCCATGGCAACCGGATGTAAGTTGAGCAAAGATGATGACTCTCCTAAGCTAAACTAGATAAAGTACAGATCAATGATTGGAGGATTGTTGTATCTCACTCAAACTAGACCAGATATAATGCAGGCTATTGGTCTTGTGGCTAGATTCCAGGCTGATCCCAGAGAATCTCATGTCATGGCAATCAAGAGGATTTTTAGATATCTCAAAATGAACAGTTGAGTATGGGTTGTGGTATCCTAGAGATCATGATTTCTCTATTCATGCATATACAGATGTAGATTGGGCAGGAGATGTAGATGACTGGAAGAGTACCAATGGTGGAGCATTCTTTTTAAGAAAAAGATTGGTTTTTTGGCTAAGCAAGAAATAAGAGGAAATATCTCTGTCTACAACTGAAGTAGAATACATTGCAGTAATAGGTAGTTGCACTCAAGTTTTGTGGATGAAGCAGATGCTAAGAGATATTAAAGTAGAGTATGAGAATCCTATCACAATCTTCTGTGATAATTCAAGTGCAATAAATATTTCTAAGAATCCGGTGTTGCATTCTAAGACTAAGCATATATCTACCAAGTTTCACTTTTTGAGAGAGCAAGTGAACAAGGATGAAGTCAGACTAGAGTTTGTGCCCTCCAAGGATCAGATTACAGATATCTTTACTAAACCTCTTTCCAAGGACTCTTTTGAGTATCTTAGGGAGAAGTTAGGGGTTATTTCCCCTCCGGTGTTAAACTAGGATGCACTGATGTGCATTAGTCTGGTAGATATCATAGTCATATCTTGTGATCTGAATTGATGATGAGGAGCTACTACTTAGGGGGAGCAGCTGGTATGTTCTGAAGTGATGGAGTTGCAAGTATGAGCCATTTTCCATTGATGTCAAAAGGGGAGAAAAGACATGTGAAAAACAAGTGGTTGATGAACAAAGGGGGAGTAGTAAAGGAAGAGAAGACATGTGAATAGTTGTTGCTAATAGGGGGAGTTGTGACAGTAAGGAGAAATTCTTGTCTTGATGGTTTTTCACATCATATGTTGCCATCAATGACAAAGGGGGAGATTGTTGCAACTATGGGTCTAAATGGTGTTGTCATTGATGTCAACATACTTATGTTGCAGAAATGAGAAGAATTGGATGAGCTATGTGCTAAGGATATTGAGAAAATTAGTCTCAATCAAGAATAGTAAAGAATAGTGATGACAACAAGGTAAACGTCTAAGATAGGTTGAGAATCAGAGGATATAGTTTAAAGGGTTTGTAGATATAAGTCTTGAGATGCTCCAGTCAATCTTTTAGAGGTCTGCATGAAGATCTGAAGAAGTTATGGTCACTCAAGTAGAACCAGTTCTGGCAGGTGTTCAGAGGTGACAGAGTGACACAGATAGGTCTAGTGAGATCCGAAAATGCATTATCCCATTCTACGGATTTGAGGGAGTGTTAAGGAAGTCCTTGTGAAGTATCAACTCGATTGGTTCATGGTTTGAAGGTCCAGAAGCTCCTATTCCTTTGTGACAGTGATGACAGACTGTGTTCTTGAAGTTCTGGATGAAGGAGAGAAGAATTCTAGTAAGCAGATGAAGTGCGGATGTTCTTGGTGATTCAGGAAAGGTTGTGGTGATATTTGGATCGTGTCCAGTTCATGTTGGTGGTCTGCATTGAAGTTAGAGTTCGTATTTGAAGAATAACCACCGGATATTGGTGTTCTTCCTGAGACTGGCCGATCTGATGTATTACATGTCTTGCGGATGTTCTTGTAGGTGTTTTCTGACTTAGATGATTGTTCCTAAGTCGATGCCTTGTATAAATAAGGGATTGTGAAGTCATTCCAAAGCATGTCTTATGGAGATGAGAGTGTGGTAGTGAAGAAGAGAGTGAAAGGCAGAGCAGAAGTATTGAGCTTAATAAAACTGATTCAAGCATGGTGAAGATGCTATTCTCTAGTTCATGTATGCAATACTTATTTCTTTGTAGACAGTGTGTCTCTTGTAGGCAATGAGCCTCTTGTGAGCAATGTGCTCAGGCAATGAGCCCTAATTGGCATGTGTCATTTTGTTCTTTCTATTCTTCTAACAGAGAATACTTTCTTGGGTTAATCACCCCATGGTTTTTCCCTTAACCGGGTTTTCCACATCAAAATCTTGGTGTCTTATGTGTGGATGAGTTTCTGCTTTTGATTTGAATGCATTATGTTTCATGTTTAATATACTACTAATCACCAAGAAGATTTAAGTGTGTAAATTGGAGAAAGTTTTGCACAACTGATTCACCCTCCCCCTCTCAGTTGTGTGCCCTAAGTCTAACAGGAACTGCCTTGGTGGTCAAATGGATTGTTTGTGTGCTCACTAGTTGTGAGGCATGGAAGGTTTTACTCTGGTATAACATTGAAATGGGTCATCCTATGCACAAACTAGCTTGGAAAGGAATTGGTTTTTCTACTCTCCTTGTCATGAGAGAACCAATTCAAATCTCAGGCACGTTTGTGGTTAAGAGCATTTGGAAAGCTTGGGAAAAAATTAAACCTTGGTTATGCTGGACTGGTGATGGTTTTCATGTTGGTCTTTCATTCAATCACCTTAATATTTGGTGGTCACCTCTCCTAGCTTCTGCAACTCAACCTTTGGCTAAATTGAAAGGTTTAAATGCTCTCAAATTTCACAAAAAGGTGTTTAGACCTTTCAGGACATGTTTCATAAACCCACTATGAGCCTTTTGGCTTGGGAACCTTTTCGTATAATTTTTTCACTTTCAAAAGTGGATAAGCCTACATTTGACATAATCGTCATGGCTATCCCACCTGCAATGTTGCACAAGGTTGGAATTGAGTCCAACAAGCCATGGTGGAAGGACTGGAAATGGTATCCAGACACACCCTTGCATCATTTCAAGCCATGGATGGCTTACAGGTGGCTTTCACCTCATTTACCCATGGCTTCCACTCTTAATAAGCACTAGCTTATTCATAGCTCTTTAAGTCTTTGGCATTCCAGGTTTAAAACTGTTTGGTTTACCATTCTTGAGCCAAAACTTCCTCATTTTTCTTGGTGCATTCTCTTTCAAGGCTTGCCTATTGGTACTAGGTTGTTTCACCTTGGAGTCCAGGATCCTCATTGCCCTTTTTATGGACAGGTTGAAACAATTCAGCATCTCTTCTAGTATTGCACTAGAGCTCAGCAATTCTAGATATGGATTCATGATTTTTTTCGGCCTTTCAGACCTAAGCCATTAACCTGGCAAATCATCCTGTCAGGTGATTCGTGCAGGTTTCTAGAAAAATTTACTCAAATCTGGCATATTTTTAGGGTGGAGATTTTATTTGCATTATGGAAAGATCATAATTCTTATATATTTTCTGACAACAAAATTGGAACTAATGTTTCTCTATACATTAAAACTATTATCTATTCTAATGTTCTCTTGTAGAATCAAGTGCAAGCTAACAAAGTTGCCTTGGAAGTGGCTCACTTACAAGAGTTGTTGGATCATTGGGGAATGCTCCCTACACTATGGCTCATGTTCCTCTCTCACCATCCGCTGTCAGAGCTCGCTCTCCTAATAGATGTAGAAGTGGATCAGCCAGAGATTCTCAACCTTGCTCCTAGCCTGCTCCGTGTCATAGTGCTCACCAACATCAGCACTCGGCCTCTTGATGTCTGCATGGATGGACCTTCGGTTGTGCTTCTAGTGTAGCTAGGGATAACACGGGGTGGCTTATTATCGATAATGCAGGTAATGTTAGTTGGCCTGCAATGGACAATATAGGTTGTAATGCTCTTGGTTCTTCATATCCACCATCTACAGGGTGGGATAATACTAAGCTTTTCCCTCAGTTAAATTTGGCTATCTCACCTCAGCACAAGGGTGCCAAATGTTTAGAAAGAAGAACAGAAAAATGAAGATGGCTGCAATATGCCTGATGTCAACCCGGACCCCACAGACATTTGCGGGAAACTAGATAACAAGGATCTACCATCTGTAGGAATGGCTTTGGCTACTTAATTCTCTTTGTTTTTATATGGATCATGTACCCTTTGATACTTTGTTCTAGTTATTTATGGGCTTAGCCCATGTGACTCTTGGGGTGTGCCTTTTAACCACCCATTATTTTTTTGTGAAGTGTTTTTTATTTAAGTAGATAAATTACATTTTCATTAAAAAATAATAATAATAATTTAAATTTGCCCGCCTTAAAAATGTTTTCAGACTTGAACCTATAAAAATCTTATGAAGTAATGCAATGATGAAATCTTTGGAGGAAAGAAGATACAAGTCGTATTGCCACAAAGACTAGACGGGAAATGAATATTTAATAGTAAATTTGATGTGCCGTACATTGCTATTGCCTAATTGACGGGACAAAATGTCTTTCCAACGCACTGCCTTAGCATGTTTTTCTCCTCCACTGTCCACTATACAACAAAGACATTCCCTCCACAGTCCACTGTACAAATGTTTAACTTCATTTTCTGGGAACCTTCCATTGTAAAGCAAGATGAAGATATCACATGGAGGATTCACATTCAACACACATTTTAAATTGTTTGGGAGTCTTATGTGTGAACACAAAGCTCCTTATATGTTGAAAGCAAGGTTTGAGACTTTTTTTTTTATTTTTTATTGTATGACACACTTGTCAATATATTGTGTATGTGAGGAGGTATGAACTCAACAAAAGATTGTAAAAAGGTGTTACCTCTTGCAAAGTTACATCATCAAAAGTATGAAGACATAATCATCGAATGGAACTATCATGTTTTATCTTGCAAAGTTACATTGTCAAAAGGTTTTATCTAGAATCATCGAATAGATCTAGGAAGATCATAACCATCCACTAAAGATCATCATCCCAACATATGTCATCATACTTCTCTTCATTATTTTTTGCATTTTGTTCTTCATGATTTGCCTTTTCTATTACATGTGTTTCTTCTTAATGATCCTTTGTATTTTTCACCAACACATTATTAATTAGTGGCACGTTAGGAATTTCTTTTTTGACCCAAATTTCTTTCTTCCTTGATTGTGTTTGTGGAGGAATATTTGGCATTTGGTGTACCACCATATTTTTATTTGGGATCCATGTAGTCTTTTGTGAATGTGGTTCTAGTTTTTGTATCTCTTTTATAATTGTTTTTATTTCTTTCCTGGGCTCATAAATGATTTGTCCCTCATAATGCTCTTTGGAAGACATACTTGTATTAACAACTTTTCGCTTGGTCATTGTAGAATTTTCAACTCAAGGTTCTTTAAGTTTTGATAGATTTTCTTCACTAGCCCAACTATTTTTAATTCTTTCTATTTGTTGTTTGCAAAATTCCATTTGATATATAGATAATTCTTTCTTTTATATGGAGACTCCCTATGAGTAGGAATGTACTTGTGTCGAAAGTAAACTAGTTCAACTTGGCAAGAGGTTGGTATGAATCTCTATTGATCTTGATAACTTGAACTTCATGAATGAATTTTACACATTGATGCATAAGCATAGGTACAACTCCTAAATATTCCAACCAAGGTGAAACAAATGAAATAGGAAATCTATCAGAAGTAGTTAGAACATGAAATATCACATGTACTTCCTTAGGTCTAAGTGTAATTAGTTGTTTCAATCCTATTAGTCATTTTTAATGATACTCCTAAATGCACATAAGATGTTGGTTTCAAATTATTAACTACCAAATAGCCTTTGATACATATGCTATATTGATTGGTGGAATCTATGATTATATCATTTATTAAACATCAATTATTGACCTGGGATTCTATCTCTTGCTTGCGTTTTGGTTTGTAGGTTTTTAAAGAAATCCCAATACATTTGTTTGTAGTGATTAGGGTCACTGAAACCCCTTATATGACATTTAATTTGTGTAGCAATAGGAATATTTTGTTGCCAAACCTTTCCTCTAAAGCTAGGTAACTCATTCATGAAATATAATGCAAGGCAGATGATCAAGGTGCCATACCTAAAGTTGTAACCAATTTCCTTGTTCTTTTCATGTTCTCTAGAAGATATTCTCTCATGACCTCATAGAGGTCAAAGTCTTTTCTTTCCTTTACCATCCAGTAAGTGGTATGAATTGTTGTACCAATGGAGGATCCTTCTATGTTTGTGAAATAGAGTTTATATGCAATCCCCATAGCAACATACCTGATGCCTAGGTCAGTTATGTCATTTATTGTCAGTGTCCTCTTGTCAAATTTACAACTCCATGATGTTCTTATTTTTGACATCTTTCATCATCGATACAAGTCTAGTGGAACATAGTCCAGTCACTACCCCAATTGCATCCTTAGTGATTCTATAGGGCTTATCTAGATACATGAATTCATCATGAATCCTACTTAAAATATATCTTACCCATTCGCGTTCATTACAATAATCAGGGTAATCTTTCCAAATGTCCAGATGCTTGGCCCCCACATTGGCATTTTCTAGTTTATAGATAATATCATCATGTAATAGTTGATCTCTGAGCTCTTCAAATTTCATATGGTTTATCTCATCCATCTTCGAGTGAATATAAAACCTAACATCTTCTGTATATACAACATATGATAAGATATTTGAGAATGGCCCTTCTTTATCAACCTCATGGCTTTAAAAGAATATTTATTATAATTAGATCGTGGTTTTTCAGTAGCATTAGCTAGTGGAGTTGCCATCACAAATTTCTTTGAATTCAAAAAATAGGGTTATCAATTTTTATAAATACCTTTGTTTAATCACTAGGGTTTCACCTTTAGCTTAATTCTCCTCAAATTTGCCAAGTGCTTTGAAATACTTCTTCTCTTCTTAGATCTAGATACAAACTCTTTGATTTCGAATGAGAGTTGATCATGTGAATGAAGCTTAAGTATCTTGCAATTTGCCCTAACATTCCATAATTAATGCACCTTTAACAGGTTAGGTGAAATGTTGTTGGAGTGCTCTGGAGGTCCACAGAGACTAAAAACTATTTTTCAATCCTTTGCATCTTGTGATTTTACTCCAAAAATTTGGGGAAAAGAAACCATCTAGCCACATCAACAATTTCATCTATCAATTTCATGCCAACATCTCACAAATATTCAGGGGGAAAGAATAAATGTACACTAGTTAGCTCCCCCTAACCATATGCCTTATCTTAATCAGCAACAAGGTCTTTTGCACTAGGCAGAGATAGATTCCTCCTTCTTCTCATTACTTTGTTTTGTCTTCCTTCTCCATATCTTTGTCATTTCCTTCTTTTGCTGAGTCACAATTCGACTTGTCTTTCACTTCCTCGACTTGCTAAATCCATCTAGAAAATGCCTTCAGTATGGAAGTAGTCTATTCATCAAGCCATTTCCATCACACCGCTTTTGAGATTTGATTTGGGGGAATGAAGTCCCTCCTTTTCTTTTAAAATTATATCCTTTAGTTCTCATTGGAAACATCCCATGTCATATATCACTTCTATGTCCTTTTGGGAGACTCTCGTGTTTCCAAGTAGGTCTGCCACTCCATTCGCTTCTCTAAAAATGTGAGCTATCAACTAATTTCCTAGGTGTTTAAGGCTTCCTCTTATCTCATCAACCCATTTCCTCATCTTCCAATTTTGAACATGGTTGCTACTAACTGCATTGATATAGATCAATGAATCACCTTCTATATCTAGGTCTCTCAATCCTTTGTCCTGGCAGAAACTAAGACCCCTAGCCAATGCCTCAAACTCTGCTTCGTTATTGGTAGTGATACCTACCTTTCATGAGAAGGCCCAAACACATTCCCCATCCACATCCCTGATGATGCAGCTGACCCCTTCTAGGCCCAAGTTACCTTTAGCTACACCATCAAAATTTAATTTCATCCTCCCTATTGCCAGTTCCTACCAAAGAGTACCTTGCCTCTTCTTTTGGTTGGTAGGAATTGACCCTTTGCCCTTTTTAGACCTGCCCACTTTCTCTGATTTCTCTCATCCCAAAGGGTGAATGATTTCTTCCTTCCACTCCTCTCCTTAGCATTGGCAACTTCACAAATCCCCTCCCTTACTTTCTATTGGATATCCTCAACCCCCAAGCTTTGCTCATTAAATATCATCATGTTGCATTCTTTCCAAAGTTACCAAACCACCATTGATGGGGAAATCATCCAAATGTCTCCCCGCATAGCATTGGTATATATTCTGGGCTAACTCTCTAGAAATCCAAGAATGTCTTCATGTCTTGCAGTGCACCATCCAAGTTCTTGCACAAACCAATCCCAGTACTATGAGACCACTTTGCAATTAAATAGATGATTGGTCATTTTTTCATTATTCATGCACATAGGTCACATGCTTGGCCCTGATATGCCAATGGTCCTTAATCTATCACCTATCAATATTCTACCATGGAGAGCCATCCATAAGAATGCTCTGGCTTTTGGCAGGACAGACTAATCCCAACACAGTTTCTTTGGTCATTCCACTTTTTCTTGGAGGACATTTTGAATCGCATATCCCAATCTTACTAAATACTCTCCTGACTTTGAGCCACACCATATAATTTTGTCATCCTGGCTATTCAATCAGATTCGACATTGCTAGAGTATCTCTTCCACTCTTTCCTTTGTTGATGTTGGGATTGGGGCATGCTCAAATGAGACCCAATTATAGAAAGGACCCATTTTGTCTATCGATATTGTGACATAGTCACCTAAAAGTGCTCCCATTTATTCTTCTACTCCCCCTATCCATTCTCTGACATCCATTATGCTATTGATGGGGACTTCCCCATTTGATGAGTCTGTCCAAAATTTGGTCATTCTTCTATTACCAATCTTCCAAGATAGGTGTTCCATTAAGACCACCTTGCTTTCCTCCATGAATTTCCATATTGCCAATCCTTTCCCTATATTAGCCATCATTAAAATTCTTCTTGGATCACTACTATATAGGTATTTCTTTTGAAGAATTTTGCACCACAATTTCTTAGGCTCCTTGTACATTTTCCAAGAGAGCTTTAGCTCCTAGGGCTAGATTTTGGGTGTTCATCCTACGGAGATCCACTCCTCCATTTTTCTTTCGATCACAGGCTATGTCCCAACTTAGTAGGGGGTATGTGTAGGATCATGATGGGCCAAGCTATACCTCTAAGTTGCAATGAAAATACTAAAAATTAGGCTTAATCAAGTTCATGTGAAAATTTGAATGGATTATCTACAAAATTTGTAGAGAATTGAATCTAGTTTATGAGCTACTATATTTTTTTAAAATTAAATTTACTTATTGAAAAATGAATATTTCAATGAACAACTATTAAAATTTTCAGAAAAAAAAAGTGGGTGTCATTCCAGCCAACCTAACTATGAGCAAAAAAATATTTTTTTTGAATCTTTCAAAATAAGTAGAGGACTCATGCCCAAATGTGACACATATTTTTTTGAAATTTATTTCCAATAAAATAATTAGTTATAATTTTTTTACTGTGACTTTTTTTAAAAATTAAAAAGTAATTTACCAGCCAACCTAACTTGATAAAAAAAATTGGATTTCAATTTTTTTTTAACCTATAGCAAGAAAAGCATAGAGTGTGACGCAACTTTCAGATCTCAAAAAGGTGAAATGGTTTGAAAGTTATGTATGTTTTTCAATTAATGTGTCCATCAGGATTTTAGACACACACTATATAGAAATTTATTAATAATTATTTAATAAATTGATAACCAAACAAATCTTATATTTTTAGAAAGCTAACAATTTTTTCAATAAACCCTTTTCATTTTATCAATTTTGTATGAAGAAAAGTTGTTAGAATGAAGGGTGAAGTTTGAAGAAGAGAATGAAACCTAAAAAAATGTTAGAATTTAGGAAAAGTCAACAACAAAAATGGATATCCATTTTTCTTTGGTAAATGAAAACGGATATTTGTTTTGGGCAGCTAGAAATGGATATCCGTTTTCTAGAAATAGATATCTGTTTCTGGGCTGCCCAAAACCTTGTGGTTATATGTTTATGCTTCATTCCTCATGGTCCTTGTAGTGTATTAATGTGTATACTTCATGATTGACATGTATTCAAGTGTATACTTCATGACTTATGTGTATACTTCACGACTTATGTATATTCATGTGTATGCTTCGTAAATTACGTGTATCTATGTGAATACTTCATGTATATTACATGTATTTACGTGTATGGTTTATGCCTTACGTACATTCATGTATATGCTTCATGTCTTACGTGTATTAAACTCTATCATGTTACTTACCTCCTCCCTATCATGAATCCCATGCCCTCCTTATCTCTCTCATGCTAAGTTCTTTGACATAGTGATGCTAGACTTAGATCTTCAAGCCATCCACATTCCACTTTGCATTATTACATTTACTATTAGATTATCTTATGCACTTTACTTTCCTCATTCTCCTGAAATGCAAGATTACACATTGACTAGTCTATTGAATGATTCATGCAAAGCTTTATGCTACTCCCTTGTCTTTTCACATTATCTGGACTATATCCTACATTTCACATACTTACACTATACACTTCTCCTATGCACTTCCACTTTTCCATATGTACATGGTGTACTTCTATTTTATAGTTGAAAGAAATTTTCTTACCATCTTGGTATATAAGATTAGGATGACATTATGAAATTCACTTGAATATGTTGTGACTCCTTGTACCTCTATACCTTATTTTCCTACAACCTATTATGTATATTATCCTTGTACATCATTTCACTTATCACTTATAATCACATTAGCTCTTATTACTTTCTGATCTTTGATCTTCTATCAACTTTATTTGAAACTTCACCTTCTACTCTTTCATCCCATTTACCACTCTATCATCACACTGACCATTACACTTTTTGGGGCATAGTCTTACTTGTTTAGATCCTATTTTTATATTAGTTTATTTTTGTTATCTTTTTCACTCTATCATCTCTTTGGTACATTTCTCTCTTTTTCCCCTTGGGGAATCCACATTGACATTACAACCATCTTATTACTCTACACCTACTTGTACAATGTAAATAACTCACAAAAGACTCACAAAATAAGGGATAGTATAATCACTCCAAACTCCAAACAACCATAATGATGGTGCACATGCAACTTTGGTAACACTCTTCCCACACCATCATGTAATAAGCTCTTATATAACCCTAATTTATTATTGCATCATCTAATGCATTAGGGAATTCCTCCCTCCTTAATAATGAAGATGTTGAACTAGCTCCTACCACCATCATTGCATGCACTTTTGGACCAACCACCTAGTTATTTACAAATTGGTCTAGTAGGAAAAGTTTTAGGAGCCACAAGCATGCTTCTACATTAGGAAACAAGAGCACTAAATCCACAACTAGATTCTCCCAAATATCTACTTAAATTAGTGTTTACTATAGCTTAGAGCCAGCTCACCCAACACATATTTGACAAACCCTAACATGATCAAATCCTTGCAAGCAAAAATACATGTTATAATTTCAATGATAAAAAATACCTCCTTATGACATGACCTCTCATTTGTTGCAAACCAATGACATATCTTCCATGCTTAATAGTTTCCTTTGTAGCGCATATCAACCTTCTAACAACACCAATTCTCCTACAAAGACACATTACACAAATACTAAATGCTACCTTAACCATATTTTAATTATTCATAATTTAGCTACCAATAGACATCATAGAATTAATGAATCTATAAAAATCTAATGAAACCAAAGAGCTCTAGAAGTGCCACTCAAGCCATACACACTACTTCACATATTTGACAAGTTACCACCATTTTGCTAATGATAACCTTATTATTTATATTTCATAAAATAATTTGTGTTTGAGATAATTCTATGACTTAAGCTAATGAAATTACATCTAATTACCTTGGAAAATGATGCTCCATACATGCCTTAAGATGCAAATATACCCATTCACCACCCTAAACTTAACATAAAGACTAAATGTACTACACACCAATCCCTCTCATAGACTCACCACTTAGAATTGCATGATGTATATCAAAACAATGGTATTCTAATAAGAAAACCCTACATTTACTAGGGTTTTTTACAAGAATTTAGAATCTAAATTTGCCCAAATCTTTGAATAGTGACTATAAGTTGTCCTTATTATTTCTTGTTGCACTCCCTCATTCACCAAGAAGTCAGACATAATTTTGAATTTCCTTTATAGTTTAAAATCTTAACTCAAGATTAATGCCTCCTCAACCTACAAATTAAGCTTGGAATACATTATATTAATTACAATCATAGAATCCCCTTCTACTAAAAAATAGTTTACCTTCAACATCTTGGCTACTCCTAGCCTTGTTAATGTTAACTTTCCATAATGTCTCATTGTTGGTGTGTATACCCATGAAAAGAGACCCGCCATAGACCCTTTCACCTTGTCTTATTTTCATACAAACTATTATCCATATTATCCTTGTACATCATTTCTCTTATCACTTATAATCACATTATCTCTTCTTACTTTCTAATCTTTGATCTTCTATCAACTTTATTTGAAACTTTGAACCTTCTTCTCTTTCATCCCATTTACCAGTCTATCATCACACCAACCATTACACTTTTTGGGGCATAGTCTTACTTGTTCGGATCCTATTTCTATATTAGTTTATTTTTGTTATCTTTTTCACTCTGTCATCTCTTTGTGACATTGAACTCTCTTTTTCCCCTTGGTAAATTTACATTGACATTACAACCATCTTATTACTCCACACCTAATTGATCACTTCTCCTTGATTATTTCCTCTATCATCCACACTTCATAGATGCAACACAACTAGGCTCACATCCAAAGATTTTGTAGTTCTTTGTACCAAAAGTCATAAAAACTTACATAGGAAATGAAGGACCTAGGTGGCAAGAACACAATGCAAGTACCTAGTAATATAAAATAATAACTAGAATATAGGAGTTTAATGAAAGTGTACATACCTCATGACTTGTAACTATGTATTCTTGTGTATACTTTATGATTAGCATGTATTCAAGTGTACATACTTCATGACCTATGTGTATTCATGTGTACACTTCATGACTTATGTATATTGATGTGTATGCATGTGAATACTTCATGTATATTACATGTATTTACATGTATTCTTCATCCCTTATGTACATTCATGCATATGCTTCATGAAGAACATGTATTCAAGTGTATACCTCATGACATGTAGTGTATTCATGTGTATACTTCATGACTGATGTGTATTCAAGTGTATACTTTATGACAAGTACATGTATTTATGTGTATACTTCGTGACTTACGTATATTCATGTGTAAGATTCGCGACTTATGTGTATCCATGTGCATACTTTGTGTATATTACCTATATTTACGTGTATGCTTCATGCCTCATATCTTATGTGTATTTATGTGTATACTTCATGTATTATTTGTATGCTTCATACTTCATGTATCATGTGTACTTATATGTTTCATGTCTTTCATGTATTTATGTGAATACTTCATAGATTACATATAGTTTTATGCTTTGTGAGGAAAACAAAATAGATATCCATTTTGGTGAAGTGATAGCCGTTGTTGGATATCTGTTGCCCAATGAATTGGGCTTTCAAAAATGGATATCCATTTTGAAAATGGATATCCATTATGTAAATGCCAAAAAAAGACAAAAGGAATGTTGTTAGGCTCGACGATCGTACCCATAGACTGTCTACTATCGAAAAACCCATGATTTCTACCTATTATAGTCAAAAAAATATTTTTATGCACTTTTGGAGACATAATTTTCTTGTTACAATTATAAGGGTGATATTTTTGTTCCCCTAATGGGGAGCAACAATCGTCATAAAGAAAAAAGGAGGAGGAAAGTTACATTAAAGAAAATTGAAGCAATTAGGGAAAAGGATAGGGCTAGGAAGAGGATCGGAAGACCACGTTTGGCAAATGCTCATCAAGGTGAAGCTTCTTCTTTAACATATAATGACATGTAAATTGAAGATGTTAATTTTGAGTGTAATGAAATGTTAGATAGGAATGAAATTGACCATGATATTGCAATTGAAAATTTAGCAAAATGTTACGAAATACCTATTGATAAGAGCAATACCATGGTTAAATAAGAAGAAAAACAAAGATGTGCACTTGAATAAATTGGATATGAACCTCGTGATGTTAAATTTGCATTCCATAATCTATTTGTTGATAAAATTGATGAGGTTGATAACATGGATGAAACAATAAAAAATAATGTATCTCCAAATTACATAAGAAGAGAGGACATTTGTCAAGAAGAGAATAAGCATGATGAAATTGGAAAACATTGAAGAACCCCAAAATGGTTACTTGAAATTGATAAGAACATAATAGAAAAAATTGAAGGCAAGAGTTCATCACGAATGGTTTGGTTGTGAGCTTCAAAACTCTTCAATGAATACTTTGAGAATAAAATATTAACCGAACAATGACAACTTTTTGTGCAATTACTAAAGATGTACAAAATGAGACCTTTACTAAAAAAATTAAAGATTCAGTTAAACAAGTGTCTGATCAGAATAAAATTATTGTTAGAAGCCTTTTCAATGCACTCAATTCTATTGGAAAAACTAGCAAGGAGAAAGATAAAAGAGGTGCTTGTAAAGTAATAACAACCTCAATAGTAAGCAAACAATTAAAAAGGCTTGATTAATGAGGCAAACTTGTGTTGACTTAAGAGAATCGTAAAACATTGTCAAAAGCACTAGCATTAAGATCGAGACTAGATAGCCCTCTTGGAAATGATACTTGGGCTTTCAGTGGTAGGCTTCTATGAGTTGACAAGAAGCTAATCAATAGCACAAAGGAAGAAATTGAATGATTTTGGCACACTAACTCTAGGGTATCACTAAATGCAAAAGATATTTTAAAGTTAAGAATTGGTGATAAAGACCACACACCACATCCTAAACATTACTTGGAATGTAGCCAAACAACATTGTACAAATAATATTGTGAAACACACCCAGGTATGACAATCTCACAAAGAGCATTTGAATCTCTTAATCCATTTTATTGTCTTCCTCTTAAAGTTCATAATAAATGTTGTTGCAAATACCATGTAGAGTTTTCTATGTACCATGAATTATTATGAAATATTTGTTCTACTTTGCACACTAATGAAATGTTACAGGAGTGTGGTGCAATTCAACTACCAAAGTCATCTAGGGACTTATTGGATTTATTTCTATGTATTATAGATGATGGTTGCATTTTCTACAAGAATGATTGTTTAAATGAAAAGTGTTTACAATGTGGTGGGTTATCAAAGTTTGTATCATGTTTTCATGAGGGTAGTGAGCATGATTTTGGAAAGAAAATGGTTGAGAAAAAGAGATATGAGATAGTGAAATATAATTTGAAAAGTGGAGGTGAAGGTTCTAGATGTGAGTTGATTGTAAGAGAGGTAAGTATTTCTGATTTTATTCATGATTTTAAGAAAAATCTTTTCTACAAGTATGTCAAACACAACCACAGGTCTCGATGATTAGATCAACTATTCAGGATGTGTAAAGACTTTTTCTTGATTGGAAATATTGTCTCTATAGTTGATTTTGCAAAAAACTACACATTGCAATCCCAAAATGAAGTTTAATCCTAGTACTACAATTCCATTCAGATTTCTATTTTTGTTCACATCACATACAAACATGCCCCCAAGAATACATAAGTGAACATGAAGATTGTCAGAGAATACCATTTTTAAATGAGTGATGATCAATCTCATTCATCAGAGTATGTGTAATATTGTTTTCAACAATTTAATGAGTTCTTGCAAGAAAAAGATATTAGAATGGATCAACGTCTCATTTGTTCAAATAATTGCCACTGGTCAATTCAAAAATGCTCGTATATTCTATTAGTTGAGAAGAATGCATGTAGAGATGGGTATACTTCATATTTGGAATTTTTTGAAGTTGGGCATGAAAAATGTGAACATGATGGAGTCGGTGCATGTGTGAAGAGAGATCTTGTTAAAGAACAACTAAAGATTAGAGGTGGTGCTACCTTTAGTGATGCAGATTCTATTGTTAACTGGTGTAACTATGCATTGTCACAAAGAGTGGATCTTGATTCAGAAGTGCACAGGTTCTTTTGGTTGGTTGATGATGGGATAGCAAGAGAGAAATTGGATTGTTAGAGAATCAGTGAATCACTAAAGATGAATTCATTTCAAAGCTCAGATGCAAGTGCATGGACTATTTGGACATGAGAATTAGCTTATTTTTGTTAGAGTTGTATTGAATGTGATTGGGATAATTGTGAGTCAAGTGAGTGGATAGATGCATGAATTCCATGATATTTAACCCCTTTATCTCAAGGTCAATCATCTTTAGTCAATGGAATGGAGAGCTCATTTAACTATATGAACATCTTTCAAACCTTATACAGCCAGGTCATGTTTATACAGTTGTTGCACCGCATGGAAATGAAGAGAGATCAAACTATTGGTTAGCACGATGTGTATAGGGAAAACAAAAGCTAACTCAACCTACAAAAGATGATGATGGGTTCACATATCCTTCAGGATCAGTTGTTATTGCTAGGACTTGGTTGCAAACTTATATGATTAGAAAGAATGGCATCCCTGCCTTTGAAGACATTGAGAAGCATTAAACTATATTGATGTATTCACGCCTAGTTGTAGCAAAAAATGTTAAGTTACTAAGGCATCATGAAAAACTAAAAACAAAACAACTATGGCCAATTAGTAATGTTGATCATGAAACAATATTGGATACTTTGAAGGTAAGAGATGACCTCTCTCATATGCTTGGCTAGGGTTTAAACTTCTAGATGGACAGGTATGACAATTTGTATCTTAACTTGTTCTTGGTTTTTCTATTTTTTAGATTTGTTTTATTAAAAATCTTGTTTCTTTAACTATACTGTATGTTTTTGACTATACAAGATTACAAATGAGGTTATTTTGCATGGCATCATAGGTTATTTTGACTTTCTTAATATTTTGCTTTCTAGCTTTCTCTACATACTAATTTCTGCCTATGCTTCCTCACTTTGCATTCATGTCTCCTAGGGCAATTGCAACTACAACATTTGATAGATTTTCCATATCTTTCATGTAACCTCATATGGTATATGGCAATCTCTACTTTCCTTGGGTTTTGGATAAATAGTTTCATATACACCTTGATCATGTTCAAGCAAGTAGGTATGACAAATGAAATCACATTACACACTTTTCTATGTTTCCACACTTTTCTTTACACCTTCCAATTGCATTTTCTTGAAATTTTGTAAAGAAATAAATCTATTTTGCATATATCTTGCAATCATAGTATAAAAATCCTATATAATAGTCTTTTTACGTAAATTTCACTATAGCTCAGTTAGGTAGAGCTTTGATTCAAAAATTGAAAGGTACATTTCATCTAATCTTTCCTATATTACATTCAAGTTCATAAATGAAATAATTCAAAGGATTATGTTTATCAAATTACTACATTCATACAAGTGCATGTAACATAAGAAGGATTTACACAAATCTTTTTTGAACAAAGAATTAATCTTTATTGAACGTAAAATGTACATTGTCTCACACAAGCCATGAGACTAACTTTACTTATTCAATGGAATTGAAGAACAATATGTACATGAATAAGTAAATAAAAATTAAATGTGGATGTAAGGAGGAAGACCAGACATTGCCTGAGAATGACTAGTTCTGATGTGTCATCTTGTCTTGCTACTGCCCTGAGTTGTTTCTATCATTCCTAGCTCCATGTTGCTCCTTGTTCCTACATCTAGAAATAACAATGATGTTTAGAGCAATGCTCTAAGCAATGAAAAGTTTCAAACCTTAGATGAACAAACATCTATGCATGTACAAACTAATCTTCCGAATGCATTAAATAAGCAATGCAAACCTTGGATGTCCTAGAGAACAATCAAGTCATCAAACACATCCAAAATATGCATTTATTTTCTAACAAGTTTGCTTCATGTGTAGATACAGGTGTCATTGTGTCTCTATTTGGATTCATTAGATTACATTATGAGTGGTGAAAATGTGGCTTCCACAAGGGTTGAGCCCAGCTCATAACCATTATAATCTTGATATGTCATGAAAAATATCACTACTTCTAACTACAATATCAAAACATATAATCATTGCCAAATCTCATAATTGATCTCATAAATGAACAAATGTATCCATGTAGGAGAGAAGTGATTGCATATACAGAGCTAAGTCGATCAAAGAGATATCACATCCAAGAGATATCAAGTATAAGTACAACAAGGACAGCGATCAATATAAGGTACTTTTCCATCTCTTACTTGTGATTGAAATGTGTTTTCCTATCTAGATGTACCTTGTAGATAAACCAATCATAATGGAGCAACATAAGGAATAGTTTATCATTAAGTATCATATGATACAATCTTCACTAAGGCCAAAAGTGTTGGGAATTAAGGTGTCTCAACCTTGGTAATTCCTTGCATTTATTATTGTAATGTAATTTATTTATTGCCTATGTTGTACATTAAATTGTAAATTCATATTGTCATCTTGTGGGATGTGGCATGGTGACATGTCATCCTACATGGAAGATAACAACTTGTAATTTTGTCCTCATATGAGGAGATAGGCATCCCACTTTGTGGTAGGAATATTTTGCCATGTGTTGGCATCTTAGATGTTGTGTAAGGGAAGGTTGATCGAAACGGTTATGATGGATTCCTATGAAGAAGTTATGACATGTAAGAGTCAGAAATAGGAGATTCTATGATAGGTGAAGACATGTGTTGAAGAGTATCTTTGAAAAAGGCATCTTTGGGTGCCCCAAGGTGGACTATGACATATAAGAGAATATGCTATTTATAGCCTATGTATGATAGATTCTCTTATAATTGTAAGTTATGATAGCTATGACAGATTCTATGACGGTCGTAAGAGTTGTATGAGCATCTGTCATAGCCCATTTTGGAAATAGGTAACCTCTTTGGGATGAGGTGTGTGGACAAGTGTCAGAAGCATCTTACAATGTTGACCAAGTGTCCATAGGTGTGGGTTTTGGGCCATGAGGCCAAGTTGGATGCCCATTCCAAGATAGAGGCAATTTTACCTTGTAGTTTCTATATAAGCAGGTGCTTTGAGGAGGAGAGGTACTACATGTTTGGTACATACTGTTATGCTGCCAGATTGACTCCAGATACGAGTATCAAAGACTCCTATAAGAGCATTGGCTCTATGTTGTATTGTAACCTTCATTGTTTACAGAATACAATTGAGCTGTGTTTCAGAGTGTGGGGTTTTTCACCTGTAAGGGTTTTCCCCACGTATATCTTGTGTCTCTCTTCTTCTATCTCACTTTCTTATGTATGTGTTTGTGGAAATATCTATGTTAGTGGGTTAACATAGCTATAATTGTAAGGATAAATTTGAATTTGCACTCACCTCCCTTGATTAGATTAGTGTAAGAAGTGTTTTCTGCACACCTAGCTTCCTTTCAGTTGGTATTAGAGCCTGGCCAGTTTTGATCCTAGCTGCTAGGTAGGGATTTTTTGAGCTAATCTTAGGTTGAGTGGGAGTGTTCTGCAAAGCATTCTATATCTTGTTATAGTAAGGATATGACAATGACATCTGGAAGATTAGAGGTGGAGAAATTTAATGGCACCAATTTTAAGTTGTGGAAACTCAAGATGCAAGACTTACTAGTTGACCGTGACCTATGGGAAACCATTGATGGAACAAAACCTATGACAATGTCACAAGCTGATTGGGACCTCAAAGATCAGAAGGCTAAGGGTCTCATAAGACTTTGTTTAGCTGACTCTATCCTATTGAATGTCCATGAGGGGAAGACTGCTAAAGAACTTTGGAAGAAGCTGGGATCTGTTTATTAGGCCAAGTCTATGGTGAACAAGCTCTTTCTAAAAAAGAAAATGTTTGGTCTAAAGATGGAAGACATAGGATCTGTTGTGGACCATTTGAATGCTTTTAACATGATTGTTGCACAGTTGACATCTGTGCGTGTGAAAATGGAGGAGGATCAATGTATGACCCTACTTTGTTCTTTTCTAGATTCGTGGGATCATCTTGTCATGGCTATCGGAAGCACTATAACTACCTTCACTATGGATGAAGAAGTATCTTCACTATTGTCTAAAGAAATGTGAAGAAAAACATCTGAATCAGCTAAAGAGGCTCTTGTGGTTCATGGAAGACCCAAAGAGAAAGCGAAGAAGAAGGACAAGAAAGGTGAAAAGGGTAGATCCAAATCTCGTGGGAGATCTAAATCTCTTGGAAAGTCCAAGGTTCTTTGTTGGAACTATGGAAAAACTGGGCATTTCTGAAAGGAATATAAAGAGGAAAAGAAAAAGAAGAAGAAGAATGCTCTTGATTTAGATTCTGACAAGTCACAGAATGATGGTGATGCCTTCATTGCAGCCCTGGCCACCCATGCATTTGATGATGTCTAGTTGATTGATTCGGGTGCATCATTCCACATGACCTTGCATCGAGACTGGTTCATGAGGTATGAAGAGTTTGATGGTGGAAGAGTGTACTTGGGTGATGATTCTCATCTGAAGATTGTTGGTCGTGGTAGAGTCTTAATCTAATTCCCTGATGGATGAGTGAAGGGGATCACTGGGTTAATGCACTTCCCAAGCCTTGCATGGAACCTACTTTATATAAGTATGTTAAATGATGCAGGTGTGCAGGTTATCTTTTCGAAGGATGGATGCAAGATGACTAGAGGATCTATGGTGCTTGCGAAGGGTACTCGGACTCTATTTCAAATGGAGGCATACACTTCACATTGCAATAGTTCTTTTGACTCGAAGAAAAGAGTTACAGTCACTTCATCCCCACCATCTGAACATGTAGTGAAGAAATCTATTGTAACACATTCTGATGGTAGTGCACATGCTTTGGAAGTTAAACTTCTTGCTAAAAAGACTATGTTATGGCATTTGAGATATGGCCACATTGGTGAGAAGGGTCTACGTACCCTAAAAAATAAAAACCTCATTGAGGGGTTAAATGATTGTAATCTTGAGTTTAACTTTTGCAAACATTGCATTTATGGAAAGCAAAATTGTGTTTAGTTTTACTCTAGTTCTCACAAGTCTTCTAGTGTATTAGATCTTATTCATTCTGATGTGTTTGGTCTTGTTAATGTTCCTTCGATTTCCAAATCTGTATATTTGTATCTTTCATAGATAATTATAGTAGAAGGATATGGGTTTATTTTATTAGAAGCAAGACTAAAGTCTTTGCTGAAAAATAGACTAGTAAAAAGATTAAGTGTTTGAGAAATGATAACGGTGGTGAGTTTTGTTTGGCAAAGTTTGATAAGTTCTGTAAAGAGCAAGGGATTGAAAGGCATAAGACAACTCCATACACCCCGCAGAAAAATGGAGTTATAGAGATGATGAATAGGACACTGATAGAGAAGGCTAGGAGTATGCTTAGTGGAGCAAGCCTCGAAAAAAAGTTTTGGACTGAAGCTATAGCCACTGCTTGCTATCTAATAAATAGATCTCCTACATCAACTCTTGTTGGTAAGACACCTATGGAGGTGTGGTCCAGTAAGAAGCCTTTAGTTAGACATCTTCATGGTTTTGGTTGTGAGGCATATGCACATGTGGTTAGGGAGAAACAGTCTAAATTGGAGAACAAGGCTATTAAATGTATTTTCATTGGCTATGGTGTTGGTGTGAAAGGATACAAGATTTGGGATCCTATGGCTAAAAAAGTGTTGTATAGTAGAAGTGTTATCTTTAGAGAACTAACACCTTCTGTTGTTCTACAGCCAAAACAAATAGTAAAGAAAGAGGATGTAGTTCAGTTTCCTTCTACTTCTGAGAAGACTGAACAGACAGACCTTGTGAGACTTGATGATGAGGAGGGGTCTAGTAGCTCTGAAAGCTTAGAAGAAGAAGCAGAACCTCCACCTCAGCCATTGAGGAGGTCTACATGAACAAGAAAGCAATATGATAGGTTTGGTTATTCATTGCTTGATTCTATTTGTGCTTTTTCTTTGATTACTAACATTGATGAGCCTAGATCTATGCAAGAGGCTATGGGCATGAAAGATGCAAGTTCCTTGAAGGAGGCCATGAAAGATGAGATGGCTTCTTTGGAAAAGAATAAAACATGGGACTTGGTGCCTTTGCTTGGAGGATGGAAACTTGTTGGATGCAAATGGGTGTTTAAGAAGAAATTTGGTGCATATGGTAATGTTGAAAAGTACAAGGCTAGATTGGTTGAGAAGGGGTACTCACAAGTGGAGGGAATTGATTATGGTGAAATTTTCTCTCCTTTTGTAAAGATGACATCCATTCAATTTTTGTTATCTCTTGCAGCTAATTATGACTTAGAGGTAGAATAGATGGATGTGAAAACAACTTTCCTTCATGGTGATTTGGAGGAAATGATTTAGATGTTACAGCCAGAGCATTACATTGTGAAAGGTAAAGAAAATTTGGTTGGCAAGTTGAAAAAGTCTTTGTATGGTTTGAAGCAATCTCCTAGGATGTGGTACTTGAATTTTGATGCCTTTCTATTGTCAATTGGATTTGTGAGATCAAAATCAGATCACTATGTTTATTATAAGTTTGATGGTGATCGTATTCTCATTGTTGCACTATATGTTGATGATATGTTGCTAATTGGGAAGGGTAAGACTATGATTTTTGATTTTAAGTCTCAGTTGGCAGCATAGTTTGAAATGAAATATTTAGAGGTAGCCAAGTACATTCTAGGAATGGAAATCAATAGAGATAGAGCTAATAGAAAACTTTGGTTAAGCTAGAGTAACTATGTGAAGACCGTGTTGGATAGGTTCAACATGGCAGATTGTAGACCATTGTGTGTTCCTGTTTCTTTGGAGACAAAGTTGTTTGTTAATGATTGTCCAAAGTCTCCTAGTGAAGTGGAGGACATGAGTAGAGTACCTTATGCTAGTGATGTTGGCAGTTTGATGTATGCTATGGTCTACACAAGGTCAGACATTGCTCAGGTAGTGGGAGTCCTTAGTCGATTTATGGCCAATCCTTGATGGGTTCATTAGGATGCAATTAAGCGAGTGTTCATATATTTGAGGAGTACTTTTGAGTATTGCATATGCTATCATGGTAATGTTTCAGTACCTCCACATTCTATTTATATTTGTGGATTTGTGGATTCTAATTGGGCGAGTGACATTGATAGCAAGAGATCCACCAGTGCTTATGTGTTTAACATATTTGGTGGTGCTATTAGTTGGATGAGCAAGTGACAACTTGTGGTTGCTTTGTCCATGATAGAATCTGAGTACATGGTAGAAACTCATGCTTGTAAGGAATCCATTTGGCTTAAGAGATTGTGTTCAGATATTAGTGTTGATGCAGGATGGATTACGATTTGTTGTGACAGTCAGAGTGTGATTTGCCTTGCGAAGAATCCAACTTTCCATGCCAGAATAAAGCATATTGATGTACAGTTTCACTTCATGTGAGACATGGTAGAGGATGGGAAGGTAAATTTGGAGAAGGTAGATACTTTGAAGAATGTTGCAGATGCATTGACGAAGCCAGTGGGCATAGAGAAGTTTAGATGGTGTTCAGAGTCTATGGCCCTCTTGGCCTATAGCAGTTAAATCATGTTAATTCTATTGGCTCTTACAAGGTGTTCGACAAGTGGGAGAATGTTGGGAATTAAGGTGTCTCAACCTTGGTAATTCCTTACATTTATTATTGTAATGTAATTTATTTATTGCCTATGTTCTAAATTAAATTGTAAATTCAAATTGTCATCTTGTGGGATGTGGCACAGTGATGTGTGATCCTACATGGAAGATGACAACTTCTAATTTTGTCCTCACATGAGGAGATAGGCATCCCACTTTGTGGTAGGAATACGTTTCCATGTGTCAGCATCTTGGATGTTGTGTAAGGGAATGTTGACCAAAATGGTTATGACAGATTCCTATGATGAAGTTATGCCATGAAAGAGTCAGAAATAGGAGATTCTATGACAGGTGAAGACATGTGTCAAAGAGCATCTTTGAAAAAGTCATCTTTGGGTACTCCAAGGTGGACTATGACATGTTGTAAGAGAATATGCTATTTATAGCATGTGTATGATAGATTCTCTTACATCTATAAGTTATGACAGCTATGACAAATTCTATGATGGTCGTAAGTCATAAGAGCATCTGTCATAGCCCATTTTGGAAATAGATGACCACTTTGGGATGGGGTGTGTGGACAAGTGTCAGAATCATCTTACAATGTTGACCAAGTGTCCATAGGTGTGGGTTTTAGGCCATGAGGCCAGGTTGGATGCCTATTCCAAGATAGAGGCAATTTTGCCTTGTATTTTCTATATAAATAGGTGCTTTGAGGAGGAGAGGTAGTACAGGTTTGATAGGTACTATTATGCTACTAGATTGACTCTAGATATGAGTGTCAAAGACCCTTGCAAGAGCATTGGCTCTGTGTTATATTGTAACCTTCATTATTTATGGAATACATTTGAGCTGTGTTTTGGAGTGTGGGATTTTTCACCCATAAGGGTTTTCCCCATGTATATCTTTTGTCTCTCTTCTTCTATCTAACTTTCTTATGTATGTGTTTGTTGTAATATCTCTGTTAGTGGGTTAACATAGTTGTAATTGTAAGGATAAATTTGAATTTGTACTCACCTCCCCTCATTAGATTAGTGTAGGACATGTTCTTCGCACACCTAGCTTCCTTTCAAAGAGTAGTCATATATAGTGATTGTCACGAGTCCAAAATGAAGACAGTGATAATAGTTGTCACAACAATCACAACAGTCATTGGAGATTGTAATCATGAGTTAACAGTTGGAGAAAGATCTCACCCTAGTCATGGTCACAAAGGTCTAAAATAATAGTGCAAGGGTTTGACTCAGATAAGGGTTTGTGATAGAGAAGTTATAAAAGAGAACAGTCAGAGAGCAATGCAACAAGAGATATGGTTTCAAAGTTGTAGAGGACTATCACAAGTTATTTAAAGGAGATAGGGCCTCAAAGATATTCTTCCAAGTTTATCAAGCTTTTGGTTGTTTGTAGTGGAAAAGAGATGATAATCTTTAAACAGTTAAGGACAAATGTAACCTACAGAGAAGGAGTTCAATGGTGAGCTGCTATCAAAACAATAAGACAGTGTTTGAAACCTATGCAAAGAGGGTAGAGATGAGTGAAGAGTACAAGAGTAGGAGATACAAATGCACCAACTTGAACAAAAAATATGTCTCATATTTTCCATTTGCCTTAATGTATTACAAGTATAGTATTTTATGCATACCCAGGTGGGTCTTGTCAAGAACCAACAGTTTCAACATATACTAAGTGAAGAATCAAAAGGGTTGAAAAGATACTATATACAGACCATTATCATGATGGAGAGAATTATTTTTCACAAGGATAAGAGCATAATATATGGCTAGTCTAAGAGCAAGACTTTCTTCCAAGAAATGTCAAAACCCACATCAAGAAATGAAAGAAAAGCACATACAGAGAAGAAAAGACTTATGAAATGGGTCTCATCATTACAAAATGAATAGTCAAAAACTTTTTACCAAAAACCCCATATGGGGAATACACAAGCCGTGGCTAGGAGGGCCATCCTTTTTCTTTTTTATCAAAACTAATTTTATATTTTCTTATGTCAAACAATCTAATGTCGATAATTGGCAAAAACAATAATATAGTCCTAAAGAAGGTTAAACTTCACTAGCCTAGCTAAACCCTAAATTCTGAAAAAATCTGGTAGCATAACACCTCATAGGCATGATTAGGGTTTATTATAACAAAACTAATTTTGATTGAAAGTTTACTAGGTTGGTGTTAAATTACCTACGTAACATCAGTTAAATTGGTAGATCAATCAAATATATTATTGTACATTTTTCAACAAAGCTCGATCAATTTGTTCTTCTTCACATTTTCTATAATTTAAAACATTTTTCAACAAAGCTCGATCTATTTGTTCTTCTTCACATTTTCTATCAATCAGAGTTATCATTGCATCCTTTACATTATTCCTAATTTCTTGGTAGATCAGATCACGGAAACATGTTAAACTAACTTTGTTTAAATAGTTTACTAGGTTTCCAAGTTGGTTTGAATGACGTCTTCATTAAACTAATGAAATCGCCCTAGGTTAATTAAATTAACAATGAATAAGTTGCCACCCACCTTGTTTGATAAAGGTTTGCTAGCCATAATTTATTTACACTGGTTTAAAAAAATTGGTTACACTTCAATAGTTAAATTAATGCAACTAGATTGATTAATTTAAGTAACAATGGCCCCTACGATAAATATTCTCATGCAATAAGTAATCACAATTAATTCTTCCCTAATTCCAAACAATATTTAAATTGGGAAAACCTAACTTGATTAATTAAATCCCCCTACAAATTATTTAATTAAAATAATGCATATAATATACTCTAACTTAAACTCTTTACTTTTAAAAAAAAATCTCACCATAAAATAATAAAATAAAATAAAACCCCATTATGTATTATAAATTTCTCCATTACTAAATATTCATTTCAAGTTGATTAAATCAAACAAAAACCGATAAAACAATTCCATACAGAGAGGGACGGAAAAGAAAACAAGACAATCTTGCCCTCAAAGCCTCCAAGTAAAATAATAATTTCCTTAAGGGCAAAAAGCCCTAACCCTATTTTTTTTTCAATTCTCATTTTCTTTTCTCCTCTTTTTTTTTGTTCTCTCATTTTGTTTTGGGTTGTGTTTGCAGGTTTAATGGAGGCCATTCATGGCCACCCAAGTAGTGATTATGCTATATATACACATATATATAGGTATATATATACCTATATATATATACCTATATATACCTATATATATGTGTATATATATACCTATATATATGTATATATATATATACCTATATATATGTATATATATATATTTATATGTTAAATGGGCTTTTTTTATTTGCTAAAAACCCCATGTATTGTTATGGCAGGCAAGAGAGAGGAGTTGTGTGGAGGCTGGTGGCGGCAGATTATGGCATCAGCGGTTGAGTTGGAGGGACCACGGTGGAGGTGGTGGTGAGGGGGCCATGGAGGGGGAGCAGTGAGTAGAGGCTGCATGGTGCAAGGGGGCAGCGGCGGTTTGGAGGGCCTGTGCGGGGGAAGGTGATGCAGAGGCATCCACACTATAACCTTCGCATACAGCATGGATGTCTGCAGCCCATCATCATCATCATATTCATCCTCATCATCATCATATTTGTCTTTACTGTCAGCATCATCATCATATTTCACCTGCCGACCGATATCCTCCTACAGACAAGCCTTCGCACTTTCACCTGTCAACAGCATCACCTTACTCGATTATCGACAGCATCATCATATTCGGCAGCATCATCATGTTCGACCAACGCGAACATCCTCCTGACGTCCACTGTTCACTTCAGCGACAACCTCTGTCTTCACTACCTTCAACATCATGATATTTGACACCACCTTCGTCAGCAGGATATCAAATATCCGGTTGCTCCAAATATCCTGATGACGACCACTTCAGCACCTTCCTTTCAATGCTCCGATAGCCGACGACACAAGCAACAGCATCATGATATTCAACATCATGATAATCAACAGGATAAAGAACATCCGGTTCCTTCCATTTATCCTGATGATGACAAACCTTAACTCCTCGCACCGTTCACTCGATGCTGACGTCACCCGATATCCTGATGACGTAGATCCTGATGACGATGACGTCACCCGCAGCTGCTCAATATCCTGTTGCTCCGAAATGTCCTGATGACGTATATCATGATGATGATGACGTCATATCCTGCTGTTGGCCAAACTTAGTTTTTTTTCGGCCCACGATCAACCCGATCTTCAACCTGATGCCGATACGCTCCTCCTCGGCCCTCCTGATGATGATCACCCCGACGCACTTGTACTTCATGCACTCGAAAGCATCATGCTCTCCTCCACTTATCCGGATGACGATGTCTGAACTGACTGCAGGATATTCACCAAGATATCCTGATGATGCCGTTTTGACGAACTTTCAGTCTTAGCGAAATTTCACTTCGCCGATCCTCTAGGGACGACCCGATCCACTCTCAGGGTGATCTTCCAACTCAAACTTATCAACTCGACCTAGCACATGCCCATGCTAGGGTCTTCAACACCTCTTGACGGTGAACCTGCACACCTGCATGTGAACAAACAAACTAACTACTAACCTACTATACATAACCATTCCACCGATCAGATGAATCAACCGGTGGAATGGATCAGTGAATCCATACAGTCACCAAACCAGCAAATCGATTAGATGATGGAAGTCAACAGAGGATGAAAACAGGATCTTTATTGATTTCAAAGATGCAATACAATATACTGTTTCTCACACAGCACACTCGAACTCCCCTGCTTAATGCACTACTATCGATCGATGATCTACAATCAACCGATCCGCCTGCTTAAATAGATTTTCCTACGAGTACTACTGACCTGACTCCAAGCGGCTGGGAACTCTCTCCAAGCGGCTGGGAGATCCAACCGAACATACATCATGACAACTATCTTAACAAACTAACTAAAAATAGCAAAGTCCGGTCAGCATGATCTTATCATGATCAGCATGACCTTATTACATGCATTTGGTCTTAACAGACCTTCTTGGAAACATAAACAAGACCTAAAACAACTAACTGCCTTATCAAGACCAGCTGTCAGGTAGGTGCTCCTGCACCATACTCCCCAACAGAAAAGAACTCATGTCCCATGAGTTTAGTATGTGGAAGTCCTCCACCTTTACACTTTGCTTTTGAAATATGCTGATCTGTTCCAGCTTTGTCCTCGGCTGTCTCTTGGCTTCTCCAAGACTTCTGAACTGTAACTTGCTTTCTGGCAAGTAAATCCTCATGCCTGTTGATGTAGGCCTTTCTCTCACATACCCTGTGTTTGCCAGGTTGTCTGACCAGAACCTCTGTCTGAACTGCCTCTTTCACTTCTGACATGTTCAACTCTAGCTTCCTGTCAACGGTTATAGGACAAGCAATAGTCCCAACTATGACAACATCCTTGTCATTCCTCTGAACTGATTGCTGTGTGCAAACCTGTTTCTGAACCTGCTACTGACCTCTGTTAGTCACAACTGAAACTTTCTTCAGCTTGTTGTCTTGAACAACTCCTTTTCTTGCAGTGTCCTGAACTGCCTTGATGCCTGCTCCTATAGGCATCTGCACAAACTCCTTCTTTCCCATTAAAATGACTTGGGCTGCCTTCTGTACTGCAGCATTTGCCTGCAATGGCATCAACTTAATAGTCTTCCCATCCTTCCTGATGGTGTAGGTATTAGCATACCCATCATACAGTACCCTTCTATCAAATTGCCATGGTCTACCCAACAGTAGGTGACAACATTCCATGGGCAAAATGTCACACAAAATTCTATCATGATATGCTCCAATCTGAAAATCCACATATGCCTGTTCAGAGACAAAAAGTGAATGGCTATCACTTACCCAAGATGCCTGGTAAGGGTGTGGATGTGGAATCCTTTCCAAATTTAGTTTATTCACCATTTCCTGAGATACCATGTTGTCTATTGAACCAGTATCAATGACAACCTTACATTTTTTACCTTTGCTCTTACATATGGTCTTGAAAAGAGCTCTTCTTTGCATCATATCCTTTGATGCCTGCAAACTAATTCTCCTTAGCATCAGTGATTCTCCACTCTTTGGATAACCGACAGAAGCTCTATCTTCTTGCTCTACTTTCTCTTCTTGCGCAAGTTGTACTCTCTTGTCATTCGTTCTATCATTTCTGGATGATGAACCTTTGTTTTCTAGACATTTGAAGGATGGATGACCAAACTCTCCACAGGTGTAACATTTTCCTGAAAATGTAGTAGAACCTCTACCACCTCCAAATCTTCCTCTATTACCTTTCCATCCACCCCTGAAATCAGACTGTCCCTATCCTTTACCAGTGTCTTCTTGACCCTCATTGGTTTGCTTTTGTGTAGGGGCTGATCCTCTTCCCCTATGGTTTCCTCTTCCTCTCATGGACTTATCATGTCCTCTATTCATCTTCTCTTCAATCCTGATTGCCATTTGATAACAATCCTCCACATTCTTAGGGTTAGCTAAAACTAACTCATCCTGTATGTTAAATCTCAAACCAGCCAAGTACCTAGCCACCTTTTCTACCTCATTCTCATGATGACCAGATCTCATACTCAACTTATAAAACTCCTCAGTATATGCCTTCACATCCCTTTCCTTCTGCTTTAAAAATTGCAGCTTCTTAAACATCTGGATTTCATAATCCCTTGGCAAGAATTTACCTTTGATCCTTGCTACCATCTTATCCCATGAAGTGATCTTTGACTTCCCTTGTTTCCTTCTCTCAGATTGTATATAATCCCACCATACCAAAGCATGACCTCCTAACTTGGTCTTTGCAATCTTTACCTTCTGATCCTCAGCAACATCTTCACACTCAAAGTGATTATCCAGTGCAGCAATCCAATCCAGCAACTCATCTTCATTCAAGCTTCCAGTATACTTGGTAACATCAACCTTTACCTTAGGCTTTTCACTCTGTACTGCCTTTAACAGTTTTACAAATTTCTGGTCTTCAGCATCCAGATCCTCAGCTACCTCTTCATACTCTTCAATAGTATCTTCATCTTCTTCAGACTCACTGTCTGCCACTTCCCTCTTTTTGTTCTTTTCCAGGGCTGTAAGCCTGGCTTGAAGTGCTTCAGCAAGCTCCTTCATCTTCCTCATCTCTCTGGCATGTTTCTCCTTCATCTCCTGCAATTCCCTTGCAGTCCCACTACCTTTCGGAGGCATTTTGTCAACCTCTCACTCAACACACAACACACAATCAACTCTACCTCTGCCCTTTCGGTGACAGAATCAACACACAACAGCCCAGACCTTTTGCTGAGCTCTGATACCACTATGATGCAGAGGCATCCACACTATAACCTTCGCATACAGCATGGATGTCTGCAGCCCATCATCATCATCATATTCATCCTCATCATCATCATATTTGTCTTTACTGTCAGCATCATCATCATATTTCACCTGCCGACCAATATCCTCCTGCAGACAAGCCTTCGCACTTTCACCTGTCAACAGCATCACCTTACTCGATTATCGACAGCATCATCATATTCGGCAGCATCATCATGTTCGACCAACGTGAACATCCTCCTGACGTCCACTGTTCACTTCAGCGACAACCTCTGTCTTCACTACCTTCAACATCATGATATTCGACACCACCTTCGTCAGCAGGATATCAAATATCCGGTTGCTCCAAATATCCTGATGATGACCACTTCAGCACCTTCCTTTCGATGCTCCGATAGCCGATGACACAAGCAACAGCATCATGATATTCAACATCATGATAATCAACAGGATAAAGAACATCCGGTTCCTTCCATTTATCCTGATGATGACAAACCTTAACTCCTCGCACCGTTCACTCGATGCTGACGTCACCCGATATCCTGATGACGTAGATCCTGATGACGATGACGTCACCCGCAGCTGCTCAATATCCTGCTGCTCCGAAATGTCCTGATGACGTATATCATGATGATGATGATGTCATATCCTGCTGTTGGCCAAACTTAGTTTTTTTTCGGCCCACAATCAACCCGATCTTCAACCTGATGCCGATACGCTCCTCCTCGGCCCTCCTGATGATGATCACCCCGACGCACTTGTACTTCATGCACTCGAAAGCATCATGCTCTCCTCCACTTATCCGGATGACGATGTCCGAACTGACTGCAGGATATTCACCAAGATATCCTGATGATGCCGTTTTGACGAACTTTCAGTCTTAGCGAAATTTCACTTCGCCGATCCTCCAGGGACGACCCGATCCACTCTCAAGGTGATCTTCCAACTCAAACTTATCAACTCGACCTAGCACATGCCCATGCTAGGGTCTTCAACACCTCTTGACGGCGAACCTGCACACCTGCATGCGAACAAACAAACTAACTACTAACCTACTGTACATAACCATTCCACCGATCAGATGAATCAACCGGTGGAATGGATCAGTGAATCCATACAGTCACCAAACCAGCAAATCAATTAGATGATGGAAGTCAACAGAGGATGAAAACAGGATCTTTATTGATTTCAAAGATGCAATACAATATACTGTTTCTCACACAGCACACTCGAACTCCCCTGCTTAATGCACTACTATCGATCGATGATCTACAATCAACTGATCCGCCTGCTTAAATAGATTTTCCTACGAGTACTACTGACCCGACTCCAAGCGGCTGGGAGATCCAACCGAACATACATCATGACAACTGTCTTAACAAACTAACTAAAAATAGCAAAGTCCGGTCAGCATGATCTTATCATGATCAGCATGACCTTATTACATGCATTTGGTCTTAACAGACCTTCTTGGAAACATAAACAAGACCTAAAACAACTAACTGCCTTATCAAGACCAGCTGTCAGGTAGGTGCTCCTGCACCAGAAGGTCTACGAGGTAGAAGGAAGGGGGAGTGTGGGGAGGGGGCGGAGCCCGTACCCACATCCCACACAGTCGGGTGTGGGTGGGGGCTCCACCCCCCTCCCCACACCCATAACAAAACAACAGCGATGGTGGGGGGTTCGAATTGCCCCCCCCCCCACCCCATATATTTTGTTTTCTCCAAAAAAAAATGCGAACTGTGAAAATTTAATCACAGTCTATTCTCTATTTTTTGTTTACACAACATTTTTTAAATGTTTTTATTTTTATATATATTTGTTTCTAGGGTTGCGTAGAATTTTTTTAATATTTCATGTCATGACCACATGACAAATGTGGACATGACACATGTGTTGTGTGTCATGACAACATCAAAATCTAGTGAAAATACAAGGATTTTCAACCCTAATTGTGAAATTTAAACATGAAAATATGCAAGGGGATGTATGAATGAGATCTAATGAATATTTAATATGTGAAATAACTCATCTTAGATCTGAAAATAATGTCAAAATCTTACAATGCTCAATGGCAGTGTAATTTTAAGGAGAAATGAATGAATACTCTAGTTTTTGTTGAAATTAATTGTGTAAATGTAAAATTTGAGATGTAAATACAAAAAAACACAAAGATGCAACACTACAAATAAAATTAGATTTGAATGAGTGCCAACGATGAGTAGTAAAATCTAAAACAAGATTTTAACTACAAACCCTAGGTTTTGAAAACACTAGGTTATTAGAAAAATCCAAAATTTTCAAGCAAACCCTAGCAATTTTAGTGTGAAAATGTAATGTACAAGTTTGTATGATGATGCATTTCTAAAATTTATATCAGATCTGATGTAAAAATTTGTGAGATTAGATGAAATTCAATGAAATTAGATCTAATGTAAAAATTAGAGATTAGATGAAATGCAATGAAATTGATGCAAACTATGCCCTAATGCAAGCGTAGGATGCAATTTTTTTCAAAATTTTCAAATTTTTTTTGTAGATTTTCAAATTCAATACAATGATAATGAAATGTATGAATGCAAATCTAAAGTATAACACTTAGAAAGGTGCAAAATGTAATAAAACATGGGTTCACCAAAATGTTATGTAGGAAAAAGGGGGAAGATGGGATTGATATCTATAGTTTTAACTAGATCCTCCATTCACTACACACATTCAATGACATTTAATAGAGTTGAATCACAACTTCTACAAGAGAATTCACCTACAAGTTGGTTATCACTTGTAATGATATGGTTGGTTACAAACCCGAAGGGCAAAGGGACTAGCGCCCAAGCCCTTATAGTGCTCTTTTCTACCTTTTTATGTCAAATTGAGGATTCTTGTGCTCTGTAAGACTCCTCTGCAACTCCACTCTTTGAGATTTGACACCTATCACCTGTAATCACAAGAGAGGGGTTGGATATTGTGGTGTTTAGGAGCTTGCCTCAGTCAAGCCCTGGAATGGCATTCAAGCCTTCCAACATCGTTATTAGATAGAGAGTGTGTATCCTTGTAGGATAGAGGCAATTTTTTTTTTGATAAATAATCAATTGAAATTACAAGTAGATATAACCTTAAAAGTGTATCTCACATATAGATGAAGATCTTTCACAACATGAGAAGGTGAAGCCAAATTTGGAATAACAAACACAATAACAACACAAGTCTACTCTGCCACAATCAATGCCTTGAATGCTCTAAAATAATAAGTTCACCAAAATATCATAATCATCTTCTAGTTTTGCAAATTAAGTCCTAAACATGCTTATATATGCATTCCCACCACAATTTCATAATTCACACTTAAGATGTGGACAAAGGGCACCTTTAACGGTAACTTCACTGACATTAAAATTTGGGAGCCCACCAAAATAGAGCAAGGCAAGGACACGAGTGCCCAAGCCCTAGGACCTATTTTAGGATTGGGTTAAGCTCTACAATGTCCCCTAAGTTTATTTTGACATGGATTTCAAGGCATTTTGTCTCGGGATTCCATTCTAACATGCATGATGAAAACAAGGGACCCAGGAGTTAAACTTAGGAGGTAAAAGTCCTAGGGGGACATTTTACAACGTAACACAAATGATGTGGTTTTGATTCTTTATCCCTTAATAACATCAAGGTGTACTCAAATAATTTATCCTTGTTAACTTGTATGAATTAAATGCACATTAAATGTCTTTATATATTGCAACATGTCGCACAAAAATCTATCAAGTCAACTTATAGTGGCTAGTAAAAAGGTGCAAGAATCTTCATAGTTGAATTTTAAATTTTAAATTTCAGGTCCATTCTGACATACCATAATATCAATCAAGAGTGTCTTAGAAATGAACTTGGACAATGAAATGACAATCTCAAGATTGGGGAGAAAATCTATTGAGAATAAGTATGAATAGGGTGTAATAAATGAGGGGTAAATTTGGCAAATATATTGAAATTAGTGTAAATGGGAGTATATCGAGATGATAGGGACTATGGCATGAGAAAAATCTAGAATAAGAGTGTATCACTTGTTAATATGTTATTGCATTTAGGAAATTAGACAAAGGTGAGCATAAAACTAAATGAGAAATGATCGGGTATGCAAATTTCACTATTACAAATTTCCCCATTCTAATGTGTGTACAAACCTATCATGAGTTTGCATTTAAAAGTGTATCGGTATGCTTGGTCAACATTAAATTAAATATTTAGAAACTCATAAAAATGATATAGGAATTGGTTAAAGTAATGCATCATTCTCGAATTCTTCTTGTATACATTTTGCTATGAGAACTTAATCAAACCTACAAAATAGTGAAAGCATATATAATGATTAGATTTTGCATCATAATTAAAATAAACATAAACTACAAGTAGTTTTAACTATTTCTGAAAATGATTTAAAGGAAAGGAAAGGAAAAGGGTTATAAAATTCTACATTTACAAAAAGTGATAGGATAATACTCCATGTGATGTGGCAATATGACATTGCATGTGCAATACAATTATGTAATTGATCTCTATGCACTTTGGTAGTGTGGTTCAACATGATGCGGTAATAAGTCTTCATATAATGTGCTAGCAAATATTGATGTGATGTGGGCATGACATAAAATAAGGGTTGTGTGATAAAGTCACAAGTCTCTCATGATGTGGGCATGTCATGTAATAGAGGCTCTGTATAATGCAATCATAATTCTCTATGTGATATAGCAACAAGTCTTCATACAACGTGGGTGTGTCATGGAATAACATTTTCATGTAGGTATGGTGGTGAGTCTATGTTTAATAGAAGTCACTATCTAAAATCTCAACCATTGAGATTTCTAGCAATAATATATGCACCCTTCAATTTGTTGAATCTATAATATGGAACGAATTGAAGGAGAGGAAGAATGACACATGATATTACAAGTAAAGTAATAAAATTATATATGAGCATGTGATCACATATAGCATCAAAAAGCATGTAACAAATTGTTATAATAAGCACATAAAAGGGCTCTCTAACTATAAGTAACAAGGTGAATGTTGATGTTTTTTTACTAACACCTAAGATTACTCCTAGATATAGACTTTGATCACAATAGATGGGAAATCCTACAAATGTGGGACTCTTGACTCACAAGATAACCTTTGGGATTTTAGAAGCTGACTCTTGTTATCAATCTCATTATTTCTTTTTGCAAAGGGGGAAGAAAAGAAAAGAGAAGATTTAAATAAAAGGAACTACTCTAAGGTAATACACCAAAAGATAGTACAGCTTAAAGGGTAAAAGTTTAAGACCGTGTCACACTTTATAAAGGAATCGGCCAACACAAATATATTTTTCTAACTTAAATGATGAAAAATTCATATGTATGTTTTGAATTTTAAAATGACATGAACTAATGAAATGCATAAATTTGAATGTAGCTTATGATTATAACTTTTAAATTTTTTTGAAAATTAGTTGGATATTTTTTTTATGAGTTTAATAGATGAATTTTAATTGCTAATTTTAGAAAAAAAAGTGACGTCGATGGGACATCAAAAAAATATAGTAAAATTAACTTTTTTTCTCTATTTTTTTTCCTAATTTGGCAACTCAATTATCTAGTGCATGGAAATAATTTTTTTTTATGAATAATTATTTTTTAATAACTTTTTAAACTCAAATATTATCAAAACGATATAGTTTTCATGGGACATCAACTTTTGTACAATTTTTATTTTTATTTATTTTTAATTAATAAAAATACCCTCTTGGAGAAGATTCTCTCTTCTACTGCATGCTATATGTTTTTTTTAAATTTTAAATATTTTTTACCTATTTATTTTTAATTTCTAATCAATTGCATATTTGATTATAATAACCTACTTATAATAAATCTAAAAATAATGCTAATATAACTAATCAAAATAATAAAAAAACTATATATCTAAGTTCTAGACTCTGAGATCTACCCAAGGGTATTTTTAGATTTTCATGAAAGTAGATTTTGGTTGGAGAAATTTAGAGTTGAACTTGAAATTTTGTTCATTTTTTTAAAATAGGGGGGTCGACTACCACATGTGATGCCACATAAATAGTTTTGGGTGAAACAACATCACCTGAAAAAGTTCTGGGCAAAACTCTACTGCTGAAAACCTTCTATGAAAATAAATACGTTTTCCAAAGTTGAAATCATATTATATAGATTTAAAAATTTTGGATGAACATGTTCTGTATACACCTAAAAATGACATGACTCTATCAAAATAAATATTCTTAGTATTTATTTCAGTTTAATTCCTTTATCAATAAATAAACAAACCAATTTATTTATATGATTCATATTTCTCCACAAAATTAAATAAAATCATTTATTTAATTAAATCCTTCATATTCCTCCAAATTAAATAAAATCACTTATTTAATTAAATTCCTCCAAAATTCCTCTAAATTAAATAATATCAAATTATTTAATTACCTCTTCTAAATTCTAAGTCATTCTAAATTAAATAATATCTAATTATTTAATTGAGTTCTTCTAAACTTAACATCCTCTATATTTAAATAAATCAAAAAATTTTATTTAAATTATTTCCTCTTAAAAATAGATTAACACCAAAATTAATTCATGCAAATCCATGTGCACACTTAATTAAATATTTTAATATTTAATTATTTGTTTCTTTACACATGTCTTATTTATCCTCCACTTCAAATCAGTTAATTAATCAATCAATTCACTTAACTGATTAGTCTATTCTGTTAACTGATCAATCCACTCAGTTAACTCTTCAATCTATTTCTATTAACTCCTCTAGTGCATGAAAGACCATGACACTTGTCCGCTTCCTATTTGCACACATTCTCTCAACCTTCCTCAACCATTGATCTTCTTGTTCATCCTTAATTGTTGATCTTCTATTAGTAAACTTACTCTGTAGAATTCACAATGTGCCTTTGGCACCCAACACTATTCCATAGCTTGCGATCACCCCTTTTATTGTATTGAAGCTCCTCTTCATGACAAGAAGTATCATAGTTGTTTCTCCATTGTCATCTTAAAGAACAAAGCAAGGAAGTGTGCTTTCTAAGGACTTCATTCACATACAAAGATCAATTGAGATTAGGTGACCAATGGAAGCTACGAAGTAACAAGGTTTGTTGAGGTATTGTTCTTTGTTTTCAATCTTGTTTATTTCCATTTCTATTGAGTTATTTGGATTACTTTAATAGTATTGTTATTACTCCAATTTTTGATAACATTTCTGGTGCCCACCATGGGGCCCTGCCCCAATTTAACCCCAAAACTAAGTTTTTGTGCATTAGGTTCCATACACAGGAGGATTCTGTGCATCTATTCAATCCTAACATGTATCTAAGCTTTGTTTCCATGCATTTGACTAATCGGTGCATTCATGCTCTATTTCAATGCATTTGACCTCTGATTCAGCACATCTGTTCGACCTACACATATGTACTCTGAAATTGCACTTTTATCATCTATGACTGCGCATATATCATCACTGTACATCTATTCTCTCTAGCATGGCATTTATTATCTGTAATAGTGCATATACTAGATCTGCACATCTGTGTTCTATTTCTACGCATATGTACTATGTAGTTACACATTTATTCTTACAGTGATTTAGGAGTTATTTCTTGTGATTTCACTAATGCTAACATTTCTTGCTAGAATATTCTCATATCTACTTGCGGATTAGGGGCTAGTTTAGTCATATAGCTGTATTTGTTAACTTATCTCTAAATCTAATTAGCAAGTAAAGTAAATGGATTGTTCATGCAAATCTCATTTAGCTCTAACTAGGAGGATTGTAATTTGATCTTGTTGCTTCAACAACTCAAACATAGTCCCTACTAGAAGGATATAAAATTGAACCCTTGTTATCTTGCTTCTTTCAAAGTTAACTCACCTGTCTGCCCAAGTAGCTTAACTCATTTAGTCTTTTTCATTTTAATTAGGCTTAAAGAACCATTGTCTTTCATGTTTATAGAATGATAGTAGGCCTGTGCTCCCCCTTTCTTGGGTGACCAAAATGCCAAACCTATCATTGTGCATGTTTAACCTTTAGAGGGGCCTGCCCTTGGATATCCTTCCATCCAAGTGGGAATGACCTTAAGTGGTAACAAGCTGAAGCCAAGCTCTACCTATCCACAATAAATAAATTGTGCTTGAGATGAAAGCTTCATGCAACGAGTGTTGGTTAGTTATACTGATAGCTAAACTCCCCCAAAACCCTCCAAGGTGCAACCCTTGAAGGCTGGGAGACTCCATAATGGAGAGTAGTGTTGCCACATGTATAACCACTCAAACAGTTGCACTTACTAATTATCCATTATTTTAGATTCCAAAATCCCCTATAAACTGGTGCCAAAAAGGGCGATTATCACCTTCCAAAGATGCATCACATAACAGTGGGAATTCGGTTCATATTGCCCCTACCATCCTAAGATTTGTATTTGTCTTTAGTAAAAAAAAGTCAAAAACAAATCTAAAAAAGATCAAAAATCAGGAAAATATTCTTTGTGTTTGTTGTGTCTTACTTGCCATAATTGAAAAATCAGATCAAAAGGACCAACTTTTAGCCAAGGAACCAAAAACATAAAAAAATGTGCCAAAAACATTCCAAAATCAAGCAAAACCCAGAGCTATACATTTGTCCCACAGAGCTATGCATATACTTTGACTTTTTGTGCATTTATTCTCTATTCCTACACGTTGGTTATTTACCACAGTTGCACATATATTCTGACTTGTTGCGCATTTACCTTCTGTTCTGGCATATTTATCGTTGTGCATCCATGACAGTGAGCATTTCCTTTTCTTTTGAGAGAAAATTTTAAACATTACTAAGTACCCATTTCAACCTTGTTCTAGTTTCTAAGATCAGATTTACCATGCAGTCACTTCTCCTATCCATTTTTTGCATCATACCCTATTTTCCATTGGACATCTAACCAAAACACTTCACAAAATTTCCCAAAATCAAACCAAATATCAAAACCAGGTTAGTGCAAAGCAATTCTAGATATATCAACCTCAAACAAACCTAGTAAGTCTCCATTATCAAGGATCTATCATCCTTCTCTCATGGAACTTCACTAGTGGCTTGTGCAAAACTAGTCTATATCAAGTAATCAAATTCCAAACATCCTTACTTCTGGCTATCATCTTATACCAACCAACTTCTTTGACACCATTAGTCTAAGGAAACCATTGTTCGAACCTTGTCACCACAAGTATCCCCTTTGCCACAACCTCCAAGCACACCTTGTCAAAACTTCAAATCTCACACCACCCCATCCCAAGTCAAATTGCATGGTCTTAAGTAGATCCCAGAAAAAAAAACTTGAAATGGCGGGCACATCTGACAAGATTGCCCCATCCCCTCACAATAGTGATGAGGAGTTTCTTCATGAGGACATTATAGAAGCTCAATAAAACTGAAAGAATAAAAACATCGTGAATGATGGGGTGGTTGATGCCAAAAATGTGGCTCCCAAACAACAAATTTTCAACCTCTCAGGATCCTTAAACAATACAACACCAAGCAAACTGTCATCAAGAAAACCAAGGCAACCATACAGGTACAAATTTCAAAATAGGAGAAAATTCACACCTCTATGGGAGTCATTAGAGTTAGCTTTGAGAAAATTGTTGGCAAACAATGAGATCACCCTTCCCACCACAAGCGACTATGAACCGGAAATAAAACCTTCCTAGTGGAAAGACACTAATTTGTATGAGTATCATAGGGGAAAAGGACATAAAACCAATGACTATATTTATCTAAAAAATGTCATACAAGACTTGTTAGACCAAAATCATGTCGGCACAAAATACCACCCAGCTAATGAATCACATGTGGTGTACACCCATATTGAAGAACTCACCTTGCACACACTCCTTCCAAGGCCATCACCCTCACCCTCTACCATTATTCTCCATCCATTGTATTGTCCATCTACTCATACACTCATGAAGGATGTGATCCAATGGCTATTAGCAAGGAATCAACCATGCCCGTATCATAAAACACCTAATGAAGAGCCTATCAAAACAACTATCAAAGAACCTATTGAAGAGCCTATTGCAGAGCCTCCAAACATGCCCATTGCCCCAACCCCATCATGTAATCTATTACCAATCAAGCTAGTTGAAGAATATTCTATCGTGAGAGCCTCATCCCACTCTATCCTCATGTTGTGGACCATCCAGAAGATATCAATCTTATCCAGGACTCTCCCACTTCCACTTCAATTCAAGGAAATCAAGATTGATGTCAAGAGTATAATCTAAAGCATGTGGACTACACCATTAGCCCACCAATCTCTGAACTCAAAGATCCAGGGTTCTTCTTTGACTTATGACATATGTCTTCCAAGGTAGAATTAACAAAATAAGGAAACCCTGCTTTGTACCTGCAAGTGTGGATCTATGATACATCTATCAAACGGACCTTAATCGATGATGGGGCAGCAGTTAACATAGTTCCTTTCTCCCTCTTTGAGAGGGTGGGCTATGGGCACACTAATATCACCACTTCACGAGATACTCTACGTGAGTATGATAATTTGCAAACTGCCACCATCAACAAGATTACCCTCCCAGTAACCTTGGGATCCACGACCATTCCTACCACATTCTACATCATCAACAAAGACACAAGATATAACATTCTCCTAGGAACACCATGGATACATAGGATGAAAGTTGTACCCTCCACATTGTTTCAAGAAGCTTAATTCCTGCATTTAGGGAAAATATATGTTGCTAAGGGGGATCTAGAACCTTTTAGCATAATAAAGACCACAAATGCCCTATAGATCAAAACTCTTGAAGACAAGCCATTACCAAATAGAGGGAAATGGTTCCCAAGGATAAGACTATCGAGATCATGGAATTAATTGAGCAAGATGAACCACCCCGAACCCCCTTAGAGGTTCTCATGATCGATAGCCAAGAAGCCTACAAACTCTTCCCTTGCATAGGAGAGGAACCACATAGAACTGAAGGCCCAATGTTTGAAACCACCATGTTAGATCTGAGAAATGTAGACCCACACACTTTCTCAAATGCTGAGGACATATCAAAAGGTTACATGCCATTGTCACCATTAAATGAGTCACGCATCCTCGACACACTAGAGGAAATAGGATCATCTGAACTAGTAATGCCCATGGAAGAGGCACACTCTATTGATACCAAATCAACCAATGTCATCAGAATGCTCCCAAGGATGTTCATAGTATCCACACTGTGAGATGAATCAACCACCTCTACCTCAGTTCAACCAAATAAACTCAGGGAGTGGGAAGCACCTCGGGTACAAATAGAAATGGTGGAGAGATTACCTGATGAAGATGAAGAAAGCGAATGCCTCTTTCACATAGAATGGAAGATGCTAGTGATAGTTGGTGTTGACGACCCTATCATTTTTGAACTACAAAAAAGCTATATTGGGTATGCCGTGGACTTGAGACTAGAACCCAATGGGATGACAAGTATAAGCTTTGTCCCTCCTCACAAGAAAAGGGCACCACAAACCCCTCTTGAGCTATTCCAATTCTTACAAACAATCCAAGTGAGACCTGAAATAAAAATTTACATGCAAGAACAATTCGATCTATTGATAGAATTGCTCAAATGTAAAGGAGTCCTGTATTGGACCCCCTCCCATCAATGTGCCTTTCAAGATTTACTACATCTCACAATGCCAAGGGAATCCATTGAGTTGACATTGATGGATTCAAGTGATGAACCCTATAGAATCAGAATTGGTCTTGAGAAGAGGTAGCACAAAACACAAGAAAAAGAGTCTCTTCGAAAGACTAGAAAGGCCCCTACATGGTTAAAGAAAACATTGGAAATAGTGCTTATCTCTTGTCCACAATGGAGGGAGAGTAATTTGGTGAAGCAGTCAATGCCTTTCACCTTAGGAAGTATTATGTCTAAAATACCAAAAAAAAACCAAAAAAAAAATTGTAAAACCATCAAAAGTGTCAAAAAAGTAGTTTTCTTGCTTTACTGTTAGTGATTTGCTCTTATGTTATTTTCCTTGTAGTAAGGTGCCTTGGGTTTCTTGGATATACATCATCCTTTCAAGTCCTAGAGATCCCTCATTTTTCACAATTGCCATTATCCCCCTTTATTCCCAGTGATACTAATCAAAGCCTAGCTCTTAGCTTTACACTGATCCCAGTCTAAAGGAGTCAAGATTTCAGGCCTAAACGAAGTCAGTATTCAAACCTACAATGTTCAAAGGAAGCTTGCAAGTAGACCTTCCCATTTCTTTTCTAGTAGTAGAGAAGTCCGACCGGATTACGAAAACTTTAGGTGGCACTCAGCCCCTTATCTTTCTTGGCCAAAAACGTCAAGAAGATCAAAATTTGAAGGAAACAATCTAAGATACGAGTGAATAAAAAAAATGAGTGATCAAATTAAGAGTGTCAACAAGGTGAAAATTGAGAGATCAAAGTATTGCATATCACAGTTCCTAAAAAAATTCATTTCTTGAAATATCAAAAAGCTAAAAAAAATGAGAAGTCAAGTGAGGAAAATACAAAAAAAAAAGTGAAAAAGAAAAAAAAAACTTGAGAGATACAAAAAACGAGTGAATGAGATAAGATTGTTGAATGTCCATACTCTTGGGTGGAGATCAGTCTAAACTCGAAGCCTTAAGAGTGACATTCTAACAAAGAAAGATAGGTACAAAGCACACACACGCACTAGCTGAGATAAACCAACAAGTCTAGTAGTCTCTAGGATCATCTTCTATCTAGAGACCCTTGTTCTTTCCTAAATATCCTTTACCCTAGGTCTATATTTCTTGCCATCTATGATCTAAGCCTAGTGAGCATCAATAAAATTTGTTACTTGTCTAAGTTGAAAGCTTGTCAGATTGTCTTATCTAGATAGGGATCAGTGTTTAGCCTTTAGCAAAAGCCTAAAAATCAGAAACACTCCATAATTCATTTCACTCCCACTTGATTTTTCCATAAATCCTATCTCACAGCCTTGAATAGGTCTCTTATATTAGGGCAACCTGCCATCCCTTGAATCAAAAATCATATTTAAGAGCAATCATTTTGTGTGTCCCACATTGCATTCATGCCAAAATCATAAAAAAATCTCAAAGCAATAAAGTTCAATGTCACATCTCATGGCATTAGTAGAAGTACACGTTGCATCCATCCTTCCTACCAGTGTCCATCATCCAATCATATCCATTTCTCCAAAACTACCTAACGATAACTATCATGGCCTGATGCTCTATCAACATTGTTTCCTTAACTACCTAAGGCTTATCCAGTATCCTATCCATAGTGTCATCTTGTCATACCATCCATCGTCAATATCTTGTCTTCCTAAACTACATCGCCTCTACGTTATCACATAGGCAAGGAAATTATCAATGCGCCCCTGAGGCTCCTTCTCCATCCATTCCATCCATCCTATCCCTTTGTCCATTCACACAGTTTCCCATTGCCTAGGTCTTAGGTCCACCAAGTACACCCCAAACTATGTTGCCTCTGCATCATCATGTAGGCAAGGCCATTTAGGAATAAGCCCCCGAGGCACTAGGTCAGTCCCTTAGGGTCTATTTCTTTATGTCTATTGTCAGTTTATCCATAATAAGTCGATCCTTTATCTGACTGGGGGCAAGTCCTTGACCTAGTTACAGAATTGGATTCTTGAAATGCCGCATATTCTAAGAGGACACCAATAAGGATTGTGATACCTTCACTAAGACACACAAGTGCAACAAAGCCTGCTTCCACAACATAAATCTTGACATAAGACTTCAACCTATCCAAAGCAAAAGCAAACAAGTACCTAAACAGTCAAACTAATTTTATCTAAACTATGGAAAGAAGATACATCTAATGCAAGAATGTTTTGTGTTTTGTGAGCTGGTTAAGTTACAGAGTCTTGATTTTTGTTATTATGTCTTTCTATGCTACTCAAGGATGTCAAAAACTAGAGAAGCTATGATGGGGGCATAATCATTTTCTTTGTTTATTGTTTGTGGATTAATCTTTCATCATGTAACGACTTTTGTCTAATGACATGATCAACAAAAGATCATCGTGGACTTTAGAGGTCTAAACATGAAAAGGGGCAATCCTTGTTTGTTGAAATGCAAGAAATACTCAAGTCATCTAGATTCAATTTTGACTAGATGATTGTATTAACTTGCTGTATCAAAATCCATGTAAGTAATACTCAGGTCATCTCGGTTCAATTATACCTAGATGCTTGTATTTTCTTACAACATTTCAAAAAAAAAGTGCCTAATGATGAAACAACACTTCAAAATACTTGCAATATCAATATGACAACTTGCATCCATCACATATTCATTTACATTTCATGTACCATCCATAATAAAGATTTTGCACAAAGTACCAGAGTTTATGAATAAAAGCTAGTGATTCCTTCATTCGTGTTTCTTCTATCAAACAAATTTCTATCTATCATTGTATCTTTCATCCTTATGCAATCAATCCAAGAAATGATCCAAATGCAAGTCCATCCTTAATCCATACCAATTGAGTCATGTCAATCTTGTCAAATTATCCAATCACAATTAGTGGTCTTGATCCTAATCTTGTCGTAAACCAACTCAATCAATCATAATTATTAGTGGGACATATCTTTCCCATGCCTATCATGTTGATCTAGGGATATATCATTTCCCACAATGTCAACACTATCCTTTTTGTTGTTCTAGGTATATATCGTTCCCCGCAATGAAAAACAGTATCGTCAATCATTATCAATTAATCATTGGTTTACAGCTAGATAGGGGCAATACCTAGTTTGTTCTTGGATCATTTGTGCATACTTACTTGCTTGCTTTGTGTGTTATCATTTTACCTTGCATAACATGTCATTTAACTCTTTCATCCTTCCCTTATCTTGCATCCTCCATTTTCTTCACCATAACCTGTCATTCTTTCACCTTCTTCATCGTGAGATTCTTCGTCTCACATCCTTCTCCCTTTTCTTCCCATCCAATCTCCTGAGGGGGCATCCTACTATCCTTAAACCTATACCAAGGACAAACTGGGGCATGTATCATTATTAGAAATTATTATTCTTTGAAACAACGTGATAAAACACATTGCATCAAAGAGGGGCAAAATGTATACACCTAAAAATGACATGACTCTATCCAAATAAATATTCTTAATATTTATTTCAGTTTAGTTCCTCTTATCAATAAACAAACAAACCAATTTATTTATAATTTAATTCCTCCACAAAATTAAATAAAATCATTTATTGAATTAAATCCTTCATATTCCTCCAAATTAAATAAAATTATTTATTTAATTAAATTCCTCCAAAATTCCTCTAAATTAAATAATATCAAATTATTTAATTACCTCTTCTAAATTCTAAGTCATTCTAAATTAAATAATGTCCAATTATTTAATTGAGTTCTTCTAAACTTAACATCCTCTATATTTAAATAAATCAAAAATATTTATTTAAATTATTTCCTCTTAAAAATGGATTAACACCAAAATTAATTCATGCAAATCCATGTGAACACTTAATTAAATATTTTAATATTTAATTATTTGTTTCCTCACACATGTCTTATTTATCCTGCACTTTATATCAGTTAACTAATCAATCAATTTACTTAACTGATTAGTCTATTATGTTAATTGATTAGTCCTCTCAGTTAACTCTTCAATGTATTTCTATTAACTCCTCTAGTGCATGAAAGACCATGACACTTGTCCTCTTCCTATTCGCATACATTCTCTCAACACTCCTCAACCATTGATCTTCTCTTTCATGAGCCTATAAATACAACACCTATTCCTCCATTTCAATCATCCAATCTTTCAGTAAACTTACTCTGCAGAATTCATAGCACATCTCTAGTACCCAACACCATTCCATAGCTTGCGATCACCCATTTATTGTATTGAAGTTGCTCTTTATTACAAGAGTATTATATTCATTTCTCCATTGTTGTCTTGAAGAACAAAGGAAGGAAGTGCACTTTCTAAAGGCTTCATTCACATACAAAGATCAATTGAGATTAGGTGACCAATGGAAGATATGAAGTAACAAGGTTTGTTGAGGTATTGTTCTTTGTTTTCAATCTTGTTTATTTCCATTTCTATTGAGTTATTTGGATTACTTTAATAGTATTGTTATTACTCCAATTTTTTAATAATAGGTTCTGCCCAAAACTCTTAATGCCACGCAATGCCACATAAGTGCTATGTGGTTTTAGATGGAATCTTTTTGCTCAAAACTATTTAGGGAGATTGTTTCTAGAGAAACTATTTAGTTAGCCAAAAGTGTGACACAAGTTTGAACTTTTACCCTAAACTAATGCAGTGACGACATAGAGTTTTCCTTTTTAACTTACAATATTAACTCATGGCTTCAAAGAGCACAAAAGGCATGATTTCAAGCCATTTACTAATATCATTCATTGAAACAAAAACAAAGCCACAACATCAATACATTAGACTTAAAACAAGACTTAATAGACAAGGAATAAACACAAGATACCAGTCTTCTTCATTAATGAATTGAGAATGAATTAAATAAGGTACAAAGGCACAGTTACAAAGCATTCAGTTAGCTCTAAAGAGCACCCAAAAAGACTAGAATGTCTATCAACTCTTATTCCAAAATCTTAAAATTGGCTCAACAATTAAACACTACCGCAACCCCTATTACAACTTCTTTACATGTATATATAGTGAGTTCAATTTCAAAAGCTACCTTGAACAGGAAATACCCAGTCCATCTACCTTTTGGTACTTCAGCATTGAATCACAACTACTCTGCTATCCTCTCCCTACATCATATTTTAAATTCATAGTACCAATGTAGTAGGAATAAGATTCAGACATATAAAACTCATCAAATGACTATATGTGAATTCCAACCACCTCCTTGATGCATTTCTAGATTGCCAAGTCATCCATCGTGGCTAGGAGATGCCTATGTGTCTTCCTCGCAAGCCTTGGAGGCTTGCTAACTTTGCATTAGTTGCCAGTGCATCACTTCCCCTTTTCTACCTTGAAATGTCTTTCATAATGCATGGACCATTAGATCTTGTGGCATATGATCGATGGTTCTGAGAGTCTCTTGCAGCCTCTGCCAAATGTGGGTGTCATCACCCCACAGCAACTTGGTGCTAATTATTAGAAGTATCAGGATTCTCTCTACTAAGAGGAGCATAGTCATGCCAAGTGTAAGTACCAAAATCTTTCCCTTAGTTCAGTTCATTTAAAGAAACAAGGCCCTTCCTAGGATAAGTGGTGCAGGAGCACCTACCTGACAGCTGGCCTCCATGAAGCAGTTAGTTTGTTATAGGTCTGGTTAATGTTTCCAAGAAGGTCTTATAAGACCAATGCATGTAATAAGGTCCAAGTTGACCGTGCTTTTCTATTTTTAGGTAGTTTGTTATGACAGCTGATGACAGCTGTATAGTTTGTTAGTTCAGTTGGATCCTCCCAGCCGCTTGGAAGCTCCCAGCCGCTGGGAATCGAGTGGTAGTACTCGCAAGCAGATCCTATTTATGCATGAGGATCGGTTGGTTTTACATATTGCATTGTAGAGGAGAGAAGAGTGAGACAGAGTACTGTATTTACATCTTTTGAAATCAATAAAGAGATCCTGTTGTGTCAATTTTTTGTTTGGATTCCATTGTGTAATCAAGTTGTTGTTCTGGTGGTTTCATGGATTCGTTGATCCATTCCACCGGTTGATTCGTCGAATCGGTGGAATGGCTATGTACAGCAGTTTAGGATTTAGTTCGCATTTTCTGTTTGTTTGCATGCATGTTTGCAGGATCACAGTCGAGAGGTGTTGAGAACCCTAGCATGGGTATGTGCTAGGTCGTGCTGATAGTTCGAGTCTGGAAGATTGCCCTGAAAGCAGATCGGGTCACCCCAGGAGGTTCGGCGGATCAGAATCTGTTAAGGTTGGAAATTTGTCACTACGGCATCATCAGGATATTTCTGTGTATATCCTGCAGTTACTTCAGGCGTCATCCGAGTAGATGGAGGTGAGCATGATGCAATCATTTGCATAAGGTGAATGTGCATTGGGGTGATCATCATCAGGTGTTGCCGAGGAGGAGCGTATCGGCATAAGGTAGAAGATCGGGTTGATAAAACCATCGCGGGCCGATAATGTTAAGTTTGGCCGACAGCAGGATATTGAAGGAACTGCATGTGACGTCATCGTCATCAGGATAATCGTCATCAGGATATCGGGGTGACGTAAGCATCGAAGGAAAGGTGCATGAGGTTGTCGTCATCAGGATATATGGGAGGAACAGGATATTTTATATCCTGCTGTTGAACATGATGTTGAATATCATGATGCTGAAGAAAGCGTTTGGCGGTAAGATGAATAGTGAACATCAGGAGGATGTTTGCACTTGCCGAATGTGATGATGCTGCTGATAGCCGGATATGATGATGCTGCTGACAGACGAAGGGTCGAAGGTTTGTCTGCAGGAGGATATCGGTCGGCAGAGAAAATATGATGATGCTGACAGTGTTAAGGGAAATATGATGATGATGATGATGGGTTATAGACATACATGCTGTATGTCAAGGTTTTAGTGTGGATGCCTCTGCATCATAGTGGTATCAGAGCTCAGCAAAAGGTCTGGGCTGTTGTGTGTTGATTCTGTCACTGAAAGGGCAGAGGTAGAGTTGATTCTGTCACTGAAAAGACAAAGGTAGAGGAGTGAGAGGTTGACAAAATGCCTCCGAAAGGTAATGGTACTACAAGGGAGTTGCAGGAGATGAAGGAAAAACATGCCAGAGAGATGAGGAAGATGAAGGAGGTTGCTGAAGCACTTCAAGCCAGGCTTGTAGCCTTGGAGAAGAACAAAAAGAGGGAAGTGGACGACAGTGAATCAGAAGAAGATGAAGATGCTGTTGAAGAGTATGAAGAGGTAGCTGAAGATCTGGATGCTGAAGACCAGAGATTTGCAAAACTGTTAAAGGCAGTACAGAGTGATAAACCTAAGGTAAAGGTTGATGTTTCCAAGTATAATGGAAGTTTGAATGAAGATGAGTTACTGGATTGGATTGTTGCACTTGATAATCACTTTGAATGTGAAGATGTTGCTGAGGATCAGAAGGTAAAGATTGCAAAGACCAAGTTAGGAGGTCATGCTTTGGTATGGTGGGATTATGTACAATCCGAGAGAAGGAAACAAGGAAGGTCAAAGATCACTTCATGGGATAAAATGGTAGCAAGGATCAAAGGCAAATTCTTGCCCAAGGATTATGAAATTCAGATGTTTAAGAAGCTGTAATTTTTAAGGCAGAAGGAAATGGATGTGAAGGCATATATTGAGATCTGGTCATCATGAGAATGAGGTAGAAAAGGTGGCTAGGTACTTGGCTGGTTTGAGATTGAACATACAGGATGAGTTAGTTTTAGCTAACCCTAAGAGTGTGGAGGATTGTTACCAAATGGCAATCAGGATTGAAGAAAAGATGAATAGGAGACAAGATAAGTCCATGAGAGGAAGAGGCAGCAATATGAGGGGAAGAGGATTAGCCCCTACAACAAGGCAAACCAATGAGGGTCAAGAAGACACTGGTAAAGGACAGGGATAGTCTGATTTCAGAGGTGAATGGAAAGGTAATAGAGGCAGATTTGGAAGTGGTAGAGGTTCTACTACATTTTCAGGAAAGTGTTACACCTGTGGTGAGTTTGGTCATCCATTTTTCAAATGTCCAGAAAGCAAAGGTTCATCATCCAGAAATGATAGAATGAATGACAAGAGAGTACAACTTGTGCAAGAAGAGAAAGTAGAGGAATGTGTACAAAGTTTAAACACTTATCAAGATAGAGTTCCTGACAATTATGGATATCCTGAGGAGGGAGAAGCATTGATGCTAAGGAGAACTAGTTTGCAGACATCAAAGGATATGATGCAAAGAAGAGCTCTTTTCGAGACCACGTGCAAGAGCAAAGGTAAGGTATGTAAGGTTGTCATTGATACTGGTTCAACAGAAAACATGGTATCTCAGGAAATGGTGGATAAACTGAATTTGGAAAGGATTCCACACCAACACCCTTACAAGGCATCTTGGGTGAGTGATAGTCAATCACTTTTTGTCTATGAATAGGCATATGTGGATTTTCAGATTGGAGCATATCAGGATAGAGTTTTGTGTGACATTTTGCCCATGGAATGTTGTCACCTACTGTTGGGTAGACCATGGCAATTTGACAGGAGGGTACTGTATGATGGGTATGCTAATACCTACACCATCAAGGAAGATGGGAAAACTATTATGTTGATGCCATTGCAGGAAGCCGCTGTAGTACAGGGGGCAGCTAAAATCATTTTAGTGGGAAAGAAGGAATTTGTGCAGAAGCCTATAGGAGCAGGCATAAAGGCAGTTGAGGACACTGCAGGGAAAGGAGTTGTTAAGGACAACAGGTTGAAGAAAGTTTCAGTTTTGACTGACAGAGGTCAGCAGCAGGTTCAGCAATAGGTTTGCAAACAGCAACCAGTTGAGAGGAATGACAAGGATGTTGTCATAGTTGGGACTATTGTTTGTCCTATAAAGGTTGAAAGAAAGATAGAGTTGAACATTGCAGAAGTTCAAGAGGCAGTTCAGACAGAGGTTCTGGTAAAACAACCTGACAAACACAGGGTATGTGAGAGAAGGGCCTACATTGACAGGCATGAGGATTTACTTGCAAGAAAACAAGTTATAGTTCAGAAGTCTTGGAGCAGCCAAGAGACAGCAGAGGATAAAGCTGGAATAGGTCAGAACACTAACATGGCAAGGTATCAAGGTGGAGGACTTCCACAACCTAACTCATGGGACATGAGTTCTTTTCTGTTGGGGAGTATGGTGCAGGAGCACCTACCTGACAGCTGGCCTCCATGAGGCAGTTAGTTTGTTATAGGTCTGGTTAATGTTTCCAAGAAGGTCTTATAAGACCAATGCATGCAATAAGGTCCAAGTTGACCATGCTTTTCTATTTTTAGGTAGTTTGTTATGACAGCTGATGACAGCTGTATAGTTTGTTAGTTCAGTTGGATCCTCCCAGCCACTTGGAAGCTCCCAGCCGCTGGGAATTGAGTGGTAGTACTCGCAAGCAGATCCTATTTATGTATGAGGATCGGTTGGTTTTACATATTGCATTGTAGAGGAGAGAAGAGTGAGACAGAGTACTGTATTTGCATCTTTTGAAATCAATAAAGAGATCCTGTTGCGTCAATTTTCTGTTTGGATTCCATTGTGTAATCGAGTTGTTGTTCTGGTGGTTTCATGGATTCGCTGATCCATTCCACCGGTTGATTCATCGAATCGGTGGAATGGCTATGTACAGTAGTTTAGGATTTAGTTCGCATTTTCTATTTGTTTGCATGCATGTTTGCAGGATCGCAGTCGAGAGGTGTTGAGAACCCTAGCATGGGTATGTGCTAGGTCGTGCTGATAGTTTGAGTCTGGAAGATCGCCCTGAAAGCAGATCGGGTCACCCCAGGAGGTTCGGCGGATCAGAATCCGTTAAGGTTGGAAATTTGTCACTACGGCATCATCAGGATATTTCTGTGTATATCCTGCAGTTACTTCAGGCGTCATCCGAGTAGATGGAGGTGAGCATGATGCAATCGTTTGCATAAGGTGAATGTGCATTGGGGTGATCATCATTAGGTGTTGCCGAGGAGGAGCGTATCGGCATAAGGTAGAAGATCGGGTTGATAAAACCATCGCGGGCCTATAATGTTAAGTTTGGCCGACAGCAGGATATTGAAGGAACTGCATGTGACGTCATCGTCATCAGGATAATCGTCATCAGGATATCGGGGTGATGTAAGCATCGAAGGAAAGGTGCATGAGGTTGTCGTCATCAGGATATATGGGAGGAACAAGATATTTTATATCCTGCTGATGAACATGATGTTGAATATCATGATGCTGAAGAAAGCGTTTGGTGGTAAGATGAACAGTGAACATCAGGAGGATGTTTGCACTTGCCGAATGTGATGATGCTACCGATAGCCGGATATGATGATGCTACTGACAGACGAAGGGTCGAAGGTTTGTCTGCAGGAGGATATCGGTCGGCAGAGAAAATATGATGATGCTGACAGTGTTAAGGGAAATATGATGATGATGATGATGGGTTGTAGACATACATGCTGTATGTCAAGGTTTTAGTGTGGATGCCTCTGCATCAATAAGTCATCATTATTATCTAATGGTGCACCATTTAGAAGTTGTCAGATCTAAAAACTTCTAAATGTACACAATATTACCATGTGAAGCATCTGCAAGAGTTTTGTGCCTTGCTTTTTATTTTTCTTTCCATGGATCCACCCTGTCATGACTTAGCCAAACGGACCAATGGTACAATGAGGAGATGGTGTCAAACCTATCAAGGTCTTAGAGGTGCGAGATAATGCCACACATTTAATTTTGTTACCTCCTTCAATTGAAAACACCAGGCCCACCCTTAGGCTAAATAATGAAACATGGTAGCTCGATGCATGATTTTGAATGTGTTAGTCCTCCTATTCCTTAGGATGCAAGGCCTCACCACTTACAAAAGAGGATGCCATAACACTTGAAATTGTTTGAGGAGTAGGGGACCTGCCATAGTTTGATATTTATGACAAATAGCACACTAGTGCAATGTGAAGAGGCTATTAGAATTAACAACCCTTTTAGCCTACGTCGTGACTCCAAGTGGCAGTGTGTGTGACCTCCTACCTTCACTAAAAATGTTTAAGACTTGGGCCCGCCATAGGGTAACTTGGGACACTTGGCACCTTGGTGCTACAAGGATATGGTGTTATACCTATCAAGGTCTCGAAGTTATGAAACTGTGACAAGTGACAAATCCACCTAGGAAGTTGATGACCCATAATGGGTTTAAGAGAAGACTCTATCTAATCAAAACAAAACATGACTGAATAGATTCAAAAGATGATGCCGCTCAATTTCTCATGACTCAAAATTACAAGTGTAGAGTGGAATCTCTATAGTACTTGGAAACTTTTAGGGAATTACACCTGCACATGTTGAAAAACATACATCAAAAAGTCATAGAAACAAAAACTTCAAAATTGGAAAGAATGTTACTAGCCTTAGAGACTCTCTAGGGTAGTTTGTAAATATGCTCGTTCGTCATCAAAAGGATCCCTTCTTCTTTATAGCCTCAAAAGCTCTATCTATCTTGATCATCTGCTTGTGGTAGATACTTTACAACTTCCCTACCATAGCCTTCAACTGATGCTCCAATTCAGCCAATGGTTGAAGGATTGCCTCTACCTCTATGATGGTCAGTGTTTGTACCTAGCCCTCGAAAGATGTATGGTCCACCATTTGTTCACAAGCATCACCTTGTATTATGTTTCATCTATCACCACATCATTATCATTGAAAGGAGAGGGGAGTCCCTATTGGACCAATGAATCAATATGCCCCCTCATTTCCCTCACAACCTTCTCTAGAGTGACCAACTAGGTCTTTCACTTTAGGGTGGCCTTATTCCTGATCTTGACCTCATTTACCTTATTGGTGGTAGTATATTAGTTTTCAACCTTTCTTGAAAGTAGAGTTTCATTAGGCAAGCTATATAGTTTCTACATCATAGTTTGAGCCTGAGCTACCTTTGGAGTGAGAGTTTGGAGAGCCTAATCCACCTTAGTCTTTACCTACACAATGAGCCTCTAGGCCATTGATATGAACTTAAGTGCTCCCTTAAGTTTCAATGTTCTATTACTAGTGATATTGGTCCAATGAGATGCATATATTTCCTTTACCAATTGAATCATTTGAGTTGCATGACCTACGATTTGTATCTCCACCTTCATTTTTTAAAGTTGTAGATCCTTTATAGTGAGTTGAGTCTCAAGTGATTTGTTTGTGGTCCTCATCTCAGTCAAAGTATTGTGGAGTTGGGTTAACTCTTCCATCCTCTTCCTCTCCTAGTTCCTCAACCTTATGGACCCTATGCCTGTAGCCCTCCAATGTTAACTTCATCTTGTCAAGATTAGACTACAATGCCCAACCTATTGAGAGTACAAAGCCTAATGACAGTCCATGGTGACCATCTCTTGCCTCTCTTGGGTAAATATTTCTACCTCCTGCTCCCAGGATTTTACCTCTACCAACAATTGATTCATCATATCTTTCATCCAAGCTATCTCTGACTCCTATTTCTCTAGTCGTCGACAGCCTTAATAAAATATGTCATAACAAATTTCTAAATTTCCTCCATGAGTTCCACCCTATCCTACAAAAGAGCTTGGGAAAGATTCATTCCAACTTCATGGATTAAATCTTATTCAGGGTGTATTTGTTCTTGTGACTTATCTATGATTAGAGTCATGTGAGTGATCATTAGGGATTATTGCACTAGATCATATAGGAATCTCATATGAGGTTGAGCTAGGGACTTCCCCTCCTTCTATCTTTGGCCTTGAGCTTTATCTTCTATGTGTGATGTGCACTCTACTTTTGTTGGTGGAAGCTAGTAGGGAACTATATGATTCCTCCAACAAAAGGGACTCCTTATGAAAGTCTGTATGGAATGGTAATTTAGTACTAATGAGGAACCATAACTGCCTTGGGAAACACTTACCTACATGACCATATAGGTTGTCACCTCTTCTCACATTGTGGTTGCCAACTCTTCTTCCTCTGGATCTTTTTGAATTACAAACCTCATTTTTCTCTTTGGTTTCTCTAGGTGAGATAGGATAACCTCCTCAAATAGGACTTGTGTCGCTACATCACTCGTCAGTAGTGCTTTCTTGGTAGAAGTAGGGGTTGTCTCTACTACATACTCTTAGGGAGCTTGCCCCATTAGTTCCTTTCCTCTTTGACTCACTTGCTAAAATGTTGATTGTGTAGCTTGATAGGTATACACAAATTCCACTCTAAAGTTCATAGGTGTCATAGCTATTTGGACCAAATGAGCATGAATTTGAGAGCTATTTCCCTCCACCTGATGTAGTTGAGGGGTCCATCATCCATGGTGTTAGGTCTAAAAAATGCAGGTTGCTAATCCTAAGAGGATGCCAGGCTCTATGTTTGGATTTGCAACGTTTTTGAACTAACTTGATGAAATCAACCTTCAAGGTTTGATGATTTCCTACACTTTAGGTCCTGCTACACCTAGGTGGGTGAACCTTAAAATATTAAAGCAGTCTGAGTGTGGATGAGTGGACTAACTAGATCTATCTACAATGGCATAGGATGTAGGATAGATAAAAAAGCTGACTAATTATTTCTATGTATAATGTTTGATAAGTGATTGACGGAAATTGTATAAGCAATATCAAGGTAAAAGGTTTTAATTTATGAGTTGAATGAGACTAGTGCCTTGTTGGGTAATAGAGTCAATTTGAAGGACCAAGACCAGTAATTTCTTGATGGTAATAATTCTAGTTGTTTGGCACAGTTTTGGTTTATAGCTTGTATAAACGTGCAAGTAAATGACTGACAGACTCTTCTTGATAATCCAACCAAATAAAATCAGATATCTTATAATTCACCAGAAGGTATTTTAATCCTTACTTGAAGGAACCAAATGAAATGAATGGACAAGATTAACAGATAATATTTTATTGGAGACAGAATGGCAATCCTAATTATATGGCTCTACTTAGTAATCCCAACTTATTACTTCCAGGCTACTGTGACTAAATCAGAAGGGTTTAATTCCTCAGATGGACACCAACCAAATTAATCACACAGATACAGCAAATGTGTATTGACAGATTAAATATATACTTGATATCTTAATCTGAATAACAAGGAAATGCAGAAATGGAGACAGCCACACAATTGAATAATTTCAACAAACAACTGATACCAAAGTAGAAATACTGAATTAGAGAACTTCAAACTTCTTCTTCAAATAAAATATGCAACATAGTCATTTTGGAACATTGTATATTATGTATATATGAATATCTTCTACTGCTGATGATCATTTCAGCATCGATTGTTTGAACTTATATAGATATTTCTATGAAGAGATACAACTCTTCAATAAGTCTCTTGGGAACTTAACAAGTATTAACAATAATTACATAAGCGTAATTAGGCTCTATTCAGCCATAAATGAACTTTTGCCAGATGATCTAAATACTCCTGCTCACGGTGAGAATCAGTAAGATCAACAGCGCTCCTGGTAATTATATCAAGGGTGACCATTTCCTCCAATTGTTTGCAAGCTTCTTTAGATGCAGAGGCTTTATCTTTCAGAGCTCCTGTGGCTTTGTGCAATATAACCTAACAATCAACAGTCCATTCTTCTTTGCTCTTCACCTCTCCGTTATCTTTGAATATCCAGGGCACTCCTGCGCCTGAGGCATCAATCCCTTCCTTAGCATCAGCTTTAAGTTTGTCATAATAATTCTGGTGCTGTTTGAGCAATGCTCTTGCATCAGAGATATCTGTACCATCAGTGGCACTTCTGTTTTGTAACTCAATCACCTTTTCTTGTATCCTCTTATCAAGCCTTTCATGTTCTTTGACTGCTTTATGATTTTCTGAGTAGTTATCCCAAAACTGGTTTAACCACCGTACCATATTTGCATACCTGCTCTGCAGTATTGTAACAAATGCATCTATCTGAATTTGTGCGGCCTGATCAGGGGATATTACTTGACTACCTTGTGAGCTCTCACCTTGAGTTATTCTTTTTGTGGATTGGCCAAAGGTGCTCTTAACAGCATCCTTCAAGTAATCATTCTCTTTTGTTAATCTCTCACAATTCAGTTTATAAGCATCTCTTTCTTTGATCAGCATCTGAGCTTGTGCTTTATTTAACTTTGTAACATTGATACCAATGTCTGCAGTAATTATAGGGTCAGTTTCACCTACTCTGAAAGTCATAACATGGCCAAAAGTTTTTTCAGTGTCTATGATGGCCGTCTTCTTATGGGGAGGATACAACGCCCATATCATCAAAGAATTTTCATCATTATTGTATCTAGTCCCCATATATACTTCATTAACTCCTTCTGGAGTAAGCTTATACTTGTCATTAGCATTATTCAAAAAGCTATCAAAAACCAAAGCAGAATTTAAATCCAAACCAAGAAAAATCATAACCCCTGCATCCTTGAGCAACTGTCTACCCTTGCTAGGTGTCATGTCTTGCATTTCTTTATCCACTGTTTCCTTCAACATATCTAATAACTGTTTTTCATTATCAGCAGAAACATCATCTACTGACTCTCTAATTTCTTTTCCTTTGTATTTATACAGGAATGATTTAAATTCCTTTGACTGAATGAATGTATCATCTGAAATGAAAGAATCATAAGCCTTTTGGCGTGGATCTTCATTAGCAGACCCCTCCTCATCATGTAGCACAACTGGAGGCTGATATTGTTGCACTTTTCTTTTAGACATTTCTATTGTTTTATCTTGTGGCTGCTCTTGTTCAGTCAATTCTTCATCTTCAGAGGATACCACTTCAATCTCTGCTAATTGCTTTTTCTTTTCACTTAAATCCATGTTATATTTCTCTACCACCAATTCAACTTCAGCTTCTTCCAAATTTCTAATGACATCATCGTGTGGATAATGTATGTGCATGTATCCACTGAGATTTTGTTTTCTTCTTGCAGAATCAATAAAACCTTCAGGGTCGAACCCTTTCCTCACCTCAGCAGTCATCATATTATAATGCATTAATTTGTCCAAAATGAGATTGTATCCTTCTTTTGAAACTACAGTAAAATCTCCAAAACACAAAGTGCTGGGCATGAATGATTGTTTATCATGTGAACTTAGATGCATCACATTCGAACAATGCATTTCCCTAATTATTTCCAAATATGCAAGTCTGTCAGGGACAGTTTTAGGCAATATGAATGGAGCATCCTCAAAACCATAAACTCTGATCATAGTAGCATCCTCAAAGCAATACCAATCTCCCCAATTATGAGTGACAGTAGGAGGGCCACCAAAATCTTTTGGTCTGAGGAATCTTTTTATTTCATTTGAAATTGAATATTCACAGGGGTGATTGAAATACCTATACAACACTTTTACACAATGCTCTTCAAATTGAGCATAGCTGGAGTTGGCATACCTGCTATCCCAGATTCTGGTCCACATTTGTACAGGTATCTTTTCCCCTTTCTTATCTGCAGCAACAACTTGAAACTCACTTGGCCACAACCCTACTTCCTGGCCATAGTATAACACCATATGCGTAAGCATTGAGTAATGCTGAAAAGAGCATGCTGGAGCATTGTTTCTTATTGCAGATAGACCAGAGTCTATTCTATTAGCAATGTAAGAAGCATAATCAAATTGTCTGGCATTATGACACTGGATATCAGAGGCTATGACCATCAGAGGAATAGTCATGAATTCAGGGACCTCTGAGCCAAGGACTTGACCTACAGAAAAATAAGTATGCTGTATATATGGTTCAAATATGGCAACATGAAAGGAAGGGCCATCATTTTCAATTAAGGGCATCACTTCTCCTTCAACCCTGGGCCTATGAATGGGCAACCTCCATCCATTGTAAGTTGTGTCCATTCTCCAATACTCTTTATCCAAGTCTTCATAAATGGTAGGGACAGTGCATAAATCATCCAAATCAAAAACCTCACAAATAGCATTTTTTGACAAATGCACAATTGGTTCTCCCTGTGGGTTGCAGATGGCTTTCAGGTTTGTATTATAATATCTGGCAAGCAGTTGGAGGAGTTCCACATTTAGGAATACATTGGGCACAACCAGTTTTCCCAAATTCAAATGCCATGGGTTTGACACAGGGGCATTTCTAAACCTTCTGTTGTAGTGGAATCTGAAGAGCTCATACCCCCTAATTGGGGTCCAGATATCTCCCAGGCGTTTATGTTTATCTTCCAATTTTTCTACTTCTGCCCTGAGTTGGGCAGACCTCTTGGCCTTGGGAGTTGACCCAGGCAATTGATCAATTAGGTCCTGATTTAATTTTCTATCTTTCACTTTCTCTTCAGGGGTTTGATCAGTTTTTTGTTTTTTAGGCTTACTGGTTTCCCCTTGTGACTTTCTTCCTTTTCCCTTTCCCAGATTTTCCATTTTAAAACTTTGGCAGGAAATTCAAATACAGGCAATATAATGGTTTGTGTATGTGTACCTGTCATTCGGTGGCTGGAATTGGAAGCCTCTGCTTTTGCCCTAAGAATTCCTCTGTATTCTCCTCTCGGATGGTTTTTTGCAATTATAATGATCGTATGAATTTCGTAGCCGTTTGTATTAATTATCTGATCAATTCAATGTTCATCGCTGTGAAGTGTCACATCACCATAACTCTTCTTATCGGCGTGATTTTTGAAATGTCTGGGCGATCTCAACATTTTTTATTGCGCGAACAGTCAATCGGCGTGACCCCTCAATTGTATTGCCGACACTATGTAATGTCATATTTTAAGTGGGCGCGACCATCGGCATGACTTCCCTCATCGCCAATTATTTTAGATCTCTCTGCGATATAGCAAGTCCCACCGATATGATTTGCTTATCGGGATGATTAATACTATCGGGATAATAAAATTATGTTCTCCCGATCTTTATTGTCTCGCCGATAGTCATCTTCATATATGGACTTTATCTTTATCGGAATGACATACACTATCGGGATAGCTAAATCAAGATATCCCGATCCAAATCATCTCCCCGATGGCCCTTTTCATATCCTTCATCGGACAGAGTATGTTAAAGTGTTACCGATGCCTTTTGATCGCCGTGACTTGTGAATTGGCGAGACCTAATTCCCTTATCCCGATATGCTGAGTTATCCAGATAGATGTGTATCGTTGTGAGTCTCGCCGAAAGCTTTCTTATTGCTAAGACTCTAATCATCGGAAGCTTACTTGTTTGCTATCCCGATAGTTTATTTCTCGCCAATGACTATTTGCTTCGTTACCCCCACAGGATGTTCAGTGAAACTCTTGCCGAAATGCTTCATCAGTATGATATATACCGTCGGGGCAACTTTTAAAAAGTCATCCGATAGATGTCTGTCATACCGATCGGTATGACCACTTGCCTTTCTTGCCGATGTAATGCCATCGGCATTACTTACTCCATCGGTGACTTCGATAATTCTTCTTCCGATCTCTATTCTCACGCCAATGGTTGTTTTCAAATGATTCCTTATGTATCGGTGTAAGCAACACAACCTCTTGCCGATGGATTGATTTTGATGAAATTTGGCACTGCTCATCCATAGACACCTTGTGAGATAAATTTTTTTTTTTTATTATGGTCTTTTTGGGATATACTTCAGGATTTATTCAAATATGATGGGGTAAGGAGATAGTAAAAATTTCAAATTTTTACTGTGCTAACAGTGGCTCTGTCTGGGATGTATACTCCCTGTGAGTATAACAAGGATCTAGATCTCCTGGGGAAGTAGACCACATATTTTATTATTTTGGGGTGAGGTTTTATGAAACTGGGAAAAGGAAAGGAACAAATGATGGGGAGCGGGAATGATTCCTATACTACTATGCATGGAATAAGATATTTTGAGAATTATTTGAATGTTGTCCATGCACTAGCAACACTCAATTCTCTTTGTACATGTTTATGAAAAGAACTGCTTCAAGTATTGCCCATGTACAGGCAATTCCTGCTCCTCTCCTGACATATTCTGTACATAGTAAAAATCATCACCTCCCTTGCCAGTGATAACAAAAGGACCCAACCACAGGGCTTCAAATTTTCCATGTTTTCCTTTGTCCTGACATCTTGCATTCCACATTAGTACCAGATCATTTATTTCAAACTTTCTTTCTTTGGCCTTCTTGTCAAAGAGATATTTTACCTGTGATTGTAATTTAATATTCTGTCTCTGAGCTATTCTTCTTGTTTCATCAAGCTCTGTCAATTGTTCCAACCTTTCCTCCATTGGTTTAGGGATATTCAAGTCTTCCTGGAGAATAAATTTGTATACTGGTATAAGATTCTCCAATGGTAATCTTGCTTGTGTTCCATATACCAATTCATAAGGGGATCTCCCAATTGCCCTTTTTATAGTAATCCTGTCAGCCCATACTACCATTCTTAATTTTGAATCCCAAGCCTTCTTATTTCTATCCAACATTCTTTTTATGATTTTCAACAGGCTCTTATTACTTGATTTAGCTTGTCCATTGGCCTGTGGATGGTAGGGAGCAGCATAAGAAACAATGATACCATGTGTACTGCAAAAACCTTTGAATTCATCAGATCTGAAACACATCCCATTATCTGTAATCAATCTTACAGGAGTACCAAATCTACAAATAATGTTATCCATTAGAAACTTAATCACAACTTTACTTGTAGCCTGTTTGGTTGGGATTGCTTCCACCCATTTTGTAAAGTAATCAGTAGCCACTAAAATCCATCGGTGCCCCCCACTCAATTTCTCTAAAATTTCACCTATAAAATCAATACCCCACTGATAAAATGGAGCCTCAACCTGCATAGGTTTTAAGGGTAGTGCTCCCTGATACTTTAACTTCCCTGAGAACTTTTGGCATGCTTCACACTTTCTAGTGTACTGGTATGAATCATTGAAGACTTTAGGCCAATAGTACCCTACCCTCAGGATCTTGTGTGCTGTGGTTTTTGCTGAGAAATGACTCCGCACATGCCTTCATGCAACTCCTTCATAATACGTTTTGACTGATATTCATCCAAGCATAATAGTAGAACCCCATCTCTATTTTTCCAATAGAGATCCCCACTGATAAGTACATATTTTGAAGCTTGTAGTTTGAGTGTCCTTCTTTTGTTATCATCATATCCTTCAGGACACTTCATATGTTTTAGGTAATATACTATATCATTATACCATGGAGTGTGTTCAATACTGGTACTTGCATCAACATTACATATCTGGGAAGCTTCTAGATTACTTTCAGCCATCAATTTGGCAAGACCCTGTCCTCTCACTAATTTAGTGATTTGGATTTCAATGTTGAATTCCTGAATCCTATTGATCCACCTACATCTCCTACCGGTGACTTCAGTTTGGATCAATACATCCTTCACTGCAGCATTAGGAACATATGCTATGATTTTAGCCCCCACCAAATATGGTCTAAAATTTTTTACTGCTTTTACCAATGCATATGCTTGTTTTTCAATAATGTCATACTTCAATTCTGCATTTTGAAGGGACTTGCTGAAGAAAGAGATAGGCTGTTCATATCCATCATTGTTTTTCTGTAACAACACTGCTGCTACTGTATGATAGGAAGCAAATGAAAAAAGTTGGAAAGATTTACCAAAGTCAGGGGATATTAAGACTGGAGCTTGCTTGATGGCCTCCTTAATGTTACCAAATGCTCCCAATGTTTCTGTTGTCCACTTTATTTCTGAGTTCTTCTTCAACATTCTTGATATAGGACAAACAATCTCTACAAAATTTGGTATAAATCTTCTGACAAAATTTATCTGACCAAAGAATGATTGTATAGCTTTTACATTTTTTGGAATAGGGATTTGATCAATTGCTTTTACCCTTTCAGGATCTATTTTAACTCCCTCCTTCGAGACTATATGGCCAAGCAATTTTCCTTCTGTTACTGCAAAATGGCATTTTTTAGGGTTCAATGATATTCCATATTCTAGGGCTTTGACAAATATCTGTTCTAGATGTGTGCAATGATCTTCGGCCCTTTTTGAATATGTTGTTAAGTTGTCTTGATATACTATCATAATCTTATTGATCAATTCAGCAAAAGCTACATCCATCGCTCTTTGAAATGTTGCTCCAACATTAGTTAATCCGAATGGCATTCTCAAGTATACATATGTTCCCCACGGAGTGGTGAATGCCGTCTTAAATTGTTCAGACTCCTTAACTTTTACCTGATTGTAGCCAGAGAAACCATCCATCATGGATAGCAATTCACACCCAGTAACTCTCTACAATATTGCCTCCATATTGGGAAGAGGATAATTATCTTTGAGGGAAGATTTATTCAAGTTTCTGAAATCCACACATAGTCTAATGTCACCATTCTTTTTCTTGACAGGTACTAAGTTTGAAACCCAGGAAGAGTGTCTAATAGGTTTGATTATAGCTCCATCCCTTAACTTTGTAAGTTCCTCTAGCATTTTAGGAGCCAATGTAGGATTAATTGGCCTCTGTTTCTGTCTGAATGGTTTTGCATTTGGCTTTAGCGGTATCTCATGTTGAAATAGATCCTCTCTATATGCCTTTAGATCATCATATGACCAAGCAAACACATGTCTGTACTTCCTAAGTAGATTGATGATTCTACTTCTGATTTTCTAATCAAGATTCCTTCCAATATATACATTCTTTGGGGTTGTCTGAGTCCCCAAATGGATTTCCTCAAAGTTCTCAGGTATCACTGGTGTATCTTTCTTTTTATATCTATCATGCCCATCAAATGCTTTTTCTAATGCAATAAGTCCTTTGGGTATCTTATTTGTCTTCAGTTGGACCACTTCTTGGCCAAAAAGGGTTTCCTTCCCATCGTGTTTCTCCACAAATGCACTGAAATCAATTTCTTGATTTTCATAATAATCAGCACAATGTAAGAAATTGATTATATTAGCATGGCTATCAAACACTTGCCAATTCTGTATATTATCAGGGATGGTAGGTCTAGTTTTAAATTCTACTTCTGTGATCCCTCCTAATGTAACATCATCTCTCTTTAATGCAATGTTTGCTAAAAAGTCTGCCATAATGTTTTTAGACCTATCAACCCAGCTGATTGAAAAGGCATCAAATAATTCAACACTATCCCAAACTGCGTTTTTGTACTGCCTTAATTTTTTATTTTTAGATAAATATTTTTCTCTTACTTGGGAGATGACCAGTTCAGAATCACCAAAGACAGCCAACTTTTTTATTTTGTATTTGGTGGCTATGTTTAGGCCAATGAGCAGGGCTTCATACTCAGCTACATTATTGGTGCATTCAAATGTCAATAGGAAAGAGTATTTGAATGTTTTACCTCCTGGCGAGATAAAAACTACTCCGGCCCCATTTCCTATCTTGCTGCATGCACCATCAAAATACATTTTCCACAAATCATTCTCTCCTTTCATAGATTCAGTGTGTATTGGGTCAGTGTTATGCAATTCTGGGGTAGTTTCTGCAACTTTGAAAACTCCTAAATCTGTGTCACAAAAGAAATTCACCTGATGCCGGTCCATTCTTTCTATAATATTGTCATACCTTGGCTCTCTGCATAATTTGATTTCCTTGTCACCTACTGGTATGGTGGCATATGATAGATCTAATTGAACATTGCCTCCTGCCATTGTAGCCCACTGCCTTGATAGCAGCATTCCATAGTACGGTGGGATATCAATCACAGTGATGTCAATGTTATATGTTGCTTCAGGATGTGAAGCAAGTTTTATCTCTACATCTTTCATAATACCGACCACTGGAATAGATCTGTTATCCATTGCATAACACTGGCCATAAGTAGTATCAACCCACATCCCTAATTCTTACATCACTACTATAGGCATGATATTCATAGCAGCACCTGAATCAATCATATAATTCCTGACTATTCTGTTCTTGATTACTAGTGTAGTATAGAATGGATCTACCTGTGAGGGATTTTTTGTAAGTGTGTCACCAAGGTATACCTCAGGCATCTTAAAATTTTCCTGATGTACATTATTTGTTGTTTTTTCAAACCCTTTATGTTTTGGATTTGGTGTATCAGAAATCATCTCAACAATTGTAGTCCTATATTTATCTATTTTCATCATCTCTAGGAGTGGGACTGATATCTTCACCTGAGACACTGCTTGTGCAATGTCAAAAGAAGGGGCTATGATCTGGTCATTTTTTTTTGTTTTTGTGTTCTCTTTTTCTTGATTTTCTTTCATTTTACTTTTATCCCCCTTTTCTGGTTCTTTAGGTGATGATTTTGTATTATTCCCTTTGTTATTCTGGTCTTTTATAAATACACTTCCAGGAGTTCCTTGCCCAACATTTGTTGTTCTATTCCTTAAGTTATAAGTGTTTCGAACTTGAGCCACTGCAGCCACTGTGAGAGCTTCTCTTTCATCCTCAGTAGGTTTTCTCCATTGACCATATGATTTGTTGTTACAACTATCTTCCTGGTCTGAGAATATCTCTTGTTCTCCCATGTTAATATGATACTTTTGGTTCCCTACATCATACTCATATCCTTCTTCTTCTGAAGAAGAATAATCTTCTGTTACCACACATGGTGTATCCTGCATCATATTGATGGTGTGATTATCCCTATTATAGTTGTATAGCATTTCCTCTTGCTGTATTGATTTAGCTACCTCACAGTATTCAGGTAAATGTGGTAAGTTACATACAAAACACCAAGGTTTATTTTCTGCCATATGTGCCATGTTTCTCTTCAGGGGATTAGGAGTATCCTTTCCATATGGTTTCTTTCTGTTATTATCTATAGGTCTTCCATCCTTCCAATTTGTATTGTAAGGCATATCATGTAATCTAGGTCTTTCATGCCTATACTGACCCTCTGGTTTAATCTGTTGAGCATTTGGATTCTGAAGATTTCTATGATTGTCCCTTTTACTGACCATTCCTGCAGCCTTCCTATTATTTTCAATAGTTATGGCTACTTTCTGTGCTTCAGCCAATGTTGAAGGACACCTATTTCTGAGTTCATATCCTGTTTTGGGGTCAAATGCTTTCATATAGATACTCAGTGCTGCCTGGTCAGATAACTTGGCTCCATGTGGTACCTTATTATGTAACTTGGAAAACTTTAGGTTGAAATCAAACACTGATTCATTTTGATACTTCTGTATACTTATTAGTTCATGTAGTGCAAACTCAGGAGTGTATTGGTTACCATACTGATCCTTAAACTGGTTATGGAAATCAGTTATTGAATTGATTGATGCATCGGGCAAGCTATTAAACCAATCTCTGGCATCTTCAGTGAGGGACATCATAAATAACCTCATTCTAATGTCTTCCCAATCCATACCTATATCCTGTACAAAGGCATTAAAACTTCTGATATGATCTTCTGCAGATAGTGCATTGTTTCCAGTAAACTTGGGAACCATATTTCTCCAAGTACTATCCATAGGATATGGATATAATTGATATCCAATTAAATCAAATTGACTGCATATATTTGCAAGGTTTTGGGGAGGGAAATTCAGAGGTGGTGGATTGGGATAGTAATTATATCCACCTAGTTGCTGATGATATGCATATTGTTGATGTTGGTTCATATGGGGATTTATGTGTTGATTTTGTGGCCTATAATATTGTTGACCAGGGGGTGGGTAATTATTTGCCATATGTTGAGATGCATTACGTATGGGAGGTGGTCTAGGGTTTTGGGGAATAGTGTTCTGATGACTTCCAGAAGCATGTGAGTTTTGAACTCCACCTGTATTTTGCTGTGTATTTCTTGAAATATTCCCTCTATGCGGAGGTACATATTTCGGGGGAGCTGTTTTGGCTTTATTTTTCCTCTGTTGAATTTCTTGCTGCAACAACTCCTTCTCCTCTTGTATCTTGTACCTTTCAAGTTCTTTCCTGAGCATGATTATTTCTTTTGCTCATCACTCATGTCTTGATTATTTATTTCCTAATGTTCTAGATTGTCATTCATTCCCTGATTTGAAAATTCATATCCTATCTCTTCTCCCTGATATAATGACATCTTGAAATCATGTTCGGCTTGGTTTCTATCAATATCCCTCATGACCTTTGCATCATGATCACGCTGTTCTTGAGGGGTGGGTCTGTACCTTGCCAAAATATCATCAGTTGCTCCACTAAGGTTCTCATTTGAATCATGTAGAGGTGTGAATTTGTTGTGAATTGAAATATTTTGTTCTGAATCATTCTCTTGGATGTCCAGATTATTATCTTGATGGGAATGCTTTGAACTCACATTTCTTTTGGGAATGTTTCTGAGGGGTGGAGATGACTGCAAATTTTTACCTTCCATCTTGGATCTCCTACCATCCATTTGAAATTTTTGTTATAATTGTAACTAGAGTCGCCACCTATTTACTAAATAGGAAAAGTTTATATTTTATCTGTAGGGTTCTTGTCACCAGCAGAGTTACCAAATTAAATTTTTTGAAATGACTCTATGAAAGAAAGGATTAATTTCTAAGGTCTTTTACTAATTCCCTAGTAAAGTCGCCAATTTGTTAGGTCTCAAAAATGCAGGTTGCTAATCCTAAGAGGATGCCAGGCTCTATGTTTGGATTTGCAACGTTTTTGAACTAACTTGACGAAATCAACCTTCAAGGTTTGATGATTTCCTACACTTTAGGTCCTGCTACACCTAGGTGGGTGAACCTTAAAATATTAAAGCAGTCTGAGTGTGGATGAGTGGACTAACTAGATCTATCTACAATGGCATAAGATGTAGGATAGATAAAAAAGCTGACTAATTAACTCTATGTATAATGTTTGATAAGTGATTGACAGAAATTGTATAAGCAATATCAAGGTAAAAGGTTTTAATTTATGAGTTGAATGAGACTAGTGCCTTGTTGGGTAATAGAGTCAATTTGAAGGACCAAGACCAGTAATTTCTTGATGGTAATAATTCTAGTTGTTTGGCACAGTTTTGGTTTATAGCTTGTATAAACGTGCAAGTGAATGACTGACAGACTCTTCTTGATAATCCAACCAAATAAAATCAGATATCTTATAATTCACTAGAAGGTATTTTAATCCTTACTTGAAGGAACCAAATGAAATGAATGGACAAGATTAACAGATAATATTTTACTGGAGACAGAATGGCAATCCTAATTATATGGCTCTACTTAGTAATCCCAACTTATTACTTCCAGGCTACTGTGACTAAATCAGAAGGGTTTAATTCCTCAGATGGACACCAACCAAATTAATCACACAGATACAACAAATGTGTATTGACAGATTAAATATATACTTGATATCTTAATCTGAATAACAAGGAAATGCAAAAATGGAGACAGCCACACAATTGAATAATTTCAACAAACAACTGATACCAAAGTAGAAATACTGAATTAGAGAACTTCAAACTTCTTCTTCAAATAAAATATGCAACATAGTCATTTTGGAACATTGTATATTATGTATATATGAATATCTTCTACTACTGATGATCATTTCAGCATCGATTGTTTGAACTTATATAGATATTTCTATGAAGAGATACAACTCTTCAATAAGTCTCTTGGGAACTTAACAAGTATTAACAATAATTACATAAGTGTAATTAGGCTCTATTTAGCCATAAATAAACTTTTGCCAGATGATCTAAATACTCCTGCTCACGGTGAGAATCAGTAAGATCAACAGCGCTCCTGGTAATTATATCAAGGGTGACCATTTCCTCCAATTGTTTGCAAGCTTCTTTAGATGCAGAGGCTTTATCTTTCAGAGTTCCTGTGGCTTTGTGCAATATAACCTGACAATCAACAGTCCATTCTTCTTTGCTCTTCACCTCTCCGTTATCTTTGAATATCCAGGGCACTCCTGTGCCTGAGGCATCAGTCCCTTCCTTAGCATTAGCTTTAAGTTTGTCATAATAATTCTGGTGCTGTTTGAGCAATGCTCTTGCATCAGAGATATCTGTACCATCAGTGGCACTTCTGTTTTGTAACTCAATCACCTTTTCTTGTATCCTCTTATCAAGCCTTTCATGTTCTTTGACTGCTTTATGATTTTCTGAGTAGTTATCCCAAAACTAGTTTAACCACCGTACCATATTTGCATACCTGCTCTGTAGTATTGTAACAAATGCATCTATCTGAATTTGTGCGGCCTGATCAGGGGATATTACTTGACTACCTTGTGAGCTCTCACCTTGAGTTATTCTTTTTGTGGATTGGCCAAAGGTGCTCTTAATAGCATCCTTCAAGTAATCATTCTCTTTTGTTAATCTCTCACAATTCAGTTTATAAGCATCTCTTTCTTTGATCAGCATCTGAGCTTGTGCTTTATTTAACTTTGCAACATTGATACCAATCTCTGCAGTAATTATAGGGTCAGTTTCACCTGCTCTGAAAGTCATAACATGGCCAAAAGTGTTTTCAGTGTCTATGATGGCCGTCTTCTTATGGGGAGGATACAACGCCCATATCATCAAAGAATTTTCATCATTATTGTATCTAGTCCCCATATATACTTCATTAACTCCTTCTGGAGTAAGCTTATACTTGTCATTAGCATTATTCAAAAAGCTATCAAAAACCAAAGCAGAATTTAAATCCAAACCAAGAAAAATCATAACCCCTGCATCCTTGAGCAACTGTCTACCCTTGCTAGGTGTCATGTCTTGCATTTCTTTATCCACTGTTTCCTTCAACATATCTAATAACTATTTTTCATTATCAGCAGAAACATCATCTACTGACTCTCTAATTTCTTTTCCTTTGTATTTATACAGGAATGATTTAAATTCCTTTGACTGAATGAATGTATCATCTGAAATGAAAGAATCATAAGCCTTTTGGCGTGGATCTTCATCAGCAGACCCCTCCTCATCATGTAGCACAACTGGAGGCTGATATTGTTGCATTTTTCTTTTAGACATTTCTATTGTTTTATCTTGTGGCTGCTCTTGTTCAGTCAATTCTTCATCTTCAGAGGATACCACTTCAATCTCTGCTAATTGCTTTTTCTTTTCACTTAAATCCCTGTTATATTTCTCTACCACCAATTCGACTTCAGCTTCTTCCAAATTTCTAATGACATCATCATGTGGATAATGTATGTGCATGTATCCACTGAGATTTTGTTTTCTTCTTGCAGAATCAATAAAACCTTCAGGGTCGAACCCTTTCCTCACCTCAGCAGTCATCATATTATAATGCATTAATTTGTCCAAAATGAGATTGTATCCTTCTTTTGAAACTACAGTAAAATCTCCAAAACACAAAGTGCTGGGCATGAATGATTGTTTATCATGTGAACTTAGATGCATCACATTTGAACAATGCATTTGCCTAATTATTTCCAAATATGCAAGTCTGTCAGGGACAGTTTTAGGCAATATGAATGGAGCATCCTCAAAACCATAAACTCTGATCATAGTAGCATCCTCAAAGCAATACCAATCTCCCCAATTATGAGTGACAGTAGGAGGGCCACCAAAATCTTTTGGTCTGAGGAATCTTTTTATTTCATTTGAAATTGAATATTCACAGGGGTGATTGAAATACCTATACAACACTTTTACACAATGCTCTTCAAATTGAGCATAGCTAGAGTTGGCATACCTGCTATCCCAGATTCTGGTCCACATTTGTACAGGTATCTTTTCCCCTTTCTTATCCACAGCAACAACTTGAAACTCACTTGGCCACAACCCTACTTCCTGGCCATAGTATAACACCATATGCATAAGCATTGAGTAATGCTCAAAAGAGCATGCTGGAGCATTATTTTATTTTGCAGATAGACCAGAGTCTATTCTATTAGCAATGTAAGAAGCATAATCAAATTGTCTGGCATTATGACACTGGATATCAGAGGCTATGACCATCAGAGGAATAGTCATGAATTCAGGGACCTCTGAGCCAAGGACTTGACCTACAGAAAAATAAGTATGCTGTATATATGGTTCAAATATGGCAACATGAAAGGGAGGGCCATCATTTTCAGTTAAGGGCATCACTTCTCCTTCAACCCTGGGCCTATGAATGGGCAACCTCCATCCATTGTAAGTTGTGTCCATTCTCCAATACTCTTTATCCAGGTCTTCATAAATGATAGGGACAGTGCATAAATCATCCAAATCAAAAACCTCACAAATAGCATTTTTTGACAAATGCACAATTGGTCCTCCCTGTGGGTTGTAGATGGCTTTCAGGTTTGTATTATTATATCTGGCAAGCAGTTGGAGGAGTTCCACATTCAGGAATACATTGGGTACAACCAGTTTTCTCAAATTCAAATGCCATGGGTTTGACACAGGGGCATTTCTAAACCTTCTGTTGTAGTGGAATCTGAAGAGCTCATACCCCCTAATTGGGGTCCAGATATCTCCCAGGCATTTATGTTTATCTTCCAATTTTTCTACTTCTGCCCTGAGTTGGGCAGACCTCTTGGCCTTGGGAGTTGACCCAGGCAATTGATCAATTAGGTCCTGATTTAATTTTCTATCTTTCACTTTCTCTTCAGGGGTTTGATCAGTTTTTTGTTTTTTAGGCTTACTGCTTTCCCCTTGTGACTTTCTTCCTTTTCCCTTTCCTGGAGTTTCCATTTTAAAACTTTGGCAGGAAATTCAAATACAGGCAATATAATGGTTTGTGTATGTGTACCTATCGTTCGGTGGCTAGAATTGGAAGCCTCTGCTTTTGCCCTAAGAATTTCTCTGTATTCTCCTCTCGGATGGTTTTTTACAATTATAATGATCATATGAATTTCATAGCCGTTTGTATTAATTATCTGATTAATTCAATGTTCATCTCTATGAAGTGTCACATCGCCATAACTCTTCTCATCGGCGTGATTTTTGAAATGTCTGGGCGATCTCAACATTTTTTATGGTGTGAACAGTCAATCAGCGTGACCCCTCAATTGTATTCCCGACGCTATGTAATGTCATATTTTAAGTGGGCGCGACCATCGGCATGACTTCCCTCATCGCCAAGTATTTTAGATCTCTCTGCGATATAGCAAGTCCCACCAATATGATTTGCTTATCAGGATGATTAATACTATCAGGATAATAAAATTATGTTCTCCCGATCTTTATTGTCTCGCCGATAGTCATCTTCATATATGGACTTTATCTTTATCGGAATGACATACACTATCGGGATAGCTAAATCAAGATATCCCGATCCAAATCATCTCCCCGATGGCCCTTTTCATATCCTTCATCAGACAGAGTATGTTAAAGTGTTACCGATGCCTTTTGATCGCTGTGACTTGTGAATCGGCGAGACCTAATTCCCTTATCCCGATATGCTGAGTTATCCTGATAGATGTGTATCACTGTGAGTCTCACCGAAAGCTTTCTTATCGCTAAGACTCTAATCATCGGAAGCTTACTTGTTTGCTATCCTGATAGTTTATTTCTCGCCGATGACTATTTGCTTCGTTACCCCCATAGGATGTTCGGTGAAACTCTTGCCGAAATGCTTCATCAGTATGATATATACCGTCGGGGCAACTTTTAAAAAGTCATCTGATAGATGTCTGTCATACCGATCGGTATGACCACTTGCCTTTCTTGCCGATGTAATGCCATCGGCATTACTTACTCCATCGGTGACTTCGATAATTCTTCTTCCGATCTCTATTCTCACGCCGATGGTTGTTTTCAAACGATTCCTTATGTATCGGTGTAAGCAACACAACCTCTTGCCGATGGATTGATTTTGATGAAATTTGGCACTGCTCATCCATAGACACCTTGTGAGATAAATTTTTTTTTTATTATGGTCTTTTTGGGATATTCTTCAGGATTTATTCAAATATGATGGGGTAAGGAGATAGTAAAAATTTCAAATTTTTACTGTGCTAACACATGGCTTGTAGGAAGCCCAAATAGCACCTCTAGAGAATCATTGCCTTCCTCTAACTCATAAGTGACCTCGACTTATTCTTCTTCTACTTTTCTTGGGGAGCTCCTTCAGGATGTATATTACTTGTATCATAAGAGGAGGTAGGTGAGTCATATTGTCCAACCCATAACTCCTTCTAGGTTTCATCAATGTCCATATCTCCAAATATTTTTCAAGATCAACAATTTCCTCCATGTATTTCTAGTAGGCCATAATCTTCTCCTCACTCTAGTCCTTCCTTTTGAGGCTTTGCCTAAGGTTGTAAGTCATTATCTTGGAGGGATCATATGCATGTACTAGCTTATAAAATGATTTTTGGGAAGGGGTGGCTTGGAGGGGAGCTCATGTAGCTGGATATATATATCCAATGAGTCAACTTGGGGCAACTTCTTGGCCTCAATTACCAAATGGCTTTGGTGAACAAATGTCTATTGCAAGTATGTACCTAATCAGTGTTGTAATTGATGTCAACATATCTGTGTTGCCATTAGAGTCAACTGTTCCCTTATTTTGTTTCTTTCTTGTAATGAGTGAGATTCTTTGTATTTACTTATGTATGTGATCTTGATGTTGAGGATATTGAGAAAATTAGCTCCTCTGGTGGAAATAATGTGTTGCAGTGGAAACAATGTATTGTATTCAGAAGAACAGTCTAGAGGTTTGCTGCACATTTCTTGAAGATTGAATATCTTTGCTTGCAATTTGGAATTTATTGAGAGTCATGTCTAAAGATGTTATGTTTCGAGTTTGCGCTCTCCGCATGAAGATTTGAGTGAATTTTGTTTACTAGAGTGAAACCTACTTTTTCTATGTATTTAGTTGTGATAAAAGGAAATTATTCTTCTCCACATTTCTCCACATTGATGTTTCATAGTCTGCAGTTCTAGAATTAAGTTTATAATGATGATAAGTGCCTTTAACTCTAATGGTTCAAGGTTTAGAGGTCTGCAAGTTATTTTTTCCTTTATGACTGTTGATGATAGTTAAGCTTATGTGCTCTGGATTGAAGAATCCTAGGGATAAAGTGGTTAGAGGTTGTACAGATGTCCCTAGTGATTAAAGTATTCTTATGGATGTCTCTTGATCATGTTCCTACCTTTGGATTGGTCTGCGGAGAGAAATCTAGATCATGGTTGAAGACTATTCCTAAAATACTTTGTGTGAACACTAGTCTTGGCTGACTTGGTTGTTTTCACTAATTCTGAAGATGCATTGAAGATTGTAGAAGCATGTCATGCTATAAAGGATTGTATTTGAGTCCCATCCAAGGCATGACATGATCCACATACATCCTTACATCTTTTCCTTAGAAAATTTTTGTATTGGGTCTAGACCTATTTTATGTATGTTTGTAATGCTGACCTTGGAGATTGTTTCAATGGTTAATGAATATAATATCAACCTTGATGTACATTCCAAGGTTAATGAATTGTATAAAGGCATGTAATGAAATTGTGAAAATAATATCCTTGGGCAAAATGTGAAGATAAGTGCAAAGTGTAAAGGCCGAGCATAGTAGAGGAAATGTATTGTGCTTAAATAGAACTGAATGCTAGCATAGAGTAGATGTTATTACCTCAGTTCAAAAATCCTTGGTAGTGAGCCACTCCTTAGCAATGAGTTGATCTTTGCAGTGAGTATTTGGGGTAGTGAACCCCGTAGGCAATGAGCCTCTATTTTTTGGTACTAATATAACATATATATTTGTATGGGCTAACACCCACCTTGGTTTTTCCCTTTTAGGGTTTTCCACATTAAAATATGGTGTCTACTATGTTGAATGTGTGATTGTGATTAAGTTTATGTGGTGTAAAGACCACCATAGTTAATTTTGACTTGTACGCTCACTAGGAGCCTTAAATTTTGGATTTTATACTCATTATGAGCCTAGGTGGAGTTATGTATTAGTTTATTATTGTAATAATGTCTAAGTTAGACCACTCTCTCTATTTTAGAAGCCACTCCCTCTATTATAGAAGTCAATTAGTAGTGGAACTCCAAATAGCATGTGCTATGTTTGGAAAAAATAGTCTTGAGGCCAAAATTAGTGAAATTAGTGAGCCTTTTTTCCTTTTTGATAGGAGAAGAATCTTGCATGAAATATAGTGATGATTTTGGATTTTAGTTATCCCCTGGAGGTCATGGAAAACATATCATTGAAGTTGGAAAAAAGAAAATATAGAAAAGAAGACTATTTGCTACTTTTTAGTGTCAAATTTGTTGGTCTTCGCTACAGTACTTTCCTGTAGAACCATTTCAAGGGATCTCATGTTTTGGATGATGTAAATGCATGATTTAAATTTCATTTGAATCTATTTGGGTGTCTTGAAATTGCAAGAGAAAGAAGAACAAAATGTTGTCCTAAAATTGTTGTTTCTAGGAGGGTTTGCTAGGGTTTTAGGAGTTTTATGGGGTTTTGACCCAAATATTTGAGTTAGACCACCAAAATGGATTTTTTGGGTCTGTATAGGTATATTATATAATGGGTTTTGTGTGCAGGTGTAGGGGAGTAGTCCAAGACAAGATTTGAGGAAGATTTAGCTTGACATCTCTATGTATTAAGCCATTGGTTATAACTAGAGGAAGATATAGTTGGAAAACTAGTTTCAAATGCCCATGGAGGTCCAAAACCTATTGAATCCATCCATTTTCAATCCATACTAAGTTCTAGAATTTGTTAGGAAGTTCTGGGTCATCTTGGTAGGGTATTTCCTTTGTAAACTTAGGGCTAATTGCTCCTTGGAACAACAGGTATAGTCATTTTTTGAGGCTTGTGTTCCAAAACAATCTACCCTGCATGTCAAGTATGTTATAGAAGGCCTTAATGGGTATCTAAAAAGATAAAGATTTCTAGGATTTGTTTGGAAAGTTTTGGAGTTAAGCCCTCTAAACCGTATTTCTATGGCTATAAGGAAAATAAGCCATTTGTGAAGGAACCTTGGGTAGGACAACTTGCTAGGCTAACTTATGATTTTGGTAAGCTTCCATTGTTCAAGAGAACATGTCTCATTCCCTCCTCAAGTGTTGACAATCATCTCATACATTCAAACCAAGTTAGGCTCATGAATGGAGGTTGTAGGTGTAATGATGTGCAAGTTTGTTGTCCTTCCCTCCAAGATCAGTCACTCATGTTTGTGAGACTTGATAAGGTGTTCCCCTATTTTGCATCAAGTGGTATTAGAGCATAAGTTCTGATTTGGAAAGAGTGAAGAAGAAGGAGTACAAGATGCCTCCTAAGAACAGTCCAGTCCTCACTAAAGAAGTGAGATTGATGAAGGAATCTCAAGAAGGAGTCCTAACTAGACTTGAAGCCATTGAAGCAAACCTGAGGATATGTGGGATCATTGAGAAAGATAGTGACCAAGAGTGTGAGGGTGAGAATGTAGACCCTCAAGAGGGATCCAGTGAGACAGAGATGGATCCAGATGCAAAAAGGTTTATGAAGATGCTGCAGACTGTGAAAGGACAAAGCACTAATGTCAAGATGGAGTTGCCCATGTATGAGGGTAAGATGAATAGTGAGGAGGTACTAGATTGGATTGATTCTTTAGATAACTACTTTGAATACAAATAAATGCTTGAAGAGAAGAAAGTCAAACTAGCGAAGACCAAGTTGAAGGGAGCAACACTGACATGGTGGAACTATGTTCAATCAGAAAGAATAAGACAAGAAAAAACCAAAATTAGTTCATGGGACTAGATGGTGTCCAAGGTGAAGGGTCAATTCCTTCCAAAATATTATGCCATTCAAACCTTCAGAAGGTTGTAAAACTTGAAACAAAAAGAGAAGGATGTAATGGCTTACACAAGAGTTTCATAAGCTCAGTATGAGAACTGGTCATAATGAGGATGAAGTTGAGAAGATTGCTATATACATGAATGGGCTTAGGTTCAATATCCAAGATGAACTAAGTCTCACTAAACCCAGGAATGTGGAAGAATGCTTCCATTTGGCAGTAAGAACTAAGGAGAAGATCAAGAGGAAACAAGAACAAAATGGAAGGGGTAGAGGAAAGAACTTTAGAGGAAGAGGAAACTTTGGTGGAAGAGGACAAAAGTAGCAAGGAGAAACAAATGATAGCAACAAGTAGAACCATAAACCAAGAGGAGAGTCAAGTGAAAGAGGTACCTTTAGAGGAAGGAGATCAAATAGTAGAGGCAGGTTTGGAGGCCATGGTAGAGGGTCAAGCACCTTCACAGGCAAGTACTATAGCTGTAATCAAGTTGGACATCCTACATTTAAATGTCTAGACAAACAAGAATCAAGTTCACATGGAGGTGATAGAAGAGTCTACAAAGTGCAAGAGGACCAAGAGAGTGTAAACTCACATTTGGTGCATGCAGGCCCAGAGGCAAGATAATCCTTAATGATAAGGACATTTTTGAAGGTACCATTAGCCAAAGAGCCCCCACAGAGAAAGGCCTTATTTAGGACACTCTGCAAAGTACAAGGAAAGGTATGTAAAGTGATTGTTGATTCTGGTTCTACTAATAATCTTGTGTCTCTAGAAATGGTAGAAAAGTTGAAGATAAAAAAGATTCCTCACTCTACACCCTACAAGGTATCATGTCTCAATAAAGGTTAGCAAGTAAATGTGAATGAACAAGCTTGGGTGGAGTTCAACATTGGTGACTACAAGGACAAGATCTTGTGTGATATCATCCCTATGGATGTATGCCATCTGCTCTTAGGTAGACCATGGCAATTTGACTGAAAGGCCAAACATAATGGAGAAGACAATACATACATGATTGTGAATGATGGAGTGACCTACAATCTTACACCCATAAAAGAAGATGGTGCAACAATCCATGAAGGACCAAGCATGATGATGGTGAAAGAAAAAGAGTTTTTGAAGACACTGAAAGAAGAAGAGGTAGGATATGCCATCATTGGCAAACCTATATCATCCAAGGTAGAAACAGAGGTAGAAAAGATATCAGAGGAGGTGTAGGTCCTATTGGACAAGTATAAAGACACAGTGGTGAAAGACCTACCAAGTTCATTACCTCTTGACAGAGATGTAAGCCATCACATTGATGTCATCCCTAGTGCAAGTTTGCCAAACAAGGTAGCATACAAGATGACACCACAGCAAAATGAAGAGGTCAAAAATAAGATCCAAGAGCTATTAGACAAAGGGTTGATCAAGGAGAGCTTGAGTTCCTGTGTTGTTCCAACTGTCCTAGCACATAAGAAGGGTGGAGAATGGAGACTTTGCACTATTTCTAGAGCCATCAATAGGATAAACATTAGGTATAGATTTCCAATACCTCGGATAGAAGATCTAATGGATAGTTTGAGTGATGCATGTTACTTTTCTAAGATAGATTTGAAGAGTGGTTATCATCATATTAGAATAAGAGAGGGTGATGAATGGAAGACAACATTCAAGACAAATGAAGGTCTTTATGAGTGGCTAGTAATTCCATTTGGGTTATCAAATGCCCCAAGTACATTCATGAGACTTATGAATGAAGTTCTCAAGCATTTCATAGGCAAATTTGTGGTACTCTATCTAGATGAAATTCTTGTGTACAACAAAACCAAAGAAGAACACTTGCAGCATTTAGACATGGTGTTGAAAAGATTGAATGAGGAGAAACTGATGATCAACCTCAAGAAGTGTGAATTCATGAAAGAGGAGCTTGTCTATCTTGGGTTTGTGATGTCCAAAGGTACACTAAAGATAGATCCATCCAAGGTAGAAGCCATACTCAGCTAGCCAACTCCTAAAACAGCAATAGAGGTAAGAAGTTTCCATGGTTTGGCCACATTTAATGGAAAGTGTATCAAGAATTTCAGTCACATTTGCTCTCCTATTCTAGATACTCCCAAAGGAGATAAGAAGAGAAAGTTTCAATGGATAGAAGAAGTTGAGAAAAGATTTGAATACTTGAACACGAGGGTGGCTCAACAACCTATTCTTGCACTCCTTGATTTCAACAAGGTGTTCACAATTGAATGTGATGCAAGTGGATATGCGATAGGCGCAGTCCTGAGTCAAGATGGGAAACTGGTTGTATTCTTCAGTGAAAAACTCAATGAAGCCAAGAGGAAGCACTCATCCTATGACCTTGAACTCTATGCTATGGTACAGTCACTCAAGAAGTGGAGGCACTATTTATTACCTAAGGAGTTTATTGTCTTCACAAATAATCATGCTTTGAGTTTCTTGAACAGCCAAGATAAGCTAAGTCACAGACACATAAAGTGGATGGAGTGTATGCAGTGGATGGAGTATATGTATGCCTACACATTCACCATCAAACACATGAAAGGACAAGAAAACAAAGTTGCTGATGCTCTGAGTAGAAGGTCCATGATGGTACAGGAGATCAAGTTGTAAAGTGTAGGTATTGATGCACTTAAAGGTATGTATGAGAATGATGAAGATTTCAATACCATTTTTGTTGTTTGCAATCAGTCCCAAGATGTTTTTCACAATGAATATTTTGAGTTTGTGGTACAAGACAGTCTACTATTCAAGAAAGCTCAGTTGTGTGTGCCAAGATGCTCCATGAGAGCAAATTTGATCAAGGAAAAACATTGTGGTAGCCTAAGTGGTCAATTTGGTTATGACAAAACTTTGGAGCAGGTCAAGAGGTTTTATCATTGGCCTAGGTTGCATAATGATGTGATGAAGTTTGTGGAGAGTTGTGTGATATGCTAGAGGGCTAAAGGATCAAGTTCTAATGCAGGTTTATATCAGCCTTTACCAATACCCAATCAGCAATGGGAGTCTATCAGCATGGACTTTGTTCTAGGTCTGCCCAAGACACAAAGAGGTTATGACAACATTTTGGTTTTTGTAGATAGATTTAGTAAGATGGAACATTTCATTTCTTGTAAGTACACTAATGATGCCTCTCATATTGCTGGTCTATTCTTTAAGGAAATTGTAAGAATACATGGATTGTCTTTGACAATAGTGTCTGACAGAGATTCCATGTTCATTGGTCACTTTTGGAGAACTTTGTGGAAGAAGCTAGGAACAAATCTAATTTTTAGTTTTGCCTACCATCCCCAAACAGATGGGCAAACTAAGGTTGTAAATAGGTCTTTGGGAAACCTATTAAGGTGCCTAACAAAGGAGCATAATCAGTCATGGGATCTACTACTGCGTTAAGTCGAATATGCCTACAATGACTCTATTAACAAGAGAATTGGAAGAACACCCTTTGAAGTAGAGTATGGCATGAAGCCAAGAGACATTTATGAGCTGAGAGACCTAAGGGGAGTAGACAATAGAAGTGCACAAGGAGAAGACTTTGCCACATCCATGAAGGAGATACATCACCAAGTAAGAGAAACTCTTGAAAAGAGTGTTGCCAAGTACAAGGAGAAGGCTGATCTAAGAAGAAGAGATGTTCAATACAAAGTAGGTGACATGGTGCTAGCTCATTTGAGGAAGGAGAGACTACCTAAGGGTAGATATACAAATTTGATGATGAAGAAGATAGGACCTTGCAAGGTGGTCAACAAACTTGGTCAAAATGCCTATGAGATAGAAGTCCCTCCTGGAGTTGTTATGATAGCACAGAGGGTTTAATGTTCAAATAGCTTTTAAAATCCTTTCATAAGGCCCAAACAAGACCAAAATACATTCATTATTCTCTATCAGCAAGTCACACACTATCAGCGGTGGCCTCTTACCTCTTTCCTGATATGCCAATATGCATCAACTCTTGTATATGCAAAACCTGACTTGCCATCGTTGGTTCTCCTTACCGATTCTACCAATCACTTCTTGTATCTGTCACAATATACATGCGCAATGTACATTCTAAAGATGCATTCTCAACATGCGTTCAGAACATGCATTTGGTGGGACCGACCATTGACTCTCTTGGTATCAAACTCAATGTATGTTCGCAACATACAACCTCAACATACAGTTGCAAGATACACACGAATTGTTCTCAACATACAATTGCAAGATACACATGAAATGTTCTTGACATACTTTTGTAGTATACACATAAAATGTATATTTAGTGACACAACGGGAACCTTATGCTGATAGCTTTCTACTTGTATATGCTTTACCTAACCTGCTATAGCCAGTGGACCTAAAGCATCTCCAACCTAACTTTACTGATATGGCCGGTCATTCTTTACATCTAATGCAATGTATATTTACTACATACAACTTTGACATACACACGAAATGATACTCATATACTCTTGCGATATACACATGAATTGCATACTTGGTGAAACAACATGAACTTATGCCGATAACACCCTCTACAAACCCTGCAACTACACAGACCCTTTTCTCTGACAACCTAGCACATGACGATGTTAGGATCTCTTAGAACATTTTGAACACCATCTGGTAGACACAACACCAAACGAACAAAATAGAAAACAAAAAAAAGACTATACATCCATTCCACTGATTTCAATGAAATCTAACCGGTGGAATGGACTAAGAATCCATCTCGACCACAAAATAGAAATTTGACTATACAGAGGAAACCTTACAAATTCTAAATAACAGAAAGTTACACAACACAGAATAGGACTTTGTTTATTTTTTCTTGCTTTTCAAAAATGTACTCACATAGATACTTTGTTTCACTATTACATAACACACACACTCTTCCCCTCTCACTCTTCCATAGAACAACCTAAATCAAACCCTGATCTTGGCCGTTATCTTGCAATCTTCAAATGGTGGGAAGGCCAACTATTTCAACCTTATCACAACCGATGACTTGTCACTAACTTCCCAATGAACACTTGGACATGCATTTTGTATGGCTTACAAACATGACTATTGTTTCTACATACCATAGTCCTTATTACATAAATGGTCTTCGAGGACCTTATTTGAAACAACAAAATTGAACATCAGACACAACATGAAATTGAATGCCTCATGGAGGCCACTATGGATTAGGTGCTCCTACACCATACTCCCCACCAAGAAAAGAATTCATGCCACATGAGTTAATTCGTTGTCTTGCTCCACCTTTATTCTCTGTTGTCTCATGTCTTCCCCATAATCTCTATACTACAACTAGCTTCCATGGAGTCAAAAACTCATGCCTAGCATTGTAGGCTCTAACATCTGCATTGTAAACCTTGGGTGATGCTTCTGGTACTGCTGCTATGGTAGAATATGTTGGCCTTTCAACTCTTGTTGGCTCTAGAGGACAAACAATAGTCCATACTATGATAGCATCTCCTTCTTTCCAACCACCTAGTGGTTGCTCGCAGACTTACCCTGTGACCTTCTGATCCATCTGAACTCTATCATTCAAAATGAAAATCACCTTTAGACTTTGATCCTTAGCAACCTCACTCCCTGAGGTGTCCTCAACTTTCTTGATGTCTTCTACACTGAACTACACAAACTCTTTCTTACCCACCAAGATGACCTTGGCTACCTTCTTTGCTTCAGCATCCTCCTACAATGGTGTCATCACAAAAGTTCTCCCATCCTTCTTGATGGTGTAGGTGTTATCATATCCATCATACAATGCTCTCCTATCAAATTACCATGGCCTACCTAAAAGTAGGTGACAACATTCTGTGGGCAAAATGTCACATAAAACCCTATCCTGATATTCTCCAATCTAAAAATCAACATATGACTATCACTTACCCAAGATGCTTTTTAAGGATGTTGATGAGGAATCCTGTCCAATTTCAACTTATCCACCATTTCCTAAGATACCATATTATTTGTTGAACCAGAATCTATTACTAGTTTGCATATTTTACCTTTGCTTTTGTAATTGGTCTTGAAAAGTGCTCTCCTTTGTATCATGTCCTTAGATGTATTAAAGAGTGTTCTCCTTGTTCAGCGCTGTGTTGTGGTGGTTTGTAAAAGGGCTTAACCGCCTCCCATGCTTGTTAAGTTAAGTAGTTGTGTCGGGCATTAAAAGGTTGATCTTCTGGTTCAGGACAACTAACAATTGGTATCAGAGCCGAGGTCATGGGTTCAAACCCTGCACTTGCACTGAGGGGGGATTGTTGCAAGGTGTGACCCTTGGTCTCCTTGTTCAACACTGCGCTGCGGTGGTTTGTGACAAGGGCTTAACCGCCTCCTATGCTTGTTAAGTCAAGTGGTTGTATCAGGCATTAAAAGGTCAATATTTTGGTTCAATGGTAGCTAACACTCCTTAGCATCAATGCTTCTCCATCTGGAACTGGGGCTGCACTCCTAATTAGAGAGTTAACACTATCATCTACCTCCTCATCTTGCACATATTGAACCCTCTTGTCATTCTTCCTATCACCTCCTGATGATGAACTTTGCCTTTCTAGACATTTAAATGATGGGTGACCAATTTCATTACAATGATAACATCTCCTAGTGAAAACATTAGAACATCTACCACCTCCAAATATGCCTCTTGTGCCTCTCCATCCACCCCTGAAATTAGACTGCTCTTGTCTTTTGCTAGTCTCTTCTCAGTTCCCATTGCCTTGTCTTATTGTAGGGGCTGATCCTCCCCCTCTCATATAGCTACCTCTTCCCCTAATGGACTTCTCTTGTCTCCTTATCATCTTCTCCTCAATCCTAATTGCCATTTGATAACATTCTTCTACACTCCTAGGGTAAGCCAATACTAATTCATCTTGTATATTCAATCTCAAACCAGCTAGGTATCTAGCAATCTTTTCAGTCTCATTCTCACGATGACCAGACCTCATGCTTAATTTATAAAATTCCTTAGTATATGCTTTCACATCTATTTCCTTTTGTCTTAAAAATTGAAGCTTTTTAAACATTTGAACTTCAAAATCCTTGGGTAAGAATTTACCTTTGATTCTTGCTACCATCTTGTCCCATGAAAAAATCTTTGACTTTCCTTACTTTCTCCTCTCTAATTGTAAATAATCCCACCATACCAAGGCATGACCTATCAATTTGGTCTTTGCAATCTTTACTTTCTGCTCCTCAGGAACTTCCTCACAGTCGAAATGATTATCTAATGCAGCAATCCAATCAAGTAACTCCTCTTCATTTAAACTTCTAATATACTTTGGAACATCAATCTTTATGTTAGGTTTGTCATTCTTGACTGCCCTTAACAATTTTGCAAATTTCTGATCTTCAGGATCTAGATATTCATATACATCTTCAAACTCTTCACCATCCTCTTCCTCTTCTGATTCATTTTTTTCCACTTCTCTTCTTTTGTTCATTTCCAAGGCTGCAAGCCTGGCTTGAAGGGCTTCTGTAAGCTCTTTCATCTCCCTCATCTCTTTAGCATGCTTCTCCTTCATTTCTTACAACTCTCTAGCAGTGCCAATACTTTTCAGAGGCATCTTGCTAACTCATTTCTACAACTTCTCAGTTCTTCCTCAACTCTACTTCTGCTTCTCAATGACAGAACTGAACACACAACTACCCAAACCTTTTGTTGGGCTCTGATACCATTATGATGTAGAGTATAGAGGGTTTAATGTTCAAACAACTTTTAAAATCCTTTCGCAAGGCCCAAACAAGATCAAAATACATTCATTATTCTCTATCAGTAAGTCACACACTATCAGTGGTGGCCTCTTACCTCTTTCCTAATATGCCAATATGCATCAACTATTGTATATGCAAAACCTAACTTGCCATCACTGGTTCTCCTTACTAGTTCTACCAATCACTTCTTGTATCCATCACAATGTACATGCACAATGTACATTCCAAAGATGCATTCTCAACATGCACTCAGAACATGCATTCGGGGGGACCGACCATTGACTCTCTTGGTATCGAACTCAATGTATCTTTTCAATGTATGTTCGTAACATACAACCTTGACATACAATTGCAGGATACACATGAATTGTTCTCAACATACAACTGCGAGATACACATGAAATGTTCTTGACATACTTTTGCAATATACACATCAAATGTATATTTAGTCACACAATACGAACCTTATGCCGATAGGTTTCTACTTGTATATGCTTTACCTGACTTGCTACTACTGGTGGACCTAAAGCATCTCTGACCTGACTTTATCGATATGGCCGGTCATTCTTTGCATCTAATGCAATGTATATTTATTACATACAACTTTGACATACACATGAAATGATACTCATATACTCTTGCGATATACACATGAATTGTATATTCGTTGAAACAACATGAACTTACATTGATAACATCCTCTGCAAACCCTACAACTACACAGACCCTTTTCTCTGACAACCTAGCACATGATGATGCTAGGATCTCTCAGAACATTTCGAATGTTGTCCTGCAGACACAACACCAAATGAACAAAATAGAAAACAAGAAAAAGATTGTACATCCATTCCACCAATTTCAAAGAAATCTAACCGGTAGAATGACTAAGAATCCATCTCGACTAGAAAATAGAAATTTGACTATACAGAGGAAACCTTACGAATTCTGAATAACAGAAAGTTACACAACACAGAACATGACTTTGTTTATTTTTTCTTTCTTTTCAAAAAATGTACTCACACATATACTCTGTTTCACTATTGTTTAACACACACACTCTTCCCCTCTAACTCTTCCACAGAATAGCCTAAATCAAAGCTTGATGTTGGCCATTATCTTGCAATCTTGTAACGGTGGGAAGGTCAACCGTTTCAACCTTATCACAACCGATGACTTGTCACTAACTTCCCAACGAACTCTTGGGCATGCTTTTTGTAAGGCTTACAAATATGACTATTATTTCTACATACCATAGTCCTTATTACATAAATGGTCTTCGAGGACCTTATTGGAAAAAATAAAATTGAACATTAGACACTACATGAAATTGAATGCCTCATGGAGGCCACTATGGATTAGGTGCTCTTGTACCATGTTATCTCCCCCATTTTCAATGTTGCAGACTTGTATCCTTTCAAAGGATCTAATGTTGTAGATGAAGAGCTAAAGATGTTTTTGATGAGGATTGGATAAGGGATCTTCCACCTAGTCAACTAGTGAAACCTAAAACTATTTTGGACATAAGAGAGATTAAGAGGACAAGAAACAAAGTCTATAATGAACATTTGGTCAAATGGCATGGTTTACCAATTGAAGATGCTACATGGATGATAGAAGAAGATATCAAACAACATGGAGCCTCTGTCCAAGAGCTTATTTCATCAGGAGATTCAAATTATTTTACCCTAGTTGTATGGTGCAGAGACCACCATAGTTAATTTTGACTTGTATGCTCACTAGGAGCCTTAAATTTTGGATTTTATGCTCATTATGAGCCTAAGTGGAGTTATGTATTAGTTTATTATTGTAATAAGGTCTGAGTCAGACCACTCTCTCTATTTTAGAAACTATTCCCTCTATTCTAGAAGTCAACTAGTAGTGGAACTCCAAATAGCATGTGCTATGTTAGGAAAAAATAGTCTTGAGGCTAAAATTAGTGAAATTAGTGGGAAATTAGTGAGCCTTTTTGCCTTTTTGATAGAAGAAGAATCTTGCATGAAATAGTGATGATTTTGGATTGTATTTATCCCCTAGAGGTCATGGAAAACACATCATTGAAGTTGGAAAATAGAAAATAGAGAAAAGAAGATTGTTTGCTACTTTTTACTATGAAATTCGTTGTTCTTTGCTATAGTACTTGCCCGTACAACCATTTCAAGGAATCTCACATTTTGGATGATGTAAATACGTGATTTAAATTTCATTTGAGTCTATTTAGGTGTCTTTAAATTGCAAGAGAAAGAAGAACAAAATGTTGTCCCAAAATTGATGTTTCTAGGAGGGTTTGGTAGGGTTTTAGGAGTTTTATGGGGTTCTGACCCAAACCTTTGAGTTAGACCCCCAAAATGGATTTGTTGGGTCTATATAGGTATATTCTACAATTTGGTTTGTGTGCAAGTGTAGGAGTGCAGTCCAAGACAAGATTTGAGGAAGATTTGGATTGATATCTTTATGTATCAAGCCATTGGTGATAGCTAGAGGAAGATATAGTTGGAAAACTAGTTTCAAATGCCCATGGAGGTCTAAAAACTATTGAATCTATCCATTTTCAATCCATAATAAGTTCTAGAATTACTTAGGAAGTTCTGGGTCATCTTGGTAGGGTACTTCCTTTGTAAACCTAGGGCTAATTACTCCTTGGAACAATAGGTATGGTCATTTTTAGAGGCTTGTGTTCCAAAACACTGTATCATATATGTCAATTATGTTATAGAGGGATGTAATGGGTACCTAAAAAGATAAATAGTTCTAGGAGTTGTTTGGAAATTTTTGGAGTTAAGCCCTCTAAACCACATTTCTAGGGGTACAAGGAAAATAGGCCTTTTGTGAAGGAACCTTAGGTAGGACAACTTGCTAGGCTAACTTATGAGCTTGGTAAGTTTCCATTGGTCAAGATAACATGTCTCATTTCCTCCTCAAGTGTTGACAATCATCTCATACATCCAAACCAAGTTAGGCTCATGAATGGAGGTTATAGGTGTCATGATGTGCAAGTTTGTTGTCCTTCCCTCCAAGATCAGTCACTCATGTTTGTGAGACTTGATAAGATGTTCCCCTGTTTTTCATCACTATGGTTTCATAATTTTATGGTTAATTCTGATTATCAGTAATTAAGTAGTTAATGGTTTGATGTTAATATGAAGTTAAGCTTTTGTGACAACTGATTCACCACCCCTCTCAGTTGTCCTGTGTATTTCAAAAATTGGTATTACGGAAGGTTACTCAAAAGAAAGCCTAACAGCTTGAGGAAGTTCCAGGATGTCTTTTAAGAAGGAGGCTTTTTAGTTCTATGGGACAAATTATGCTTTATGGAAGGTATGAATGAAAAGCCATGTCCTTTGTCTTTGTTATAAAGTGTGGAAAGATGTAGAAATAGAATACACCATACCTAAAAATGGTTTGACAACTGAAGATGAAATCAAATAATATGACTTGAATAGAAAAGCTAGAGATACCCTGTTAAGTGCCTTGACTGACACTAAGTTGATAAAAGTCATGGATCTAGAAACTGCAAATGAAGTTTGGGTAAAGCTGAAAAACTATATGAGGGAGATGATTTTGTAAAAGAAACCAAGCTACATGGCCTGAAAGAAAAATATGAGAGTTTAAAGATGAATGAAGATGAAAACATTATAGTCTTGATTTAAAGGGTTAATGAACTTGTCAATGGAATAAAATGAATGGGAGGAATCATTGGTGATAAGGAAGTTGTGATGAAAATTATTAGATCTCTACCAAAGTCATTTAGTCACAATGTAGTTGCAATTGAAAAAGTAATGACTGTGAAAACTATTGACATAGATCAATTACTTGGAAAGCCTATAGCCTTTGAGATGAGAGAATTTTGTGATGCTCTCCTGAAATTTGAGACAACCTTTAAACCTAGTACTTCAGAAAAGATCTCTAGAGCTAAGAAATAGAAGGTGGAACCTGATGATGACTTTGATGAAATTGAAGCTAACTTTGTTGATAGATTGCAAAGAGGTTCTGGTAAGTTCAAAGGCAAATTACCTTTTAGAGCCCCAAATAAATGCTACTATGTTAGAGATTTTGATGATGAAGGTGTGACTGATGATGAATCTGATAATGCTAGCACTAGTTCGAATGAATGCTTGTTTATTGCTATTAAACAACCTATGTCTACTAATTCTGCTAGCTATGTGAAGGAAGAAAAACTAGTGGAAGAAAATGTTTTGGCTGTTCAAGTTGAGAAAGATAAGGATGAATGGATTATTGATAGTGGATGCTCACATCACATGATCAGTGATAAAAGTAAGTTTGTGAGTTTGAAAAAATATGATGGAGGACTAGTTAGGTTTGGAGACAATGCGGCTGGTAAGATTTGTTGAAAAGGATCTATTTCATTTGATGGAAAGCATAATACTGATAATGTCCTATATGTGAAGGGTTTGAAGCATAATCTTTTGAGTGTTGGTCAGATGTCTGACAAAGGTTATGATCTAAGATTCAAAGACAATGGGTGCAGGATCATGGAAATCTTTGGAACTGTGATTGCTACTGGTAAGAAGACCAGAGGTAACATCTATCAATTAAGAGGAACTAATGATTACTATTTATTAGCCCAAGCAGATGAGAGTTGGTTTTGGCATAGAAGGACATGTCATATAAACTTTGATAGTCTGGTAAAGATAAGTTTAGGTTAGACTGTGAGAGATTTACCAACACTTGTGAAACCCACCAATATAATTTGTAAGGAATGCCATTTAAGGAAGCAGACAAGGACAAGTTTCAAGAGCAAAGAGCAATTTTCTATCAGTCTGCTAGATCTAGTACATACAGATCTATGTGGTCCTATAAGGATAAGAAGTCTATAAGGTGATAGGTACTTCATGTTTCTTATTGATGATTATTCTAGGAGGACTTGGGTCACTTTTCTAAGAGACAAATTTGAAGCCCTAGAGAAGTTCAAATCCTTCAAGGCAATGGTTGAGAATGAAATAGAGCTGAAAATCAAATTCTTGAGGTTTGATAGAGAAGGTGAGTTCACATCAAATGAATTCAACATTTTCTATGAAGAGAATGGAATAAAGAGACAATTATTTGCACCTAGGACTCCTTAGTAGAATGGAGTTGTGGAAAGAAAGAACAGGAGAGTTCAAGAGGCTTCTAGAACAATAATGAAGGAAGGAGGTCTGCTAGAAGTCTTCTAGAAAGAAGCTATACATACTGTTGTCTACATTCAAAATAGAGTACAAGTGAAAGGTAATGGTACTAAAACTCCCTATGAATTGTGGTATGGAAGAATTCCTATGGTAAAATATTTCAAAGTCTTTGGAAGCAAATGCTATACCAAAAGAGATGAAGATCTAAGGAAATTTGATGCAAGATGTGATGAAGGAATCTTCCTTGGATACTCTACCAAGAGTAAGGCGTTGGCAATGAGCTGCCCCCTAGTCAGTGAGGTGTTTAACCTGACCTCAAGATTTGTGACATGGCAGTGAGCCTCCTGTGGATATGGGTTAAGTTTGGCATTTGTAGCGAGCATTGACAGCTTGAGCTTTTGGCGCAATGGTAAACGATTCCAACAATTGGTGTTAGAACCATGGGTCATGGGTTTGAATCTCTTGGGTTGTGCTAAGGGGGAGATTGGTATCAGAGCTTTTCTTCTTCTTCTTTCATATTCATCTTTTTTTCTTCACCTTCTCTATTTCATTTTTCTTTTGCAAAAATGATAAACTTGACCTTTTATTTTCTATGACATTTCAATCTGAGCAACAATTTTTGTCTTCAATATTATCCCTGCATAAAACATTCAAAAAAATATATCTTTGAAAAATAATCTTCAATTAATTCCAATCATTTTTCCCCTATAAAAAATAAAACAATAACTTTTCATATTTCTCTGTGCACTTCAATAACCCCTTCAATTTCTTCTCTACAAATATGATCTTCATAAAATAAAAAATCTTCAATGAAATAACTCTTCAATGTTTTCATCTTCTCCCAATCTGCAAAAATATTTTCATTTGCAAGAATATCATCTGCAAAAACAATTAATCTTTTTCTTCTCTCTGTAAAACAAAAAAAATAATATTATGTTCTTCTTTGCAAAAATATTTGATGCCTTAAAAAAATATTTTCACAACCATTTGAATCCATTCCTCTTCACAAAAAAATTCCATCTCCTTTTCATTTTTCTATCTTCACCATTTTATTCAACAACTCCATAATTTCACTTGCAAATAACAAAACATTCTTCTATCTACAAAATAAAATCTTCAAAAATTTTCCAACTTCCAAAAAATAAGACCCTTTTATCCTTCCAATAGAAGACCCTACATCTTCTCCACATAACATTGTCTTTTTAAAAATATTCTTAATTTTCTCCACAAAAGGTTTCTAAAAAGAACTCAATAGTCTCCCCCACTAGTTAGGAGAATAAAAAAATCTTCCAAAAATATTTCACAAAAAATTTGCCTTATATCTTTTTTAAAAAACTAAAAAAAATCTCCTTTAAAAACTCACCATAAGAATCTCCTTAAAAGTAGGCTTTCATAAAAAATTCCTAAAAAGGCTGAAACAAATGTTCTTTTTCAAAAGACTAAAATTAGTCTTATAAAAGCTTATTTTTGAAAATGACATTGAAATGCTTTTCAAAAAGTATTCATAATAGAGGAGACCTTAATTTATAAATATATTTGATTTGAAAAAAACAACACCTAAACTCATGGTAAAGCAAGGGAACGGGTGGGTCATTTTTATGACTAAGGACCCTTGAGTAGGTAATTTTTAAGTGAGATGACCTAATATTGCAGGTCAACAGAAAACTAAGTCATAAAGTACATTTCAAAGGTGATGGGCAATTCTTAATTAAGAACTCTAAACAATATGAGCCCTCTAAAAACATAGAACACCTTGAGCTTGTATCTACCAAGAACCCCTTTGATGATCCCTCTACACATGAGCATGTATCATGTATGATGAACACATCAGAGCACATCCTTTAAAGAAACCAAACTCTATGACAAGGTAACAACTGATCAACTTAACTCTATTAAGAAGTCCTTGTTGGAAGTAAGGTGGATAACTGAGAGAGGAGGTGAATCAGTTATCTTAATTATTTAACCTTCTTTCCTTCTTTAACATATAGTGTAGTACCAAAACTTTTAAGCATACATGAACATGAGAGCAAAAAAGAAATCAACACACATAACACAAGGATTTTTACATGGAAAACCCTGTTAAGGAAAAAACCACGGGGTGACTAACCCAAGATTGTATTCTCTGTTAAAAGAATAGAAGTACAAAATGGCACTTGCCAATTAGGGCTCACTGCCTGAGCACACTGCTCAAAAGAGGCTCACTACCTACAAGAGAATCACTATCTAAAAGGTACATAGAAAGTAACCAGGTGTTTGAACTGATCAAAGGCATCCACATATGCTAAGGTTCAGTTTCAGTTAGGCTCAATATACTGATCTGCTATACTTCATTCTTCCTTTGCTTAGTGCTGTTGTTCTGTCACATGCCAAATTTGTATAGCTACTTCCACTCTACTCTCTGCTTTTCTTCGCACACTCTACACACACATGCATACATTCATATCAAAATCCATCTAGTATATATATCAGCACCAAGGATTTCAACATCTTTCTAGTTAGCATCCAGAATACTCAAGATTTTCCCAAACTCTGGTCTATCAGCTGAATCCATGTTTACTAAGTTATGCATATCAAAAAGATAATTATAGAAGTCATCAATCATGCCGGCCCACCATGAATGATCCCTTAAGAAACTTGATCACCATCAATTTCTCATCCGGATTAAGGTCTGATGCTCTGTCGGTTAGTTCTTGCTCAGTCTTCTCTGCCTGTCAGGAACCCTACACTTAGGTGCTCATATCTTTTCATTATTTTATCACCGAAGGCTCAATCTATAGAATGTGGTAGTCATGGTACTCCTCATGACTGCCCCAAGTCCGTACTTTGCTGAGATACATCCTCTGAGAGATCCTGACCTGATTGTTGGACCTTGCTGCATGCTCTATTCTTGTTCACCGGACCAAAACACTCTTCAATCTAACTTCCGGTATAGACCTAGTATACCCTGTGGATGTGTGGGATGGACTTTGTTGCCATCAATGACAACACTCATAAAGCCGTACAGTGTCTCTTGCCAACAATCTCCCCCTTTGACATTGATGGCAACACTTAGTGAAAAATGACTAAGTGTGGTAGCAAACTCCCCCTTGGCTGATGCTCTGTCTTATGTACACTTTTATTGGAGCTCTCCCTTAGTTGGATTCCACATTTTTCACTACTCCTCACTCCCCCTTTGACATCAATGGCAAAGGGTGAAATCCACACACCAAAAATTGCAAAAGTCAACCTATATAGAGCTGCATAAGTATATACATGTTGTACTTACATATACTTAAGTATATCCACAAAAGTGGTTTTCAACTGGACAAATTATGTTGCCCAACTCTGCTTCATCCTATCCAAAATTGAGATGTGACCACTTATAAAAAATGCAAAAGCTTCTGCCCTCTTTAAGTCTACCAGATCACTGGTCCGAGTTGTGGTCTGAGCATCAGTTAGGGCCTCATGCATTGCCTCTAACTTAGGGATAATTATCCCTCTTAGTTCACTTATTCTTCTTCTCCTTCTCAAGCCTCTTTATCTCACCTCTTTATCTCATTTATAGTGGCAATAGCCTGACACTCTTGATTCATTATGGATGAGGTGAGAGGATCAAAACTCTGAGATGAACTTGATAGTTTACCCTCTTGTTCTTCCACCTTCTTTGCAATGTCTGCTGTCACTGTGGACCAAGATAAACAAAATTTGTATAATTCTCCACCATCTTTGAGAGAATTTTCTAGATTCTTTATCCCAATATTCAGATTTCTCCTATCATTTGCTATGAGTCCTTGTACCTTAGAGAATCTCTTACCCAAAAACTCTTTCCGAACTTTCTCTTTTGTTGATTTCTCCAATGAATCAAAATGTGTGCTAATAGAATTAATAAGAGATTTCAAGTTACTATATGAAGAGGCCGAAAGATCCTTCTAGAAGGATTGCATGATCTTCTCTAACACACCAGATGTAATCTCTATCATCTCACAGTCTTCCATGTGAGACTTCAGAAGCTTTCCTTTTGCTTTGGCTTGACCAAAAGATGCTACCTTCATTGTCTAGACCGGAGAGAGGGAGTCAAAATTGAGTGGTACTTGGAATAGTTACGGTTCATCAATCTCCATCATTTCCTTGGTCAAGAAATCCTTCACTGCTTTTGTAGTGTCTCTTGCCAAAGACTTCTTTCCTCCTGTAGCCTCAGAACTATCATCTGGGGTCTTCTTTGTTTGATCTTCTTCTCTTCCCTTTACCTCTTCTTCTTGACTAATTTTATCTTCTTTTCTTTCTTCTCCTTTAGTTTAGGAGTCAGTAGGGGGATCCAGAAGAGAGATGTTTACTTCTACAGGAACTTCCTCTTCCAGAATAGAGGAATCCAAGTCCTTAGTTCTCTCCTCACCTATGTCCTTTAGCTCTTCTTCATTTTTCATAGTAGATTTTTCTTTAGATGTACTTAGTCCATCATCCATGGCAGAAGGTTCATCATCTATGTTCTCTATAATAGGAAGATTAAATATTTGAAATGCATTCTAGAGGATGTCCTTTGTTTCTTTGGCAACTTGATCTGTCTCTCCAAGCATAAGTTTGTTCATTCTTGCTTTTCTCCGGAACTCATCCTTGCAGTCTTTGAAGATCATGTTCATTTGTTGAGAGGTAATGGAAGGATAAAGTTGAATAGCAATCTACTTCTGGATCTCTAGGTCCTTTGCCTTAGCATTCTCCTTTCTCATCTCAAATTCCTTCTCCAGACTTTTGGGAATTAGTGAGATGATTTCAATAAATGCTTTATTAAAAATGTTCAGATACCTGACTATGGTATCTTCCAAGATTTTCTTGTCAGTATCATTATACTCATCATAAAATTCTATCATCGGTTACAGATTCCCATCCATAGTGACTACCTTGATGACATCATCAATAGAGAGAGTAGTCTTTTCAACAAATTCTTCTACCTCTTCTTCTTTGTTTGCACTAGTAGAGGATTCACTTGATGTTTTCTTCTTCTTTATTATTTTCTTAATCTCCTCATCAGTCTCTATTTCTTCATGATCCTTTTGGCTTGTGTATGACCTTGTGGTCTTTGTCTTTGTTCTCTTCTCTCCCTTTCTAGATGTCTTGGCTTCTGGTTTTGAGGCTTTTTGGCTCTTAGAGGTGGCAGGTGCAGATCTTTTGGAGGATCTAGTTCGAGAGGGGACTTGCACCGGATCACTTTCTTTTTTTGCTTCTTGTCTCTCTTTCTCTACTCTTTCTATTTTCTCTTTGTTAGCATCGACTTCCTCCTTTGATATCCCATATCTCTTGGCAACTTCTTCTACTTCCCTTCTCACCTTTGTTTTCATCTCTAGTTGTCTTTGTTCAACATGAATTTTCACACTCAATTCTTGAAAGGTTCCAAACCTTTCTACCTTAGGGTCCTTAAGCTTACTTAGTAGGTGTTGGATATGCAGTTCCAAAAATTTGTCATCCACCTCATAGCCCATTGGCATAATCCAGACTATTCTAGGCTCTACTGCCTCCATTAGGCATTGATCAATGTCCACCATAAAACACACTATATCTTTATATTTTTCAACTAATGTCTAAGGAATTCTTTCTTTGGCCTGGATCATACCTTGGAAATTCTTGAAATATCCCTAGAGAGTTGTGCTTTGAGCCTTGGCATCACCAAGCCCATACATATAATCTCTTATTTGTATGGCAACTAGTCTGTCATTTTTCCATATCCAACCACTGGATCTGCGTAGCTCATTCATATAGTAAAAGAATAGACATCATATCAAACCACCGTACTTAAAAGAATTCTTCTTATTCTTATTTATTTTCTACAAATTCTCTAACAGTTGGTTCAGTAGAAGCTCACAAAGGTCATAATCAGTATTTTCCCTTAGCATCTGATATGCAGTGTATATTATTGTTCTAGATATAGAATTCTCCCTGCTGGAGTGATATATTTTATAACTAATTATCATAGAAGCAAATTTGATATATGGATCTATTATATCCTCAATTGTCATTGCTCTTTTATCAAATTTGGATCTGATAGCCTCACTTACAGTTTGGTTTTTGACTGATTTGAGAGCAGGCAACCCACTGGATAAGTACAATCTGGTTACCGCCCTAATGTCATCTTTTGTGATCTTAAATGGCCTCATCAGCCACATGAAGTCATCATGTATTCTGTTTAGAACATATCAGACCCATTCATCCTCTGCAAAATAGGGAAAGTGGATGCACTATTCAAAATGCTTATCCTGGATGGCCTTGTATTGAGGTTTAAGTTTAAATGTTTCATCTATTAATTGTTTGTGATAGATATCCATCAGTTTGGATTCCCCAAATTCCTCAATATTGGCATGTATGTATACCTTAACATCTTCTACATGCAAAACCCCATGCAGAATGCTAGAAAATGCACCTAAGGGATCAACTTCTAGGGATTTGTAAGGATGATTCTTGAACTTAGGGCATGGCCTATCAGTGATCTTAACAACATTTGAAGTAGCCATCTTACAAAAGATTCAGACAGATATATTCAAGAACGGAAATATCTTTTTATGCTTCTAGGGTTCACGATATGAGTTGAAGAGATCGTTGGTTGAGTCAAATTCTATGATTGATCTTTGAGAGGGTTGAAGCAATCTTGTTTGCAGAGCCTTTTCTTTCTTCTTCTCGAGTGCAAATGTGTAAATGATGAATAAAAGAACCCTTATATCTCTGTGCAAACCCTAATTTCTTATTACAATAAATGCACACCTTAAGTCATTCCGGTTCCCTTATTCTGAGAGAGATCTTTTCAAATCACTGTGATGCACTTAGAATTATTCTTGGTGATAATTGACAATGTATCTCCATTTCTCCAATCATTCCATCTATCCTCATATCCAAACATTTCAATTTTAAATCATACTAGATCTAACTGTGAAAATCCTACTTTTACCGGATGACTGTCAAACTAGATTAATCTTGGATAATTAACCTTTACAAACTCCTTATGGATCTTCCATATTTTTACCAAGGGTTATTTAGATGTTTCTTTGAGAACCCTTTAATCTGTAACTTTCCATGTGCCAATTTCAAACACCAATTGACTGGCTGCGGGAATTTATTTTCTTTGAGACTCCCCCTGAGCCAGATCTCATCTATTTAGTTTCTAAAAGGAATATCAACACCAGATTCTAGTGTAGATCCATCCCCAACATTTTATGTACTTCTCTTCACCCATATCTTGTTCATCTCCCTTGGAACTTCATATGCATTTACTTTTCCTTTTCCTTTGTCTTGATTTTGATTAAGATGCACCGGACCCCTTTTATCCTAATTCTTACTTCTGTAGAATTTGGCAATATGACCAGATCTATTGTAGTTGTAGCAAATAACATTTCTTTGCATATTTGGTTGATATCCTCTTGATTTGCATTGATTAGCCATATGTCCCATTTTATTGCATACAAAGCATCTACCATTGAATGAATTATTTATTTGCCTCTTTCTGCATTCATGAGATTTGTGACCATACATTTTGTAGTTGAAACACTATCTCGAGAAGAATGAATTAGTATGATTTATTCTTCTTCTGCACTGAGTTGCTTTATGACCAAAGTTGTTGCAATTGTAGTAGTATCCATTGAAGGATGGATATATTTGAGCATTTGGTTGCCTTACTAGAGGTCTTCTAGGCCTGTTCCTTGGATTTCCTGATCCAGAGTTCTTCTGACCGGATCTAGAGCTTTCACCTTTCTCAAATCCCAAGCCATGCTTGTCATCTACCTTCTTTTGGATTTCAAGAAGAACTTCAAGTTGAGCAGAGCTTATCTTGAATTTATCTTTGTATTCATTTGCTATTTGAAGATCCCTTTTAACAGTGTCTATCTGATTCTCAAGTTGTTCTTCATTATCTCTAGCTTCTTCAAGATCAGATTCTAGATGCCTAATTATTCTATCCATTTTGTGGCAGTCTTCTAACTTCTCCTTGGGAGATTGTTTTAGATTATCTTCAATTTTTCTTTTCTCTTCAATTTCTTGGGTGAATTTCATAACCCCTAATTCCAATTCATATCTTACCATAATGACCTCTTTTGATAGCTTCTCACATAACTTTCTTTTCTCATTCAAATCTTCATTCGTATTGTTGGCTTCACTTTGACTTGCAAATTGTTGAAGCAAATCCTTTCTCTTTTTCACAGAGATACTCAGTTTTTCTTTTAGTTCATTTATGAAATCATCAGCTTGTTTGAGTCTTTCCCTTAGGTTATTGACTTTAGAGTGAGATTGCTAAAGATCATCTAGGGCAGACTCAAGTTGTTCCCTCATACCATACATATCCATTGAGATTCCTAGATCTTCCTCAAGGTGTTAAGCTCTATTTGGAGGAACATAGCTCTGATACCAATTGTTGGAAACAAGGTGGATAACTAAGAGGGGGGGTGAATCAGTTATCTTAATTATTTAACTTTCTTTTCTTCTTTAACAAATAGTGCAGTACCAAAACTTTTAAGCATAAATGAACATGAGAGTAGAAAAAAATCAACACACATAACACAAGGATTTTTACGTGGAAAACCTTGTTAAGGGAAAAACCACAGGGTAACTACCCCAAGATTGTATTCTCTGTTAAAAGAATAGAAGTACAAAATGGCACTTGCCAATCAGGGCTCACTGCCTGATCACACTGCTCACAAGAGGCTCACTACCTACAAGAGACTCACTATCTAAAAGGTACATAGAAAGTAACCAGGTGTTTGAACTGATTAGAGGCATCCACATATGCTAAGGTTTAGTTTTGGTTAGGCTCAATATACTAATCTGCTGCACTTCATTCTTCCTTTGCTTAGTGGTGTTGTTCTATCACATACAAAATCTATATAGCTGCTTCCACACTGCTCTCTTCTTTTCTTTGTACACTCTACACACACACGCATACCTTCATACTAAAATCTATCTGGTATATATATCCGCACCAAGGATTTCAACATCTTTCTAGTCGGCATCCAGAATACTCAAGATTTTCCCAAACTCTAGTCTATCAGCTAAATCCATGCTTACTAAGTGATGCGTATCAAAAAGATAGTTAGAGAAGTCATCAATCATGTCACCCTACCATGAATGATCCCTTAAGAAACTTGATCACCATCAATTTTTCATCCAGATTAAGGTCTGATGCTTTGCCTATCAGGAACCCAACACTTAGGTACTCATATCTTTTCATTATTTTATCACCAGAGGTTCAATCTATGGAATGTGGTAGTCATGGTACTTCTCTTGACTTCCCCAAGTCCATACTCTGTTGAGATACATCCTCTGAGAAATCTAGACCTGATTGTCAGACCTTGCTGCATGCTCTGCTCTTGTTCACCAAACCAAAACACTCTTCAATCTAACTTTCGATATAGACCTACTATACTCTGTGGATTTGTGGGATGGACTTTGTTTCCATCAATGACAACACTCATGAAGCCACATAGTGTCTCTTGCCAACAGTCCTGATATCAAACCTTCAAATATGAAGCATGAAACATGAAGCAACTTCATTAATGAATAATCTAACTTTCACTATGATGTATCTGTATCATCAACTCAACACCTTTTTGACATCAATGGCATTCAATCTCCATCAATATCCACCTTTGTCATTGATGGCAAAACTTCATGATACATTTTTTCTCTCTCCCTCTTTTGACATCAGATGACAAAGACAAATATCTCCCCATGACAAATAACTCCACTGAAAGATGTTAAAGCTTGATCATTACATTTACAATCACATTGCATTATGAGGACTTTGAAGACATAAACTCCTGTTATCCTGTTATCTTCATATCAACCAAAAATTGAGATACCACTAGTCTTTCAAAAGATTGAAGGCACTGAACACTTATCAATTTGTTGTTCTAAACCTATCCTGAAAGCTCTATCCTTGCACATCTACATCTTGAACAACATTTCAAACTTAAGAGCAACAAGATACCATCAACCACACATCTAAAAACTTACATCTGAAAGCATAATACCACTTCTTATTACAAAATCACTTATGAATATGAAGACTAACACACTCCTGATGACATCACATGTGATTGAAGGATAAACTTTCCAAACAAACAATCTTTTCAATCATCAACACAAATTTGAAGTATGAATATGAAGGCATAAAAATTGACTCATGTGGAATGACTCATATAAACTTGAATTCCATGTAGAGATATCATAATCAGAACAACAATGTAGGTTTAACAAGCAAAAATCTGATAACCACATGAAGACTTCTCATTACTAAATTCACAACTCATGATGACATGACAACCATTCAAGAGATGACCTTGCCAACACTTCCATGACAACAATCAATTGCAATCACATTACTCTTACACATACTTTTTGACATGATAAAGAATGACGACCATCCTGAAATGAATGATGGCTATCTTAATGAAAACATCCTCCTGTTTCTATACAAGACACTATTTACAACACCATGTCAAATATGATATAAACATAACCATGATCAATACCTTTGCAAAAATAAATGAATTGACTTATTTCTTTTACAACATCCTTAGCCCATATAAGTAAACATCTAAAGAGAACTTCTTGAATATACCCAAGATCCATTATTCAAATCAGCCCATCAATTTATGCATTAACAAGTTCTTCCTGAATCATTGTCACATACTGAATATCGACTTAGTTAGCAATACCATCATAGAATTCATCTGACAAGAATCAATATGACAAGATCATCATTCAAATGATCTCCTTCCTAAAACTTCTTAGGGATAATTGATAGATCATGAACAACTCCCCCTTACTTCATGCTATCTGTTATGCAACTGATGAAGTGACTTGTGCAAGATGCACAAGCTTAAAATTTAGCTTCTCTTGTTTTTGTTTTTGCCTCCAAACTTTCTTAGGTTCTTGCTTCTGTTTAGATTTCTTTATCCAAACCTTTTCAACCTTGTTCTTTTTCCAATCTACCAAACGAGGTAAAGCTAATCTTCTACACCTTCTGCAACTATATGCTTTGTGACTGGGAGAATTACACTTGAAACAAACAATATTAGTATTCTTGATTGAAGAAAAATGATTTCTTCTTTGATTACAAGTATAACAATATCCATTAAATGAATAATTATACCTGTACATATATGCTTGTCTTGCAGGGGCATTTCTTTTAAATTTTCTCTTTTGATTGTGCATTTTGTCTTCAAGGGTAGAGGTATGATATTTTAAATCAATCTTCCTTTTAGGAGTCTCTCTCACTTTTGAACGTTCTCCCTTTTCATAGCCAAGTCCAATAGTGTCTCCATAAAGTTTTTTTTAACCAAACATCTCATGCAACTTATTTGAACTTTCTTCAAACTTCAAATTCTTTTCCAACTACTTTCTAACATCCTCAAGATCTTTTCTTAAAGAAACTATTTCTCCTTCAAGCTTTTGACATTCAACCTTTTTAGCTTCCAAACCAAATTTTGCTTCATCAGCTATCTTCTTAGCTTTCTCAACCTCTGTCTTCAAACTGATGATTAATTTATCTAATTCTCTTGCTTTATTCCTCAAATCTATAATTAATTTATCTAATTCACTTGCTTGATTCCTCAAATCTATATTCAAGTTTCTAGCATCTTCAAGATCTACAAGAGCTTTATTTTTGAAGTCTTTTTCTTGTTGTCATTGCACCTCTAATCTATGATTCTCCTTTTTATAATTCTTGAGTTCACTCAAAGCACACATGAGCTCTCCTTCTATGTCAATTTCACATTCTTGGTCTTCATCACTTATAATCTGATTTTCTTCTTCAAAATCTGATTGAGTCTCATCTCCTTCATGTGAAAGTTTTATATCATTGTCACACTTCTCAGATAATAAGTTGTTGTCTTCTTCTTCACATGCATTACCTTGATAGATTTTTATCAAATTCTTCCACATATCTTGAACTATTTCACACTGCACAAATTTACAAGAAACATCATTAGATAAACTAGATAAAATGACCTTATTGGCTATATGATTGTATTCATGAGCCTCTTTGATATTTGTACAATTAGAATATCCATTCTCAATAGATATCCATACATCATATCCTAAAGAGGATAAATAGACTTGTATTCTCATACACCAAACTAAAAAATCTAAACCATCAAACAAAAGAACTCCAGAAAACTCTTTCACTGATTCATCTTGTGAAGCATATTTATCAACTAACTTTATTTCAACATCTAGATTTGATACTGCAGCTTTTCATCAGAATGAGACTTGACATTTCTCATGTTATTATAGCTTTTGCACTTACCCATGGTACTCCACTCACAGGACCTACCCAAGCTAATTTAGCTTCTAAAGGGAACGTGGCTCTGATACCAATTGTAAGAGTCTAGGACAACACTGAGAGGGGGGTTGAATCAGTGTTGTATAAATTTTAACTTTTTGCAAATTTTATCTTTACAAGACAAATAGAGATGAGGACATTAATAATTTGTTGATTTTATATGCACAAGACTTATAATAAATAATGTAAATAAAAACTCATGAGAAATGATTAATATGCACACACATAGAGGACATAAATGAGAAGCATGACACAAGTTTTTCATGAGTGGAAAACCCTCTTGGGGTAGAAAAACCACTCAAAATTGCCCCACTGGCTTAACTCAAAAAACATGCCTCACTGGCTACCTATAGATCTCACTAACTAGGCAAGCCTCATTGGCTACAAAGAAGCCTCACTAGCAAATATAATCACCATTAGAAAAAATATAACAAAAGCATAGGGTTACTCTATTTCTAGATAATTCATTGTTCTATCTATACATTATTATTTTTTAAAAAAACAAAGGGGTAAAAACTTTATTAGAAATTAGAAAAGAGCATTACAATAATAACCAAGGGACCCAGCCCCAGAAAACAAGGTGAAAACCCCACAGTAAAAAACAACATCAACTATCCCCATGTATCATCCTATCCTCCTCCAAGAACCGGTCTAAATCCAGATGCAGCTCAGGGTTAACCTAATCCCAATCCTCAACCTTCCAACCACTATCATGCTCAGAGGCCCATTTGGCCAAGCAGTTGGCAGCATGATTCCACTCCCTCGGGATGTGCACAACGGATGCTTCCTCCATCTGAGAACTAACCTGAAGAATCTGCTGAACCACCGAAGCCAATTGCCAATTTATATCAGATATCTTTCGCTCATTCAAGAGATTAATCAAAATCTGTGAATCAGCTTCACAAATAACCTTTCTCCATCCCAAAACAAGGGCCTTCTCTATAGCATGAAGAATTGCTAGACCCTCCATGAAGTTAATAGTCTTCACCCCCTCATGGATAGAGAACAGAAAAATCACCGACCCAGCTGAGTCCCTGCCAACCCCACCAATTCCAGCAGGCCCAGGATTTCCCCTAGAAGAACCATCAGTATTGATCTTTAAAAATCCGTTAGGAGGAGGTAACCTCCTTCCAACCCATTGAACCCTCTTTTTCTGATGCCTACAGTTCCTGGAACTGATAAAAGAAGAATGAATTTCTTGAAGACCCAATCTAGCCACCAACTCAGCATCACCTCTCTCCAAGGGGAAAACCACATCACATTTAGCTAAAACTGACTCCTGCACCATTCCTAGCATATGCATCTTGCCAACCCACCAACTTCTGATCACGAAAAATTTGACGGTTCCGCTCCAGCCAAATCTGCCAAAGTAGAAAGGTAGAGCCCACGAACCAAACTTCCTGCAAAAAGGAAGCCATAGAAGGAGGTCTTCCCATACTATCCCAGAATTCAACCAAAGAGCATGCATGAATACAAGGAAGCTTCCACACCTCCCACCACCAATGCCAAAGCTACACAACAAAGGGGCACTAGAAGAACAAATGTAAAGAATCCTCTTCCACTCCTCCACACAAAACACAAATTGAAGGTCCTTGAAATCCTCGTTTACAAATGTTATCCCAGGTCAAGCACCTATTCCAAGCCAAAGTCCAAACAAAGCAATTGCATTTAGGCCACGAGATTTTATTCCACACCCTTTTCCACCAATGAACCTCTACCCCACTTAGCTTCTGAGCCAATAACACCTGATAACCAGAAGCAACAGAGTAAACCCCCTTAGGATTATGGGTCCAAACAAGAATATCCTCTTCCAGAAGAGAACTACAACTCCTACTATGAAGAATCTTGTGAAGCTCAGCACTTTCTTCCGTAAGTCCCAAATCTGGCCACACAGTGGGATCCTTCCAATGAGCTACCTCCAACTGACCAAAAGAAGCAACAGACTTGAAGTCACTCACCTAGCCTAAACGGCCTTGAGAAATCTTTGGCACAAAGGAAGTAGGTTGGGGAACTGATAAGTAAGTGGAGGGAATCCATCCCAAGAATCTGACTAGAAGAGAGCTTCAGTTCCCCATCTACAAATCCAAAATAAACCTTCCTTGATAAGCTTTGCACCCTTCTGAAGAGTATTCCAAATCACTGAACCTTTCCCCTCAAGAGGGTAATGAGGGAGGTCCTGCCATGGAATCCCTGGGAAATACTTATGAGATAATATCCTGGCCCATGGCTGATCCTATTCCACACACCATCTCCAAAATAGCTTAGCAGCCATAGCCACTCTAGATAACGCAGACCGTCGAAGACCAAGACCACCAAATTGCTTTGGACTGCACACAACATCCCACCTGACCAAGCTCCACTTAGAGGATGACAAACTTCTCGCCCATAAGAACTACCTTTCAAGAGAATCCAACTCCCTCAGAAAACCCATCGGAGCCACTTGAAGCATACATCTATAGGTAGGAAGAGCCTGCACCACCGACTTGAGAAGCTGAACCCGCCCCGCAAAAGACAACCATCTATGGGTCCAATGATTAACTTTTGCACGGAGCTTATCAATAATATTCTAGCAAGAACCCTTGGGAAGATGGCGAACAGAAATTGGGAAACCCAGATACGTCAAAGGGAGAACCCCTATCTGAAACCTCAAGATATTAGCAATTCTTCTCTGAATGGGGGTTGGCGTATTGAAGAAGAATATGAAAGACTTCTCCTCATTAACCAATTGTCCTGAAGCAACAAGATATATGTCCAACACCTACCTCAAGTTAGTAGCTTCCCTAATAGTAGCCATCCCCATCAGGGTAGTATCATCAACAAACTGCAAATGAGATTGCGGAGGCAAGTCTCCACCCCATCACCAACCCTGAATGATGCCAAGCTCCACCCTTCTTTTCAACAAATGTCCAAGGCCTTCCATAAGAAGAAGAAAAAGATACGAAGAAAGAGGATCCCCTTGGTGCAAACCCCTTGAGGCACCAGCAAGTTCAGAATGATCACCATTAATCAAAACTGAGAAGGAAACAAACGTGACACAGCTCATGACCCATTGGATCCACTCCTTACCAAAACCAAAAGAAACAAGGATCTTCTGTAAAAAAGACCATCTAACCCTGTCATAAGCCTTAGCCATATCTAGCTTAATGAACATAGCCTTGTCGTGGGAGTTGTCCATGGAGTGGATGGTCTCTGTAGCAATGACAACCCCATCAAGATTCTGTCGACCCGCCACAAATCCACTCCGTTCCTCTAAAATCAGCACTTTAAGCCACTTCTTCAATCTCTTAGCCAATAACTTAGAAATGATTTTATAAGCCACATTGCAAGGAGAGATAGGCCAGAATTGAGATAACCTATCATCCCCTTCACACTTGGGTATGAGAGCAAGGAAGGTGGAATTCAGAGCACGAAGCATCTGTTTATTCCTCTGGGACTCAAGGACAGCTGCCAGAAGATCCAACTTTATGATATCCTAGAATTCCTAAAAAAATTCAATCGGGAAACCATTAGGATCAGGAGCTTTACCCTTCTTCATCTGAAACACAATCCCCTCCAGCTCATCAATAGAGATATCTTTCATCAGATACTCATTCGCCTCCTTGGAGACCAACTAAGGAATACAAGAAAGAACATGTGCTTCCTCAACAGAGCCCCCTCGTGAATCCTCCCTAAATAAAGTAGCAAAATACTGAGATGCCTTAGTAGAGATTTCCTAAAATGAGGCAAGACGTTCACCCCTATCATTCACCAGAATAGGAATGGAATTACCATGCCTCATGTCCTTCACAGAATTGAAGAAGAAAGTAGTGTTTTTATCACCTTCCTGTAACCATTCAACCCAGGCCTTTTGCTTCCAATAGATTTCTTCCCTCAATTCAAATTCCTCAACCACTTTCAAAGTCTTAGCCTCCTCCCTTAGAAGATCCTCAGAGGCCCCATTCTCACAAATCAACAGCGTAATATTATTCAACTCCTCCTAGGCAGCAACCTTAGCATGAAAGATATTACCAAAACATCGCCGATTCCACCTTTTAAGCTGATATTTGACAAACTGAAGGAGATTGGAGAATGTGTACATTGCCATACCAAAAGTTGGTCTACCAATCCGCCACCACTCAGCCACATGTTCATGAAGAGTAGGATCCCATAACCACATAAGCTAGAACTTGAATGAGGGAGAACGAGGCCCCCGAGCAGAGATAATACGAAGCTTAATAGGCTAATGATCAGAACCTCTCCAATCAAGAATTTTAGATCGAGTGGACCATAAGTCTCCAACCCAATAACAGGAAACCAAGAATTGATCTAGCCTCTCAGCAACACAACTCTCACCAATTCTCCTATTATTCCAAGTGAAGTGACCATTACTTGGCAGAACATCAATAAGATTTAATTCAAAAATGCTATCTCTGAATAACAGAGCAGAAGGCTCCAACCTAGGAATACTATCTCTTTTCTCAGACAACTCCACAATCGCATTAAAATAGCTAGCCATAACCCATAGATGGTAAGGAGCTAAGCTACGAACAAAACGAAGATGGGACCAGAGAAGTTGTTTACCCAGAAACTCAACAAGAGAATACACATTAGAGAGGAGAATACACTCACCAGTCTCATACTAAGAGGCGACTAGGGATATAGAGGATCTAGAGGACATCCACCAGAGAGGGAAAATCTTCTGAGGGTTCCAAAAGCAGGCCACCCCTCCGGAAGCACCAAGAGCCTCCATACACTAGCATTCACCATATTTCCACAACTTAGGAGCCATGGCCAACATATTATCTATAGATAATTTAGTCTCCTAAAGAAAAAGAACATCTGGAGAATGATTCCTAACCAAATCATGAACAACTTTTTGTCGAGGGCCACTATTCAAGCCCCTTACATTCCATGAGAGAACAATCATTTCTGGGGGTATGAAAAATGTGAATCCAGAGTCTTGACTGACCCTGACTCCACCAATGTTTCCCCAGTTAATTTAATCTTTTCCGGATCCTTTTTCCTTCCCAGCTTGGAAGTCCTGTCACCAACCCCTTTCTTCAGTTCATTTTGCTAAATACCCAAACGAGAGGAGGCCAAAGAGCTCTTCCCCACATCCTTGCCTCCTTTCAGGGGCAATGGGGAACCACCTCCACCACTCTTCAAAGCTCCAATAGAAGATTCTTGTTCAGTCTAGATAATCAATTGTTGATCCGTATCCATCTGCCCAACCCCAATCTCTTGCACAACCTACATGGCCTCCAATGGTGGCACATCCTGTCCTATACCCAAAGTTCCCTGATCCAAGTTCAGCAACCCCGGATTCACTTCCTCCTGGCTGAGATCATCCAACACCTCAAACCTATTAAAAGTTTCATCATCCTGCCTCTCCCTCAAGGTCTATTTTTGGCCCCGATTCCTATTGCGAGCCTTGACAGGGACATAACCATCATCTCCATTACCATTACCCAGAATAGGCTCCTTACCCTTATTAGCCCTAGGTGGATTATGAGAGGGCTGAGAAGGTTGGGGCACCACAAGCTTAGCCCTAGGGCACCTACGCTGCAAGTGACCATATTCATGACAAAGATGACACCGAAAAGGTAGGGTTTCATAATCTAGCTATTGCACCCAAGTATATGATCCAGCACTCACTTCAAGAGAATCTGGCAGTGGCTTGCTTAAATCAATTTCTACACAGATACGAGCAAAAGTCATTACCTTTTTATACTGCGTATGTTGTGAAGACCCAACAGGTTTACCGAGCATTGAAGCCACCAAATGCAACACGTCATCCCACCAACACTCAACTGGAAACCATGGCAACTGAAACCAAACTGGGATCTGACTCGATATAGCCTCAGTTGGGTTGAAGGCAGCATGCCATGGCTTGATAAACAAACCCACCTGGTTATAAAAATAGGGGCCACCCTCGAAGACCTTATTCCGATCTGCCATGCAATCAAAACAGACCATAAAAAAGTTGTTCGCAAGGAGCCTAATCTCCATCTCTCCCTCTGGCATCCAACTTCATTGAGCCTAGGATTCCAAAAATTGTAGCGAGACTCTCAAACCCATGAACTTGCAATAAAAAGAGTGCCTTGAATAGTATTCAATATCATCAGCAAGCATTTCCATCAGGATAATCAACTTCGGTCGTTCTTTGCATCTTTCCAAACACCCATTAATCTTCATTATTCAGGAACCACTAACTGATCCTAGATCATTCATCTCCATCTTTGAAGAAAATAGCATATTATCAAAAACATTCACTCCATGTGCCAAAGGCTTCAAACCAAATGCTGATTGGAAATCTAATTTGGGGCTAGCCCCAGATGTTTCCCCACCCTGCATAGCAAAAAACAAGATCCCCAGCAGGCATGCAAACCCCTAGGATGCTTTTGCAAGAAATGGAAAAAAGAAAAGACCCCAAGGGAAGGATCAAAACCCTTCCACTAACAAGCCACCCAAACGGCAGCAAGAATTCCTCCAGAAAAGAAAAAATCCCACCACCACAACCCTGATAGCTTCAAAAAAACCCCCCCCACAACGTAGAAGCGAGCAACACAAAAAGAACGAGCTAGGGTATGGTCACCCTAGCTCAGCTTGTAGAGCACGTGAACGCCATCTTCCTATCTATACATTATTCAACACAAACTTCTTCATCTATAATTTCATCTTTTATTTTTTCCTTCAAAAATTAAAATAGATATCTCTTTGTGTATGTCTTCAAACTACATCTGCATACATGCTCTCTCATCAATTAGTTTTCAAAATATCTCCTATATTGAATTCATCTCAACTCAAATCTTGCACACTTGAACAAATTCCTTTTTGGATGCATATATGTATCAATCCACATTCAATTTTAAAAAACCCCTACACTATCAAAAAATGAAAACAACTTTTCATTTCTTCTTCTTTCATATTCCTCTTTTTTTCTTCACCTTCTTTGTTTCATTTTTTTTCTGCAAAAATGATAAACTTGACCTTTAATTTTCTCTGACATTTCAATCTAAACAAAATTTTTTGTCTTCAATATTATCCTTCAATTAATTCCAATCTTCAATCAATTGCAATCATTTTGCCCCTGTCAAAAATAAAACAATAACTCTTCATATTCCTATGCGCACTTCAATAACCCCTTCAATTTCTTCTCTTCAAATATGATCTTCATAAAATAAAAAATCTTCAATGAAATAACTCTTCAATGTTTTCATCTTCTCCAATCTGCAAAAATATTTTCATTTGCAAGAATATCATCTACAAAAACAATTAAACTTTTTCCTCTCTCTACAAACAAAAAAACATAAGATTATATTCTTCTTTGCAAAAATATTTGATGCCTTAAAAAAATATTTTCACAACCATTCAAATCCATTCCTCTTCACAAAAAAAATTTCATCTCCTTTTCATTTTTCTATCTTCACCATTTTATTTAACAACTCCATAATTTCACCTGCAAATAACAAAACATTCTTCAATCTACAAAATAAAATCTTCAAAAATTGTCCAACTTCCAAAAAATAAGACCCTTTTATCCTTCCAATAGAAGACCCTACATCTTCTCCACATAACACGGCCTTTTTTAAAAAATTCTTAATTTTCTCCACAAAAGGTTTCTAAAAAAAAACTCCTTAATATTCTCGCCCACTAGTTAGGAGAATAAAAAAATCTTCCAAAAATATCTCACAAAAAATCTACCTTATATCTTTTTTAAAAAACCAAAAAAAATCCCCTTTAATAATCTCCTTAAAAGTAGACTTTCATAAAAAAATTCCTCAAATGGTTCTTTTTCAAAAGACTAAAATAGTCTTATAAAAGCTTATTTTTGAAAATGACATTGAAATGCTTTTCCAAAAGCATTCATAATAGAGGAGACCTTAATTTATAAATATATTTGATTTAAAAGAAACAACACCTAAACTCATGGTAAAGCAAGGGAAGGGGTGGGTCATTCTTATGACTAAGAACCCTTGAGTAGGTAATTTTTAAGTGAGATGACCTAATATTGCAGGTCAATAGAAAAATAAGTCATAAAGTGTATTTCAAAGGTGATGGGCAATTCTTAATTAAGAACTCTAAACAATATGATCCCTCTAAAATCATAGAACACCTTGAGCTTGTATCTGCCAACAACCCCTTTGATGATCCCTCTACACATGAGCATGTATCATGTATTATGAACACATCAAAGCACATCCTTTAATGAAACCAAACAATAAGATAGGATAACAACTGATCAACTTAACCCTGTCAAGAAGTCCTAATATCAAACCTTCACATATGAAGCATGAAACATGAAGCAACTTCATTAATGAATGATCTAACTTTCACTATGATGTATCTGTATCATCAACTCAACAACTTTTTGACATCAATGACAATCAATCTCCATCAATCTCCCCCTTTGTCATTGATGGCATCTAATGACAAAGACAGATATCTCCCCATGACAAATAACTTCGTTGAAAGATGTTAAAGGTTGATCATTACATTTACAATCACATTGCATTATGAGGACTTTGAAGACATAAACTCCTATTATCCTGTTATCTTCATATCAAGCAAAAATTGAGATACCACTAGTCTTTCAAAAGATTGAAGGCACTGAACACTTATCAATTTGTTGTTCTAAACCTATCCTGAAAGCTCCATCCTTACACATCTACATATTGAACAACATTTTAAACTTGAGAGCAACAATATACCATGAACCACACATCTGAACACTTACATCCTAAAGCATAATACCACTTCTTGTTACAAAATCACTTATGAATATGAAGACTGACACACTCCTGATGACATCACATGTGATTGAAGGACAAACTTTCCAAACAAACAATCTTTTCAATCATCAACACAAATTTGAAGTATGATTATGAAGGCATAAAAATTGATTCCTATGGCATGACTCATATAAACTTGAATTCCATGCAAAGATATCATAATCAGAACAACAATGCAAGTTTAACAAGCAAAAAATTGATAACCACATGAAGACTTCTCATTACTAAATTCACAACTCATGATGAGATGACAACCATTTGAGAGATGACCTTTCCAACACTTCCATGACAACAATCAATCTGCAATTACTTTACTCTTGCACATACCTTTTGACATGATAAAGAATGAAGACCATCCTGAAATGAATGAAGGCTATCTTAATGAAAATCATCCTCTTGTTTTTGCACAAGACACTATTTACAACACCATGTCAAATCTGATATAAACATAACCACTATCAATACCTTTACAAAAATAAATGAATTGACTTCTTTCATTTATAACTTCCTTAGCCCACATAAGAAAACATCTGAAGAGAACTTCTTGAATATACCCAAGATCCATTATTCAAATCAGCCCATCAATTTATGTATTAACAAGTTCTTCCTGAATCACTATCACATACTAAATATCAGCTTAGTTAGCAATACCATAATAGAATTCATTTGACAAGAATCAATATGACAAGATCATCATTCAAATGATCTCCTTCCTAAAACTTTTTGGGGATAATTTATAGATCATGAACAACTCCCCCCTACTTCATGCTATCTGTTATGCAACTGATGAAGTGACTTGTGCAAGATGCACAAGTTTAGAATTTATCTTCTCTTGTTTTTGTTTTTGCCTCCAAACTTTCACAGGTTCTTGCTTCTATTTGGATTTTTTTTATCCAAACCTTTTCAACCTTTTCTTTTTCCAATCTATCAAACTAGGTAAAGCTAATCTTCCAAACCTTCTGCAACTATATGCTTTGTGATTAGGAGAATTACACTTGAAACAAACAATATTAGGATTCCTAATTGAAGCAAAATGATTTCTTCTTTGATTACAAGTATAACAATATCCATTAAATGAATAATTATACATGTACATATATGCTTGTCTTACATTTTGTCCTTTGATTGTGCATTTTGTCTTCAGGGGTAGAAGTATAATATTTTAAATCAATCTTCCTTTTAGGAGTCTCTCTCACTTTTGAAAATTCTCCCTTTTCATAGCCAAGTCCAATAGTGTCTCCATAAAGTTTTTTTTTACCAAACATCTCATGCAACTTATTTGAACTTTCTTTAAACTTCAAATTCTTTTCCAACTACTTTCTAACATCCTCAAGATCTTTTCTTAAAGAAACTATTTCTCCTTCAAGCTTTTGACATTCAACCTTTTTAGCTTCCAAATCAAATTTTGCTTCATTAGCTATCTTCTTAGCTTTCTCAACCTCTATCTTCAAACTGATGATTAATTTATCTAATTCACTTGCTTGATTCCTCAAATCTATAATCAGGTTTCTAGCATCTTCAAGATCTACAAGAGCTTTGGTTTTGAAGTCTTTTTCTCATTGTAGCTGCACCTCTAATCTGTCATTCTCCTTTTTATATTTCTTGAGTTCACTAAAAGCACACATGAGCTCTCCTTCTATGTCAATTTCACATTCTTGTTCTTGATCACTTAGAATCTCATTTTCTTCCTCAAAATATGATTGAGTCTCATCTCCTTCATGTGAAAGTTTTCTATCATTGTCACTCTTCTCAGATAATAAGTTGTTGTCTTCTTCTTCAGATGCATTACCTTGATAAATTTTTATCAACTTCTTCCACATATCATGAGCTATTTCACACTACACAAATTTATAAGAAACATCATTAGATAAACCAGACAAAATGACCTTCTTGGCTATATGATTGCATTCAAGAGCCTCTTTGATATTTGCAAAATTAGAATATCGATTCTCAACAGACATCCATACATCATATCCTAAAGAGGATAAATAGACTTGCATTCTCATACACCAAACTAAAAAATCTAAACCATCAAACAGAGGAACTCTAGAAAACTCTTTCACTATTCAACTTGTGAAGCATATTTATCAACTAAATTTATTTCAACATCTGGATTTGATACAGACTGCACCTTTTTTTATCAGAATGAGACTTGACATTTCTCATGTTCTTATTTCTTTTGCACTTACCCATGGTACTCCACTCACAGGACCTACCCAAGCTGATTAACCTTCTAAAGGGAATGTGGCTCTGATACCAATTGTAGGAGTCCAGGATAACACTAAGAGGGGGGGTGAATCAGTGTTGTATAAATTTTAAATTTTTACAAAATTTATCTTTACAAGACAAATAGAGATGAGGACACTAATAATTTGTTGAGTTTATCTGCACAAGACTTATAATAAAGAATGTAAACAAAAACTCATGATAAATGATTAATATGCATACACATAGAGGAAATCAATGAGAAGCATGACTCAAGCTTTTCATGAGTGGAAAACCCTATTGGGGTGGAAAAACCACTCAAATTGCCTCACTAGCTTAACTCAAAAAACATGCCTCACTGGCTACATATAGATCTCACTAACCAGGCAAGCCTCACTAGCTACAAAGAAGCCTCACTAGATACAATATGCCTCACTGGCAAATACAATCACCATTAGAAAAAACATAACAAAATCAGAGGGTTACTCTATTTCCAGATAATTCATTGTTCTATCTCTACATTATTCAACACAAACTTCTTCATCTGTGATTTCATCTTTTATTTTTGCCTTCAACAATCAAAATAGATATCTTTGTGTGTATGTCTTCAAACTACATTTGTATACATGCTCTCCCCTCAATTAGTTTTCAAAATATCTCCTGTATTGAATTCATCTCAACTCAAATCTTACACACCTCAACAAATTCCTGTTTGGATGCATATATGTATCAATCCACATATTCAATTTTCAAAAACCCTTGCAATATCAAAAAATGAAAATAACTTTTCATTTCTTCTTCTTTCATATTCCTCTTTTTTTCTTCACCTTCTCTATTTAATTTTTCTTTTGCCAAAATGATAAACTTGACCTTTCATTTCCTCTGGCATTTCAATCTAAACAACAATTTTCATCTTCAATATTATCCCTGCATAAAACATTCAACTAAATATATCTCTAAAAAATAATCTTCAATTAATTCCAATCATTTTGCCTCTGTCAAAAATAAAATAGTAACTCCTCATATTCCTCTGTGCACTTCAATAACTCCTTCAATTTCTTCTCTCTAAATATGATCTTCATAAAATAAAAAATCTTCAATGAAATAACTCTGCAATGTTTTCATCTTCTCCAATCTACAAAAATATTTTCATTTGCAAGAATATCATCTACAAAAACAATTAATCTTTTTTCTCTCTCTATAAACAAAAAAAAAAAGATTATAGTCTTCTTTGCAAAAATATTTGATGCCTTAAAAAAATATTTTCACAACCATTTGAATCCATTCTTCTTCACAAAAAAATCCATCTCCTTTTCATTTTTCTATCTTCACCATTTTATTCAACAACTCCATAATTTCACCTACAAATAACAAAATATTCTTCAATCTTCAAATATTGTCCAACTTCCAAAAAATAAGACCCTTTTATCCTTCCAATAGAAGACCCTACATCTTCTCCACATAACATGGTCTTTTTTTAAAAAATCTTAATTTTCTCCACAAAAGGTTTCTAAAAAAAAACTCCTTAATATTCTCCCCCACTAGTTAGGAGAATCAAAAAATCTTCCAAAAATATCTCACAAAAAATCTACATTATATCTTTTTTTAAAAACCAAAAAAAATCTCCTTAAAAAACTCACCATAAGAATCTCCTTAAAAGTAGGCTTTCATAAAAAATTCCTAAAAAGGCTCAAACAAATGCTCTTTTTCAAAAGACTAAAATTAGTCTTATAAAAGATTTTTTTTGAAAATGATGTTGAAATGCTTTTCAAAAAGCATTCATAATAGAGGAGACCTTAATTTATAAATATATTTGATTTGAAAAAAACAACACCTAAAGTCATGGTAAAGCAAGGGAAGGGGTGGGTCATTTTTATGACTAAGGACTCTTGAGTAGATAATTTTTAAGTGAGATGACCTAATATTGCAAGTCAAAAGAAAACTAAGTCATAAAGTGCATTTCAAAGGTGATGGGAAATTCTTAATTAAGAACTCTAAACAATATTATCCCTCTAAAAACATAGAACACATTGAGCTTGTATCTTCCAAGAACCCCTTTGATGATCCCTCTACACATGAGCATGTATCATGTATGATGAACACATCAGAGCACATCCTTTAATGAAACCAAACTCTATAACAAGATAACAACTAATCAACTTAACTCTGTCAAGAAGTCCTGATACCAAAACTTCACATATGAAGCATGAAACATGAAGAAACTTCATTAATGAATGATCAAACTTTCACTATAATGTATCTGCATCATCAACTCAACACACATCAATGACAATCAATCTCCATCAATCTCCTACTTTGTCATTGATGGCAAAACTTCATGATACATTTTTTCTCTCCCCCTTTTTGACATCTGATGACAAAGACAAATATCTCCCCATGACAAATAACTCCGTTGAAAGATGTTAAAGCTTGATCATTACATTTACAATCACATTACATTATGAGGACTTTGAAGACATAAATTCCTGTTAGCCTATTATCTTCATATCAACAAAAAAATTGAGATACCACTAGTCTTTCAAAAAGATTGAAGGCACTAAACACTTATCGATTTGTTGTTCTAAACCTATCCTGAAAGCTCAGTCTTTGCATATCTACATCTTGAACAACATTTCAAACTTGAGAGCAACAAGATACCATGAACCACACATCTAAAAACTTACATCCTGAAGCTTAATTCCACTTCTTATTACAAAATCACTTATGAATATGAAGACTGACACACTCCTAATGACATCACATGTGATTAAAGGACAAACTTTCCAAACAAACAATCTTTTCAATCATCAACACAAATTTGAATTATGATTATGAAGGCATAAAAATTGACTCATGTGGCATGACTCATATAAACTTGAATTCCATGCAGAGATGTCATAATTAGAACAACAATGTAGGTTTAACAAGAAAAAATCTGATAACCACATGAAGACTTCTCATTACTAAATTCACAACTCATGATGACATGACAACCATTCAAGAGATGACCTTGACAACACTTCCATGAAAATAATCAATCTGCAATCACTTTACTCTTGCACACACTTTTTGACATTATAAAGAATGAAGACCATCCTGAAATGAATGAAGGCTATCTTAATGAAAACCATCCTCTTGTTTCTACACAAGACACTATTTACAACACCATGTCAAATCTGATATAAACATAACCACTATCAATACCTTTACAAAAATAAATGAATTGACTTGTTTCATTTACAACTTCCTTAGCCCACATAAGCAAACATCTAAAGAGAACTTCTTGAATGTACCCAAGACACATTATTCAAATCAGCCCATCAATTTATGCATTAACAAGTTCTTCTTGAATCACTGTCACATATTGAATATCAAATTAGTTAGCAATGCCATCATAGAATTCATTTGACAAGAATCAATATGACACGATCATCATTCAAATGATCTCCTTCCTAAAACTTCTTGGGGATAATTGATAGATCATGAACAACTCCCCCTTGCTTCATGCTATCTGTTATGCAACTGATGAAGTGACTTGTGCAAGATGCACAAGTTTAGGATTTATCTTCTTTTGTTTTTGTTTTTGCCTCCAAACTTTCACAGGCTCTTGCTTCTATTTAGGTTTTTTAATCCAAACCTTTTCAACCTTGTTGTTTTTCCAATCTGTCAAACTAGGTAAAGTTAATCTTCCAAACGTTCTGCAACTATATGCTTTGTGACCGGGAGAATTACACTCGAAACAAACAATATTAGTATTCCTGATTGAAGCAAAATGACTTCTTCTTTGATTACAAGTACAATAATATCCATTAAATGAATAATTATACCTGTACATATATGCTTGTCTTGTAGGGGCATTTCTTCTAAATTTTCTCCTTTGATTGTGCATTTTGTCTTTAGGGGTAGAAGCATGATATTTTAAATCAATCTTCCTTTTAGGAGTCTCTCTCATTTTCGAACATTCTCCAAGTCTAGTAGTGTCTCCATAATTTTTTTTTTACCAAACATCTCATGCAACTTATTTGAACTTTCTTCAAACTTCAAGTTCTTTTCCAACTACTTTCTAACATCATCAACATCTTTTCTTAAAGAAACTATTTCTCCTTCAAGCTTTTGACATTCAACCTTTTTAGCTTCCAAATCAAATTTTGCTTCATCAACTATCTTCTGAGCTTTCTCAACCTCTATCTTCAAACTGATGATTAATTTATCTAATTCACTTGCTTGATTCATCAAATCTATAATCAGGTTTCTAGCATCTTCAAGATTTGCAAGAGCTTTGTTTTTTAAGTCTTTTTATTGTTGTAGTTGCACCTCTAATTTGTGATTCCCCTTTTATATTTCTTGAGTTCACTCAAAGCACACATGAGCTCTCCTTCTATGCTAATTTCACATTCTTGTTCTTCATCACTTATAATTTGATTTTCTTCTTCAAAATCTAATTAAGTCTCATCTCCTTCATGTGAAAGTTTTCAATCATTGTCACTCTTCTCAGATAATAAGTTGTTGTCTTCTTCTTCAGATGTATTACCTTGATAAATTTTTATCAACTTCTTCCACATATCCTGAGTTGTTTCACATTGCACAAATTTACAAGAAACATCATTAGATAAAGCAGATAAAATGACCTTCTTGGCTATATGATTGTATTCGAGAGCCTCTTTTATATTTGTAGAATTAGAATATCCATTCTCAATAGATATCCATACATCATATCCTAAAGAGGATAAATAGACATGCATTCTCATACACCAAACTAAAAAATCTTGACCATCAAATAGAGGAACTCTAGAAAATTCTTTCACTGATTCAACTTGTGAAGAGTATTTATCAACTAACTTTATTTCAACATCTGGATTTGATACAAATGGCACCTTTTGATCAGAATGAGACTTCACATTTCTCATGTTCTCTTTTCTTTTGCGCTTACCCATGGTACTCCACTCACAAGAGCTACCCAAGCTGATTAATTTTCTAAAGGGAATGTGGCTCTGATACTAATTGAAGGAGTCCAAGACAACACTGAGAGGGGGGGTGAATCAGTGTTGTATAAATTTTAACTTTTTGCAAACATTATCTTTACAAGACAAATAGAGATGAGGACATTAATAATTTGTTGAGTTTATATACACAAGACGTATAATAAAGAATGTAAATAAAAACTCATGATAAATGATTAATATGCACACACAGAGAGGAAATCAATGGGAATCATGACACAATCTTTTCACGAGTGGAAAGCCCTCTTGGGGTAGAAAAACCACTCAAAATTGCCTCACTGGCTTAACTCAAAAAACATGCCTCATTAGCTACATATAGATCTCACTAACTAGGCAAGCCTCACTGGCTACAAAGAAGCCTCACTGGCTGCAATATGCCTCACTAGAAAATACAATCACCATTAGAAAAAATATAATGAAATCATAGGGTTACTCTATTTCCAGATAATTCATTGTTCTATCTCTACATTATTCAACACAGACTTCTTCATCTATAATTTCATCTTTTATTTTTGCCTTCAAAAATCAAAATAGATATCTCTGTGTGTATGTCTTCAAACTACATTTGCATACATGCTCTCCCCTGAATTAGTTTTAAAAATATCTCCTATATTGAATTCATCTCAACTCAAATCTTACACACCTCAACAAATTCCTTTTTGGATGCATATATGTATCAATCCACATATTCAATTTTCAAAAACCCCTGCAATATCAAAAAATGAAAACAACTTTTCATTTCTTCTTCTTTCATATTCCTCTTTTTTTCTTCACCTTCTCTATTTCATTTTTCTTCTACAAAAATGATAAACTTGACCTTTCATTTTCTCTCAAATTTCAATCTAAACAACAATTTTTGTCTTCAATATTATCCCTACATAAAACATTCAACAAAATATATCTCTGAAAAATAATCTTAAATTAATTCCAATCATTTTGCCCCTATCAAAACTAAAATAATAACTCTTCATATTCCTCTATGCACTTCAATAACCCCTTCAATTTCTTCTCTGCAAATATGATTTTCATAAAATAAAAAATCTACAATGAAATAACTCTTCAATGTTTTCATCTTCTCCAATCTGTAAAAATATTTTCATTTACAAGAATATCATCTACAAAAACAATTAATCTTTTTCCTCTCTCTACAAACAAAAGAAATAAGATTATATTTTTCTTTGCAAAAATATTTGATGCCTTAAAAAAATATTTTCACAACCTTTTGAATCCATTCCTCTTCACAAAAAAATTCCATCTCATTTTCATTTTTCTATCTTCACCATTTTATTCAACAACTCCATAATTTCACCTACAAATAATAAAACATTCTTCAATCTTCAAAAATTGTCCAACTTCCAAAAAATAAGACCCTTTTATTCTTCCAATAGAAGACCCTACATCTTCTCCACATAACATCATCTTTTTAAAAAACTTCTTAATTTTCTCCACAAAAGGTTTCTAAAAAAAAACTCCTTAATATTCTCCCCCACTAGTTAGGAGAATCAAAAAATCTTCCAAAAATATCTAACAAAAAATCTGCCTTATATCTTTTTTTAAAAACCAAAAAAAATCTCCTTAAAAAAATCACCATAAGAATCTCCTTAAAAGTAGGCTTTCATAAAAAATTCCTTAAAAGGCTCAAACAAATGTTCTTTTTGAAAAGACTAAAATTAGTGTTATAAAAGCTTATTTTTGAAAATGACGTTGAAATGCTTTTCAAAAAGCATTCATAATAGAGGAGACCTTAATTTATAAATATATTTGATTTGAAAATAAACAACACGTAAACTCGTGGTAAAGCAAGGGAAGGGGTGGGTCATTTTTATGACTAAGGACCCTTGAGTAGGTAATTTTTAAGTGAGATGACTTGATATTGTAGGTCAATAGAAAATTAAGTCATAAAGTGCATTTCAAAGGTGATGGGCAATTCTTAATTAAGAACTCTAAACAATATGATCCCTCTAAAAACTTAGAACACCTTGAGCTTTTATTTGCCAAGAACCCCTTTGATGATCCCTCTACACATGAGCATGTATCATGTATGATGAGCACATCAGAGCACATCCTTTAATGAAACCAAACTCTATGACAAGATAACAATTGATCAACTTAACTTTGTCAAGAAGTCCGGATATCAAACCTTCACATATGAAGCATGAAACATGAAGCAACTTCATTAATGAATGATCTATCTTTCACTATGATGTATCTGCATCATCAACTCAACACCTTTTTGACATCAATGACAATCAATCTCCATCATAAGGCCTATTGATGCTACAAAAAAAGGATGAAAATGATTGTTGAGAGTGAAAATGTGAAAGTGGATGAAGACAATGGAAGAACATTAGATTAGTGTGGATATGAATCAAATGAAGCCTCTTTCTATAACATATAAAGAAAAAGTTGAACAAGAAGATAGTCAAGATGAAGAAGAAAAGACTCTAGAAGATGCTGCTAAGACCCCCAGATATGTAAGAATCCGTCACTCTGAAGATCAAATTATTGGAGACAAAAACAAAGGAGTACTGACAAGGAAAAGTGTTGCAGAAGAACAAGTGAATTACTATTTGCTCTCTAAAGTTGAACAAAAAACTATGAATGAAGCTTGCTATGATGAAAGTTTGGTAAAGGTAATGAAGGAAGAACTAATATAGATAGAGAAGAATGAAACTTGGGAAATTGTTCCTAGACTTGCTGACAAAAATGTCGTTGGGACCAAATGGGTTTTCAAGAATAAGCTGAATGAGAATGGAGAAGTTGTAAGGAATAAAGAAAGGCTTGTGTACAAAGGATATTATCAAATTGAAGGAATGGATTTTGAAGATACTTTTGCTCTAGTAGCTTGAATTGAAGCAATCAGAATGTTTTTGGCATTTGCAGCTCACAAAGATTTCAAAGTGTATTAGATGGATGTGAAGTTTGCATTTTTGAATGGTGAGTTGGAAGAGGAAGTTTACATTGAGCAACCGGAAGGATTCCAACTATCAGATGAAGGTGATATGGTATGTAGGTTGAAGAAAGCATTATATGGACTCAAGCAAGCTCCTAGAGCCTAGTATTGAAGGTTGGATAAGTACTTACTGATGTTAGGGTTCAACAAAGGTATTGTTGATAGTAATCTCTATTTCAAGATTAATGGTGATCAAATTTTGATTATTGAAGTCTTTGTTGATGATATCATCATTGGAGGGAATGAAGGTATGTGTATGAAATTTGTTGGTGAAATGTAGAAGGAGTTTGAGATGTCTATGTTTGGTGAGATGAATTTCTTTCTAGGTTTGTAAATCAATCAACCAAATAAAGGAATCTTCATATCTCAGTCTAAGTATGTGAAAGAGTTGTTGGAGAAGTTTGGGATGGAAGACTCTAAACTGGTATGTACTCCCATGGTGACTAGCTGCAAGTTGAGAAAAACTAATGAATCACCCAAGACTGATCAAAGAAAGTATAGATCCATGATTGGAGGATTGCTTTATCTAACTCAAATCAGACCTAATATTATGCATGCAGTTTGTCTTGTTGCATGATTTCAAGTAGATCTAAGAGAATCACATGTGATGGTAGTAAAAAGAATCTTGAGGTATTTAAAAGGCACACCAAATCATGGCTTATGGTATCCAAATAATAATAATGATTTCACTCTTAGTGCTTATACAAATGCTGATAGGGCTGGAGATGTTGATGACAAAAAAAGTACAAGTGAAGGTGCATTGTTTTTGGGTAACATATTGGTTTCATGGCTAAGCAAGAAACAAGACTCAATCTCTTTGTTAGCTATAGAAATAGAATATATTGTGGCAACATGTTGTACTCAAGTATTATGGATGAAGCAGAATTTGAGGGACATAGGAGTTGTGTATAAAGATCAAGTTGCAATCTTCTGTGACAATACAAGTGCTATGAATATTTCAAAAAATCTAGTGATGCACTCAAGAAAAAAAGCATATATCTATAAGGTATTACTTTCTAAGAGAAAAGGTGATAGAAAATGAAGTAAAGTTGGAATATGTGACCATAAAGGATGAGCTTGCAGATATCTTCACCAAGCCTCTACCTAAAGATACTTTTGAGTATCTACCCCTCCTACCCTAAACTAAGATGCATAGAATTGCATCAGTCTAGTGGTGCCCAAAGTCTCATTTTTTGATTTGAATTTATGTTCTAAGAGCTATCTCATAGGGGGAGTAATTAAATTTTACTGGTATAAGTTCCTGAAAAAGAAAGTATTGATATCAGAGAAAGTTTAGTTGAAGCAGAACGACAGGATGCAAGTATGTGCCCTTTTCCATTGATGTCAAAGGGGAGAAAAATCATGTGAAAAATATTAGAAAAGAAAGGGGGAGAATCTTGTCTTGATGGTCTTTACATTTTTGCAGATCATATGTTTCCATCAATGATAAAGGGGGAGATTGTTGCAAGTAATGTGCCTAATCGGTGTTGTCATTGATGTCAACATATCTGTGTTGTCAATGGTGTCAATAGTGCTCTTATTTTGTTGCTTGCTTTTAATGAGTGAGATGCATTGTATTTACTTATGTAAGTGATCTTGATGTTGAGGATATTGAGAAAATTAGCTCCTCCAATGGAAACAGTGTGTTGCGGTGTAAATAGTGTATTGTATTCATAAGAATAGTCCAGAAGTTTGCTCCACATTTCTTGAAGATTGAATATCTTTGCTTCCAGTTTGGAAGTTATTTAGAGTCATGTTTGAAGATGTTATGTTTCAAGTTTGAGCTCTCTGCATGAAGATTTGAGTGAATTGTGTTTACTAGAGTGAAATCTACATTTTCTGTGTATTCAGTTGTGACAAAAGGAAGGTATTCTGCTCCACATTTCTCTGTGTTGATGTTTCACAATCTGTGGTTCTGGAATTAAGTTTGTAATGATGATAAGTGCCTTCAACTCTAATGGTTCATGGTTTGGTGGTCTACAATTGATTTTTTCCTTTATGAGAGTTGATGATAGTTAAGCTTATGTGCTCCAGATTGAAGAATCTTATAGATAAAGTGGTTAGAGGTTGTGTGGATGTTCCTAGTGATTAAAATATGCTTGTGGATGTCTCCTAATCATGTTCATACCTTCAGATTGGTCTACAGAGAGAAATCTAGATCATGGTTAAAGATTGTTCCTAAAAGACTTAGTGTGAACACCAGTCTTGCCCGACTTGGTTATTTTCACTAATTTCAGAGATGCATTGAAGATTGTAGAAGCATGTCATGGCATGAAGGATTGTATTTGAGTCCCAGCTAAGGTGCGACATGATCCATAAACATGCTTACATCTTTTCCTTAGCAAATTTTTGTATTAGGTCCAGACCTATTTTATGTATGTTTGTAATATCAACCTTGGAGATTGTTCCAATGGTTGATGAATGTAATGCCAACCTTGATGTACATTCCAAGGTTGATGAATTGTATAAATACATGTAATGAAATTGTGAAAATAATATCCTTGGGAAAAATGTGAAAAAAAGTGTGAAGTGTAAAGGTAGAGCAGAGCAGAGCAAATGTATTGCGCTTAAATGGAACTGAACCCTGGCATGCAGTAGATGCTATTATCTCAGTTCAAAAATCCTTGGCAGTGAGCCACCCCTTGGCAGTGAGCTAGCCCTTAGTAGTGAGCTGATCTTTGTAGTGAGCATTTTAGGCAATGAGCCTTTGTTTTCCAATATTGATATAACATATATATTTCTGTGGGCTAACACCCATTGTGGTTTTTCCCTTTTAGGGTTTTCCATGTAAAAATCTAGTGTCTACTATGTTGAATGTGTGATTGTGATTAAGTCTATCATTTCATACTTTCATGGTTAAATTTGATTATAAGTTTTAGGTAGTTGATGATTCTATGTTCATATGAAGTTAAGTTTTTGTGACAACTAATATAACCCCCCCCCTCTCAGTTGTCTTTTGTATTTCAACAATGTCTCCTTGGTCTTCAACTTTGCAATCCATGCCTCCATGAATCCTGTAGGATTATAAGGGTAATAAGCCTCTATGAGGTCAAGCCCCAACTCTACTAGTTTCAATGTTAGGATGTTCTCTACTCCCCTCTTATTCATAATTAATCCCCCTTAGAATAGGGGATGTCATAGACTACCCTCTTCTTCTTCCTTGCTCCATATAATGAATCAAGAATGTACAACTATTAAATAAACTATAGAGTTAGGATGCGTTTAGTGAGGATCTTTGGGAGTCTGAAAGACTCCTTGATACCATGCACCTAAATCATCATGTAGTGCGCACTAAAGAACCAATCATAGGGAAACCTACTATTGGTCATAAGACCTTGTTACCTATCACTCAGCCTAAAGGTCATGTCTTGTTGGATGAGATCAATGACGACTGGAGCAAGGAAACACTCAGTGAACTCATAAAAATCAGAGGTCTTTGAAAGAATATGATTATAGGCCAAAATGGGGACAAGTTTTTGAGCATTCATTGAAGCATCACATGTGTCCAAGTGCATGTGTGACTAGAATAAGTGGGGATTCTAAAAAAGAATCATATGTAGCAAAAAGGAAGAATACTTGAAAATATGTTGGTTGTGGAAGTTTAATAATTGGTAGTTGAGCCCGTCAGCTACTACCTTAGAAAAATCAAGCTTGAAGGCTTGCTTCCTAGTGATGTTATTGAGCCTGGAGATGGCTCCCAACTAGTAGACATGGAAATTAATGTCATTATCTACGCCAAAGATGAAGGTAATCATAGAAGAAGCATCCTACACATCTGATGTGAACTATGGCAATGCGAGGGGAAGGGGAGACAGCATTGTGTTCTATTCATACAAGCAAATCTTCTCATTCAAGAAGTTAAGATTATTGTTCCTTGTATCCCAGATCCTTTGCAACTTGGATAAGTCACAAAATGGAGTTGTGGGATTGTATTCAATCCGAAGCATATCCCTCATGGTCATGGTCATAACCTTGACTCATAAGCTCCTTCCTTGGATTACCTTATCCTTGAGTCAAAAATCTTAGAACAATATCCACAATCTCGTAGAAAGTGTGGATGGTCACAACCATGTACCAAGCCAAAGTTGAGTTCCAAAATTGAATTCCAAAAGTTTCAACCTACCTAGCCTTGATCTTTTGGCACATTGAAACACGGGAACCCTTTATTAGAGTCTTGGTGGGATTGGAGAGCATTGGGTCCCAGACATTATTTGTAGGGTCATAGAAAAGGGATGAATCTTTGCGTACTCTGTTATTTAACTTCCTCATGAGAGGCAGCCTTTCTTTTGGCTACATTAGTATAGCTACATAGGGATTACCAGTGCTCAGGTCTAGAGGAGGGTCTGACCTTCTTCTTCATTAAGTTTTCTATCTTTTTGGGGTCTCACTACCTGAAGCATCCTTTGTTAAATCCATGCATCTTTCCTTGTACTTTGTCTTCTTAAAATTAATAAAAAATCTATTGTGTAGAGGCAATTAAGGCTTGATTTGCAGAGGCAACTGAACTTTAAATTATAGAGGTGACTAGACTACACTTTCACAATAAGGGATGAATTTATTGCCTTGTCAGGCTCATTTATGTTACAATGCATGAGAGCCATCCGACACACTCAAATATATCATTATGTATGCTTAAAACCTCTTGTCTTCCCTATTTTTCAATTTTGGAATGATGGCTATATCTACAGTGATTCCATAGAATTAATATCCAATCCATTTGTGGTTGCATTGTCATTCGTTTGATCCTTTTGGAACTGATTAGATTCTTACAATTGAGAAGGTTTGACTCTTGGTACCTAGTACCTTGAGAAAACTTCCTTATTCCAAACAAAAAAATTGGATCGAATCGAACATGTGCTTGACTATGCTTATTTGAATATAGGTAGGAAAAACACACCCATCTACCAAAGAACCAAAAGTGAAAAATTACTATTCTACTAATATACATAGTTGGGGTTACCTCAATTATGACACTTCAAGTAGATTCTATTTACTAGAATCTCAAGTAACTCACTGGCTCCATCTTCTAGTTGGAAGGCATTATGTTGTTTATATGCAACTTTTTTTGTATGTACCACTCCATAATGAGTCAAATTTAAAATTCCATCTAGGTTTTGATGCTCACTCATCCCATTTCAAAATTGAGTCACCCACCTTGAATCTTGGATCCGATGATCTTTGGTCAAACCACCAATTGATAATCTATTAGTGACCATCCATGGAATTCAGTGTTGATCCTCTCTTCTCTTGAAGTTCCACCAGTTTTGTAATTTGAACTTCTATGACATCATTTTCTTCTATTTGACACTACTTCACCAATTCAAGTGTGGGGATTTCCATTAATATTGGCATTATGGCATCCTTCCCATACACCAAATTATAGAGAGATGTTCCTATAATTTGTTCTGGGGTGATCTTATCAGCCCATAAAGATGTCTTGAGGTTCTTATGCCATTCTCTCTAGTTTTCTAAACCTATTCTCTGAATTAACCTAATTAGATTCTTATTTGCTGATTCATCCATCCTATTTCCCTATGAGTAATAATTTGAGGACATCTTTAAGAAGATGTCATCAAGGTGAATTTAGAAATCTTAGATTTGAGGAATGCTTTTGCATTATCAGATGTGATTGTGTGAGGGAACTGAACCTAGTGACAATAGCTTTTAGGAAATTGACCACTATTTATTTGTTGCCTCCTTCAATGTTGTTGCTTCACTCCATCTTGTGAAGTAATCCATAGCCATTAGGATCCACTTGTGACCTACACTTGAAATGGGATTGATCATCCTGATGAAATCTAGTCTCAATTGGGTTAATGGCTCATTGACTAGGATGGGCTTCAGAGGGAGACTAGCATTCCTTCTCTTTTTTGTGTAGAACTAACATTGCTAGAAGTGCTTGACCATTTTGTGGAAATATGATAAGATAGATAGCTGGTAATAACCAACATAAATTAATTTCATCACCATAGTTCTTGCTGAGAAATTCCCACAAGATGCATTGAAATGGAATTCATATAGAATTTTACCAGTCTCTTACTTCTCCAGACATCTTAAATATACTGTTAAAATATTTCTTGAAGAGGACATCATTGATTATAGAAAAGTTGGCTCCTTGAAGCCTATAAAACCTTCTCTTCAAAAGAGGCAGATGACTGGGATACCTTCCCATCTCCATGAAGCACATCCTATCTTGAATCCATGACCCAAATTCTTCTTGTTCATTAACTAGGATCGTTTGGACCCCTTTATCCTCTTCTTTTATGGAATCTTGGCTTCAAGCTAAATGCTTGGATAGCACCCTTCCTCTATCCAACTTGGTTAGCCTTACCTTGATATCATAGTCTAATATTTTAGTAATCTAATTGGTCCTTTTCTCTATGACTTATCCTTCCATTATGTATTCTCTGATGCTTGGGTGAGCCACATAGACAGTGACTCTATTTCTTAACACCAAATGCCTAAATGTTTTGAGTCCTTTAACTATAACATAAGCTTGTTTTTCAACACAATTGTACCTTTCTTTATAATCTTGCATGGTCTATGAGTTGAAAGAAATAGGGTGCTCTCTTTTAGTTGATTCATCCTTTTATGTCAATACTATGGCTATACTGTGATTGCCCTGTATGCATACATAATGAAATATTTTGGAAAGTTAGGGTTAATTAATATCAGGGCAATGGATATCACTTGCTTGACTCTTTCAAATGCCTACCTTCCCTTTGGGGTCAATTTGAAATCTACATTCTTCTTAAGCATCAATGTGATAGGACAGACTAACCCTACAAAGTTAGAAATGAACCTACCCACAAAATTGATTTTTCCTAGGAAGGATTGGACAACCTTCTTGTTCATGGGTAGAGGAAGCTCCATGATGTCTTTGACTCTATCTAGATCGATAGAGTTTCCTTCCTTCAAAATGATGTGCCCTAGGAGTTTGTCCTGTGGTACCCCAAAGATGCATTTTTAAGATTTAGAGAGATTTCAAATTCTTGGCACATGTGGAAAATCATTTCTAGATGATCAAAATGATCATCCTTTTACTTGGAGAGCACCATGAGATCATCCAAATATAATAGGAAGATTTTGTTGATTAACTCATTGAAGGCGATACCCGTAGCATGCTAGAAAGTGGCTCCTTTATTTGAAAGGCTAAAAGGCATCTTTACATAATCCAATGTGCCCCATTTTGTGGTAAAGGAAGTTTTATATTGGTCCTCCTCCTTGAGCCAAATTTGGTTGTAACCGAAGAAACCATTGAGCAGAGAGAACCTTTCTGATCATGTGGCTATTTAAAGTATTTGCTCCATTGAAGGGAGTGGATAGTGGTCCTTGACGGATGCCCTATTAACATTTTTGAAGTTGACATAGAGCATTATTTCACCATACTCTTTATTACTAGAACCAAGTTTAACACCCACATTGAATGCTTGATTGAGAAGATGATTTTTAAATCGATCGAATTACTCAACTCTTGCTTCATAAGAGGCTCTATGTTTGGATCAACCAATCTCTACCTCTATTGAACTGGCTTTGACTTAGGAATTAGCTGAATGGTGTGTTGAACTATGTTTTTGTCATAGCCCTTAAGGTCTTCATAATTTCAGGCTATCACTTTGTCATACTTATTGCAGAAGGAGATGAGTCTATCTCTTTTAGCTTGAGTGGTGATGTTCCTGACTTTCATTCTCCTTTCAGCATTAACCTCTATCTCTATATAGTCTTATTTATCAGCAAAAAACTTCCTCTTATTTTTTTTAGCATCATCTGAATAGAACAAACTCTTTAGAGTTATGAGGCCTCTATGAAGCTTATTTGAATTTAAAATTACATGACATGTTTTTCATAAGCTTCTTCTATTCTTGGTTGTAATTGGTCAGCAAATTCCCTAGATTGTTGTAGAAATAGAGCAATCTGAGTATTAATTTCAAACACTTGCCAATTATTTTCATTATCTAAGATTGTAGGTTTAATAATCAATTTGACCACATTCTCATTATTAAGCAAGTATTTTATCAAATCAAATGGTGATCTGATTCAAGCCATTCAATCTGCTTCACTATTTGGGATTCTCGAGACTACTTCCATTATTAATGCCTCAAATTCTTCCAACATATCCCATACCCTATGATGGTATGACATCATTCAAACATTCTTAGCTATGGCAATTCCTCTCACCTATCTAATGACCAGCTTTGAATCCCCAAACACTCTAGTTGTTTAATTTTTAGCTTCTCTATTAGAAGGAGACTGTGTATTAGAGACTGATATTCTACCTCATTGTTTGTGCAATTAAACTAGAAATAGAAAGCCAAAGAACCTTCCTTCCCTAGGAGACAAGAGATACATGCTCATTCTAAAGCCATTTGTGCATCTTGCACCATCAAAGTACAACTTCCATAGTTGTGTGGGTTCATCAGGATCATGTGCTGAGTCTTGAGTTGAGCTTTCTACCTCTGGTATCACTTTCTCTTCATCATAAATCACGTAGTTCCTAACCATATGGAGTCAAAGTTTATGTAAGGGTTGGTTTGCGATGACTCGAACAAGAGTGGCTCCTCTTCATTGATTCAGCCATTTTCTCCAACTTCTTGATAGAAAGACTCCATATTGTATTTTCTTCTTTTGACAGCATAGTGTGTGTTGGCTCAAAGTTTACCATCACTTCATGAGTGATGTGCTCCTTCTATAGGGGCTCAAATAAAATCTTAATTTTAGAACCATACTTGGTTGTAAGGATGAGATGACACCAATCAAGAGAGAGGTATTTGTCAATCTTGGCTATGAAATCCCAAGAAAGACATAGGACAAAGACTAGTGGGATGTCAATGATTACCACTTCTTGTAAAACTATGATATTTGGGAAAGCATATAATGTAAGAGGCAATGCTTTCCTGACTCCCACCATTTTCACCCTTTTTCCATCTAATTGTATGACCCCCTTTTCCATCAGCTCATATTCTAGTTGAAGGGCATCTATTATACTTTTAGGCATAATAGTAGTGCTAGTGCTAGAGTCTATCATCGAATTGTGCAACAATTTTTTACCCACTATGACTATTAAGTAAAAGGGAGTATTTGTGATAACAATGGGATGTTGAGTTTTCTCTATCTTCTGAGGGTGTCTCACCTTCTCTCTAGCATTAGCAGTTCTTAGTCTTGCTGAAGGTGGGCTCTTCTTCTCCTCAAGATCCTTTCAAAGAAATGTCTCTTGATCTGGAATAGATAAGACATCCCATAATGAGATGTTGGCTAGCACCTTCTTTATTTTCTCCACCATATTCAACGGTTTAGCTACCTAGGGCTTGGGAATGTATCCCAAATATCTCAACCTTTTGATTGGGATATTCAGTACTTCATGACTCTGGCTTGATGTTCCACGATTCTAGATTGGTATCCCATGATAAAATGTCTGAACATCAAAAGCACCCAGACTATTTTTGTTAGGAATTGCATGCAGAAGACATCAATTAAATACAACTAAAGATTAAAGAGAGGAATGAAAATACATAGAAATAATAATAGTGAGTGACAATTTTTAATGTGGTTCACCCAAACTAGGGCTACATCCACCAATAGATAGTCCAATATTATTATTCAGCAATCGAACCTGATTACAACTAGGAATTCCTGCAACTCAATACTATTGCAAATGCTACAATGCTATGGTTTCTTTCAATCTCAGGGTTTTCTTCATTTGTTTCATTTCTATTGCCACCATTTCCACCTACGTTCACCCCAAGTTGACTTGATCGAATTTCCTATTCCAGACCATCCATCCTAGCCTCTTGTCGATTCAACATGGCTATGATCTAATCCAATCTTTCATTCAGATCACCACGAGATCCACCTCCACGCTGGTAAGTGAATCTAGCATCCATCTGGATTACTCTAAAAACATTTCATTAAAATGTAATTAGGTGTAGGTCCTAGAGTTGAACCTAGCACTCTGATACCAAATGTAAAGTGCATAAAACTTACATACTAAAAATAGTATTACAAAACAATGCTCATTCCAATTGAGGAAATTGAATCATTTATAATTTTCAAATATCCATAACTATATAAAATAGCAAGATTCCATTAAATGAAGTATAAATGTCCATACACTAAAAAGTGTTACAATTCCATTTACATACACCAATCTGGTGTTACAAAACATCTATTTCAATGTTACAAGTAATGATATTGCATCAATATATCAATGAAAGTAAAGTTATATTTTACAAATTGGCTATACTAGCCATCCAAGAGTAATACAATGAATTAAATATCCATATAACATAAGAATCTCAGAACTCGACCATCGTGATCCTTTGATCTTCTACAAGCCAAGACCAAGAGTGTGGTTAAGGCACTTTTTCCACCTAACCATGAAGTACTCCAGACTTCTCTGGGTTTCTTCCTAACTCAAAGAAAACACCAACCATGCACAAAGAGCCTAGCAAACAAGAATGGTATAAGTAGGAGGGAATCTCTCGATGCATGCCTGTGGCCTGTATGCATACTAACCTAGAATGACATAACTTTTGAAAGCAGGATGTGGCAGAGACATATATAGCATAAATCTAGGCTTTTTCGTAATCCATCTATTTCAATGGTATAGTAGCTTGGCCAAGCAATAAAATGAAAGGGATAGCTTTAGAAAAAGTAAAACTATCATCTCTAGGAGCCCACATTCGACATCCTATCCTGAAAGTACATTATTTTACCAAAATACATGCAATGAATAGTTTTCTAAGATTAATTATCCATGATCATAAATATCCATTCCGAAAAACAATTACAGTTTACATCAACCAATTCATTTCTCTAGTTTGCTTGTTGTCTACATTTATAATTTTCTAGTGGTTTATATCAATTTTCATGACAAGATTATTTTCTAGATGTGATGGGTAATATTAGTTTGGTAATAAAAAATGAATCCTTCAGTTAACTATAGTGCATTTCTTTCACAATTCAATGATTTTGATATAATACTAGTTTTGACAAAAATAGTCTCCATACAACATTTATCTTCATACAAGAAACTATTAATCAGTAAGTTTATATAATAGTTCTATTATGACATCTACATCAGTGTAAAACAAAATAAAATGAGGATATCTGTTGCTTCCTTCCATTATAAATACCAATATATTTATATATATATATATAGAGAGAGAGAGAGAGTCCACAATAGTAACTATATATACTTAGAATACCAATTAATTGTAGTGTTGTTACAGCATGTCCATACAATCTATAGTCAATACATAATGATATATATAAAACTAAGAAAATCGATGTAATAGACAATGCCCAAAATTGGGTAAAAATCATAATGCATAGTAAATAAGATCTCAACGATCATGATAAATTCAAAGAGTTCATAAATGTCGATCAACACACACACATATGTATGTATGTATGTATGTAATCATTATAAGTGCAATGGATGTAGCAGTAGTAATCAAGAATTATACACAATAGACTTAGTAACAGATATAGTCCAATGAATGGCATACTAAAAGCAAGTTTCAAATTTTAAATTTGTAAAGGTTTAAACATGTCTTCGAAATTTAAAACTTGAAACTTGCTTTTAGTATGCCGATTTTCAAGTTTTAAATTTGTAAAGGTTTAACCATGTCTTCCAATATTCTGATACGGCCTTTGTGCCATTAAACCCTCTTTTAATCTTTGATTTAATTTGAAATTTAATGGATCCAATCTAATATATATAATTTGAATGCAGTTTCAGTGCTTTAATATATTTTTCTACATGCGTATTTCATATATGAATCTTTATATATATGTGTGTGTGTGTGTATACATATACATATATATATACATATATATACATACATATATATATACATATATATATGTATTATATATATATACATATATGTATATACATATATATATAGATATATGTATATATACATATATATGTATATACATATATATATAAATGTATACATAGTAATATAAGTTCACTACCACATTGGCATATATCCACAAGCCGTAATAAATACATATAATAATCACAGTATTACAATATGTGTAAAATACAGAAATAATGTTAACGAAAAACATATCTATCCATAGAGAAAACTCAGAAGTTTGTCCACACAATATTCAATCACACACAATTTAAGAATATAGATTTGAATAAAACCTAGTGTTTCAATCTCCAATAAGTTGAATTCTTCAAACCCTATGTTTCCCAAAAGCTTCCTTTGCTCCAGATCTTCAAACCTCTTGTCTAAGTCCTTTCTAGTATCTGATGCAGCACACAACATACACTCAATACAATTTTGCCATTAATCATGTGAGAGCCAAGGATTTGAAGACTGGAACATAAAAAAACTTCTATTCATCAACTGTGCTACTACAATGAGAGAAAACTCTCTTATATCCAAGAAAACAAAAAAAATAAAAAATTTACCTTTTTGGGCAAATTTTGACAATTGTCAGATTTTTGCCATTTTAGGTAATTTTACAATCATATCTTGAGAATCCAATTTTTTTCCAAAAACTTTGTAAAGCTAAGGTAGGACAAAAAGCCAACTAACATCCTAAATTTGAAACATGAGTTTCGAGTTATTAAAAAAAGTAACTTTTAAAAAACTAGAAAAAAACACTAAATTGTCATTTTGAGGGCCAAGATGAAAGTTTCAAGCCCCAAAAAAGTGCCAAGACGAGGTTCAATTGACTAGGGTGGATTGGGAAACCACTGGCCACCTCATAACACATCCACTTGTAAAATTTCGTAGAAAACCCACATCTAAGTCAAAAGTTATGACTTCCGGAAGTCCCTACATCACTCTCCTCTGGTTGAAAAGAACGCAACTCCTGCAAGTGAGTGTCTTCAAACTGCTGCCATTTGACTGGATCTAACCTTTTCACTTCCCACTCTGTAATCCATGTGCTATCTGTTAGTGGCAATCCTTCCCACTATAACAAATACTTGTTATAATGCCCTTGCCGAGTGTAGATAGTTTTCTTATCAAGAACCTGTGCAATCTTTTCCTTCTTCTTATGGGGAATGTGGTGGTGCCATGCCACTTCTGGTTGACTATCTTTAGCATCATCCTCACCATGGAATGCATATAAATCAAAAATATTAAACACAGGAGAAATATTGAGATCATCTGGTAAACTGACCTCATATGCATTATCATTAATCTTCTTTGTAATTATGCAAGGACCAATTTTCTTGTACTTCAACTTGTGGTATGTTCCAATAGGAAACCTCTCTTTTCTCAAATATACCATCACTAAGTAACTTTCATTGAATGTTTGATGTTGCCTACTAGTATCCACTATATTCTTGTACCTCTCATTACTGTCCTGCAACTTCTGTCTCACTTCTTTCTGCAACTATTGAAAGTGTTTTGCAAATGCTTCCCCATCATCATTGACCCTATCTTTCATTGGTAGTTGTACCAAATTGAGAACACCCTAAGGATTTCTTCCATAAACAATCTGGAAAGGGGACTTTTCTGTTGATCTGTTAACAGAACTATTATAGGCAAATTTGGCCTAGGGTAAATGCCACATCCCATTTTTTTGGCTTTTCACCAACAATACACCTCAACAAATTTCCCAAACTCTGATTGGCTACCTCTACTTGCCCATCCGTTTGAGGATGATAAGCACTACTAAACTATAACTTAGTCCCCATCTTCTTCCATAAAGTCCTCTAGAAATGATTGAGGAATTTTGTATCCCTATCAGAGGTAATAGTCTTTGGAACACCATGCAGTCAAACAACTTCTAAAAAAAATAATTCTACTACCCTCATTGCATCATTAGTTTTCTTATAGGCAATAAAATCAACCATCTTGGAGAACCTATCAACAACTACAAAAATGGCATCATTACCTTATTGAGTATGTGGAAGTCCCAACACAAAGTCCATGCTCAAATCTATCCATGGTGTAGTTGGTACTAGTAATGGCATATACAACCCTGTATTCTATGAATGTCCCTTAGCCACTTGGCAGATTCTACACCTTGTTACATACTTAGTTATATCCCTTTTCATCTTTGGCTAGTAATATTTATCTTCTATCAAGGCTATGGTCTTCTCCTTGCCAAAATGTCCAGCTAACCCACTACTATGAAATTCTCTGATAATGTTTTCCCTCATAGAGCCAGCTGGTATGCATAGTTGTTTTCCTTTAAATAGATACCCATCTTGCATAAAATATTCACCCCTAAAGTGATCCAAGTTACTAGATACTGGTGCCTTCAATTGTCCCACAATCTCCCAAAAATCATCATCAGACTCATACAAATTTTTGATGGCATCAAAACCAATCACCTCAGTTTCCATTGTGGTCAAAAGTGCAACATGCCTACTTAATGCATCTGCAACCTGATTTTCTTTTCCAGACTTATGCTTCAACACAAAATTGTAACCCTGTAAGAAAGAGACCCACTTGGCATGTCTACTATTCAACTTTTCTATGTGTTCAAGTATCTCAGTGCAATATGATCTGTAAACAATACAAACTCCTGGGGAACTAGATAATGTCTCCAATGCCTCAATGCTTGAACAATTGCATAAAATTCCAAATCATAAGTAGAATAATTATTTCTCACGTCATTCAGCTTTTCACTAAAGAAATCTATAGGTTTTCTAGCTTGGCTAAGCACAGCACCTATTCCCACATGGGAGGCATCACATTCTAATTCAAATACCTTATCAAAATTTGGCAATGCAAGTATAGGTGCTTTTGTTACCTTTTGCTTCAAGTAATTAAATCTCTCCTCAACATCCTTGGTCCATACAAACTCGGTACAGATGAGGATGTTTTTCACAGTGTAAATTCAATTTTTCTACCATTTCTTTAGAAACCATATTTTCACAACTACCTCCATCAACAATAACTTGACATACCTTGCCACCCAAAGTGCATCTAGTTCTGAAGATATTGGTTCAAAGCCATGAACCATCAGAGCTTTTGGCTTGTGTTTTCTTCTTCTCTAGAATCACCATTGATCTTCTCATCATGAGACTTTCTCCCACATCTGGTGGAACCTCTAATTCTGTCCCTTCCACTTCATTCTGCATTTGAATCAGGTTCACCCTAGGTTGTCCCCCTTGATTTCTTTCTTGCATGTTATAATTTGAGCATTCAAATGCCCTATGACCTTCTCCACATCCTAAATAAGTGAAAGGCCTCTAGTTTTCCCATCCTCTACCACTACCATAACCTCTACCTCTTAAATCCCCTTCCTCATTCTTGATTCAGGGGATCTTGTTGAGTGTCTACTTGTTTTTCCAATCCATGGGATGACTCTCCCCTACCATAATTCAAACCTCCTCAAAATGGGGTTGATGTACCCCTTCTTCCTCCTCTATTCCTCTGATGGTACTGTCTATTTTGTTTTTCTTCAGCCTTTAGAGCTAATTGGTAAGCCTCTTCCATACTGTTGAGTCGATGCATGCTCAATTCATCTTGAATAGAGAATTTTAGGCCATTCACATATCTAGCAGCCATCTGTTCATCAGTTTATTGATGTGCTATATGTATAGATAGCGTATAAAACTCATTTGTATAATCTTGCATAGAAGAGAGGTTCTACTTTAAATTTTAAAACCTACGAAAAAGGGTTTGCGCATAATCTACAGGAAAAAAAATTTCTCTCAACTTCTTCTTCATTTTATTCCATGTCCTAATCTTATCCTTGCCTTTCCTTGTTCGTTCCTTTTGAAGATGATCCCACCAAATCATTGAATGACCCTTTAATTTGGTGCATGCGAATTTCACCTTCTTTTCCTTTGTCATGGATTTCTATTCAAAAAAAATTCTCATGTCATTCAACCAGTCTATTAAGTCCTCTAGTTTAAGACTACCTACATAATCTGAAACATCTACCTTGATCCCTTCATTTTTCTATTCTAAGGCTCTGAGTATCCTCTCTTCAAAATGCATGCCTTCTAATTCTTCTTCTTCATGTTTTGTATCTTGATTTGCACCTCCTCGACCTATCTCTTCACCAGATTTGTCTCATTCCCTACCCAGTCTTTGGTTTTCCATCCATGTTGTAAGTTTTGTTATTTGCCTTTGCAGATTTTGCATTTCTCTATGCATCTGGGCAAGACCACCTCTTCCTCTTCCTCTCCCAGCCATCTTCCTACTCTGATACCAGATGATGTAGCACACAACATACACTCAATACAATTTTACCATTAATCATGTGAGATCCAAGGACTTGAAGACTAGAACAGAAAAAAATTCTATTCATCAACTCTACTGCTACAATGAGAGAAAACTCTCTTATATCCAAGAAAACAAAAAAATCAAAAATTTACCTTTTTTGGTAGATTTTGACAATTGTCAGATTTTTGCCATTTTAGGTAATTTTACAATCATATATTGAGAATCTAGTTTTTTCCCAAAAACTTTGTAAAGCTAAGGTAGGATGAAAAGCCAACTAACATCCTAAATTCAAAACATGAGTTTCAAGTTATTAAAAAAAAGCAACTTTTAACAAACTAGCAAAAAACACTAAATTGCCATTTTGAGGGCTAAGATGAAAGTTTCAAGCCCCGAAAAAGTTCCAAGGCAAGGTCCATCTGACTAGGGTGGGTTGGGAAACCACTAGCCACCTCATAATGCATCCACCTATAAAATTTTGTAGAAAACCTACATCCAAGTCAAAAGTTATGACCTCTGGAAGTCACTCCATCAGTATCAATAAAACTTATGGTTTTTGTTTACAAATTGAGAGATGAGAATGAAAGTTGTGAATGATTTTCTTGTGTTTAGAGAATGAGTTTTATTCCTCTTTTATTATTTTCTTCTCCATTCTTGCTTTGCTTTCTTTTGTGTTTTATTTCCTAAATATAAGTTTTTATTTCTATTTTTTTATATTGTTTTATTGTTTTCTTTCTCTTTGTTTTATTTCTAAAATCTTGTTTTATTTTCTAATTTTATTCTCTAATTTATCAAAAATAATATTTAAATAATAAGCATGATTATCTCAATTATCTATAAATAATCAATAATAATATTTTCTTTCCTCAAATAAAAATCAAATAAATAATTTAAACTATTTAATCTATTTTTCTATGAGCATATATTATTCATTGACAATTAATTAAATAATCTAACTGTAACATAATAAAATAAGAATTATATAATAAAATCAATTAATGCAATTCTAATGCATCTACATGATTCAAAGTGTTGTGTGTGAGAGATAAATCCCTCCATATTAACCGTGCCAGGCTACTAACCTCATTTACCTTAACTACACCCTTGTCTTCACAAATATGCAACTCATGATAAACTCAAATTTCCCATTAATAGGTTAGTAACCCAATAGTTGAAGCATAGTCAAAGCATCAAAATTAATAACATGAAAATAATATTCATTTCATTTTGTCTTTTCTATATTGAAATAATCATTCATCTTTCAAAATAACATATTATTCATCTAACCAAACACATAATTATTCATGAAATATTTCCATATAAAATAATTCCAAAAAGTACCAAAGTTTGAGACATGACATCCTTCCCCACTTGGAAGAGTCTTACACATCTACATAAAGAGTCTTATACATCAAATATCAGTAATATAATAAATGTTATCATATGCATAAATAAAAATGAACTAAAATCTTAGATGTGGAAAAGATTTATCAATATCTTTTGCATTATCCCAAGTGGCACTGTCCACCAAATACTAGTCCTAGACCCTATACTACATGACATTGCAGTTCCACAACTTAATGTTGGACCTCTCCAAAATCTTGGTGGGCTCCACTAGCACCACCCCTAGATCTTGAACCTGTAATGTATGCTAGTCAAGAAAATGAGATACATCTAGATGGTATGGGTTAAGTATAGAAATATAGAAGACATTATGTATTTGGGAAATATTCGGTGGTAGAGCAAGCTTGTAAGAAACTAGATTAATAACCTCCAAGACATCAAACGGCCCAACATATCTAGGGGTGAGCTTAGACCCCATCCCAAATGAAATTGAACTCTTATGTGGTCGAACCCTCAAGAAGTCTTTGTCTCCCACTGAGAACTGTCTAAAGGTTATGTTCCTATCTGTAAAGCTCTTCTGATGATCTGAAGATTGCTTCAACTTTTCCTTAATTAGCTTCATATGATCTTCCATCTCCCTCAATATCTCTGGCCCAAATAACAACCCCATCTTCTACTCTATTCCAATTGATAGGTGTACGACATTTGTGACCATACAAAGCCTTGAAAGGTGTCATACCTAGAGAGGCATGAAAAGAGAACTATTATAAGCAAATTCTACTACAAGTAGGTACTCCTCCCACTTATGTTGATGATCCATACAATACATTCTAAGTAGATCCTCTACTACCTGGTTCAACCTCTCCATCTGACCATCGGCCTGACGATGATATGCTGAACTAAAGTTTCATTTTGTCCCCAAAGAAGCATACAAAGTAGTCCAAAATCTAGAGGTCATTCAAGTATCACAATCAGAGATGATCATTTCAGGAACTTTGTGCAATCAAAAAATCTCCTGCACAAACTTTTTATCTAAAACCAAAGAGCCATCCTTAAGATTCCCAAGAATGAAGTGAGCTACCTTTGTCAATTTATCAACCACAACCAAGATGACATCATGTCAAGTCTTGGTCATAGGCAACCCCTAAATGAAATCCATATTGATTACCTATCATTTATATTCTGGTACCCTATGTGGGTAAAGAAGTGCTACCAGATGTACATGCTCAGCCTTAACTCATTGGCATTCTAAACATCAGGCTACAAAATTTGTAACATCCCTCCTAAGTCTTGGCTAGAAATACAATGGTTTGAGTCCTTCTATCATTTTTATTACACTGGGGTGCCCTCAATAAGGTGCATTATGAAATTCTTCTAGCACAAGTTCTGTCAATCTTGTTGCATTTGGAACATACATTCGTCCCTGATATCTCAAGAGTCCATTATCAGACTGAAATATGTATCCATCATATCTATGATCCGAAGGATCTTGCTCTAGGGCTTGTTTCACCCTATCATAAAACTCATCACCAGGCAAAGCCTGAGTCACCTGATGTCTGAAAGTCGATCTTACAGTTACCATGGTTGCTAGATGTCTCATTCCGCTTAAGGCATCTGCTACTCTATTTTCTTTTCCTTTTATATACTCAATGCCAAAATCATATTCACTCAAGAACTCCAACCATCTTCTCTATCAAGCATTCAGGTTGGGCTAAATAAATATGTACTATAATCCCAAATGATCTGTCTTTAGGTCAAAAGAATTCCCCAGAAGCTAGTGCCTTCACATTTGAAGTGCATGCACTATGGCAGCCAACTCCAAATCATGTGGTGCATAATTTAGTTCATGTTACTTTAATTTCTGAGATTAATGAGCCACCACTTGGCCTCCCTGCATAAGAACTGCTCCTACACCTTCCCCTGAAGCATCTGTGATAACTGTAAATTGCCCATTTGGATCTGGTACAATCTAGATGGGTGTAGAAGTAAGTTTCTCTTTTAATAACTGAAATGCCTACTCACATCTATCAGTCCATTCAAATTTCTTTCCCTTTCTCTAGAGTGTAGTGATGGGTGTTGTAATTATTGAGAACCCTTTCATGAATTTTCTATAGTAACTAGAACGCCCCATAAAACTCTGGACTTTTGACACATTCTGTGGTGCTGGCCACTCCATGATTGACTTAATCTTATCTGGGTCCACTACTATCCCCTCAGCCGAAATAACATGGCCCAAATTGTGTACCTCAGTCTGGTAGAAAGTACATTTCGACATCTTCCATTAAGCTTATGATCCCACAAATGCTGCAACACTATCCTTAGGTGTCTATCATGCTCTTCTTCTAATTTGGAGTATATCAAGATGTGATCCAAAAAAACTAATACAAAGTCATCTAGGTAGTCTCTAAATATGGTGTTCGTCAAATTCATAAAAACTATTGTGGCATTGGTTAGCATAGATGGTAACACCATGAACTCGTAGGGTTCATATCTGGTCCTGAAGGCGGTCTTTAAAATATATTCATCCTTTATTCTTAGTTGGTGGTATCCTGATCTCAAATCAATTTTTGAGAATACCCTTGGTCCTTTCATCTAGTCAAACAACTCATCAATGCTAGGGAGCAGATATTTATTTTTGATGGTGGCCTTGTTTAGTATTCTATAATAAATACATAACCTCAATGTGCCATCCTTCTTCTTCACAAATATGAAAGGTACTCCCCATAGAGACACACTTGGTCTAATAAAACCCTAGTTTAAGCAATTCTTGCAACTACGCCTTTAGCTCATACAATTCAGTAGTGTTCATTCTATATGGTACCTTTGATAGAGGCTTAGTTCCAAGTAACAATTCAATCAAGAAATCAAATTCCTATTTTGGAGGTAACTTGGTCAGTTCATCAGGAAATACATCTTGGATTTCCTTCAGAATGGGATGGTCATTAGCTGACGACTTTGAGTTATCAAGATCCCTAACCTTTCCTACATAAATAGCATACCCTTTTATGTTGGCCTTTTTTAGCTGCATGGCATAAATCTTCCTGAACTCTAAGGGTCTTTTAAAGCCATGAATCTCAACTCGGTTACCTAGATCATCTAAGCATTTTACTATTTTCTCTTCACAATCTACAATGGACTTATGCTCTATAAGCCAATTTTTTCCCAATATTACATCATATGATCCTAGGGGTGCCACATATAAGTTGACCTATGTCTCAAAACTAGGAAGTTTAAGTTCATTGCATGCAAGACAATGCTCTACCATTTTCTCTACTTGGTTTCCATATTGGACATTCCATGAATTTTCCATAAATCCTAATTTAACTAACAATTTAGAAATAACACTTGGATCTACAAAGCACTTAGTGGCTCTGGTATTAATTAAAATTAGAATAGGGCATCCAAAAAGCTTACCCAAGAACTGGATTGGTGTAGCCTAGAAATCAGCTTGGCAATTATCTACCACCGCATGGATGTGATGTTGGTTTCTATTTTTTTGATTATTCCCCCTCTAAGGACATATATTGGTATAATGCTCACCTCTGCATGTGTAGAAACCACTGTGGCATGCTCTGGGTCTATTTGAAGCATCTCTCATATAATTTGTCTTCTTGTTACTATTCTAATTTCCTTTATTGCGGTCTTGTGAATTATTTCCTCTCTTAAGATTTATGATCTGCTTATTATTATTCCCCTGGTTATTCTGATTCTGACTATTCTAGTTATTTCCTTGAGATTTCTTATTACCATATTTTGTATCTCTTCTTTTCCTATAATTTGCAACCTGTTGTAGTTTTTGTTCCTATTTAATTGCTTTTTCACAAACCTCATCCATGGTGGAAGGGTTATGAATATCAACATCAGCTCCAATTTGAGGTCTAAGCCCCATGATAAATTTGTGAATTCGAAACCTCTCATCCTGCTGATACTATGGCACACACTTGAGCAAGTGGGAAAATTTCTCCCAATATTGAGTTACTGTCATTTCACCTTGGTTGATTTTCTAGAATTTGGACATCTTCTTATCAAAATAAAGCTATGGTAGCCACCTTTTTCTGAACATTTGTAGAAATTACTCCCATGTTACCTCACTAGGCAATAGTTGCTTCTCAACCTTTCCATTATCCCACCAACTGGGAACTTCACGGGTGAGTTGGTATGATCCCCATATAGCCTTAGTCTCATTAGACAAATTCTTTAGGGAGAAATAAGTTTCTGCATCTCGATTATTCAGGCTTCTGCCCTGTCCCCAATTGTCTTTCCATCAAATTTTGGCAAGTGACCTTTTTGAGATATTTACCCAATTCTTTAGCCACTTTCTCTTGCTTACTAGGGTTTCTTTTAGTCTTAGGATTTTATTCATTTGTTTCATTTCTATTACCACCATTTCTACCTGCGTTCACCCCAGGTTGATCTATTTGAATTTCTTGTTCTACACCATCCATATTGGCCTCTTGTCAATTCAACATGGCTATGATCTAATCTAATCTTTCATTCGAATCACCACGGGATCCACCTCCATACTGGTAAGTGAATCTAGCATCCATCTAGATTACTCTAAAAATATTTCATTAAAGTGTAATTAGGCATAGGTCCTAGAGTTGAACCTAGCGCTCTGATACCAAATGTAAAGTGCATAAAACTTACATACTAAAAATAGTATTACAAAACAATGCTGAGTCCAATTAAAGAAATTAAATCATTTATAATTTTCAAATATCCATAATTGTATAAAATAGCAAGATTCCATTAAATGAAGTATAAATTTCCATACACTAAAAAGTGTTACAATTCCATTTACATACACCAATCTGGTGTTACAAAACATCTATTTCAATGTTACAAGTAATGATAATGCATTAATATATCAATGAAAGCAAAGTTACATTTTACAAAATGGCTATACTATCCATCCAAGAGTAATACAATGAATTAAATGTCCATATAACATAAGAATCTCTGAACTCGACCACCGTGATCCTCTGATCTTCTGCAAGCTGAGACCAAGAGTGTGGTTAAGGCACTTTTTTCCACCCAACCATGAAGTATTGAACTTCCCCAGGTTTCTTCCTAACTTGAAGAAAACACCGACCCGACACAAGGAGCCTAGCAACCTAGAATGGCGTAAGAAGAAGGGAATCTCTCAATGCATGCATGTTGCCTGTATGCATCCTAACCTAGAATGACATAACTTTTACAAGCAGGATGTGGCAGAGATATATGTAGCACAAATCTAGGCATTTTCTTAATCCATCTATGTCAATGGTACAATAGCTTGGACAAGCAATAAAACAAAAGTGATATTTTTAGAATAAGTAAAACTATCATCTCTGGGAGTCCACATTCGACATCCTATCCCGAAAGTACATTACTTTACCAAAATACAAGCAATGAATAGTTTTCTAAGATTAATTATCCATGATCACAAATATCCATTCCAGAAAACAATTACATTTTACATCAACCAATTCATTTCTCTGGTTTGCTTGTTGACTATGTTTACAAGTTTCTAGTGGTTGATATCAATTTTCATGACAAGATTATTTTCTATATGTGATGGGTAATATTAGTTTGGTAATAAAAAAATGAATCTATCAGTTAACTATAGTGTATTTCCTTCACAATTTAATGATTTTGTTATAATATTAGTTTTGACAAAAATAGTCTCCATACAACATTTAACTTCATACAAGAAACTCTTAATCAGTAAGTTTATATAATAGTTCTATTATGACATCTACATCATTGTAAAACAAAATAAAATGAGGATATATTTTTGTGCCTTCCATTATAAACACCGATATATATAAAACTGAGAAAATCGATGTAATAGACAGTGCCCAGAATTGGGTAAAAATCACAATGCATCAGTAAATAAGATCTCAGCAATCATGATAAATTTTAGAGAGTTCATAAATGTCAATCAACACACACACACACACATATAATCATTATAAATGCAATGGTTGTCGCAGTAGTAATCAAGAATTATACACAATAGACTTAGCAACAGATATAGTCCAACAAATGGCATACTAAATGCAAGTTTCAAGTTTTAAATTTGTAAAGGTTTAAACATAGGCTAACGTCTCCATATGGGGTCGCAGTCCCCTTTGGTGAATATGCTCACTACCAAAATGACATATATCCATAAGCCATAATAAATGCAAATAATAATCATAGTATTACAATATGTGTAAAATACAGAAATAATGTTAACAAAAAAAATATCTATCCACAGAGAAAATTTAGAAGTTTGTCCACACAATATTTAGTCACACACAATTCAAGAATATAAATTTGAATAAAAACCTAGGGTTTCAATCTCCAATTAGTTGAATTCTTCAAACCCTCTATTTCCCAAAAGCCTCCTTTGCTCTAGATCTTCAAACCTCTTATCTAGGCCCTCTTTTCTAGTATCAATAAAACTTGTGTTTTTTGTTTACAAATTGAGATATGAGAATGAAAGTTGTGAATAATTTTCCTATGTTGAGAGAATGAGATTTATTTCTCTTTTATTATTTTCTTCTCCATTCTTGCTTTGCTTTCTTTTGTGTTTTATTTTCTAAATATAAGTTTTCTTTTTCTTTTGTTTTATTGTTTTCTTTCTTTTTTTGTTTCTAAAATCTTGTTTTATTTTCTAATTTTATTCTCTAATTTATCACAAATAATATTTAAATAATAAGCATGGTTATCTCAATTATTTATAAACAATCAACAATAATATTTTCATTCTTCAAATAAAAATCAAATAAATAATTTAAACCATTTAATCTATTTTTCTATGAGCATATATTATTAAGTGACAATTAATTGAATAATCTAACTATAATAAAATAAAATAAGAATCATATAATAAAATTAATTAATGCAATTCTAAATCATCTACATGATTCAAAGTGTTGTGTGTGTGAGAGAAATCCCTCCATCTTAAGCCTATCAGGATGCTAACCTCATTTACCTTAACCACACCCTTGTCTTCAACAACCTGCAACTCCTGATAAACTCAAATTTCACATTAATAGGTTAGTAACCCAATAGTTGAAGCATTAAAATTAATAACATGAAAATCATATTCGTTTCATTTCATCTTTTCCATATTAAAATAATCATTCATCTTTCAAAATAACATATTATTCATCTAAAAACACACATAATTGTTCATGAAATATTTCCACATAAAATAATTCTAGAAAGTATCAAAGTTTGAGATGTGACACCATATAACAACAATCTCCCACTTGGAGACTAATCATAACATCATTGACCCTATAGCTCTCACTAGAAATAAACACCATGGACTTTGATGTTTTAATTTTATGCTTTTAGTCTTGAAGACCAACTGAAGTTGAAAAGGAGCTCAGCTTCTCCCTTTTCACTGCCTTTGTGAACATATCTGCTAGATTTTTATTTGTATGTATGTTTTCCAACCTTAATTGTCCATCATCCAACACCGATCGAATGAAGTGATACCTCAAGTATATGTGTTTGGTCTTTGAATGCAAGGTAAAATTCTTTGCAAGATTAATGGCACTCTGGCTATCCATAAACAAATAATTGTTAGCCTGTTGTTTGCCCAATTCTTCCATGAAAGATTGTAGACATATCATCTCCTTTCTTGCCTCTGTTGCAGCTACATACTCTGCCTCCATGGTGGATAAAGCAACCACGTTTTGCAACTGTGAGATCCAACTCACTTCTATCCCACCTACAGTAAAGACATAACCTATAGTACTCTGCCTGGTATCAATATCCCCTGCCAAATTTGAGTCTACATAACCTTTTAAATCAGTATTAGAGCCCCAAAAACATAAGTGTTTATTGGATGTACCTCTCAAATATCTAAGAATCCATTTTACTGCATTCTAATGCTCCAACCTGGGATGACTCATAGACCTTCTTATGACTCCTACAGCATGTGCAATATCTGGTCTCATGCATACCATAGCGTATATTAAACTTCCTATAGCTGAAGCATATGGTACCTTGGACATTTTATCTTCCTCCTATTATATCTTTGGACACATCTCCTTAGTCAATTTCAAATGACTAGGCAAAGGTGTGCTGATAAGTTTTGCATTCTCCATATGGAATCTCTACAGCACCTTTTCAACATAATCAGCCTAAGATAGAGTCAATTTTATGTTCCTCCTATCTCTGTAAATTTTTATACCAAGGATTTGTTGTGCTGCCCCCAAATCCTTCATAGCAAATGATTGTGCTAACTATTGTTTTAACTCATTTATGTGATCCATGTTAGACACTGCTAAAATCATGTCATCGACATATAAACATAAAATAATGTAGCTCTCATTATCCAACCTATCAAAATAAACACAATGGTAAGAATTACATTGACAATAGCCTTGCTCAGCCATAAAACTATCAAATTTTAAATACCATTGCCAAGGTGCTTGTTTCAAGCCATACAAACTCTTCATCAATATGCACACTAGTTTTTCCTTACCTTTGACCTCAAATCCTTGGGGTTGTTCCATATATATCTCCTCTTCCAAATCATCATGGAGAAAGGTAGCTTTCACATCTAGTTGTTCCAAATGCAAATTTTTAGTAGCCACAATACTTAAAATAGTACAAATAAAAGTTATCTTAACAACCGAAGAAAAAATCTCATCAAAATCAATACCTTTTTTCTATGCAAATCCTTTTACAACTAACCGAGCTTTAAATCTTTTCTTACCTCCATCTTCCTCTTTCAAACTATAAACCCATTTGTTTGGTAAAGCCTTTTTACCTGCAGGCAACTTACATAATTCCCAAGTCTGATTTTTCAATCAGGATTCTATTTCTTCTTTCAATGCAAGCTCCCACTGAACCTTTGTATCCACCTACATAGCTTCATTATACCCTTCTAGTTCACTAGCATCTATTAACAAAATAGAATACAAAGAGGGAGAAAACCTTTCAAGAGGTCTACCTAGCCTTGTTGACTATCTAACATTCACTGGAGTTTGTGGTATTTCTTGTTGTTGTTGCAGAGCATGAGGAACCACTGGTACATCATTATCTAGAGTATCATCTAACACTACGTAATCCTTTTCTTTCTTCTCATGTTGCTGCAACTGATCTTTGTACAACACCTCATTGAATACAACATCACTGCTTCTCACAATTTTCAGATTTTCAACATCTGAAAGCCTATAACCAAATTTAACAATGCCATATCCAATGAAGATACACTTTTTTTTTATTTTGCATCCAACTTGGTTCTATTTTCAAAATCTACATGTGCAAATGCTTCACATCCAAAGGTTTTGAGAAAAAAATAACTCACCTTCTTATATGTCCATGCTTCCTCTGGAATACCACAGCCCAAAGGAACTGAAGGACCTCTATTAATTAAATAAACAATGGTATTGACAACCTCTGCCCACATGTTTAAAGGCAGCCCAACATGCAATCTCATGCTCCTTGCATGCTCCATTATTATCCTATCCATGCACTTAGCCACTCCATTCTCCTGTGGAGTCCCTAGAATTGTTTTCTACCTACGAATTCCATTAATGGAACAATAATCCTCAAATTATTTTCTCCAATACTCACCACCATTATCAGATCTGAGTCATTTAAATCTTTTACTCATCTCATTCTCAACCAAGCTTCTCCATTTCTTAAATATTTCAAATACATTAGATTTCTACTTAAGGAAATAAATCCAAACCTTCATAGTTGCATCATCTATGAATGTAACATAATACCAAAAGCCACTGAGATACTATACCTAAGCTGGTCCTAATACATCTATATGCACAAGATCCAACTTTTCATCTTTCTTTTGCTTCCCATCCTTGAGAAAACTAATTCTCTTTTGTTTGTCACACACACAACTTTCACAAAAATTCATATTAATACATTTCAAACCCGGTAAAACTTTCTTAGAATGAAGTACATTCATACCTTTTTCACTCATATGCCTAAGTCTATTAAATGCCACAGTGTTGTCTCAAAACCTACAACAACTATTTGAGTCTCTTCCTGCGAACCCACAGCAACTATTTTTGAACCTATTTGGTTTTTCTCTACAACAACTAAAGTATAAGGAATAGTATGACTTGTACAAAGATATAAGGTGCCTAATTTCACACCTTTTGCTACTATTAAGGCACCTCTTGTAACCTTCCAATTTTTATCATTAAATGTAACAATGCAACCTTCATCAACTAGCTGCCCTGCTTCAAAATTAAATTCCTACTTAGCCTTGGAAGGTGCCTTACCTCTTGTAGTAGTCAATGATTCTCATTCTGCAACTTAATCTTGATTCTTCCCTTTCCAACAATCTGATAGGGTTCATTATCTCCAAAACAAACCAACCCAAAATCCCCTTGGACATAATCAAGAAAATAAATTCTATGGGGCATAGCATGAAATGAAGCCCTCGAATCTAAAACCCATGAATCATCAACATTATCTAGGGAAAGAATCAAAGCATCATCTTTAGATTTATTACTTACCATATTTTTCTCATTATTGCCTTCTTGTTTATCTCCTTCTTTATTCTTCTGAGATTAGCAATCTTTCTTTAGATGACCTGGTTTCCCACAGTACCAGCAATCCTTCTATCCTCTAGATTGGGACATCTTGTCCTTTGATTTTCCTCATGACTTCCCATGACCTCTAGGACCTTTTCCTATCTCCTTTGATCTGCCCCTACTTTCTACATTCAAAACACTACCTAATGTGGATCCACTTGAGCTTTTCCATCACATTTCCTCATTAAGAATAATACCAACAACATCATCAAATTTCAAAGTATTTGAACTAGAGACGGAGTTACTTACAACCATTACCAATCTATGCCAACTTTTTGGCAAAGAACATAATATCCAAAGAGCCCTCACCTCTTCATCAAAACTCACTTTTACAGAATTTAATTGACTGATAATCATATTAAACTCATTTAAATGATCTATCACAGATCCACCTTCAATAATTTTTAGATAAAACAAATGCTTCATGAGAAATACCTTATTTGAGGCTGAGGATTTTTCATTGAATTTAGCTAAAGATTTCATCAGACCATCTGTTGTCTTCGCTTCCATTATATTGAATGCCATAGATGGTGCCAGGCACAACTGAATGGTTCTTAGTGCCTTTCTGTCTAGAAGATTCTAATCCTCATTAGTCATTATTGTTGGTTTCTTAGCTATTCCTTCCAAAGGCCTCCATAAATCCTTCTGATCTAGAGATAATCCTCCATCTGCATCTTCAAAAACTGATAGTTCTACCCATTGAATTTATCTACCTTCAATTTAACCTCGTTCACCATTGCTCCCACTCAACCGTGAGACCTTCCTACAAATGATAATCAAATACAACCTACTTTGATACCACTTGTTAGGAATTGCATGTAGAAGATATCAATTATATGCAAATAAAGATTAAACAGAAGAATAAAAATACATAGAAATAATAATAGTGAGAGACAAGTTTTAACGTGGTTCACCCAAAATAGGGATACATCCACCAATAGAGAGTCCAATATTATTATCCAACAATCGAAGCTGATTACAACTAGCAATCCTTGCAACTCAATATCACTGCAAATGTTAAAATAAAATATCTTGACAGAAACCCTAACCCTTAGCTGCTTTTATCAAGCCTTATGTTGGTTACAAAATGCTGCCCCCAAATAGCCATTAAATAATTTGGGAGGAAACTACACAAATAAAAGTGAGAAAATTTAACCTCCGAGTCTAATTAGGCTCTATATAACAACAAATTTTTAGGTGTTATCTCAAAGTGAACAACTACCTCTATGTTGCCTATCATCCTTCTCTTTGAGTGGGTGAAGTACTCATATTCCACTTGTTGAGCCTTGGAGGTAGAGAGATCATTTGCAAACACCACTTCTTACTCTTCTATCCAGGAGAACAATGCATGTTTTGGAGAAATCTCTTCTTCTTGTTGCAAATAAATCCCCTACATTTAAGCCACTAGAATGACATTTTATACCCCAAGTGACTAATATGGATGTTTCCCATCATGAGCCTCACCTTGAAAACCTTGTTGCCTTTGTTCCACTACCCTTTGTTGCAAGTTTCCTCATGGGCAATATCTGGGTGTATGAGGATCATTGTAAGGAAAACACCATGCATTTGAGTCATCTACAATGTTCTTTTGCACCAGGACCATGTCTTGCACTAGTTTAGGAGGGATCTGTTATAATGGGATAGGGACCAACACAATTTTTTGTTGAGAAGGACATGCCCCTTAGGAATTTCAGTTCTATTTGGTTGATACTAGGGCTTGCAATTTTGGCAGTTCTGATAAGAAGGACTTGGTTATGAATCTTGTTGCCTCTTCAAGTTGATTAGCTCATTCAGAAAGCTTCTAACTTAGATACTCTTTATATCATCTATTTTTGAGGTGGCTTGAGGAACTGGTACCATAGTTGTTGGTACTTGAGGGGAAGGATACACATACATGGATGAGGGTGCCTGATTTTAATTAGATAAAAAGGGCTCCACCTTAGGTGGCCCTTCTTATTTGTGACAATTTAGGGAACATTGGTATGGGAGGCCTAGGACGTAGATTCCTGGCATCTATTAGATTATTTTCGGTTCTTACTACCAACTCATATATTGTTGGGAAAGTTTTTCTTCCTAAGGACTGAATGATAACAACTATGTATAAATTAAAATCCTTGAGATACAAGATGATAGCCATATCGAGAGGTGGCTATGCTATCACTAGAATCCTTTGCCAAGTCTTGTGAAACCTATTATTGAAATTGGTGATTGTCTCGTGCAGTGCCCAATTGATGGTGATTAGTTATTGCAATAGCGAGGATATATCTTCCTTCTTGCTAAATATTTCAAAGAATAGGTCTTCTAACTAGTCCCATGAGCCTATTTAATTTGAATGAAGAGATTTATATAGTTAGTTGAGTGCATTCCTTTTAAATGATGCCACAAATAGTCTCATTTGTATGTCAACTTGGAGAAGGTGTAGTCATGGGGTTTCATCTCCATAATCTAGGTGTCTCCTTAATGGATTGATTTATTTTAAGGAGTCATGAAAGTATGCAACATGGGTCCTCAAGTCACATTTGTTGGCTTCTTGTCTTGATGACATGTTAGTATTGCAACACTATAAGTCAAATTGCAACATTTTGTAATAGGATCTAATAGAAATAATATCTTGATGTAATGAACAAGGTGATAATGAAGCATCAATAATGTTTACATGAGAAATTCAATAACTAACATCATTATGCATGCTAGCATCATCACTAGGTAAAATAATATTATGAGTATCTTTAGAACTAAGATGAGATGTAAGAAAAAAAAGGAAATGGGTAGCATAGACTACTCTGTTTCATCTTCTAAGGAGACAGAGGAGAAGGAATTAGCTAGAACAAAACTAGGTCATATTCTAATTTTGATTCTAGCTACCAGAATTCCTTGTATACCAAATTTACTAGTAAACTAAAAAGAGTGATGAGTAGTTCTCGAAGGGGATCCTTCCTGACATGCCTATGAAAGAGAATGAAAGTCCTAGTATCCTTGAGAAAGGGAAAGCTAAAGCCTTCCCTTAAATTTCCATGGGAGTCCCCTTTCTTGGTATACATAACCCCTACACCCAAATCCCTGAGGAACCTAACATCCCTCACCCCAACCCTTCAACCTTGAAGGAGGTTGAAAATGATTTGTATGTGCTTAGCCAAAATTTGCCCACGCTATACTAGACCTTCAACATGTAGCACAAACTAATGAAATGGTTCTACATTGAAATTAGCATGATGAATATAAAAATGGAAATGATTACCAAGAAATAGAGTGGGGAAACTCAACCACTTTTGGATGACAAGAGGAAAATATTTCAAAATTGGGAGGCAATGCCCATGTGAACAAATTAGAAGAGGAGGCCTCTAATCAAAAAGAGAAGATAACCATCCTTGAGGAGGAATTCACTAAGGAACATGAAAATCAGTAGGCAAAGATTATTTTTGTATAATAGGAGGTCATCAAAATAAGTGAAAATCACAACAAACTTGTGAAATCCAACTCTAGGGAAAAGATGGGGAATCAAAGTGCTAGTCTAGTTGTTCAGGAGAAGAACATTGATGACACTGGGCCTAGTTCAAGGACTAGAAGCATTAGAAAGAAGATCAACAAGGGAAACAAGAAGGCCCAAGAACTTCAAGGCATCAATATCTACATGGAGGACCTAGAAGTTGCCAACACCCTAAGGTGCTCTAACTGCCCTCTTTTATTTCTTGTGTTTCTATCTTTCTATATTATGTTGCAGTTTATGTGTCATTTGTTGTTGGGGTTTGTGTTGTGGGTAAGTTTTTTGCTTAGCTGAGATTTTGTTGTTTGTAAAGGTTTTCTAGGGCCCCTCCAAAACCTATCTTTTACCCCTCTTTTATCAAAAACATGAGATGTAAAATAATGATCATCACAAAGCATATTATCATGAATAGATTTTGTAGAAAAAACCATATAAAAAATTGGGTTATCATCTATAAATGTAACATTAGAAGCTAGAGCTACCTTATCTATATCCATTATAAAAGGGATTTCTTCAATATGAACTAGATCATGATAAGGAAAGGTAATCAAAGGTAACACACCATTATTCTCATGCACATCATTATCACTAGTCATAGGAAGAGTAGAGGCAATATGAAACTTATGGATAAATAAAGTGTGTATCTAAAAGAGAAGGAAAAGTACCAATCATGTCTATGAAAGAGGGGGGAAACATACACAATGAAACAATATATTTGTCAAGAATACATCCCCATCCATAGCATAAAAGGATGTGAAAGTATCAAGGGTGGATCAATTGAATGTAAAAAAATTAAAGAACATAATAGAATCAACAAGGAATGCATGTCAATATGGTAAACATAAAGGTCAAGGAGAATCCATGATGTAAGATGTATCAATGAAGTCCAACCAAGAGAGGGTGTGAAGGATCAAATGTAGATCCAATGATAAAGTTTAAAACTATAACAAATATCTAAGTCAACAACACAAAAATGGGTGTATATAAACCCTAATTAGATTTGAAAAAACTAATAAGAAGGGATAAACACTTAAGCCAAAACCCTAGGTCATGTAGGAATGGCAAGTTCACCATAAAATGTATTGAAAATAAATGATTTCAACCTAATTTCACCTAGAATAATAAATTAATAGTAACCATGCAATGGTTTTAGAGTTGGGATGTATAATAGATGATGTGATAAATATTGTAATTAATGTGAGAATTAAATAAAATAATTGAAAGATCCATAGCTATTATTTTGATGATGAAAATACTATTATGGATGTCACAAATTGATCAATTTTCAACTATAGCAAAAAATTTGGATATGTTAGTTGACAACCTTAGAACAATAAAATTTTCTCTAAACTATCAAGTTCAAGGTCACACCTATAGATATGATCTTTACACCAATAGAATGAAACTTTGAACATGTGGTTCAAGTGAACTTGATATAGAGATCTAAACTTCACCTATAGAAATGATTAGTGAAATTTTCTAAAAAAATAAAGGGTTTTGAACTTCGATCTGATATATCTTCATCTAAAAAATTTATCCCAAGAAACAACATTTGAGAATTCAGTAGTGAGGGATTTGTTCTCCTATAGTGAAGCCCTTAGGTGGGCCAATTTGATTATGATGATCAATGATTGAGAATAACATGCAATCATGTAATATACCTCTAGGATGTTGACATAATACAATACTTCTAGTTATGCTTTGTAGATAATTCTTTGGTCCTTGATAGATCCTAAATGATTGAAATGAATAAGATATGGTCCTTAAATACATCACCATAAAGTGTAGCGAGAAACAATTTGTGCCTTGGTCAGCTCATAAAAGTTATTAAGGGAGGGGGACATGGATCCAATTTAAGAAATTCAAATTTAAAACTTTAGGGTTCAGATCCATGCACGTGTAAGTGAATTGGTTAATTTTGTACCATGAATCTAAATTAGTGTGGCAAACAATATATTTGGTCAATGAGTCTAAACTCTTCAAATTTGTAATGTTGAAATTGAGCCAAATTAAATTTATTTGTCACCTTCTAGATAATAAAAAATACTGTAATTTACTTGCTAATAAATCCATAAAACATAACGTAATGGGCCTCCAAACCATAAAGGAGAATCTTAGGGTATGTAATTTTCACCGTCACACTATGCAAAACTAGCCTTTTTAGTCCCTGCCTATCATAGGGATACTGTTGTTTTCACCTATAGCTATTTTCCTTGCCTCAACACTCATTTAGAGAGAAAAATTTAAACTTTCTCAAAGGTTTGGTTTTTTCAACAATTTTTTTTCGAGTGGAAATTCACAAAACTTGATTTTAGGTTGGTCCCTCACTATTTTAGCCCACTGGCCTTCATTTTTCTAATTACTTTAAATTTGGCAAAACAAATTAGCCAATGAAAACTAAGATAGGTTGAAGATTAACATGTTTAATGTAGATCTATTGCATTGGAAATTTTGAACCGATTATCAAACTTCACTTTACAGTCATTCTATCTCTATAATTTGTAGAGATTCTATTATATATGTTATAGTGATCTAAAAGGAACATTCATAATGGTGCCCTTGATGTAAGATAATCTATGTTCAATTTCATATTTGTAGAGTAACGAAGAGGTCAATTCAGTGTCACACAGTTGATACATTGAAGATTACATTGGGGTAAAATTCCTTGGTGTCTGCAATACCTAGTAATTGGAGAAGAAAATCTCACTATGCTTGGGGCCAGGGCTCTGGCCTCAGCCCTTCAAAGTTTTCGGGAACAACTCAACACAATCATGTCAGACCATATCTTAAAGAACATTCTGCCAAGGGTAGCATAGGTAAAAGAGTAAGCTTTTCAGAGGAAATATTCGTTCAAAAAAGAACACCTCTTCCTCCACAAGGCACTGATTTCAAGGAGTCAAGAAGCTCTTGGAGGAGGAATGACTGGGCTAAGAAGTTTCAAAACTATTCCTAGAAAACTTCTAGGAGACAAAGGGATTCCCAAAAAATAAAAGAAACTTACAGATAGAAGAGCTTTAGAGGAAGCTTGAATTTTTCTGAAAGGAGCAGCAAAGGTTACAATGACCACAGAGCCTTCATCTCCAAGACAAGAACACCAGAAGTCACAAGGAGAAAACCCATGTTTGGTACTAGTCAGACTACTGAATTAAGTTTTGGTGGAAAGACAAGTGATTTTAAAAGACAAAGCGTTCATAGGTAAGGTTGTGAGCCCTCACTACTCTTCTGATGATTTCCTAGTTTGGGCTAAAAATTCTTGGGGCCAAATGGAGGAAGTAGACTATCTGGGCAATGGGTTTTTTGCAATCATTTGCTTAGATGAAGAGAATTGGAATAAGATTTTAGGCAAAACCTTGTGGAAATTTGGTGATAACTTTGTCTTCTACCAACCTTGGAAAGCTAACTTCTCTATAGAAAATGAGAGGGTTCCTTTTTTTACCACTGTGGGTCCAAGTTTGAATTCTTCCAATAAAATATAGGACCCCAAAAATTCTCAAAATTATAGGAGATTCTCTAGGGGAGTGTAAATATATCAAGATCAATAAGGAACCTAGTTGGATATCTTTGGTAAGGCTACGTGTCCTCATGAAGGTGGAAAAGGAACTCCCTAGAAAGGTCAATATTGAGAGCTCATAAGGTTTATGGGAATAGGAGGTGTATATAGAGGTGCCAAAGGATCTAGAGAATGTCCTAACTAGCTCCTCCAGAGAAGATATCAACATCAATGTTAGCACTCAATCCCTAAGCCAAGGCCTGAACAATTCCCAAGTTAAGAATGACTCTAGAACCTTGAAGATAGGCCTTCCAGTCATGCAGGAAGAAGACTTTTCTCTGCAAATCCCAGAAAGAACTTTAGAGGGCTTAGCACTCTAGGATCAAGATAATATGAAGCCCCAATGGCAAGTGGAGGAAGAAGAGCTTCAGTATACAACAACTGTGGTAGAACAGAATGAAGCTTTTCATCTGGACCAAAGTGACCTCCAAAAAGAAGAAAACCTTGTCCAATTTGGAGATGGAACTATAGGAAATGTGTTGCAAGTATGGGCCTAACTAGTATTGTCATTGATGTCAACATACTTCTGTTGCATTGATGTCAAGGTTTGGATGAGTCCTGTGCTAAGGATATTGAAAAAAATAGTCCTATCAGAAACAAAGAAAGAATAGTGAAGACAATGAAGCTCTATGAAGTAAAGATCCCTAATAGATGAGGATCAGAGATTGCACATCAAAGGGTTTATATATATGTGTCTAAAGATGATCCAGTCAAGATTTGAGAGGTCCACATGAAAATATGGAGTTATAGCCATAAGATTAAAAATGGTTCTGGCAACTATTCAGAGGGGACAAAGTGACACAAATAGGTCTGATGAGATCCAGAAATATAATATCATGTTCTACAAATCTGGTAGTATGTTTGGGAAGATAATTCAAATTGACAACTCAATTGGTTCATGGTTTGGAGGTTCACAAGAAATCCTTCTAATGTGACAATGATGACCAGATGTGTTCTTGAGGTTCCAGATGAAGATACGAATGATTTTAGTAAGCAGAAGTGGTACAGATGTTCTTGGTGTTTTAAGCAAGCTTGTGGGGGTCTCTAGATTATGTCTAGTTCATGTTGATGGTCCACATTGAAGACTGAGCTCGTAATTGAAGACCTTTCAGAAATGGTGTTCATCCTAGTCTTGGTTGACTGGATGATTAGCACATGTTGCAGATGATCTTGAAGATGTTTTGTGAAGCATGGCATGTTCTCTGAAGAAGATTGAAGCCCCAACTATGTGTGGCCGATAGCATAGTGATGTGCATGAAGTTCTTGTAATAAGTCAAGTTGAATTTTTTAAATTGCTCTATAATAAAATAAGTGTATGTTGTGCTAACTTTGATGATCATTTCAAAGTCGATGTCATGTATAAATAAGAGTTGCAAAGTCATTCAAATGCATCTATGGTGATGATGAGAAGGTGGTAGGGAAGAGGAGAAAAAAGCAAAGTAGAGGTGTTGGGCTTAATTGGAATTGATTCAGGCATAGTGAAGATGCTAATCTCCAGTTCAAGTATGTAATAGTTATATTCTTCTGTAGACAATGTGTCTCCTATAGATAGTGGGCCTCTTGTGAGCAATGTGCTCAGGCAGTGAGCCCTAATTGGCAAGTGCCATTTTATTCTTCTTATTCTTTTAACAAAGAATACAATCTTGGGTTAGTCACCCTGTGGGTTTTCCTTAACCAAGTTTTCCACGTTACAATCTTGGTGCTATATGTGTTGATTATGTTTCTACTTTTGAATTATTGCATTGTGCTTCCATGATTGAATCTTTAGTATGCTTTTCAAATATAAGAAGTTTTTATGTAACTAAGTAATAGAATTTTGGTGACAACTGATTCACCCCCCTCTCAGTTGTCTATCCTTAAATCAACAATTGGTATTAGATCCAAGTTCCTCTAGAAGAACCCTAACTGCTTGAGGAGATCCAAGATGTCATCCTACAAGAAGGATAGTCCAAGGTTTGATGGAACAAACTACACTCTTTGAAAAAGCCACATGGAATATCACTTACAATGCATGGGAGAACAGTATTGGAACATTACTACAATTGAGTATATTCCCCCAAAGAATGGTCCAACAACTCTAGATGAAATTAGAAATGCTGAAAATAATCTTCGAGCTAAAGAAGCCTTACTAAGTGTCTACTCTGATTCAGAGCTGACAAATGTTATGGGATTAAAGACTGCCTATGAAATTTGGACAAAACTAGAGACTCTACATGAAGGAGACAAATATGTTAAGTGTGCTATAACAAGAGATTGAGAAAGATTGTAAAAAGTACAAATGTGAAGGTTGATGAAGGCATGGAAAATCCCTCAAGGTATTATGAGTATGAAGCAGATGATTAGAATGATATCTTAGACCAAGGAGAACAATTCCAAACTCCAGTTCAAATTTAGATTGATTCAGAGAATCCAGAAATACAAGAAGAAGAGACAGATTTGAATGAACCTATCCAAGAATTAGAAGTGCAAGAGAATCCCAAAACTCCTAGGTATGTTAGACTAAATCATTCTAAAAACTAGATCATAGGAGATAAAAGCAAAGGTGTTCAAACAAGAAGAAAAATTGCTCAAGATTCAGTGAAGTACTGTTTGATCTCAAAGATTGAACCAAAATCAGTAAGTGAAGCATGTAATGATGAAAGTTGGGTTAAAGCAATGAAGGAGGAATTGATGCAGATTAAAAAAATTAGACTTGGAATCTCGTTCCTAGAACTAAGGATAAAAATGTGTTTGGGACTAAGTGGGTCTTCTAGAATAAACTGAATGAAGATGGTGAGGTAGTAAGAAACAAAGCCAGATTCATCTATAAGGGTTATTATCAAGTAGAAGGAGTTGACTTTGAAGAGACTTTTGCTCTAGTAGCAAGGATTGAAGCAGTCAGACTATTTCTTGCCTTTGCTACCTTCAAATATTTCAAGGTGTATTAGATGGATGTCAAGTCTGCTTTCCTAAATGGTGATTTGGAAGAAGAAGTATGCATTGATCAACTGGATGGATTTCAATTGTTTGATCATGGAGATATGGTCTGCAAATTGAAAAAGGCATTATATGGACTCAAACAAGCCACAAGAGCCTAGTATGAAAGATTGGACAAACATCTTCTGAAGATTGATTTCAAAAAAGGTACTGCTGATAGTAAACTATATTTTAAGATTGATCATGAAAATATCTCGATTGTTGAAGTATTTGTTGATGATATTATTTTTGGAGGGAAGGACAGTGTGTACAAAACTTTTGCAAATCAAATGAAAAGTGAATTTGAGATATCTATGTTTGGGGAAATGAATTTCTTCTTTGGTCTACAAATCACTCAAACAAAGAAAGGAATCTTCATATCACAGACCAATTATGTGAAAGAATTGTTGAAGAAATTTGGGATGGAAGATTCAAAGGCAATGAATACTCCCATGGCAATTGGATGTAAGTTGAGTAAAGATGATGAATCTCCAAAAGCTTATCAGAAAAGGTACAGGTCAATGATTAGAGGATTGCTCTATCTTACTCAAACTAGACCTAACATTATGAATGTTGTTGGTCTTGTCGCCATATTTCAAGTTGATCCTAGAGAATCTCATGTCATGGCAATCAAGAGAATTTTTAGATATTTGAAGGGAATGGTTGAGTATGGATTGTGGTATCCTAAGGATCACAATTTCTCTCTTCATACTTATACTAATGTTGATTGGGCAGGTGATGTGGATGAATGGAAGAGTACCAGTGGTGGTGAATTCTTTTTCGGAAAAAGATTGGTTTCCTGGTTAAAAAAGAAATAAGAGGCAATATCTCTATCCACTACAGAAGCATAATATATTGCTACGGTAGGTAGTTGCACTCAAGTATTGTGGATGAAGCAAATGTTAAGAGATATCAAAGTAGAGTATCAAGAACCTATCACAATCTTCTGTGACAACTCAAGTGCAATAAACATATCAAAAAATCCAATGTTGCATTCAAAGACAAAACATATATCCATCAAGTTTCACTTCTTAAGAGAGTAGGTGAACAAGAATGAAGTCAGATTAGAGTTTGTACCCTCAAAAGATCAGATTGCAAACATTTTCACCAAACCTCTACCTAAGGACACTTTTAAGTACCTCGGGGAGAACTTAGGGATTATTACCCCTCCGGTTTTGAATTAAGGTACACTAATGTGCATCAGTTCAGTGGATCCCATAATCATATCTTATGATCCATATTGATGCTAGGAGGCTACTACTCAAGGGGAGCAGTCTATATCTTTCTGAAATATGAAAAGTGGTTGCAAGTATGTGCCTTTTTCCATTGATGTCAAAGGGGGAGAGAAGACATGTGAAAAACAAAAGTGGTTGATGATCAAAGGGGGAGCAGTAAAGGAAGAGAAGACATGTGAATGATTGCTATTGTTAGGAGGAGCTATTTTAGTTATTGAGGAGAAGTTCTTGTCTTGATGATTAAAACATTTTTTCACATCATATGTTTCCATCAATGACAAAGGGGGAGATTGTTGCAAGTATGGGCCTAACCAGTGTTGTCATTGATGTTAATGTACTTCTATTGCATTGATGTCAAGGTTTGGATGAGTCTTGTGCTGAGGATATTAAGAAAATTAGTCCTATCAAAAATAAAGAAAGAACAGTGAAAATAGTGAATCTCTATGAAGTAAAGATCCCTGATAGATGAAGATCAGAGATTGAGTATCAAAGGGTTTGTAGATATGTGTCTAAAGATGATCCACTCAAGATTTGAGAGGTTCACATGAAAATGTGAAGGATTTATGGCCATAAGAGTAAAACTGGTTCTAGCAACTGTTTAGAGTAGATAGAGTGACACAAATAGGTCTGGTGAGATCCAGAAATACAATATCATGTTTTGCGGATCTGGTGGTATGTTTGAGAAGATAATTTGAATTTACAACTCAATTGGTTCATGGTTTGGAGGTTCACAAGCAATCATTCTAATGTGACAGTGATGACTGACGATGCTCTTGAGGTTCCAGATGAAGATGCAAATGATTTCAATAAGCAAAAGTGGTACAAATGTTCTTGGTGTTTCAAGCAAGCTTGTGGGGGTCTCTAGATTGTGTCTAGTTCATGTTAATGGTCTGCATTGAAGACTGAGCTTGTAATTGAAGATTTACCTTTGGGAAATGGTGTTCTTCCTAGTCTTGGATGACTGAATGATTAGTACACATTGTAGATGATCTTAAAGATGTTTTTCGAAGCATGGCATGTTCCTCGAAGAAGATTGAAGCCCCAGCTATGTGTGGCCAACAACGTAGTGATGTGCATGAAGTTCTTGTAATAAGTCAAGTTGTATTTTTTTAATTACTTTGTAATAAAATAAGTGTATGTTGTGCCAACTTTGATGATCATTCCAAAGTCAATTTCATATATAAATAAGAGTTACGAAGTCATTCAAATGCATCTGTGATGATGATGAGAAGATGGTAGGGAGGAGGAGCGAAAAAAAGAGCAAAGGTGTTGGGCTTAAATGGAACTGATTCAGGCATAATGAAGATGCTAATCTCTAGTTCAAGTATGTAATATTTATATTCTTTTGTAGACAATGTGTCTCCTATAGGCAATGGGCCTCTTGTGAGTAGTGTGCTCAGGCAGTGAGCCCTAATTGGCAAGTGTCATTTTATTCTTCTTATTCTTTTAATAGAGAATACAATCTTGGGCTAGTCACTGTGTCATTTTTCCTTAACCGGGTTTTCCACGTTAAAATCTTGGTGTTATATGTTTTGAATATGTTTCTTCTTTTGAATTATTGCATTGTGCTTCCATGATTGAATCTTTAATATGCTAATGAAATATAAGAATGTTTTAAGTAACTAAGTAATAGAATTTTGGTGACAATTGATTCAGCCCCCCTCTCAGTTGTCTATCCTTAAATCAACAAAATGTTGCACAACCTCTGGACAATGGGCAAAGTTCTAAAATCTCAGATATAAGACTTTAGGATCTCTATGAGGAAGTCCTCATGAAGTTAACTACTATTTTTGGAGAATTGGTGGATGAAGATCTTCAAGAGGAAGATCCAAACACCAACCCCCCTTCTTTAGGTATCTCACAGACCCTTATGGTTTCCGGAAATGTGAAGAATACATCCTCTAGGATAAGTTCAATAAGGAAGAAAGGTAAAGTGCTCTCTAAGATTTTGGAGGATTCGGAGAGGGGAACACCCAAAACATCTAAAAAGAGGGAGCAGACAGCTCTCCTTAGGAGTAATGAAGGTCATAACGTGGAATGTTGGGGGCTTAGACACCCCTAACAAGAGGCACCTCATCAAGTCTCAACTTGATGGAATGAGAGCTAATATTGTTTTCTTCCAAGAAACCAAATTAGATTTGGATACTGGTGCTTTTTGCTTTCTCAAATGGAAGGATTAGGAGGTGGAGCTATATTCTTCTACTGAAACTTCAAGAGGCCTAGCTATTCCATGGAAGAAGAATCTTCCCAGGTTCGAGGTCGTCGGTAACAAAGAACACTAGATCTTAGGTAAATTCCTAGGATTTCTCTTTGAGAAGGATCTGTGGATTATGAATGTATATGGCCCTTTGGGGGCAGCCTAGAAACTTGAGCTTTGGGAACATTTGTCAAAGTTGTTGTATATGCTTAAAAGTGAAATGGTCATCTTGGGAGGTGACTTTAATGCTATACTAGATAGCTTAGAAAAATCTAGAGGCTCTTTGGTGTAGTCACAAGCCATGTTAGATTTAAAAGACTTTGTGGATTCTAATTGCTATATGGATTGTAGGCCCTCTAATGGGATTTTCACTTGGAGCAACAGAAAGACTGATTCCTTAAGAATAGTCAAGTGATTGGATAGATTTCATATGTCTCCACAATGTCTACTAGGAAAAGTTAATTTCTCCTCATTGATTATGCCTTTAACTAGCTCTGATAATTTCCCAGTGACCCTCTCCATTAGTGGAGCACAAAAATCTCATAGCAGTTCTTTCAAATTTCAAGAGATGTGGTTCAGAGATTTAAGCTTCCTTTCTAATGTTTAGACCTAGTGGCAAGTGACACCATATGTCAAGGGCTCTAGAATGTTTCAACTGGCCAAAAAGATAGAATTTGTTAAGTTAAAGATCTCACAATGGAACACAGATCATTTTAAAAACATCATCTTTGAAAAGAAAAGAATCTTGAAAGATTTATATTTTATTGAAGAAGAGATTATCTAGGGTGGCATGAACTATGCCACTTTCTCAAAAGAAAAATCTCTCAAATCTTGGCTTGAAGAGGTCCTCCTTAGAGAAGAAATCTTTTGGCACCAAAAGTCAAGGGAGACCTAGCTGAAAGAGGGCGATCAAAATACTTCTTTCTTTCATTTCCCAACTAAAGCTTGAAGGAAGACCTCAATGATCCATTGTATTAAGAGAGACGATGGCTCGCTACTATAGGATTTGGAGGATATCAAAGAAGAATCCCGATCCTTTTTTAAACACCTCCTTTCAACAGATAAATCCCAATACAAGAATGTCTTCAACAATTTTAATTTGCCTAAAAGACTTTCAGAGGATAACAAAAAAGAACTTCTAAAGGAATTTACATTAGAAGAAATCAAAGTAGTGGTTGGAACAAATCCCCAGACTAGATGGATGGACAGGTTTATTTTTTCAAAAATGTTGGGAAGTAGTTGGTCGAGATGTTTCCCTAGCTATTGAAGAATATAGGAAATTTGGCAATGTTCTCAAAGAATTTAATAGAACCAACATGGTTTTGATCCCAAAGGTCAAAACACGTACAACTTTTGAAGAATTTAGTCTCATCTCACTTTGTAACTTCATTTACAAGGTAATATCCAAGGCAATGACATCTAGATTAGTGTCGATCCTGCCACAAATCATCTCTAAGGAGTAGGGAGGCTTTGTACCTAGAAAATAAATAGTTGAAAGGGCCATTCTAACACATGGAGTACTCCATTCACTCAACAAAGAGAGGATTTACAGCATGGTCTTAAATCTTGACATGTCCAAGGCGTACGATAGGGTGGAGTGGGATTTTTTGCAGCATGTTCTAATCTCTCTAATGTTCTCTGCTTGTTGGATAAAATGGATTTTCTTGGGTCTCAGAGGTGTTAGATGTTTGGTATTAGTAAATGGAAGGGAATCTCTCCCCTTTGAGACGTCAAGGGGATCCTATCTAGATGACTGAAGCCCTCACCTGGATTATAAAACATACTAGATGTAACAAAATTTAGAGGGACATAAAATTGAAGCCCTTTAAAGAACCCCTTACCCATGCTCTCTTTGCTAATGACACAATCCTCTTCAATAAAGCTAATAAAAAGGAAGCTTATGCCATCAAAAGGACTTTGGCAATGTACTGTGAGGCATCTGGCCAATTGGTTAACCCAACAAAGTCTAAAATCTACCTCTTCACCACCCCGCCAAAAAGACAACCAGGTATTTCAAGTTTTTTTAGTTTCAAGTTGGAGTCTCTAATGGGAAAATATTTAGGGGTTCCTCTTTTTAATGGCTGACATAGAAAGCTCCTTTAGAATGAGGTTATAGAAAAATTGTATCACAAAATCAATGCATGGAAAGGGAGTTGGTTATCTCTAGCTAGAAGACTCACCCTTTTAAAAGCAATCCTCTCAGCGGTCCCAATTTATATGATGTCATCTTTGCAAAGTCTGAAAGGTATTCTAGTTAAAATTTAGAAGATTTGCAAAAATTTCTTATGGCAAGGAACCTTAGACATGAGGAAGGTTCACTTAATTGCATGGGATAAGATTTGTACATCAAAATCCCAAGGAGGAGCAAGTGTTCTCAACCTAGAGTTGCAAAATTTGGCTCTAGGAGCAAAGCTGGCCTAGAAGATGTACAAGCATCCACAAGCAAAATGGGTGAAGATCTTGCAGAAGAAGTACTTGGATAGTTGAGCACTAGAGAGAATTTTCATGGTTGGTAACCCTCCAAAGGGTTCCTCAATTTGGTATTTCATTGTCAAATGCCGCTAGGTAATTCTTCCTAAGTTATCAATGACTATTTACAATGGAAAGAAGGAATCCTTCTGGGATGATACCTAAAATGGGTGGCCAAAAATCTCAGCTCAAGGAGATTTTCGTGAAATAGTAGCTTATCTTAAGAGGTTTTGGGTTGAAAAGGTATGTTGTTATTTCACTATGGATATAAGTTCACTTCCAATGAAAATAAGTTGGAAAAGATTTGATAACTGCAAATTTTCCTATGAACAAAAATTTGCCCTTACAAAGATCCTAGATGAGAGGTTTCTTTTCTTCTCTCCACGAGAGGATGAATTGGTCTGGAAGGGAGATGGCTCAAGAAGGTACAAAGCTCAATATGGTTACGAATCCGTCTCTGCAAGGTCAAAGGTGGATTGGTACACTAACCTCTGTTGGGTAGACCCAATACTACCTCAAGCTGGCACCTTCACTTGGCTAGCTCTCAATAACAGGATTCTCACAGGGGACAAAATTGAAAAGTTATCATTAGGTTCAGGCTTTGGTTGTGTGTTTTTCCACAAACAGAATGAATCTTTAGATCATCTTATAGTGCGCTGCAACTTCAATCAATATTTTTGGAAACACATTATGTAGCTTCTTAATTGGTGTTCTCCCCTCTATGCATGTTAAAGCAATGGTTGAAAAGTTGGCATGCTCTAAACAAAGAAGATTATTTCCACGTACTTTGGGTTGTCTTCCCATCTTTAGTACTGTGGATGCTTTGGAAGGAGAAAAATTTTAGAATTTTTAGGAGCACTTCTAGGTCTATTGAGGAGGTCTGGTGCAAGATAGAGTCTCTAATTGTTGAAATGGTATTGGCAAAGATCAGATGATCACTGCCTAAAGAGGCTAAATGGACCAGTTGGGATGCTCTTATGACTAAAAATTGGAGAGACCTTGAGAAGTAGTCCCTGAGTGGGAATTTATTGACATCCCAATTAGGTGTGGATAGATCTACAGTTAAATGGATATCGCCCATTCACCCCTTTGTGAAAGTAAATTTTGATGGGCAGGTAAAGGAAACCTTGGGCCTTCGGCCTTGGGATGTGTGATCAGAAGTAGTGAAGGAAAACTACTAGCAGTGACAACAATGAAACTTCTAGAAGGCACAACTAATATGGAAGAAGCATTAGCTCTACTCCATGCCCTTCAACTAGCTCAAGATAAGGGATTCAAAAATGTTTCAATTGAGAGAGACTCTCTGCTCATTATATCAGCCTTACAAAAAGAGAAAGTTGACAACTGGTCTATCCACTACATTATTGAACAAGCTTGGGCAATTATGAAGCTCTTTGATTCATTTGAGATCTCTCATTGCTACAGGGAATGTAACAAAGTAGCTAACTGGCTGGCAAACTTTGCTTTAGACCAAAACGAGAATGAAGTGAATTTTGAGCATGCTTCCCAAAATTGGTCAGACATGTTAAATTCTTTGTTAATGGGAGATACATAGGTATATTCTTCCACCTCTCGAATTACATGATTAGGCTGCTAAGGTGGTTATGTTCCTAAGGTCCCTATAGGCTCATGGCTAGCTAGAGACGAGGTGGGTGGGAGGCTCAGGACACACCATAAGGTAGTCTACCCCAAAGGGCTATTTCAACCATACTTCCAAGCTTCATGTTTTAGGACAGACCTTTTTTTAAGTAGCCTAATTCTTGACTCCCCACAACACCCCTCCAATGGTCAAGCTTGGTCTTATCAAGATGGCATTTATTTCAAAAACCTAGTGGATCATCTCCCGATCACCTTCAACACCCACTTTTCATCTTGCCTACCTATCCATCTCCTTTCTTGCTTGCCAACTCAAAATTGTTTCACATGTGCCTCTTTATGGCTTTTAATACTTCATTCCTTTTTCTATCCTCAGATGTCTACTCCCCCCTTGGTTATTTGGGAACCAATGTGACTGTACTATATGACAATCCCCTCTAGTAGGTGGATTTGTAACATATCAGATCTTTTAAATGACGAGAGTCACATTTTGAAGTTTTTTAAAATCTCAATGGTGGTAGATGGAGTCACACACCTCTTCCAACCGAGGTGAATTCAATGCATCTTGAAGTCTCATTACTGATAGCACCTGCTCCTTTACTTTTATAAGGCCCAAAAAGAACTCATTTCTTCATCCTCCATTTGTATTTTCCTATAGATGTGCTTCGACGCTGCCCATCATCCCTTCTCCTTTGTGTTGAGCTTTGTGTTTTTATAGGTTCTGAGTGAATGGAAGGTGAGGTTTCCAATTTCAGGGTTTTCTTTCCTCCTTTCCAATAGGAGCTGACTATAAAAGGAATTGTTGGCATTGTGGAATTGAACTACATCTTTTAATTTGATTGCATCTTAACACAATTTGCAATCCAGATGGTGTGCAATCAAAGATGGTTACAAGGTGCCTCAGATCAAGAGGTAAAATGGTCAGAGGTAGTCTTTAATTTCCTCTCTAATCTTTTGGACATTATGCAAGACCCTCACTTTGTGATTCCCATTGCAATGGGAATCATTAATTTGTGCCTATTTAGTATGGAAAGATGGAACAAAGCTATGGCAAATGATGACATCATGAGAGACACCTAGGTAGGAGGGCTTTTTCCTTCTTTCAAGCTTCATACTAGGAGGTCCTATGAGTTTATCTATAGGGAAATGCAACATGGCTTAAGCTACGGATGCATTTTCTTGCTCGAACGAGCTCTTAGGCGACATACCCACTCAGTCCTAAAAAATGTGAAAATGAAATATAAAGACATGTTCATAGCCATCCATTTCCTATGGTTTCATGCTGCAGATTTAGCTCCATATTGCTGAAGAATTTCTAACAAGGCGGAGGATATCTTAGACACAAAGGACTTACCTGATCAAAATAAGGATGAAGATATGGTAGCAGATGAAAGTGGGGTGGTAGGCATAGTTGAAGGTGCAGACGTTTAATCTTCTATCTTAATCTATGGTGGCTATCTAGTGGTAGGTGTACGACGTTTATGGTTGGTGGTAATTTCTTTTTGGTTTTTGTTTGGTGCAATGTCTTGGTATGGAGTGGTTTAGTTTGTTTTTGGCCACTTTGAGGGGTGTGGAATTATATATCCCTCCTTTTTTGTATCTCAAATATTACTATCAATATAAGTCTGGGGTTCTACATCTTTTTTTTTAAAGAAAGAGAAGATCAACATGTTTCTAATATTTTTTCCTTTTTCCAGAGTAGACCTGTGTGCTGCATGTTGCAAGATTTTTCCTCCTCATTTTTTCTAGTAGACGTGCATCACCACCATTGCTTTCCCTATAATATAGAGAGATTTACACACTCTTTTCTCATAAAAATTCCTAGTACAATGCTTGTAATTGTCTATGAGTGCATCCAACACCATATCCAGATAAAACTACATCACATCTACCAAGCAACTCTATGCCTCCTCCAACATCTCCTCCATATTACTATCGCTACAGTCGACACTCATGCACATCTTGTATAGATAATTACTAGCTACCACATCCTTCTAGTTCATAGAATCATGGCTAAGTTTGGTGGCATCAACCCTAGCCTTAGCTTCTTTAGCCAAGATTTGGATCACATCCTCTAGAGAGTTGGATAGACATGTTGTCTTCATATTGGGAGAAGAAGAAGTGTTCCACAAGTAGTAGAACTTGTTGGAAATTCAAATATGGAGTGGGCATTAACTTCACCTACCCGTCAGAGATCTTCTCATGATCTCATTGCTACTACCTCAGACCAAAATGGTAAATGCCATTTAGTGGCCCTGTCAAAACATTCAATGCTGGTCAGCTTCTTTATTGCTGTAGGTGAGTTTGAACTCTGAGTTTGAGCAGTAGAATTTTTTGTGTGAAGGGATAAGACAAAAAGAGGGAATGTAGTGTAGAATAGTAGAAGATAGTTAGGAATTGAGGCAGCAGCAATAGAGAATGTTTTTGTACTGAACAATAGTTCCAAAAGTTCTATGATTGTGTGTAGGGAGTAGTAGATAGCTCCAGACTATTGTGGTTTTGTGTGCAGCTCCAGATTGCTACAGATCATGTGTATTATCATTAGTTTGATGTTTATGTTTTCAAATCATTTGTAAATGTTATTTTTCTAATTTAATAGAACAAACAAAGAGTTTGCTAGTCCAATTGTGTGTCTCTAGTCACTCTATTTGTGTTATTCTACATTTTTGTGTGTGTTTGGGATTTGAAAATCCTACAAATTGGTATCAGAGCCAGTAGGCCCTAATTCTTGAGTGAGTTAAGCATTTGTTTTCTAGGTGTTTGAATTTTGTTTGATAGGAGACATGGCTAGAGAAGAGAGTAAGAGTTGGCAGTAGCTACCATAATTTAATGGATAGAACTATGATGTTTCAGCAAAGAAAATGAAGACCATAATGGTTGCAAATGATTTATGGGAGCTTGTGTTTAATGGGTTCAATGATGTGACTGACCTAGCTGCGTATGTAACCCTCACAAACAACCAAAAGACCCAGCAGAAGGAGACGAGTAAAGATGGAAAAGCATTAAGTCTAATTGAAGCAGCCTTTACATAAGCTATTTTCCCTAGAATAGCAGAAGCTAACTATGCAAAAGGAGCATGGGAAATATTGCAAAATAGTTACAAGGGAACTGACAAAGTGAGATCAGTGAAACTCTAGCTGTTTAGGAGAGATTTTGAGACCCTATAGATGAAGGACAGTGAGTCCATTTTAGATTTTCACACAAGGGTTTCCACCTTGGTTAATCAGCTAAGGATAAATGGAGAAACCATGGATGAGAAAAGGATTATAGAGAAAATCCTTAGAAGTCTAAAACCTATATTTGATCCAATAGTTATTACCATAGAAGAGACCAAAGATCTCTCACAAATGGCACTTGATGAGTTGATGGGTTCCCTACTAACCCACGAGCAGCGTCTAAATAGGTCTACGAATTCTTCCCATGAGCAAGATTTCAAAGCTCAAGCCAACTCAAGAGGCAAAGGGAGAGGTAGAAACATCTTTGGATGAAGCTCAATAGGATGAGGTAGAGGCAGATCTGGACATGGAAGCACTAGAGAAGATAGCTCAGGATGAGCACACAACCAAGAGGGAGCAAGTAGTTCTCAGTCTAGCTCTAGACAAGTCAAGAAGAACAACAATTCAAGTCATAAGTTTGACAAGAGCAATGTTGAATTTTATTATTGCCATAAGTTTGGTCATTATGCAAGTGAGTGCTGGAAAAAGCAACATGATCAATCCAAGCAAAGTGAAAATGTGGCTGACAAAAATGTGGCAAAAGGTAATCAGTCAAAGGCCTTTATCATGTGCAACATTACTGAGCAAGGCAATGATGAGGTATGGTTTTTAGATAGTGGATGTAGCAACCACATGAGTGTAATGAGAGTTTATTTTCTTTCATTGATAAAAATGTCAAGTCTGAGATAAAAATGGGAAACAATGAAATAGTTCCAATTGTAGGAAAGGGGTCTATTATGTTTCGCACTAGTCAAGGTGAGAAGAAGGAGATTGAAAATGTATATTTTGCCTCTGGTGTAAAGCACAAACTCATGAGTATTGGACAAATCATCCAAAAAGGCTAAAAAGTGTTGATGGAAAAGGGTGAATGCATCATTTATGAAAAGGGTGGAAGTAATAAAATACATGCAGCAATGCAAATGACAAAGAATAGAATATTTCCCTTGAGGTTAGAAACGTGTTTCTCACCTCAGTCTACAACTATTCCTATCAAGTTGTAGATGGCTCTAGATGGCTCTAGAGTCAACCAGATGGTGTCTACAACAGTGGCATACCAAGAAGCCTTCAAGACAGTCATTCAAGGCCCCTCAAATCTTCGGCATCTTAGGTATGGACACTTAGGTTATGCTAGTTTGAATATTTTGTCAAATAAGGGTATGTTTAAAGGTTTGCCAACCATTATAGAGCCTAGTGGTAAATGTGAATCCTACATTTTAGGAAAGAAGCATAGGCTACCCTATCAATTAGGCCATTCTAGAAGGGCAAGAGGACCATTGGAGTTGGTGTACACTAATTTGTGTGGCCCTATGCAAATAATTTCTATTGGTAAGAGCCAATATTTTATGACCTTCATAGATGACTATAGCTATAAGACATGGGTTTATCTCTTACAACATAAATCTGAAGCATTTGACAAGTTTAAAGTGTTTAAGGCCTGGGATGAAAAGGAGAGTGGACATTTCATTAAGGTCCTAAGGTCAGATAGAGGGGGAGAGTATACCTCAAATCAATTTGTGAATTTTTGCAAGCAACAAGGCATTAAGAAGGAGCTAACAGTAGCCTATACTTTGCAGCAAAATGGAGTGGCTGAGAGGAAAAACAAAACCATTGTGGAGATGGCAAGAAGTATCCTTAAAGCTAAGAGACTCCCAAATGAATATTGGGGTGAAGCTATAGCAATAGCAGTAAATTTGATAAATAGAAGTCCCATAAAGGTAGTTTGTGACAAGATTCAACAAGAGGCCTGGACAAAATATAGGTGGATGATTGAGCACTTGAGAGTGTCCGGGTGTGTGGCATATGCACTTGTGCCAAAAGAGAAGAGGAAAAAGTTGGATGACAAGGGTGAGAAGTGTATCTTCATGGGTTATAGTGAAGAGTCCAAATCCTGCAGGTTGTATAACCCTGCCACCAAGAAAATAGTTATTAGCAGATATGTAGAGTTCTTGGAGAATGAGTCGTGGGATGGCTTGATAGATACTGACAAATCTGGATAGCTCTTAACAACACTGATTGATGAAGAAAAGGAGTATGAATAGCTCCCAACAACTTTAGAGAGCTCCCAATAGCTCTAGAGGGCTCCTGACATAGACCATAGACAGGCGCAGAGTTCTATACACAAAGCTCTAAATAGCTCTAGACCACTCCAGACCTACATAGAGAGCTCTAGACAGCTCCAGATAGGGTCTGCACAGCATAGTAGTAGTAGTAGTGAGAATTCAGACTCCACTTTCACCTCCCTATTTCCAAGAAAGACCAAGAGTCTAAGGAAGATTTACCAAAATGAAAGGTATGATGAAGAGTTTGATGAAAGTATGAATTTTGCATTATTTTCTCATAGTGATCTAATTCATTTTGAGGATATTGTGAAAGAAAAAAAGTGGTGTGAAGCCATGGATGAGGAAATAGATGCAATAGAGAGGAATAGAACATGGGAGCTAACTAATTTGCCTCCCAACAAACAAGTCATTGGAGTGAAATGGGTCTATAAGACCAAGAGCAATGCCAATGTAAGAATAGAAAGGCATAAGGCAAGATTAGTTGTCAAGGGGTACAAACAATAGTTTGGGAGAGATTATGATGAGACATATGCTGTAGTTGCAAGGATGGAAACTATGCGGGTAGTTATAGCAATCATAGCCCAACATAAATGGAAGGTGTATCAAATGGATGTGAAATCTACCTTCTTGAATAGAGTGTTGAAAGAGGAAGTGTATGTGGAACAACCACCTAGTTATGAAGTTCTGGGTCAAGAATACAAGGTATATAGGCTAAAGAAAGCTCTTTATGGGCTAAAGCAAGCACCATGAGCATGGTACAGTAGGATTGACTCATATTTGTTAAATAATGGCTTTAGCAAAAGCAATGGTGAGCCAACTATTTACATCAAGACAACTGATGGTAAGATTTTTATTATTGTCTTGTATGTTGATAACTTAGTTTTTACTAGTGATGATGATTTCCTCAGTATTGATCTTAAAGAGGCAATGAAAAGAGAATTTGAAATGATAGATTTAGGTCTCTTGAGGTATTTTCTAGGCATAGAAGTAAAACAAATGCATGATTGTATATTTATCTCTCAAGTAAAGTATGCAGCAGAGATTTTGAAAAGGTTTAGGATTCAAGATAGTAAGCCTACCCCCACACCAACAGCCATATGTCTAAAGTTGAGCAAGGAGGACAACAACAATGAAGTGAACCCAACCCTCTACAAGAGTATGGTTGGAAGTCTGATGTATTTGACTACTACTAGGACTGATATAATGCATAGTGTAAGTCTGATTTCCAAATTTATGGAGACTCCAAAAGAGTCACATTGGCAAGTGGGTAAAACAATCCCAAGATATGTGAATGGAACCAAAGGATATGGCATTTTGTATAGTGCAGCAAATGTTTTTGGGCTAGTTGGTTACATGAATAGTGATTGGGTAGGGAGTGTAGATGACATGAAGAGCACATTTGGATATGTGTTTTTGATTATATAAGGTGGCTAAAACAAGGGGCTGAACCCTTACATTACAGCAAAAAGAAACCCCAGAGGCAAAAGAACAAAAGAGCCTTGAAATAGTTACAGCGTAACTCGCTTAACCAGCATAAACAACATAGATAGCATAACCAATCTAAAGATAGTAGGTATAATGTAGCAGAGAATAAACAACATAATAGTAAATAGAATTAAGGAAAAACATTCTCCCATCTTTTAGCCAGAAATTCAATAAATTCATCCAACTTTTTGAAATTCTCCCCTTTTTCATTAGTAGTAGTAGTCCCAAGATCCTACAAGACAGAAAGCTTAAGCAACACAGTACGTCTAAGCACATGGATTATTAACTATTCCAGCTTCTCCACACAACCCCTCAAGATAGCAATGCCATGTCTATGGCCATCACCTTCCTTAGTCTCATCACTAGCTTCCTCCATAAACATCCTCCCCCCTTCGTCAGCATTTTCCTCAGAGTCACCAACAACACCTCCCGAAACATCAGTTAGTTTATTCACATTCTTGCCCTCAACATCTTTAGAGATCTCTTGAACTTCAAGGACCTTAGCATCATCCCCCTGAGTGGAGGCATTAGAAGTACTCTCTGAATAATCAATCAGTTTAGCTTTTGGTGCAAGCTTACCAACAATCCTACCCAACCTCCTAACCCCAGAGAGAAACCCTCCTGTTCTTTGGCAGATAGATTAGATTTATTGCCAGGCCCCACAAGGGTATTGCTAAGATTTTTAGGGGTTCCCAAAGCATTCCCCACAGTATCCTCTTCCATCTCCCTTATTTTCCTCTTCTTACTTTTCACACTCCCTTTAGAGATCAAAGTGTGAGTAATGGTTACCATGGTAGTCTCCTCATTGGACAGAGAAAAAGAAACCCCTTTTAATTTATGAGAAGTAGGGGAAGGGCAAGGCTCTTTAGAGATGGTAGTATCATCAAGGTTGGCAGAAATCTCACCGCTATGGGTTTGGATAGGCTTAGGCAGCTCCAAAGCAAGATGGAAATTGTATAAATAGAGAATAAGACCTTGGTGCAAGGGAACAGGTTTTTTGGAAGGTTTCTTAGCCAACTTAGCTTTAGCCCTAAAAACTAAATGTTCAAGAGAAGACAGTAAATAGAATGGGAAACTAATATGAGCATTGCTTCTAAAATGATTAAGCAAAGGAAGGTGGTAATTGTAAGACCTGGTAAACTAACCCTCCAAAGTGAAGTATTTTATGAGGAGGAAACACATTTCATCCCATGGCTCTGGCAGCTTGGCCCGTTCAAACCCTCCCTGGTAGGGAACAAGTTCTTCTCCTTCCCCAAGGAACAACTTTTGGTTAGAATGGTCCACCACTTTCACTTTCCTTTGTAGCTTGGTCCCCTTAGTAGACAGACCAGTCACCATAGCAATTACTTTCTCAGAAATCTCAAACCCAATTCTCCCAACGGTGACTCTACAGTTTTGCCAAGACTAAGCAAATTGCTTAGATAGATTTTCATCATATCCATTAAGGCATTCTAGAAAAGGGCTGATACTACCTTCCTTACAGTAGTGCCAAACCACAACATTGTCCTTGAATTCAGAACAAGGAATTGATTCCGTTCGAATCCTATCTCCTCCCATTTTAGCCTTGCAAACAATAACACAGAACCCCCAAAACTAGAAATTCGTAGAGTAATTGTGAAAGGTAAAAGTAACAGATTGATAAGGAATTATGATAATAAGGCTACACGAATTATCATTAATTAGAGCCACCTTTCAAAAAACAAATTGAATCCTTCCCTTCCCATGCTCGAACATAATAATCAGGAATTCACTATGATTAGCAAATAAGCAACTCGCCTTAACACAAGGGAGTAATAATGCAGAAATGACATTGAGCAACAAAGTACATAATAACTCATACTTTGAGATACACATCAACATATTCCAACAAAACTGATGGAACAATTTGTCTCTCTTAGTATGATGAGTCATCCTTGACAACTCAGCTCCTTTTGAATCAAATCCCTTATGTTTAATGGAATGTTTTTAAATTGGTGCCAACATCGCCAATTTAAAAATTGCTGGCCATAGTCAGAAAGGGCATCAGCAACCCCATTTCCCTCTCTATAAATATGAGAGATATCCACTCTAGAGATCCACTATAGAAGGATCTGGACATCAACTATAATATCTTTAAGTTTCTAGCCACAAGTCGACACATTAGAAACAACATCGATAATCAATTTAGAATCCCCCTAAATATAAAATTGTTGAATATCAAGTGAAATAGCCAATTTCACCCCCCATAAAATAGCAGAGGCTTCAACATAATTATTGCTTTGAAAACCTATCCCACTAGCATAGGCAGCAACCAGCCATCCTTTGTCATCCCTGATAATCCCACCACCACTAGCCTTACCATCAGCCTTAGATGCCCCATCAAAGTTCAGTTTGAGCCAATGGGGCTTTGGGGGAGTCCATCTAATATTTAATCTTTGTAGCTATTTAGAATTATCATGAGCCATAATTTGGTTTAGAATTCTCTAATTAATCACAATTTACTCTTCTTCTTGAGAAAGAGGTTTTTCTATAGTTTTGATGTGGGAATTGATCACACTTTCCATGATGATCTTAGAAAAAGAATGAAGGACTTGAGAGGAATCCTTGGTAGCATCCCTAAATATTATGTTATTACGTTCCTTCCATAAAGTCCAACCAAGACAAGGCAGAGTTTGGTTCCAAAGGTCAACAAGCCATGGATGAGAGAAAGTAGGACACTAGTTGGCAATGACTTCCCTAACATCAGGATTACAAACCCACTGAATGCCAAAATTCCTTAAAATAGTATTCTAGATTTCCCTAGTAAAATCATAGTGGAGGAATAAATGAGAGACTGTTTCCTCCTTCTCAAGGCATAGAAAACACCTATTCACCAGAGTGAATCCCCTCCTCTCTAAATTATCTTGAGTTAAAATTTTGTTATGAATAGTAACCCACCAAAACATATTAATTTTAGGGATAAGTTTATGATTCCAAACATTCCTCCAAAGCTCATTTTTGTGCACATCAGGGATCAACAGATGGTAAGTAGACTTAATAAAAAATTGACCTTTCTTATTCAGCCACCAATACAACTCATCTTCTCTAGGAAAGAGAGGGATTCTAACCCCCAGCATCAATTGTTGAATAGAATGCATCCTAGGACTGAGCTCAGGGCATTGAGTATAGCAATCCAGAAGAATTTTCCATTTCCTAATACCATTATTATTATGAATATAATGACAAACTTTGGACCCAAAAAACTATTTAGCAATGCCAACAACAACTCCATAATCATCTTGAGCATCAAGGGCCTTATCATTCATCCAAATGTCTTCCCAGAAGTTGATAAAATTACCATTCCCCATTTTCCATCTAAGACCTTGTTTGAGTAAGCTTCTAGACTTCAACATTTTATTCCAAATAACAGAGCCCTGAGGAAGCCCCTCCTAATGAAGGAAACTAAATTTATTAGTTCCATGAAGATACTTGGCTTACATAATGTCCCCCCACTCTTTATGATTATGGACCAGATTCTAGTTTATTTTGGAAAGGAGGGCTTTATTCATATTCCTAACAGATCTAATGTTAAGACCTCCATGAGATTTGGGAAGACAAACTTTCTCCCAACTAACCAAAGACATTCTTTGTTTGTCTTCGACACCTCTCCATAGGAATTTTCTTTGGATCTGCTCCAACTTGTCAGCAATAAACCTAGGCATTTTAAAAAGACAAAGGAAATAAGTAGGAATACCTTGTAAAGAAGCTTGTAAAAGATGTAATTTACCAGCACTACTCAGTAATTTCCCCTTCCAGCCAACCAACTTTTGAGTTCTTTCCAGAATTCCATTCCAAAATCCCTAAGAAACATCTTTAACCGTGAGAGAGAGGCCAAGATAAACAGCAAGAAGATCAGCCTCAGTACAACCAATAATATTAATGATTTTTTGCTGGAGATTAGCCAGAGTATTAAAAAAATACACATTGCTCTTCTAAAAATTTACGTATTGACTAGAAGCTTTGGCATAGTCATTTAAAATATTCTTCCAACTACAAGTTTCAACCAAAGAAGAGATACCAAAGAGGATGGTATCATCCACAAACTACTGCATAGACATAGAAGGGAGAAAAGAGGCAGGTTTAATACCCACAATTTCCTTAGAGGTAATCTTAGAATGAACATATCTCCCAAGGGCCTCAACCATCATGATAAACAAATATGGTGAAAGAGGATCCCCCTGTCTAATCCCCCTCGAGGAAGAGAAAAAATCCCTAGGAACCCCATTGACCATAATAGAGAATTTCGCAATAGAAACAACCTCTCAAATGAGAAGGGATATCTTATCAATAAAACCAAACTTTTTAATGACTTTAAACAAGAACTTCCATGAAACTCTATCATAGGCCTTGGAGATATCTAACTTTAGAACCATACCAAGGATCCTGCTCTTATCCAGAGAATGGATAGTTTCATGAGTGGAAATAACAACATCAAGAATTTGACATCTGGATATGTGTTTCACTTGGGATCGGGAGTCATTTCATGGGCTTCCAAGAAACAACCCATAGTTTCTCTATCTACAGCTGAGGTTGAGTATATAGCAGCTAATGCAGCAGCATGTCAAGCTATTTGTCTAAGGAGTATCTTAGTAATTTTGAAGGAAGAACAAAAGGATGGAACAACTATATTTTCTGACAATACTTCAACAATTGCTTTGACAAAGAATCCAATTTTTCATGGAAGAAGCAAGCACATTGAAATCAGGTATCATTTCATAAGAGAATTAGTTGAAAATGGTGAAATCATCATGAAATTTTGTAGGTCTGAGCAACAGCTTGCAGACATTTTTACCAAACCATTAAGCAAGGAGAACTTTGAACGTCTAAGAGACAACTTAGGCATTGTGTACAGCTCCAATTTTAGTTTAGGAAAGAACGCTCCAGAAAGCTCCCAAGACATAGAATGAAAGACGTGTATGGCTTCAGATTTAGGGGGAGTGTTGGAAATTCAAATTTGGAGCGGGCATTAACTTCACCTACTTGTCAGAGATCTTCTCAGGATCTTAGGATCTCATTGTTGTTGCCTCTGACCAAAATGGTAAATGCCATTTGCTGGCTCTATCAAAACATTCAATTATGATATTTATTTCAGGGTTTAGCTACGTAGTTTTTTTGAGTCAAACACATGACCCATATTTCATTAGTGGTTCACATGAAACCATCTCTCATGTTAATGAATGGTCCACTTAGCACTCATTGCATCTAGGTGATGCACATAGGGGTGAAGCATCAAGACTACTCTGGAGGTCACCCATCCCAGTACTACTCTGACTCAAGTGCACTTAACCATGGAGTTTCCCCCAAGATCAAACCCACTTAGCTCACTACCCCATTTGCATAACCTTCAACAGGTGTTGTGCCTTATGTACCATTCATTATAGAGCCCCTTTAGCTCATCAATTGATAAGTAGGAGGTATTTTTTGTAGCATATCAAATTATGATATTTATTTCAGGGTTTAACTACATAGTGTTGGTGATTGTTTTGATGCAATCATAATAATTAGTTAAAATTCACATAATATGAACCAAAACTGACTTGAAAGATATGAAGAAATCGGTTAAGATTCACTTAATCCCAAGTTTAATATTGTCAGGTCTTGACCTGTTGGGAAAATTCAATTGGTCAATGTGAAGCTATAATGTTCAAGGGGCCTTATGTATTTTAGGGTTTCTTGTAGGTTTACTGCACTCAAACTATGCAAAAGATTAATAAATATCAATATGTTGTTCATTCGTTTTGCATAAACTTATACTGTACTGCAAAGCTTTAAATGGTCTTCTTGAATTATTACAGTGTTCTCTTCAATATTTATGAAAACTGTCTACTTTCAACTCTGTGACGCATGCTTTTTTCAAATATGAGACAAATTTCCTTCAAATTTCTATGTTTTCAGCTAAGTATTTTCAGATGGGTGGGGAAAAGTTAGAAAGATCTAATCTAAACATCATTCATTCTACCAAAGGATCTAATTGTTCTGTTATGCACTTTGTAAATTATACAGCAATTTGATCAAATCCATAGACTAAAACCTTAAATGTAAGTTCTGAGCATTTTCACAAACATACACCTAAAATTGCAATCTCTAAGAGAAAATGTTTCAAACACAATGAAGAGCAAGAAAATACTCAGAAGATAGATGCAGAATTCTAGATTCAATTGTATTAGAAACAGATAGTCATATAAGATTTACAATTTCTAAATGACTCTTAGCTTCATTAATCAAACTACAGAAAACTTACAAGCTTTACAGATACAGCAAGGAGGTAGGATGTTCCACACACTCCTTGTTGTAGACATAGGTGACCTCCTTCTACTTCTAAACTAAAAGGTCCCTCTACTCTAAAATGCTAAGACTAGTTACAAGTGTTGGCTATCTTCTAAAAAAAATCCCTGTGTAACCTTATTACAGTGTACAGAGGCACAATAAATAGACTTTTTTTGGTCCTCAATAGAGCTCAAAACCCTAGTTAAACAATGGTTCAAACCTCTAGTTAGAGAAATAAATGTTGGAGAACCAGTCTCCCCAAAATATCTCTAAGCATACATCAAATCTGGGAAAAATATGCCCTTCTGGAAACCTTAGCAGCTCAATAATAGCTTCTGTTGTCTGCTGCAAGGATGTCCTCAGCTGCATTTTGTCTTCATTAATGAAGGCCCTTGACTTCCTCACCCTTCATCCTTATCTTCCTCTACTCCTAAGATCGGATCTCCCCTTCTATGACATCATCGCCATCAAGCTTTAGCTCCTTCTTCAACTGCAATCCTGCATAAAATGGATAAGTAATAAGTATCATCATTTAATAAACCTACAGGAAGAAAAACAACTGCTAAATCTAGTCGTGATTCTGTGAACGCAAAAATCGGGCCCTGAATCCATGAAAAAAAGTGGGTCCAAAATACATATTCAACGCTAAACTGATTGGGTCAACCATTGTTGACCAGAAATATGCACTCGGGCCCTAAATCGGCATTAAAATTTCATCACCTTGTTTTCCTACTCATTTTCTATTTAAATCCATGTATCCTCCAATATACAAGTTGGACGTGATACAAGCATTTAAATCTGACTTGAAATTCATTTGGATTCCGGCTTGTTTGTGTGCAATGTATGTTTGGAAATATACAACTCCAAAATTATACAATGATTTAACCTCATTCCATAATACCCTGGATTCCGGCAGTTGTATAAACTATTGTATACTGCAATGTATATGTAAATATACAAGTCAAAATTTATACAACGAATTAACATTGTTTGATAACTCTTTTAAGTCCGCGTTGTATATCGGGTCTTGTATACTATGAAACCCTCTTTTCAAATCCGCAGATATACAATAAATTTTTTCATATTTAAAACCCACTTCATGTCCGCCATTGTATATTTTGTTTGTATGTATCCTTCGATATACAATGAATTTTCTATTTTGGACCTTTATTTCGAATCCAGCTTGTATGTAAAGCAATGCATCTTGCAATGTATATTTGATTATACAACCCGAATATGCAATGATTTAGCTCCTGTTTATAACCTTTTGGATTCCGCGCAAAATATAAATGCATGTATGTTTTACCTTGTCTGTTTTGACCTGCCAAACATGCAAACGTTAGATATATGCAACGGAATCCAAACATCTATCCATTTCAGCACTAAACTACTTCGGGTCCATCTTGTATGTATACATAAACTTTACCAAATGCATACAAGGAAAAGATATACAACTGACTTTGTATATGAACCCGAATGCCAAAGAAACTAAGTATAAAACAAACCCTTTGCATATACAAATGATCATGTATATGAATAGTGATATACAAAGGTCTTGGTATACAAGTGAACTTGCATACAAAGAGCCTTGTATATACAACCTGATATACAAGAAGGCTTGTACATACAAACAACAAACCCTTCCCTTGTACATTTTACCAAAATGATCATAACTTGCAAAATATGGCAAATTTTAAGATGGTTCAAAAAGCAACCCTAGCTCATTTTTCACAAGGAATCCAACCATATCATGCACTGGTACTGAAAATGCATTTTTTTCTATTTTTAACAAAGTTTGCAATTTTAACTCTCTTTTCCCTTTACCACCAAGCAAAACAAAACACACACAAGCAAAAGCAACAGCCACAACAGGGGTCCTCATTTTGCTAAGGAGAAAAATGGGGCATGTTGTGAACATCACAACAACTAGCAACCAAACAAAATAATTAAATTCAAAGTATTAAGAAAAACTAAATGAAATAAATTCATAACTTCCAACTATCTTTCCTATAAATTATTACTTAACTTGAGACCTAAGGTATTCAATAAGGGTGCATGAATTTTTATTTTCAGTTTAAGTATGTGCACATGATTAATTATCCTCATCTTGAAGATCAGTTTAACAACCAGTGACTGATATTAGCCAACGTAGGTGAGGATATTCCCTCATAGCTGACTGGATAGAGCCTTGCTACCAGTGAGCGTCCATAGCTCTAGCAAGGTTATCATTACAATTCTCCTAAGTAGAGCCCCACTGCCAGCGAGCGTCCATAGCCTCGGTAGAGTTACTTAGATGACTTAATCTGAATTTTTAGTATATTCCACTTTATTTCTTTTTATATTTTTATATTTTATTGATTTTGATGCTTGATAGAAATTTCTCATGATATAGCAATTTGTAACTTTATGATGCAAGGAGTAAGCACTTGCTGAAATTAAGCTGAGAATTGTAATGGTAGCAAGGGTGACCTCTGATTTCTCACCTAATATCTACACTGGTAGGTTCAACAAACCCAAGGATTTTAGGTGTGTTATCGTGAGAAACCTCCCTTGAATTCTCAATCACTATTATTGAATACAAAATTTTAGAAGCTAAACAACTCTCTACATTCATGACAGTTACAATAAGTTATGCATAAATTGCAAATGGTTAACTTGAATATTCTGAATTTTATACTATTTTCAATGGTTGTTAGCTCGCTCCTTAGTGTTCTAAAGGAAAACAAAGATCCCTACTGAGGAAACAACAAACAAACCAACCAACAAAATGTACAAACAAAAGGAAAGAAAGAAGGAAACAGAAAACAAAGCAAAAAGAAAAGGCCGACCATACAAATAGAACAATAGAAAGAAACAAAACAAAAACAAAACTATACACTACTTACATTATATTACACAAAATATGGACTGCTATTTACCTCAAGCCTGGAAGTAGTGTTTCAAATGTTGGCCATTAACTGGTAATGGCACATCTTCTCCATTCAAGGTCTTAAGTCTAAATGTGTTGTCTCCTATTATTTCTAAGACTTGCAATGGACCTAGCCATAATTTGTCAAATTTTCCATGACTCCCCTTCTTTTCATGTGCTTTATCCCAGCACAGCACTAAGTCAGATATCCTAAATGTTTTGACTCTTGCCCTTTTATCAAACCACCTCTTAACTACTGCTTGGTGTTTGGCAAATTTATCGATGGCTTGATCTCTTTTCTCATCTAGTTGTAGCATTTGTACTATCCTGGCTTCCCTATGGTTATCAAAGCCTAAATACTCATTGGCAAACTTCCAGATTGGTATTCTCAGATTTACTAGAAGTATAGGATCAGTCCCATAAACTAAATGATAAGGTGTACTACCTAACGCTATTTTAAACTTGGTCCTATCTACCCACAATGCATATTTTAACAAGGTATTCCACTCTCTAGGACTCTTTGCAATTAGCTTCTTGATTATATCTAACAAAATTTTGTTCATAGACTCAGCTAATCCATTACCTTGAGGGTAATAATTTGAAGAAAACTTTAAAACAATCCCCTATTCAAATGCCCATTTAGAAAACTTTAAAGAAGAAAAAGTAGGGCCATTATCACATACCAATGAATAGGAAGTTCCAAACCTGGTTATGATGTTTTCTTCAAGAAACTTGATAACTACCTTAGTTGTGGAGAATTTGTAGCATGTGGCCTCAGTCCACCTTGTACAATAGTCCGTCACTGTCAGTATGAACTTGTGTCCTACAGAAGATGGAGGATTGATGACTCCAATGAAATCCAAGCCCCATTGTGCAAATGGTCTTGATTCAATCACAGGTTGTAACAGATTGGTCTGATTTCTTCCCGTAGACACCTAAAATTGGCTTGCTTCACAAAACAATTTCCCATGTCTCGACATCCTCATTATCCCTCCTATTAATTAAATAAATTCATTTTATTTAATTATTTTATCCCTCATTATATACCTTGACCATTTACCTATCCTTTGTGATCAATTAACCCACTTAATTTATCACTAAGACATTACAACACTATCCTCATTTGATCAAATAAATATTCCCAATATTTATTTGGTTCAATTCTCCTTTTCCCTAATCCTCATCAAGTAGATAAATCATGGTTATCTAATTGATCTAGCCTACTAATTGACCTACCCTAACCTACCCTAGCCTACCTCATCCTAGCCCTAGGATCAATTAAGCAAAACCTCTGTTTAATTAGTCCTAACCTCTCATGTGGGTGGTCAAACCTAGTTTAACACCCTTCCCCACATCCCCCAAATTAAAAATTCAAATAAATCACACATCACATTTACTTCTCTTACACACCCCTTACCTCACCCATCCTCATTCATTATCTCTTATCCCCAAATGAATTCTTAATTTATTTCCCATTCCCCAAATGAATTTTTAATTCATTTCACATTCTTTCACACCCATACCTCATTTATCACCCCTCTTCCCAAAAATGACTAAAAGATTCACTTTTATTCCTAGCCCTTGATCTCCTCTTTCAATCCTCACCCTCCATCCTCCTCTCAGAAGTCTATAAATGAAACCCTCTCCAAGCCATTTTGGAGAGACCTCTTCATGCATCAAACCTCTGCCAAAATCATTTCACAATCCCCTTATCATGCCACCATAATTTCCAAATCACTCTAAATCATCTCTCATTTCCATCTAGTCTCTCAAATCTATCATCTAATCCCTAATCATTCATCTACATTGTGTTGAAAAGCCTTGAGCAATCCACATTAGTCATTCTAATCATAGGTAAAATCTAAGGAGCTCTATCAGGTGCATCTCCTTCCCACATGGATTTGTGAGTTCATTTATGAAGGTATAATCATTATGTTTTGCATTTGATTAGTATGTAGCTTTCATTTTGATCTCATTAATCACACTTCCCTTATCTGCAATAGTCTGATAGGCGTGACAACTTTTAATGTGACTCTCTGTATCTTTGAACATCGTGGGCTAGTAGTAGTCCGCCCTCAATATTTTATGTGTTGTAGCTAGATGGGAACCATGACTGGTTCCGTACTTGTCATGCAATTCTGTCAACACCTTATCTGCCTCAATTCTATTTAGACATCTCAAATAAATTCCATCATGGTTCTTCCTAAATAGAAGACCTCTTTGTACCATATATTTTTGTGCTTTAATCTTCAAAGCTCTCCTCTAAGAAGCTTTCATCCTATTTGGGTACCTTCCTGATGTGTCCTGGGAATTCAGTACATACTGCTGTTTTATCAAATATAGGTTTGTGTTTGCTATTGTTCGCACCAATGCCTACCCTCTGACCAGCTTCAAGGGAATGATTTCCATGTTAAACTCTTGTAGCGTGGTGATCCATTTGGCCCTCTTTTCTCTAGGTTCATTCTGTATCAGCAGCATCTTTATTGCTGCGTTCGGCACTGTGGCTTTGATCTGGCGATGCAAAATATAGTGTCTAAATTTTTTCATGGCCTTTATTAGTGCAAATGCTTATCTTTTGGTACTCAAATATCTTAGTTGTGCATCCTTCAGAGGCACGCTTGTAAATGCAATGGGCCTTTCTTCGTTGTCTTCACCCTTCTGTGTCAAGGCAGCCACAACTAAATGTGAAGATGCAAAGGAGTAGATATAGAACGGCTTGGCATAATCAGGGCTCACCAGTACAGGGGTGTCAAAAATGGCCCGCTTGATGTCTTCGAATGCAGCCATAGCCACAGGCGTCCACTCCATCTGCACATCTTTCTTCAACATGGCATTTAACGGCTACACGATTTCTGCAAAACCTATGATAAACTTCCGAACAAAGTTAATTTTACCAAAAAATGATTTCAACTCTTTCCTGTTGTTTGGTATTTGCAAATTTTTCATTGATTTTATTCTATCTCAGTCAATTGATATTCCATCTTCAAAAATGACATGCCTTAGTAATTTACCTTTAGTTACCCCAAATGAACATTTCTTAGGATTGAGAGAAATTCCATACCTCTCACATCACTTAAGTATTTTCTTGAGATCTTCGGTGTGAGTGGATGCATCTTTGGAATACATAGTCAAATCATCCATATACAAAATAATGCACTTACCTAATAATCCATGAAATGCAATGTCCATGGCTCTCTGAAAAGTGGCACTTGCATTGATTAGACCAAAAGGCATTCTCCTATATGCATAATTTCGCCATTTACAAGTGAAGGTGGTTTTTAATCTGTCATCTCTATCTATTAAAACCTGGTTATAGCTTGAAAAACCATCTAGAAAAGACATCATCTTTGCCCCGTTTACTACTTGCAGCACTTCATCTATTGGAGGCAGAGGATAATTATCCTTTTTAGATGCTTTGTTCAAGTTCCTAAAATCTACGCATAACCTGATGTCTCCATTTTTCTTTCTTACTGGTACTAAGTTAGATACCTAGACTGAATGTATGACTAGGAAAATTATTCCAGCAAACAGCAATTTTTTAACTTCCTCAAAGATTAAAGGCTCCAAAATGGCATTCATAGGTTGTTGTTTCTGCTTGAATGGTTTAACCTCTAGTCTCAAAGGTATTACGTGAGTTATGATGGACGTATCATAGGTTTTCAAGCCTTCATATGTCCATGCTATTACTTGTTTGTATTCTTTTAGAACGTCTAAAATTTCATTTCTTATTTTCTCAGAGCAAGCCTTTCCAATCGGCACATTTTGTGGATTTTGCTCTATCCCTAAGTTGTGTGAATCACACTTACCCCCTTCTATTTTAGGCAAGTCCTATCTTATTACTCCATCGAAGTCAAAAATATGTTCTAATTCAATTACAAACCCTTTGGGTAAGAAGTTGCTCTTCAAGTTGATTATATCTTCTTCGTCCCATGTTATCTCAGGTCTTTCCTGCTCATCAATGATTTGAGCCTCAAATACCTCCTTACAAGTCAGAAAATCAATAATTTTCTGATCCCCTCCAAATACCTGAAAATGTGTAACATTGTCCGGGATACTGGGAACATTAACTAATTCAACAACAAATCGTCTTAGACCTGAGAGTGTCAAGGGTTCTAATGTGCTAGCAGCAACTGCTAGCATGTCTGACCTATGGTTTAATTTTCTAAGGATATGCTCTATGTTGAAAGCATCAAATGAATCTATTAAACCCCATACTATGTTTGTAACAAATCATTTTCTTGTAATTGCAAGCATATAGCTTCCTTACTTGTCTGACTACTAGTTCAAAGTCTGAAATTACCCTAATCATTTTTACTTTCTTCTTGATGGCCATGACAAGTCCCAAAATTAAGGCTTCATATTCAGCAATATTGTTAGTACAGGAAAACTACAGTCTGTATCCTGCCAGCTATGATTTACCTTGAGGATCTATGATTTCAATACCTACACCTACACCCTATTTTGATTTGGACTCGTCACATTTTAGCATCCACATGCCATCTTTACTTTTCTGACCTTTTATCTTGGCATGCTTTGTCTTTTCTATCCCTTATGAGGTGCTGGTTTGTTTATTCATGGGTATTTCCATTTGGTCAACTCACATAGGTGTATTTTTAGTTTGCAAATCAGAAAGACAACTATCCTTTTCCTTTATTCCCTTTTCCAAATCTAAAATCAGAGCATCTACACTACTCTGAAAGCATCTCTATGGTTGATCGAGATTCTCATTTCCCTCTTGCAACCCTACCCTCTTCATGCATTTTTTGTATTCATATTCAATGATGTCTTTGTACATTCCACAACTTTCCTCAAAATGTGGCCTATTGTGAACTCTACATCTGTCCTTATATAGTTTACATTGGATTGGCAGATTTTGTTTAATGCACTCCTCCACCTCTTGTCTAATGGCATGACCAAATTTCTCCATTGCACTATTTTCATCATCCAAAGAATTTCCATCAGACTCAATGAATAATGCAGTCTCCTTGGCGACATGTTTTTTTTAAATTTAACATCATAATCTCTTCAATTTGTACCCCATTGTTGGTAATCCTATAAATGCCAGGTTCAATAGCAACATTTAATATTTCATTCGTTTGATTATACTATGTTATCATATGTTTCATCCTAGGTTCTGCCTCTATTATAATCTAGTTTGGGACACCTCTCCAAGGTAGCCACATATGTGAAAAATTAGTGGCCATATATCCGTTTAATGTCTTGGACCAATCCCTACTTAGCAACATTCCATAATTCATGGGTATATCCATGATTTGAATGTCAATAAATTGGCTTACCCTAGGGTCTGAAGCTAATTACGTTTGAATGTTCATTAGTTCTCGTATCACACTAACCTCAGATTTATCTAATTGGGTGACAACCTTGGTAGACTTGGTGGGATTCAGCCCCAGAGTTTTACATATTCCTAAGGGTATTACGTTGGCTGACACACCAAAGTCTATCATGCAATTGTGTATGTTCTTTCCACACAATCTAATAGTTAACAAGAAAGGAGGAGCATCCTTCTTGTCGACATACATTACTACATTTGTATTGGAAGGTTGCTGAACTTTCTTACTTTTCTCTTTAGGCGGTGAATCTCTACTAGGAACAGCTATATCAATAGCAACCTCATCTTTCATGGATGTATCTAGAGATTTTATAAAAGTATTCCTAATCCCTGGAGTTTTCAACAATTCATTCAGAGGTATACTGACCTTTAATTTCTTTATTTCCTCTGACAAGTAACTCATTAATCTTGTGTTCCTACTGTTTCAATTTTACTTGTTTGGGCCTTTTCTACTGCTGTTCCACTGCTTGTATGATGATTAGTTTTAAGTATAGCGGGATTGTTGCTAGCATTCTGATCTGGGTGTGTATTGAAGTTGTTAGGAGGAATGGAAGTGGTGAAAGGTCCTGCTAGCCTAGTGTTGCTCTTTAAATTATAGGTGTTGTTTTTATTTGTCTATTGAAAGGCCTGCACCTCTTCTGTTTTAGTTAGTACCTCATTTTCAGTCTCAAAGGGAAACTAAAAAGCATTTAACACAAAGGCTGATTCAGGATAAAGATTTTCACAAAAGTATGGTTCATCCTCTAACAATTCATCTTCTTTCTCTTCTGTGGTTGCAAAGGTAAAGGTTTCTAAAACTAAAGTTGTATCATACCCAGAGGGTACTACCTCATTACCTTTGGGAATGAGAAATTTAGAATTAGGAGGTTGGACATCCTATTAAAAAATGTTGGTTGCTAAATGGAACTGTGGATAGTTAAGCTCAGCATGTGCATTGGTATTGTGAAATCTGCACCAGTTTTTTAGTGATGTATTGGCCATTTGGATGCCAATTGTTTGTTTTGCATCATGATTATCTATATTCCCAAAAGGAGAAGTTAGAGTACCATTGTTTGGTCTAGTGTTCCATATTTTAGATGGCCTAGGTTGATTCTAATTTTTGTTATTGTCTATCACTGGCCCTCTATTTTGCATTAGCTACCATTGGTTATGACTTTGATGCTAATTATAGTTTTGACTTTGATTTAAAAATTGGCCTTGGCTGTTATTTTGGGCATGACTCTAATTGTAGTTCTAATTGTAATACTGATTCTGATTTGAACTATAGTTTTGATTTTGGCCTTGCTTATAATTTTGATTTTGATTGTATCCTTGGTTGCCTCTTCCATAAAGATTCTCATTTCTTAGTTGTGTCACTTCAGTGGTCAATATTTTCAAATGTACAATGATCTCCTTGATTTCTTCCCTTTCCTCTTGTGCTTTTACTATAGTTGTATCTCTAGGAGGTCAGAAGAAAGGCTGACCATTATTCCAACTGTTATTAGCAGTGTTACCTGCATAAGGAGCTATGGCTTGAATTGGGGTAGGACTATACATAGGTGTGTAAGTGGGAACCAGACTTAATAATGGAGTGTGATGCATAGGGGCTCCATTCCATGGTTGTGCCTGATTCTGTGCCCCAAAATTTCCTCCATTAACAAACGGACTATAGGTTGTGTGCCTCATCTCTTGGTTTAGTAAGGCTACCTCTTTATAGGCTTTGGATATTGAATCTATGTCAGGTTTTATTTTGACAAACATGGCAGTTAAAGGATCTAAGGCTACATAGTACATAGCCAACAAGGTATCATCATCCACGGTGTAAGGGGCTACTAACCTAGAGTAGGCCTTTTTAAATCTATCATTGAAATTATCAATCAACTCTCCCTCTCTTGTTTTTATGGTAGCCAACTTGTGATACAAAATGCAAGGATCAATGGGTCCTCTAAATCTAGACATAAATGCTTCTTCCATCAGTGACCAAGAAGAAATATAGCCATTGGGTAAGTTTACATACCAGTTAGAGGCTTGTTCATTGAAAGTGTAGGGAAATAATCTACACACAATGTCCTCGTGCTCTAATCTGGCCCTAAAGCATGCCTCCTTAAATATTCTAATGTGGTCTTCTAGATCTTGGTGTAGCTGGTACTTGGGACATATCTTTTCTAGATTTTTGGGCATCTCATTATAATTAGGGAATGCTATAGGAGAATTGACATTGAAATAAGCCATTGCAGGTGCTTGAGCTTGACTTGAACCTATAGGAATACCTGGATTTATGGGTGGGATAGGATTTCTAGGAGGACTAGGACCTCTAGGAGTCCCTGAACAAAGATTTAAAGATCTGAATAGCGATCTATCAGGACTCACAATGTTACGGATGTTAAAGGTGACCTAGGAGGTGTTCCAGATGAACTTCCTGCTTGTGGTATTTTAGGATTCCAAATCAAAGGGCTCTTACTTAACCTTATATTAGGTAGTTACACAAAAATATCCCTGAACTAGATCTAGACATGGTCACCCTATCACTATTATTACCTAGTTTTTCTTGAAACAAACCCTAACTCAAATCGGGCCCTCCTTCTAATGCCAAAAGAAAATTGTTGATGATTTGTTTGATGCAATCATAACAATTAGTTAAAATTCACATAATATGAACCAAAAATGACTTGAAAGATATGAAGAAATTGGTTAAGATTCGCTTAATCCCAAGTTTAATATGGTCAGGTCTTGACCTGTTCGGCAAATTTAGTTGGTCAATGTGAAGCTGTAGTGTTCAAGGGGCCTTACGTAGTTTAGGGTTTCTTGTAGGTTTATTGGACTCAAACTATGCAAAAGATTAATAAATATCAATATGTTGTTCATTCCTTTTGCATAAACTTATACTATATTGCAAAGGTTTAAATGGTCTTCTTAAATTATTGTAGATTTCTCCTCTTTAATATTTATGAAAACTGTCTACTTTCAACTCTGTTACGCATGCTTTTTTCAAATATGAGACAAATTTCCTTCAAATTTCCACGTTTTAAGCTAAGTATTTTCAGATAGGTTGGGAAAAGTTAGAAAGATCTAATCTAAACATCATTCATTCTACCAAAGGATTTAATTGCTCTATTATGCACTTTGTAAATTATACAGCAATTTGATCAAAACCACAGACTAAAACCTTAAATGTAAGTTCTAAGCATTTTCACAAACATACACCTAAAATTACAATCTCTAAGAGAAAATGTTTCAAACACAATGAAGAGAAAGAAAACACTCAAAAGATAGATGCATAATTCCAGATTCAATTGTATTAGAAACATACAGTCATATAAGATTTACAATGTCTGAATGACTCTTAGCTTCATTGATCAAACTACAAAAAACTTACAAGCTTTACAGATACAGCAAGGAGGCAAGATGTTCCACATGCTCCTTGTTGTAGACACAGGCGACCTCCTTCTACTTCTAAACCAAAAGGTCCCTCTACTCTAAAATGTTAAGAATAGTTACAAGTGCTAGCTATCTTCTAAAAAAAATCCCTGTGTAACCTTATTACAGTGTACAGAGGCATAATATATAGACTTTTTTTATTCTCAATATAGCTCAAAACCCCAGTTAAACAATGGTTCAAACCTCTGGTTAGAGCAATAAATGTTGGAGAACCAGTCTCCCCAAAATATCTCTGAGCATACATCAAATCTGGGTGAAATATGCCCTTCTAGAAAACCTAGTAGCTCAATAATAACTTCTGTCATGTACTGCAATGATGTCCTCAACTACATTTTGTCTTCATTAATGAAGGCCCTTGACTTCCTCGCCCTTCATCCTTATCTTCTTCTGCTCCTGAGATTGCATCTCCCCTTCTATGACATCATCGCCATCAAGCTTCATCTCCTTCTTCAACTGTAATCCTACAAAAAATGGATAAGCAATAAGTATTATCATTTAATAAACCTGCAGGAAGAAAAATAGCTGCTAAATCTAGTCATGACTATGTGAATACAGAAATTGGGCCCTGAATTGGTGAAAAAATGTGGGTCCAAAATACATATTCAACGCTAAACTAATCGAGTCAACCATCGTTGACCAAAAATATGCACTCGGGCCCTAAATTGGCCTTAAAATTTCATCGCCTTATTTTCCTGCTCATTTTCTATTTAAATCCATGTATCCTCTGATATACAAGCTGGACGCAATACAACCATTTAAATCTGACTTCAAAGTCATTTGGATTCTGGCTTGTATATGTGCAATGTATGTTTGGAAATATACAAGTTCGAAATTATACAACGATTTAACCTCATTCCATAATACCCTGGATTCTGGCAGTTGTATAAACTGTTGTATACCACAATGTATATGTAAATATACAAGTTAGAATTTATACAATGAATTAACACTGTTTGATAACTCTTTTAAGTCCGCATTGTATATTGGGTCTTGTATACTACGAAACCCTCTTTTCAAATCTACGGATATACAACAAATTTTTTCATATTTCAAACCCACTTCATGTCTGCCATTGTATATTTCATTTGTATGTATCCTTCGATATATAATGAATTTTCTATTTTGGACCTTTATTTCAAATCTGACTTGTATGTAAAGCAATGCATCTTGCAATGTATATTTGATTATACAACCTGAATATGCAACAATTTAGCTCCAATTTATAACCTTTTGGATTCCGCGTAAAATACAAATGCATGTATGTTTTACCTTGTCTGTTTTGACCTACCAAACATGCAAACGTTAGATATATGCAACGGAATCCAAACATCTGTCTATTTCAGCACTAAACTACTTCGGGTCCATCTTGTATGTATACATAAACTTTACCAAATGCATACAAGGAAAGGATATACAACTAACTTTGTATATGAACCCGAATGCAAAAGCAACTAAGTATAAAACAAACCCTTTGCATATACAAACAACCATATATATGAACAGTGATATATAAAGGTCTTGGTATACAAGCGAACTTGCATACAAAGAACCTTGTATATGCAACCCGATATACAAGCAGGCTTGTACATACAAACAACAAACCCTTCCCTTGTACATTTTACCAAAATGATCATAACTTGCAAAATATGGTGAATTTTAAGATGGTTCAAAAAGTAACCCTAGCTCATTTTTCACATGGAATCTAACCATATCATGCACTGGTACTGAAAATGCATTTTTTTTCCATTTTTAAAAAAGTTTGCAATTTTAACTCTCTTTTCCCTTTACCACCAAGAAAAACAAAACACACACAAGCAAAAGCAACAGCCATAGCAGGGGTCCTCATTTTACTAAGGTGTAAAATGGGGCGTGTTGTGAATATCACAACATGTAGTTTTTTTGAGTCAAACACATGACCCATATTTCATGAGTAGTGGTTCACATGAAACCATCTCTCATGTTAATGAATGGTCCACTTAGCACTCATTGCATCTAGGCAATGCACACAGGGGTGAACCATCGAGACTACTCAGAAGATCACCCATCCTAGTACTACTCTGACTCAAGCGCACTTAACCATGGAGTTTCCCCCAAGATCAAACCCACTTAGCTTGCTACCCCATTTGCATAACCTTTAGCATCTATTGTGCCTTATGTACCATTCATTATAGAGCCCCTTTAGCTAATCAGTTGATAAGTAGAAGGTATTTTTTGTAGCATATCAAATTATGATATTTATTTCAGGGTTTAACTGCCTAGTTTTTTTGAGTCAAACACATGACCCATATTTCATGAGTAGTCATTCACATCAAACCATCTCTCATGTTAATGAATGGTCCACTTAGCACTCATTGCATCTAGGTGATGCAACACAAACATGAAGTGTTGAGACTACTCAGGAGGTCACCCATCCCAATACTACTTTGACTCAAGCACGCTTAACAATGGAGTTTCCCCCAAGATCAAACCCACTTAGCTTGCTACCCCATTTACATAACCTTCAACAAGTGGTGTTCCTTATGTACCATTCTTTATAGAGCCCCTTTACGTCATCAATTGATAAGTAGGAGGTATTTTTTGCAGCATATCAAATTATGATATTTATTTAAGGGTTTAACTACGTAGTTCTTTTGAGTCAAACACATGACCCATATTTCATGAGTAGTGTTTCACATGAAACCATCTCTCATGTTAATGAATGGTCCACTTAGCACTCATTGCATCTAGGTGATGCACACAGGGGTGAAGCATCAAGACTACTTAGGAGGTCACCCATCCCAGTACTACTCTGACTCAAGTGCGCTTAACCATGGAGTTTCCCCCAAGATCAAACCCACTTAGCTTGCTACCCTATTTGCATAACCTTGAGCAGGTGTTGTGCCTTATGAACCATTCATTATAGAGCCCCTTTAGCTCATCAATTGATAAGTAGGAGGTATTTTTCACAGCATATCAAATTATGATATTTATTTTAGGGTTTAACAGCATAGTTTTTTTGAGTCAAACACATGACCCATATTTCACAAGTAGTTGTTCACATGAAACCATCTCTCATGTTAATGAAAGGTCCACTTATCACTCATTGCATCTAGGTGATGCACATAGGGGTGAAGCATTGAGACTATTCAGGAGGTCACCCATCCCAGAACTACTCTGACTTAAGTGTGCTTAACCATGGAGTTTCCCCCAAGATCAACCCCACTTAGCTTGCTACCCCATTTGCATAACCTTCACCAGGTGTTGTACCTTATGTACCATTCATTATACAACCCCTTTAGCTCATCATTTGATAAGTAGGAGGTATTTTTAGCAGCATATCAAATTATGATATTTATTTTAGGGTTTAACTGCGAAGCTTTTATGAGTCAAACACAGGACACATATTTCATGAGTAGTGGTTCACATGAAGCCATCTCTCATGTTAATGAATGGTCCACTTAGCACTCATTGCATCTAGGTGATGCACATAGGGGTGAAGCATCGAGACTACTCAGGAGGTCACCCATCCCAATACTACTCTGACTCAAGTGTGCTTAACCATGGAGTTTCCCCCAAGATCAAACCCACTTAGCTTGCTACCCCATTTGCATAACCTTTAGCAGGTGTTGTGCCTTATGTAGCATTCATTATAGAGTCCTTTAGCTCATCAATTGATAAGTAGGAGGTATTTTTCACAGCATATCAAATTATGATATTTATTTTAGGGTTTAACTGCGAAGCTTTTATGAGTCAAACACAGGACACATATTTCATGAGTAGTGGTTCACATGAAGCCATCTCTCATGTTAATGAATGGTCCACTTAGCACTCATTGCATCTAGGTGATGCACATAGGGGTGAAGCATCGAGACTACTCAGGAGGTCACCCATCCCAATACTACTCTGACTCAAGTGTGCTTAACCATGGAGTTTCCCCCAAGATCAAACCCAGTTAGCTTGCTACCCCATTTGCATAACCTTGAACAGGTGTTGTGCCTTATTTACCATTCACTATAGAACCCCTTTAGCTCATCAATTGATAAGTAGGAGGTATTTTTCGCAACATATCAAACTATGGTATTTATTTCAGGTTTAACTGTGTAGTTTTTTGAGTCAAACACATGACCCATATTTCATGAGTGGTGGTTCACATGAAACAATCTCTCTTGTAAATTAATGGTCCACTTAGCACTCATTGTATCTAGGTGATGCACACAGGGGTGAAGCATTGAGATTACTGAAGAGGTCACCCATCCCAGTACTATTCTGACTCAAGTGCACTTAACCAGGAGTTTCCCCCAAGATCAAACCCACTTAGCTTGCTACCCCATTTGCATAACCCTCAGCAGGTGTTGTGCCTTATGTACCGTTCATTATAGAGCCCCTTTATCTCATCAATTGATAAGTAGGAGGTATTTTTCGCAGCATATCAAATTATGATATTTATTTCAGGGTTTAACTGTGTAGTTGTTTTGAGTCAAACACATGACCCATATTTCATGAGTAGTGGTTCACATGAAACCATCTCTCATGTTAATGAATGGTCCACTTAGCACTCATTGCATCTAGGTGATGCACATAGGGGTGAAGCATCAAGACTACTCAAGAGGTCACCCATCCTAGTACTACTCCGACTCAAGCATACTTCACCATGGAGTTTCCCCCAAGATCATACCCACTTAGCTTGCTATCCCATTTGCATAACCTTTAGCAGGTGTTGTGCCTTATGTACCATTCATTATAGAGCCCCTTTAGGTCATCAATTGTTAAGTAGGAGGTACTTTTCGTAGCATATCAAATTATGATATTTATTTCAGGCTGTAACTGCGTAGTTTTTTGAGTCAAACACATGACCCATATTTCATGAGTAGTGGTTCACATGAAACCATCTCTCATGTTAGTGAATGGTCCACATAGCACTCATTTCATCTAGGTGATGCACACAGGGGTAAAGCATCGAGACTACTCAGGAGGTCACCCATCCCAATACTACTCTGACTCAAGCACGCTTAACCATAGAGTTTCCCCCAAGACCAAAACCACTTATCTTGATATGCCATTTGCATAACCTTTAGAAAGTGTTGTGCCTTATGTAATATTCATTATAGAGCCCCTTTAGCTCATCAATTAATAAGTAGGAGTTATTTTTTCATAGCATATCAAATTATGAAATTTATTTTAGGGTTTAACTACGTAGTTTTTTTGAGTCAAACACATGACCAATATTTCATGAGTAGTGGTTCACATGAAACCATCTCTCATGTTAATGAATGGTCCACTTAGCACTCATTGCATCTAGGTGATGTACATAGGGCTGAAGCATCAAGAGTACTCAGGAGGTCACCCATCCTAGTACTACTCTGACTCAAGCACTCTTAACCATGGAGTTTCCCCCAAGACCAAACCCACTTAGCTTGCCACCCCATTTGCTTAACCTTCAACCACTGTTGTGCCTTATGTATCATTCATTATAGAGCCTCTTTAGCTCATCAATTGATAAGTAGGAGGTATTTTTCATAGCATATCAAATTATAATACTTATTTCAGGATTTAACTGCATAGTTTTTTTGAGTCAAACACATTACCCATATTTCATGAGTAGTGGTTCACATGAAACCATCTCTCATGTTAATGAATGGTCCACTTAGCACTCATTGCATCTAGGTGATGCACATAGGGGTGAAGCATCGAGACTACTTAGGAGGTCAGCCATCCTAGTACTACTCCGACTCAAGCATACTTAACCATGGAGTTTCCCCCAAGCTCAAACCCAATTAGCTTGCTACCCCATTTGCATAACCTTCAGTAGGTGTTGTGCCTTATGTACCATTCATTATAGAGCCCCTTTAGCTCATCAATTGATAAGTAGGAGGTATTTTTTGCAGCATATCAAATTATGATATTTATTTCAGGGTTTAACTACGTAGTTTTATGAGTCAAACACATGACCCATATTTCATGAGTAGTGGTTCATATGAAACCATCTCTCATGTTAATGAATGGTCCACTTAGCACTCATTACATATAGGTGATGCACACAGGGGTGAAGCATCGATACTACTCAGGAGGTCACCCATCCCAGTACTACTCTAATTGAAGCGCGCTTAACCATAGAGTTTCCCCCAAGATCAAGCCCACTTATCTTGCTAGCCCATTTGCATAACCTTTAGCAGGTGTTTTGTCTTGTGTACTCTTCATTATAGTGCCCCTTTAGCTCATCAATTGATAAGTAGGAAGTATTTTTTGCAGCATATCAAATTATGATATTTATTTCAGGCTTTAACTACGTTGTTTTTTTGAATCAAACACATGACCCATATTTCATGAGTAGTGGTTCACATGAAACCATCTCTCATGTTAATGAAGGGTCCTCTTAGCATTCATTGCATTTAGGTGATGCACACAGGGGTGAAGCATCGAGACTACTAAGGAGGTCACCCATCCTAGTACTACTCCGACTCAAGCATGCTTAACCATGGAGTTTCCCCCAAGACCAAACCTACTTAGCTTGCTGCCCCATTTGCATAACCTTCCGTAGGTGTTGTGCCTTATGTACCATTCATTATAGAGCCCCTTTAGCTCATCAATTGATAAGTAGGAGGTATTTTTTGTAGCATATCAAATTATGATATTTATTTCTGGGTTTAACTGCGTAGTTTTTTTGAGTCAAACACATGACCCATATTTCATGAGTAGTGGTTCACATGAAACCATCTCTGATGTTAATGAATGGTCCACTTAGCACTCATTGCATCTAGGTGATGCACACAGGGGTGAAGCATCGAGACTACTTAGGAGGTCACCCATCCCAGTATTACTCTGACTCAAGTGTACTTAACCATGGAGTTTCCCCCAACATCAAACTCACTTAGCTTGCTACCTCATTTGCATAAGCTTTAGCAAGTGTTGTGCCTTATGTACCATTCATTATAGAGCCCCCTTAGCTCATCAACTGATAAGTAGGAGGTATTTTCGTAGCATATCAAATTATGATATTTATTTTAGGGTTTAACTGCATAGTTTTTTTAGTCAAACACGACTCATATATCATGAGTAGTGGTTCACATGAAACCATCTCTCATGTTAATGAATGGTCCACTTAGCACTCATTGTATCTAGGTGATGCACACAGGGGTGAAGCATCGAGACTACTTAGGAGGTCACTCATCCTAGTACTACTCTGATTCAAGCCTGTTTAACCATGGAGTTTCCCCCAATATCAAACCCACTTAGCTTGCTACCCCATTTGCATAACCTTCAACAGGTGTTGTGCCTTATGTACCATTAATTATAGAGCCCCTTTAGCTCATCAATTGATAAGTAGGAGGTATTTTTCATAGCATATCAAATTATGATATTTATTTTAGGGTTTAACTGCATAGTTTTTTTGAGTCAAACACATGACCCATATTTCATGAGTAGTGGTTCACATGAAACCATCTCTCTTGTTAACTAATGGTCCACTTAGCGCTCATTGCATCTAGGTGATGCACACAGGGGTGAAGCATCGAGACTACTCAAAAGGTCACCCATCCCAGTACTACTCTGACTCAAGTGTGCTTAACCATGGAGTTTTCCCCAAGATCAAACCCACTTATCTTTCTACCCCACTTGCATAACCTTTAGCAGGTGTTGTGCCTTATGTACCATTCATTATAGAGCCCCTTTATCTCATCAATTGATAAGTAGGAGGTATTTTTCGCAACATATCAAATTATGATATTTATTTCAGGGTTTAACTGTGTAGTTTTTTTGAGTCAAACACATGACCCATATTTTATGATTAGTGGTTCACATGAAGCCATCTCTCATGTTAATGAATGGTCCACTTAGCACTCATTGCATCTAGGTGATGCGCACAGGGGTTATGCGTCGAGACTACTCAGGAGGTCACCCATCCCAGTACTACTCTGACTGAAGCACACTTATCCATGGAGTTTCCCCCAAGATCAAATCCACTTAGCTTGCTACCCCATTTGCATAACCTTCAACAGGTGTTGTGCCTTGTGTACCATTCATTATAGAGCCCCTTTAGCTCATCAATTGATAAGTAGGAGGTTATTTTCATAGCTTATCAAATTATGATATTTATTTCAAGGTTTAACTGCGTAGTTTTTTTGAGTCAAACACATGACCCATATTTCACGAGTAGTAGTTCACATGAAACCATCTCTGATGTTAATGAATGGTCCACTTAGCACTCATTGCATCTAGGTGATGCACACAGGGGTGAAGCATCGAGACTACTCAGGAGGTCACCCATCCCAGTACTACTCCGACTGAAGCACGCTTAACCATGGAGTTTCCCCCAAGATCAAACCCATTTAGCTTGGTGTCCCATTTTTATAACCTTTAGTAGGTGTTGTGCCTTATGCACCATTCATTATAGAGCCCCTTTAGCTCATTAATTGATTAGTAGGAGGTATTTTTCACAGTATATCAAATTATGATATTTATTTCAAGGTTTAACTGCGTAGTTTTTTTGAGTCAAACACATGACCCATATTTCATGAGTAGTGGTTCACATGAAACCATCTCTCATGTTCATGAATGGTCCACTTAGCACTCATTGCATCTAGGTGATGTACATAGGGGTGAAGCATCGAGACTACTCAGGAGGTCACCCATCCTAGTACTACTCCGACTCAAGCGTGCTTAAGCATGGAGTTTCCCCCAAGATCAAACCCACTTAGCTTGCTACCCCATTTGCATAACCTTCAACAGGTGTTTTGCCTTACAAAACATTCAATGTTGGTTAGCTTCTTTATTGTTGTAGGTGAGTTTGAATTCTAAGTTTGAGAAACATATTTTTTTATGTGAAGGGATAAGATAAAAGGAGGGAGTATAGTGGAGAATAGTAGAAGACAATTAGGAATTGAATCAGCAACAATAGAGAATGTTTTCATGTTGAACAACAGTTCTAGAAGTTTTGTGAGTTTGTGCAGGGAAAAACAAATAGCTCCAGACTGTTGTGGTTTAGTGTGCAGCTCCAGATTGCTGTAGATCAAGTGTATTATCATTAGTTTGTTATTTATGTTTTCAAATCATTCGTAAATGTTATTTTTCTAATTTAATAGAACAAACAAAGAGTTTTCTAGTCCAGCTATGTGTAAATCCAGTCACTCTATTTGTGTGTGTTTGGGATTTGAAAATCCTACAGAACTGAATGTCATCTTGCAAGCTATGATAAACTTTGTCAATAGCTTTTGAAATGATATGGGCCTCCGGGTTAGATTCTTCAATCATGTCCATCAATTCCCATACCTGTGAATATGCCTTCACAACCTCTATCATGGGTCTTAAACACCACGGGCTCATAATGCCTGAAGACAGATCCATAAGGTAGACTATAATGTGGAGGAGACAAAACACTTTAATTTTCCAATACTATTTCCCTACAAACATAAAGTGCTTCTTTGCCTCTAATGGAGGTAGTTTTGGTTATGAGGAGTACGAATCCCCACCCTCATCTCATACACACTATATGGTATTGATGAAGGGGGTAAATCATAAAACACACAATAACATAAATTGCACACAAAAAATAGAATGATATTTTATTAATATGGGCAAAACATTACATTCAAAATCTCAAATAAAATCAGAGGATGAATCCCCTACAGGCTGCAACACATTACAGCTCCCTCTCTCAAGACTCTGGAATCATCTTCCCTCTGTAACCTCAAATCAGCTAGGGTTTCTGTTTTCCCACCTATTCTTGACCTACACTTTCCCCCTTAACTCCACTACTCCAAGGGTTCCCAAAAATGGTCACATATAGCCCTTTTTGGTGGCCACTAGCTTAATTTCAAAATTTGCATTTCCCTCCAAAAATAGGTCAACTTCGTAGGGCCATAACTTTTGATTCGACGATGGGGTTTCCCAACAAATTTTGGGCCCATTCAAAGACTCTAAGTGCCTCAAATTTGACTTTGAATATTTCAATAAGATTTTTGGAATTTGAAATTTTAATATCTCACAAATGTCAAATGATATTGAAGTGATTTCTTCACCATTAGCTTCAATTCACCATTCTAGAGGTTTGTGTAAGATTTTTTATCCATCCGTGCACAAATACAAACTTACTAAAAATAGTAACCTTGCCAAATTTAGCCCTTATTGAAAATAAACAACATTTTTTTTTGGTTGATGCAAGATTGCTCTTACACCCTAGATGCTCCTGCATCAGACACCTGAGGTAATTTGAATAGTGACCCTATCACTTCCAATGAGCTAGAGGGAAACCAAAATGGTTAACCTTAGTCTCATATAACCATAATGAATATTCAACATGCCTTCCTTTCTATTTCACTAAGTATTTTGTATACTGCCTATTTCTTGTACTCTTACCCATACGGCTATCCAAAATTCCCTCTATCTCCTCCTTCTCTGAAGTAGATGTTGGAATGTCCCACTGTGTTCCTTTATCAAGTTTATCATCCTGATACTCTGTCAGATCTAAAATGTTGAACACTAGTGAAATATTGATGTCATCAAGCAACTTTACCTCAAATGCATTTTCTGAATCATGCTTCTTCAGGATTCTACATAGTCTAAATTTCTTAATTTTTAGCTTATTGTATGTTCCAATTGGGAACCTTTATTTTCTCAAGTGAACCGTGACTTCATCTCATACTTGGAACTCCTTATATCTCCTCTTCTGATCTACACTTGGAACTCCTTATATCTCCTTGACATCAATGACAACACTGGTTAACCTCATACTTGCAACAATCTCCCCCTTTGTCATTGATGGCAACATATGATGTGAAAACCCATCAGGACAAGAACTTCTCCTTTCTGTCACAGCTCTCCCTATCAGCAACAACTCTTCACATGTCTTCTCTTCCTTTATTGCTCCCCCTTTGATCATCAACCACTTGTTTTTCACATGTCTTCTCCCCCCCTTTGACATCAATGGCAAAGGGCTCATACTTGCAATTATAACATATCAAAATCATACCAGCTGCTCCCCCTTAGTAGCAGCTCCCCATCATCAATCTAGATCACAAGATATGACTATGATATCCACCGGACTGATGCACATCAATGCATCCTAGTTCATCACCAGAGGGGTAATGACCCCTAACTTCTCCCTGAGATACTCAAAAGAGTCCTTGGGAATAGGTTTAGTAAAAATATCTGTAAGCTGATCCTTGGAGGGCACATACTCCAATCTAACTTCACCCTTGTTCACTTGCTCTCTCAGAAAGTGAAATTTGATAGATATATGCTTGGTTTTAGAATGTAACACCGGATTCTTAGAAATATTTATTGCACTAGAATTATCACAAAAAATTGTGATAGGCTCCTCATATTCTATTTGAATATCTCTTAGCATTTGCTTCATTTACAAAAGTTGGGTGCAACTTGCTGCTGCTGCAATGTATTCAGCTCCAGTTGTAGACAGGGCTATTGCTTCTTGTTTTTTGCTTAGCCAAGAAACCAACCTTTTTCCCAAAAAGAACGCTCCTCCACTTGTACTCTTCCTATCATCTACATCTCCTGCCCAATCTGCATCTGTATATGCATGAAGAGAGAAATTATGATCTCTAGGGTACCATAGACCATACTTGACTGTATCCTTTAGATATCTAAAAATCCTCTTGATTGCCATTACATGAGATTCTCTAGGATCAACCTGGAATCTTGCCACAAGACCAACAACCTGCATTATATCTGGTCTAGTTTGAGTGAGATACAATAATCCTCCAATCATTGATCTGTACTTTGTCTGATCTGTCTTAGGAGAGTCATCATCTTTGCTCAACTTACATCTGATAGCCATGGGAGTGTTCATAGGCTTTGAATCTTCCATTCCAAATTTCTTCAAAAGTTCTTTCACATATTTAGTTTGAGAGATAAAGATTCTTTTCTCTATCTGAGTAATTTGCAGACCCAAGAAGAAATTCATTTCACCGAGCATTGACATTTCAAACTCTCTTTTCATTTAGTTTGCAAAGATTTTGCACATACTGTCTCTTCCTCCAAAGATGATATCATCAACAAATACTTCAACAATCAGGATGTTTTCATGATCAACTTTGAAATATAGGTTACTATCAATAGTACCTTTGTTGAAACCAATCTTAAAAGGATGTTTGTCCAACCTTTCATACTATGCTCTTGGTGCTTTCTTTAGACCATATAGTGTCTTCTTTAATTTGCAAACCATATCACCATGCTCAGATAACTGAAATCCATCCAGTTGTTCAATGTACACCTCTTCTTGTAAGTCACCATTGAAGAAGGTAGATTTGACATCCATCTGATACACTTTTAAATCTCTGAAGGTAGCAAATGCAAGAAATAGTCTGACTGCTTCAATTCTTGCCATCAGAGCAAAGGTTTCCTCAAAATCAATCCCTTCTATTTGAGAGTAGCCTTTGCAGACTAATCTGGCTTTATTTCTGATTACTTCACCAACTTCATTTAGTTTGTTCTCGAAGACCCATTTTGTTCCAATCACATTCTTGTTACTAGGTCTAGAAACAAGATCCCAAGTGTGATTTTTTCTCAATTTGCATCAACTCTTCTTCCATTACTTTGGTCCAATTTTCATCATTGCAGGCTTCATTTATTGTCTTAGGTTCAACCTTTGAAATCAGACAACATTCATCTAAATTTTGAGCAATTTTCCTTCTAGTTTGCACACCTTTTCTTTTGTCACCTATGATCTAATCTTCAGAGTGGTTTAGTCTTACATACCTTAGAATTTTGGGAGTTTCTTGCACTTCTATTTCTTGATCAGGCTCATTCAGACAAACCTCTTCTTCCTGATTTACTAGATCAGTCTGAATCTAACTTTCAGAGGAGGATTGAGCTCCTTGAACCAAAGAACCATTCTGATCATCTTCATCATATTCATAAAACCTTGAGGGCTTCTCAATTCCTTCATCAACCTTCACATTTGTACTTTCTATCATCTTTCTCAATCTCTTATTGTAACACTAGTATGCTTTGCTTTGAGTGGAGTAACCCAAGAAGATTCCTTGATCACTTCTCGCATCAAACTTTCCTAGATTTTCATCTCTTTTAAGGTAACATTTTCTACCAAATACTTATAAATATCTCATAGTAAGAGTGATACCAAACCAAAGTTCATAGGGAGTCTTACTGGTATTGCTTCTGATTTGAACTCGACTAAGAGTGTAGACTACAGTGTTGATAGCTTCTTTCCAAAACATCTGAGGAGCATTTGCTTCCATCATCATTGTCCTGGATGCTTCCTGGATGGTCTGGTTCTTTCTCTCAACTACTCCATTCTACTGTGGAGTCCTAGGAGCAAATAACTATCTCTTTATACCATGCTTCTCACAGAAATCTATGAATTCACTGGATGTGAATTGACCACCTCTATCAGACCTCAGACATTTTAGTTTCAGTCCGGTTTGATTTTCTACCATAGCCTTGAAGATTTTGAACTTCTCAAAAGCTTCTATTTCTCTTTTAGAAAGGTAACCCACATCATCCTGGAATGGTCATCAATCAGTAACATGAAATATCTATCACCTTGCATACTCTTGATTCTTGTTGGACCACATAGATCAGTATGAATTAATTCTAATATTCCGGTAGAGGACTGATCCTTGCTTTTGATTGAGACTCTACTTTGTTTACCCAGCTAACATTCTTTGGATAAGCTATTTGTAGGTTTTACCAATTTTGGAAGATCTCTTATAGCCTGAGTATTGCTTATCTTGATGATGTTATCAAAATTTACATGACACATCCTTCTATGCCATAACCAACTTTGATCAACTTGAACAAACAAACAACTTTGATTAGAACCAACTAGATGGAAGATATTACCTTTTGTTTGAGTACCAGATGCAATCTCAGTTTCAGAGCTTTCAAAGATCTTGCATCTTCCATTTTTGAACCGGAGATTATAACCTTTGTCTACCAACTGTCCAACACTGAGAAGATTGTGCTTTAATCCTTCAACATATAGTACATTACCAGTTTTGCTCTTTCCATCAAAAGAAATAGTTCCCCTACCTCTAATTCTACCAACAGAATTGTCACCAAACTTTACCATTCCTCCTTCATACCTTTCCAAATATAAGAACTTGTTCTTGTCACCTGTCATATGGTGAGAGCATCCACTATTAATAAACCAATCATCCTTTTCTTCAACTTGGGTAGCCAAAGCTCTCTCTACAACCTTATGATTGATAGATATTGGATCTTCTTCCTTGATGTAATAAACACCCATTCATTTCCAGATTTGTGTCCTATCTTTGATTCATCATTTGTTACACCTTCACTGTCAGCTTCTTCATAAACATAATAACAATTCTTTTGGAACCTTTCTCTGTTAGAGTTTGACCTTGTAGATCTTTCTAGACATCTTGGGCAAAGTGACCAATCTTATTGCAGTTGAAGCATTTAAAAGGTAATTTTCCTTCATACTTACCAGATCCTCTTGGCAGTCTTTTTGCAATGAGGGTTTCAAGTTGAGCTGTTTCTACTTCTTCCTCTTCCATGTCTTTCCTTGCTTGATCATACCATGATAGCTTCCTTCAAGAGTTTTCTCCTAGATCAAATCTTTGTTTGCCTTTCACATAGGCACTGGCTTTGAATGCAAATTCAGTCTTGGGGGGATCATCTCCAAACTCGGTCATTTCAAATGCAGCCAATTTGCCAGCCAATTGGTCTCTTGTGATAGTTGTATGGGCTCTGAATTCATCAATGACAGCAACCTTAATTTTGTAGGTAGCGGGAAGGGATCTGAGAATTTTGCAAACAATCTCATTTTCATCCAGAACTCCACCAGCATTCCTAATTCCACACACCAACTCATTTACTCTTGGCATAAAGGTAGTGATATTTTCATCATCTCTCATCTTCAATCTTTCAAATTTCCCTTTGAGACTTTGCAACCTTGCACTCTTAACAAACTCATCTCCTTCATGCAGAAGTTCCAGTTTAATCCAAATCTCATAGGCAGTTGGTAGGTCAATAACATTTGAGAGCTTTGAGTCATTTAATGCACTTAGAAGAGCTTCTTTTGTCCACAGATTGTTTTTAGCATCTGTGATTTCATTTAGAGTTGTCGGACCACCCTGTGGAGGTACATATGCTTTTGTGACCATGGACAAGTATGCTTTTCCCATACACTCCAAGTGACATTTCATGTGACCTTTCCAGAGAGAGAAATTGGTTCCATCAAACTTCGGACTGTCCTTCTTGTATGATGACATCCTAGATCTCCTCAAGCGGTTAAGCTCCTTTTTTAGAGGAACTTGGCTCTGATACCAATTGTTAGATCTAGGGCACACAACTGACAGGGGGGTGAATCAGTTGTATGAAAACTTGCATCTACTTCAAACACTTGATTCTTCTTTGTTATTTAATAGCATATCAATTAACCATTCATGAAAGCATAAAGCATGAACACCGAAGCAGATAAATATCAACACATTAGACACCAAGATTTTGATGTGGAAAACCCGGTCAAGGGAAAAACCACAAGGTGATTAACCCAAAGATTATTCTCTGTTAGAAGAATAAGAAAAATAGATGGCACATGACAATTAAGGTTGATTGCCTGAGCACACTGCTCACAAGGAGGCACACTGCCTACAAGAGACACACTGTCTACAAGATAACAAGTATTACAAACTTGAACTGGAGATTGACATCTTTACCATGTTTGGATCAGTTCCATTTAAGCCCAAGACACTCCTACTCTGCCTTTCACTCTTTTGCTATACCACATTCATCGCTTCATGACACACTTTGAAATGAATTCACAAACCTTTATTTATACAAGGCATCAACTTAGGAACAACCATCTAAGTCGGCAATCATCCACAAGAACATTCGCAAGATGAATAACTCATCCGATCGGCTAGCCTAAACACAAACATCTTCATCTAGAAGTATATCTCCAATTTCAGGCTCTAACACTAATGCGAACTGACAACACAACCTCAACATGATCCAAGAACCTTCATAGGCTTTCCTGAATGACCAGGTACATCCACACTTCCTCTACTTACTAGAATCTCTTCTCTCCTGCCTCTGATGCCTCAAGAACATAGTTTGTCATAACTGTCATAAAGGAGTAGATTCTTTCAGACCTTCAAACTATGTACAAATCAAGATGACACATCACAAGGACATCCCAAACACTCCTTCCAATCTGCAAAATAGGATAATGCACTTCTGGATCTCACCAAACCTTTTTGTAACACTCTGTCACTCCGGAGCATCTCCCTAAACTGGTTCTACTTAATCAATCACAACTTCTTCATATCTTCATGTGGACCTCTAAAATCTTAACTAGATCATCTCAAGACTCATATCTACAAACCCTTTAAACTGCATCCTCTGATTCTCAACCTATTGAGTACATTTGCCTTCTTCTCATCACTATTCTTCACTGTTCCTGATTGAGACTAATTTCTTCAATAACCTTAGCACATAGCTCATCCAATCCTTCTTATCAATGAAATATAAGTATGTTGACATCAATGACAACACTGGTTAACCTCATACTTGCAACACCTCCTTCCACCAAATATTGGCATGGCCCTTCACTTTTGTTTTTGCAAACTTGACCCGATCTTGGTCTTTCACATTTTCGTACTTAAAATATTCCTCCATGTCATTGATCCAATCAATAAGCTGTTTTGGATTCAAATCTCTAGAATATGTAAAAACTTTGATCCTGGGCCTCTATCCAATCTTAGAAATGGCCCCAAACAACCTAACTTTTGCAGGGTCTCTTGCAGTTTCTAGTTTTTCCTTAAATAGCTCCTCTTCTGCTTCATCCTCACTTTCTTCTCTTGTTGTTGGCTCAACCCCTCTTTGGAGCTCTTCTTGCAATGCATTGATTTGTCTCTGTAGGGCTCTAAAACCCTCTTCTGTCAAAGCATTTCTCCCAATAAGATTTCTTCATGGAGGCATCTTGATCTCCGCAGCAAACCCACAACCTCAGGTCTTGGTTCAAACCGCCTCACGGTCCGGGATCTATCTACACACTCAGAAACCCTTGCTCTGATACCACTTGATGAAGGGGTAAATCATAAAACACACAATAACATAAATTACACATAGAAAATAGAATGATATTTTATTAATATGGGAAAATAATTACATCCAGAAGCTCAAATTCAATCAGAGGATGAATCCCCTACAGGCTGCAACACATTACAACTCCCTCTCTCAAGACTCTGGAATCATCTGCCCTTTGTAACCGCAAATCAGCTAGGGTTTATGTTTTCTACCCTATTCTTGACTCTACACTTTCCCCTTAACTCCACTACCCCAAGGGTTCCCAAAAATGGTCATATATAGCCCTTTTTAGTGGCCACCAGCTTAATTTCAAAATTTACATCTCCCTCCAAAAATAGGTCAACTTCGCAGGGCCATAACTTTTGATCCGACTATTGGATTTTCAATTATAATACATTTTCAGAAAGTTATCGACAAGATGATGGGGTTTCAAAAAAAAATTTGGGCCCATCCAAAGTCTCTAAGTGTCTCAAATTTGACTTTGAATATTTCAATAGGATTTTTGGAATTTGAAATTTTAATATCTCACAAATGACAAATGATATTGAAGTGATTTTTTTACCATTAGCTTGAATTCACCATTCTAGAGGTCTGTGTAAGATTTTGTATCCAACCATGCACGAATGCAAACTTACTAAAAATAGTAACCCTGCCAAATTTAGCCTTTATTGAAAAGAAACAACATTTTTCTTTGGTTGATGCAAGATTGCTCTTACACCTTTGATGCTCCTGCATCACACACATAGGGTAATTTGAAAAGTGACCTTGTCACTTCTCATGAGTTAGAGGGAAACAAAAATAGTTAACCTCAGTCTCAGATAACCATGATGAATCTTCAATAGGTCTTCCCTTCCATTGCACTAAGTATTCTGTATACTGCTTGTTTCTTGTACTTTTACCCACATGGCTATCCAGAATGCCCTCTATCTCCTCCTTCTCTGAAGTAGATGCTAGAATGTCCCACTGTGTTCCTTTATCAAGTCCATCATCATGATACTCTATCAGATCTCAAATGTTGAACACTGCTATGGCCCTTCAATTTTGTTTTTGCAAACTTGACCCAATCTCAGTCTTCCACATCTTTATACTCAAAATATTCCTCCTTCTCTGAAGTAGATATTGGAATGTCTTACTGTGTTCCTTTATCAAGTCCATCATCATGATACTCTGTCAGATCTCAAATGTTGAACACTGGCATGGCCCTTCAATTTTGTTTTTGCAAACTTGACCCAATCTCAGTTTTCCACATCTTTATACTCAAAATATTCCTCCATGTCATTGATCCAATCAATAAGCTGTTCTGAATTCAAATCTCTAAAATATGTAAAAACTTCGATCCTGGGCCGCTTTCCAATCTTAGAAATGGCCCTCAACAACCTAACTTCTGCAGGGTCTCCTACAACATCTTGTTCTTCCTCAGATAGCTCCTCTTCTACTTCATCGGTGCTTTCTTCTCTTGTTCTTGGCTCAAACCCTCTTCGCTGCTCCTCTTGCAATGCATCGATTTGTCTCTGCAGGGATCTAAAAGCCTCTTCCGTCAAAGCATTCCTCCCAATACAATTTCTTCATGGAGGCATCTTGATCTCCGCAGTAAACCCACAACCTCAAGTCCTGGTGCAAACTACCTCATGGTTGGTGATCTATCTACACACTCAGGAACCCTTGCTCTGATACCACTTAATGAAGGGGGTAAATCATAAAACAAAAAAATAACAGAAATTGCACATAGAAAATAAAATGATATTTTATTAACATGAGCAAAAAATTACATTTATAAGCTCAAATACAATCAGAGGATGAATCCCCTACAGGCTACAACACATTATAGTTCCCTCTCTCAAGACTCTGGAATCATCCACCCTATGTAACCCCAAATCAGCTAGGGTGATGCAGAGGCATCCACACTAAAACCTTGACATACAGCATGTATGTCTACAACCCATCAGCATCATCATATTTTCTCTTGCCGACCGATATCCTCCTGCAGACAAACCTTCGACCTTTCACCTGTCAGCAGCATCATCATATCCGGCTATCGGCAGCTTCATCATATTCGGCAAGCGCAATCATCCTCCTGACGATCACTGTTCATCTTACCGCCAACCTCTATCTGCAGCATCATGATGTTCGACATCATCTTCATCAGCAGGATATAAAATATCCGGTTCCTCCCATATATCCTGATGACGACACTCTCATGCACCTTTCCTTTAGACGCTTACGTCACCCTGATCTCTGACCTACTTAAACAAGCAGCATCAGGATATGACTCATCCGGTCATATTGAAACATCCTGATGATGATACTCAACTTTATACTGATGACGAATATTCTGCCAAATATCCTCCTCCTAATCCACTTAACTTCTCAATGCCTTATGCCGATACCAAAACACTTATGGTCAGCAGGATAAACCTTTATCGGGTGATATTTCGGAATGTCCTGATGACGATTATCCTGATGACGATGACGTCATATGCAGTTCCTTCAATATCCTGCTGTCGGCCAAACTTAACATTATCGGCCCGCGATGATTTTATCAACCCGATCGACTAACTTATGCCAATATACTCTTCCTCGGCAACACCTTGTGATGATCACCCCGAAATGCATTCACCTTATGCAAACAACTGTATCATGCTCACCTCCATCTACTCGGATGACGCCCGAAGTAACTGCAGGATATACATAGAAATATCCTAATGATGCCGTTGTGACGAATTTCTAACCTTAGCGAATTTCGATCCACCGAACCTCCTGAGGTGACCCGATCTGCTTCCTGGAAAACTTTCCAGACTCGAACTACCAGCACGACCTAGCACATGCCCATGCTAGGGTTCTCAGCACATCTCGACTGCGATCCTGCAAACATACATGTGAACAAATAGAAAATGCAAACTAAATCATAAACTATTGTACATAGCCATTCCACCGATTCGACGAATCAACCGGTGGAATGGATCAGCGAATCCATGCAACCACCAGAACAGCAACTCGATTACACAATGGAATTCAAAACAGAGAATGGACACAAACAGGATCTCTTTATTGATTTCAAAAGATGCAAATACAATATTCTGTCTCTCTCTCTGTCTCACTCTGTGCAACCTAGCTCCTCAATATATCTAAAACCAACCGATCCTAATGCATAAATAGGAATTCTCACGAGTACTACCAACTCGACTCCAAGCGGCTGGGAGCTTCCAAGCGGCTAGGAAATCTCTCCAGGCGGCTGGGAGATCCAACCGGACATACAGTATAACAGCTATCCAAACAAACTATCTAAAAATAGTAAAGTATGGTCAACATGACCTTATTACATGCATTGGTCTTATAAGACCTTCTTGGAAACATTAACCAGACCTATAACAAACTAACTGCCTCATGGAGGCCAGCTGTCAGGTAGGTGCAACACCTTGTGATGATCACCCCGAAATGCATTCACCTTATGCAAACAACTGTATCATGCTCACCTCCATCTACTCGGATGACGCCTGAAGTAACTGCAGGATATACACAGAAATATCCTGATGATGCCGTTGTGACGAATTTCTAACCTTAGCGAATGTCGATCCGCCGAACCTCCTGAGGTGACCCGATCTGCTTCCTGGACAACTTTCCAGACTCGAACTACCAGCACGACCTAGCACATGCCCATGCTAGGGTTCTCAGCACATCTCGACTGCGATCCTGCAAACATACATGTGAACAAATAGAAAATGCAAACTAAATCCTAAACTATTGTACATAGCCATTCCACCGATTCGACGAATCAACCGGTGGAATGGATCAGCGAATCCATGCAACCACCAGAACAGCAACTCGATTACACATGACCTTATTACACGCATTGGTCTTATAATACCTTCTTGGAAACATTAACCAGACCTATAACAAACTAACTGCCTCACGGAGGCCAGCTGTCAGGTAGGTGCTCCTGCACCATACTCCCCAACAGAAAAGAACTCATGTCCCATGAGTTAGGTTGTGGAAGTCCTCCACCTTTACACTTTGCCTTTGAGTGTCTTGACCTGTTCTAGCTTTGTCCTCTACTGGCTCTCGGCTGCTCCAAGACTTCTGAACTGTAACTTGTTTTCTTGCAAGTAAATCCTCATGCCTGTCAATGTAGGCCCTTCTCTCACATACCTTGTGTTTGTCAGGTTGTCTAACCAGAACCTCTGTCTGAACTGCCTCTTGAACTTCTGTAATGTTCAACTCTGTCTTTCTTTCAACCTTTATAGGACAAACAATAGTCCCAACTATGACAACATCCTTGTCATTCCTCTCAACTGGTTGCTATTTGCAAACCTGTTGCTGAACCTGCTGCTGACCTCTGTCAGTCAAAACTGAAACTGTCTTCAAACTATTGTCCTTAACAACTTCTTTCCCTGCAATGTCCTCAACTGCCTTTATGCCTGCTCCTATAGTCTTCTGCACAAATTCCTTCTTTCCCACTAAAATGATTTTTGCTGCCTTCTGTACTACAGTTGCTTCCTGTAATCGCATCAACATAATAGTTTTCCCATCTTTCTTGATGGTGTAGGTATTAGCATACCCATCATACAGTACCCTCCTATCAAATTGCCATGGCCTACCCAACAGTAGGTGACAACATTCCATGGGCAAAATGTCACACAAAACTCTATCATGATATGCTCCAATCTGAAAATCAACATATGCCTGTTCATAGACAAAAAGTGATTGACTATCACTCACCCAAGATGCCTTGTAAGGGTGTTGGTGTGGAATCCTTTCCAAATTTAGTTTATCCACCATTTCCTGAGATACCATGTTATCTGTTGAACCAGTATCAATGACAACCTTACATACTTTACCTTTGCTCTTGCATGTGGTCTTGAAAAGAGCTCTTCTTTGCATCATATCCTTTGATGTCTGCAAACTAGTTCTCCTTAGCATCAATGCTTCTCCCTCCTTAGGATATCCATAATTGTCAGGAACTCTATCTTGATAAGTGTTTAAACTTTGTACACATTCCTCTACTTTCTCTTCTTGCACAAGTTGTACTCTCTTGTCATTCATTCTATCATTTCTGGATGATGAACCTTTGCTTTCGGGACATTTGAAAAATGGATGACCAAACTCACCACAGGTGTAACACTTTCCTGAAAATGTAGTAGAACCTCTACCACTTCCAAATCTGTCTCTATTACCTTTCCATCCACCTCTGAAATCAGACTGTCCCTGTCCTTTACCAGTGTCTTCTTGACCCTCATTGGTTTGCCTTGTTGTAGGGGCTAATCCTCTTCCCCTCATATTGCTGCCTCTTCCTCTCATGGACTTATCTTGTCTCCTATTCATCTTTTCTTCAATCCTGATTGTCATTTGGTAACAATCCTCCACACTTTTAGGGTTAGCTAAAACTAACTCATCCTGTATGTTCAATCTCAAACCAGCCAAGTACCTAGCCACCTTTTCTACCTCATTCTCATGATGACCAGATCTCATACTCAACTTATAAAACTCCTCAGTATATGCCTTCACATCCATTTCCTTCTGCCTTAAAAATTGCAGCTTCTTAAACATCTGAATTACATAATCCTTGGGCAAGAATTTACCTTTGATCCTTGCTACCATTTTATCCCATGAAGTGATCTTTGACCTTCCTTGTTTCCTTCTCTCGGATTGTACATAATCCCACCATACCAAAGCATGACCTCCTAACTTGGTCTTTGCAATCTTTACCTTCTGATCCTCAGCAACATCTTCACATTCAAAGTGATTATCAAGTGCAGCAATCCAATCCAGTAACTCATCTTCATTCAAACTTCCATTATACTTGGAAACATCAACCTTTACCTTAGGTTTATCACTCTGCACTGCCTTTAACAGTTTTGCAAATCTCTGGTCTTCAGCATCCAGATCTTCAGCTACCTCTTCATACTCTTCAACAGCATCTTCATCTTCTTCTGATTCACTGTCGTCCACTTCCCTCTTTTTGTTCTTCTCCAAGGCTACAAGCCTGGCTTGAAGTGCTTCAGCAAGCTCCTTCATCTTCCTCATCTCTCTGGCATGTTTTTCCTTCATCTCTTGCAATTCCCTTGCAGTACCATTACCTTTCGGAGGCATTTTGTCAACCTCTCACTCCTCTACCTCTGTCTTTTCAGTGACAGAATCAACACACAACAGCCCAGACCTTTTGCTGAGCTCTGATACCACTATGATGCAGAGGCATCCACACTAAAACCTTGACATACAGCATGTATGTCTACAAGCCATCAGCATCATCATATTTTCTCTTGCCGACTGATATCCTCCTGCAGACAAACCTTCGACCTTTCACCTGTCAGCAGCATCATCATATCCGGCTATCGGCAGCTTCATCATATTCGGCAAGCGCAATCATCCTCCTGACGATCACTGTTCATCTTACCGCCAACCTCTATCTGCAGCATCATGATGTTCAACATCATCTTCATCAGCAGGATATAAAATATCCGGTTCCTCCCATATATCCTGATGACGACACTCTCATGCACCTTTCCTTTAGATGCTTACGTCACCCTGATCTCTGACCTACTTAAACAAGCAGCATCAGGATATGACTCATCCGGTCATATTGAAACATCCTGATGATGATACTCAACTTTATACTGATGACGAATATTCTGCCGAATATCCTCCTCCCGATCCACTTAACTTCTCAATGCCTTATGCCGATACCAAAACACTTATGGTCAGCAGGATAAACCTTTATCGGGTGATATTTCAGAATGTCCTGATGACGATTATCCTGATGACGATGACGTCATATGCAGTTCCTTCAATATCCTACTGTCGGCCAAACTTAACATTATCGGCCCGCGATGATTTTATCAACCCGATCGACTAACTTATGCTGATATACTCTTCCTCGGCAACACCTTGTGATGATCACCCCGAAATGAATTCACCTTATGCAAACAACTGTATCATGCTCACCTCCATCTACTCGGATGACGCCCGAAGTAACTGCAGGATATACACAGAAATATCCTAATGATGCCGTTGTGACGAATTTCTAACCTTAGCGAATTTCGATCCACTGAACCTCCTGAGGTGATCCGATCTGCTTCCTGGACAACTTTCCAGACTCGAACTACCAGCACGACCTAGCACATGCCCATGCTAGGGTTCTCAGCACATCTCGACTGCGATCCTGCAAACATACATGTGAACAAATAGAAAATACAAACTAAATCCTAAACTATTGTACATAGCCATTCCACCAATTCGACGAATCAACCGGTGGAATGGATCAGCGAATCCATGCAACCACCAGAACAGCAACTCGATTACACAATGGAATTCAAAACAGAGAATGGACACAAACAGGATCTCTTTATTGATTTCAAAAGATGCAAATACAATATTCTGTCTCTCTCTCTGTCTCACTCTGTGCAACCTAGCTCCTCAATATATCTAAAACCAACCGATCCTAATGCATAAATAGGAATTCTCGCGAGTACTACCAACTCGACTCCAAGCGGCTGGGAGCTTCCAAGCAGCTAGGAAATCTCTCCAGGCGGCTGGGAGATCCAACCGGACATACAATATAACAGCTGTCCAAACAAACTATCTAAAAATAGTAAAGTATGGTCAACATGACCTTATTACACGCATTGGTCTTATAAGACCTTCTTGGAAACATTAACCAGACCTATAACAAACTAACTGCCTCATGGAGGCCAGCTGTCAGGTAGGTGCTCCTGCACCATAGGGTTTTTGTTTTCCTGCCTATTCTTGACTCTATACTTTACCCCTTAACTCCACTACCCCATGGCTTCCCAAAAATAGTCATATATAGCCCTTTTTGGCAGCCACCAACTTAATTTTAAAATTTGCATCTCTTTCTAAAAATAGGTCAAATTCACGGGGCCATAACTTTCGATCCAACTGATGGATTTTCAATTATAATACCTTTTTGGAATGCTCTCGAAAAAATGATGGGCTTCCCAATAAATTTCGGGCCCATCCGAAGCCTGTAAGTGCCTCAAATTTCACTTTGAATATTTCAATAGGATTTTTGAAATTTGAAATTTTAATATCTCACAAATGACAAATGATATTGAAGTGATTTTTTTACCATTAGCTTGAATTCACCATTCTAGAGGTCTGTGTAAGAATTTATATCCAATCGTGTACAAATGTAAACTTACTAAAAATAGTAACCCTACCAAATTTAGCCCTTATTGAAAAGAAACAACATTTTTCTTTGGTTGATGAAAGATTGCTCTTACACCTTGGATGCTCATGCATCACACACATAGGGTAATTTGAAAAGTGACCTTGTCACTTCTCATGAGTTAGAGGGAAACAAAAATAGTTAACCTCAGTCTCAGATAACCATGATGAATCTTCAATAGGCCTTCCCTTCCATTTCACTAAGTATTCTGTATACTGCTTGTTTCTTATACTCTTACCCACATGGCTATCCAGAATGCCCTCTATCTCCTCCTTCTCTGAAGTAGATGTTGGAATGTCCCACTGTGTTCCTTTATCAAGTCCATCATCATGATACTCTGTCAGATCTCAAATGTTGAACACTGGTGAAATATTGATGTCATTAGGCAACTCTACCTCAAATGCATTTCCTAAATCATGCTTCTTCAGGATTCTACACAGTCCAAATTTCTTCATTTTCAGCTTCCAAATTTCTTCATTCTCAGCTTATCATATGTTCCAATTGGGAACCTTTCTTTTCTCAAGTGAACTATGACTTCATCTCCTACCTGGAACTCCTTATATCTCCTCTTCGGATCTGCCTTAGCCTTGTACTGAATATTCATCTTATTAATGTGCTTTCTCACTTCTTGATGCAAATTTTTCAGGTGTTCTACAAAGTCTTTATCCTCGACACTTATCTTTTCTCCTCTATCTAGCCTCCTTAACTTTGAAGCATTTCTTGGACTATTGCCATATATAGTTTGGAATGGTGATTTACTAGTACTCCTATTGACAGAATTGTTGTAAGAGAATTCTGCCCGTGGCAAAATCAAATCCCATCCCTTGGGCTTATCTCCTACTAAGCATCATAGAAGGTTACCCAAACTCCTATTCACCACTTCTATCTATCCATCAATCTATGGATGGTGTGTAGAATTGAACTTCAAATCTATTTCCAACTTCTTCCACAATGTCCTCTAGAAATAACTAACAAACTTGGTATCTCGATCTGAGACAATGCTCTTTGGTAGACCATGTAATCTCATGACCTCCCTAAAAAATAACTCTACAATATGAACAACATCATTATTCTTCTTCCAAAGAATAAAATGTGCCATCTTCGAGAATCTGTCCACCACCACAAAAATAGAATCATGTCCTCTCTGTGTCATTGGTAAACCAAGAACAAAATCCATACTGATATCATCCCATGGCTTCTCTGGTACAGGTAATGGCTAATATAGCCCTATATTCTAACTTGTTCCTTTTGCCATCTGGCACACTATGCAACTCTGCATAAATTTCCTCATATCTTGCTGCAATTGTGGCCAGTAATAATGTTCACCAACAATAGCAATGGTCTTATTTCGATCAAAGTGTCTAGCTAATCCTCCACTATGCTTCTCCTTAACCAGGTTCTCTCTCATGGAACTCCTCAGAATGCACAACTGGCTTCCTTGAAACAACATGCCATCTTGGATTATAAAATCCAACCATTTTGTCCTATCCAAAGTAACAGATTTCAAACAAGCTTTCCAGACGTCTGCAAAATCTAGATCTTTAGGATACAAACTTTTGAGCTCATCAAACCCAACAACCTCTATCTTCATTTCTGTCAAAAAATTCTTCCTTCTACTCAAGGCATCTATAACTCTGTTGGACTTCCCACTCTTGTAATTCAAATCAAAAGTATAACTGTAAAAACTCAACCCATTTTAAGTGCCTTTGATTTAACTTTCCTTAACTATTAAGATACTACAAATCCTGATGATCAGTGTATAAAACAAACTCTTTTGGCAACAAATAATGTCTCCATTTCTTCAAAACTTGAACTATTGCATAAAACTCCTAATCATAAACAGAATACTTTTTCTTGGCATCATTAACCTTCTCACTAAAATAAGCAATGGGCTTACCTTCTTGACTCAAAATAGCTTCTATACCAATACCACTAGCATCACAATCTACTTGAAATACTTTATTGAAATCTAGAAGTGCCAAAACAGGTCATTCTATGAGTTTCTGCTTCTATGTATCAAAACTCTTGTCTACTCCTTTAGTCAACCTAAACTCTTTTCTATACCCTCTCATTGTCTTAGTCAGGGGTGCACAAATGCTACTGAAATTCCTGATAAACTTTCTATAAAAAATTGTCAAACCATGAAAAGATCTTACCTCGAAAGAACTCCTTGGTGTAGGCCATTCAATGATAGCCCTCACCTTCTCCAGGTCCATCTTAAGACCTTCCTTTGAGACAACAAATCCTAGGTATACCAACTCCTTTAGAAAACTACATTTCTTCATATTAATCAACAACTTCTCCTCCCTCAGGTTCTCTAAAACTCTTCTGATATGCATCAAATGTTCATCCCAAGTCTTACTAAAAATTAAAATGTCATCTAAATAAACAATAACAAAACTTCCCAAGAATTCTTTCACTACCTGGTTCATGAGCCGCATGAATGTGCTTAGTGCATTGGTTAGCCCAAATGGCATTACTAACCACTCATACAAACCTTCCTTTGTTTTGAAGGCTATCTTCCACTCATCTCCTTCTCTCATTCAAATCTGGTGATACCCACTCTTCAGATCAATCTTCGTGAAGTACTTGGCTCCACTCAAACAATCCATTATGTCATCCATTTTGGGCAATGGAAATCTGTACTTGATTGTGATCTTGTTGATGGCTCAGGAATCTGTACACATACTCCACTCTCTTTCTTCAATGCTAGTACTTTAGGTACCATAGATGGAATTAGACTTTCTCTTATCAGCCCCTTCCTTAATAGCTCTTGAACTTTTCTATTTAACTCTTCACTCTCTGCAAGTCTCATTCTATGGGCTGCCTTATTTGGCAAACTAGCTCCTGGTATCAAATCCATTTGGTGGCTTATGTTCCTCAACGGTGGTAAACCATCAAGTACATTATCAGAGATAATATCCTAACATTCTTCCAACATATCTGAGACTTCTACTAGTACATCTTCACATTTCTCTTGACTAATCTTAGGAATCAATGCAAAACAATGACACTCTAGCTTCACACCATTAATAAATTTCTTACCACCTACCAAGCAAATTCTAGCAGTACTACATACCTTTTCTTCCACCTCCTTCAAGGACTTCAACTTATGATGAACTCCATCCTTTGTTAAGGAATATGTGTTTGCATGGACATCATGGACAGTGCTCCTATCATACTACCATGGCCTCCCCAATAACATATGACATGCATCTATCAGTATGATGTCACACAACACCTCATCATGGTAGTCACCAATCTTGAACTTCACTACACACTGCTCATTGACCAAATCTCTATGGTCTTTCTGTAACCATGCAATCTGATATGGATGTGGATGCTTTCTTCTGGTCAACTTCAACATGTCAACCATCTCCTCTAAAACAAGATTATCAGTGCTTTCACTATCAATAATAATATCACAACAATTACCTTCACATTTGCACCTTGTGCGGAATAAACTCTTCCTCTGATTGGGTTCTTTCTCCTCATTCAACAAAGTTCTTCTAACAAGTAGGGTTTCTCCCCTTTCAGCATCTTCAGAGTGCTCAGATTGCACATCTTCATCGACATGTGCAACTTGTGCATTACCTTCAGGGCTTCTATTTGTCCTTCCTTGATGTTGCAGACACTTGTATGCTCGATGTCCTTCTTCTCCACATTGGAAATAGGTACCTTTAAAACCTCCTCTTCCAGGTCCTTGCCCAGGTCTGCCTCTTCCTCTTCCTCTTTGCTCACCATTGTTCTGGTCATAAGGGCATTAAGTATTATCTCTTCTGTCATTTTGACTAGTCCCAACTTCTTCACTTTTCTTTGAATCTTCATTTCGGCACCCATAGGGTCTTCCACCAGTCGTTCCACCTTGACCTCTTCCCCTTTGCTTGCTATCAAATCTTTTATTTAGATTATCTTCCACCTTCAGGGAAAACTGTTATGCATCTTCTATAGTGGTCATTCTGACCAGGCTCAGCTCCTCTTGAATGCTTGGCCTCAACCCATTAATGTAACGGGCTACCTTCTCTTTGTTGGCCTCTGCATGACCAGTTCTAACAGTAATCTTATAAAAATTTTCTGTATACTCCTTAACAGACTTGTTGCCTTGCTTCAATCCTTGCAGCGTCTTCAACAACTCCATCTCATAATCCATAGGAATGAACTGCTTCTTTAGTTTCTCCACCATCTGATCTCATCTAGTTATATTTCCTTCTCTTCTTCTATTTGTCTCTAACTAGACCTCCTTCCACCAAATACTGGCATGACCCTTCAATTTTGTTTTTGCAAACTTGACCTAATATGGGTCTTCCACATCTTCATACTCAAAATAATCCTCCATGTCATTGATCCAATCAATAAGCTATTTTGGATTCAAATCTCTAGAATATGTAAAAACTTTGATACTGGGCCTCTTTCCAATCTTAGAAATGGCCCTCAACAACCTAACTTCTGCAGGGTCTCCTACAGCTTCTTATTCTTCCTCAGATAGCTCCTCTTCTACTTCATCCTCACTTTCTTCTCTTGTTCTTGGCTCAACCCCTCTTTGCAGCTCCTCTTGCAATGCATCGATTTGTCTTTGCAGGGCTCTAAAACCCTCTTCCGTCAAAACATTCCTCCCAATATGATTTCTTTGTGGAGGCATCTTGATCTCCAGAGAAAACCCACAACCTCAGGGCCTTGTACAAATGACCTCATGGTCGGCAATCTATCTACACACTTACGAACCCTTGCTCTGAGCCCACTTGATGAAAGGGGTTAAATCATAAAACACACAATAACAGAAAATGCACATAGAAAATAGAATGATATTTTATTAATATGGGCAAAATAGTACATTCAGAAGCTCAAATACAATCAGAGGATGAATCCCCTATAGGCTACAACACATTACAGCTCCCTGTCTCAAGACTCTGGAATCATCTGCCCTCTGTAACCCCAAATCAACTAGGGTTTCTGTTTTCCTGCCTATTTTTGACTTTACACTTTCCCCCTTAACTCCACTACCCCAAGGGATCCAAAAAATGGTCATATATAGCCCTTTTTGGCGCCCACTAGCTTAATTTCAAAATTTACATCTCCCTCCAAAAATAGGTTAGCTTCGCGGGGCCATAACTTTCGATCCAACCGTTGGATTTTCAATAATAATACCTTTTTGGAAAGCTCTTGAAAAGACAATGCAGTTTCCCACCAAATTCCTGGCCCATTCGAAGACTCGAAGTGCCTCAAATTTGACTTTGAATATTTCAATAGGATTTTTAGAATTTGAAATTTTAATATCTCACAAATGACAAATGATATTGAAGTGATTTCTTCACCATTAGCTTCAATTCACCTTTCTAGAGGTCTGTGTAAGATTTTGTATCCAACCATGCACAAATGCAAACTTACTAAAAATAGTAACCCTACCAAATTTAGCCCTTATTGAAAAGAAACAACATTTTTTTTGGTTGATGCAAGATTGCTCTTACACCCTAGATGCTCTTGCATCAGACACCCTGGGTAATTTGAAAAGTGACCTTGTCACTTCTCATGAGCTAGAGGGAAATTAAAATGGTTAACCTCAGTCTTAGATAACCATGATGAATCTTCAACAGGACTTCCTTTCCATTTCACTAAGTATTCTGTAGGCTACCTATTTCCTCTACTCTTACCCACATGGCTATCTAGAATGCCCTATATCTCCTCCTTCTCTAAAGTAGATACTAGAAAGTCCCACTATGTTCCTTTATCAAGTCCATCATCATGATACTCTATCAGATCTGAAATGTTCAACACTGGTGAAATATTCATGTCATCAGGCAACTCTACCTCAAATGCATTTCCTGAATCATGCGTCTTTAGGGTTCTACACAGTCCAAATTTCTTCATTTTCATCTTATTGTATGTTCCAATTGGGAAACTCTCTTTTCTCAAGTGAACCATGTCTTCATCTCCTACCTGGAACTCCTTATATCTCCTCTTCTAATCTACCTTAGCCTTGTACTGAATATTCATCTTATTAATATGCTTTCTCACTTCTTCTTGCAAATTCTTCAGGTGTTCTGCAAAGTCTTCAGTCTCGGCACTTTTCTTTTCTCCTTTGCCTAGCTTCCTTAACTTTGAAGCATTTCTTGGACTATTTCCATATACAATATTGAATGGTGATTTAATAGTACTCTAATTGACAGAATTATTGTAAGCAAATTCTGTCCGTGGCAAAATCAAATCCCATCCCTTATGCTTATCTCCTACTAAGCATTGTTGAAGGTTATCCAAACTCTTATTCACCATTTCTGTCTATCCATCAGTCTATGGATGGTGTGCAGAACTGAACTTCAAATTTATTTTCAACTTCTTCCACAAAGTCCTTCAAAAATAACTAACAAACTTGGTATCTCAATCTGAAACTATGCTCTTTGGTAGACCATGTAGTCTCACCACTTCCCTGAAAAATAACTCTGCAATATGAACATCATCATTAGTCTTCTTGCAAGGAATAAAATGGGCCATCTTTAAGAATCTATCCAACACGACAAAAATAGAATCATGTCCTCTCTATGTCCTTGGTAAACCAAGAAAAAAATCTATACTGATACCATCCCATGGCTTCTCTGGTATAGGTAATGGCTAATATAGCCCTATATTCTAACTTGTTCCTTTTTCCATCTGACACACTCTACAACTCTACACAAATTTAATCACATCTTGCTATAATTGTGGCTAGTAATAATGTTCACTAACAATAGCAATGGTCTTATCTCGACCAAAGTGTCTAGCTAATCCTCCACTGTGCCTCTCCTTAATCAGGTTCTCTATCATGGAACTCCTTGGAATGCACAACTGGCTTCCTCTAAACAACATGCCATCTTGAATTATGAAATCCAACCATTTTGTCCTATCCAAACTAACAAGGTCCAAACAAGCTTTCTAGGTCTCTGCAAAATCTGGATCTTCAGGATACAAACTTTCAAGCTCATTGAACCCAACAACCTCTATCTTCATTTTTGTCAACAAATTCTTCCTTCTACCCAAGGCATCTACAACTTTGTTGGACTTCTCACTCATGTGCTTCAAAACCAAAGTATAACTCTACAAAAACTCAACCCATTTTGAGTGCCTTTGTTTTAACTTTGCTTGCATAAAATAGGCAATGGGCTTACCTTCTTGACTCAAAATAGCCCCTATACCACTACCACTAGCATAACAATCTAGCTGAAATACCTTATTCAAATCTGGAAGTTCCAAAATAGGTTGTTCAATGACTTTCTGCTTCAATGTATCAAAGCTCTTGTCTACTCCTTTAGTCTATCTAAACTCTTTTCTATCCCCTCTCATTGTCTTAGTCAGGGGTGCACAAATGCTACTAAAATCCCTGATAAAATTTCTGTAAAAACTTGCCAAACCATGAAAAGATCTTACCTTGAAAGCACTCATTGGTGTATGCCATTCAATAATAGCCCTCACCTCCTCTGGGTCCATCTTACGACCTTCCTCTGAGACAACAAATGTCAGGTATACCAACTCCTTTGCAAAACTACATTTCTTCAGATTGATCAACAACTTCTCCTCCCCCAGCTTCTCTAAAACTCTTCTGATATGCATCAAATGTTCATCCCAAGTCTTACTAAAAATGAAAATGTCATCTAAATAAACAATAACAAAACTTCCCAAAAAATCTTTCAGTACCTCATTCATGAGCCACATGAATGTGCTCGGTGCATTGATTAGCCCAAATGGCATGACTAGCCACTCATACAATCCTTCCTTTGTTTTGAAGGCTGTCTTCCACTCGTCTCCTTCTTTGATTCAAATCTAGTGATACCCACTCTTCAGATCAATCTTTGTGAAGTACTTAGCTCCACTCAAACAATCCATTATATCATCCATTTTGGGCAATGGAAATCTGTACTTGATTGTGATCTTGTTGATGGCTCAGGAATCTGTACACATCCTTCACTCTCCATCTTTCTTCAGTGCTAGAAATGCAGGGACCACATATGGACTTAGGCTTTCTCTTATTAGTCCCTTCCTTAACAGCTCTTGAACTAGTCTGTTCAACTCTTCACTCTCTATAGGAGTCATTCTGTGGGCTGCCTTATTCAACAAACTACCTCCTAGTATCAAATCCATTTGGTGACTTATCTATTGGCAAGAGACACTATATGGCTTCATGAATGTTGTCATTGATGGTAACAAAGCTCATCCCACCCATCCGTAGGGCATGATATGTCTATACCGGAAGTCAAGTTGAAGAATGTTGTGATATGGTAAATAAGAATAGAGCATGTGGCAAGATCCGACAGTTAGGTCCGGATCTCTCAGAGGAAATATCTCAGTAAAGTACAGATTTAGGGAAGTCAAGAGGAGTACCTTGACTGATAGATTCCAGGATTTGACCCTCCAATGATGGAAGAGTGAACAGACATGAGCACTTGAGTGTTGGGTTCATGTTTAGTAGAGTAGATAGAGGAAGAACTAATCGGTAGAGCATCAGACCTAAATCTGGATGAAATATTGATGGTGATCAAGCTTCCTCAGGTATCATTCATGATTGGCTGACATAATTGATGACTTCTATAAGCATCTCCTTGATACGCATCACTTGGCAAGCAAGGATTCAACTGACAGATCAAAGTTTGGGATAATATTGACTATTTCAGATGTCGACTAGAAAGGTGTTAAAATCATTTGTATGGATATATATATACCAGATGGATTTAGATGTGAGTGTGTGTGTTGTAAGTTGTGTTGTGTGAAGAAAAGCAGTGGAGCAGAGTAACAGTAGTAATATAGGTCTGGAATGTGATAGGATAGTAGCACCAAAGAAGAGGAAGAATGAAGTGTAGTAGATCAGTGTATTGAGTCTAACCAAAATTAAACCTCAGCATATGTGGATGCTTCTCATCAGTTCAAGTATCTAGTTTCCTTATATAAACTATTGTAGGCAGTGAGCCTCTTGTGAGCAGTGTTCTCGGGCAGTGAGCCCTAATTGGCAAGTGTCATTTTGTACTATCTTATTTTTTAACAGAGAATACAATCTTGGGTTAATCACCCCGTGGTTTTTTCCCTTAACAGGGTTTTTCACGTCAAAATCTTTGTGTCATGTGTATTGATGTTATTTCCATTTCATGGTTATGTTTTCTTATATGATCTAATGCTGCATTAATTGTTAAGGAAGATTAGAAAATAGAAGTAATTAAGATAACTGATTCACCCCCCTCTCAGTTATCAACAATTGGTATCAGAGCCAAGTTCCTCCAAACAGAGCCTAATAACTTGAGGAAGATCTGGGAATTCAAATGGATGTGTATGGTATGAGGAAACAACTTCAGTCTTCCCAAGATGATCTTGAGCAATCTAACTCTAAAGTCAATGAATTGAAGGAAAGACTCAAACAGGCTGATGATTTCATAAATAAACAAAAAGGGAAATTGAGTATCTTTATGAAAAAGAGAAAGGATCTACTTTAGTAATTAGCAAGTCAAGGTGAAGACAATGATACAAATGAAGATCTAAAGGAGAAAACCAAGTTATGTGAAAAGTTATCAAAAGAGGTCATTATGGTAAGACATGAAATAGAATCAGAAGTTATGAAATTTACCCAAGAAATTGAAGAAAAAAGGAAAACTGAAGATGATCTAAGACAATCTCTCAAATAGAAATTAGAAGACTGCCACAAAATGGATAGAATAATCAGGCATCTCGAAACTGATCTTGAAGAAGCTAGGGATAATGAAGAACAACTTGAGAATCAGATTGACAATCTTAAAAAGGATCTTCAAACAACAAATGAATACAAAGAGAAATTCAAGATAAGCTCTGCCCAACTTGAAGTTCTTCTTCAAAGCCAAAAGAGGGTAGATGACAAGCAAGGCTTGGGGTATGAGAAAGGTGAAAGCTCTAGATTTGGTTAGAAGAACTCCAGATCAGAAAATCCAAGAAACAGGCCTAGAAGACCTCTAGTAAGGCAACCAAATGCTCAAAGATGTCCATCTTTCAATGGATACTGCCACAACTGCAATAACTTTGGTCATAAAGCAAATCAATGTAGAAGAAGAATGAATCAGACTAATACATCCTTCTCTGGACAGTGCTTCAATTGCAAAAGGTATGGTCACAAATCCCATGAGTGTAGAAACATGCAAATGAACAATTCATTCAATGGTAGATGCTTTACATGCAATAGACTGGGACATATGGCTAATCAGTGTAGATCAAGAGGATATTAGTCAAATATGCAAAGAAATATTGTTTGCTACAATTGCAATAGATCCAGTCATATTGCCAAATTATGTAGAAGTAAGAATCAAGACAAAAGGGGTCTAGAACAGCATAATCATAACCAAGACAAAGGAAAAGGAAAAGTGAGCGCGGATGAAATTCAAAGGAAGATGAATAAGATTTGGGTGAAGAGAAGCACAGAGAATGTTGGGGATGGATCTGCACCAGAATCTGGTGTTGATAATCATTCTAGAAATTGAATAGATGAGCTCTAGCTCAGGGGGAGTCACTAAGAAAAACCAATTCCCCCAGCCAGTCAATTAGTGCCTGAAATTGGCACATGGGAAGTTGTGGATTAAAGGGTTCTTAGAGAAACATCTAAAGTAGGTTTGGTAAAGATGTGAAAGATTCGTAAGAAGATTTGAAGATTCTAATCTACCAATATTGATCTAGTTTAACAGTCATCTAGTAAAAATAGGATTCTCATAGTTAGATCCAACTTGATTCAAAAATTGTGGAATCTTGATCTGCGAATAGATCAAATGATTAGGGAAAGGAAGATAGATTGTCACTATTCATCAAGAATAACTCTAAGTGTATCTCACTGATTCAGAAAAGATCTATCTCAGAATAAGAAGAATAATGAAACTGAAATGACTTAAGTTGCGCATTTATTACAGTGTGGAATTAGGCTTTTCCCAGAAATAAAAAGGGTTCATTCGTTCATCATTTGCACATTTGCATTCAAGAAGAAAAAAAAGGATCTCTATAACAAATTGTTTCAAATTTCTCAAAGATCAACCATTGAAGTTGATTCATCTAGCAAATTAATCCAGCTCATTCAACAAACCCTAGGATCGTAAAAGATATTTTTTGTTGTTGAATATCTCTTTGTAAATCTTTTGAAGATGGCTACTCCAAATGTTGTAAAGATTTCTGATAGGCCTCGCCCTAAATTTAAGAAACATCCCTACAAATCTTTAGAAGTGGATCCCTTAGGTGCTTTTTCCAGCATTCTGCATGGGGTTTTACATGTTGAAGACATTAGGGCATATATTCATGCAAATATTAAGGAATTCGAAGACTCCAAACTAATGGATACTTACCACAAGGAACTGATAGATGACTCATTTGATCTCAAACCCTAATATAAGGCCATCTGAGAAAAAACACTTTTGGCAGTGCATTCATTTCCCCTATTTTACTGAAGATGAGTGGGTCCAGTATGTTTTGAGCAGAGTGCATGACAACTTCATGTGGCTGAATAGACCGTTCAAGATCACAAAAGATGCTATTAAAGTGGAAACCGGTTTGCACTCATCTGGAGGGTTACTTGTTCTCAAATCAGTTAAGATTCAAACTATAAGTGAGGTTACCAGATCAAGGTTTGATAAGAGAGCAATGACAATAGAAGATATCACTGATCCAGAGATCAAGTTTGCCTCCATGATCATCAGTTACAAGATATATCACTCTAGTAGGGAAAATTTAGTACCTGGAACTGTAATTTTGCACTGCTTATGAAATGTTAAGAAAAGATGTTGACTATGACCTTTGTGAGCTCCTTCTAAACCAACTCTTGGAGAATCTGTAGAAGATAAAGAAGGATAAGAAGAATTCCTTCAAATTTGGTGGCCTAATACTCTGTCTATTCTTCTACTACATGAATGAGCTACTCGGATCTAATGGGTGGATATGGCAAAATGATAGACCAGTAGCAATACAAATTAGAGATTATTTGCATAGAATTGGCAATGCCAATGCACAAAATACAACATTGTGGGGTTATTTCAAAAATTTCCAAAGCTTGATGCATGCTAGAGAAAGAATTCCCCAATCCCTAGTTGAAAAATACAAGGATACAGTGTGCTTTATGGTAGACACTGATCAATGCCTAATGGAGGCAGTGGAACCAAGAATAGTATGGATCATGCCCATGGGGTATGAAGTGGATGAGAAAATTGTAGAGCTACAGGTTCAGCACATGCTAAGTTAGCCCAAGGATCCCAAGGCTGAAAGGTTTGGAACCTTTGAAGAATTAAGTGTAAAGATTCATGTGGAACTAAGACAACTGAAGATGAAGAGAAAAGTGAGAAAACAAGTAGTGAATGTTGCCAAAAGGTATGGCATCTCAAAGGAGGCACTTGATCCACATAGAGAAAAGATGGAAAGGACAGAAAAAGAAAAGGAAGAGGCAGAAAAAGAAAGTGCTCCAGTAGAAGCCCCCTCCTAGACTAGATCCTCTAAGAGCTCTACATCTACCACTGCTAAGAGCTCAAAGGCATCAAAACCGGAAGCAAAATCATCTAGTAAAGGAGAAAAGAGAACAAAGACAAAGGCAACAAGGTCTTATACCAGTCAGAAGGATGAAGAAAAGATAGAATCTGATGAAGAAATCAAGAAGATGATGAAGAAGAAGAAAGTATCCAGTGAAGACAAGGAGGTAGAGGCAAAAGAGTTTGTTGAAAGACCCACTCTGTCCTTAGATGTAGTTAAAGCAGTTACTATGGATGGGAACCTACAACCAATAACATAATTCTATGATTCATATAATGATGTAGATAGAAAGATCTTGGAGGAAGCCACAGTTAAGTACTTGAGCATATACAATAAAGCATTTATTGAAATAATTTCTCTAATTCCTAAAAGTTTAGAGAAGGAACTTGAAATGAAAAAAGAAAATGCCAAGGCTAAGGACTTAAAGATTAGAGAACATATAGCTATTCATCTCTATCCTTCAATTACTCCGAAACAAATGGATATGATCTTCAAAGATTGCAAGGATGAGTTCTAGAGTAAGGCTAGAATGAATCAGCTCATGCTTGGAGAAACTGATAAAGTGGGAAAAGAAATAGAAGAAATCCTCTGAAATGCCTATAAAAGAGTCAATATTCTTGTTATAGAGGATTTAGGTGATGATCCCTTGAGAATGGATAACAAAGAAGAATCTACTAAGACTGTAGTAGAAGAGGTAAAGGAGACAGGTGAATAGAAAGATAAGGACTTAGAATCCTCTACTTCAGAAGAGGAGATCCATGAACAAGCAAACATCTCTCCTCCGATTTCCACTGCTGACTCCGGATCTAAAGAAGAAGAAAGAGTAGAAGAGAAGATTAGTCAAGAAGCAGAGGAGAAGGGAAAAGAAGATGATAGTAGTAAGGGTGCAGAAGGAGAGAAAACTCCAATAGAAAAGACCACGGATGGTAGTGGTAAGGCTGCAAAAGGGGACAAAACCCTGTCACTAGAAAGAGACACAGTAGAAGTAGTTGAAGAATTCTTAACCAAGGAGATAATGGAATTTGATGAACTAGAACTTCTTCAAGGACCGTTCAATTTTGACTCCCTCTCCCCGGTTCAAACCATGAAGCTAGCATCCTTTACTTTAGCAAAGGCAAAAGAAAAACTTTTGAAGTCTCACGTGGAAGACTGCAAGCTCATAGAAACTGCATCCGGTGTATGGGAGAATATCATGCCATCTTTTTAGAAGGATCCCTCAGCCTCTTCATCCGGTAATCTCAAATCTCTAGTAAATAGTGTAAGCACACATTTTGATTCCTTAGAGAAGCCAGTAGAATCTAAAGTCTGGAAGGAGTTTGTGGAAAAGAGATTCTCTGAAGTACAAGGACTAATAACCAATGACAGGAGAAATATGGATATAGGGATAAAGAGCTTAGAAAATGCTCTTAAAGATGGTGGGGAAATGTATAAATTTTGTCTATCATGGTCCAAAGTAATAGTGGAGATTGAGAAGAAAGTGAAAGAATAGGAGGATAAACTAACAAGACTATCTCAGAATTTTGATCCTCTTACCACTTCCATAATAAATCAGGAATGTCAGACTATTGTAGTATTGAATGAAATTAAGAAGCTTGAGAAGGAGAAGAAAAATAGAATAAGTAGGTTGAGTGAACTTAGAGGGATAATTATCCCTAAGTTAGAGGCCATGCATGAAGCCTTAAATGATGCTCAAACCATAGCCTGGACAAGTGATCCGAAAGATCTAAAGAGGGTAGAAGCTTTTGCATTTCTATTGAGTGGTCACATCTCAATTTTGGACAGGATGAAGCTAAGCTAGGCAATAGAAGTTGTACAATTGAAGAATACTTTTGCATATATACTAAAGTATATGTAAAGTATAACCGGATAATATACTTATGTGATAGATTGAGTTTTAAAAATTTTGGTGTGCGGACCCCACCCTTTGCTATTGATATCAAAGGGGTAGTGAGGAACAGTGAAAAATGAGGAATCCAGCTAAGGGGGAGCTCTAGAAAATGTACATAAGAACAGAGCATTAGTCAAGGGGGAGTATAGTATGACACTTAGTCATTTTTCACTAAGTGTTGCCATCAATGCCAAAGGGGGAGATTATTGGCAAGAGACACTATATGACCTCATGAATGTTGTCATTGATGGAAACAAAGCTCATCCCACCCATCCGCAAGACATGGTATGTCTATACTGGAAGTCATGATGAAGAATGTTGTGATCCGGTAAATAAGAACAGAGCATGTGGCAAGATCCAACAGTCAGGTCCAGATCTCTCAGAGGAAGTATCTCAGTAAAGTGTGGATTTGGGAAAGTCAAGAGGAGTACTTTGACTGATAGATTCTAGTATTTGACCCTCTGGTGATGGAAGAGTGAAGAGACATGAGCACTTGAGTGTTGGGTTCCTATTTGGCAGAGTAGATAGAGGAAGAACTGACCGGTAGAGCATCAGACCTAAATCTGGATGAGATATTGATGGTGATCAAGCTTCCTTAGGTATCATTCATGATTGGCTGACATAATTGATGACTTCTATAAGCATCTCCTTGATATGTATCACTTGGCAAAAAAGGATTTAGCTGACAGATCAAAGTTTGGGATAATATTGACTATTCCAGATGCCAACTAGAAAGGTGTTGAAATCATTTGTATGGATATATATATACCAGATGGATTTAGATGTGAGTGTGTGTTTTGTAAGTTGTGCTATGCGAAGAAAAGCAGAGGAGCAGAGTAATAGCAGTAATACAGGTCCGGTATGTGACAGGGCAACAGCACCAAAGAAGAGGAAGAATGAAGTGCAGTAGATCAGTGTATTGAGCCTAACCGGAACTAAACCTCAGCATGTGTGGATGCTTCTCATCAGTCCAAGTATCTAGTTTCCTTGTATAAACTATTGTAGGTAGTGAGCCTCTTGTGAGCAGTGTTCTTAGGTAGTGAGCCCTAATTGGCAATTGCCATTTTGTACTATCTTATTCTTTTAACAGAGAATACAATCTTGGGTTAATCACCCTGTGGTTTTTTTCCTTAACAGGGTTTTCCACATCAAAATCTTTGTCATGTGTATTGATGTTATTTCCCTTTCATGGTTATGTTTGCTTATATGATGTAATGTTGCATTAATTGTTAAGGAAGATCAGAAAATAGAAGTAATTAAGATAAATGATTCACCCCCCCTCTCAGTTACCAACATTATCTTCCTCACTGGTGGTAAACCTTCAAGTCTTCACATTTCTCTTGACTAATCTTCCAACATATCTAAGACTTCTACTGGTACATCTTCACATTTCTCTTGACTAATCTTAGGAATTAATGCAAAGCAATGACGCTCATGCTTCATACCCTCCAAAAATTGCCTACCATCTACGAAGCAAATTCTGACAGTACTGCATACCTTTTCTTCCACCTCCTTCAAGGCCTTCAACTTATGAGGGAATATGTGTTTGCACGGCCATCATGGACAACACTCCTATAATATTGCCATGGCCTCCCCAATAACATATGACATGCATCCATTGGTATGATGTCACACAACACCTCATCATGGTAGTCACCAATCTTCAACTTCACTAAATACTGCTCATAGACCAAAGCTCTATGGTCCTTCTGCAACCATGTAATCCTATATGGATACGGATACTTTCTTCTCGTCAACTTTAACTTGTCAACCATCTCCTCTAAAACAAGATTATCAGTGCTTCCACCGTCAATAATAATATCACAACACTTACCTTGACATTTACACCTTATGTGAAATAAAATCTTCCTCTTATTAGGTTCTTTCTCTTCGTTGAACATAGTTCTTTTGACAACTAGGGTTTCTCCCCTTTCAGCATCTTCAGAGTGCTCTAATTGTGCATCTTCATTGACATGTGCAACTCATGCATTACCTTCAGGTCTTCTATTTGTCCTTCCTTGATGTTGCAGAAACTCATATGATTGATGTCCTTCTTCTCCACATTGGAAATGGGTTCCTCTGAAATCTCCTCTTCTAGGTCCTTGCCCAGGTCTACCTCTTCCTCTTTGCTCACCATTGTTTTGGTCATGAGGGCGGTAGGTATTATCTCCTCTCTGATTTCGACTGGTGCTAGCTTCTTCACTTTTCTTTGAATCTTCATTTTGGCCCCCATAGTGTCTTCCACTAGTCCTTCTGCCTTGACTAGTTCCCCTTTGCTTGCTATCAAATATTTTATTGAGTTTTTCTTCCACCTATGCATCTTCTATGGTGGTCATTTTGACCAGGCTCATCTCCTCTTGAATACTTGGCCTCAACCCATTAATGTAACGGGCTACCTTCTCCTTGTTGACCTCTACATGATCAGTTCTGATAGTAATCTTAAAAAATTCTTTTTTATACTCGTTAACAGACTTGTTGCCTTGCTTCAATCCTTGTAGCTTCTTCAATAATTTCATCTCATAATCCATAGGAATGAATTGCTTCTTCAGTTTCTCCACCATTCGATCCCATCTAGTGATCTTTCCTTTTCCTCTTCTATTCCTCTCTAACTGGACCTCCTTCCACCAAATACTGGCATGGCCTTTCAATTTTTCTTTTGTAAACTTGACCTGATCTAGGTCTTCCACATCTTCATACTCAAAATATTCCTCCATGTCATTGATCCAATCAATAAGCTATTCTGGATTCAAATCTCCAGAATATGTAAAAACTTCAATCCTGGGCCTCTTTCCAATCTTAGAAATGGCCCTCAACAACCTAACTTCTGCAGGGTCTCCTACTGCTTCTTGTTCTTCCTCATATAGCTCCTCTTCTACTCCATCTTTGTTTTCTTCTCTTGTTCTTGGCTCAAACACTCTTCGCAGCTCCTCTTGCAATGCATCAATTTGTCTCTGCAGGGCTCTAAAAGTCTCTTTCATCAAAGCATTCCTCCCAATACGATTTCTTTGCGGAGGCATCTTGATCTTTGCAGTAAACCCACAACCTCAGGTCCTAGTGCAAATTGCCTCATGGTCGGTAATCTATTTACGCACTCAGGAACCCTTGCTCTGATACCACTTGATGAAGGGGGTAAATCATAAAACACACAATAAAAAAAATTGCACACAGAAAATAGAATTATATTTTATTAATATGGGAAAAACATTACATTTAGAAGCTCAAATACAATTAGAGGATAAATCCCCTAAAGGCTGCAACACATTACAGCTCCCTCTCTGAAGACTCTGGAATCATCTGCCCTCTGTAACCCCAAATCAGCTAGGGTTTTTGTTTTCCCGCCTATTCTTGACTCTACACTTTCCCTCTTAACTCCACTACCCCAAGGGTTCCAAAAAAGGGTCATATATAGCCCTTTTTGGTGGCCACCAGCTTAATTTCAAAATTCACATCTCCCTCCAAAAATAGGTCAACTTCGTGGGGCCATAACTTTTGATCCGACTGTTGGATTTTCAATTATAATACCTTTTCAGAAAGCTCTTGAAAAGACGATGGAGTTTCCCTCTAAATTTCAAGCCCATCTGAAGCCTCTAAGTGCCTCAAAATTGACTTTGAATATTTCAATAAGATATTTGGAATTTAAAATTTTAATATCTCACAAATGACATGATATTGAAGTGATTTTTTCACCATTATCTTTAATTCATCATTCTAGAGGTCTGTGTAAGATTTTGTATCCAATCGTGCACAAATGCAAACTTACTAAAAATAGTAACCCTACCAAATTTAGCCCTTATTGAAAAGAAACAACATTTTTTTTTGTGGTTGATGCAAGATTGCTCTTACACCCTAGATGCTCCTGAATCAGGTATGCAAGACATGTGAGCCTCCCTGAAATCCTTTGTCACAAATTGTTTGTTTTCTTCAAACTATTATCATAGAGAATACAATAGCTACTTTATAGGAGGAGGAACCTGGTAATCAGACAAAGAACAGGAGAGAGAGTCTTGAATTAGAGGATCCCTTGGATGCATTTATCAAAGGACTTTCTTCTCAAGTAGGTTAGAAATATTACTTTTAGCTATTCTTATGTTTAGTGTTCTTACATTCAACATTGCTTTGAATTAGTACCTAGCATTGCAAATGTTTGTTCATTGATCTGCCTACTTGCAATTTTTAGTATTGTACCAATGAATCAATAAATTATATTTGTATTTGGCTCTGATTTGTGATTAATATTTGTCTACTATTTAGTATTATATGCTAAGCTTGCAAGCATTTAACATGATTGAATCCTTTATCCAAGTAAGTGGGTAAAGAAAATTTCCTGAATGGGCAAAATTCTAATACAAATAAGTACTTCATTATGAAGTCATATAAGTTTTGGTAACTATAGGGATTTTTAACTTTAAATGAATAAATAGGTAGGTACTATAAGAAAATTTTATTTTCCATTGAATCTAATTTCTTTTGAATTTATTGAGAAAACATAATAAGAGGATCGATATATCGTATAATTTTGTCATGTTAACCCCTCACAAGATGGATTTGTCCTCATTACTAGTAAAACAAATTCAAACATGATAAGATGGATTTTCCTACATTTGGGGCATCTTAAATGAGATGAAGGTTTTGAGTGAGAAGAATGTATAGATTGTTGACACAACCTATCCATGGGTGTCTAAGGTATGTTTTGTAAACCTACAACTGTTACACTTGCTTAACTAGATATGCATAGAATTGATTAAAATTTGATCAAGAAACACAATTTTTCTAGCATATGATAAGCATGGAGTGAGATATAGTTTCCTTAGCCATCTTTTTATTTGATTGTAAGGATCAACTATTTGTTTTGGCATCATTTATGTAATGAAGTATTCTCTAGCACAATGGAAGTCCCAAAAGGGTTCTTTATGACCATATGGAGTCCTATGGACTTCTTGTTTTTCTTTGCACTTGTTCCAATCTTAGGGGTCCTCAAAGGTATGTATCCTACTAGCCTAAGTAATTGTTTCTCCAATATTTATTCATGATTTACTCTAGACTAATAGTACTGTAAGATTCAATTTTGTTTTAGTTACAATTTCAAGGTGACTAATATTGTTGGAGGTATAAGTGGACACTAATGGAACAATTACATCTCAAAATAGAGTATAGCTTGAGGGGGGTGTTAAAATTAACAATCGAGACATGTAAGTAAGTGGACCAACCTTAGGGTGATTGGTTGGTCATGGAATCCTAACCTACTCATATTTGCTAAAAACTCTAATCAAATACTATTGCAATGCAAGGAAAATGCCAAAGATTACAGAAAACTAAACATTGACATTTAGTCCTCAATTAGTAATCAACTGACTTCTATATGAAAATTCAACATTATTGTCACCACTATCATCAATGGTACATACTAATGTTGGTATTATTAATTTATGCCACCAAATATCAGAGCAGTCGGTCAAGATGAACATTTAAAATAGAAGTTTCTCCTACTGACTTCCATCCATCTTCCAAGCCATGTGTTTTGACTATGTAAAATTCTATATAGTTAGAAGACCTCTATAAATAGAGGTATCATGTAATAGTTTTCTTATCAAGCAATAGAAATTGCCTTGATCACCAAGCATTGGCATTTTGCATGTTTGGTTAATTTTTGTTTGTGTAATATTATGTGTTTGTTCATATGTTGCACCTCCTACAATTGGTATCAGGGCCATGTTCATGTGAAAATCTAGCATTGGCGTTTGTACATAGAGACTCTCGATCATTGTGTTGAAGCTGTTGAAATACCAAAAAGAATCGAGGGAAGATTGGATCATTGTATCAATGTGTTAGCCTTTGAAGTCGCCAGAGTTTGTCCAAGGTGTTTGTAAGAGCAGTTAGATCTAGATCGAAGGTGCACCATATTTGAAGCCTTTGAAGATAGAAGGAAATACTTATTGGAGGTCAAGAGGATTTGCAGGAGGCACAGATTTGTAAAATAAAATCATTGAGAACTATTGGAAATTTGTGTCTTGAAGCTGCATAAATTATCTAAAGACTAGGGTTTGCCAGATTGAGATTTGATTGAAGATCATGGGTAGAGTCAAATTGTCAAGGAAAAGATTGGCCACAGCCAAATAGAGGAGGCATGAAATAAAAAGGAGATTACTATTAAAATAGCCAAAGAAATGAAACCATCTTCTATGGAAAAGAGAAGCGCAGAGTTTTTAGGAGATATAGAGGCACTGTGATAGTTAAACTAAAGAGATTGTTGCTATTGAGGGAATAAGCCACTATTCAATCAAAGAAGATCGTAGAAGTTTCTATTGTTTGAAGCCGATGCATAGTTTGCCCAAAAGGCATAGGTGGAAAAATTGTTAAGGCCATCAATCTGGAGATCACCCAGAAAGCTACTACAAAAGGGTACGAGGCTGCAGTTGAAGTTGCCTAAAAGAAAAATGTAGATCATGGAAAAGAGGTCGCTAATCAGACAAATGAGATGGCTATAGAGCAGCCACTAGGTCTGAAGAAAAAGGAAGAAGAATAGAATATGCAGTATCACTTTAGCAACAACAAAGTGCAACATCACGTCTAGACATGAAGGCATTAAGGAGAAAGTTTTAGAAATTAAGATGTTGAAACATTTGAGGCCAAAATTAAGGGGGAGTGTTGGTATTATTAATTTCTACCACCAAATATTAGAGTGGTCAGTCAAAATGAACATTTAAAATGGAAGTTTCTCCCACTAACATTTTGGAAAATTCTCCCACTGACTTCCGTCCATCTTCCACGCCATGTGTTTTGACTGTGCAAAATTCTATATAATTAGAAGACCTCTATAAATAGAGGCATCATGTAATAGTTTTCTTATCAAACAATAGAAATTGCCTTTATCACCAAGCATTGGCATTTTGCATGTTTGATTAATTTCTGTGTGTGTAATATTATTGTTGGAAATTCAAATATGGAGTGTGCGCATTAACTCCACCTGACCATTTGAGATCCTCTAGTAATCTTCCTCTTGCTATACCCTGCAAAACAATTAATTCCTCCCAGCTAGCTCGTAAGGTGAACATTATTGCTGGCCAATCTTCATTGAATGCAGTAGGTGAAATTAAATTTTGGGTGGCAATTTTTTGGTGAAGAAAAAGATAAAATGGGAGAATGCTGGTCAGTTAGAAAGGAGATAGAACAATAGAAGAAGTTGCACAAGCAAAAGCAATAGGGAATGTTCTTTATGTGCATGAACAACAGTTCAGTGTGTGCAGGGAGCAGGAGATAGCTCCAAACAAATAGGAAGTTTGTGTGCAAACTGATTAAGTTTAGAAATCAATTTCTAATTGTTATTCTTTTTATTGAATAGAACAAACAAGAAGTTTGCTTGCATAGCTGTGTCTCTCCAGTCATTTTGTTTGTTGGTTTTCTACATTTTATTTGTGTCTGAGATTGAAATATCTTTCAGATTGGTATTAGAGCTTTTTCCACACCCATAGAATGGTATCAGAGCCAGAAGGCCCTAGGTCTTGAGTGAGTTGGGCACTTGTTTTCTAGGTATTTAAAGTTTGTTTAAGAAGAGACATGGCTGGAGAAGAGATTAAGAGTTGGCAGCAGCCACCACAATTTAATAGACAAAACTAAGATGTTTGGGCAAAGAAAATGCAGACCATAATGGTTGCAAATGATTGATGAGAGCTTGTGTTTAATGGGTTTAATGATGTGACTGACCCAGCTGTGTATGCAGCCCTCACAAACAACCAGAAGACCTAGCTAAAGGAGAAAAGGAGGAAAGATACAAAAGCATTGAGTCTGATTGAAGTAGCCTTGATAGAGGCTATTTTCCCTAGAATAGCAGCAGCTAACTATGCAAAGGAAGCATGGGAAATATTGCAAATTAGTTACAAGGGAACTGACAAAGTAAGGTCAGTGAAACTCCAATTGTTTAGAAGAGATTTTGAGACCCTGCAGATGAAGGATAGTGAGTCCATTTCAGATTTTCACACAAGGGTTTCCACCTTGCTTAATCAACTAAGGATAAATGGAGAAACCATTGATGAGAAAAGGATTATAGAGAAAATCCTTAGAAGTCTACCCCCTAGATTTGACCAACTAGTCATAACCGTAGAAGAGACCAAAGATCTCTCAAAAATGGCAATTGATGAGCTGATGGGTTCCCTACTAACCCATGAGCAACACCTAAATAGGTCTACAAATTTTTCCCATGAGCAAGCTTTCAAAGCTCAAGCCAACTCAAGAGGCAGGGGGAGAGGTAGAAACAACTCTAGATGAAGCTCAAGAGGTAGAGGTAGAGGCAGATCTAGATGTGGAAGTGCCGGAGAAGATAGCTCAGGATGAGCACACAACCAAGAGGGAGCAAGTAGCTCTCAGTCCAGCTCTGGACAAGTCAAGAAGAATAACAATTTGAGTCAAAAGTTTGACAAGAGCAATGTTGAATGTTATTATTGCCATAAGTTTGGTCATTATGCAAGCGAGTGCTGGAAAAAGCAACATGACCAGTCCAAGCAAAGTGCAAATGTGGCTGAAGGTAATCAGTCAAAGGCCTTCATCATGTGCAACATTGCTGAGCAAGGTAGTGATGAGTTATGGTTTTAAGATAGTGGATGTAGCAACCACATGAATGGTAATGAAAGTTTATTTTCTTTCATTGATAAAAATGTTAAGTCTGAGATAAAAATGGGAAACAATGAAATAATTCCAAGTGTGGGAAAGGGGTTTGTTATGTTTTGTACCAGTCAATGTGAGAAAAAAGAGATTGAAAATGTATATTTTGCCCCTAGTATAAAGCACAATCTCATGAGTATTGGACAACTAATCCAAAAAGGCTACAAAGTGTTGATGGAAAAGGGTGAATGCATCATTTATGAGAAGGGTGAAAGCAAGAAAATACTTGTAGCAGTGCCAATGACAAAGAATATAATGTTTCCTTTGAGGTTAGAAAGGTGTTTCTCAGCTCAGTCCGCAGCTGCACCTATCAAGTTCCAGAGGGCTCCAGACGGCTCCAGAGTCAACTAGATGGCATCTAAAGTAGTGGCTTAGTAGTCAGCCTTCAAGACAGTCACTCAAGACCCTTCAAATCTTTGGCATCCCAGGTATGGACACTTAAGTTATGTTGGTTTGAATCTTTTGTCAAAGAAGGGTATGGTTAGAGGTTTACCAACCACTGTAGAGCCTAGTGGTAAGTGTAAAGCCTACATTTTAGGAAAACAACATAGGTTGCTCTTTCAATCAAGGCATTCTAGAAGGGCAAGAGCACCATCAGAGTTGGTGCACACTGATTTGTACGGCCCTATACAAACAATTTCTATTGGTAAGAGCCAATATTTTATGACCTTCATAGATGACTACAGCCGTAAGACATGGGTCTATTTCTTACAACATAAATTTGAAGCATTTGACAAGTTTAAAGTGTTTAAGGCCTAGGATAAAAAGGAGAGTGGACATTTCATTGAGGTCCTAAGGTCAGATAGAGGGGGAGAGTAGACCTCCAATCAGTTTGTGAATTTTTGCAAGCAACATGACATTAAGAAGGAGCTAACAACAGCCTATACTTTGCAATAAAATGGAGTGGCTGAGAGGAAAAATAGAACCATTGTGGAGATGGCAAGAAGTATGGTCAAAGCTAAGAGACTTCCAAATGAATATTGGGGTGAAGCTACAGCAACAATGATATATTTGATAAATAGAAGTCCTACAAAGGCAGTCTGTGACAAGATTCCACAAGAGGCATGGATGAAATACAAATGGATAGTTGAGCACTTGAGAGTGTTTAGGTGTGTGGCATATGCACTTGTGCCAAAAGAGAAGAGGCAAAAGTTGGATGATAAAGGTGAGAAGTGCATATTCATGGGCTATAATGAAGCGTCCAAAGCCTACAAGTTGTATAACCCCATCACCAAGAAAATAGTTATTAGCAGAGATGTGGAGTTCTTGGAGAATGAATCATGGGATGGATTGATAGTTATTGACAGCTCCAGAAAGATCCTTACAACACTAAATGATGAGGAAAAGGAGTATGAACAGCTCCCGACAACTCCAGAGAGCTCTTGACAACTCTAGAGAGATCCTGACATAGACCATAGATAGGCAAAGAGTTTTGTACATAGAGCTCTTAATAGCTCCAGACCACTCTAGAGATAGATAGAGAGATCTAGATAGCTCCAGACAGGATCTGCACAGCATAGCAACAATAGTAGTGAGAGTTTAGACCCCACTCTTGCCTCCCTATTGCCAAGAAAGACCAAGAGTCTAAGGGAAACCTACCAAAATGAAACGTATAATGAAGAGTTTGATGAAAGCATGAATTTTGCATTATTTTCTCATAGTGATCCAATTTATTTTGAGGATACTGTGAAAGAAAAGAAGTGGTGTGAAGCCATGGATGAGAAGATAGATGCAATAGAGAGGAATAGAACATGGGAGCTAACTGATTTGTCTCCCAACAAGAAAGTCATTGGAGTGAAATGGATCTATAAGACCAAGAGCAATGCCGATGGAAGAATAGAAAGGCATAAGGCAAGATTAGTTGTCAAGGGGTACAAACAACAGTTTGGGAGAGATTATGATGAGACATATCCTCTAGTTGCAAGGATGTAAACTGTGCATGCAATTATAGCAATTCTAGCCCAACATAAATGGAAGGTGTATCAAATGGACGTGAAGTCCACCTTCTTAAATATGGAGAGTCGAAAGAGGAAGTGTATGTGGAGCAGCCACTTGGCTATGAAATTCTGGGTCAAGAAAACAAGGTATACAGGCTAAAGAAAGCTCTTTATGGGCTGAAGCAAGCACCATGGACATGGTACAATAGGATTGACTCATATTTGTTGAATAATGGCTTTAGCAAAAGCGATGGTGAGCCCACTCTTTACATCAAGACAACTAATGGTAAAATTTTAATTATTGTCTTGTATGTTGATGATTTAGTTTTTACTGGGATGATGATTTCCTCATTACTGATTTTAGAGAGGCCATGAAAAGAGAATTTGAAATGACAGACTTAGGTCTCTTAAGGTACTTTCTAGGCATAGAAGTAAAACAAATGCATGATGGTATATTTATCTCTCAAGCAAAGTATGCAGCAGAGATTTTGAAAAGGTTTAGGATGCAAGATAGCAATCCTGCCCCCACACCAACAACCATAGGTCTAAAATTGAGCAAGGAAGATTGTAGCAGCAATGTGAATCCAACCATGTATAAGAGTTCAGTTGGAATCTTGATGTATTTAACAACAACTAGACCTAATTTAATGCATAGTGTAAGTCTAATTTCTAGATTTATGGAGACTCCAAAAGAGTCACATTGGCAAGCAGGTAAAATAATCTTGAGGTATGTGAATGGAACCAAAGGATATGGCATTTTGTATAGTGCAGAAAATGTTTTTGGGCTGGTTGGTTACATGGATAGTGATTGGGCAGGGAATGTAGATGATAGAAAAAGCACATCTGGATATGTGTTTCACTTGGAATTGAGAGTCATTTCATGGGCTTCCAAGAGATAACCCATAGTTTCCCTATCTAGAGCTGAGGATGAATATATAGCAGCTAATGTAGTAGCATGTCAAGCTATTTGGCTAAGAAGGATCTTAGCAAATTTGAAGGAAGAACAAAAGGATGAAACAACTATATTTTGTGACAATACATCAACAATTGCTTTGACAAAGAATCTAGTTTTTCATGGAAGAAGCAAGCACATTGAAATTAGGTATCATTTCATAAGAGAATTAGTTGAAAATGGTGAAATCAAAATAAAAATTTGTAGGTCTGAGCAGCAGTTTGTAGACATTTTACCACACAATTAAGAAAGGAGAGCTTTGAACATCTCAAAGATAGCTTAGGCATTGTGGACAACTCCAGTTTTAGTTCTAGAAAGAAAGCTCCAGACAGCTCCAGAGACATAGAATGAAAGAGGTTTGTGGCTCCAGATTTAGGGGGAGTGTTGGAAATTCAAATTTGGAGCGTGTGCATTAACTCCACTTGACCGTTTGAGATCCTCTGGTGATCTCCCTCCTACCGTACCTTGCAAAACAATTAATTCCTCCTAGCTGGCTCGTAAGGTGAACATTATTGCTAGCCAGTCTTCATTGAATGCAGTAGGTGAAATTGAATTTTGGGCGATAGTTTTTTGGTGAAGAAAAAAACAAAAGGGGAGAATGTTGGTCAGTTAGAAAGGAGATAGAATAGTAGAAGAAGTTGCAGAAGCAACAGCAACAGGGAATGTTCTTTGTGTGCATGAACAATAGTTCTGAGTAGTTCAATGTGTGCAAGGAGTAGCATATAGCTCCAGACAAATAGGAAGTTTGTGTGTAATTCCAGATTGCTGCAAATCATTTGTATTATCATTAGTTTGCTAATTAAGTTTAGAAATTAATTTGTAATTGTTTTTTTTATTGAATAGAACAAATAAGAAGTTTGCTTGCACAGCTGTGTCTCTCCAGTCATTTTGTTTGTTGGTTTTCCACATTTTATTTGTGTCTGGGATTGAAATATCTTTCAGATTGGTATCAAAGCTTTTTCCACACCCATAATTATGTATTTTTGCATATGTTGCACCTCCTCCAATTAAGTCAAAATCCAAAGATCACGAAATTTATGTAACTAGATCAAGTTTTTTCTATTATTTCCTCATTATCACAATATCAAGTTACATAGCAAACACCTACCTATTCAATTAAAACTTTAGCACGTCATATAGTGGAATCACAAAATTTGATAGACAATAGAGAAGGTTTTCTTCTATGTAATCATTAATGGGCTTATAAATTGAAAAACCTTTCTAACCATGGGTGCCAACACCTTATCTAGAATTTTGTTATAGAGAATTTGAGAAACAAAATTAAAGAAAACCCAACTTTGACATAGATAACAAATATCAAAGACAAATTAGATTGATTTAAATGTTGTGTTTTTAACTACACAGTGTTTATGGTTGTTTATCTGTTCAGGATGTGAAGCTTTTGATGGAGGATATTGTAGAGTTGAAGCCAACTATGTTTTGTGGCATTCCATGTGTCTTTGATCGTATATATTTAGGTCCCATTTTACTAGAGGATTTTTAAGCAGAAAGATGTTTGAGCTTGCATATAAATAGTAATATTTGAAACTACCCCAATCTCTATGGATTATAATGTATGCTACCTACTAATCTATAGGTATATACTGTAGTTGAATAATCCTCTGCTATACACAATCCCTGATGAAATGATACTTGATGTCTATATGCTTAGACCTATCATGAAACACTGGATTCTTAGATAATCTAATGCAACTCTGGTTGTCACAGTGTATCATCATAGCCTTAACCCTCTGACCAAACAAGTCTACCAGCAACTTCTAAAGCCACATAGCTTCACACATTGCCATGCTAGCTGCTATGTATTCTGCTTCTGCAAAACTCAGAGCCACAAATTTTTGCTTCCTGCTGTACCAAGAGACAACTCTTGATCCCAAACTGAAGCAACACCCTGAAGTACTTTTCCTATGCACTGTACTACTTGCCCATTCTGCATCAGTATAGCCTATCAACTTGATATCACCTCAAGCATATCTAATCCCATACTCGATTATACCACGCAAATACCACAACACATGCTTTGTCACTGTCCAATGCACTCTCTTTGGCTCAACCATGAACTGACTAAGAGAGTTTACTGCAAAAGATATATTTAGCCTAGTGTTGACCAAATACATGAGAGATCCAATCAACTACCTATATAAGGTTGTGTCTACATCCTTTTCCTTGGATGAGTCTACATTCTTCCAATTCATGATCATAGGTGTAGACATGGCTCTGTAATCCTGCATCTCAAAGCTCTTCAAGATTTTAATGCAGTATTTCCCTTGTCCAAGGAAAATCTCTTCATATGTCTACCACACTTCCATGCCTAGAAAGTAGTGCATAAGCCCCAAATCCTTCATCTCGAACTCTGTTGCAAGGTCCCTCTTGTACTCCTCTATGAGCCCCAATGAACCTATTAAAAACAAGTCATCCACATATAGAAGAAGAATGAGAACTTCACCCTCAACCACCAAGTAGTAGAGGTTAGCATCCACCTCACTCTTCACAAAGCCTATTCCCTACAAGTATCTATCAATGCATTCATACCACGCCCTGGGAGCCTGCTTGAGTCCATACAAAGCTCTCTTCAATCTACACACGTGGGTTTCACTGCTGTGTGCTACAAAGCCCTCTAGTTATTCTATGTATACCTACTCTACCAATTCACCATTAAGAAATGTCATCTTAACATCCATTTGATGGATCTGCCATCCCATATGTGCTGCAAGTGAGATTACGACTCGTATAGAAGTATACCTGGCCACTGGAGTGAATGTTTCCTCATAGTATATTCCCTCCTTCTGAGAGAACCTGTTGGCCACAAACCTTACCTTGTATTTCTCAATGCTACCATCTGCACCATGCTTAATCTTATAGATCCAACATGATCCAACCACCGCCCTATCTGTCGGTCTAGGCACAACCTCCCACACATCATTCTGTACTATTGAGGTATATTCCTCAACCATCGCATCTTGCCACACCTATTGCTATGCGGCCTCCTGATAGCTGGAAGGCTCGCTATTTACCAACTGACTAACCAATGCCACATAGTCATTATACCTAACTTGTTGTCTCTGTTATCTACTACTTGTCCTTAGAGCTCCCACAAACTCCTGAGTATCCTTATGTGTCTGTTGAACCTCACGGTTCCTCTGTCAACTATTGAGGATGAAATATCAAACTCCATATCTTCTTGATGCATCTCTTGGATTTTTTGTATCTATTGCTCCATACCCTATGAACTCTCAACACCTGAGCCTATGCTTGTACTAGTAATTGTACTCGTGCTTTGCTACCTCTATACTAGTTGACTTCTCATTCTGATCATTACTAGCAAATCTTTGGACCTCCTATATGCCTTGTCCTCCATGAATTTGACATCACACCTAACTATAATCCTCCTGGTCCCTAGAATAAATATTTGATATGCCTTTGAGGTCTCACTATACCCCACAAAGTACCCTCTCTCTGCAGGCTTATCTAACTTGGAACTTGTAGGCCCTGGAATGTGGCAAAATGTCAAACTCCCAAATATCCTGACGTGACTGACATCTGGCTTCTTCTCTAAGAATACCTCCTTTGGTGTCATCTTGCCCAATACCTTATGTGGAACCCTATTTTGTATGTATACTGATGTACTGCATGCCTCTGCCCATAAGTAACATGGCATATCTTTGTCATACAACATGGCCCTTGCTGCCTTCGATATAGAATGATTCTTCCTGTTAGCAACCCCATTCTACTACAGGTTGTAAGAAACGATCCACTCTCTCTTGATTCCTTCTCTAGTACAGAACTCCTGGAACTCTTTCTCTTTGTACTCGCCTCCATTATCTGACCAAAAAACCTTTGCCTTCCTACCTGTCAAATTCTCCACAAGAGCTTTGAACTCCTGGAAGTGATTGAAGACCTCATCCTTGGTCTTCAAGAAGTATATCTAGGTCTTCCTGGAGAAATCATCAATAAAAGTAACAAAGTACTCGTATCCTCTGAGAGACTTCATTGACATTGGTCCACATATATCTGAATGTTCTAGATCAAGAACCTCCTTGGATCTGGTGTCACTCCTTGGAAAAGCTAGTTTCACAAACTTCCCCAACACACATCCCTTACATACATCATCATGCTCTGTGCTCACCTTTGGAACACCTATCACTATCTCACGAAGCAATTTAAGTGTTCCATGATGTCTATGGCCCATCCTCCTATGCCATAGCTCTCCTTGATCTCTAGGATTACTGCTGCTCACTAGTGCCTTAGGAGTATCAAACTGCAACCTATAAAGTCAGCCACTCCTAACTCCAATAGCTATGGATGATTTCCAATCTTTATGCTTGATTAACACGTGCCCCTCTAAAGAGTACATTGTAGCCTTTATCCTAAAGGATAGATATAGAAATTAGATTCATGCCCAAGCCTGGCACATGCAACACATTATGAATGGAAATAGGCTTTGCATTCTCCCTCTAAAATAGAACAGTCCCTCTCCCAACTAGATTGTACTTCGACTTGTTCCCCATCTGAATCTAGAATCTGATGTCCTCCTTGTAGCTAAAGAAGTACTCCCTAACTCCTGTCATATGAAATGACGCCCCATTGTCTATATACCAAACACCCTGTGAGGTTGAGCTAGTCAGGCAAGATATGAGTGCAAACTCATCCTCCATTCTACTAGAAATCACATCTACACTTGTTGAAGTTGTCTACTTCTTGCCTTTCTTTTCATTTTTCTTCCCTTGTAGGCAATCGCTGACATAGTGACCGAACTTGTGACAGCCATAGCATTTGATCTTAGACAAGTCCTTCTTCTCACTTTTTGGATTTGATCCTTTGCCAAACCCCTTCTTCACTTTCCCTTTTTCTGCTAGGGCAACATTTTCATGTTCCACCTCACTTTTCTGACTATTACTGCTGGTTCCACTGACAAGACTTAGTCTAGGCTCCTCTTGAGTGAAGTCACTCCATAGTCGATCCCAACTCGGTAAGGTGTCTCGTCCATTAATAACTTGAACAAAGACATCCCACTGCTTATTAAACCCATTCAGGGCTATTCATACTAGCTCGTCATCATTTGGTTTGTCTCCAATAGCTGCCAACTCATCCTTGACAAGTTTAAGTCTGGTGAGGTAACTTGTGACGTCTTCTCCCTTATTCATCCAGGTATTCCTCAACTTTTCTCTGAGAATCAGCTTCTAGTTAATGGTAGCATTCTAGTATAGATTTAGAATGGCATCCCACATCATCTTTGTTGTATCTAACTTTGCAATATGCAGAACAATATGATCCTTAACACCGTCAAGAATCAGCCTCCTCACCTTAGCTATATGCTAAGAGCTATGTTGCATCTGTAGGTACAGGGACAACGGTGGTCACATATTCCTTGATACCATTCTCTTCTAGTAATAAAGAAATTTTGGCTTTCTATACACCAAAATTTGAGGCTCCATCCAATCTGTCTTGATCTCTTAAACTTGCTAAGGCCATCTCAAAAGAAAAAATAATAATAATTTTGAAGAGGTCAAACTAGGTTTTATAAACCTTAGATTTTTATTTACTTATTATTTTTTTCTTCCTCCCTGTGCCTGTACTAAGCTTTTTCTGCCCTTAGATCTGCTCTTATACCATGTGAAAATTCTATTACAGCTACTGATTATTAATCTCCTATCTTATATAGATTATTTGACTGCTAAAAATTAATTCACAACAAATATTGAAAAATAATATAGCTGCAACTTCACAAATAATCATGGAGATAGAAAAACAAAATATGCAAAATAATGAACACAATATTTTTGGACAAATTGTCCCTGGAAAAACCCCGAAGGAAAAACCAGTACTGCAGATGAGGAATTTTATTAAACTTCAACAAATCAAGAGATACATAAATTGCTTGCCTCTTACTAGTAGAGCTCTAGCAATATTCTCCTCCAGAAATTCTTCTCCCAATTTCTCCTGTAGAAATTCCACTACTACTGTATCCAACACTATCACTGTGCCCTTGCTCTCACTGCAAATCTATTTGCTATTACTACAAATTTATTTATTTGCTATCACTACAAATGTTTCTCAGATATGTCCTCTCAAAATGCCCATTGATCCTCTTTTATAATCTTCTCATTGAAAACCAATGGCCATGATTTAATCTCAATCAATGGCTAAGATTAATTAGACTCTAACAAACCCTAATGTCTAGAAGTCTCTAGAGAAATCAATTTTCTAGGTATGGAGATAATTATTCCAGTTGTGTTTCTAGCCTTGTAATCACCACCCGAGACTAGAACACTTGTCTGAGCTACTTTAAAATTAACAAACTATAGATGGAAGCTCCTCTATGAACATAGAGATCTATGGTACCTCTATGAGGCACATTCTCCTTTGGTACATGTTGTGCACAAGTATAATGGCTATATGAATTTAAAACCATAAACCATGGTTGAAAGTTGAACCCATGAGATTCAAATGTGTTGATATGTATATAGAATAAAGAATGTCAAGTTTATGCATATTATCTATTTCCAATATATAGAGTAACTCCCTCTTTAGGAATCTTTTTGCAAATTCTATCATTTAAAATGTGCACATCATAGACTAATCACATGAAGACTACAATTGCAAGATTTCTCAAGCATTAATAGATTTATTGCAATGTAAGATGGCCATGGATGACACCATGTATGTGCATTAATTCCATCTTCCTACTTACCAGGAGTCTAGGGCAATGCATGAACCAACTAAAACTTTAAAAAGTTAAAAAAAGGTAATAATAATGTATTTTTGGAGATGAAAGCACCATACTATATGATTGATACAATCATGACACTTTACAAAGAAAGTGCAAAGACACACTTTCCACCACAAGCTTTGTAGCTTCTAACTAGTATCCCTACATACCAGAGAACTAGAGACCAAGCACAAAACATAACGTGATAAGTCACTCCCATGCCTACTCCTTTTGCAAGACCATTTTTTTAGCTGAATTTAAGACCTACCTCCAAGGCATTCGAATAGGAATTAACGACTCCCTCTCATCTACAAATGAATACACTATTCTGACCTATCCAACCATTTGCAATCCATAATATGCATACATACCAATCTTAAACTATTCAATCTCCAAATATTATTCAATAATTTATATAAGAAGATTCTTAAATATTTGTACCTATTATGCAATGATTGCTGTATCTTCGTATGCTTTTTGATTATTGGAAGTTAATCCTTGGAGAGAATAAGAATGCATTATTCCAGCAAGCACTATGAGTAGTAGCACAACAATGGTCACAGTAGCCACTCTCCATACTGAATAAAATCCAACCACAAAAACCTCCAACAAAAGTTGCAGAGTACTGAATAAACACATTAACCTGCATGCAACATTATTCCTAATCAGAACATGCTATTATGTTGATTCACTAGTAAGTTCAATAGGGTTTCATGCTCTTCACTGCATCACTCAATTTCAGCAACAGTCACAGGAGAAACATAACTTGGGCATTGCTATTTCTTGACCATGTTTCTAGTTAGTACCCAAGTCTCCATAAATACAACTATTTATGTGAGCAGTAAAGAGTGCTCTTTACAAACTAGAAAAAACAACGATAAATTTCAAAGGTCATTTTTATGTTACAGCCTACCTAGCAAGCCTCTTGCAGTGTATGAGACCCCTGTAGGAACAAGAGTGATTTTCACATTTACCCTATGTATATTGTTCAAAATTTGTATCCCTTGAGTTTTGAACCAAGCTTGAAAATAAACTGGACCTTGCCAATCCATCTATACCAGTAGAACATGTACAAGTGTTGAAGAATATTATGCAAGCATGTACCTAGACAAGACAAATAGGTAGATAAGGCAAAAAGATGAAGTGGGATAGGTTTAATGTAAATGGGATGATTTTGGCAGAATAAATATCCCAATGAGACAGTTGATTTTGGCAGGATGTAAGGTGTAAATTTTGGTTTAACTTTGGCAAAATACATATGCTAATGTGCACAAAACCCATTCATAATGATGCCAAACCAGAAGGATGAGAAACAAATCTAGACTTTAGCATAATACATATGCTTATGCCCACAAAACCCATTCGTAATGATGCCAAAACAAAAGAATGAGGCAGAAATGAGACTTGGCAGAAGTCATATAGAATAGTACTTGGTAGTACACAACTAATCTTTTAAAATTTCTCAGTAGGTTTGTATAGAACTACTAAAATATTGTGGGCGTAAATTTCTACAATATAGTATACTCTTAAGTTTAGCTAGACAATTAGTACCCTGTAGAGAACCCTATTCTAAGGCATAGATGCACCTTCCGTTCTAAAATATTAGGAATCATTTGTACCATTCCTTATAAGGTATAGGTGCACCAAGACTGGGTGATTTTGGTAAGATGATGTTCCTATATTTTCATTTGACATTAAGCAAAATAGATAGAATAAATAATGATTTTGAAGAGACTTTGGTGGAATAGATATTCTTAGACATACTATCTAAAGAGAGTGGAAAAAGAAGAAAACACTGACCACCTCACCAAAGGCCTCGTAATTTTTAAACATAAAGAAAAAAGAAGAAAATAAAAGATACATTACACTGATCTCATTAATGGCCTCTTGGAAGAGGAGTGATGCACGAGCATCCAGGTGAATGGGCAATCCTCCATCGCCCAAAAAGATTTAGTATTTTGGTTTGGTTTGACTTGGTCTCCATCATCAACACCAAGATGTGCAAAAATAGCGCGTGTAACTACGTTGCTGGGGAATTCATCATTTTTAGACCATAATGGACCTGAGCAGGGTAGCCCATTGACTTTGGTTGTGTTGGACAGCAATGGAAACTTTTCTTCTTACCTTGTCAGGGCTTAGTAGATGTCCAATGGCCTTAGTACCACTATGTACACTCTGATAGCTTTTCTCCCAACAGCTTGAAGTTTACATTTTGATAATCATTCAACCTATGATAGCCATTTGGTTCCCTCTAAGTCCTTACATAATGTTGATCAACATATTTCTACAATTCTTTTGCATAGCTTGTTCCATGCTTTTGAATTCCAGCATGCTTGTCATGCCATTATAGCCAATGTAATATGGATTGATATATCATTTGAAAAACTTGACAACCATCTATTTGATCCAATCTTGAAAAAGAAATTCTCTATAATGGAATTCAAAGACCATTGCAATGTCAGGGTTGGCCATGATTTGTAGTTCAGTGATTATATGAATGTTTATAATGAGTGATGTTTTAAATTGCTGGTGGAATTTTCAACATATTACCAAATTTGCATACATCTCCAACATTAAGATTTATTTCAATGCTCCAATCAACGTATGGTTTGGAAGCAACATGGGAGTTTTTGGCAGCGTGACTCTGTTGGTAGAAATGGAATAGGGGAGGGGCAGAATGTTGTTCTTCAAAATACAATGCTAGCAATAAAGAATAGCAAAAACAAATACAGACACAGATGGAGAAGAAAGACAAAGCACAAAAGAGACAACAAATATATGTTATATATATTTTCCTTTCACTAGAAATACATTTAAAACTTCATACACTTTACTATGCAGAGCTACTGCTCTATTTTTCTATCCTTCCCCAATCTCTGGAGCTGCACACTATTTTTCTGGAGTTGCCTGTAGGAACTTTGTAGCTATCTGTGGATTACCCTGTGCTGCTGCACACATTCTTAATGTCCTCTACAATATTCTTCTTCTTAACATTCCTTCTGCTACTGCAAGATAACACTTGTTCTATCTTTTGTCTTTCCCTTTCTTTTGTCTCTTTCTCATACCCAGAAAAAATGGGTGCTCAACTAATTTCAAATTTGAACTTAGCTACTGAAGTGAATGCGCTAGGTACAAACGGTGCTGAGGATGAGATTTGGAAATCTCTAAATTCTGACGTGGGGGCAGTCAGCATTAATTGTTTTGATGAAAGATTAAATCTTCCAACACTTCCCCTTAATCTGAAGTCAGACATCATTTTACAATTTTCTTTCCAGAATTGATCTCTGAAGTTACACCTTTGCTTTTGCCTTTCCAGAGCAGATCTTTGGAGCTGTCTCTACCACTTTGTATCATCTCCGAAGGTGCACTCTGCATCTCCAGAGTTCCCTATCTACATCTCCGAAGCTGACTTCCTCTAGAGTTCTTTTTCTACATCTCCAGAGTTCTGTTTCTACATCTCCGGAGCTAACTTGCTGCATCTTTGGAGTTCTATTTCTGCATCTCCGGAGCACCTCCAGAGCTGCACATACCTTCTAGGGTTGAACCTTTGGAGCTCTCCTGCTGTCTTTCCATATTTGAACCTTCGGAGCTATCCTCATTCTGGGGCTGCACACCTCCAGAGCTATCCACTATGCCAAGTCTATTCCTTAGGCATTCAAAGGGATCTTTTGGCAATGCCTTTGTGAAAATATCAGTGAGCTGCTGCTTGGATATGCAATATTGCAACTCAATCTCTCCTTGTTTTACCAACTCCCTTATGAAATGATAACGGATCTCAATGTGCTTGCTTCATCTATGGAAGACTGGATTCTTTGTCAGGTCTATTGATGAGACATTGTCACAATGAATAGTTGTACCATCTTCTTGCTGCTCATTCAAGTCTGCAAGGATCCTCCTCAACCAAATAGCCTGACATGCTACTGCATTTGCTGCAATACTCAGCTTCTACTATAGAGAGAGACAATGGGCTGCTTCTTAGATGCCCATGATATCACACTAGAACCCATTTGAAATACATAGCTAGATGTGCTCTTCCGGTCATCTACATTTCCTGCCCAATCACTATCTGTAAAACTAGCTGGCTTAAAATCATTAGAAACATCATACAAGATGCCATAACCTGATGTGCCATTCACATAACTCAGGATCCTCTTTCTTGTTTGCCAATGTGTGTCTTTAGGATTCTCCATGAACCTAAAAATCAAGCTTACTGCATACATCAAATTAGGCCTAGTTGCTATCAAGTACATGAGGCTTCCAACCATGCTCTTGTAGAGGGTTGAGTTTACTTCCTTGCTGCTGTCCTCTTTACTCAACTTCAGACCTATGGTTGTAGGTGTAGGGGCAGGTTTACTATTCTCCATCTTAAATCTTTTCACAATCTATTTGGCATAGTTAGTTTGTGAAATAAATATGCCATGCTCTGTTTTCTTGACCGCAATGCCAAGAAAATACTTTAGCAGACCTAAGTCTATCATCTCAAACTCATTCTTCATTGCCTCTTTGAAATCAGCAATGAAAAGATCACTATTGCCAGGAAAAATCAGATCATCTACATACAAAATAGTAGTCAAAATTTTACATTCATTTGCTATGATGTAGAGAGTGGGCTCACTGCTGCTTTTGCTAAAGCCATTGCTCAACAAATATGAGTCAGTTCTACTGTACCATGCCCTAGGTGTTTGTTTCAACCCATAGAGGGCTTTTTGGAGCCTATATACTTTGTCCTCTTGCCCTAAGACTTCATAGCCAGGTGGTTACTCCACATACACTTCCTCTTTCAGCACTCCATTCAAGAAGGCTGACTTTACATCCATTTGAAACACCTTCCACTTATGTTGGGCTGCTATTGCTATGACTGCCCGAACTATTTCCAACCTTGCAACTAGTGCATATGTCTCATCATAATCTCTTCCAGGCTGTTGTTTGTACCCTTTGACAACTAGCCTTGCCTTATGTCTTTCTATTTGTCCTTTAGCAGTAGACTTGGTCTTATAGACCCACTTAACTCCAATCATTTGTTTACCCTTGGGTAAGTTAGTTAGGTACCATGTGTCATTCCTCTCTATGGCATCTAATTCTTCATCCATGGCCTTACACCATTTCTCTTCTTTCATAGCTTCTTCAAAGTGGATTAGATCACCAGAAGAAAATAATGCAAAATCTAAATTTTCATCATCATCAGCATACCTTGTGCTGTCATAAATGTCCTTCACACTCCTTGTCCTCTGTGGAATCATTGATGCGAGTGTGGGATCTGAATTACCTCCAGAGCTACTGCTATTATGACCTTCAGAGCTACAGTTCTGATGACCTCCAGAGCTGCTATTCTGTCGACCTCTGGAGCTGCTATGTTGAGCTCTAGAGTTGCTGATCTCCAGAGTTGCAAACCTCCAAAGATGCTAATCTCCAGAGCTGCAATATTGCTGTCCACCTCCAGAGTTTCTTTGCTGAACACCTCCGGAGTTGCTATTGTTCTCCAATGCTCTACGATAATTTCTCCCCGAGCTGCTGCTCTCTGAAAGTTCCACTAGAGTTGCTGATCTCTGGAGCTTCTTCATCTTCAAGGGGTATTGTGATTGAAATACCCGTGGTGCTATCCACCATTCCATCCCAAGCTTCTATCTAAATGAACTCAACATCCCTGCTAATCACGAGTTTTTTGGTGATGTGATTATATAGTCTATAGGCTTGTGATTCTTCACTATAGCCTGTGAAAATACATTTCTCACCTCTATCATCAAATTTCTACCTCTTCTCTTTAGGCATGAATGGATATGCCACACACCCGAAGATTCTTAAGTGTTCAACACTCTATTTGCTGTTTGTCCACGCCTCTTGTGGAATCCTATCACAAACGGCCTTTGTAGGACACATGTTCAATAGGTAGACTGTTGTTGCTACAACTTCACCCTAATAATCATTTGACAGTCCCTTTGCCTGCAGCATGCTTACTGCCATCTCTGTGATGGTTCTATTTTTCCTTTCAACTACTCCATTTTGTTGTGGAGTGTACCTTGTTGTGAATTGTTTATGAATGCCTTCATACTTGTAGAAATTTAGAAATTGTTTGGAGATATACTCTCCCCCTCTATCTATTCTTAGGGCCTTGATATAGTGACCACTTTACTTTTTAGCTGATGCCTTAAACTCCTTAAACTTTTCAAATGCTTCTGATTTGTTCTTCAAAAAGTAAATCCATATTTTTCTACTATAATCATCAATGAAGGTCATGAAGTATACATTCCGACCTAATGTGGGGGTCTTCATAGGGCCACATAAATCTAAATGCATCAACTCTAATAGTGTTCTTGCCCTTCTAGAATACCCTGATTGAAAGGGTTGTCTATGCTACTTTCCTAAAATGCAAGCTTCACATTTTCCATCAGGCTCTACAATGTTTGGTAGCCCTCTAACCATGCCTTTCCTGGATAGTAAACTCAAACCTAAAAAACTTAAATGCCCATACCTCAAATGCCATAGTTTGGATGGGTCTTTGATGACTGTCCTAAAGGCAGTTTGCTGTCCCACTACTATGAGCACCAGAGATAATGCAGGAAATTATGCCAGAGATAGCGCCAGAGTTAGCGACAGAGGAAACATTCTGTTTCTTGTCATCTGCACTGCTGCAATGACTTTCTTACTGGCTCTTTTATCAAATATTGTGCACTCTCCATTTTCCATCAAGATTCTATAACCATTTTGGACCATTTGTCCAATGCTCAATAGGTTATGTTTTATGCCTAGGGCATAATATACATCCTGGATCTGTATTTTCTCACCTTGCTTGCTAAGGACTGTGATGATGCCTCTTCTTATGACATGAACCTTTTGACTGTTCCCCATCATGATCTTAGACTTAACATTTTTGTCAATGGAGGCAAACATGTTTTCATTACCATTTATGTGGTTGCTACACCTGCTGTCCAAATACTAGACTTCAGGGCTGCTCTTCTCAGCAAGGTTGTACACAATAAACAACTTAGACTGATTTTTATTTTCAGCCTTGTTCTTATTTGCTACATTAGCATTTTGGCCTCTATGATCATGTTGTTTCTTTCTACACTCACTAGCATAATGGCCAAACTTATGACAGTAATAACATTGAACATTACTTTTGTCATACCTTTGATTAGAACTGTTGCTCTTCTTCTTTTCTTGATAGCTTGGCTGTGAGCTGCTTGCCTCTTCTTGGCTATATGAAACTCCTCTTCCAGAGTTGCTTCTTCCTCTACCTTTTTGACCTCTACTTCTGCTATTTCTTCCTCTTCCCCTACCTCTTCCATATGTGTGAGCCTTGAAGGCTTGCTCAAGGGAAGGAGCAGATCTATTCAACTGCTGCTCATGGCTTTGTAGAGAGCCCATCAACTCATCCACTATGATCTTAGACAGATCCTTTGTGTCTTCAATGGTTATGACAATAAGGTCAAATCTAGAAGGTAGACTCCTTAGGATTTTTTCAACAATTCTTTGTTCATCCATGGTTTCTCCATTTATCCTTAGCTGATTTAACATGGTAGAATCTCTAGTGTGAAAGTCTGAAATAGACTCACTCTCCTTCATCTGAAGGGTCTCAAAATCTCTTCTAAACAGCTGGAGTTTGACTGATCTCACTTTGTCAGTACCCTTGTAACTATTTTGCAATATTTTCCAAGCCTGTTTTGAGTAGTTTGCTGCTGCAATGCGGGGAAAATAGCCTCTGTCAAGGCTGCCTCAACTAGACTGAGGGCTTTTGCATCTTTCATTCTTGTTTCCTTCAACTGGTTTCTTTGAGCATTCGATAGGGCTGCTAGGCTGCTGGGTCTATGATGTCTATGAACCCATTGGTGACCAAATCCCATAGGTCATTTGCAACCAGAATAGTTTTCATCTTCTTAGCCTAGATGTCATAGTTCTGCCCATCAAATGTAGGTGGCTGCTGCCATCCTTTATTGTCTCCACCTGCCATGAATGCCTAGACAAACTAGGGCTTATATTGAACACCCACAAAAAACTAACTGCCTAGAAAAATAGGGCTCTGATACCACCTATTGGCAGAAATGGAACAAGGGAGGGGTAGAATGTTGTTCTTCAGAATACAATGCTACAACAATAAAGAACAACAAAAACAAATATAGACATAGATGGAGAAGAGAGACAAAGCACAAAAGAGACAACAAATATATGTTATATATATTTTCCTTTCACTAGAAATACATTTAAAACTTCATACACTTTACTATGCAGAGCTACTGCTCTATTTTTTTGTTCTGCCCCAATCTCTGGAGCTGCACACTATTTGTCTAGAGTTGCCTGTAGGAACTCTGTAGCTGTCTGTGGATTACCTTGTGCTACTGCACACATTCCTAGTGTCCTCTGCAATATTCTTCTTCTTAACGTTCCCCCTACTACTATAGGATAACACTTGTTCTGTCTTATGTCTTTCCCTCTCTTTTGTCTCTTTCTCATACCTAGAAAAAATGGGCACTCAACTAATTTCAAATTTGAACTTACCTACCGAAGTGAATGTGGCAGGTACAAACAGTGCTGAGGATGAGATTTGGAAATCTCCAAATTCTAACGTGGGGGCAGTTAGCATTAATTGGTCTGACAGAAGAGTAAATATTCCAACAGACTCTTCATTGCTTGCATTTACTCATCACAAAATCCAAATGCTGCCAAAGAATTATTCATAATTGGCATGGGAGAAATGCAAGAATGTTTTATTTTCATTTTACAAGGCAATAGGACTGTTGATACATATTATGTCTCGAAAGATATGGTGATGGGTACAACACATGAAAGAATAGAAAACACCACAAGAGCAGAGATATCTCCATGCTACATTGAAGAGAATGTGTATCAATGATAATTTAAAGGAATTCAAGTGTTAAGGTTGCAGGAAACTTTACCTGATTGGCACGACAATATATGAAACGTCTAAAGGGAAATGAAGCGCTAATATGTGAGGCATCACCTAAGTTCAAGATAAAGACAAGAATAAAAGTCTTGAAGCAGGAGTTAGAACGCCACCTATGATGAAGTATAGTAGATAAAAGAATAGAGTGTAGAAGATAGAGGGGTGGCCAGGTGAGAAGAGATGCAGTCCCATATAATAGAAATAAAAGAATAGTGGAAACATGGATATGTTGTTGTCCAAAAAGGGAAGGAAGAATTAGAGTGCTGCTGGGAAATATAGAGATAGTGTGGGAGAGAATGTGAAGCGCTAGCAGCTAAGAAAGGATACGCAGCCTCTGACAAAGAAGAAATTGTTGTATAGAAAAGACATAGTGCTGTGGAAGGAAATGGGAGGGGGACGGCCTGGGAGAGGAACAAAGGTGAGCTATTGTGGAGAAAAGTAGAACGCTGTGAAATTGGAGAGAGTGAAGGGAGGTAGCAGAGAGGAATAAGGCGTAGGAAAGAGAAAGAGAATACTTTGAAGAGAAGAAGCTGCAGGGTGAAGGCATGGGTGTCAAAAACAAAGAAAGGGAATTTCAATTGTGATTTGTTGCATAGAGAGTGCGTTAACTGGAGGTATAGGAGAGGCCATAAAAGGATAAGTTTGTCTTTACATTGAAGATTTTTGTAATCATTTGCATTGAAGAAATACATAACACTGTTTTATGTTCATGTTGTGTGTGGAGAGGTGATTATTATGTAGAGAGTCTCTACATTATCAGAATAGAGATTTTGGGGTGAATGTGGATGTAAATTAGTTTGATTGTCTTCAATAAAAGTGATGAATGTTAAGTTGCAATCTTACTTGAATGATATTTAATTTTCCAGTAGAATAATGCCGTGTAAAAATTGTGTATTGGGGGTTGTGAATTATCGGTAGAGGGAGTTGTCTCTTCATCAAACGGTACCAGAGCTGGAATTCCTGAGTGCATAGTATTGATGTGTTTTTTATGCACAAGGTAACATGCAAAATAAAATACTAAGTATTCTATCATCTCTTGAACAAAGTCTTTCAAAGGCTAAACTATGTGATCCAGTGAGACAACTCTAAGGTTCATTATTCATGATTTGCAATGGATAGACTCAGTAGTTTGATGTGATATGCTATTAACACAAAGGGACTTACGCTAAATTTACTTCTTCACTCACTCGACTTACTACTCCTTTTCATGGATGGAAACCTCCTAATTCCATAATTGGATGATGTTGCTGTTAGCGCAATACATTGGTATTACATTGTTAACTACCAGTTATGGGTAGTTGGGTTTGGTTTCATATAACTATCAAATCTGATCATTTAACCAACCCCCCACATAATATATATACATGGATGTATCTGTATTTGATATCGAATGAAGAAAGCATTTATTGTTTATTATTTGGTATCAGAGCAGTTAACCATGATGGAAGGAGAATGACTGTACAAAGAGGAAATGCAAGAAGACATGTAGCCATTGTCACCATAGAGCATTTAATAGCAATGGTTTGCTGGTGAAGTCTATAGAAGCAGCGTAATCATAGGGCGCAAGTTCCCTAAATGTGGTTGTCTTGACAATATCCATCCAGTGTGGAAATTCAATCTTCTCGAATCACTTGAGATGTGCAACGTAGGTAAGGATAAACAAATTTTACTTTGATAAATTTTTCCAGCACGATGCATCTTTGTTGATTCACGGCCTCAAGTGAATAACTTGTTTTGAATAAATTTATTGAAGTTAGTTATTGTTTAAAGGTTATTGAATTTATATATGCCAGTGATAAATTTTCAAAGTTGAAGTTTAAATGAGTTACATTATATGATGTGAATAGTTTTTTGAGATATCTTTGTTTATCACCTGAGGATAAGAAGAGTCGTGTGGGTGAAGAAGCCATAGATTTGTTGAGGTCTAGTGAGTGAATGATAAAATATTTCTCTGTAATGCAATAATAGAAGGTGTAAAGTTCTCCCACCACAGTTACTTAGTTGCAACAGATTGATGTTTGAAAGATAATCCCTAAAATCCATTTAATATTTGATATACTATTTTGAAACATTTTGGGTGGTGCCTGTTTAAAGGAAGAGACACCATGCCCCAGGGTTCATGTGCATGACATTGAAAGAAGGCGTTGTTGACTACGTTCATGTGCACGACATTGAAAGAAGATGTTGTTGACTACATTTTGTCATTGAGAATGTTCACTCCATTTTCTGCCTAATTCCTTGTTTTTCTTCTCACCATTGTTGGTTGTTCCATATTGGAACATTTCAGATTGGATTTCTTTTTGTTAGATCCTCATACAGGAGGAAACAATCTTCTATGAAGTGATCATTCAGGTTCGTTCCCTACATATTCATTACTTTTGAGGAAATTATTGATTTGGATGAATATAATGGGCAGTTTTGTTATTAGTGTCACATTGTGGAAGATTCTTTGCAATGAAATATATGTTTTAGCTAAACAGAATATAAGAGAAGTGATCTAACAATAAGGAGTTATCACTAAAGGATTTTTATTATCTTATTTTGGAAGCAACTTTATGCTTTACAAGAATTTTATGGTGAAAAAAAGGAAAGTAATTAAACTTTTGAACCTAATGCAAGCTTGTTTATTGGAGAAATAAGGGAATTATGGTGAAATAAGTGATAAATAGGTATAAGGGGTTTTTTAAAGGAGAAAAGTAGGATGTTTTTGTTAAAGTTGGAATTACATGTTTTGGAATTATAAGGTTGAGGGTCCATTATTGGTTGAAATTGATATCACCATTTTTTAATCATGGCTACACATATAACAAATGTTGCTTGTGCTTCTGATGCCTTTAAACACTCACATGCTTGTGCTATCAAAGAGATTAATGTGCCATAAAGTGTAGCAGGGTCAAATTGGAGGTAGATGGCATCGGAGGATGGAGGACTTTCCATCATCTCAAGTTAGCTTCTCACTTTGAGATGATGCTTTGCATGAGAAGCGTTTTTGGTGTTGGTTGTTTTTCTTTTCTCTATTGATGCTAACGGATTTGAGGAATGTATGTTTTGTGAAGATTTTGTTTTGGAGATAGGTTTGGGGTTTGGTGTTGAGCTCAATATGGATTGTTGTCCAGTGAGCTTCAAAGAGTATATGATCTTGAATTATACCCTTTCACGGTCACTAGACAATGGCAGAGATCTGTTGTATCTCTTAGGGTTCATTGTCAAATAATTCAAGACTCTATGATTTGAGAGCTTGGGACTAAAGAGCTCAAGAACATAGCTCGAAGCTACACCTTTCTGAGGGTAGACGAGGCAACATGATAGAGCCCCGCTTGGTTCAGGATTTATTCTTTGGGAGAAGATCTTCTATAAAATATGTATTCATACTATGTAATCAGCTTTGTTGAGTATTTTAGCATTAAGGGGGGTCCCATGGTACTATTGTAGGAACAATGTAATAAGGGGGGAATGTTAGTGTCATACATTGGTATTACATTGTTAACTACTGGTTATGGGTAGTTACGTTTGGTTTCATATAACCATCAACTCTGATCATTTAACTAACTCCCCACATAATATATATACATGGATGTAATTTGCATTTGATATTGAATGAAGCAAGCATTTACTGTTTATTAGTTGCAAAAGTTATAACCAGTGTTACAAAGAAAATGAAAAAAGGTCAAGGGTTTAGAGAGAATCTACTCTACTTCTAAGTACAATGAGACAATGAATGATGCCAAGATAGACAAATTCCTTATAACAAGCTCCACTTCACCATGATAAATTCAACAACTAGATGGAAGGAGTGCAATATCCCAAGGATAACTAAGGATTTTCATACTGTAGACACACATTTGAGTACCCACAGCTAGCGCAACTCAAATAAGCATCAACAATTGAACTATTGCAAAAGTTGAGGTTCAGGCTAACTTTGCACAATGACATGCCAGCAACAAACCATCAAAAGTATGAATCTAGGAATTCATCAAATCTCTTCACAATGCATTCACTATATCAATGAACTTTCTAATATTATTCTACTTCTACTTAGAAACACATCTAGATTATCTTTGAGAAATAAGAAACCATGCGGCATTCCAAAACAACACAATTGTCACCAAGCTTCAATGAGAAATGCATTAATCTTTGAAGTGATTACAACAATTTCAAGTTCTTTCTAACAACTTTCAAAGAGCTTACTCTACACTGCTCCTACTCTACTTTCTATTCTACTCTCCTACAACAATAATAATATATCATTACAAATGAGGCAAATGAGCCTTTTTATAGTCCTCAAAATACAATGAAGGGCCAAAATTGATTTGAGTAACCAATGGCCGAGATTTTGCTACATCAGCAATTAGTCAACTATTTTTAGTAAAAGGAAAAGATGACATCATTCATGTACATAAAAACCCAAAGGTAATGAAGGCACATTTTCCAAGGTGATAAGCATGACATGTTGGAATATCTGGGAATCTTCGTGCGCCCTCTTTCTCTTGGACTTTATTACATATACATTGAATACTGACATGATGAAGTGGTGAGAAATGATTGGCTGATGATGTATAGATGCCAACTCAGCATTTCTTGAGCCAATTTGCTTGATTTTCATTATTTTTCATTCTTCTTGATGTATTTTCCCAAATTGTATCTTCTTTTCTTGGCAAAGTCTTGAAACTTGATTTTCACTTCTTTGGAACTATTTCTCCTCAAATATGGAATTTGGGAACTTGTCCTTGTTCTTCCACCTTGTCATCATCTTTGCATTCCTTACATTTTTGGATGTAATTTGTGGATTTTCTTGATGCTCTTGCTCATTTGACTAACTCTTCTTGTGATGCTCATGTAGGATTCTTGCTCTAGACGTTGAAGTAGAGGAGATGACTTGGGCATGAATCTATGGAGTAGACCTTATGATGTTTGCTCTTGATCTTCTTCTGGTGCATGAAATGGAAAGTTCTTGAACTCGAACATGGAAGTGATCTTCTGGATGCTCGGATGGTAAAACTTGCAAGATGGATGATAAAGTTCTTCTCTCTAGAGGTAGGATGATGGTGAACTTTATGGTGTTTTGATCCTCTAGATGCTCCTCTTCTTTGGATGCATAGCTCACCTCTAGATTCTCACACACCTGCAAGATGAAAATTCACAAGTCATAGTATTTGATCATGTTAAGTTATTTTACCTTTATGCATGTGGACAAATTGAAAGTTATTGTTGAAATTTCATAACATTCCCACTTCATTTCATGAATTAGAACTTTTTGACTTAAACAAGGCAAGTATGAGGGTGGAGCAACTTCCACCTATGCCTAAAAATTGTGCTTTTCTCTTAGAATGCATTTTGCCTTCAAACTTTTCTATTCCCTGGGCATGGATTGTTAAGTGATTTCAAATGATTTTCAATGGATTTCAAGAACTATTTTAATGTTTTGAAGTTGAATTTTGATTTTCATGAGTTTAAAATTGTAATCCCAAATTTGGCACAACTTCCACCCTAGAGTGGATATTGCACTATTTCCACCTTGTGCTAGAAATTGTGCCACTTTCAAAATGCTTCTCAATGATTTCTTAGGATTCTTTAGATTTTCCTTGATGATTTTGTCATGATTTTTTTTGTGTTTTGTGTAAGATTTTTGGAGAATTTGCAAGAATAGAGTGCCAAGTTTTTCTAGGCACAATTTCCACTCATACTCAGAAATTGTGCTTTTTTCTAAGAGAAATGGCACAATTTCCCCTAGTGCCTAGAAATTGTGCTTTTTTGGGTGCAAATCAGCTAAAGTCCTTTAAGAATGGAAGTGAAGGTACCTGCCTGACGTATATTTCAAAATATATTTAAGTATATGTTTGTATATTGAATTTCCTATACTTTAAATATTTTGAAATATATTGTTTGGATGTTTGAGATAGGTCTTGGATCCATGGGATTTAACATAAAAATTCTAGATTTTTGAGGATCCACCAGATTTTAGACTTAGTCAGTTTTTAGGAGTTTAGGACATCAGATTTAGTCAAATTTTTAGTATTTCAGGGACATGCATCAGAGTAAAAGCATATGGATTCCTTAGTCGAATATCCATCCCTTAGGCAATTTCTTTAATCACTTCATGGATTTGAGAAAGAACTTGGTGAGACTTAGACAAATCAATACTACCAAACCTACAAACTCAAAGAAAACCAAAACACTAAAGCAAAACTAAGATAGAAAGTGACAAAAAGGGTGGGTCCCCATTTGCAATGGGGTGATGTGTTAAAATGTCACAACACATAGGTAGACTACCGAATTTGAGGCAACCTATGCTAGGACTTGTGGGAGAGTGAAGAGGTTGTGGAGAGCTCATGTGAGGATTGTTGTACGTAAAGAATCCCTAAGGAATCGAGAGCTAGAGAGCCGCGAGGAATTGTAGATTGTGAAGAGTGTGATGCAGATTGAGGTGAGATTATAGTAGCAAATGAGATGGTTATAGTTATAAGAAGGAGGCCTATGATATGGGAAGGTTGGAGGCAATATTAAGAGCGAAAGACTCTTGAGATGATGGCAGGTATATGTGAGAGATTAGATAAGAGATTCAGTATATTGGAAGCATGGCAGCATGATAAACTGGTCAAGCGTAATGAAGATAAGCAACAAGATGCAAGTGTGGCAGTGGTTGAAGATGAAGAGATGGGCAACAAGAATGAAGAGGGTAAAGATGCACTATGGAGATTGAGATGGCAAAGATGGAGTACGAGGAAGTTACAATGAAAAGTGAAAACAAAGATGAGTTATTGTTGTAGATTTTGGCAATTAGAGGTGTGGTTTGATAAGCTTACCGATGGAGGAACAAAAATGAATGTTGTAGTGAACGATGATGAAAAAGAAATTGGAGTAGCGAAGAAGGATGAGGTATTTTCTAAAATTTGTGAATTTAGTCATGATTTGTATTTATCTTCATTATTGAGAGGAGAAATTGAAGAGTATAATGAGGGGGAGATAGGGGAGGATATGAAAATCTTTAATTTCCATAAAGTTGTTCATATTGACTTGTGTACATAGATGAGTGGGTAGGAAGATTTTGGTGGAGGTGGTTAGTTTGAGGTGGGTTGGATCCCACAAAGGAGGAGAGGAGAGTAGAGAGCATTTGGTAGAGGAGGATAGTGTATGGTGGATGTGAATCTGCTAGAGGGGAGAAGAGTGGTGAATAGAGTTGTAGGAGGAAGATGACAATTATTTTGGCATGGTGCTAGAAAAAAAGGAAGAAGACATAACTTGTGCACATTATTTAGCGATGGAGTTCACTACAAATTGGGTGCAACCCGAAAGGGTAGTTTGACTAATCAACTCCACTTTGTGAGCCTATGCTCACAAATTTTCTATCTAGTGTGTCTGATGTAAAGCATCTGGGTGAATGGGTAATCATGCATCGCCCAAAAAGATTTAGCATTTTGGTTTTGTTTAATCTCTATTTTGGCAGTTGACTTGCTTCGATTTGGTCTCCATCATGAACACCAAGATGTATAGAAATAACATGTGTAACTACGTTGTTGGGGAATTCATCATTTTTAGACCACAATGGACCTGAGCATGGTAGCCCTTTGACTTTGGTTGTGTTGGACAACAATGGAGACTTGTCTTCTTACCTTGTCACTGCTTAGTAAATGCTCAATGCCCTCAGTATCACTAAGTACACTCTGGTAGCTTTCCTCCCAACAACTTGACATTTACATTTTGATAATCATTCATCCTATGATAGCCATTTGGTTTTCTCTAAGTCCTTGCACAATGTTAATCAACATATTTTTGCAATTTTGTTGTATTGCTTGTTCCATGCTTTTGAATTCCAACACATTTGCGACACCATTATAGCCAATGCAATATGGATTGATATATCATTTGAAAGCCTTGACAACCATTGATTTGATCCAATCTCAAAAAAGAAACTCTCCATAATGGAATCTAAAGACCATTGTAGTGTCAGTGGCAGCCATGATTTGTAGTTTGGTGATTATATGAATGTTTATAATGAGTGAAATTTTAAAACGATGGAGGAATTTTCAACATATTACCAAATCCGCATACATCTCTAATGTTCAAATTTGTTTCAACGCTTCAATCAACGTATGGTTTGGAGGTGTAGAAAACCTGGATCATGGAATAGATAGCAAGCACACGAATTGCAATGGAATCAACTAGTTTGTATTAGCCAATATGGCGAGTATAAATAAGACAAGTTGAGGTATCCGAACTCCATGAAAAGAGGATAGGACTCCTCTATCATGGAGTTGTGGCGAGTAACCTCCCACAAATGTAGCATGAGGTGTCGATGCAAGTCAACACCTCTCAAAACAACTCTAACTACATTGACACATTCAAATGAACATGTGCTAATACACCTAAGTAGGCTTAACTAGTAATGTATGTGCCTAGATGATTTAGGTATACACTAACACCCCCCCTTAAGCATAGCTTAGGTGGGCATCATGAAAAATGGGTCCCAGCTATAAAACCCGGTGAGGTACCCATGTACAATGCAGAAGAAAAATAAGTCCTATCCTCTTTTCATGGAGTTCGGGTACATCAACTTCTCTTATTTATACTCACTGTATTGGCTAATACAAACTGGTTGATTCCATTGCAATTTGTCAACGTGGAAGTTATTGGCAGCATGACTCTTCCATTTACTCATCACAAAAGCCAAATGCTTCCAAAGAATTATTCATAATTGACAACGTGGGGGAAATGCAAGAATGTTTTGTTTCATTTTACAAGGCAACAGGACTATTGATACATATTATGCCTTGAAGATATGGTGATGGGTCCAGCACATGAAGGAATAGAAAACGGCACGATAGTAGAGATGTCTCCATGCTATGTTGAAGAGAATGTGTATCAATAATAATTTAAAGGAATTCAAGTGTTAAGGTCGTGGGAAACATTACCTGATTGGAACGGCAATAAATGAAACATCTGAAGGGAAATGAAGTGCTAATATGCGAGGCATCACCTAAGTTCAGGATAAAGACAAGAATAAAAGTGTCGAGGCAGGAGCTAGAATGGCACCTATGAGGAAGTATATCAGATAAAAGAACAGAGTGTAGAAGATAGAGGGGCAGCCAGGTGAGAAGGGACGTAGTCCCATATAACAGAAAGAAAAGAATAGTAGAAACAGGGAGAGGTTGTTGTCCAAAAAGAGAAGGAAGATTTAGAGTGCTGCTGGGAAACACAGAGATAGCGTGGGAGAGAATGTGAACCGCTAGCAGCTAAGGAAGGATATGCAGCCTCTGACAGAAAATAAATTGTTGTATAGAAAATACACAGTGCTGTGGAAGGAAATGGGAGGGGGTCGGCTTGGGAGAGGAAGAAAGGCGACCTATTGTGGGGAAAAGTAGAACACTGTCAAATTGGAGAGAGTGAAGGGAGGTAGCAGAGAGGAAAAAGGCGTAGGAAAGAGAGAGAATACTTTGAAAAGAAGTTATGAAGAGAAAAAAAAAACACTTCTGACCATTTCACTGTCCACCACACAAAATCAATGGATGACATCCTTCACGACACTGAAGATATCCTCCAAATATGTTGTAGGAAAATTTGGAAAAAGTGGATAAGACCAAACTAATATTTTACGCGGCCGGGTCATGCTGACCGGTCTGTACTAAATGATTTTTCCACAGATATTTACCTTTGTCTGAATGAACCTAATAAATAAACTGCTAAGATGGCTTGACAAGCAAAGGAGAAGAGCCTACAAATATCGCCCCTCCGCGGAACGACTGTGTTTTGAATGAGGTTTATTTTTAATATATCATTTTTTTTTTCAAAAGGTCTTTGGTTTAATGGTGAAGTTGAAAGGTTCTGAATGAGCTCATTAGGGGATGAGGTGTAAAATTACTATTGACTATTTGAACCATTGAACTGGATAATATTTTTAAATACAGTGTATTGAAATCAACTACTCTCAAACTTAATTGTATAATAAAAAACTTAATAAAATCATTGCTTGATTAACTGATTGATATCATCGAATTCAATGTAGGACATTAGTTTCACCAATTCTCTACTCAAAAGATTTCATTTCTGAGGAGTTGTTTCTTACACAAATGAAAATTATGGACATACGTTGTGGCAAAAGAAGATAAAATGTTTAGAGGGGAATTCCAGCAAAAAATGATCGCAAACAGTCATCGGCAAATTGTATATGAGATAGAGGGATCAGATCCAGAGCTTAAATTTGACAGTCATATAGTTGTATTTAATGATTTTAATTGTAAAATACAATAAAAATAAATATTTGACTATATTAACATACATGTAATTTATTTTAGAAACTGTAGAAAAAATAATTAATATGAAAATCTAACTGTGTATATATATTATTTTTAAATTTTTTAATAGAAACAACTTCTATTTTTTAATAGAATTTTATATTATTTAAAAAAGATCCCAAAATTTTAATTTTTTTAAAAAGTTCTCAATATTTTTAAATTTTTTTTATAAAATATTTTATTTTCATTCCAGCCTCCAGGCTTTTCCAACAGTTCAGTATGGCCATTCATAAGAGCAAACATCGTTGTTAAAGCTGCTACAATCAGAATGTTTTTCTGCAACTCCGACCTCCTTAAAAGATTCATACTCGTCTGCAAGTCTCCATCCATCAACTCATGCATTTTTTACTTGCTAGCTGTGTTCACTACGCCAACATAACTGCATATTAATAGAATACCACTAATAGTGACATGGTTTGGCTTAATTCCCATTTCTTTGGGCTTATAACCAGTGGGATTTGTTACCCCAGATGACTACCTAGTAATCTTTGTCTTTGATGTGCAGTTCAGATTGAAAACATGTTTGTTAGGAGAGATTGGAATGTGCTTTTGGTTTTGATTTTCCAGATTTCAATGGAAGAAATCTTAAACTATAACAGTGTATATTATTTTCTGTCTATCAGTGGTTTGTTTATTTGTTTGTTTGTTTCTTTTTTCCAGATTTCAAAGGAAAAATGTTAAATTATTTTAGTGTCTAGTCAAGAGCATGAGGCCAGGTTCATCTTCATATGAAATCTTAGACAAATGTGGTACTCTAACCTTGGTGCCATCCTTAAGTGTAATAAATGTGATCATTTCTAGATTCCCTACACTATTTACATGTTTAAGCTCCATGACATCAGCATCATACCTCTCATTGGTGACTCTCTTATGAATAAATTAATTGGTCAATGAGACACATGCTAATGAAAGAAACACATTTGTGCTCTTATGCAACATGGGTCATATCAAATATTATTTGAAATATCTTGATATGAATACATTAAAACCATTTGTAAATTTTTTTCTATATTTCTTATCTAAAATTTGACTTGCATTATAAAAATTAATTGTCATACGAAAGGTAATAATGAATACTAAACTGTAGGAAAAAAATTCTTGACAGGTAAAATGGACTATCAAATTTATGCCCTGATTGGATCACTCTCTGCTAATAGATGCATATGTAACTAATGTTGTGCCTTATTATCTTTTTAACTATTATGATATTTCTTTGGATGTAGCTGATAATAATAAGAATCATGGTAGATATATGATATTTAAAAATCCTACAATGAATAGCCTTATCAAACGAGAAGCTTTCCAGCTACTCATACTTTGTAAATGAAAGCCTAGGCCAATATTGCATCATTCTTAAGGAGCATTAAAATTTATAAAATCGGTGTTGTGGGTATCCATAGATTGTTGAATTTAATTTAGAAGCAAACATGCATACATAAAGACATAAGGAAAATATAGTATTTTTCCAAAAGTATTTGTATTAATTAAATATATGTAATGTTTAAGTATAAATTAATTTAGATTGAGTAGTAAAAAATATGATGATTAAATAAGTGGACAAATCATTTAGCTCTAAAATTAATGATGGAATAAGATTACTAATGTCACACAAAACTTATTCACTACAATGTAGAAATTGATTGTTGTTGGTCTGATGAATATTTTAGAGATTATATAGTCTCAAAATTATGTATAGTTTAATCTTGCACCCGTTGGGTTGAATCTAATGCATGTAATTAAATTTGTTAGGAATAGAAGGCAAAAGATATCAATTAAATGCAAATAAATAGTAAACACATGAATGAAAAATACATAGAAATAAAATAGCGAGAGACAATTTTAACGTGGTTCACCCAAACTCGGGCTACATCCACCAACAGAGAGTCCAATGTTATTATACACCAAAAATAGAATCAATTACATTGAACAATCTCTTGCAACTCAATACCACTGCAATATGCTACAATACAATATCCACAAAAACCATAACCTTTAAGCCTTTTCACCTTCTCCAGCTATTTTTTATCAACACTTATGTCAGTTAAAAAAATAGGGTTTTTTATATGTCGACTAATAGAAATATAAATGTCAACGCCTTCATTTAATAATAGGTAATTTTTGCTTCAGGGGCATTGCCCCCGACAACCCCCACTAGAGGTATTGCCCCCAGATCCCCACTGTGGGCTCCATCGTTGAGCCCCCACTAGGGGGATAAGCCCCTTGGGCCCCATAGGAGGGGCTTTGTCCCCCTGCACTCTCCTGTTAAATACTTTGGGGGAAACCGCACCAACAAAAGAGGGGAAAATTTAACCTCCGAGTCTAATTAGGCTCCATATAAAAATAAATTTGTGCCACACAAAAGTGATCTAATATAATGTGTCTTCAATAAATCTATTTGCCTTCATTCCTTTACTAGTTCAACATAGTCAAGATATTGTTTATGGACACCTTTAGGAGATTGCATAATCAATAGGGAACATGTTCTCCTACGTTAATCTCCTTTTCAACAAGGGCTCATGGTGATGAGGAATATCAAATACAACATACAGAAGCATGCAAATGGTCTATATGCAAATGATGTGATGCTATTTCTTTATCCCTTTAGAAAATTAAAGTGTGCTCTAATGATTTCTCCTTGTTAATTTATATGAATTGATTGATCATTGAATATTTTTATATACCAAAACATAACAACTTTACCACAACATGTCACACAAAGAGATGTCAAGTCAACTCATAATGGCTAGTAAGAAGGAGCAAGAATATTCATGACTTGGAAATGAACATGTGAAATGAAATGATAATCTCGAGGTGAGGAGCAATTGCATTTAAGGTAAGTGCAAATGGGGTGTAATAAATGGGGTAAATTTGGCAAATATGTTGAAAATGGTGTAAGTTGAAGTAAATGGAGATAGATAACCTAAATCATGACATGATCCAAACCTAGCACAAGAGTGAGCCACTTGTCGATATGTTATTGTATTTAGGAAATTTCACTAAGGTGGGCAAAAACTAAATGGGAGATAGCATGGGTATGCAAATTTCACCATTACTTTTGCCCAACTTTACTTTGCATGCAAATCTAACATGAGCACACATTTCTAAGTCTATGGAAGTTTTGTTGGCTATGCCCCTAGAATTGCAAATATCTTGGGCCAAATTTGCCTATGTATGCTAAAATTCCCTACATTAATAACCAACCTAAGATATTATTTATTGGGTCTCATTAAAAACTCTAACCTCTATGGTAATGCCTCTTGAATCTATGACATGGACCATTGTGTTAATTATCTTCATGTTGGCATGTACTACGATTCATATTTTATTTTGATAGTGGTTAGTTTAATATATCAATGAGCTCACCTATGTGGTGTGCAGTATGTGAAAAAAATGTTTTATTTATTAATTATTCAAAAAGTAATTGGGCACCATGTTTGGGCTCCTCCAACACAACAAATTGAAGGTGATGAATTTACAAATGTGTGTATAGATTTGTGAGGTCTTCAATTGCATGTTGAAGTATACAAATGTGTCCACATCATTGGAAACCATACAAGTATTGTTGGCCCATGAATACCCAAAAGAATATTTCCCTATGCCCTATATATTAGAGGTGTCCTATACAAATAGAATTCAATGATGAGGACATGTGTATAGGTGCATTTCATTAGGCCTTGGCAACCTATTTGTGCTTGTTTGATTCGTATTGTGCTAGGAAGGATGTTTCTAGTTGTTGGTGTGAATGGGGTATATTACCAAATTGGTTCCACATTATGTCCTATTCAAACTTGTCTAGTTAAGTTTACTTAGGGAATACTTAGGGTACCCATAGAATAGTTATCTCTTTATGCCTCAATCATAAGATTAAGACACTTGTCATAATCTTATGTTGTCCTATGTTTCATCTTGGTCTATATAACCAAGGGCTTTTCATTGTAATTTCATAGTCATATATTGTATTGCATATTTGCATCCTTTGATGGAATGGATTAATTCTTTCATGTTGGGTCTCTCTTGTGATTCAATTGAAGCTCCTAGATCTTGGGTGGCTACCTCCATAGGCAAATCTTGTATGGTATAGAGCATTCTATACCAACTCTTACATGGTATTAGAGCTTGTATGCTTTGTACCAATTCTTACATGGTATCAGAGATTGTAGTATTGCTCTATGTTAGTATTTTAAGAAATCTAGGTTGCAAATATTGGTTTCTCTTGAAAAGTTGAGTATGCTCTTTTCTTTCATCGAATGATGACCTAGAGAATTAGAATAACTTGATAGAAATACTAGATTTGAGAGGGTTTTTTATTTGTGGATTTGTATTGTAGATTGATTTTGGAGCATGCTAGTGCAAATCTAAGCTCACCATTGAGTTTAAGATGTTTGGAAAACCCAGTTTAGATTTTTGATTTGTCTAAATTAGACATTAGAGGCTAGATCTACAAGGGTTTGAATTAAGGAGACCATGGTTGCCAGATTTAGAAGGTAGCCACATTTTTTGAGCATTTTAGGTCAAATCCAACCCTACAATCATAGTCAAAATTCCCAGGAACCTAAGGATTGACTACCAATTCATCAAAATTAGACCCTTTACCCCAAAGCATTTGAAACAAAAATTCTCCTCCTTGGTCGTATAGATTGTACTATCTACATCGACATAATCTTTTGTTTCAGAGGTATTTTAAAATATATTCTATTTTTTATTCATTTTTTTCAGAATTAAAATAAAAAATATATTATTTTTCACTTGAACAAAGAGACCAAGGGTGACAGTCTGCAAATTGTACCTAATTCCTATACCTAAATATTTAGTTGACTAGAGGTAATTTTAGAAATTAATTACAAGATTAGTAAGCAATGGTGTGATAAGTAATAGTGAGGCTTGAAGGAAAATTTTAAAATATAAGTTGTTGTAAGGCTATTTGTTTAAGGCTCTTAGTCATCCTTAAGTCATTAATAAAAGATTCTTTTCCATTCAAATCCTAAAGGAAATTTTTTTAATTGTAATGAATAAGTATAAAACGTTTTAATTATCACAATAAATCAAGGAAATAGTTCATAACATAATAAAAAATTGATTTAACAATAGTTTGTATAGAACTAAATGTATTCATTATGCCTAAAAGTAAAGTTCAACCTCACTTCTAATGTCATCCATCTAGCTAGCATCAGGAAAAAGTATAAAATAAACAATAAATATTCTGAAGGCATCTAATAACACAATATTATTCTACCAGACAAACATAAATGATATGTAAATGATGTTGGAAATGAAGCCCAACCATCACCGCTCTTTCGTCTTCCTCTTTCCATGTCTCTTCACATGCCTGAAGATTTTATATAATTCCCTTCTTATTCTCTCTTTGGCAGAGATGAAAACTATTGTAATTGGGTTGATTAATGAAATAGAGTGTCCTGCTTTCCTTGGTAGATGTAGCCATTTTGATGGTGAACTATGTTAAATTTGTGTCTCTATTTTTATCTATGTGTGTTTGATTCTTTATCTATTTTAGTTTTTCATTTAGTTACATTTTATCTTCAATAAATGGTATCAAATCCTTAGTGCTCGATCATTTGGCATGAGATGTTTTAGTTTGAGTGGGAGCAATGCCATATAATGAAGGAAGTCATAGGAAATCACAAGGGAGGCTAAAATATAGCAAGAGAGATGCTAGTTGCTAGTATTGTGGCATGCAAGGCAACATCAAGAAGAATTGTTGGTTTTTGAAGAAGGCTAAAAATTAGCCAAAGGAAGATGAAGTGAATCCGGTACATGAAGAGGATACCGGTGCAACAATTGGTGTTCTTGTTTTAGCCTCAAAAGAAACATCACTAAATGTTTGGGTGCTCGCTTCAGGAGCATCGCTTCATGCCACTCCATGCAAGGAGTACTTCATTAATCTGAAAAGTGGTAACTTTGGTAAGGTTATGTTGATAATTGAGAGGGGGGGGTGTAAATCAGTTATCCTAATTAATTTTTCTTTCTGAACTTTCTTATTAATCAATACAGCATTAATTCAAACAAGTAAACACAACCATGAAATGGAAATACACATGACACAATATTTTTGACGTGGAAACCCTGTTAAGGGAGAAAACCACGGGGTGATTAACCCAAGATTTTATTCTCTATTAGAAGAATAGAAAAATAAAATGGCACTTGCTAATTAGGGCTCACTGCCCGAGCACACTACTCACAAGAGGCATACTGCCTACAAGAGACTCACTATCTACAAAAGGAATGTAATACAATACTTGAACTGATTGGAAGCATCTACAAATGCTGGAGTTCAGTTTCGGTTAAGCTCAGTACACTGATCTGCTGCACTTCATCTTTCCTCTTTTCTTTTGCTTCTTTCCTTTCACATACCAGACCTTCCTTACTGCTTCTACTCTGCACTTCTACTTTTATTCGCACATCACAACACACAACAACACCTCTTACAACTAAATCCATCGTGTATATATATCTGCACAAGTAACTTCATCACCTTTCTAGTTGGCACCTAGAATAGTCAATCTTTTCACTAATTCTGATCTGTTGGCTGAATCCTTGCACATCAAGTAATGCGGATCAAGTATATGCTTGTAGAAATAATTAATCATGTCGGCCAAACACGATTCATGCCTTTATAACCTTTACCACCATTAGTAACACATCTAGAAAATAGTCTGATGTTCTGTCAGTCAGTTCTTCTTCTATTCACACTGTCACTCAGGAACCCGGTACTCAAGTATTCATATCTTTTTCCTCATCTATCACTGGAGGCTAAAACCTTGGAATCTATCACTCAAGGTAGTCCTCTTGACTTCCTAAATCCGCACTTCACCAAGATACTTCCTCTAAGAGATCCAGACCTATCTGTCAGACCTTGCCACATGCTCTGTTCTTGTTTACTGGACCACAACAATCTTCATTTTGACTTTTGGTAGAGACACACCATGTCCTGCGGATGTATGGGATGAACATTGTTGCCATCAATGACAACAATCATGAATCCATATAGTGTCTCTTGCAAACAATCTCCCCCTTTGGCATTGATGGCAACACTTAGTGAAAAATGACTTAAGTGTTTATACTATGCTCCCCCTTGGCTGATGCTTTGTCTTTATATACATTTTTCAGAGCTCCCCCTTAGATGGATTCCTCATTTTTCACTGCTCCTCACTCCCCCTTTGACATCAATGACAAAGGGTAGGGTCCACATACCAAAATTTTTAAAAATTTAACTATACTTAGCCGCATAAGTATATACATATGGAATACTTACATATACTTAAGTATGTCTGCAAAAGTGTTCGTCAACTATACAACTTCTATCACCCAACTCTAATTCATCCTATCTAAAATTGAGATGTGGCCACTAAACAGGAATGCAAACGCATCTTCCCTTTTTAGATCTATCAGATCATTAGTCTGGGCTGTAATTTGGGCTTCTTTTATGGCCTCATGCGTGGCCTCTAACTTAGGGATAATAATCCTTCTAAGTTCACCCATCCGGTTAATTATGTTCTTCCTTTCCTTCTCAAAATTCTTTACTGCATTTGTGATTGCAATGGTTTGACACTCTTGATTTACTATGGAGGAAGAGAGAGGATCAAAACTTTGAGACAAACTTAATAGTTTATCCTCTTGCTCTTTTTTTTTCTTCTCAATCTAGATACTATTGCTTTGGGCCAGGAGATACCAAATTTGTATATTTCACCGCCATCCTTAAGAGCATTTTCTAAGCTCTTTATCCCAATACTCATATTTTTCCTATCATTAGTGATTAATCCTTGTACCTTTGAGAATCTCTTATCCAAAAACTCCTTCTGGACCTTTGCTTCAGCTGATTTTTATAGAGAATCAAAATGTGTACTAACACTGCTGACTAAGGTTTTGAGATTACCGAAAGAGGAGGCTGTGGGATCCTTCTGAAAAGATGGCATGATATTTTCCAAAACTCTAGATGCTACCTCTATAAGCTCACAGTCTTCCATGTGAGATTTCAGTAGCTTCTCTTTGACCTTCTCATTTGCAAATGAGGCTATTTTCATTGTTTGCACCGGTGACAAAGAGTCAAAATCTAAGGGTCCTTTTAGTAGGTCTGGTTCATCAATTTCTATAGTTTCTTTCATCAAGAAGTCCTTGACTGATTCAGCAGTGTCTCTTGTCGGAGACAGATTTTTCTTTATTTCTGCAATCTTGGAGCTATCCTTTAGAGCTTTCTCTCCTACATTCTCACCACTAGCAGTTGTGGTTTTCTCTACTGAAGTCTTCTCTCCTTCTGCAACCTTAGCACTGTCATCTTCTTTTTCCTTCACCTCTGCTTCTTTCTCCTACAATTTTTCTTCTCCTTTAGATCCAGAGACTATAGGGGAACTCAGAGGAAAAATGTTAGTTTGTTCAGAGCCCACCTCTTCTGTTATTTTCTCAGTAGTTTCTTCTGCAACACTTGTGGTTGAGGGATCAGTGCCCAAGTCCTCTATAATAGGAAGATTAAATCTTTTGAAGGTTTTCCAGAGAATCTCTTCAGTGTCCTTGGCTACCTTGTCGGTCTCACCAAGCATAAGTTGATTCATCCTTGCCTTGCTCCTAAATTCATCCTTGCAGTCTTTGAATACCATGTTAATTGTCTTGGTATCAATTGAAGGATATAGCTGAATAGCTATCTATTCCTGGATCTCAAGGTCTTTTGTCATGGCATTGGTCTTTCTCATTTCCAACTCCTTTTCTAGACTCTTAGGAATTAGAGAGATAATTTCAATAAAAGCTTTATTGTAAATGTTCAAAAACTTAACTGTGGCTTCCTCCAGAATCTTTTTATCTGCTTCATTATAATCATCATAGAATTCTATTAGGGGTTGCAGGTTCCCATCCACTATGACTGCTTTCACTACATCATCTAAGTAGAGAGTGGGTTTTTCAACAAATTTCTCTTCCTTCTCTTCTTCTCCCTGACCGGTAGAGTGTTTACCGAATGATTTCTTCTTCTTCTTTAGTTTCCTTATCTCCTCATCTAATTCGGTGTCCTCATCATCCTTTAGGCTAACATATGACCTTGTTGCCTTTTTCTTTGTTTTCTTTTCTCCTTTTCTAGATGTCTGGACTTCTGGTTTTGAGCTTTTAGCAGGGACAAGTGCTGGTTTCTTTGAAGATCTGGTCCAAGTGGAAGTTTCTACCAGAGCACTTTTCTTGCTTCCCTTTTCTACCTCTGTATTCTCTTCCTTAGTTTTTTGTCTCTTTTCCTAGTTGGCATCAAGTGCCTCCTTTGAGATGCCAAGGCCTTGGGCAATATGTTCTACTTCTTTTCTCACCTTTCTTTTCATCTCTAGTTCTCTGAGTTCCACATGAATTTTTACACTCAGCTCCTCAAAGGTTCCAAACCTCTCTGCCTTTGGATCTTTAGGCTGACTTAGCATGTGTTGAACATGTAGCTCTACAATCTGTTCATCAACTTCGTATCCCATGGGCATGATCCAAACTGTCCTTGGTTCTACTACCTCCATTAGGCACTGATCAGTTTCTACCATAAAATAGACTGTGTCTTTGTATTTCTCAACAAGAGACTGGGGAATCCTTTCTCTTGCTTGCATCATGTTATGAAAGTTCTTGAAGTATCCCCATAGAGTTGTATTTTGTGCTTTGTTATAACCAAGTCCATGTAAATAATCTCTGATTTGGATGGCTACTGGCCTATCACTCTCCCATACCCAGCCACTAGATCTGGGAAGCTCATTCATAAAGTAGAAGAACAAGCACAAAATTAATCCACCATACTTAAATGAATTCTTTTTATCTTTCTTGATTTTCTATAGATTCTCCAAGAGTTGGTTCAAGAGAAGCTGACAAAGATCATAATCTGCATCCTTTCTTAGCATTTTATAAGCGGTATAGATGGCAGTTCCAGGTATAGAATTTTCTCTGCTAGAATGATATATCTTATATCCAATGATCATAGAAGCAAACTTGACATCCGGATCAGTGATGTCATCTACTATCATTGCTCTTTTGTCAAACTTGGATCTGGTAGCCTCACTCACAGTTTAGTTCTTTACAGATTTAAGAACAGGGATCCCACTGGATGAGTGTAGTCTGGTAACTACCCTGATGGCATCTTTAGTGATCTTGAATGGTCCATTTAACCACATGAAATTGTCATGTATTCTGCTCAAAATGTACCTAACCCATTCATCCTCCATAAAACAGGGGAAATGTATGTATTGTGTAAAGTGCTTGTTCCGGAGGCCCTTGTATTGGGGTTTGAGCTCAAATGAATCATCTAACAGTTGTTTGTGATAGATACCTCTTAGTTTGAATTCCCCAAACTCTTCAATATTTGCATGTATATAAACCCTAATATCAGATTGCAATAAATGCTTGACCTACATTATTCCAGTTTGCCTTATTCGGATGACTTGAAGAACCGGATCTGTCCTGATCTATGAACATCATGTGGATCTTCCAACCATGAACAAATCAAGATGACACATCACAAGGACATCCCAAACACTTTGTCCAATCCACAGAATAGGATAATGCACTTCCAGATCTCACCGGACCTTTTTGTAACCCTCTATCACTCCAGAGCATCTCCTGGAACCGGTTCTACTTGATCAATCACAACTTCTTCACATCTTCATGCAGACCTCTAAAATATTTAACTAGATCATCTCAAGACTCATATCTACAAACCCTTTAATCCGCATCCTCTTCTTGTGCCAATTCCAGCACCACTTGACTGGCTAGGGGAACAAGGTTTTCTTTGTGTCTCCCCCTAAGCCAAGGCTCACTTTTTAATTTCTGGAAGGAATATTAGCACCAGAGTCTGATGCGGATCCAACCTCTATATTCTCTATACTTTCTTCACCCAAATCTTGCTCATCTCACTTTTAACTTCATCCACATTCACTTTTTGTTTACCCTTATCTTGATTCTAATTATGATATACCGGACCTCTTTTGTCCTGATTCTTGTTTCTGAAGAATTTTACACTGTGACCGGATCTATTGCAGATTTGGCAAACAACATTTCTTTGCATATGACTGATATCCTTTTGATTTGCATTGATTAGCCATATGACCTATTCTACTGCATGCAAAGCATCTACCATTGAATGATTTGTTCATTTGCATATTTCTGCATTCACGAGATTTGTGACCATACCTTTTGCAGTTAAAACACTATTCAGAGAAGGATGAATTAGTCTAATCCATTCTCTTTCTACACTGATTAGCTTTGTGACCAAAGAGATTATAGCTATGGTAGTATCCATTGAAAGATGGATATCTTTGAGCATTGGACTATCTTACCGGAGGTCTTCTAGGCCTGTTCCTTGGATTTTCTAATCCAAAATTCTTCTGACCGGATCTGGGGCTTTCTCCTTTCTCATATCCTAAACCACACTTGTCATCTACCCCTTTTTGACTTCCAAGAAGAACTTCAAGTTGAGCAGAACTTATCTTGAATTTCTCTTTATATTCATTTGCTGATTGAAGATCTCTTTTGAGAGAGACAATTTGATCCTCAAGTTTTTCTTCATTTTATTTAGCATCTTCAATATCAAATTCAAGATGTCTGATAATTCTATCCATTTGGTGGCAATCTTCTGATTTCTCTTTGAGAGATTGTCTTAGATTATCTTCAGTTTTTTTTTTCTTTTCAATCTCTTGGGTAAACTTTATAACTCCTGATTCCATTTCATGTCTTACCATAATGACTTCTTTTGATAACTTTTCACATAACTTGGTTTTTTCAGTCAGCTCTTCATTTGCATCATTAGCTTCACCTTGTCTTGCCAATTGTTGAAGCAACTTCTTTCTCTTTTTCATAGAGAGACTTAATTTGTCTTTTAGTTCTCTCATGAAATCATCAGCCTGTTTGAGTCTTTCCTTTAATTCATTGACTTCAGAGTTTGACTGTTCAAGATCCTCAAGGGCAGTCTTGAATTGCTCCTTTAAACCATATGTATCCATTTGGATTCCCAGATCTTACTTGAACTGTTAGACTATGTTAGGAGGAACTTAGCTCTGATACCAATTGTTGATAACTGAGAGGGGGGGTGAATCAGTTATCCTAATTAATTCTTCTTTCTAAACTTTCTTATTAATCAATGTAGCATTAATTCAAACAAGTAAACACAACCATGAAATGGAAATACACATGACACAATATTTTTGACGTGGAAACCCTGTTAAGGGAGAAAACCATGGGGTGATTAACCCAAGATTGTATTCTATGTTAGAAGAATAGAAAAACAAAATGGCACTTGCCAATTAGGGCTCACTACCTAAGCACACTACTCACAAGAGGCATACTGCCTACAAGAGACTCACTATCTACAAAAGGAATGTAATACAATACTTGAACTAATTGGAAGCATCTGCAAATGCTGGAGCTCAGTTTCGATTAAGCTCAATACACTGATCTGCTGCACTTCATCTTTTCTCTTTTCTTTTGCTGCTTTCCTTTCATATATCAGACCTTCCTTACTACTTCTACTCTGCACTTCTACTTTTATTCGCACATCACAACACACAACAACACCTCTCACAACTAAATCCATCATGTATATATATCCGCACAAGTAACTTCATCACCTTTCTAGTCGGCACCCGAAATAGTCAATCTTTTCACTAATTTTGATCTGTCGGCTAAATCCTTGCACATCAAGTAATGCAGATCAAGTATATGCTTGTAGAAATCATTAATCATGTTAGCCAAACATAATTCATGCCTTTATAACCTTTACCACCATCAGTAACACATCCGAAAAATAGTCTGATGTTCTGTCAGTCAATTCTTCCTCTGTTCACACTGTCACTCAGGAACCTGGTACTCAAGTATTCATATATTTTTCCTCATCTATCACCGGAGGCTAAAACCTTGGAATCTATCACTCAAGGTAGTCCTCTTGACTTCCTAAATCTGCACTTCACCAAGATACTTCCTCTGAGAGATCTGGACCTGTCTGTCAGACCTTGCCACATGCTCTGTTCTTATTTACTGGACCACAACAATCTTCATTCTGACTTCCGGTAGAGACACACCATGTCTTGCGGATGTATGGGATGAACTTTGTTGCCATCAATGACAACAATCATGAATCCATATAGTGTCTCTTGCCAACATGTTCTTCTTAGCAATAATAAATCTTGTGATGTTATTGGCAAAGGGGATGTTTTGTTAAAATTAAAAAATGGAAATAGTTGGCTATTGAAAGATGTTAGATATGTCCCTCGGCTCAAACAAAATCTAATTTTAGCTGGACAATTGTTTTCACAAGGATGTAAAGTCAATTTTGAATTGAATAGATGGAAAGTCAAAAAAGGGACCTTGGTAATTGCTCAAGGCAGCAAAGTAGACACTCTGCATGGTGTAGAAACTCTTGCTTCTATGAAATGGATAGGTTAGGTGATGTAGTTGATTCCGTCATTGATGAATTTCTTAACCTATTAGAATTTGATCAAATATTTATGAAAGAAAGTACAAGTGTAGAGAGGCCCAAGCACTCTTATGAGGGTAGAGACGTTGGAGAAAGAGACTGTGACAGTCACCCTCACAAGAGGCAAAAAAGAGAAGACAGGGATGTTGGATCTAGGGCATACAACTGAGATGGGGGGGGTGAATCAGTTGTATAAAAACTTTCTCTTACTTCAAACACTTGATTCTTCTTTGTTAGTTAACAGCATATCAATTAACCATCCATGAAAGCAAAATGCATAAACACAAGAGCAGATAAACATCAACACATTGAACACCAAGATTTTGACGTGGAAAACCTGGTTAAGGGAAAAACCACGGGGTGATTAACCCAAGGATTATTCTCTGTTAGAAGAATAAGAAAAATGAATGGCACATGCCAATTAGGGCTCACTGCCTGAGCACACTGCTCACAAAGAGGCACACTGCCTACAAGGAGACACACTGTCTACAAAGTGATAAGATTCACAATCTTGAACTAGAGAATGACATCTCTACCATGTCCAGTTCAGTTCCATTTAAGCCCAAAACCCTTGCTCTACCTTTCGCACTTCTCTTCGCTATGCCACACTCATCCACACAATCCACACATCAAAATGAATTCACAAACACTTATTTATACAAGACATCAACTTAGGAACAATCATCTAAGTCGGTAAACATCACAATAACATTCGTAAGGCGTGTGGAACATCCGGTCAGCCTGTTATAGGAAGAACACCGACAAATGGTAGCCATAACATTAAATCTAACTCTAACTTCAATGCGGATCACCAACACGAACTAGATATGATCCAATGATCATCATAACCTTCCCTGAATCATCAAAAACATCTGCACTTCATCAGCTTACCGAAATTCTTCTCTTCATCATCTGGTACTTCAAGAACACAGTCTGTCGCCACTGTCACAATGCAAAAGGTACTTTCAGACCTCAAAATCATACACAACTCGAGATGACACATCACAAGGACATCCCAAACACTCCTTCTAATCCACAGATTAGGATAATACAATTCTGGACCTCACCGGACCTTTTTGTGATCCTTTGTCACCTCTGAACACTTGCCGGAACTAGTTCCACACAAACAGCCACAATTTCTTCAGATCTTCATGCAGACCTTTGAAATCTTAGCTGAAGCATCTCAAGACTCATATCTACAAACCCTTTAATCCACATCCTCTGGTTCTTAACCTATACAGTACATTTGCCTTCTTCTCATCACTGTTCTTCACTGTTCTAGATGAGGACTGATTTCCTTAATAACAATAGCACTCAACTCATCCAAACCTTCTTACTAATGTAATATGAGTATGTTGACATCAATGACAACACTGGTTCACCTCATACTTGCAACAATCTCCCCCTTTGTCATTGATGGCAACATATGATGTGAAAAACCATCAAGACAAGAACTTCTCCTTTCTGTCACAGCTCCCCCTATCAGCAACATGTCTTCTCCTCCTTTACTGCTCCCCCTTTGATCATCAGCTACTTATTTTTCACATGTCTTCTCTCCCCCTTTGACATCAATGGCAAAGGGCTCATACTTGCAATTCTAACACATCAGAATCACACCAGCTGCTCCCCCTTAGAAACAGCTCCACTACATCAATCCGGATCACAAGATATGTCTATGATATCCACCAGACTGATGCACAACAGTGCATCTTAATGCATCACCGGAGGGGCCATGACCACTAACTTTTCCCTGAGAAACTCAAAAGAGTCCTTGGGAAGAGGTTTAGTAAAGATATCTACAATCTGATCCTTGGAGGGTACATACTCCAATCTGACTTCTTCCTTGTTCACTTGTTCTCTCAAAAAGTGAAGCTTGATAGATATGTGCTTAGTCTTAGAATGCAATACTGGATTCTTAGAAATATTAATTGCACTTGAATTATCACAGAAAATTGTGATAGGCTTCTCATATTCAATTTTAATGTCTCTTAGCATCTGCTTCATCCATAAGATTTGAGTGCAACTACCTACTACTGCAATGTATTCTGCTTTAGTTGTAGACAAAGATATTGCATCTTGTTTCTTGCTTAGCCAAGAAACCAATCTCTTCCCCAAAAAGAATGCTCCACCACTGGTGCTCTTCCAGTCATCCACATCTCCTGCCCAATCTGCATCTGTGTAAGCATGAAGAGAGAAATCCAGATCTCTAGGGTACCATAGACCATACTCAACTGTTCCTTTCAAGTACCTAAAAATTCTTTTGATTGCCATAACATGAGATTCTCTAGGATCAGCCTAGAATCTTGCCACAAGACCAACAACCTGCATTATATCTGGTCTAGTCTGAGTGAGATACAACAATCCACCAATCATTGACCTATACTTTGTCTGATCTACCTTTGGAGAGTCATCATCTTTGCTCAACTTACATCTGGTTGCCATAGGAGTGTTCATTGGCTTTGAATCTTCCATACCAAATTTCCTCAATAATTCTTTCACATATTTGGTCTAAGAAATGAAGATCCCTTTCTTTGTTTGAGTAATTTGCAGACCCAAGAAGAAATTCATTTCACCAAGCATAGACATTTCAAATTCACTTTTCATCTGATTTGCAAAAGTTTTGCACATACTATCTCTTCTTCCAAAAATGATATCATTCACAAACACTTCAACAATCAAAATGTTTTCATGATCAATTTTGAAATATAAGTTACTGTCAGCAGTACCTTTATTGAAACCAATCTGCACAAGATGCTTATCCAACCTTTCATACCATGCTCTTGGGGCTTGCTTCAATCCATACAATGCTTTCTTCAACTTGCAGACCATATCATCATTATTAGACAATTGAAATCCATCTGGTTGTTCAATGTAATCTTCTTCTTCCAAATCACCATTTAGGAAGGCAGACTTGACATCCATCTGATATACCTTGAAGTCTTTGAAGGTAGCAAATGCAAGAAATAATTTGACTGCTTCAATTCTTGCTACGGGAGCAAAGGTCTCTTCAAAATCAATTCCTTCTATTTGAGAGTAGCCTTTGCAGACCAATCTAGCTTTGTTTCTGATTGCTTCACCAGCTTCATTCAGTTTGTTCCGGAAGACCCATTTAGTTCCAATCACATTTCTGTCTCTAGGTTTGGGAACAAGATCCCAAGTACGATTTTTCTCAATTTGCATCAATTCTTCCTCCATTGCTTTGGTCCAATTTTCATCATTGCAAGCTTCATTTACTGTCGTAGGTTCAATCTTTGAAATCAGGCAGTATTCATTTGAATCTTGAGCAATTCTTCTTCTTGTTTGTACCCCTTTACTTTTGTCACCTATGATCTGATCTTCAAAGTGATTTAGATTTACATACCTTAGAACTTTGGGAGTTTCTTGCACTACTAATTCTTGATCAAGCTTATTTAGACAAACTTCTTCTTCCTAATTTACCGGATCAGTCTGGATCTGAATTTCAGAGGAGGAAGGAGCTCCTTGCACCAGAGGATCATTCTGATCATCTTCATCACATTCATAGAACATTGAGGGCTTCTCAATTCCTTCATCAACTTTTACATTAGTACTTTCTATCATCTTCCTCAGTCTCTTATTGTAACATCGGTATGCTTTCCTTTGAGTGGAGTAACTCAAGAAAATTCCTTCATCACTTCTAGCATCAAACTTTCCTAGATCTTCATCTCTTTTAATATAACACTTGCTGCCAAATACTCTGAAATATCTCACAGTAGGAGTGATGCCAAACCAAAGTTCATAGGGGGTCTTACCAGTATTGTTTCTGATTTGAACTCGATTGAGAGTGTAGACTGCAGTGCTGATAGCTTCTTTCCAGAATATCTGAGGAACATTTGCTTCCAACATCATTGTCCTAGCAGCTTCTTGGATGGTCCGGTTCTTTCTCTCAACTACTCCATTCTACTGTGGAGTCCTAGGAGCAGACAACTGTCTCCTTATACCCCGTTTCTCACAAAAGTCAATGAACTCACCAGATGTAAATTCACCACCTCTATCAGACCTTAGACACTTCAGTTTTAATCTGGTTTGATTTTCTACCATAGCTTTGAAGATTTTGAACTTCTCAAGGGCTTCTGATTTCTCTTTTAGGAAGGTAACCCACATCATCCAGGAATGATCATCAATTAGCAACATGAAATATCTATCACCTTGCAGACTCTTGATTCTTGTCGGACCACAGAGATCAGTATGTACTAATTCCAACAATCCGGTAGAGGACTGATCTTTGCTTTTGAAAGAGACTCTGCTCTGTTTTCCTAGCTGACATTCTTTGCACAAACTATTTGTAGGTTTCACCAATTTTGGAAGATCTCTTATAGCCTGAATATTGCTTATCTTGATGATGTTATCAAAATTTATATGACACATTCTTCTATGCCATAACCAACTCTGATCAACTTGAACAAACAGACAACTTTTATTTGAACCAACCAGATGAAAGATATTACCTTTTGTTTGAGCACCGGATGCAATTTTAGTTTCAGAGCTTGTAAAGATTCTGCATTTTCCAGTCTTGAACTAGAGATCATAGCCTTTGTCCACTAACTGACCAAAACTGAGAAGATTGTGCTTCAATCCTTCAACATATAGTACATTACCTTTTTTGCTCTTTCCATCAAAGGAAATAGTTCCCCTACTTCTGATTCTGCCAGCAGAATTGTCACCAAACTTTACCATTCCTCCTTCATACCTTTCCAAATCTAAGAACTTATTCTTGTCACCAGTCATATGGTGAGAGCATCCACTATCAATAACCCAATCATCCTTTTCTTCCACTTGAGTAGCCAAAGCTCTTTCCACAACCTTGTGATTGACAGATTCAGAGGATATTGAATCTTCTTCCTTGATGGCAATAAACAACCATTCATTTCTGGATTTGCTTCCTAGTTTTGATTCATCATCTGTTACTCTTTCATTATCATCTTCTTCATGAACATTATAGCAGTTCTTTTGAAACCTTTGTCTGTCAGTATTAGACCTTGCAGATCTTTCCAGACATCTTGAAGCAAAATGACCAATTTTATTGCAGTTGAAACACTTAAAGGGTAGTTTTCCTTCATACTTATCGGATCCTCTTGGTAGTCTCTTTGCAATGAGGGCTTCAAGCTGAGCTATTTCTGATTCCTCTTCTTCCATGTCTCTTCTTGCTTGATCATACCATGACATCTTCCTTGAAGAGTTTTCTCCCGGATCAAATCTTTGTTTGCCTTTCACATAGGCACTGGCTTTGAAAGCAGATTCAGTCTTGGGTGGATCATCTCCAAACTCAGTCATTTCAAATGCAGCTAGTTTGCCAGCCAATTGTTCTCTTGTGACAGTTGTGTGGGCTCTAAATTCATCAATGGCAGCAACCTTGATTTTGTAGGTAGCAGGAAGGGATCTAAGAATTTTGCAAACAATCTCATTTTCATCCAGAGTTCCACCAGCATTTCTAATTTCACATACCAGCTCATTCACTCTTGGCATAAAGGTAGTGATGTTTTCATCTTCTCTCATCTTCAATCTTTCAAATTTCCCTTTCAGACTTTGTAACCTTGCACTTTTGACAAACTCATCTCCTTCATATAGAAGTTCCAGTTTAGTCAAGATTTCATATGCACTTGGTAGGTCGATAACATTTGAGAGATCTAAGTCATTCAATGAGCTTAGAAGAGCTTCCTTGGTCTGTAGATTGTTTTCAGCATCTGTGATTTCATTCAGAATTGTCGGACCACCCTGTGGTGGTACATATGGTTTTGAGACCATGGCCAAGTATGATTTTCCCATACACTCAAAGTGACATTTCATGCAACCTTTCCAAAGAGTGAAGTTGGTTCCATCAAACTTTGGACTATCCTTCTGGTATGACAACATCCTGGATCTCCTCAAGCGGTTAAGCTCCTTTCAGAGGAACTTGGCTCTGATACCAATTGTTGGATCTAGGGCATACAACTGAGATGGGGGCGTGAATCAGTTGTATAAAAACTTGCTCTTACTTCAAACACTTGATTCTTCTTTGTTAGTTAACAGCATATCAATTAACCATCCATGAAAGCAAAATGCATAAACACAAGAGTAGATAAACATCAACACATTGAACACCAAGATTTTGACGTGGAAAACCCGGTTAAGGGAAAAACCACGGGGTGATTAACCCAAGGATTATTCTCTGTTAGAAGAGTAAGAAAAATGAATGGCACATGCCAATTAGGGCTCACTGCCTAAGCACACTACTCACAAAGAGGCACACTACCTACAAGGAGACACACTGTCTACAAAGTGATAAGAATCACAATCTTGAACTGGAGAATGACATCTCTACCATGTCCGGTTCAGTTCCATTTAAGCCCAAAACCCTTGCTCTACCTTTCGCACTTCTCTTCGCTATGCCACACTCATCCACACAATCCACACATCAAAATGAATTCAAAAACACTTATTTATACAAGACATCGACTTAGGAACAATCATCTAAGTCGGCAAACATCACAATAACATTCGTAAGGCGTGTAGAACATCCGGTCGGCCTGTTACAGGAAGAACACCGACAACTGGTAGCCATAACATTAAATCCAACTCTAACTTCAATGCGGATCGCCAACACGAACTAGATATGATCCAATGATCATCATAACCTTCCCTGAATCATCAAAAACATCTGCACTTCATCAGCTTACCAGAATTCTTCTCTTCATCATCCGGTACTTCAAGAACACAGTCTATCGCCACTGTCACAATGCAAAAGGTACTTTCAGACCTCAAAATCATACACAACTCAAGATGACACATCACAAGGACATCCCAAACACTCCTTCCAATCCACAGATTAGGATAATACAATTTTGAACCTCACCAGACCTTTCTGTGATCCTTTGTCACCTCTGAACACTTGCCGGAACCGGTTCCACACAGACAGCCACAATTTCTTCAGATCTTCATGTAGACCTCTGAAATCTTAGCTGAAGCATCTCAAGACTCATATCTACAAACCCTTTAATCTGCATCCTCTGGTTCTTAACCTATACAGTACATTTGCCTTCTTCTCATCACTATTCTTCACTGTTCCGGATGAGGACTGATTTCCTTAATAACAACAACACTCAACTCATCCAAACCTTCTTACCAATGCAATATGAGTATGTTGACATCAATGACAACACTAGTTCACCTCATACTTGCAACAAGGGATGGCAGGAAAGACAAGCACCACAAAGTGACAACAACAAAGGATGATGGTGATAATGTCGAGGCTAGAAATAGAGGGGAGAAGAGAAAATTCCAAGAGAATGATTCCAAAACTAGGGATAATAAAGAAGAATACCAATAGGAGAAGAAGCATACGAGTGGGCGAGGAGGAAGAGGAGAAGAATATTATGGCAATGCAAAGCACTTTGTCATTGGACTGGGCAATGGTAGTGTTGCTGCCTCTTTCAATGGTATTCAACAAGGTCTAACTATTTTTGCATCAAACGAATGTAAGATGCTACCCCTAATTTTTTTTTAAATAGATTGAATAAAGATAACCAATGTTAGCACAACTTAAACTCCTCTGCACTTCTGATCACCAAGATCCCAACTAGGCAAGGTGAGAGCATACTGTGCTTTGGATTACAAATTAAAACATTGTGCAAACAAGTAAACATTCATCTGCATATGCAGGCATCCACAAACTGTGGGAATTCACCACTTTCAGTGGGTAAATAAGCAAACATGAAAAAGTTACAAAGCCATCCACATATTCAGTGGGTGAGAGCAAATAAGAAAGGTTCATTTCTCCTCACTGGCGGTAAACCATCCAAGGGATATTATGTGAGTTACAAATAAGAAATGATTACAAATGAAGTATCAAACAGCCAACTACTCAGAAAAATGCATTAGATCAGCATATCAACATTGCATGCCTTGGAAACATAGGAAACCCTGCATATGAAATTAGTATTAAAGAACACGATCAACACAAACTGCCCAAGATGATATCATGCCAAGGATCATTGCAAACTGAGTATACTTCTGTTAACAGACTGCCTTTATGACTGTATGGTGGTTCTGGAAGTGTTCAACCTCTCTTTAATGAACATCAAACTCACAACAACATATTAGTATCCCTTTAAACAAATACCACATACTGCCCCTGACTCAAAGTTACAAGAAGACATTGCTGATCACAATTTATTCAATTTTGTTGACTGTACCAGACTGTACGGCAGCCATGCAAGAAGCTGGAAACACATCAAACATTATATACATCTGATATTCACCCAGAAAACATCTGATATTCACCCAGAAAACTATCTTAGATCTAATTATTGAACCCATACCAATAATTTTGAGCACTTACATCACACAAACAACAATAATATTGATCAACAACTATTAATTAACTCTGAACAGGGCCGGACGGCCAGGACAGGTACGACTGTTCATAGCATTCACAATACTCCACCAAACTTCTTCATACTATTCTTAAAATGTGCATCTAGGGCAGACAAAATCAACACAAACAATTTGATTCCCAACAACAACATCAATAATTTCCAATGACCATCGATTTCTTGCTGCAGTGTACAGCCAGGAAACAAACCAAACTCCACAAAGACACTTCAAAAACACTCCAAAAATGATCTAAATCACATATCAATACTACAAAACTGATCCACACACAAAAACTACACAAAATCGATCAACTCCATTAAGCTCCATGGCAAACTCTGTATGAGCTTGCACCGAATCCACCTTCAGCACACTAGTGATTCCTGTATGAAATCACAACAAACCTCAAGAGGGTTTTTGTCCTCAAGAGCATTCTACGAGAGGGTTTTCGTCCTCAAGAGAATATGGAAGAACACGCAGGTTCAATCCAGCAGTGTAACAATACAAATCCAAGCCTCCTAAACAATGAGCCCAACTCCTCTTTTTATAACTTTTTGAGGGAAATAAAATATTATTTCCTTTATCCCTTCATATTTCTCCTCAACAATATAAAATCATTCCTTATGTGTGCACAACTTAAAGTCACCACTTTTAATTAAAAGCTCTTTTTAGCTCCAAAGACCCCTTTATCAAAATAAAGGAAATATCTGCTTCGCAAGGCCCCAAAATGATGCATCCATGATTTAAAACTTTTTTTCCTCTTTCCAACGAGCTATAACACTTAGATTTTTATTAATTATTTTCACCCCTAGGAGCTTAAGTGAAAATAATAATTAAAATAGCTCATTAAATAACACCATTTTGTAGAAAATCCCAAACACCACCAAACTGTAAAATTAAGCATACCAACATACTCCATGATGGTTGGGAAGATGAATGATGCTTTTCGGGCAACTTTCCAAAAATAGACGGCTTCTCCAAGAATCTTGGAGAGCAAACCGGGAACCCGATCAAACATCAGAGAGTATCACAATGATCATAAGCACCATCTGAGCTCAAAGCCATAACCAAATGCTCTACAAAATTGATCTATGGCCACTCCAAGAACATTGGAGTTCTCCCAAACATGTCGGATAACCACTAAGGGACTAAGAACAAGCCAAAATGCACACAAAAGCCTATGCGCCAAAAAAGGGACATTACAGTCCTCGCTGCTCAAGATTGCTTGTCCTCAAGCAATACATGCTATCCAACATAGACACTTGCATGATCATCCACAATATACCTAGATCCCAAATCAATCTGAAGAATGCCTCACACCACTTCTATTGCTCTACTCTGATATATCTGTGAACTGCATAGCTGGTATTCTAATTACACTTCTGAAACATTCTTCCAATCACATAACTATTTGGATCCCAAACGTCATTAACTCCAAAAATGAAAGAGTTAGCAATCATCAATACAATTGTCCAACATGAAACTACTATCGGGAACCAAAATCTGTGATGCTCCTCCAAGGAAGAACATAATTCAGCTTGATCACAAGCTGAAAACAACTCTAAACAACCATGAATCAGCTGATTCTCACTCTCCAAAAGAGCATTAGTAACTGTAACACTTGTTCCTTTCAGCTGAAAACTTTTGTCATCTTCCCATAAAAGGCTAAAATCAACAAAAAGATCAATCTCATGGTTGCACAAGTCTGAAATAATCTCATGAAAATCAAATTTCAGTAATCTCAAAATGAGATAGCAACAACAAAACTGAAATATTTTGAGAACAATAAGAAATTTAGGCCATCTACAATCAGAATAAGTCAAAGTTATGACCAAAATTTCTCTCCAATCAATTATTATGTATGCAAATGAACAATTTTTATGGCTGATCAGATGAAGGACAGCAGCTTCATGACATAAATTTGACTCCAAATTCATCCATAAAACAATCTTACCAACACCACTATCCTGCAAATAAACTCCCTTATGAAAGTGAGCCATCATAGAACCTAATCCATTGCATACCTGAAAATTATGCCCATCTTCAACAACTGATGAAAACTTCCAATTGAAGAAGTTTTTGTGCATAGTAATATTCCATGAATGCTTTGCACCAAGATCCCATATCCTATTACTATCCTCCTCCATATTACTTACATCCAATTGTTATTCATCATTCAACATGAGGAGTGGATTATCATGTGTAAACTCAACTTCCGTCATAGAAAAAGAATCATCAAATGATTGGAAGTTGTTTTCACCTTTTTGTTCACACAATTCATCAATTTGCTCCAACTCTGTATCTGCATACTTAGGAGACTGTCCTAAGTCAAAACTTCCTCGGAGCAAATCAAGCTCTTCAATTATCATCTTGCCTTTATTTGCTCTAGCAGCTCCAACTTGTTCCTTGAATTGCTGTACATCTACAAATTGACTTTCAAGTTCTAAGAGAGCCATTTGGGTTCTCTCTAAAGAATCCATAGTTGTTTTAACCTTAAATATAAGCTTATCAATTTCAGCATCTCTTTCCTTCAATGCATCAAAAATTCGGCCAGCAATCTCAAGGACATGATCCCTATCAATAAGCAAGTTCAAATAATTTGATTTCAAAGTTTCCAATGCTTCCCTAACTATACACCAATCTTCAAGTGAAGATCCTTTTTCCGTGCCCATTTGTCTTCTTTCAATTTGAGCTCTCCAAATGTGATCTTCAACAAACTTATGTGAGCTATCCAAATGTGATAGAACTTGCACAACCTTACCTTCGGTGACTAACAACTGATTCTTAAAATCCAAATCCACTGCACACAGTAAATTTTCTGTCATATCCTTAGATGCAAGATCTTTGAAATCAGCAACTTTTAAGTTGTCCTCTTCATAGCTACTTTGACTACAAGAAGTAGCATCACATAAATTCAATGTTGAGCCAACCTTTGAGGCTGATCCAAATCTTCCAACAAACTCTTCATCAATGTGCTCATCAACTGACTCTTCTGCAAGGATACTAAGTTCTTCAACTTGCATAGGAGTTGAATCTTCTTCTTCATCACTTAGATCAAATGAAATGGCAGTCTCATAATCAAACATTGAATCATCACCAATGGCTGATTTAAAGTCTTCATCAACACATTCTTCGTCAAGGATCTTTAAAGAATCTAACTGCTCTTCTCTTTGCATGGAACAATTCCACACATAATCAAGACTTCTATCACTAGAATGGTGGAAATGCTCTTCGTTAGGTGATGTTCTAAAACTTGCAGCAACATCAAACTTTTTATCTTTTGTGATTTCATTGTCTCCCATGTCCTCAATGAGACACATTGCTTCAATCCTCTCAGGCTCACTTGCAATGTCACCGGCAAGCAATCTATCGATCATCTTCAACTCCTCAAATGTAGTGGCATCTTTAGGATCTTCATCAAATGAAGGGCTTGCAAAATCTAACACTTTTGGCTCTTTGTCAAAGCAAAGCTCAACTTTGCTAATATTTGCTGTAGACTTCTCCAATTCAGCAAACTCCTCTATGCATGTCTCATGATTTGTGACTTTGTCTTCATCATACAAAGGCTTAGACTCATTTCTTTCAACTAACAAGTCTTCATCTTCACCATTTTCAGATTTCACACCATTCAGAAAGGAAGTACATGTGGTGAAGGTTGCTGATTCATCTTCCTTTTTCTTGCATTGGTGGTTAGGTTCCCAAGGATCTTTGCATAGGAAACAAAGATTTCTTCTTCTAAGTTCATTTTTGCTGAACTCTTTCTTCCCCGAAATAGGAGGCTTCTTATTCAGTGGGCTGGAAAGTGAATACTTAGAAAAGTTCTTGGTCCTTGCCTTTGAAGTAGTTAACTCAGGCTTGCACAAGGACATTTCCTTCATCTCCTCTTCATTCCTTATCTTCTGAATGTATTCTATAAATCTCTTTTTCTTCGGATTACCCTCCTTGATGATTTCCAAGAAAACATTCCAAGGGAGTTGTTGCTTATAGTCATCTGGTAGTTCTTCGTACTCATCAATAATCTTAGTGGCCTCATGATGATACTTCCTTCGATCCAATTTCTCTTGAACAACTCTTTCTAATTCATCCAGAACCTCTGTCTCACTTCTTTTTTGCATAAGAGATGCCATGATCTCTCAACACTGCTCAAAATCTTTCAACTGCCCAACTCTGAACACACATGCAAGTGCTGATCACTCACAAGCAAAGCTGAAAATTGGCTTGCTCAACTGAAAGATCTGCAACAAATTAGCTTCCCAAAAGGCTGGCAAGAACATACCAGCTCTGATACCACTGTAAGATGCTACCCCTAATTTTTTTAAAATAGATTGAATAAAGATAACCAATGTTAGCACAACTTAAACTCCTCTGCACTTTTGATCACCAAGATCCCAACTAGGCAAGGTGAGAGCATACTGTGCTTTGGATTACAAATTAAAACATTGTGCAAACAAGTAAACATTCATCTGCATATGCAGGCATCCACAAACTGTGGGAATTCACCACTTTCAGTGGGTAAATAAGCAAACATGAAAAAGTTACAAAGCCATCCACTTATTTAGTGGGTGAGAGCAAATAAGAAAGGTTCATTTCTCCTCACTGGAGGTAAACCATCCAGGGGATATTATGTGAGTTACAAATAAGAAATGATTACAAATGAAGTATCAAACAGCCAACTACTCAGAAAAATGCATTAGATCAACATATCGGCATTGCATGCCTTGGAAACATAGGAAACCCTGCATATGAAATTAGTATTAAAGAACACGATCAACACAAACTGCCCAAGATGATATCATGCCAAGGATCATTGCAAACTGAGTATACTTCTGTTAACAAACTACCTTTATGACTGTATGGTGGTTCTGGAAGTGTTCAACCTCTCTTTAATGAACATCAAACTCACCACAACATATTAGTATCCCTTTAAACAAATACCACATACTGCCCCTGACTCAAAGTTACAAGAAGACATTGCTGATCATAATTTATTCAATTTTGCTGACTGTACCAGACTGTACGACAGCCATGCAAGAAGCTGGAAACACATCAAACATTATATACATCTGATATTCACCCAGAAAATTATCTTAGATCTGATTATTGAACCTATACCAATAATTCTGAGCACTTACATCACACAAATAGCAATAATATTGATCAACAACTATTAATTAACTCTGAACAGGGCCGTACAGCCAGGATAGGTACGGCTGTTCATAGCATTCACAATACTCCACCAAACTTCTTCATATTATTATGAAAATGTGCATCTAGGGCAGACAAAAATAACACAAACAATTTGATTCCCAACAACAACATCAATAATTTCCAATGACCATTGATTTCTTGCTACAGTGTACGGCCATCATAGTACGGCCATGTTAGGAAACAAACCAAACTCCACAAAGAGAATTCATAAACACTCCAAAAATGATCTAAATCACATATCAATACTACAAAACTGATCCACACACAAAAACTACACAAAATCGATCAACTCCATTAAGCTCCATGGCAAACTCTGTATGAGCTTGCACCGAATCCACCTTCAGCACACTAGTGATTCTTGTATGAAATCACAACAAACCTCAAGAGGGTTTTCGTCCTCAAGAGCATTCTACGAGAGGGTTTTCGTCCTCAAGAGAATATGGAAGAACACGCAGGTTCAATCTAGCAGAGTAACAATACAAATCCAAGCCTCCTAAACAATGAGCCCAACTCCTCTTTTTATAACTTTTTGAGGGAAATAAAATATTATTTCCTTTATCCCTTCATATTTCTCCTCAACAATATAAAATCATTCCTTATGTGTGCACAACTTAAAGTCACCACTTTTAATTAAAAGCTCTTTTTAGCTCCAAAGACCCCTTTATCAAAATAAAGGAAATATCTGCTTCACAAGGCCCCAAAATGATGCATCCATGATTTAAAACTTTTTTTCCTCTTTTCAACGAGCTATAACACTTAGATTTTTATTAATTATTTTCACCCCTAGGAGCTTAAGTGAAAATAATAATTAAAATAGCTCATTAAATAACACCATTTTGCAGAAAATCTCAAACACCACCAAACTGTAAAATTAAGCATACCAACATACTCCATGATGGTTGGGAAGATGAATGATGCTTTTCGGGCGACTTTCCAAAAATAGATGGCTTCTCCAAGAATCTTGGAGAGCAAACCGGGAGCCCGATCAAACATCAGAAAGCATCACAATGATCATAAGCACCAGTTAAGCTCAAAGCCATAACCAAATGCTCTACAAAATTGATCTGTGGCCACTCCAAGAACATTGGAGTTCTCCCAAACATGTCGGATAACCACTAAGGGACTAAGAACAAGCCAAAATGCACACAAAAGCCTATGCACCATAAAAGGGACATTACAACGAATCATCAAGGGATTTGCCAAAGCCCATATCCATTTTAGAGTTTTCTACAGATGCAAAGGTATCTACAGTTTTTACCACCAATATAGTTGAAAATAAGGCAGATAATATTTCCAGATCTTATGAGGTTATTGGGAAAATCAGCAAAGATGGGACTATAACAACTACCAAAGGTGGAAGTTTGTCTCTTGATGCTTTAGCCAAGGCAAAGAAGACACTGCAAATACAAAAGGAGCTTTCAGAAAAATTAAAGAAATTACCTCAGTTGAATAAATCTGCCAGTACATTTGCATCATCATCTACAGTACCTGGTCTGATAGCAGGGTTGGCATCTCTGAAAGCTCTGACACCGGCACTAGCATCCAGTTTTGTGCCTTTAGACATGACAACTTTGGCCAACATTGAAGAGCAGGTGGAGGAGTTCCACCGCTTGCTGGGAGAATCCTCTGGTGATGTGCTAAAGATTGTCAGAGTTGGTGCTGGTGCATGGGGTAGTGTGTTTACAGTCCTCTTGAATGATGAATATGGCTACTTTCGTGACAAAGTGTAGGTCAGGATATGGTGGAGGGCCGGGGACACAATGGATTGAGCAACAACAAAACACTTGTTTGAGGTAATTAACTCTCGGGAGGATGTCCTTTGGTACCTCATTAGTCATTGTGCATACCTCAAATATGTTGAAGCTAGGCTCGGTGACTGCATTTTTTATGCTGACAAGATATTAAAGGATGGATTTTGTTTGAACATGATTGATATACCACTTTGCCCACTCAGGGTTGTCACAAATTTACAGGAGGTTGTCTGGGATGTTGACTATAGTGAAGAAGTTTGGATGGAGATATGAACCAAAGTTGTGCCAATTTTGTATACTTACTTCCTTGATGGTGTAAGTGAAGGATAGTTTTACGAAGTTTATTTTATGAGCTGGATGCTATTCGTAGGGCTTGTGCATTAATTGAACTGAATTACCAGCCCCCAGTGACTTTTGTTGTTGTTCAAAAGTGGCACTATACTGAGGGCACTGAACTTAATGATTCTGTTCTGGCATTGTGTGGAAATATAGTGGCTTTAGTTGGGTTAGATTAGTTCATTACTAAGAATACTACTTTGACTAATGAGGAGGTTGACGCCCATCCGATTAGAGCAATGAAGTTCTCTATCTTTCCTATTGTACATGTTGTAGTGTAGTGCAAGGTAGCATCTGACTTTCCAAAGCTTGTTGAAGGGTTGAAGCAGCTTGCTAAGTTAGATCCTATGGTTGTGTGCACAATTGAGGAATCCAATGGACATATTATTGCTAGAGTAGTAGAACTTCACCTTGAGATTTGCTTAAATGATTTGCAAGATAATTTTATGGGTGGAGCTGAGATTGTTGTGTCTGATCTTGTTGTCTCATTTAGAGAAATTGTATTGGAGAAACTAGTTTGGACTGTGATGAGCAAGTCTACAAATAAACACAACAAGCTTTATTTTGAAGGGAGGCCTCTTCAAGAAAGTCTTCTTGAAGCAATTGATGAAGGTCGCATTGGCCCAAGAGATGATCCTAAGGTTCGTGCCAAATTCCTTTCTGAGGAGTTTGAATGGGACAAAGATCTAGCTAAGAAGATTTGGTGTTTTGGGTCTAAAACCACTCATTCCAACATAAGAATTGATAGTCGAGGTCTAGAAGTGATGCAGATACTGCCTCGCCTAAATGAGGATGTAAATGAAGAGTGGATATCAGATAAGACATGGTTTTGTTATTCTGGTGTCAGTTTGGTTGAGCTGGTTGGAATTCTCACCAGGATTGGTCAACCAATGGACTGGTTACATGGTACTGTAGTTAAGTAACATTGAGTTTAAGGAAAGTGGGGATAGCAGTGCGGTTTGGACTTCAAGTAGGAGATTGTTGGAAATGAAGCCCAACCATCACTGCCCTTTCATCTTCCTCTTCCCATGTCTCTTCACTTTCTTGAAGATTTTATATAATTCCCTTATTATTCTCTCTTTGGCAAAGATGAAGACTATTGTAATTGGGTTGATTAATGAAATAGCATGTCCTACTTTCCTTGGTGGATGTAGCCATTTTGATGGTGAACCACATTAAATTTGTGTCTCTATTTTTATCTCTGTATGTTTGATTCTTTGTCTATTTTAGTTTTTTGTTTTGGCTACATTTTATCTTCAACAAATGATACCTACAGTTACATTAAAAATTGTGTCCAGTGGGACACTCTACAATCACAATATGAATAGGTATCTAGAAAAGGTAATGAAACATGTGAGTGGAGGCTGATATGAAATGTGTGGCATAACTAAATGCATTACTAAAGTCCTTTGCAATTGCCAATAGAATTACATGGGAAGTAATGACTACAAAATTCATGTGTTGTTGAATGCTTTCCATCTCGACTTTACTATTTATCTATCATCTATCACCAAGGAGCGTGCTGACACTGCTGCAATTCCATCCACTATATGAATGTTTAGCTTCATTTTCTGGGAACCTTTCATTGTAAAGAAAGATAAATATATCAGATGGAGGATTCACATTCAATGCACATTTTAAATTTGTTTGGGAGTCTTATGTGTGAACCCAAAGCTCCTTAAATGTTGAAAACAAGGTGTGCTGGCAAAAGGTCTCAAAGACTTTTTCTTTTTCTTTTCTTAATTGCATGACACACTTGTTATGCCGAAGGGGTTCCCTTTGTGAGGTGAACTAGCTTGGCGTGTGAAATCAATGATTAAGAATCATCTTCAAGGGATGCAAGATGATGAAACTGATCTCAAATTTTTGTTTATTTTCATCAATTTTCTTTCACTATTTTTCCTTTCTGCTTCCGTTTTCCTTCATTTTGTCATGTTTTCTAAGTTTTTGTCACCATTTTTGAAATAGTAGAATAGAAGGGCATTGTCAGCCAAGTGTAATTGACGTTCGGCTTGTTCAAACCCTATGCAACATGATTTTTTTAATTTTATTTCATTTTGTGCTTTAAAATGACAGTGCGATTATTGTTTTTGGTTGAAAGTATTTTTATTATTTTATTTTTTCACATGCTAAATGTGTCATTTTGGAAACAAAGGGAGAGAAAAATAATAGGGAAAATTGGCAATAATAAGAAAATGGTGCTTTGGCCCCTCCTGGGCCCCTTGCCTTTCTTTCCAAACCCTAGTGCACTACAATTTAATAACAACATGTACAACAATAACAATTACATCCTAATGATTTTAGTCTTATTATGGTAGGATAATAACATTAAAAAATACCATATTCTAGGGAAAAATAAACTAAACTTTCTTTGAGATAGCATATTTATGATATATTTACTAACCATTAATTTTTTGGTTTAAAGAACCATAAATACATCGTCTAGTTTGAATTTCTAAAGAAATGATTATGGAATATTTCTAAGGTATGTATTGCCAATATTTGGTCAATTAGATGATTATACAACTCATTAAATTTGTACCTTGAGAATTTATACGTGGTCAGTTATAACCTATAATCACTCACAAAGACTTTAAGGAAACACTAAATCATTAATAAAATTACAACATATATTCTATGGAAAAATCTATTTTCCTAAAGAAATCATTTCCCTCTATGAGGTGAACCAGCCTAACAATTGAAATCCATGGCTGAGAGTGCTCCTTAGGAGATGAAAGACTATTTAATTTATCTTAGTCTTTCATTTCCATCAAGTCCTTTTGGTGCAGTCATGGTTGGAGGGTTCACAAAATAAACTACCCAGGCCACACAGCAGGAGTAAACACAATGAAAAGATATCAAATATAGAATACAATGAATGATTCAAATTGTCAATATATCATATATATAGAATGCTCATATGCCAGCAACATGTGGGATTACAATAAGGGCTTACAGGCTTGAATTCCAGTTACAACAGATATGCAAGATATGGTAATGAAGCATCTATTCGAAAATAATCAACTATCAGTCTTTTGAATTATGCTAACTGACTTCCTAATACATCCTAGAGATCTATATATATCATCTCCAAGCTCAAGAGATCATCTGTATGGGCTAAGAAAGGCTATAAACTTTAAATAAGGAATGTAATGTGTAGAAACAATAGGTCAGCCTTAACAACAGGTAGCCCTCTGTAAATGAATGAAACAACACACAGACCTCAAGGAAGGTCTATGTAATCCTTATGTGCCATGTGATATGTTCGATTTAGCTCCACAAGCCACATAAGTGCTCTGAAAACCTTCTTCTTCTGTTGACTGTCTGAATGCTCTGTTCTATAAAAATAGGTGATCTTATGATAGCGATAAATTTTAGTAGACAAGTCCAAATGACCTAAAATTTTAATATGATGTAGCTGATGATGTCTAGATGCTAAGTCTTGCTTCATGAGCTCTAAAATGAACATGCATCAAAATGTGGTACAAAATTCTAAAACTACTATTGACTAAATTGAATTGAATTGGAAAATGAAAGAAAACAAAAGGAATGTAAATGTTTTTGGTTGATGCAAGATTGCGCTGCAACCTATGATGCTCCTACATAAAAAACTCAAGTTTTTTGAAAAATTGAGTCCCTCACTTTGCTAGGGCTAGAGGAAAACCAAGACGGTCCACCTCAGCCTAAGAAATTCATGATGAATCTTTTTCCGATCTACCCATCAACTTTACCAAATATTATTTGCATTGCTTGCCTCTAGTACTATGTCCAACTCTATTGTCCAAGATGTCTTCTATCTACTTCAGTTGTTGTTGTTGTAATTAAACCTTCAAATCATTTTCAATGCTGTTAGTGGATTCTCTTTCATGATACTGATATAGATTTGCAATGTTGAATATAGGTGATATACCCAATGTATCTGGTAGCTCCACTTCATGTGCATTTCCTGAATCAAATTTCCTATGTATCATACATGGTCCAAACTTCTTCATCTTCAACTTGTTATATTTCACTACTGGAAATCTCTCTTTTCTCAAATATGCCATCACTTCATCTCCAACTAATTTTTTTTTGTATCTCCTCTTCTCATCTTCTTTCTCTTTATACTTACTATTCATCTCCTCTAAATGCTTCTTAACCTGATTATGCACTGTCTCCATGTGTTCTACAAATTCTTTTAGATCACTACACTTCTCTTTTCCTCCATACAAATATCAATTAACTCTTCTACTCCTCTAGGGTTTAGTCTGGTTATAATCTCAAAAGGTGTCTTCCCTGTACTCTAATTTACTGAATTATTGTATGCAAACTCTGCTGCGATAGAATTAGATCCCAATTTCCTACCTTCTCTCCTACCAAACATATCAACAAGTTTCCCAAACTCCTATTTACCACTTATGTTTGTCCATTTGCCTATGGATGAAATGTTGAACTAAACTTTAGGTCTATCTTCATCAGCTTCCACAATGTTCTCCAAAAGAATCCAATGAATCTTGTATCTCTATCTAAAATTATGCTCGTAGGTAATCCATGCAATTTCACAATCTCCTTGAAAAATAGGTCAGCAACATGCACTGCATCAGTTGTCTTCTTACAAGGTATGAAACATGTTATCTTTAAAATTTTTTCCACCACTACAAATATAGAATCATGTCCTCTCTGTGTTTTTGGCAATCCCAATATGAAATCCATGCTTATGTCTTCCCAAGGTCTCTTTGGTACTATCAAAGATTTGTACAACCTAGTATTCTGACTACTCCCTTTTGTAACTTGACATACTCTACAACTTCACATAAACTTCCTTACATCCTTATATATCTGAGGACAAAAACAATGTTCACTTACCAAAGCCACTGTCATGTCAATAACAAAATGTCCTTCCAATCCACCACTATGTTTCTCCTTGATCAAATTGTCTCTCATTGAACTCCTAGGTATACACAACTGATTTCTTTTGAATAACATATCTTCCTAAATTAAATAATCCAACCAATTACTTCTATCTGTAACAATAGGTTCCTTACATGCTTTCCATGGTTCTACAAAATTGAGATCTTCATCATACATGTGCTTCAACTTTTCAAAACCTAATACTTCAACTCTCATCTCTATCAGCAAATTCCTCCTTTTATTCAATGCATCAACAACCTTGTTTGACTTTCCACTCCTTTGTTTTAATACAAATGTGTAACTCTGCATGAACTCTACCCATCTCAAAGAGAGAGAGAGAGGGGGGGAAGATAGGAAGAGATGAAGAGAGATGGAGAAGAGAAAGATAGACATAAAGAAAGAGACAAAGAGCTTAGATGGAGAGGAGGAGAAAGAGAGAAAGAGGAAGATAGAGAAACATAGAGATATAGAAAGATACATAGAAAGGAGACAAAGACATATAGATCTAGAGATATAGTTATATAGAGATAGAGAGGGGGAGAGAGAAGTGGGGGTAGATAGAGAGAGGTAGAGTTATATAGAGATAAAGAGGGAGAGGCAGTGAGAGGGAGAGATAGAGATATAAAGAGAGGGATATTGTTAGAGAGAAAAAACAAGAGATAGGGATAAGACATAAAACGGGGAGAGAGATAGATAGGGAGGGACATAGAGAGAGGGAGATTGGTGGAGAAGAGTAGAGATAAGTGATATAGAGGGAAATAGAGAGAGAGAGAGGAGAGAGGGATAGACAAGGAGAGAGATAGAGAGAGGGAGATTGATGGAGAGAAGAATAGAGATAAGTGATATAGAGGGAAAGAGTGATAGATAAAAGAGAGAAAGAGATAGAGGAAGAGAGAGAGTGAGAGACACAAGGGTAGGAGAGAGAAATAGAGAGGGAGGAATATTGACAAAGAGAGTGGAATACAAAAAGAGAGATAGAGTAGGAGAGAGATAGAAATAAGATATACATATAGAGAAAGAGATGGAGAACATAAGAGAGGGGAATTGATAGAGGGATGAGAATAAAAAGAGATAGAGGGGAAAACATATAACGAGAGAAATAGAGATAAAGTGATAGAGGGGGAGAGACAGAGATACGTGTATAGAGATAGAGAAATAAAAATGATCAAAATATAGATACATGAAGATAGAGATAAAAATAGACAAAAAGGGGGATAGAGAGAGGGGAAGATATAGAGAGAGATAGAGGAATATAGAGAGAGAAAGATAGAAAGACTAGGAGAGAGAGTAGGGAAGAGATAGAGAGAGAAAGAGAGAGATAGAGAGGGAGTATAGAAAGAGATAAAGAGAGGGGGAAATAGATAATATGAGAAAGATAGATAGAGCGATAGAGGAAGAGCAAAGAATAGAGAGGGACATTGATAGAGAAATAGAGGAAGGCAGAAAGAGAGATAGAACAAAAGAAAGAGATTGATAGGTAGAGAGGGATAGAGAGATAGAGAAAAGAGAGAGGGGGGAGATAGAGACATAAAGAGAGGTAAAAAGGTGAAGCGATAGAGAGGGACAAAGAGACAATGAGAGAGAGAGAGAGAGAGAGAGAGAGAGAGGATTAGAGATGTGGAAAGATATGAGTGACAACCAAAAAAGAGAGATAGGGAAAAACAAAGATATAGATATAGTGTGAGATTGAGAGAGATAAGAAGAAGAGAGAATAATGGACACACAAACACACACATATATACATCACAGAGAGAGAGAGAGAGTTATATAGAGATAGAGAGGGGGAGAGAGAAGTGGTGGTAGATAACGAGAGGTAGAGTGATACAGAGATAAAGAGGGAGAGGCAGTGAGAGGCAGAGATAGAGATATAAAGAGAGGGATACGACATACAAGGGGGAGAGACATAGATAGCGAGGGACATAGAGAGAGGGAGATTTGTGGAGAAGAGTAGAGATAAGTGATATATATATATATATATATATATATATATATATATATATATATAGAGAGAGAGAGAGAGAGAGAGAGAGAGAGAGAGACAACAAGGGTAGGAGAGAGAAATAGAGAGGGAGGAATATTGACAAAGAGAGAGAGCAGTATACTGAAAGAGAGATAGAGTAGGAGAGAGATAGAAATAAGATATATATATATAGGGAAAGAGCTAGAGAACATAAAAGAGGGGAATTGATAGAAGGATGAGCATAGAAAGAGATAAAGGGAGGGGAAAACATATAATGAGAGAAATAGAGATAGAGTGATAGAGATAAAAATAGACAAAGAGGGGGCTAGAGAGGGGAAGATATAGAGAGAGAAATATAGAAAGACTAGGGGGGAGAGAGAGAGAGAGAGAGAGAGAGAGAGAGAGAGAGAGAGAGAGAGAGAGAGAGAGAGAGAGAGAGAGAGAGAGAGAGAGAGAGAGAGAGAGAGAGAGAGAGATTGATGGAGAGAAGAATAGAGATAAGTGATATAGAGGGAAAGAGTGATAGATAAAAGAGAGAAAGAGAGAGAGTGAGAGACACAACAAGGGTAGGAGAGAGAAATAGAGAGGGAGGAATATTGACAAAGAGAGAGAGCAGTATACTGAAAGAGAGATAGAGTAGGAGAGAGATAGAAATAAGATATATATATAGGGAAAGAGCTAGAGAACATAAAGGAGGGAAATTGATAGAAGGATGAGCATAGAAAGAGATAAAGGGAGGGGAAAACATATAATGAGAGAAATAGAGAAAGAGTGATAGAGATAAAAATAGACAAAGAGGGGGCTAGAGAGAGAGAGAGAGAGAGAAGAATAGAGATAAGTGATATAGAGGGAAAGAGCGATAGATAAAAGAGATAAAGATATAGAGGAAGAGAGAGTGAGAGACACAACAAGGGTAGGAGAGAAATAGAGAGGTAGGAATATTGACAAAGAGAGATACAGTAGGAGAGAGATAGAATATATATATATATAGGCAAAGTGATAGAGAACATAAGAGAGGGAAATTGATAGAGGGATGAGCATAGAAAGAGATAGAGAGAGGGTGAAACATATAATGAGAGAGAGAGAGGGGATAGAGAGAGATAGAAGAATATAGAGAGAGAAAGATAGAAAGACTAGGAAAGAGAGAGCAGGGAAAAGATAGAGAGATAGAGATAGAGGAACATAGAGAGAGTATACAAAGAGATAAAGAGGGGGGAAATAGATAATATGAGAAAGATAGATAGAGTGATAGAGGAAGAGTAAAGAATAAAGAGGCAGACTGATAGAGATAGAGAGGAAGGCGGAATGAGAGATAGAGCAAAAGAGAGAGATTGATAGGTAGAGAGGGATAGAGAGATAGAGAAAAGAGAGAGGGGGGAGATAGAGACATAGAGAGAGAGAGATTGTGATATAAAGAAATAAAGAGCTAGATAGAGACAATATAATAGAGAGAGAGAGACTGACAAAGAAAGATAGTGAGGTAGGGAGAAAGAGTTAGATAGAAAGAGGTAGAGAGAGAGAAGAAGAAAGGAAAGATATAAGTGACAAGAAACAAAGAGAGATAGGGAAAAAAGATATACATAGAGAATGAGAGAAAGGAAGAGAGAAGAATAGACAAAGAGATTGATAGAGAAAGGAATATATATGTGTGTGTCTCTCTCTCTCTCATTGTCTCTTTGTCCCTCTGTATATCTTCACCTTTTTCTATCTACCAACCTCTCTCTCTCTCTCTGTGTATATAAGAGAGTGAGACAAAGAGAGCTAGAGAGAGAGAAGAAACAAGTGACAAAGAGAGGGAAAATAGAGAATGAGGGATATATATATATAGAGAGAGAGAGAGGAAGATATATATAGACAAAGGGAGATTGATAGAGATAGAGGAATAGAGAAAGAGAGAGATAAGAGGTATAGAGAGAGGAAGGTATAGAGGGAGAGAGAGTAAATTAAAATAGACACAAAATTACATAGAGAGGGGGGGAGATAGAGAAATATAGAGTGAAGAGAATAAGAGAGAGTTAGAGGAAGATAGAAAGACAAAGAGAGAGAAGGTGCATGGGAGAGAGAGAGAGAGAGGAAGAGATAAAAGTGAGAAAAAGAGGGTTGAATAAAGAGAGAATTAGACAGAGAGGGACAAAAAGATAGAGACAGACACAAAAATAGAAAGAGAGATATATAAAGAAATAAAGATCTAGAGAGAGAGAGATGGAGAGAGACATGAACAATTCATCAAGATGAATGGGGAAATTTGCATAGAAGATATAGATCTACTATTAGGTTGTCTTTCTAATTCAGGATTAACTAATGTTTTAGTTCAAAGCATTGCTATGAGTTTATGAGAAAAAATATTGCATTATATCAAACTAAATGTTTTGTAAATAAGTTATTTTTAAAAAGAAATTCATAATCTTTAAAAATTCATGAAGGAGACTTTGTAACCAAACATTTAAAACCTAGCTTCCATAGATGTAAAATTGTTCATCATAGGATACCAACTTTTTGTTATGAAACCTATTTATCTAAAAGAGATTAACATCCTCTTTTTGTTCTCTAGAACTAAGGATGCAAAAGTTACTTTGCATCATTCAATCTTTAGGGAAAAATAGGAAATGTCCCAAGCCACAATACAAAGGAGTTTCTTAATATCTAGGGATAAAAAGAAGTGTGACTACTAATGAATTAACTAGGATTTCAAATACACCAAAAAGTAACAAATGGGCTAAGGGAAAAGAACCAACACATCACTCATGTAAATGCACCTAGAAGAATAACATGAGTAGAATATTGTCATTAAATAGGTTGATAGGTGTTGTCATTTGTTATTATTTATATATGCTATTAATAGAATTATATAACTAATGGTCTAATTTACTTGCTTGTGTTTGAGAAAAATATCTTTATTTGCCTATAAATGATGAAGAAAATAATATAGACATCATAACTGCATGCAAGGGTATTGACTTATTATTTGTGAATCTCTTTGGTGCACCAATGGTCTTCATAGAGTGTCATTTTAAAAACATAGGAAGAGAGAAACATGAGAAAATTATAGGAAGAGAGAGAGAGAGAGATCCCATAGAGAGGAAGTGTGCCAGAGAGAAAGGGGGAGGGAGATGGAGACAAAGAAATAGAAAAGGAGAGAGGTAGAGAGAGAAAGAAGAGAGAGAAGCATATGTAGAGAGATACTATTGTTTCCTATTAAATTATTAGAGGGGCTTTGACCTATTATCAGATCAATACCTCCAATTGAAGTAATCATTTCATCAAGTCTTTCTTTTGCCAAATTCTTCACATCTTCCACCTTAATCAATTTACCCTTAAGATGTTATGTGGAGAGAGAGGGAGAGGTACAAAGATAGAGAAAGAGAGACGGGGGAGGGAAAGAGAGAGGAAGAAAGAAAGAGATAGAGAAAAAGAGAGAGGTAGATGTTGTCAGGCAGGATTATACCCTAGCCAAGTTAAGCTTAACTATCCTACTGAAACATGGAAACACTCTTAGGTTGTGGGTGACCTATGGGAAGAATGAATCTCCAGAGTGGGCTGGTTCCCCTAGCAAATCACTTAAACTACAAAACCTTATAAGGAAAAGGGTTTAGAAGGATTACTTGAAATGAAATCCTAAAACTTGATGGGTGATGCACCAGAACTTTATTGATCTATTCACTAATTCGACTCACAATCAACTTCACAAAGTCTTTTATCCTCACAATTTCACTGAAATGATGTAATACATAAGTAATTTGCATAAAAGTTTGAAAGCTAGAGGTTTGCATGAAGTAAAAATAGAAGTTTTATCACAACTTTAACCCACTAACCAGATTAAACATAAAACACAACTTGCATTACATGAAACTTCCACATTCAAGCTTGCAACAATGTGATAGAAAAGGATTCAAAAGTTGAATCATAGTTAAACATTAAATCATTAACTGCAAGATGAGGCAAAAACATAAAAGAGGAGAATGTACTACTATTTTTATTTATCTAAAAGGAGTTGCATAATACTTTTTAAAATCTGAGTTACAAATCAAGGCTTACAAAACTCTCTACTAGTAGTTAAGAGAGAAAGAAGCAAATCTGAACTCCCCCAAATAACTTGGTCTCTCTCCAACTTATATCTCCAAAATGTTTCCAATAATGAGAATGACAAAATTTGAGCAAAAATCTCCCCCAAAATAGTAATCTCAATCCATTTTTGAGCTCAAAAGAAAAGCCTCAAAATTAGTGCTCAAACTACCTCCAAATTGAGTGGAAAAGATGGAAAGATTCCCTCCAAAGCAAATCCACCCCAAAAGACCTAAAAATTAGGCTTTATCTAGTTGGAAACTAAAATAGAAACTCCATTTTCCCTAGCTTTTCTCTATTTCACCCAAAAGACTTAGAAAATCAGGAAAGTTTATCTAACTACCTTTTCTTTAAAAAATAGCAAATACTAAGGCAATTTATAAAATATTACGATAATATTGCTTTACAATAGCTTGCAGTTTTAACTTACAAAATAGAAAGACTCGAAAAAGCTTGAGTCATGGCCCCACCTCATTTTGATTTATTTTCTTGATTTTTTCAATAATGCAAAGAAAAAATATCTTTTGATTTAAATCTTGCCAAGTATTACATATTTTCCCACTCAAGCTTTTTGATTTTCTATAAGGATCACAAAATATCCTAAGGCACAATAAGGTTGATTTTTTCCCCAAAGGTTGTAAAATAAATCTACAGCATAAAGCCTAGGTATATATGCACAGTGAAAAATAATACCTTGAAGGTATTAATAGAGGCATTTGATTTTTTGAAAAGAATGTGATAAAAAACCCCATTCAAATTAGGGCAACTATGAGCCCTAAAACAAAACACAAGCCCTAAACTTTTGGCCTCATTTTGCACTTGACCTTTTGGGTAAACTTGCTCTGCTATGGTCACCATTGAGCTAGGGTTTTGAATCTAAAGCTCAAACCTTCCATTTTCCTATTGCTTCTAAAAGATTCTCTTGAAGATTCTTGAAGGAAAATATAGAGGTAAGTGATTTGGCACAAATCTGGACAATGTTCTTAAATTTTGAAGCATTCTTGGGCTTTCCTAAATGTAGCCATTGTAAAATATCTGATGCATTTTTGTGTCTTCACTTTCTATTTATGCTCTTTTCTCATTTTGAGGTTGCCATTGAAGTATCTCTGAAGCTTGATGGCAAGAGTATGAATGTATCTTTCTACAACAAATAGTAGGTAAGCTTCCCACCCTTCAAACTTTGTATTCTCTTTTATTTTTTGTTGACATAATGTTTAATTTGAGCTCAAAAAGTTTACTTATGCAAGGCCACAATTGTACATTCTCTATTTCACTCAATATGATGCATATTTATCTCTGTATTCTTTTGAGGGTTTCAACCATTCTTGAAAATGGTAGCTATTGTTTACAAAAGAATAACTTTGTCCATGCTAGGTTGTGACCTTTCAAACTTTTGGGTATCTCTACAACTTTACAAGCTTGATGACTTCTATTATTTCCTGTATTTTCAACAAACATGGCTCAAAACCCTTTTTTTAGTCTTACCACAATCTTTATGCACATACACACTTATCTTCAAAACAACTTATAGTGTCAAGGAATATCCTTAATTATCACCGTCATGGTAATAGCTATGGCTTTGTTTGATCTGGTAGTGAAGGACTCTAAAACTTCAATGATACTCTTTATGACTGCACTTCACACCTCTTTCATCTTCATTTGCATTGATGAATGTCACCCATCCTCTTCATTAGTTGTGTGAGGTGTTGCCAACATCTTGTATATGACTGTCCCTCCTTCCTTGCTATGGCTTTATCTTGTATATGCTATCTGGAGTGATGATACTCTCATGACAGTGGCTTGGTATAAAATATATTTGAGACTTCATAAAACCTCTTTTCTCTAAAATGTGGAATAGTCATATACAGGATGCAAGTAACCATAGTTTAAAAATAATGAAGTATATGAAAAATGGAGTTAGCAAATAATACCATGAATGTGGGCTGCCCTTGATTCATGTAGCTGCACCTGTAGCTTATGATTTTCTCTTCATAATGTAGAAGTATATAGTGATCATATGATGAACGTATTGTCCCTCTTTTGATTGTTCCATTATGTAGGTGTACTGATGGTATTGTAAGCTCTTCTCTGGCAATCCTATTCACTCTACTTATGATCTCTCTTGACATGACATGACACACAAATATAAGACTATTTCTCATTATATAGTTATTTTATAGCTGATAATATGCTTCTTGGTTGATGGGACAGTCACCTTGATGACTGATTTTTATCCTTTATGGTTGTTTAATGTATTCAATAGCAATCTTATCCCTCATTCACAACAAAAAAGTGGTAAATACCTATTCTATTGTTCCTCCATGATGCTTCCTTGGCTATAATGCTCTTGATTGGACTATTCTTTAGTTGATATTGCTCAGATGGTGATTGTCCTACCTTGGAGACTATCTCATGATGTATTAGTGTTATATTGACTTTCAATCAGAATATGTTTTTTTTATTTATTGATCTAAAAGTTTCTTTTCTTATCTTATATTCCCCTTAAGATCAAGGGGTAGCATGTTGGGCTCAACCCTTATGGGAGCCCATTTTTTACCACATGTTAAAATGTCCCACATAATGAATCAGCAACATGATTTTGCCTATACCTGCATAGTGAACAAACATGTTGGATAAAATAGTGAAGCTCAATGCTCCTATGATATTTCATTTTTTAGGCTTTCTTGCATACAGATGTTTTGTTGATCTAATGCATCATAGGAAATGTACTATATTTCTATTGATAGAGCACATAGGAAGACTCATATTTGGAGCTCTAACAACTCTTTTCATCATGATGCAGGTTCTCTCAAGGATCAGGAGTGAGGAGAAGTAGGCTACAATAAAGACCAACACCGAACACCAATATGCAATGATGGATATGTATCCTCTTATTTGCTTCATTTCCTTTATTTAATGTTTAGATGCATAGTACATTCTTTATGATGTGTTGGTTTAGCTATTCCCATGACTTGTGTGGGACATTTGATCTCTATTTTCTCCAAAATGAATAAACAAACAATATTTTGCCATCTCGTACAACTCTGTATAGACTTCATTTGCAACATGAATGAATCATTGTAATATAAAATGAAGCAACTTCCTAAAATTCATGAAATCTCCCTTATGTGCAACACACTGCATAACAACAACTAAAACTCTTTCTTTTTCAAGCACTTTAAAATATGCAATAGCTAAACATAGTAGGAATATATTAGGAACTTTTCACCTTAAAATGGAAACAAACTCTTTCATCTCTACCAATTTGAGCTTTAGAAGAAAAATTAATAATAGTAGAGAGAGAGAGAGAGAGAATACCTTTTAATTTCAAGTAGAGAACATGGCTACATGCATAACCTTCCTATGAATAATTATTTCCAAATTTTACCTTTACCACCCATCACAATTGAAGAGACTTTTCCTAAAACACAAAATAATTACCTATCATCAGATTACAAAAATAAGATTAACTACATAAACATAGTGACAAAAAATGTTCCATTGTGTGATAGACTTGAGGTTACGGTCAATCATTCCAATACTTTTTCAATTTCAGCATACCCATTTCACACTAAACTGTGACTGCTAGTCTATATGTTGTGTATGTGAGGAGGTATGAACTCAACAAAAGGGTTTTAAAAAGTTTTTATCTCTAGCAAGGTTACTTTGTCAAAAGTATGAAGACATAATCAACAACAAAGGTAAACATGTTAATAATAAAGGAGGAAAATGCTTTCAAGTGGGGGAAGGTAAAAAATGGTAAAAACATGAAATCGTGATCTGTAAAAGCATAATAAATATGATATAATCAAAAGGTTAGAGTGTAAATTAGAAATATAAGCATTAATTAGCCAATAGGTTTTTATATGTGAGCATTATAGTGCTCGAAATTATCTCATGCTATAAAAAAAATTTAGCCAAAAAAATTTCTAAACTCGTCGGTTGTTCATATTAGTGAATTCCTTGAACCTCCTATGGGTGCAAGCGCTAGTATATAATCTATGGAGATGTTCATGAATCATTGAATGGATCTAGGAAGATCATAAGCATCCTCTAAACATTATCATCCCAACATATGTCATCATACTTCTCTTCATTAATTTTTGCATTTTGTTCTTCATGATTTGTCTTTTCTATTAAATGTGTTTCTTCTTGACATTCCTTTGTATCTTTCACAAACACATTAACAATTAGTGGCACATTAGGAATTTCTTTTTTGACCCAAATTTCTTGCTTCTTTGATTGTGGTTGTGGAGGACTATTTGGCATTTGGTGCACCGGATCCATGTAGTCTTTTATGAATGTAGTTCTAGTTTTTGTATCACTTTTATAGTTTTTCTATTTCTTTACTTGGTTCATAAATTATTTGTCCCTCATAATGCTCTTTTCAAGACATACTTGTAGTACCACCTTTTTTCTTGGTTATTGTAGAATTTTCAACTTGAGGCTTTTTAGGTTTTGGCATATTTTCCTCACTAGCCCACCTATTTTTAACTATTTCTATTTGTTGTTTGAAAAATTCCATTTGATATATAGATAATTCTTTCTTTTATATGAAGAATCCCTACAAGCAAGAATGCAAGTGTCCAAAGTAGAATGGCTCAACTTGGCAAGAGGTTGGTATGAATCTGTATTGATCTTGATAACTTGATCTTAATGAATGAATTTTACACATCAATTAATAAGCATAAGTAGAACTCCTAAATATTCCAATCAAGGTCAACAAAGTGAAATAGGAAATCTATTAGAAGTAGTTACAACATGAAATATCACATGTACTTCCTTAGGTCAAAGTGTAATTAGTTGTCTCAATCCTATTAGTCATGTTTCATGATACTCCCGAATGTGCATAGGATGTTGGTGATGTAGGAGCATCTGTGCGAATGAGCTATCCCACATTGACCAAAAAGATTTGATATTTTGGTTTTGGTTTTGTATGTTTAGTTTGGTTGAGTATTGAGTATTTCTGATTTTGACACAGTTATCTGACAGCTATTTTGTATGTCTTCATGATTTGTGAATTGATTTCTGCATTTTGATTAGCGTAGAGATGGTTTCTCTTATGTGTTTCACATCAAGTGAAGTCAATCTTTCATTGGCACATATTTGTCAAAGTGTCATAGAAGAGTTATCACATGTTGACTAGGCATTTTGGTTTTGTTGTGCATTTCAACTTTTGTCATGGTTGGCGAGACTATATTAGATATCTTTATGTTTGGTGAATTGAAGGTTGAGCTTGGTGTTGCTATATGTATATTGTTTATGGAATCAAATTCTTCCCTTTGTTTTAAATCACGAGCATTCATCTAAAGTTATGGGAATGGTTTTACCACTTCCTGCCAACTATTCAACAAAATGTTCAGAACCATTATTTTGGCAAAGCCTTTGCAAATTGAATACATTGCTCTAGAGGAGTCAATGATATGTTTGGTTTGAATCATTAATGGTTCAAGTGATGATGGCAGCTTCAACAATGTGTATTTAAAATTGAGTTTCATGGAGACAAGTTAGTGGAAGTTATTTTTATACCAGGCAGTGACATACCCAATGGAATACTATTGTCTTACAATATCCAAGGACAACATTATCTTGATGAATATAAGCAAGAATATGGTATAATCTATAGATGTTGCAATAAGGTGGTTAGTTGTTCACCATCTGAAGCACATTATCGCTGGGAACCAAGGAAATTAGCTTATAATCACATCTCTCTTCGATGGCTAGGAAGTGGTTCTCTTAATTACAAATGAGACAAGAATTTTTTTAAAAGAAGATCAAATTTCAATGAAGATATATATGCAATGTGTGGGGATGGTGGTCTTCTCCTTTATTGTGATGGTTGTACCAAGTCCTATCATAAATAGTGTTTAGGGGTCTACTATGAAGCTGGTAGTAGATATTGGTTTTTCCCATCTCATTGGGGCTAATTTTAATGTCCCCATTTTTGACATGACCACCTAACAGGAGGCTGGGTTATCCTATTCTCATTTCTATAGGCTAATTTATCATTCAAGGGAATAATCCTAATTGAGTGGTGGCTTGGAAAAGATAATGTTGTTCATAGGCTTGGAGAAAGGAAAGCCATTTCATAAAGCTCAACCAATTTTTGGCAAAGTGGAAAGATGAATTAATGTAATTTTACATTAATTATTAAAGCAAAAAAATAATAAAATAATGGCTTGTGTCTTCAAGTGCCACTTTAAAAGAAAAGAAAAGAAAATAATAATATTTTATTATTATTTAATGGAGCACCCAAATGGTTATTTTAATATTATTTAATTGGAGGGGCCATTTTAGAGGAATAAACAATAATATTTTATTATCTCATTGAGGAGCGCTCACCTTGGAGGAAGTAATAAAATATTATATTCTTCATTTTTGGCCCTCGCCTTGGGAGAAACAATAAATCAATAAAATAATAATATTTTATAATTGGTCGACAAACCTTGGACAATCATAAATAATAAAATATTATTTCTTTGGATGACATTAATTTGAATTTGTCAGCGTCATCAAAGGGAAAAGAAGAACCAAGTATAAATAAAGGTTGATGAAGCTCATTTCAACATCATGAACACTTTGATAATTTTTTCAATTTTTCTTGGCAATTGTATTGCAGTACTTCCAAGGACAAAAACCCTTGTGGAGGTGGTGTGTTGTATGAAAACCCAATCACACTTTGGAGGCGGATTCATACGAAGTTCACATTTGTACTTCATTGGACATTTTTTCATAGTTTGCATTGAAGATTTGTTTGACATCATTGATTCAACATAATTATAGATCTCATTTTTTTAAGACTTCGAAGATTTTTGTTTGCATCCTTGAGCGCCGATTTTCTACCTGGGCATAATTGTTAGTTGGAATACCTTTCTTGGAGGAAGACCTTGGTTGTTTGATACATATTCTTTGTAGATTTTAGAGTAATGACTAGCCATTGTCCATTTGTGGATTGAAATCCTTTGAGGTAGGCATCAATTTCACTCTAAGAGAATTCATTAGGATTTTGACGTTCATCGCCCATCATTGAAGGTTGTATTGGTAGTGGAGACACCCTTGCACAATCCAATCTGCGTACCCAATGGCAATGATTAGACTTAGATTTTAGCGACCAACATTCGAGGCCATTCATTTGGCATTTCATCATCACAAGAAGGTTGATTTACTATAGTAGGCTTGTCATCTTCGTTACAACACTTTGATCACCAAGTTAGTATGTTGTGTTTATCATTTTAACTCTGATATTGTAACAAGATCCCACATTGTGTTTTGGCTGCCATATTTCCATGAAGTTGATGTAATGATGCAAAAGATAAGATTGATTTCATAACAATGAGGTTTGATTGGTTTTTATCAATCCTCTTGCTACCAATTTGTATGTCAATTGGATGCATTTCATTTTGAAGTAGTTTGTAAGTGTATGTTTGTTTGCCATCAATATTTTGGCACATGCTACTCTATATTTTACATTGTTGAAGACAAATTGAAAGGTGCAAATAAAAAATCAGAATTTAGTCCTAGGGTTCTATTTTAAAAATTACAAATTCAGAAATTTATTGCAAAACCCTAGTTCGACACATTACAGTTGTATCAGAGCTTTGATCCTGCTATCCTAGAGGGTATTAGATTGTGACAAAAGTCAATTCTTATTCCAATAGCATTCTTAAGCATAATATTTGTAGTTAGATCCACCTTCATTGGGTTGAGATTTGACTCAATCTTATCTGGGTGTTATGAGTGAAAAGATTCACCTAGTTGGGAAATAATTGTTATGCATACACCGACTCATACCTATAGAACAAGAAGTGGACAGAAAGAAGAGATCTATCCTTTTGTAGAAATGGATCAAAATAGAAGACTTGGAAGCCCACCAAGGAATGATGAGGATCCATATTTGATGGAACAACAATGGACAAATAGGAGTTTGGAACAATTGATGACTACTCAAAGTCACTTGATGCCATTAATACTGAAGCTTTGAGTAACATGAGATTGAATGGATCACCAATAGGAGATGGCAGCATGGTAGGTATGCCACAGGGTGGGAGAACACATGTTTCTTCAGCAGATAGGCCCTTCTGGCCTATATTTCTTCCTAATGAGGAAGAAGAGGAAGTATTTGTTGAGAATGAAGAGGAACAATCTTTTGAAGATGAATTGGTCACTATATATCAAGAATATGAGGTACTTTCTGATTTGTTCAAAAGACATCTAAACATTTGATTCATGATTGAAAGGAAGGACAAGAAGAGATCAAGGGTAAGGCAAAGATCTAGAGATACATCAAAGCAGCACATAATATCAAGATGAACTGAACAAGATACCAATACCTAACTTTGATGTAAGTGGCAAGATGAGTGCAAGAGCATGGGTTTGTAAACTTGATACATTCCTCACACTCAAACCCATGAATGAACAAAAAGGCCATACAACTTGCTACTATGCATCTTGAAGGGATGGCATATGATTGGTTGCATCATAGGCTTATCTCACAAAGACATGCAATGATTACTTCTTATGATGAGTTCACCCAAAATCTCATCACTAGATTTGACAGGAAGGATGTGGAAGTCTACTACAGAGGTTTGGCATAGTTGAAATAGGTTGGTAAAGTGGATTCCTACATCAATGGGTTCTAGAAGATTGTAGTAATGATTCTTGATATGATAGAGAGAAGGGTGGTAATGTTGTTTGTGTAAGGTTTGAATGATAAGTTGAAGGGATTGGTGAAGGCTCACAATCCTACTACACTTAATGATGCTATTAAACTTACACTTGATCTTAATACTACACCTTCGTCATTCCATCCACAAAAAAACTTTTAAGGGTTCTAGTTCAAATCAAAAAAGGTTCAATCAATGTAAGTATCAACCACCTAGGATAGATAATGAAACAAAGAATGAGATGAGGAGGAAGAAGCCCAAACTGTTAGTGAATGGTGCCCACTAGCATTAAGGGTGAGGTTTTCATCCTACTAGAGCTCCATATGAGAGAACCCACTCATGGACATGTGGATTCCCAATCATGGGTGGGTCCTAGCCCTGGGTACATGCCTGGCAACAATCCAAACCACCGCAACATTTAGGCTGGGACATCACAACCCATGACGCTCCGTAGGGCTCGACCTCAAGACCTCAACTCTAAAACCAAGCTAGACAACCACTATGCCAAAATCCCAGACTATTAGTGAATGGTGCCCACCAGCATTAAGGGTGAGGTTTTCATCCCAGTAGAGCACCACACAGGTGAACCCTCTTGTGGACATGTGGTTACCCGATCATGGGTGAGTCCCAACCCTAGGCACATGCCCAGTGGAAATCTACACCACCACAACATTTAGGCCGGGACATCACTCTAATTCTTCTTTGAATGTGAATCAAAAACATCAATTCAAACACAAAAAGAGGTCACATGGTGGTGTAGTCATGGTAGGAGGATCCAAATAATGATGTCTAAACAATGCAACTAGAGTAAACACAGGAAACAACACAAACATAGAATGCATTGGAAGATTCATAAACTCAATATTCAAAGAATAACAATGCTCATATGTCAGCAACATGCGGGCTACAATCAAATGGCTCACAGGCCTTCTTTCCAGGTTACAACAGATATGCAAGATATGACATTAAAGTACCTCCCGAAAAGAATTGTCTATCTAAAACTATATAATTGAACTACTACCTTCCTAATGCATCTAAGAGGTCTATATATCACCTTCAAGCTCATAAAATCCTCTTTGTCAATCACAAGAGGTTACAATCTCCAATGAATGATGAAATATATAGAAACCTGTAGGTCGGCCTACAACATATGGTATTGCTCCATAAATGGTTGAAACTTGGTGTAGACCTCAAGGAAGGTCTATAGGTCCTTATGAGCCATGTATGATGCTTCATTAGGCTCTCTAATTCATAGAAGTGCTCCGTAAACCTTCTCCTCTCAATTGTCTGGCTGAATACTTTGCTCTAGGAAAGTTGATGATTTGTTGATAGCGATAACTCTCAAGAAACAAATCCAAATCACTTGAAATCTTGATATGATGTAGATGACACTATGTACATGCTAAGTCCTACTCAACAAGCTCTGATATGAAGATGTGGTAAAATGCAGTACAAAATGCTGAACTACAAATCACTGAACTGTAACTGAAAATGAATGAAAATAAAAGAATGCAAATATTTTTTTTATTTGATGCAAGATTGCTCTGCAACTTAGGATGCTCATGCATCAGACACCGAAGGTTGTTGAAAATGTGAGTCCCTCACTTTTCTTGGGCTAGAGGAAAACCAAGGTAGTCTAGCTCAGCCTAAGAAATCCATGATGAATATTCTTTTGGTCTTCCCTACCACTTTACCAAATATTCTTTATACTGCTTGCCTTTGGTACTACATCCAACTCTATTATCCAAGATTCTCTTTATCCTTTCTGGTTATTTATATGGTAACTGATTCTTCAATCCATCTTCAATTTTGTCACTTGCCTCTCCCTCATGATACTGATATAGGTCTATAATGTTGAATATAGGTGATATACCAAATGTCTCTAGTAGCTCCACTTCATATGCATTCCCTAAATCAAACTTCCTAAGAATCTTACATGGTCCAAACTTCTTTGTGATTAGTGAAATCAAAATGAGATAGAAAAACATAAAACAAGTGCATAAACAATCATTATACCTCACTTTGACTCACAAATCCAAGATGGGGTTGTAGAAGCATGCACCCAAGAGCTCCTAGATATACCCTAGATGATGAATTCTATGTGAAATACTCTCTCAAATGCAACTCACAAACTAGCTTAAGAGAATTTTTGGCATGGTAACTCTACTTAGAAATTGGATTATAAAATGGCTTGGAGGATGTTGTATTTATAGGCATTTTGGAGAGATTTTGATCCAATGGTTGAGATTGATTTGAGAGATCAATGGTGGAAGATGAAGATGATGTGGAGTGCCTATATTTCATTTTGGAGAATGGAGGGCTAGGAATAAAGATAAATTTTAAATTTATCTTGGGAAAGGGATGAATTAAACGAGGTTGGGTGAGATGGATTATTTGTGAATTAAAAATTCACATGGGGAAGAGTAAAATGAATTAAAAATTCATTTGGGGAAGAGTGGATATTAATGAGTTATGACATGTGTAAGGGGTGTAATAGGTATTAAATGAGGATTATGACATGTGTATAAAAAAATGATTTATGTGGGATATATTTCAATTTTTTATTTGGAGGATGCGGGGAAGGGTGTTAATCAAGATTTGACCAATTTAATTAGGGTGATTAGCCTAATTAATATGGCTAGAAAAATTAGGGAATGGGTTAATGGGAGGTTAAGATTAATTAAATAAGGTTTCCTTTAATTAATCCTAGGTCTAGGCTCTTGTAGGTTAGGCTAGGTAATTAAATAATAGATATTTAATTAACTAGGGTAGGGATAGGTTGATTAATAGCATAAATTAATTACGTAAACATGATTTACCTAATTAATTGGAATTAGTGAAAAAGGGGAATTAACCAAATAAATATTGTATATTTATTTAATTAATTGGCTAAGGTTGAACCATTGAATTAATTAAATTAATCCAATTGTAGGGGATAAAATGATGAAAAGTTGGGTGATGAAGGGATGTCGGGAGTCAGTTTGATGATAGAGACATTTTTAGGTGTCTACATTTGCCCCTCTTTGACTGGCATCAAGACCTAGTAGGGAAGTGGCGTCAGGTTAAAGAAAAATATGCCCCAACTGTCGGGAAGGAATGAAATGAGTGAGGGATGCCCCCTCGAGAGGTTGATGAAAAAAATAAAAATAATTCAGGTGAGTTCTTGAAAGGATGCGATAAGGGTGAAATTTGGATAGGGGAAAGAAAATCATGTTGATAGAAAGAAAAATGGGGAAAAATGATTGTGATCTACACCCTGGGGAAGAAAAACTGCGTGGAGGGATAACATGGCTTACTATAATTAGAAGAGTGGGCCCTAAGAGTGCCACATTTGCACACATCGAGCCACTTAGAAAAAGTAGAGAAAAGGAGATGGCAGACCATAATCTGATGTTCCCACGATATATGCACATTTCTGAACACTTTCGATCATATGGGAGGTCACCAGAGGCTGGACCACAAGTAGGCCCTAACCCTAGCTTTGTCATTTTTTGTTTTTGTCAGAATTTTTTATGCCAAGAAATGGGATTTTGGGGTTTGGTGCTATCGGGTGGTCACTTGGTGCAAAAAGGGGTGTAGATTAGCACCATCCTCTAGATTGGCACTATCTGTTTGGGATAGGAAAGAGGTGAATCGGCACCAAAACATCACATTTTGACACCATCCTCTATTTTGGCGCAATACTTGCATAGGGTTAGGGTTTTGCGAATTAGCACCAAAAGGGGCTTGGGGTAGTGCGATCCTTTGGATCAGCACAATGGTCTAGAATAGCACTATCATCTAGATCAGTGCTATATTGGAAAGTAGTGCCATCCCTTGGATTAGCGCTATAGGGAAAAGTGGCACCATCCCTTGGATTGGTACCAAAAGGAAAAGTGACACAATGTTCTGAAATGGTGTAGAAACTCTACGCAGTGGTGCTATACTCTGTTCTAACACCATATGGGAATGGGGTAGCACCATTTGTAATGTTGGTGCAAAAGAGAAGTATTTTGGTGCCAAAATTGATTTGGCTTCCAATCAATAGAAATGTGATGTGAAAAAATTGGTTTTGGAAGAATAGGTAGGTTTCTAACAAACGTTTGAGGATGCAGGTGATGGGGTCTTTGATTGTGTATTCCTGAGAGTGCCGCATGCCTTCAATGATGGAGTTGTTTGATGCTTATGATGATGCTATGTGAGCTTGACTGGCATAGCTAGGGATTTTGAAACCTGCCCAGATGCCAATGCTATGAGCTTATAAAGCTCTAATGACAGCTCTTCTAGAGTATTATCACCTCGAGACATGTTCCTTTCTACTTCCTACAGGCGAGATCACTATTACACTTGAGGATGCGTATCACATCCTCAAGAAACCTATTCATGGATAGTGGGTGATCTATGATACGAGGTGGGGCCTACTTAGAGTATTTACCTATGGTCAGATAGTGTTAGTTTTAGAGAGTTGAGAGATGAGCTATGAGGGGACATTGGTGGCAGGTGCAGACCATTTCTCATTATTCCTATGTGCATTGATTGGTGGCATGATGATGCCAGATCAGTGAGACAGAGGCTTTTCAATTGGATGAGGAGTGGTTATTGAGGGGATGGTTAGACATGGGATAGTGTATGCCTAGGGGCACTGTATGCTAGTGTAGCTATACCATGAGATGCATATAGTTGTTTATCATTGTGATTCAGTGCTATTAGCAGGAGTTACTTTGCTACATGTATGGGCTTAGGAGCATATTGCGGTTACCAGGCCAAGAGGTGGATACTATCACCATCAATTTGAGGCCTATGTATTTTTATATTGAGATGTGGAGTACATGTACACAGGGCAAGTTCAATATTGGTGGTGTGTATTGAATGATTTGATTTAGGTTACCTGGTGGCCGTATATCAGAGTGGAGCCATGGCCAGATGATGATGTTCATATGCCCTACACATTTCAACCGTGGTACCTGATAGGTCAAGGTGACCTTACATTGACATGTATCTACTGTTGTGGGTCATGCGAGAGTTTGGACTATGGCAGGATGTTTCGCAGTCAATGGTGATATTCGTACGGTCTCCTCAAGATGCACATTTGTGGCCCCCAGCCATACAACCACAGGTTGCTATAGGAGACTTTGCAGCCTTGGAGCTGTTGATATGGGATTGGATGAGTGAGGTTAGAGATGTAGGTACTACCCTTGCATATGATGCATGGTGGCAGATGTGGTGGCCTGCATAGTTTACAGATCTGGCAGTGGAGGTAGTCATGGCAGATGAGGCTGGAGTAGAGGTAGATGAGGAGAGTGGATCAAGGGAGATGAGGAGGGTGGATCGAAGGGGGATGAGGTTATTGAGGATTACATTGTGGAGGAGGAGGTAGAGGTTAGGGATGATGATGATCCGATTGGTGTTTTGGTGGTAATAGCAGCTTGGCAGGCAGGGGTTGGAGGGGGAATAGGCAGGTGGGGCCCAACAGTTGTCCCAGTAGTAGGAACAATAGTAGGTACCTGTACAAAAAGTACAAATAGGAGAGGTGTTGAGGCAGAGGGCACCTCGACAACGTGGTGGGAGGTAGAGGACAGATAGGGAGCTTATGCCCTCTACAGCTACCACTTTAGCTGAGATAGGCAGTTGTTGCAGTACAACATGAGGTGAGGCACAAGTCTATGCAACAGCCTATTATATAGGTTGCCACTGGGTCTATAGGGGCCGAACAAGCAGAGGCAGATAGATCAGGTGTAGGGGTTGGCTTAGGGCCGAGAGAGCAGTCATCTCATTAGTGGCCTCAGAGTGAGGATGAGGAGGAGTTAGAGACCCTATGAGGATATGTCGCCACCCTACAGGAGACCTTACAAAGTTGAGATGTCAAGTTATTGTAGTTGCGGGGCATGGCTGCATTACTAGACAAGTTAGCTAGGTAGATGAGTGTGCAGCAGGCACAGTTAGCATAGGCACAGGGTGAGATAGTGACCCTGGCAAGTGAGAGATATGGAGAGAGAACCTTGTGGTAGGCTGCAAAGGCTAGGGCTCAGCAAGGAGAGGCTTAGGTGGTGAGTTTGCAAGGGGTGGTGGCTAGTACAGGTATGGGCCCTATATTGACATTGATGCAGATGTAGATTACTTAGTTATAGGTGCAGGTTGTGGAGCAGAGTCGGTGAGCTAAGTACTATCGCACTGCTTATTGTTTGGCTATTCCAGAGGGTTAGAGGATCCCAAGCTATAGCTAGCAGAGCGAGTCTCAGAGATTTGGGTCCCACAAGTCTCGATCAATTTAGCCAGTGCAGTAGCTGATGGGACCTCCACTACAGGGGGGACAACAAGTTCCATAGGTACAACTCCCATAGCCACCACCGTAGCAATAGCAACAACAACCTGGATCTCCCACCAAGTCAGGTAGAGAATCATCAGGCTAGGGTTGATATATATGTGTTGTACATTTTGAGCCCTTTGAGGCCTATTGTATCATGAATTGTATTATTATTTTGAGTGATGTACATTATGTATTATGAGACTTGATGATCTATGATGATGATTTATGCATTTATGATGAGTTATGGATGGATGTATGCATTTATACTTCCTAGTGATGCTTATATTTATGGATATTTATGTTTATGGATTATGCATGTTATGATGATGTAATAATTTTATGAGATGATATGGATGTATTACTGATGTATGTGATGGATATCTTGTGTAATGATGATATATGATGTTGTAATGTTATGATTTTTGATGGCATTTATATGATTTGCTTATGATGATGTTATGATGGATGTTCAATTAGATTAGATGGATGTAGAATTTGAATTATAACTACACTATTTCAAAATCACAGTTATAATCATACAAGCTATTTGATCAATCATATCATATTAGGTACTAAATCAAGCAATATGTGTTATTAGTTAGATTTCCACATGTATGTAATAACAAAAGGATTTGTGATAATGATAGATCATGGATGTTATATGATGATATTATGTTTTATCTATGTGATGTATGCATGTTTTGATAATGGATTATGATATGGATATGGAATGTAAATAAATGCTTAGATTAATAAACATTTATTCTGAATACAACATGTAAGGTAATGGAAATATATGCCTATCATAATAAACATATATGATGGATGCAACATAAGTGGAATGTGTAATGGAATGAACATGAAATCATCATCATTAACTCTTGAAGACTTCTCACACGCATGTAATACAAAGCAATAACTACCCTATGCTCAATGCTTTAATTGTTTTTTTTTCAAGAAAGTTGTAGTTTTTCCATGATAAGGGTGAAATGGTGGATGCAATGATTTGTGATTTGATTTAGTGATCAAGTCATGACACACGTGATATTTTTGCACAACCCTGGACGATGGGGCTTGGTGGTAGGGGGATAGGTAGGGAGGGGGAATGGTTTATGGACTGGGTAAGGGTAGGATTGGTTATGGTTAGATTGGGGAAGTGAGTGGGATGGTTAATGAGGGATTCGCTAGGTCATGAGACACCACGTCATTAAGGGGGCATTTTTTTTGGTTCAAGATGGGTTGGAAATTAGTAAGAAGATAGGTTAGTTAGAAGAATGGAGGAAGGGGGGTGAATAGATGGGGGTGAAAAATCTAGGCCCAGATAGTATGGTTGAATGGGTGATAGAAAGATGATTTGAGCTAGCAATAGTAGTTGCATAAGTTTAAGTGAGAGCATTTCTTCATTTATTATAGCAATGTAGGATACAGTTCACAAAGGTATGAGATGACCAAGGTGATGATGTGTATCCCATAATTGCATGGACTAGACCCACAAACAATAGGTTGATTTCATGAGTGCCCAAGGTAGTATAACCTTGCCTAGCTGAGGAAGGGGACTCATAGCCATGATTGCTCATAGTACATATAAGGTATTGATGCTTGTATATGCAAATGAGGCACATCATGCTAGAACTGACCCAAGCTTCAAGATATGAATACTATTGTTGGAGTAATGAAACTAACCAACAAGCACATCATAAAGAAACAATGACCATGTCTACTCTAGGTGTTGTCCACCACTTACCATGATATAATAAGATCAAGGTAGCTTTGGAAATGACCTAGAGTGAGACAAGAAGATAAAAATCAATAATCAAAAAGACCAACAAAAAGGTACAAATAGCTATTGTGTGCTCTTGCCAAGATAAGTGTTGATAGGATGACATATTCTTGTCCATTGTAGGAACGATATATCCTAGGATTTGAATCAGTTGGATTTTGTTGGATAATTTTTGAAAGGTGAAAAAAAGGACAGGCAAGCCATGTGTTGGATTATAGTTGGTATGTTGATTGATGATTTTTGCATGAGGAGTGATGTTTCAAGCGTATACCAAGCGTGTGTATCACCTAATGGATCTAGCAAGCTCAGTAAATAGGGACCATCCAAACAGGTTGGATGGGTGCATCTTATGTACCTAAGTACTAGATACTTCCTTCATATTCTAGACTGCCTACATACCATGTGTCCATGAGATCAAAGTACTTTCAAGATGCGGGTGAGATGAATATGTAGTTCTAGCAAGACTTGATGATGTGGGAATGGTCTAGGATGGATGTTGAGGATGAAGTGATGATGATTTCAGGTAATTGTGAGGATGTTAGAAATATTGATGATGTCATGGAAGTGGATTTGAAGTTTTTCTAATTTTCTAATGTTTTTAGGTATTTTTATTTTTTGATTTGTTTATATTTTTGGGTTTTCTGATGTTTTTTGTATTTTTCTTATTTTAGCTATACAGAAGGAAGCTTACAAGAATCTTTGTACCATGGTTTATCCTTGGGTGGGATGACATGGGGTAGGTGATTGATGTTTTCAAATTCCAATCCATGGAAGGTGTTTTTGGTATGGAGTGTCATGATGGAAAGAGGACTTATCAGATGGTAGAACTGGCCGCTACACATGGTGCCTAAAATAGGTTTTCACCATGGTACCAATCCAAGGCATCACCAAAGTGATTTTCACCATTGGATGTCTTTACTAGACTCGAGTTTTTCTTTTTCTTTTTATAAATTTTTCTAGTTTTTTGCTAGGGATACTCGATGGGTTATGCATAGAACTTTTTTAGCTACAGAATATTCATAGGCTCATCTATAGGCTACCCCTCAGGTGTTGCAAGTTAATATGCTCCTGATCCATAGCTGGCAGTGATGACATAGGGCCCTAACCAATTGGGTTCAAATTTTCCTTTCTTAGGGCATTCCTGTAGATTTTTTTGGTTTTCCATGAGGACAAGGTCACCTACTTCAAATTTGCAGTTCTTGATTTTCTTTTTGTACCTTCTTCTCAAGCGGTTTTGGTAGGCTTGTAGATGGTTAAGTGCATCCACATGTTTCTCATCCATTAATTCTAGCTCATGCAGTCTTGCAACTTAGTATTCCTCATCAGTGATTATGTTCTTCAGGGATGGGAGCTTGACCTCGATAGGTAGGATAGCTTTGGATCTGAATACGAGGGAATATGGAGTGGCTCCTGTGGGTGTGCTGATACTTGTGTGATAGGCCCATAGGGTGGGATTGAGCTGAAGGTACCAGTTACGACCAACTTTATTAACCATCTTCTTTAGAATATAGAGGATGGTTTTGTTTGAAGCTTCATCTTGACCATTACCTTAGGGGTAGTATGGAGTGGAGAAATGATGTTGGATTTGGAATTTCTCACACAAGATGCGGCCTTCCTAATTTTTGAATGGTTTTCCATTATCTATGATAATGGAATGGGGTATGCCATAACGACATATGATGTAATGGAGGATGAATTTGGATATCTGGGTTTCAGTGGTGAAAGTGAGTGGTATTACTTCCACCCACTTGATGAAGTATTTGGTAGCAGTGATGATAAATTTATAGTCATTAGATGATGGTGGATGGATCTTTCTTATGAGGTCGAGCCCCCATTGTGAAAAGTGCCACAGAGTTGTAATTAGCTACAGTTCCTGTGATGGTGCATGAATGAGATATCCATGTTGTTGACATGACAGACATTTCTTTATGAACCGATAGGCATCTCACTCCATGGTTGGCTTATAGTACCTGGTTCTCAGGATCTTCTTAGCTTAAGTAGGTCCACTTGAATGTGCCCCACAAATGCCTTCATGTACCTCTTGTAAGGCCACTTTAGCTTCCCTAGAGTCTAAACATTATAAGAGCATACCATCAAGACTCCTTTTGTATAGGGTATCTCCTACGAGGGTGAAGTAGGAGGCTCGGCGGATGAAGCTTTTTCATTGGGAGGCAGATAAGTTGTGGGGAATGATGTTATCATGGAGGTACATATAAGTTTCTTTATATCATGGGGAGAGGGGACCAATAATTTCACACACTAGCTCTGATTGGGGAACATCATAGGCTGGTACAGGGAGTTCTTTGATCAAGAACTCACACTTCTTGCTATCTTTCTTCATGTCAACTAGGGATCTAATTTTTTCCATGGCATCTACAACTTTGTTGTTTAACCTTGGGATTTGCTCAAAGTGAATATCATCAAAATAGTCTTTGAAGTCATCCACCATCTTTTTGTAAGGTAGGAGTTTATCATCCTTAGTTTTATACTCATTGTTCACTTGTCAGGTGACTAGTTGGGAATCGCCATATATTGCTAGCTTCTTGATTTTCCACTTGATTTCCATGTGAAGTCCTATGATGAGAGCCTCATACTCTGTCATGTTGTTGGTACATGGAAATGTAATTTTAAATGACTTAGGTATGGTGTCACCTTGAGGGGTAACAAACAAGACACCTGCCCCCGCACCTCAGTGTGTATAAGACCCACTGAAGTACATTTTCCATGTTTCTATTGCTGGTGCTACTGTTAATATGGCTTCATCAGGGAACTCTGCAAGTGTAGGATGTTCTATTGAAATAGGTGCCTCAATTGGCTAATCAACAATGACCTATCCTTTTATATCCTTTCTCTCAGTGTATTCAATGTCAAATTCACTAAGGATCATTACCCATTTGGCCATTCTTCTAGTGAGGGCAGCTTTGTTTAGTAGATATTTCAGTGGATCAATCTTGGTAATGATCTTAGTTTTGTGATTGAGCATGTAATGTCTTGGCTTCTACGAGGTGAAGATGACAGATAGGCATGCTCATTCAATGGGGGTGTAATTCAACTCATAGGTCACCAAGGTGCGGCTAATATAATATAGTGCTCTTTCTTTCCCTTGTTCATCATGTTGTGCCAACAAGGCCCCTCTAGTTGTTTTAGTTGTTGAGATGTATAAAAGGAGGGGCTCTCCTTGCTTTGGTGGAGTGAGAATAGGAGGATTAGCCAAGTACTCTTTTTAATTGGTCAAAGGCAGCCTAAAATTGATTGTCCTAGACAAAGGTTGTATTTTTTCTCAGCAGATGTTGAAATGGCTGACATTTATTGGCAAGCTATGCAATAAATTGATAGATATACTAGAGCTTCCCTTGGAGACTTCGGAGCTACTTGAGTGTCTTTAGAGGAGGCATCTCTATGATAGATTTGACTTTGGTGAGATCTACTTCAATTCCTCTTCTTGAGACTATGTATCCTAGAAACTTTCAAGAGGTGACCCCAAAGACATATTTCTTTGGATTCAGGCATACATTATGTTAGGTCTCAAAAATGCAGGTCATTAACCCTAAGAGGGTGCCAGGCTCTCTTGACATTTTTGGCTAACTGACATGGGGTAGATATGGCTAAACCCCCTTCACTTCAGGCTCTGCCAGACCTAGGCAGGTAAACCTCTAATTAATAAAGCAGATAAAGATAAGAATTAATCTAACTATTGATAATGGCACAAATGACAAAACAAATGAAAAGACAACAAATTAATTCTAAATGATCTAAATTGTAATACTAAGACAATAATGCAATCTAACTAAGTAAATCTAAAATGAATTTGGATAAGTGATAATGAAAATATTAGACCAGTGCCTTATTAAATATGGAGTCAGTATGATCATGAAATAAATGACTGTTTATTTGGTAAAAACTCGAACTACCTGGCATGAAAGAATAGGTGTGTAACTTGTACAACCCTACAAGGAAATAGTTAGTATTCCATACATATATCCAATTGACAAAATATTACCTGCATTCATCTAAAAGGATTTAATCCTTGCTTGAAGGAACCTATTAGAATAATACTGCAATTGTAACAGATTAATCAAAAACTGGAGACATAATACAAACCCTAACTATAAGACTCTTCTTATAGATCCATAACAATGCCTTCACAGTTACTATGATAGATTTAAAGGATTTAATTCTGAAAGTAGAAACCAATTAATCTTATCACACTATAACAGCAAATGTGTATAGACAACTTGAAGATATACTTGATAACTCAAATTGAATAACAGAGAAAACTTTGAAAGGAGACATGTTGTAAGTATGAGGATAACTAGTGTTGTCATTGATGTCAACATACTCATATTGCATTAATGAGAAGAATTGGATGTGCTATGTGCTGAGGTTATTGAGGAAATTAATCTCAATTAGGAACAGTGAAGAACAGTGATGAGAAGATGGCAAAAGTCCTCAAAAGGTTAAGGATCAGAGGATACAGTTTAAAGGGTTTGTAGATATGAGTCTTGAGATGTTCTAGTCAATATTTCAGAGGTCCACACGAAGATCTAAAAAAGTTATGATCGCTCAAGTAGAACCAGTTCCGGCAGGTGTTCAGTGGTGACAGAGTGTCACAGATTGGTCTGGTGAGCTCTAGAATTGCATTATCCCATTCTATGGATTGGAGAGGGTGTTGAAGAAGTTTGTGTGAAGTGACAACTAGATTTGTTCATGGTTTGGAGGTCCAGAAGCACCTTTTCATTATGACAGTGATGACAGACTATGTTCTTGAAGTTTTGGATGAAGAAATAGAAGAATTCTAGTAAGCTGATAAAGTGCGGATGCTTGTTGATGACTTAGGAAAGGTTTTGGTGTTCTTTGGATCGTGTACAATTCTTATTGGCAGTCCGCATTCAAGTTAGAGTTTGCATTTGAAGAATAACCATGGATATTGGTGTTCTTCTTGAGATTGGCCAACTAGATGTATTACACGTCTTGCGAATGATCTTGTAGGTGTTTGTTGACTTAGATGATTATTCCTAAGTCGATGCCTTGTATAAATAAGGGATTGTGAATTCATTTTGAAGTGTGGTTTGTGGTGATGAGTGTGATATAGCGAAGAGAAGTGTGAAAGGTAGAGCAGGAGATTTTGGACTTAAATGGAACTAATCTAGGCATGGTAAAGATGTCATTCTCCAGTTCGAGTTTGTAATACTTGTTACTTTGTAGACAGTGTGTCTCTTGTAGGCAGTGTGCCTCTTGTGAGCAGTGTGCTCAGGTAGTGAGCCCTAATTGGCATGTGCTATCTATTTTTTTTATTCTTCTAATAGAGAATAATCCTTGGGTTAATCACCTTGTGGTTTTTCCCTTGACCGGGTTTTCCACGTCAAAATCTTGGTGTCTCATGTGTTGATATATATCTACTCTGGTGTTCATGCTTTATGCTTTCATGAGTGATTAATTGATATGCTATTAAATAACAAAGAGGATTTAAGTGTTTGAAATAGGAGCAAGTTTTGTACAACTGATTCACCCCCCCTCTCAGTTGTGTGCCCTAGATCTAACAAGACATTCATATAATTGAATAAATTTAATAGATAGTTAATACCAAAATTTACAGTTACTGCTTCATGTTCATAGACTTGACTTCATCGGAGAATGTTTACACATGATCTACTAGAATAAAATATATTAAAAGTGAACTAGCATTTTTGTTCCAATCTAATCTATAGTATCCCCTATTCTATATCTATCTTCTAATAATGTTTTCTTGTCTTGGTCATCTCTTATAAAGAGCAGCATACAAGCTTCAGACCAGTTACAACAGTTGATAACCAAACAACAATATTTGTCTCAATAAACAAATTCAGGAAAATTAATACTCATCTTTAATCACGAAATGGATAACCATTCCAGGATCAAACAAAGCTCTTTAATTGTAGTTCCGCTTAATCTCCTTTGAGGATTTCTTTATTATCCTAAAAAGACCAGATAAAACATAAATTAATGTCTGATCAAACAATCCAAATAAATTTATTTAAACAAATGTATTTACTAAAGTAATTACTTCTCTTATCGACATTATATTCAGTTCCTCAAGATCCTTTCATGGGTGTTTTATAGTTTGATCCTTGCTATGTATATCTTGCAAAACCTAGATTTCAAATGTTAGAAAAGTATATTAACCATTCAGATTTAAATGTCATTTTTAAGGTTCTGTATTTTGTGTAGGGAAGACCTCCTACATCATTTTAAAAATAACATCCTTCCCTGATCTATTTGGTGTCCCCGATATGTCTCTTTTATATATCGAATACATTTCTTTTCATATACAAGCGCGGGCCCAAGCTAAAATATACAATATTTGATATATCATTCAAATCCAAGCTTATATGAACTTGTATATGCATTGGTGATACACTGTATATACTAGATTTAAATTTCTCTGAATTCTAGCTTGTATGTATCAAATGCAATGTATGTTCAAAACATGCATACAAAGCACAGAATATACAAGCATTTAACTCTTTTAAATAACCTTTCGATTTCACCACTTGTATATAATGCAATGTATATCGGCATGTATCTAAGATACATACAAAGCACAAACATACAACAAATATTCCTTATTTCACAAATTTTTCGAGTCTAACTATGCATATCACCTTGTAGGTACCGAAATGTATTTATACCGCAACATACATACAAAGCATGAACATACAAAGACTTTTCTAGACATCCGGCTTGTATCGACTTGTATCTTCGCTTGTATATTGGGAATGTATCTTTGCTTGTACATTGGCTTGTCTATCAAAGATATACATTGTTATTATGCAAGCCTAATGTGCAATTGGTGGGACCCACTGCTTGTATCCAACCTTCATGTACAATGCTTGATACATACAAGTTCAATTGTATCTCCTTTCTGGACTCCTTGCTATTATGAACCATGGTTCATTTATTTTCAACTCTGACTTGTATATGTATCCTCCGATTACATGAAGTCTCGATGAATCTCTTTAACCTGATTTAATTCTCACTTGAGTTCCACATTGTACATAGCCTTGTATATTTTGCTTTGCATGTCCCGAAACATACATACAAGGCAGAAACATACAACAAGTACATCTCATTGCATAACTTTTCAAGTCCGCAACTTGCATAAAGTGCAATGTATATTTATATATACAATGAGTCAGGATGCATCCTATATATCAGATTTTAATTTCTTCTGAGTTTCGGCTTGTATGTACCGCAATGTATGTATTCAAAACATACAAGGATAAAACCAATTTTAATACCGCTTTCAGTTCCACCATTTGTATAAGTGCAATGCATATCACAATTTATGTATACTAGAATGTATGTCTCTGAAAGCATACATATACAAAGCATGATACACACAACAACTTAACTTCATTTCATAATTTTTTGAATCCACAGTATGTATATTAGCCTTGTATAACCTGAAACATACAATATGTGAAATAAACAAATGATTTTATCATATTTCATAATTTTTTGAATCTACAGTATGCATATTCACCTTGTATGTAACATAATGTATGTATACCGAAACATAAATATAAACATAACATACAAGCAGTGGACCTGACAAAAAATAAATTTCAACTTTTAACCTCTTCAAGTCCACTTTGTATGTAATAATAAAACATTAGAACAATGCATCAACCCAATAACTCCTTTATGCAACCGTACCATGACCCGATATACAAGGGACTTCGCATATGCATCATACAATGATAGAATATACAAACCACTTTGGATATGAGAGACTTTGTATATACAAATGACTTTGTATATACAAACATACAAACCCATACCACAATGCATTTTATTAAAAACACACATAACTTGCAAAATACAGGGAATTTTAAGATGGTTCAAAAAGTAACCCCTATTCATTTTCGACAAGGAATTCACCCATATTTAGCTCTGGTACTTAATGCCATTTTTCCTTTATTTTTAAGAAGGTTTGTAACTTTTCACTTCCTTGTTTATGGTTCATCTTTAATGAGCACTTCAAACATGTTATATTAAGTCTTTAGGAATCAGAGTAGATGAAATCCAAATATTTCTATCAATTTAATTGTCAATTTCTGCTTGAAAACAACTGTGGATCTTTCCATATATGCTCACATACTGAAATCTTTGGATGATTGAAACTTAATATTTGCCAAAAAGTAGCTTGGGAATTTCAGTCCCAACACATTATACTACTCTAGTCTATCAAAGATCTTTGCCAACACATATAAATCTTACTCTCTTGTCTTGGATATTCCTAGCAAATCATTTACATAATCCTCCATGATATGATGGAAGAGGTCAAGGAAGATGACAGTCATGGTGCGTTGATAAGTTGCCCTTGCATTCTTCAAGCAAAAAGGCATTACAACCTAGCAGTATATTCCCCATGGGCATATGACGGATGTCTTATGTTTATCTTCTTCTACAATCCTAGGATCTAGTTGTATCCTAAAAAAACATCCATTAGTGATAACATCTCATGTCATGCCATGAGATCCACTATAATGTCAATGTTTAGTAGTGGGAAGTCATCTTTTGGGTAAGCTTTATTGAGGTCTCAGAAGTTAGTGCAACATCAGATGTGACCATCAGGCTTTGCCACCAGTACTAGATTAGAGACCCATTCTAGATAATCTATTGGTTGGATGAACCCCACATCCAATAGTTTCATTAGTTCTACTTTGACCAGGCGTACAACTTTAGGATTCATCTTTCTTAGTTTCTATTTTACTAGTTTTGCATCAGGCCATACCGTGAGATGATGGAAAACTAAGGTAGGATGTAGCCCCGACATGTCGGCATATGTCCATGCAAAGTTATGGTTTCTTTGTTTGAAGAATGCTAAGAAATTTTCCTATGTTGTTATGGTGAGGGATTCTACTCTAAAAATGATTTTTGATGCTTCTTCTATCCCAAGATTCATTTCTTCTGATGGCTCCATAAGGATGGGTGATCTGTCAGGATATACTTTCTCTATTTCATGAAGGCCCATGCTTCTATCTTCTAGTGCCTCATTGAGGTTTTCAACAGAAGATACGTCCTTTATTTTTACTTTTTTATCTCCTAAAAGTGTCACTGAGTGGTTTTCACTAGCGAATGTTTTTATTCTTATGTTTTTGTGACTAGAAGCAGGGTGGTCTTGCTGAAATAGGTAGACTTGTCAAGTTCCATTATGTATCTAACTTTGTGATCTCCTAGGGGGAATTGATCTCTGACCCCCATCATTTATGCTATGGCTTCATCATTTTGTGCTATATCGAAGACAAGAGGTCCTTGTTGGTCCCAGTTTATAAGGTTTGGGTATGCAAGGGGTAAGTCATTAGATGCAAAGGCTAAGGTGGTTATGGTGTAGATGATGCATATGGAGGATTCAAAGAATTTAGAGAAGTCACTAAAGGAGTCTTGAGGTTCTACTTCATTGATGTTATTGACTTCAGGGGAAATTGTAGCGACCTTGGCTAAGATACACTCACCACTAATGAGGATACGTTGTCATTGACCATACCCTAACTCTTAAGTATAAGGATTCCTTGTTGCTTGAATAGGTTCTATGATCCCTTGTTCATGAAGGCCAATACCACCTTATCCTCTATAGCCCATTTTCTTGACGATTTCTGACCTTTTGCCATATATTTCAGGTGGTATGGCAGGGATTTCTTGTTCTGCTTCTTCTTCTCTATATAACCAATAGGATATATCTTTAAATAAATCTTGGTCAAGGAGATGCTTCTTTTCAAAGATGGGTGATGGTTTACATTTGATGATAACTATATTGACATCCTCTTCTTTAGGGGCACTGAATGTTTTAAGATTGGGTAAATTTCCTACACAAAAGGTACCATGCAGGTCATATTCCCCACATCCCATGTCACTAATCTTGATCTTGACCTTGAGTGGTGGAGGTGCTTCGGATGAAGTGGTAGAGATGTTGGCGGGGTTGACATATGAGGTGGGTGTTGTAGGGTCATTTTGGGAAGTGTTCTTTGTTATAGCTTTGTTATACATGGACATAAAGTATGGTCGTGTCCTTCCAAGAAACTACAGTAGTGGAAGGGGTGATGTTAGGAACCCGTGTTTAACCCTTCTCTTCACTTTGTTAGTATATTACATTTGGACACATATGCTTTGTAAGTCATCCCATGAGTATATTGTATTATCCCACATTCATGGGAAGTAGTAGTTGTTTAGACTAGACTTAGTATATAAGTACATGTTGAGGCCAATGAAGGCATCTATGAATTTATTGTATTGATCTTGCTCAAAGGAGGTTGCCCCCTCAAAGTGGCCTACGATCAATAAATTCCTTCTATGTTTTTTCTATTTATATATTTTCTGTTATTTTGTGCAATTTTTATTATATTATTGTAGGAGGTTCCTCTCATCTAGTCAGAGCGCTTTCTTGGGTTCGCTGAGTGGAATTTCTACCAATTTTTTTTCTGCAATGGCCTCTAGGCATTGTGAATATTGCAGTAGTTCTTTCTTTTTGCATCTGTATTGTTCCTTTCAATTACAAGTTCATATCAGGGAATAATCCCTATCCTCTTAATTGTAGGAAGTGCCTAGGCATAGCCCTAAAACTCATTGTGATGAGTACCACATGAACCCCGAAGTAGTTGACACATTGAGAGGACTTACCAGTGAAAAGGCCAATGACCCCTACCCGATTGACTAGTTCCCATCCATGAGGTAAACCAAGAGCTGTCGTTTGTGTCAAAGTGGTTATCAATTTTAACTAAGCCATGGAGTGAGGGGTACTGCCCCAATATGCAAGCCGTTAGACAACATTGGTAGCCAAGTGAATCCCCTAGACCTTTAGGAAGCCAAACATACCTGGGACCCATATCTATTGACAGATGACAAATCACAGATTGAATCTATCTAGAGCACTTGGCAGATAGTTTCTAGAAAATTTCTATTTTTTTTCCATATCTTTCGTGCATATTTCCTTTCAAAATTCACTAGAACCCCTGAAATTCCATTGTGCATATTTTCTTCCTTAAGGACCTGATCCCAAATTCCACTTATCGAAGCCAGAAATCCCACATTTGTCTATTTTTAGAGTTTGCCTTAACTTCTTCGATTCTCACCCAATAGCCTTCAAATTTTGCCACAGTGCTCATTTCATATTTCTGATCCTTTGTCCCTCTTGGACAAATTTTCCCATTCTTTCACCCTACTTCTAAAATCCAAATTTTATTCTCCCCTTTCCCTTAGAAAGTATCCAAAACCTAGTCAAACCCCAATTACCCATCAGAGTTTTTCCCAAGGCCAAATCTTCCTTGACTAAAAAAGTGTTTGTTTTTGTTTTCTACCCATTCCTTAAAAAAAAACCTGGTTATGGTTGTCACCCGTGTAGGAGAAAACAACATGGAGGATGAACTTGCAGCCCTCAAGACCAAACTCCAAGATCTAGATGAAAAAATTCTTAGGCTCAATCTTTAATATTCAACTATGAACAATAGACGGTAGCTAAAGTCTCTTGCAGACACAGGTTTTCTTCTTCTAACAATTTTCATGGGCTGAACCTTTATTTTCCTCACTTCAATGGTGATGATCCGACTAGATGGATATACTAGGTAGAACAATATTTCAATCTGCATAATACTTTTGATGTGAACAAAGTACCACTTGCATCATTTCATTTGGAATATGAAGCCCTTTAATGGTTCCATTGGTACATCAAGGCTCATGACGAGCCAAAATAGATAGATTTTTTCAAATTCATTTTGCAATGATTTGGCCCTAGTGCTTTTGATGACTTCACAAGAGCACTCATGAAACTGTGCCAAAGAGGCACTGTGAGAGAATATCAGACATAATTTGAAAAACTAGCCAATCACACAGAGGGATTGTCTGATGAACTCTTTAGGAGTTGTTTTGTCAGTGGTTTGAAGGATGCAATTCGCTCTAAGGTTAAAATGTTGTGTCCAAGCACAATGATGGAAGCCTTAGGGTTGGCTAAGTTGGCAGAGGACAAGATCATAGCTCAGCAGCGCTCCAAATCCACTTTTGTTCTATTTTGAAATATGGATTCCCAAAGACATCAAATAATGTTATCTCCTAGAACAACTCCTATCAAGCATTTGACTGAAGCAGAGATGCGAGCATGTAGAGGAAAAGGGCTTTGTTATAATTGTGATGAGAAATTCACTCGGGGACATAGATGTGTCAAGAAAAAGCTCTATCTCTTGGATGTGGATTCTTCACCTAAGACTGAAGTTTATGCAGATGCTTAGGATACAGTAGTTGATCAAGTTGAAACTCAACAGTTGCCTGTTGACCCTATTTCTCAGGAAGACCACCTAGAGATCTCTCTCCATGCCTTGGCAGGAGTCACCACCTCACAAACCATGTGGGTCAAGGGTTACTTCAAGAAACTCCCTCTTACAATACTCATTTATTCTGGTAGCACTCATAACTTCATTGACCCTTGAATAGCCAAACAGGCTGATTGTTTTGTTCATCCTTGCTCCAGCTTTGATGTCATGATTGTCAATGGGGACACATTGCCTTGCAAAGGGAAGTGTCACAATGTGTGTATCTCTATTGGAGATTATAACCTACACTCTGACATGTTTGCCTTGCCCTTAGGCAGATGTGATGTGGTTTTGGGTGCCCAATGGTTATGCACACTTAGACCCATCTTATGGGATTTTGCTGAACTTTGGATACAGTATTCAGATAATGGGCACAAACACACATTGAAGGGCTTACATCGGGGGTCTCTCAGCATCATAAGTTCACATCACCTAGAAAAGATTCTTAAGAAGAATTTACATGGTGTCATCTCTCAGCTTCATTCCATTCAGATGCAACCATCTGTGGTCTCCACTTCTCCTTCAGATCTACAATGAATGATGGGTATTTTGCATGCAGTACAATAGTGGTAGCCATACCTACTAGGGAATCATTTTTGCATCAAGATTGCTCAGTAGAGTCTGAAATATTTCCTGGAACAATGGGTCTCCTCCCCAGCACAACAAAAATGGATTAGCAAACTCATGGGTTTTGACTATGAGATCACTTATAAGAAGGGTAAGCACAATATTGTGATGGCTTCTCTTTCTCATTCATGTGATGACCAAGCTTCTCTTTCAGCTATTTCTATGCTTGATCCAAATTGGTTGGAATCTGTCTAGTAGGTTGTCTTCTATGAAATCTATGTTTCTCAATTGGTAGGGCACTCTGGGTTCCTCAAAACTTGAGAGCAGGCATGGCGTGACTTCTTTTGGAAGGGAATGAAAAGGGAAATTCAACATATGGTGGCTGAATGTGATACCTGCCAATGCAACAAGGGTGAAATGACACTCCTTGGATTGCTTGAACCCTTGCCCATCCCTACACAAATTTTGATAGATATTTCGATGGATTTAATTGAGGGGCTCCCTAAATCTAGAGGGAAGATAGTGATCTTGGTTGTGGGTGATCACCTCTCAAAATATAGTTATTTTTGTGCCCTCAGCCATCCCTCTACCACCTCCTTAGTCACACAAATATTTATGGACCAAATCTTCCGTCTTCATGGCATCCCTTCTTCTATTTTCTCAAATCATGATGCAACTTTTATCAATCATTTTTGGACAGAACTATTTCTCCACACTAGCACTAAACTGAAAACAAGTTCTGGGTATCACCCACAAACAGCTAGTCAGACTGAAATTATCAACAAATGTTTGGAAAGTTATCTTCTTTGCTTCACCTCAGAACAATAGCATCAGTGGGCAAAGTGGCTTCCTCTAACTGAATGGTGGTACAATACCTCCTACCACACTGCATCTAACATGACTCCATATGAAGCAATCTATGGTTAGGCACTGCCAGTGCTCCTTCCATACTTCCTCAGCAGTTGACATGGTTCTCCACACCCAAGAATCAGATTGGGCATCATAAGCTAGATCCAAAGTTCTATGGGTCATATAAGGTTATTCACAAGATTGGGTCAATTGCTTATAAATTGGAGATTTCTCCTTCCCATGTTCCCAATATTTCATGTCTCTTGTCTAAAGAAATCTCTTAGCACCAACGACAGAGCACAAACTATTTTACCATGACTAGATAATGAAGGATCCATCCTTTTTGAGCTAGAGGCATTCCTCGACAGGTGTACTTGTCATCTTCACTCCCGATCCATCACAGGGGTATTAATTTCGTGGCATGGAATGCACATAGAGATTGCTACATGGAAACCACTCCTTCAGATTGAACAAGAATTTTCACATCGTACTCTTTAAGGACAAAGCTTTTCTAAGAGGGAGGGGATGTTAGGAACCCATGTTTAACCCTTCTCTTTACTTTGTTAGTATATTCCATTTGGATGCATATGCTTTGTAAGTCATCCTGTGAGTATATTGTATTATCTCACATTCATGGGAAGTAATAGTTGTTTAGATTAGACTTAGTATATAAGTATGTGTTGAGGCCAATTAAGGAATCCACAAATTCATTGTATTGAGCTTTCTTAAAGGAGGTTGTCCCCTCGATGTTGCCTGTGATTAATAAATTTCTTCTATGTTTCTAATATTTATATATTTTTGTTATTTTGTGCAATTTTCATTATATTATTGCAGGAGGTTCCTCTCAGGCAAGGATTGATATAGATAGTTACTTCCATGCCATTATGAGGGAACTTTAGACATTGATGGAATGTGGAGGGGATGGCTTGCATGGCATGGATCCATGGTCAGCCAAGAAGGATGTTGTAGCGGAGGTTGACATCAAGAACCTAATATTTTGTTTCCAATATCTTTTGCCCTACTTGGATGGGGAGTTTGATAGTACCCTCAAATAATCTTTCAGTGTCATCGTACCCCTTGATGGTTATGCATTCACTAGTGTCAACAACCACGTCTAAGTATCCCAAGTGTTTTAACAATTTTAGAGTGCACAAGTTTAGGCTGGAGCCACCATCTATTAAGACTTTTTTGATGATATGCTTGTGGATGTGGACTTTAATATGTAATGCATCATTATGCAGGTTGTCAGAGGTAGGGGGATCCTTTTCCAAGAAGGTGAGATGATGGGGTGAGGTGATATGCCCCACCATGGCTTGGAATTGATCCACATTTATGTTGGTGGGGACTTGGGTTTCCATGAGAGCTTTGTTGAAGACTTCTTTGTGGAGAGGTGATGTATGAAGTAGCTCAAGGATGGAGATCTGTGCAAGGGTCTTTCCTAGATGATCTAGGATGTTGTATTTATTGGTTAATGATGGGTGAATGGATGGAAGATTTGGTTGAGCATTTGATGTGGATGGAGGTGTTTGGTCGATGGTAGGGGCTGTGCAGATGGACACACAGCTCCAATGGGTTGTGATGGCACAATCAGGTACTTAAGCCCAAATGATTATTGTGTTGATATAGTTGGATGATGGTTCTATTTGACCTATGATGGAATCATAGGAAGCGGGAGGTGGAGTGATGTTGTAGGCTTGATTAGAGGATGAGGCTTTTACTTTGTTGTGATTAGGTAGAGGATCCTTGTAAGCTTTGAAGTTGGCATTGGGTGATGGTTGGGGGGACTTGCTCGAGTTGGACTTTGTTTTGATCTATGAGGTCTTGTATTTAATGTTTTAATTTCATGCAATTGGATGTCTTATGGCCCACAATGTAGTGGTAGTCACAATAGTTGTTTTCATTATACCATGCAAATTTGAGTTGATTTTCTTGGTGGGGCTTAATAGGTGGGAGAATTATTAAACCATCTTTTAGAAATCTATCAAGGATATCTTTGAGTGGTTCCTCTAAGGGTGTAAATTGTCTCCAAGGTTTATTTTTCTTAGGTTGACCTTTGGGAATATTTACATTGGTGGTGTATGCGCTTGGGGGCACTTGGTTTTGCACATTTTGGATGGCCTTCACATCAGTGATGTTGTTGTTAAGGGTGTTCTTGTTCTTACCCCAAAAGCATGGTTTCTCATTTGATTGCGTGTTCTTATTGCTTGTATTTGGCATGTTGATGTTGATCTTATTGTTGTTGTTGTTGTTGCTATTGTTGTAGGGCTTGTTGTCATATAGCTTAATTAAACCCTTGGCAATAAGGGCTCTCTCGATGGTGGTGCCCTTGTTGATGACTTCCTCAAAAGTGGACGCACATAGGATTTGTAAGTGAAATCCCATTTCTTAGTTAAGATTAGCCATGAACATTGTGACTAATTGTTTTTTTGGGGATCGGCCAAGGGAGTTTCCTTGCTAAGCCTCTCCACCTTTGTAAGAATGAAGTGAAGGATTCTCCAACTTTTGTTTGGTGTTGCAAAGGTCCATCATGGATATCTCATGTTCAAAATTGTAGGAGAAATGGTTTACGAACTTCTCCACAAGCTCAAGAAAAGACCTAATGCTTGGAGGAAGGTGTGCAAACCATTCAGTGGCTTGACCACTGAGGCTTCTAGGGAAAAGTCTCATTAGATATGTGTCATTGTTTGAGACCTCTAGGAAAGTGATGTAGAACTCCCTAAGATGATCCCTAGGGTCTCCCTTTCCCTTATATTTGTCAAATTTGGGTGTTTCAAAGTTTTTAGGAAAGGGAGGCATGTATAGTGTCCAATCAAATGGATAGGGATAAATATCCTCAAAGGAATATTTCTTGCGCTTGGCCCTAGTTTGCAAATTGTCTACCTTTTGGATCAAGGTTTGCACCACACTTGTTAGGTCTGGGGTTGGTGGTGGTTATAGGATGTAGGTTTGTTGTTTGATGAGATGTTGGAGGTTTGGCAAAATTTGGTATTGGTTTGTTTGATTTCGGTGGATGAGGCTTTGATTTTGAGATAGGATGTTTTGATTTTGCAGGATGGTGTTTTGGTTAAGTTGCATAAGATATTGTTGGTAAGAATGGATTTGTTGGAGAATTTGAGGTGGAAATTGGGAATTGGGATTATGTTGTGTTGACAATACTATGGGATTTTGTACATGCGTGAGATTGGATGGGTTGACATTGGATGGATTGATTGTGTTGTGAGGTGGTTGTGAAAAGAATTGGCTCATGTAAGCTATGGTGTTGAGGTTGAGTGGAGGCACACTTGTGGAGGTTCTCAAGTGCTTGGGGTTGCTGTGGGTGCCCAAGGTGATTTGAGGAATGGAAGGGTTTACATTCATTATAGTGGTGGATGTGACAATGGGATTGGAGACGGTAGGATTAGAGACATTAGATGTGGTTGATATGTTGGTGGGAGTTGTAGATGTGGCAACATTAGAATTTGTGGGAGTGGTAGATACGGTAAGATTTGAGGTCTGAGAGATAGTAGGGCTGGTGTTTGATGTAGATGGCTGGGAGGATGTCGTAGGATTGGTGTTGGACATGGATGGCTGGAAGGATGTCATGTTGTTGGGTGGTTGGGCACCAATTTTGAGGAGAAAATTAAGATATCTATTTTGATCTGCTCTTAGAACTTCATCAAGCATATCCATGTTGTTGGGATCTTGTGTAAAGTCTAGGACATCTTGATCTATTTGGTTAATGGTGGGGGCATTTTTGATGGGTGGTTTGTGGTGGTTGTAGTTGCAAGAAGGCAAAGGGCTTGTCATTGGGACCATATGATTGTGTTTAGAAGACTAAGGTTATGTTGAACACTTGTTGACCAATTGGTATATTGTTTTCGTTGGTTTGAGGCATCCCTATGCCCATGTTGTGTCCAACGTTGGCCATATCCTATTTTTTTGTGTTGAGATCTTGTTATGGGCATGCAAGGAGATGGGTTTTGGTTGTGAGGTGGATGAATATGGAGTCCTTAGATAATTTGGTTTGATTTATTGGACCCAAAGAGGATATGGTAATGGGATGAAATAAAGATTTAGGTGTAAGAGAGTACACTCCCTATAATCTAAATCTAAAGATGAAAGGAGATTATGGTGTGATAATAGATCTTAACTTTTGGGAGATAAATCTCACAAGGTGTAAACCTAAGGGTGATGGGTATCAAGAAGGTTGATTTTCACAAAAATTTGGACCAAAAAGATGGAAAATAGATTGGATTATTTGAGGATGATTTGATGGGAGAGATTTGATATTGATTTTGGAGGATGTTTTAGCTAAGGAAAACCTTGGGTGACCTAGATGTTTGAGATGATAGATTTGGATGATGTTTCTGAAGAGGGATTTTGAAATCAACAAATGAGCTCAAGTAAGATCTAGATTTTAGGTGTTACAAAATGGATGTTTTCTCTTTGTTTTGGGGTAGACTTATGACCTCAAACAAAAAGGGATGATTATTCTACTTGAAGGTAGACTAATGACCAATCAAGTAAAATAGGGCATGAAGGATGAAACCTAGATTCAACTTTAGCTCAAGATTGATTTTTGGATGTTGGTTGATGTTTTTGATTGATGTTTAGATTAAGAGATTTTGGATATGTTTTTGATGGAGGAAGCAAATGGATTTGGGAATGGAGTTTGTAGAAGGATGTTATTTGGTCCAAAAAGTATGCAAAAATCAAGGAGGATGAGAAGCTATGGAAATGAATGGATTATGATTGGGCTCAAAGGTATGACAAAGGGTTCAATGGTGATAATGATTAATTATCTAAGGTCAAAATGGGGGTATGATTGGGAAATTCTGGATCAAAATGGATGGGGTTATGGTAAGTTTTGGAAATGTGGTTATGGATTATGGATAGGCAGGACCTAAAGGTCCCAAAATAATTTTCTAAAGTCTTAGGCAAATTAGTCTATAAATAGCACCAAAACTCAAGTAAATGGCATAAACACAAATAGAAATAGCACTAAAATAGGCTAGTTTTGGTTGATGCCTTGGAAAAAGGTTGATTTTGATGGTAAATTTAGATTTTTTAGATGTGATATGTTGAAATGAGGTCTCAAATGTTGTTGTTTCTTGGCAAGTTTTTTTGCAAACACTTCAAGCACAATAGAACATGATAGCGAAAGATTTGTTTGTGAAAAAGTTGTAAAGATTTTAACAAGCACTTTGCACAACCTAAGGCGAGGATAGAACAATACTTGTTGAGTTCCCACTTGGTTACCCAGCCTTGCCTACTTGTGGTGTATAGCTCTAGGAACTTGGGGCATAAGCTCCCCCTTATAGTGCACACACTTCTCAGTCACACCAAGTTCTAAGTCTGCAAGGCTTGCAAACCTTGAGGTACTTTGCTATCTTTACACCACAAAAATGTGAGACAACTATCAGAGTTCAATCTTCTGACCTCTTGTATCAACAAGTAGAGGTTTTTGGGCTTCTAACATAATGGTTCATAGTGGGGGTACATCTAGGGGATTGAGACCTTACGAGCATCTGATAAACCACATAAGGTTTTGACTAGCTCTACTAGGAGTTTCATATACACAAAGGAACTATTCTGTTCAAGCTACAATTGTATGGTAAGCACTAATACTGATTTGGACTTGGATTTTGCCTTATCCTAATTTACATATAGTCTAGACTAGATGAAAGTACCACTTGGGGTCGGCAATGAGTTCTTTGTATGGATGTGTCTCAAGGGTAGGCCCACTTTCTAGAAAAAAGAGGATAGAACCATTTCTCTTCACCCAAGATCCTTTTGAAGGTAAGGGAGAGGATACTTTGATTCTAACTCTTGGGTAACAAAATGTACAAGCACACCAAGCATAGCAAACACTCACTAATGTTCTTTTTAAACCCAAATTAAAATGTGGCTAAAGTTGTTTGCAAACACTTGCTAATTTTAGAGCACCAATATCAAATGTTCTCTATGCTAAGGCACACAAAGGATTATTTTTAGGTACACCAAATTAAATATTTGTTTGTTGTTTGTTTGACAGACTAATAAATTGATTTTAGTGCACCAATTGAAATGTTTCCTACACTAACATGCAAGGGTTCTTTTTATGAGCACCAATTGAAATGTTTGTCTAATCTAATAAAAACCTTGCAAAAACTATTAGTGGTCTTGAGATGATGGTCTTGGACAGACGATAATGCCTTGCAAAATAGACAGAAGACCCTACACAGAACCCAATGTTAGCATAGAAAATAGTGATAAAACAAAGAAAAATAGTGTCGCCAAAACTTGAAATCATGCCACAGACCACTGAAATGGTGCTACTGGTAGAATGCAAGATAGAGCCTAGCTACCCTAGAAAATATCGCTACAATAGTTATAGATAGCACTAGAATATTAAATGGTGTTACAATAGTTACAAATGGCACTTTTATTTAAGATAGTGCTACAATAGACAAATATGGTGTTAAAACTAACGAAGGTGCCAAAACACTGACTGATAGTGCCACTGTGTAGGATGGTTTGTCTAGTTGACTCCTTGTAGAAGATAGTGCCTCTCTAGGTCTTGATAGCGCTGAAATGACACAGAGGTGGTCAAGGCTACAAAAACACAAGTTTATTAACCAAAATGTTGATTATATTGTATTAAAGGTGTCTTGTTAGTTTTATTTTGTGTCCAAAACATGAGATATAGCCACGAAATAAACTATTAAATTACACCACACCAAGATGGAAATAAGAGTATGTAAGTTTGATTTTAAGAAAATTTTGACATAATCTCCCCTTGTCTCTACATAAAATCCTACAAAACCAAGAGCAAACAAAACAAAAGATGATAAAAAGACCAAAAACAAACCACATGTGAGTTAAAAACCAATAAGCAAAGTCATGTTAGGAAGGCGCCACTAGAGCTACAAATAGTGCCAAAACGTAGGTAACTGGTGCCACTGCGCAGGAAGACAGCGCTAATCCCTACAAAACATGTCTAAAAGCAACTAAAACTCACACATGATGATAGATTGAGACCTTGTAGGTCCCACCAGGCATGCCAATGTGATTAGTAAAATCAAAATGAGATAGAAAAATATAAAACAAGTGCATAAACAAGCATTATACCTCACTATGACTCAGAAATCCAAGATGGGGTTGTAGAAGCATGCACCCAAGAGCTCCTAGATATACCCTAGATGATGAATTCAATGTGAAATGCTCTCTCAAATGCAACTCATAAACTAGCTTAAGAAAGTTTTTGGCATGGTAACTCTACTTATAAATTGGATGATAAAATGGCTTGGAGGATGTTGTATTTATAGGCATTTTAGAGAGATTGTGATCCAATGACTGAGATTGATTTGAGAGATCATTGTTGAAGGATGAAGATGATGTGGAGGGCCTAGATTTCATCTTGGAGAATGGAGGGCTAGGAATAAAGTTGAATTTTAAATTCACCTTGGGAAAGGGGTGAATTAAATGAGGTTGGGTGAGATGGATTATTTGTGAAATAAAAATTCACATGGGGAAGAGTAAAATGAATTCAAAATTCATTTGGGGAAGAGTGGATATTAATGATTTATGACATGTGTAAGGGGTGTAAGAGGTATTAAATGAGGACTATGACACATGTGTATAAAAAATTGATTTATATGGGATATATTTCAATTTTTTATTTGGAGGATGTGGGAAAGGGTGTTAATCAAGATTTGACCTGATGTAGGAGCATCCCTAGTTCAAGAGGAATCCTACATCAACCAAAAACATTTGCATTTCAGTTTGTTTGCATTTTAGTTTCTTTCATTTCCAGTTTAGTTCAGGTAGTTCAGTCAGAAGTAGTTCCAGCTTTTGTCTGGTATTCTACTGTAGTTTCATTTGACACCTTGTGGATCTAGACTTAGCATCTACATTCATTCATCTACATTATATCTAAAATTTAGAGCATTTGGATTAGTTACTAAAAAGTTATTGCTATTAGAAGATCGACTATTTTCTTAGAGCAGAGCATCCTGATAGTCTCAGATAATCAGTTGAAGGAGAAGACTTTCAGATCATTCCTTGACTTGTGGATCTTAATGACACATCATTCAATGATCTTTAGTTCATGGCTGACCTTCCCCAAGGGTCCACATGTTATTCCATTCATTTGAGGAAGTGTTTTATGCATTTGGGTCTGACTTATCTATGAACATGTTATAGCTCTTTATTGGAGTTTGTGACCTTCCTTGGCTGACGCAGAGGAATCTATTGGTCCAGAGATAATATATAAGGATGTAATACATCCTTAGGAAAGCAGTTCAAGATTTCATAACATAGTGACAGCTGATAGTTTAGATTTTGTACAAAGAAGATTCAAATCTTTATCTTGCACATGTATGTAATCAGGCCTGTGAGCCCTAGTTGTAAGCTTGCATGTTACCAGCCAGATTATATTTGAATTCTATGATATACTAAATGACCGAATCTTCATTTGTTCCATTTCTTTGAGTTGTTTTCATTGTGTTTACTCTTATCACATAGTTCAAATAGTTCATTCTATGGACCCTCCTATCATGACTACACTAAGTGATATCAAAGCAAAAGTTCAAATCTTTGGGAGCAAATTGAGTGAAGTTGGAGAGGGAATTCTGTAAGATGTTGTTGTAGACAGATCGCTGAATTGAGGCAGGTTACTTATGTTGTAATTGATCGCCAATGGAGAGACAGTTGTCACCTTGTAGCCTAAATTACTAATATTATTTTCTTCCCATCATCATTTTCCTCACAACACCCTTTTTTATGCTCTCTTGCAGTGAATTTTGGTGGAAAAAGTGCCTATTTTGACATATTTTCACTATAATCGACTTCGCATTATCTTAAATTTGCATCAAGAGTGTGTTGAGAGTGATGATATTGTTGTTTTGGACTTATATTAGACATATAACTTGCTGCCCTTGACTGAAATCCTCACAGCATCCTTTGTTTCATTCATTTGCATTGAAAATTATTGAAAAACCAAGCATTTTGCATATATTTTGCATTAATGGATCCTCCTAATGGCACATCTTTAGAAAACTTATATGAGTACATGGTAAACTATGATAAATTTTGCAAATTCACTAACAAATATCCTCAAGTTTTGTATCAAATTATATACATCTATGGCATTGACATAACCAACACTACTACATGTGATATCCTTCGATCAATAGCTTACTTCGATAATGGAGAATCTCAAAAAATTTATAGCTGAAAACCACCATGGGGAAAGTAGTGATGATAATTTTACTCCCACTCTCCCTTTGTTTCATGATGATATAATGCAAATCCTTTCTAAAACTCATGAAAATGAAATAGCAATGGGTGATTCATCAAACAAAGAGACTTGTCCCAACATAACCCCACTTGGTGAGGATATATTGGCACAAGAAAGAGACATCATTGGTACATTTATCCACACTACTCTACCATTTCTTCCCACTCTCCCTAATTAGGATGAAGCATTTGGATGACGCAGACTCTCTTTGTGACCATTCACTTGGATTGCCACCAGATGTTCAAGAACTTCTCAACTACATGCTAAACCAACAACCGGATCATGAACTATCACATACTTTGGGAAATAATCAAATCTTGCATGTTGTGGAAGAACAAGTTATCCCTCTTACTCAAACCATTCCAACACCCTATATAGGGACTGAAATGGGTACCTTTTGGATACATCCACAAGCTCATTTAAATAGCATTTCAAATGCTCCTATACATGACATAGATAATGGCAACATCCCCTCTCAACCATCATTAAGAGAAACCTTTCCTACATAGTTACCCTCATTAACTCATAAACATATGGAAGAGAGTACTTTAACCATTCAGATAAAGATCAAGATTCGTGATACCCGCTAGCCCAGAAGGGGCCCTACAGGTAAGTATCTCTAACCCTTTATCTCTTTCATGATATGCTTCCCCCGTGATGTGTTATGTGTTGTTTAGGTCTCCTGGGATGACCTCCAATTCTCCCGTAAGGTTCAGGATACTAGGAGACTGCCTCTATTGTGATCTTCTATTTATATCATCATTCTTCTATATTGCCTCTCTCTCTTATTTCATTGTTGTGTGTTGTGTTTGACGGACATAGCATCATGGTTGGTGACTTGGGGGCACCCTCCTAGGTGACTGTCCCTAAGACACTTGTTTTCTGCTCTCTTATTTATTGTTTCCCTTCCTCTAGTGTTTCTATCTAGTGGGTGGATGATGACAAACATTTATACTGATGTGGACCTAGTGTCCCTTTCGAGAGCAATAAAAAAAATGGACTATAGTTCCTAATATGATGATGGGGTTGTATATCTTATCCGACGCTTGGCTAGTGGAAGCACTCATGCTTTCCGCATAGTGAATTTTATGATGTTTCTATCACATTTACAAATCTTAACAATATGCTACTCCATGCACCTTTGTTTGCCTTTGAATCTAGCCTTGGTGGTACTTGATTCAGAGAGCTTCGTGATATAGCCCCTGGTTATCCTCAAACTCTGGATTCATTGTATAACCTTGGCTCTTTGTGTGGTTAATCATATGCATTGATGTTGTTGTTTATCATGATGTTGTAGACACTAACATGTTTTTTGCAGGGATGTGTTTGTGGGAACATTTGGCAATCGTGAAGTACATCTCACCTCCGGGGGGCATGGGCTTTGCGAAAGTCGATGTTCCCTTGTGTGTTTTCTTCCTACCTTAATGTGCTTGATATTGATAACTAATATCAACCACCTTAAGGTGGGGGCATATAAGGTAATCTCTTTGTTATAGATGTTAGCAATGTGTTTAACCTCAGATGCATAGACCTGCGCTCAAGTAGTGCATTGTGCATCCTAAATTTGGTTGCAATCAATCAATCATGTAAGCCCTCTGTGGAGGCGAGATATCGAGCATATCCTTTTTTTCTTAAGCCCTATATAGAGGTGGGGATGGTGTATTTCTCGAAGCAAATTCATCATCCTATCATTTCAAAAGTCCTCTACAGAGGCATGGAGCGGTTCTATGACTAATGCAACCCTTAAGTGTGTATTCGGTGATCATTGTGGCAAAGCCCAATTGTCGGTGTGTGCCTGTAATGTGCCTGAGATAGTGATGAGCCTAGAAATAGGGAACACACCATCGCTTGTCTACCATGTTTTCTCCGTGTCTTCAAGTGTGTGTGTTTTGGCATACTTGTTTTGTATGGCATGTTTGTTGTCCCATATGCATAGACCAGTGCCATTGAGTAGTGCTTTGTGCAGCTTGGGAGGTTTTGCATGTATTACATGTGTGTTGCTCCATATGCAAAGACCAGTGCCTTCGAGTAGTGCTTCTTGCATTTTGGGAGGTTTGTTTACTTTCTAGTACTTGCATTTGCATTTCATATATATAAGAAAAAGAAAATAAAAGATATCATTTCTATCTTCCATGCATTGATGTGTCTTCCATGCATTGACTATCTTCTTTGTGTTCTATGTGACTGTAACTGTCTTCTTCGTGTTTTGCGTGCCTGTTACTATTTTCCATGTGATTAGCATGTCTTCTCCATGCTTGGTGTGTTTGTTGTGTTTGTGACCTTACTTTAATGCATCTATGGGCCTCATGTTCATACATATATCAAAGTGGGGGCTAAATATAATGACGAAAAATGTCCCCTTGGGGGCTTTTCCCTCGTAAGGTTTAGCTCCCGGGTCTTTAGAGTGCATTTAGGACATTTTAGTTCATATTTTAGCATCCCGATGGAATGAGACCTAGGTCCCATGGCAAATAGGACCTAGGTGGACCCCTTGAGTTGTCCCCTACCTAAAATAGGGGGGAGGACTTGGGCACCTATGCCCTAGTCCTACCCTATTTTAGGGCAGCCCCAATTTGTGGGTGTTGGTTAGTGACCGTTATTAGGTCCCTTTGCTGACACGATAAGTTTGAATTTCAAATATCTTGGCAGCAGTGCTTGTAGATGCATATATAAGCATGTGTAGGCATTCATTTGTAAACTAGATTGTTATTGTAAACTCTAGGCATTCTCAAGGTGATTCAAGGATTTCTATTGTCTTGCAAGAGTAGACTTGTGTGTTTTGTGTATTGATATTTACATATTTGAGAATTAATTCTTTCGTGGCATGAAGAGCATCTTCCTCCATGAAAGCTTCACTACAAGGTGACATAATATTGTGCTTTTATTATTGTTTCCTTTGGTTTTTGGCCTCTGCCTCATAAGGGCATGCCCTTTTCATCTGATAACGGTGTTTACAGACTTAAGTTTCCTTTAGGGTTTGACTAAGGCAAACCTATAAACACCACAACCCCCAAACCAAGTCTTCTAATTACATGTTATAGGTGTCACATATGGGAAAACTAGAGTTGTAGGAAGGCTGGGAAGACATCAAGGATTCAGGATCTAAAGGAAAGTCAGACAAAGGAGCACTTCTGGGACTAGGGCGCTCAATCCAGTGTCCTTCGTAGACTATTTTCAGAAAATAGAAGTTATAGGGCTGATCAGTGTCCGAAGGAGGTCCAGATTACCTGAAAAAGCAGGTACCTTGGACTTGGGCACCCACTCTAGTATCCCTGACTATTCTACTTCACAACCCTAAAAAAAGGTACTCTATAATTCTACATTTTGCTCTTGTCTATAAGAGGTTTTTCTGTATTTCATTAATTTATTGTCATATTTTCATAATTAGGGTTTTAATGGTCAATTGGACATAGGAGAAGGAAAATTTGATAATTAATTCCCTAATCTAAGTTTCCCTACATCTAAATGTGACTCTAGGGTATAATAATGCTTTTCATTAGACCCTAGATCCTTCAATGTGTACTGGAGAGGTAGATTTTAACATCTAAACCACAAAGGATTAAAAAGATCCAATTTTCCACTAAATAGGTCTTCATTTCTCATCTACCTTTTCTTTGTACTTACTGTTCATGTCTTCCAAATGCTTCTTCACCTGATTATGCACTGTCTTCATGTGATTTACAAATTCTTCTACTTTTGCACTTCTCTTTTCCTCCGTACTGATATCTCTCAATTCTGCAACTCATCTAGGATTTACTCTAGTCACAATCTCAAAAGGTGTTCCTTTAGTAATCCTATTTACTGAATTATTGTATGCAAACTCTACTTATGAAAGAATCAAATCCCAACTTCTAGTTCTCTCCAACCAAACATCTCAACAGGTTTCCCAAACTCCTATTCACTACCTCTGTTTGTCCATCTGTTTGTGGATGAAAATTTGAAATGAACTTCAAATTTGTCTTCATCTTCTTCCAAAGTGTCTTCCAAAAATATCCAACAAACTTTGTGTCTTTGTCTGAAACTATACTCTTAGGTAATCCATGCAATCTCACAATCTCCTTGAAAAATAGGTCAGCTACATGTACTGCATCAGTTGTCTTCTTACAAGGTATGAAATGAGCTATCTTTGAAAATCTATCCACCACTACAAATATTGAATCATGTCCTCTCCGTGTCTTTGGCAATCCCATTACAAAATCAATGCTTATGTCTTCTCGAGGTCTCTTTGGTACTGTCAAAGGTTTATACAATCCAGTGTTCTAACTACTCCCTTTTGCAACTTGACGAACTCTACAACTCTGCACAAATCTCTGAACATCCTTATGTATGAGTAAGTACAAGAACATGAGTTCACTTTTTGGCCAAAAAGTGGAAGTATTTTTCCGGTTTTTTAAAAAATTTCATACTTGGAGTGACAATTTGAAGAATTTTGACATAAAATATTAAGATGATGTAAAAATAAGAAATGTAGGATTTTGCTTCTAGTTTTCAAATATATATATTTTTCTAATACCTAGATGGTGCAAGTTGGTTTTTTATTAGATGTACAAAAAGTGTCTTTTTAAAAGTCCCCTATTTTTTGCAAAAACATGCATATGTACGGCCAACATAATTTGACATAAATTAATGTATTTTTCTAATTCCTTTTGTGGAAAGATTCTTATGATGTTGAATTTTGGTTAGGATATTTTTTGTAATTTTTTGATAATTTTTTTTTATTAATTTTTTAATGGCCCTAATTAGTGTTTTTTAAAACCCCTCGTGTACAGCCAACATAATTTGAGCTAAACTAATCAATTCACTAAATTTTTTTTCATCATGTAAAGAATGATGTCTTTTGGTCAGACAATTTTGTTTTCAACAAACTTTCAAAATCAAAAGTTATTAAAAAAAATAGTAACTTATGTTATTTCAAGTCTATGAGTTAGTTTGTTTGGAAAATAAATAATAAATAGAAAATTGTGTTCAATAGAAAAAAAATTACATATTTTAAAACTAGACTTTGAGATCTATAATGGGTTTTAATTTCATTAAAATATTTTGAAAAAAAGTCGTCAGCCATAGTGGTGAAACTAGTTTTTTCTCGTTTTCATGGTCTCCTAGTTGCAGGTCCAAAGCTAAGGCTTAGGTTTCCAAGCCTAAAACCAATGCAAATTGGTGGGTTTAAAATTTTAAATTTTTAGAAATGGGTGCCCGTTCATAATGGGTACCCGTTTTAAAAATAATAGGTACCCATTTCTAAAAAATAAAAAAAATAGAAATAGGCATGTTAAAAAAAAATTTGAAAACGGGTACCTGTTTTCAAAAAGTTTTTTTTTGTTTTTATATGCATATGGCTATTTTCTAAATTTTTTTGAAAATGGGCACCCGTTATAAAATGAGTATCCATTATGAAATAGGTACCCGTTTTGCTTCGCCTGCCCGATCCTAAATGGGTACCCATTCTAACCAGCATTTTTCATCTGCGGGAGACTTCTGTGAAATGTATACTTATCTTTGTACTTTCACCCATCTATGAGGCCAAAAGTAATTTTCTCTTACCAAGGCCACTGTCTTATCAATGCCAAAATGTCCTGCCAATCCACCACCGTGCTTCTCCTTGATCAAATTATCCCTCATTGAACTTCTAGGTATGCACAACTGACTTCCTTTGAACAACATATCTTCTTGAATGAAATAGTCCAACCACTTACTCCTGTCTGTCACAACAAGTTCTTTACATGCTTTCTAAGGTTCTGCAAAATTAGTGTCTCCCTCATACATGTTCTTCAAGTCTTCAAAACCCAACATTTCAACTCTCATTTCTATCAACAAGTTTCCTCTCCTACTTAATGCATTAGTAACTTTGATTTTCCACTCCTATGCTTCAACACAAAAGTATAACTCTGCATGAACTCTACCCATCTCATTTGTCTCTGATTCAACTTACCTTGATTGTTCAAATATTGCAAAGCTTGATGATCTATATACAACACAAACTCCTTAGGCAACAAGTAATGTCTCCACTTCTTCAAGATTTGAATTATGGCATAGAACTCCTGATCATAAAATGAATATCTTCTCCTTGCATCATTCAACTTCTCACTAAAATATGCTACAGGCCTACCTTCTTGACTTAACACTTCTCCAATTGTATTTCCACTTGCATCATAATCAACTTGAAATACCTTATTGAAATCTGGTAATGCCAAAATATGTTGCTCTATCACTTTCTGCTTCAACAACTCAAAAATTTTATCTACTCCTGATGTCCACTTAAAATCTTTTTTGTCACCTCTCATTGTCTCTCTCATAGGGTTACAAACTGAAGTGAAATTTCTGATGAACTTTCAGTAGAAACTAGCCAATCCATGAAATGATCTAACTTCTCCAATGCTCTCTGGTGTAGGCTATTCAACAATTGCTCTTACTTTCTCAGGGCCCATCTTCAATCCTTCCATAGGAATCACAAATCCTAAGTATACTAATCCCTCCTTCATTAAACTACACATCTTGATGTTTATCAATAATTTCGCTTCTCTCAACCTCTACAAAACTTGTTTAATATGCCACAAATGTTCCTCTTTTGTCTTACTAAAAATTAGAATATCATCCAAGTATACAATTACAAACTTACCCAAGAATTTCTTCAGAACTTCATTCATCAATCTCATGAAAGTACTTGGTGCATTTGTCAATCCAAAAGGCATCACTAACCACTCATATAGTCCTTCATTTGTCTTAAAAGTAGTCTTCCATTCATCACCTTCTCTGATTTTGATCTGATGGTATCCACACTTCAAATATATTTTTGTGAAATATCTTGCTCCACTCAAACAATCCATGATATCATCCATCCTAGGTAAAGGAAATCTACACTTAACTGTGATCTTATTTATTGCTCTAGAATCAGTACACATTCTCCATTCTCCATCTTTCTTCGGTGCCAAAACTGCAGGTACTACACAAGGACTCAAGCTTTCTCTAATCAAACCTTTCCTCAACAACTCTTGTATCTATCTATTTAGTTTTTCATTCTCTGCCAGTATCATTCTATGTGCTGCTTTTTTAGGCAAACTTGCTCCTAGTATAAGATCCATGTGATGACTGATACTCCTTATAGGTGGCAATCCTTTGGGTATGTTATCTGATATGATGTCTTCATACCTTTTCAGCAGCTCCCTTATCTCCTCCAGTTGTGATTCTTCAATCTCCAATGCTTCAGGCTTCTTAGGAATCAAGGCATAACACATATTCTCATGTCTCAAACCATCCAGAAATTTTCTTCCATCTACCAAACAGATTTTAGCATTCCCACATACTTCACTCTGAGGATCATCCTCTAAAGGAATCAAAGTAATTCTCTTTCCATTTGCTTTTATAGTTTAAGTATTCTTTGTCCCATCATGTATAGCTTTTCTATCATACTGCTAAGGTCTACCCAACAAGATATGACAAACATCCATAGGCATAATATCACATAAGACTTCATCATGATATGATCCAATATGAAATTTTACCAAACATTGTTCACTCACCAGTACCTTATGATCATCCTGAATCCATTCTATTTGATAGGGATTAGGGTGTTTCAATCTTTCTAACTTCAACTTAGTCACCATATCCTATGAAACTAGGTTATCTGAACTACCACTATCAATTACAACTTTACAACACTTAACTCCTGATTTGCATCTAGTTCTGAACAAACTCTTCCTCTGCAGTGGTTCCTCATTTGTCTCTACTTGAAATAGTGCTCTCCTCATCACCAACGATTCTCCTTTCTCAGGTTTGCCAACTGAACTAGGTGATCCAGTAGGTTCTTCTTCCACATCGGCTGCTCTTCCACTATTTTATGTCCTCTTACTTGTGCTACCTTGATTACACTCAAATGATCTATGTCCTTCACCTCCACACTTGAAACAAGTACCTCTGAATACACTCTTATCAAATCCTCTTCCTTCTCTTCTATATCCTTCATTCCGGTATGCATTATAATTACCTCTGTGATAAAAATTTCTATCACTACTCTAGTAGTTATTGCTATCTATGTCCTCCTTCTTGAATGTGTTGTCAAACTTGCTATGCTCTAGATATGATCAATCTCCTCCGAAAAATGTCCTACCTCTATGAAATTTACCTCCTCTAACTCTCTATCTCTGATCATGTCTTTTATTCAACTTCTCTTCAACTTTTAGGGAAAACTGATATGCTTCCTCCAAAGATGTCATCCTTACCAAGCTTAGTTCCTCTTGAATATTCAATCTTAGTCCATTGATATATCTAGCTACTTTCTCCTTGTTTTCTTCACTATGTCATATTCTTATGATCATCTTATGAAATTCTTCAGTGTATTCCTTCACAGATTTCTCTTTTGTCTCATGTTTTGCAATCTTTTCAACAGTTCCAACTCATAGTCAACAGGTATAAACTAATTCTTCAACTTCGCCACCATCCGGTCCCACTTTGTAATCTTTTCTTTTCCTCTCCTATTTCTTTCCAACTGAACTTCTTTCCACCATATAGCAGCATGTCCTTTCAACTTTGTCTTTGCAAATTTCACCTTCTCTGGATCTTCAATTTTCTCATATTCAAAGTATTCTTCCATGTCATTTATCCAGTCAATGAATTCTTTAGGGTTTAAATTAATAATATAGTTTGGTACATCAACTCTAGGTCTCTTTCCATTCTTCAAAATAGCTCACAACATTTTTACTTGATCTAATTCTTGCTCTTCATCTCCTCCTAGGGTTTCGCCAATTTGTTCAGCAGATTGAAATTCTTCTTCCTCATCGCTTTCAACATTAGGTCTCAGTGTCAATCCTCTTCACCTATCTTCTTCAAAAATATCCAAATGAATTTGTATTGTTTTCATCATCTCCAAAATATCCAACACAACACGATTTTAGTGCAATTTAAGGTCAAACCCTAGTTAAAATATAGCAAAATAGGCTATTTTTCATCATTTTTTGACTCCAAGACCTAGAAAAAGAGGTGTTGTAAGGATTTTTAGGAGGGAAAGAAAATAATATCAGTAATATCAGTCACCTAAATCCATAAAACTGATCACAACATGCTTGGAGTGCAAACTAGGTCAAACCCTAGGGCAAAAAATTGTCAAAGTGTATAGTTTTTCACCAAATTTTCACTACAAGAGCCCATTAAAAGGGTGTTGTGAGGATTTTTATGAGGGGTAGAAAATTATTTCCCTGATAATAGTAAATTAATGTAAAAATATCTTTCACAACACTCTTGTGGTGTAAGTTTGGAGAGTCGATAAGGCCAAAATTAGTGAAAATTGTCATTTTTGAAGCCCTAGATTTGAAATCTTGGGACACAAATATCTTTGAATGATTTAATGTTTGATTTATGATAATAATTAAATATTATCAGATCTGAAAATGATTTTCAAGCTCAATCACGCAAAATTCCCATGCAAATTTAATGAAATTGCACCAAAATTGCTAGTTTTTGTTAAAATTTTAAATACAAAAATGTAAATAATTTAAATTTAAATGCAAATTCACACTAAAATGAAAGACTAAATCCAGATGCAAATTTTAATTAGCCTTTAAAATTAGTATAAAAATTTGATAAAAGATTTTTCCTACAAACCCTAGATTTTGGAATTACTAGGTTATATAAAATTGACAAAATTTCCACAAAACCCTAGTAATTTAATGATGAAAATGCAAAGCAAGATTTTGTATTTTTATATTTTTTTATATTTTATATCAGATCTGATGCAAAAATTATGAATTAGGAAAATTTAGGAAGAATTGTCACAATTTAGTAAGCCCAACAATGCAATTTTTTGTATTTTTCTAATTTTTTAATTTTTAAAAAAATTTCTTAATGCAATAAGGTAAATGACCAAATGAAAGAATGAAATAATACCAAATCTGCAAACAAACACTTAGCAAGTTGTAATTTAAGTTCAAATATATAGGTTCACCAAAATGTTTAGTGGAAAATTGAATCTTTTTAATCCTTTGTGGTTTAGATGTTAAAATCTGCCTCTCCACTATACATTGAAGGATCTAGGGTCGAATGAAAAGCATTATCATACCCTAGAGTCACTTTCAAATGTAGGGAAACTTGGATTAGGGAATTAATTATCAATTTTTTCTTCTCCTATGTCTAATTGACCATTAAAATCCTAATTATGCAAATACGACAATAAATTAATGAATTACAGAAAAACCTCTTACATATGGGAGTAAAATGCAGAATTACAGAGCACCTATTTTTAGGGTTATGAAGTGGAACAGTCAGGAACACTGGAGTGGGCACCCAAGTCCAACATACCTACTTTTTTGGGGGATCTAAACCTCCTTCGGACACTGATCAGCCCTATAACTTCTATTTTCTTAAAATAGTCTATGGAGGACACATGAGCAAGCACTATAGTCCCAAAAGTGCTCATTTGTCTGACTTTCCTTTAGATCTTGAATCCCTGATGTCTTCCCAGCCTTCCTGCAACTCCACTTTTCATAGATGATACACTTGTAACCTGCAATCACAAGACTTGGTTTGGGGGTTGTGGTGTTTAAAGGTTTGCCTTAGTCAAACCTTAGGACACTTAAGTCTTCAAACTCCATTGTTAGATGAAGAGGGCATGCCCTTGTAAGGAAGAGGCCAAAAAACAAAGGAAACAATAATAAAAGCACAATATTATGTCACCTTGTAGTGAAGCTTTCATGGAAGAAGATGCTCTTCATGCCATGAAGGAATTGATACTCAAATCTGCAAATATCAATACACAAAATACACAAGTCTTCTCTTGCAACACAATAGAAAGCCTTGAATCACCTTGAGAATGCCTAGAGTTCACAATAACAATCTAGTTTACAAATTAATTCCTACATATGCTTATATATGCATTTACAAGCACTCCCGCCAAGATATTTGAAATTTAAACTTACTGTTTCAGCAAAGGGACCTAATAACAGTCACTAACTGACACCCACAAATTGGGGCTACCCTAAAATAGGACAGGACTAGGGTGCAGGCATCCAAGTCCTCCCCCCTTATTTTAGGCAGGGTACAGCTCAAGCGGTCCACCTAGGTCCTATTTGCCATGGGACCTAGGTCTCATTCCATCATAATGCTAAAATATGAACTAAAATGTCCTAAATGCACTCTAAAGACCTAGGAGCTAAACCTTATGAGGGAAAAGCCCCCAAGGGGACATTGTTTGACATTACAAGACCTAAGGAATTTGAAGTTGGAGATGAAGTGATGGTATATCTGATAAAAGAAAGATTTCTAGTTGGGACATATAACAAGTTGAAGATGAAGAAATTTGGACCTTGTAAGATACTCAGAAATTTTGATTCAGGAAATCCATATGAAGTTGAATTACTAGAGACATTTAGTATTTCACCTATTTTCAGTATTGCAGACTTATATTAGTATCATGAAGCAGAGTTCAGTGACAATATGGAAGAAGAATTGAAGAAGAAGTTAACAAAACTAACACTGGAGTAGATAGAAGACATTTTGGATAGCAGAGTTGGGCACAACTCTAGAGGAAGACAATACAAAGAATATCTTGTGAAGTGGAAAGGCTAACTAGAAGAAGATTCATCATGGATTTCTCAGGCTGAGGTGGACCATCTTGGTTCTCCCTTAGCCCTAGCAAAGTGAGGGACTCACTTTTTCATTAACCTTGGATGTCTGATGTAGGAGCATCCCTGGTTCAAGAGCAATCTTGCATCAACCAAAAACATTTGCATTTCAGTTTGTTTGCATTTTAGTTTCTTTCATTTCCAGTTCAATTCAGTCATAAGTAATTTCAACTTTAGTCTAGTATTCTATCGTAGTTTCATTTCACACCTTACAGATCTAGACTTAGCATCTACATTCATTCATATACATCATATCCAAAATTTAGAGCATTTGGATCAGTTACCAGAAAGTTATCACTATTAGAAGATCGACTATTTTCTCGAAGCAGAGCATCTTGATAGTCTTAGACAATCAGCTAAAGGAGAAGACTTGTGGATCATTCTTTGACTTGTAGATCTTAATGACACATCATTCAATGATCTTTGGTTCACGGCCAACCTTCCCCAAGGGTGCACACATTATTCCATTCATTTGAAGAAGTGTTGTATGCATTTAGGTTAGACCTATCTGTGAACACGTTACAACTCTTCATTGGAGTTTGTGACCTTCCTTGGCTAATGCGGAGGAATCTATTGGTCCGAAGATGATGAATAAGGATGTAATAGATCCTTAGGAAAGCAATTCAAGAGTTCATAACATAGTGATAGCTGATAGTTTAGATTTTGTGTGAAGGAGCTTCAAAGCTTTATCTTGTCCATGTGTGTAATTAGGCCTATGAGCCCTAGTTGTAAGCCCGCATGTTGCTGGCCAGATTATATTTGAATTCTATGATATACTAAATGACTGAATCTATATTTGTTCCATTTCTTTGAGTTGTTTCCATTGTGTTTACTTTTGTTGTATAGTTCAGACAGTTCATTCTGTGGACCCTCCTACCATGACTGCACCATGACCAATTTAATTAGGGTGATTAGCTTAATTAATATGGATGGAAAAAATTAGGGAATGGGTTAATGGGAGGTTAAGATTAATTAAATAAGGTTGTGTTTAATTAATCCTAGGTTTGGGGTCATGTAGGTTAGGCTAGGTAATTAAATAATATATATTTAATTAAGTAGTGTAGGGATAGGTTTATTAGTAGGCTGAATTAATTAGATAAACATGATTTACCTAATTAATTGGATTTAGTTAAAAGGGGGAATTAACTAATAAATAATGTATATTTATTTAATTAATTGGCTAAGGTTGAACTATTGAATTAATTAAATTAATCCAATTGTAGGGGATAAAATGATGAAAAATTGGGTGATGAAGGGATAATTAATTAAATAAAAATTTAATTAATCAGTTAGAGGGGAAATTAGTATGTTTAGGGATGTCAGGAGTTAGTTTGATGATAGAGACATTTTTAGGTGTCTACATTCTTCATCTTCAACTTGTTGTATGCTCCCACTAAAAATCTCTCCTTTCCTAGATATACCATTACTTCATCTCCAACTAAAAATTCTTTATATCTTGTCTTCTCATTTGCTTGCTCCTTATACTTACTATTCATCTCCTCCAAATGCTTCTTGACTTGATTATGTAGTATCTCCCTATACCCTACAAACTCTTCTACTTCTATACTCTTCTTATTCTCCATACTCCTGTCTCTCAGCTCTGCTCCTCCTCTAGGTTTCACTTTAGTCACAACTTCAAAGGGTGTCTTCCCTATACTGCAATTCATTTAATTATTGTATGAAAACTCTACTTGCAGTAGAATTAGATCCCAAATTCTTGCCTTTTCTCCTAATAAACATCTCAACTAGTTACCAAAACTCTTGTTTACCACTTCAGTTTATCAATTTGTTTGTGGGTGAAATGTTGAACTAAACTTTAGGTTTGTCTTCATCTTCTTCCACAATGTCCAAAAATATCTAATGAATCTAGTATTTCTATCTGAAACTATACTCTTATGTAATGCATGCAATCTCACTACAAAATAGGTCAGCAACATGTACAACATCATTTATCTTCTTACAAGGAATGAAATGTGACATCTTTGAAAATATGTCCACTACTACAAATATAGAATCATATCCCCTCTATGTTCTTGGAAAACCTAATATGAAATCCATACTTATATCTTTCCAAGGTCTCTCCCATACTTTCAAAGATTTTCACAATCTAATATTCTGACTACTCCCTTTTGCAACTTGACAAACTCTACAAATCTGCACAAACTTCCTTACATTCTTATATATCCAAGGCCAAAATTAATTTTCATTTGCCAAAACTACTCTCTTATCAATCCCAAAATGTCCTACCAATCCTCCACTATGCTTATCCTTGATCAAATTATCTCTCATTGAACTCCTAGGTATACATAATTGATTTCCCTTGAACAATGTATCCACCTGAATGAAATAGTCCAACCACTTACTTCTATTTGTCACAATAGATTCCTTACATGCTTTCCATGGTTCTATAAAATCAAGATCCTCTTCATACATATGCTTTAGTTCTTCAAAACATGGTACTTGTACTTTCATCTATGTCAGCAAATTCCTTCTTCTTCTCAATGCACTTACAACTTTGTTTGAATTCCCACTCTTATGTTTCAATACAAATGTGTAACTCTACATGAAGTCTACCCATCTCATATGTCTCTGATTCAACTTTCCTTAACTGTTTAAATACTACAAAGCTTGATGATTAGTGTTCAACACAAATTCCTTAGGCAACAAGTAATGTCTCCACTTCTTCAAGGCTTAAATTATGGCATAGAACTCCTAATCATAAACTAAATATCTTCTCCTTGAATCATTCAATTTCTCATTGAAATATTCTACTAGTCTCCCTTCTTGAATTAACATTTCTCCTATTGCACTTCCACTGGCATCACAATCTACTTGAAATACTTTGTTAAAATCTGGTAATGCTAACACTCGTTGCTCTGTCACCTTCTATTTCAAAAATTAAAAACTCTTATTTGTTCCTGATGTCCACTTGTGATGATCCTTTCTATCAACTCTCATTGTCTCTATCATAGGTATGCATATTGTACTAAAATTTTTGATGAACTTCTGGTAGAAACTTACTAATCCATGAAATGATCTTACCTCTCCAATGTTCATAGGTGTTGGCCACTCAACAATTTCTCTAACTTTCTCAGGGTCCATCTTCAATCCTTCCATAGAAATCACAAATCCTAAATATACCAACTCTTCCTTCATTAAACTACACTTTTGGATGTTTATGAACAACTTTTCTTCTCTCAACCTCTACAATACTTGTCTATTATGCCACAAATGTTCTTCCTTTGTTTTACTAAAAATTAGAGTATCATCCAAGTATACAATGACAAACTTACTCAATAATTTCTTTAAACCTTATTTATCAACCTTATGAAAGTACTCAATGCATTAGTTAATCTGAAAGGCATAACTAATCATTCATATAATCCTTTATTTGTCTTAAAGGAAGTCTTCCACTCAATTCCTTCTCTAATCATGATCTGATGATATCCACTCTTCAAGTCTATCTTTGTGAAATACTTTGCTCCACTCAAACAGTCCATGATGTCATCCATCCTTGGAAATGGAAATCTATACTTAACTGTGATCTTAGTGATTTCACTAGAGTCTATACACATTCTCCAATCTCCATCTTTCTTAGGTGCTAGTATTGTAGGTACTATACATGGGCTTAAATTTTCTCTAATCAGTCCTTTCCTCAACAATTCCTATATTTTCCTATTCAGCTCCACATTCTCTATTGGTGTCATCTGGTGTGCTACTTTGTTTAGTAAACTAGCTCCAGGTATAAGGTCCATATGATGTCTGATACTCTAGATTGGTGGCAATCATTCAGGCACATTATTTGAGATGATATCTTGGTACTCTGTCAACAATTATGTTATCTCCTCAAGTGGTGGTTCTTTTCCCTTTATTCTACTGTTCTCTGTACTTCTTAGGAATCAAAGCAAAACACATTCTCATGCACCAATCCATCAAAAAATTTCTTTCCATCTACCCAACAAATTCTAGCAGTTCCACATACTTCACTCTTAGGATCATCTTCCAAAGGTATCAAGATATGTTTCTTCCCATTTGATGTTATAGTATAAGTGTTCTTTCTCGCATCATGTATATCCTTTTTATCATACTTCCATGGTCTCCCCAACAATATATGACATATATCCATCAACATAATATCACGCAATACCTCATCATTATAAGATCCTATATGAAATTTTACCAAACATTGTTCACTCACCAATACCTTGTGTTCATCTTGAATCCATGCTATCTTGCAGGGATTAGAGTGCTTCAATCTCTCTAGGTTTAGCTTAGTCACCATCTCCTTTAATACCAAATTATCAGTACTACCACTATCAATGATAACTTTACAACATTTACCTCCTAATTTGCATCTAGTCTGGAACAAACTTTTCCTTTGTAGTGGTTCGTCAATTGTCTCTATTTGAAATAATGCTTTCCTCATGACTAATGATTCTCCTTTTTTTTGGTTTTCCAACTGAACTAGGTGATCCAACAGGTTCTTCCTCTACATAAGCTGCTCTTGCACTATTCTCTATCCTATTTCTTGTACTACCTTGATGACATTCAAATGCTCAGTGTCCTTCAATTATACACTTAAAACAAGATCCTCTAAATGATCTTTTATCAAACCCTCTTTCATCTCTTCTGTGTCCTTCACTGTGGTAAGAATTATGATTTCCTCTACTATTACGGTAGAAACTTTTATCATCCCTCTAGTGAGAATTGTTATTTCTATCTTCCTTCATGTATGGGTTACTTTCCTTATTTTTCTCTATACAAGGTATTTCTCCTCCAGAATATGTTCTACCTCTTTGAAATTTACCTCCTCTACCTCTCTATCTTTGTTCCTACCTCTTATTCAATTTGTCTTCAACCTTCAATGAAAATGGATATGCTTCCTCTACTATTGTCATCCTTACCAAACTTAGTTCTTTTTGAATATTCATTCTCAATCCATTTATGTATCTTGCCACTTTCTCCTTGCTTGCTTCACTATGTCCAGTTCTTATGATCATCTTATGAAATTAATTAGTATACTCCATAGATTTCTCCTTTTAACTTAGGTTTTGTAATTTCTTTAACAATTCTAACTCATAGTTAGCAGATATGAACTAATTCTTCAACTTTGTCACCATCCTATCCTATTTTATGATCTTTTCTTTTCCTCTCCTATTTCTATCCAAATGAACTTTTTCTGACAAATAGCAACATGTCCTTTCAAATTAGTTTTTGCATGTCTTACTCTCTCTGGATCTTCAATTTCCTCATATTCAAAGTATTCCTCCAAGTCATTTATCCAATCAATCAATTCCTTAAAATTTAAATTTCCAGTATAGTTTGGTACTTCCACTATAGGTCACATATCAATCTTAGAAATAGCCTTTAACATCTTCACTTGGTCAAATTCTTCTTCTTCTAGGACTCCTTCATTTTGGTCAGCAGCTTGAATTTCCTCATCATCATCACTTTCATCTTCATGTCTAGGGTTTAGTCCTCTTCTTTTATCTTATTCTACATCATCCAATCTAATCTTCATTGTCCTCATCATCTCTATCATCTCTTTCATTCTTCCTGTATACGCCTAAAAATGACATGATTCATCCTAAATAAATATTCTAAATATTTATTCCATTCTTCTATCAATTAAATAAATATTCTAAATTTATTTAATCGATTCACTATCCTACAATTAAATAAAATTATTTTATTTAATTAAAATCCCTAAATTCTTCTAATGTCTAAAATCCTAATCCACCTCATCTTTCCACCTCATCTCTTCCACCTCACCATGTTGCACATATAATTAAATATTCTTAATATTTAATTAGCTAATATCCTCCATTTTCTAAAATAAATTTTTAAATCAATTATCCTCTACAAATTGAATTTTTAATTCAATGTTCCCCATTATCCTCCACTCTGAATTTTTAATTCACTTGTCATAACCCATTGTCCCCCACTCTGAATTTTTAATTCAACTGTCATAACCCATTGTCCCCCCACTCTAAATTTTTAATTCAAATGTCATAATCCACTGTGAATAAAAGATTTACTGTTATTCCTAGCTATTGATCTTCATATCTTCTCTCAACTGTCGATCCTCATTCTTCCAAGTCTATAAAAGAAGCTTCATCCCTCCATTCTATTCATCCAGGTTATCTGTATTGTTACTCTGCAGGATTCTACTCACACACCTTTGGCATCCCAATAATATTTTCTTGAGATCACCCTCTTGCTTTGAAGCTCTACTTCATAGCAATATCTATCCATGTAGCCATTTACCATCGACATCCTACAACACAGCTAAGAGAGTGCACTCACTGAGGGCCTACTTCATCAGCAAAGGAGAGTTGTAATAGGCAAACAACAGAAGCTTTGGAATAGGGAAGGTTTGCATTATTATTCATTTGCTTCATTTCCTTCTATCTTTCTTGTTTTCATTATTCTGTTGGTGTTTGGGTTTTGATATTGTTCATTTGATTAAACTCTAACATTCCCATCTACATTTTGGCTCCCACCGTGGGGCCTTGCCCCTTTATCTCATCATTTTCTGAGCGTTTTTGAAGGCAGGTTCCGTACAGGTCACGTGCAGGCTACTTCAGCATATTTGAGCATTTCTACAATGCATATACCCTCTGTTATGGCACTTCCATTCTTCCTGTGCATCTGTGCTTTCTCACTACGCTTTTGCTCGCTGTTACATTGCTTCCATTATTACTGCGCATCTGTTCTTTCTCACTGCGCTTTTACTCACTGTTATGGTGCTTCCATTATTACGGTGTATCTATTCATTTACACGGTGCATTTGAGTATTGTTACTACACATTTGTCCATTCTGCACTTCTGTGATTTCTTGTTGCACTTCTGATGACTATCTCGCGCATTTAGTCACTAAAGCTGCGCATTTGTAATAAGTAATGGTTTTAGTGCTTTTCTAGGAAAGTTTGCTAACACTAACCTTTTCGCAGGTGTTCTCTGGAGCTATTTTGTAGGATAGGCTCAGGTTTAGTTCCATATAGTTGCATCTAAATAGTTCACACTTCATTTTCTAAGAGGTAGTAAAACTGGTGTTCATTCAAATCCTCACCTAGCTCTAATTAGGAAAGAAGTAACTGGATCATTTGTTTCTTGCATTGTAACACTTTCCAAGTTATTGCTATCTGGGATTAAAACTGAACTCACCATTGATTTTGGGGTTAAAATTGAACTACTGCTATCTCGTTGGGCCAAAACTTCAAAGTTAACTATTTCGTGCTACGAGGATTAAAATTGAACTCACCATTGCTTTCTAAGGATAAAACCGAACCAATGCTATCTTGCTAAAATCATTTCAAAGTTTTGAGCTTGAGTAGATTAGCCCATTTAGTTTTTCTACTTTTAAATAGGTTGGATTAATCAGTGTCTTCTATGCTTGACGAATGATAATAGGCTTATGCTCTCCCCTTTATTGGGTGATCAGAGTGCCAGACTTGTCATTCTATCTGTTTAACCTTTAGGAGGGGTCTGCCCTTGGATGCACACTTGTCCAAGTAGGAATGACCCTAAGTGGTAACAGGCTAAAGCCAAGCCCTACCAAGCCACTTAAAATAAATTGTGCTTGAGGTGAAAACTTCCTGCAACAAGTGTTGCTATGTTACACTGATGGCCAACCACCCCCAAAACCCTCACAGGCGCAACCCTTTGAGGCTGGGAGACTCCACAACAGAGAGTAGTGCCGCCGCATGTGTAACCACTTGAATGGTTGCCCACATTAAATACCTCTTGTTCTAGTGGCCAAAATCCCTTATAATCCATTTCTAGCCTAGGATCTTTGTGCTTGCTTGTGCTTGCTTTTGTTTTTTTGCCATATCTTCCTTGTTTTCACTCCATTTCCTCTAAAAATTCATTGAAACCTCTGAAATTCCATTCTACACATTTCCTTCCTTGAGGACCATATCCCAAATTCCCCTTATCGAAGCCCAAAATCTTGAATTTTTCTATTTTTAGGGTTTGTCCTAACTTCTTCAATTTTCACCCAAACACCTTCAAAATTGGCCACAGTGTTCATTTCCCATTTCTGCTCCATTGTCCCTCTTCGACAGATTTTCTCATTCTTTCACCCCACTTCTGAAATCCCAATTTTTTTGTTTCCATATCCATCAGAAAGTGCCCAAACCCTAGTCCAACCCCCATTACCCATCTAAGTTTTTCCCAAATCCAAATTTTCCCTTCCTAAAAAAGTTTTTGTTTCTATTTTTCTACCCATTCCCAAAAAAAAATATTATTCAAAAAAAAAAAAAGGCCACAAAAAACAATGAAAAACCATACAATATTCTTTGTGCTTGCTGTGTTTTTTTACTGTTAATTCATAAAATCAGATCAAGGAAGCCTTTTTCTAGCCAAAAAAAATACCCCCCCCCCAAAAAAAAAACAGAAAAATCCAAAATTTTGCCAAAAAAAAACAAATATTCAGCCTAGCTTCACTTTCTACTATGCATTTGTATCGACTTTTGAGAAAATATTTTTACCTATTTGGAGCACCCATTTCAGCCTAGCTTCACTTTCTGAGATCAGATTCAACCTTGCAGTCAGTCTTCATCCATTTCACCCAAAGTGTCTCTCCCCCGTCAATCACCCATTCACCTCCTGTCAAAGTGTAAGTCAATCTATTCCATACCAGGTTTGACATAGGTCCCTTTTTTCTTCATATCATTAGTGAATTCACGTAAGCCTAGTAGGTCACAGTACCTTTACTAGTAGTCTTGTTGAAATGACTAGTCCCTACACAGTAAGACAGGTACCGGCTACCCTTACTAGTGGCTACCATTATGTGTCAACCGTCTTACTTGAAGTCATTTAGTGAGAAAATCCTTTGTCCAAGCCCTGCCCTAGGTATCCTATTCATGGCAGTCTCCGTCGGCATCTGGCCAAAATCTCTTGCCCCATTCCACCTCATCCCACATCACCTTGCATGGTTCTTACTCGATCTCAATACAAAAAACAACTTGAAATGGCTGGCTCATCCCACTACATCTTCACACCTCCCAATAGTGATGAGGAAATTTCTGACGAAGAATATCAGAACACCATCCAAAGTAGGAAATTCCAACGCTTCATAGATAAAGTGCTCCGTGACAACCCCCAAAAATATTTCCATCACCTTGCTAGTCTCGGAATTAAAATCCCCGTAGACTTTGATATAAGTACAATCATGGAAAATGTAGACAATGATCATGAGAGGGGTACGAATGACATAGTCCCGCATGCAAATGGTAGGGGAAAGAAACCTATGGATCGAAACGCTCCCATGGAAGAAATGAGGAAGCAACTTGAGAGACTCACACAACAAATATCCGACCTCAAGATGGGTATGAACACAAAAACTTACTTCTTGGAGGATATCGCACCGTACCCCTTTGACAAACGTCTGGACATGAGACCATTCCCCTACAAGTTTGAGGTGCCCAAGTTTGACAAATACAAAGGGAAGGGAGACCCTAGAGATCATATCAGGGAATTCAACGTATCATGTTTAGATGTAGCTCACAATGACACCTACTTGATGAGACTATTCCCAAGATCTTTAGGTGGCCAAGCTATGGAGTGGTTCTCGCGTCTCCCACCCGGAATCAAAACTTTTGATGAACTTGTCAGTAAATTTATAACACACTTCTCTTACAACATTGAACATGAGGTATCGATGCTAGATCTCTGTAACACCAAGCAAAAGAGTGGTGAGTCATTCGCCACTTTCTTACAATGATGGAGACAACTAGCTAGTAAATGTTCTTATGATATGCCTAAGAAGAAGCTATTAGAAATGTTTGTCCACAACCTAAACACATGCCCTACATCATTCACAAAGTTCATTGAAATGGGCTTATTCATCAAAAATGCTATGATCACTAAAGGAACTATCAAGCTATACAAAGACACACCTACTTGCAACTACACAACAGATAGATCAAAGTTTTGGACCAAGAACAAGAATGTGGTTAACGATGGGGTAGTAGATGCCAAGGTGGCAGCTCCCAAGCAACAACCCATTTTCACTCTCAAGGGAGAAACAAACAATGGCACACTCAACAAAGCACCCTCAAGGGAGCCCAGACCTTGGTTTAGTTCAAATCCAAGGAGAAAATTCACACCATTAGGTGAGTCCCAAGAGTCTGCACTAAGGAAGTTGTTGGCTAACAACGAAATTTCTCCCACCAACGAGTGATTATGAGCCTATAGTCAAACCTCCCTACTAGAAGGACACAGACTATTGTGAATATCATCAAAGAAGGGGGCATACAACTAACAACTGCATCCACCTCAAAAATGTCATACAAGATATACTAGATCAGAATCAGGGAGGGACACAACAACATACCTCCAATGAATCTCATGTGGCCTACAAGAATCCACTTCTGAATCACAACAGGCCATATAACAACAACAATAACAATGGCCACAACAATAGTAAAGACAACAACAATAATCACAACTGGCAAAATCAGAACAGCGAGACTAGTAATGCCAACTATGCAAGTGTGCCATTTGACTACACCATAAACTGCATTTCTGAGCAAATTCCACAAGTCAATGTCATCTCACCCAACCAACAACCAGGACCTAACATAACTGGTTGTAGCATAATTACCTGCAGTGGTAAAGTCACACTCAATACCGCCCCTCCAAGGTCGTCACCATCTCCATCCAATTTCTGTCAGTACAATGTCATCGACTAGTTACAGAAAACTCTGGCTCACATTTCTATATTGGAGCTATTGCGTCTATCTCCTTCTCATAAGGAGATTCTTGAGAAAGCCTTAGTGGAAACCACTATCCCCACTAATCTGGCCCAAGAAAAGTTCCAAACCATGGTAGGCAATCTGACATCCTCCAACTCCATATCGTTTACTGAGCAAGATGACCTCTCTGTATCCCAACCTCATAACACCCCCCTGCACATTGTTGCATTCATACACAAGCACCGCATCAAGAGGGTTCTCATTGATGGGGGTGCTAGTTTAAATATTTGCACATTAAAGCTAGTCCTTGCACTGGGGTTCTCTGAATAGGTAGTTGATCCAAGGAGGAAAATTACCATCAAAGCATATGACGAGGAAGAAAGAACCACAAAGGGAATAGTTGTCCTACCTATTCAAGTGGGACTAGTAATAAAAGATGTGGTGTGTCAAGTCCTTGATCGGGAGCTCGCTTATAATATCCTACTAGGGAGACCATGGATTCACGCCATGAAGGCTGTCCCCTCAACCTATCATCAATGCATTAAGTTCCCGCACAATGGCAAGCAAGTCACCATTCAAGGCAACCCTGACCCCTACCAACACTGCAATTCTTTCTGTGCAAAACCTGAATGTGTCATACCCAACAATAGAGCATACATTTCCCCTACCCCACGACAGGACCATACTACTGAAGGTTCCTCCTCAAAACCAAAAGAACAAAAGATTACCATAAAAGAAACTGGGGTGGGAGAATACTCAATTAAGCACAGTCTCAATCTTGCGAAGCTACCTTTGTCTCCTAGATCTTTTGGTCAACCCAGACATTTTCCAAAGCCATCTGCTCCTCCTATAGCTCCCACAACTCCCTTTGTAAAATGGGGGACCTTATCTAATGAAACAGAGGAGCGAGATCTCCTGCAATGGCTTCATGCTGAAGAAGAAAACACACCCCAAGATCCGCCTAGACTCCCAACAAAACTCTATGGGTGAGGTGAGACTATTTTGCATAGGATGGGATATGAAGGACAAGGTCCCGTCGGCCTCAGAAAAGAAGGAATCATTGAATCTATTCAACCTTCTTCATCCTCATCAGCTAGAAACACAAGTGGCCTAGGATACAAAAGCAAAGGCAAAGCCAAAGAAAATGCCTGTCTTGTAGAAACAGTCCAAACACTCCAAGTAGACAACGACATAGATTCAAATGAGTATGAATGGGACGAGCTAATAGAGCACTCCTATGACGACAAAGAGGTCAACACCATCCAAACTCTTAGCCCCTACCATGAGGGACAAACGCAATGGAACAGACCACTAGAGTCTAATTTGGCCATCCCTAAGATTATGGCTTTCGAGGAAAGTTTAAATTCCATTGCAATAAACAACTTGGAGGAAAGTACCACCCTGAACGCTACCCTCGCCAATGTGTCTAACATTTCCATCCACACCATTAATGAATCAGGTCTATCATCTGACTCCCTTCCCCTCTTGCACCCTGAGCTTATTGACTGGACTCTGCAAGGAACTCCCTAATTAGATATGTTCCAAAATGATGATGCTTACATTGATTATATGGAACTTAGGGACCACTTACCCAAGGGAGATCATAAAGCTGGTTTTGCTATTGAACTGAATTCTGTGGCTTACTTCGGGGAGGGTACCAAGCCTTCCAGTCGCAAAAATATCAAGATAAAAAATGGATCTAATGGTGAAAACTGCCTTGCGGCAGTGTCAGATCACAAAACAGTAAAAATAAAGGACGCATCTGAAGGTAAAAACCCAACTGTGGCACCTAACGATGGAATGCTTGACACTCTCCCTAGTGATATGTACCAAGAAAGGTCATAGATTGTTGTGGAACCAATAGAGCCAGTGAATATTGGAACAGAAGAACAGCCCAAGATTATCCACTTTGCCAAATCTCTTACACTGCCAGAGAAAACTAGGTTTGTACCGTTCTTTAAGAAGAAGAGAGGCAGCTTTGCTTGGTCACATGTAGACATGCCGAGTCTAGACCCAAACTTAATTCTACATCATCTGCCATTGGATCCAGGAGTAAAACTAGTAAAATAGAAGTTGAGAAAAGTGCATCCTCACATAGCACTTTTGGTCAAAGAAGAACTCAAGAAATTGCTAGATGTGGGGTTGATCAGAGCCATAGATTACCCAGAATGGATATCCAACATTGTGCTAGTGTCTAAACCAGATGGCCAGGTTCGACTATGTAATGATTTTTGAGACTTAAACAAAGCATACCGTAAGGATGATTTTCCATTGCCAAACATCGATATCATAGTCAACCTAACTGTAGTACATACAATGCTATCACTCATGGATGGGTTCTCAAGGTATAATCAAATCAAAATAGCACCAGAGGACCAACACAAGACAGCTTTCACTTGCCCATGGGGTACCTTTTTCTAGAATGTCATGCCATTTGGGCTGAAAAATGCAGGTGCTACCTATGAGCGAGCTATGACAACTATATTTCATGACATGATGCATGTAACCATGGAGGACTATGTTGATGATATCCTAGCAAAGTCTCTCACAAGAGACTCACACCTAGATATACTAGAACAAGTTTTTCAAAGGTTGGACCAATTCCAAGTCAAGTTGAACCCAAAGAAATGTGTGTTTGGGGTAACTTTAGGTAAGCTGTTAGGCTTCATCGTGTCAACAAACGGAATAGAAGTAGACCCTGCCAAGGTCAAAGCCATAATGGACATGCCACCGCCCAAGACTCTAACTCAGTTGAGATCCCTACAGGGCAAGCTACAAGCCATCCGCAGATTCATATCACAGTTGGCCGACAAGTGCCAACCTTTCAGTCATCTCCTACATAAGAACATTCCATTAAGGTGGGATGGGCGGTGTGAGGAGGCATTCAACAAGCTAAAGGAGTACCTTATGAATCCACCCATTCGCATGCCTCCGATCCAAGGAAAACCCCTAATCCTCTACATATCTGCTACTCCTACTGCTCTTGGGGCACTTCTAGCGCAATAAGATTACGAGAACAAGGAAAGAGCTATATACTACATTAGTCGAACCTTAGTGGGCTACGAGTTGCAATACTTACAAGTAGAAAGATCATGTCTAGCGATAGTTTTTGCTTCACAAAAACTCTAACATTACATGCTTGCACATCCAGTTAAGCTCATTGCAAAAATAGACCCATTGAAGTATCTTCTTAGCAAAGCTACTCTCACAGGTCACCTAGCAAAGTGGGTAATGCTTCTCAGCGAGTATGACATCGAATATGTGGACAGAAAAGCCATCAAGGGACAAATCATAGCTGACCAACTAGCAGATGCACCAATACAAGACAACAAGCCCATGCAGTTTGAGTTTCCTGATGAGTCTTCATTCACTATATCAACATCTTCTTGGCAACTCTACTTCAACGGGTCTTACACAAACCATGGATCAGGGGCAGGCATCCTGTTCATCACCCCCTAAGGCCACACAATTCCAAAGTCTTACCGTTTGTTATTTCCATGCACCAATAACATAGCGGAGTATGAGGCCTTGGTAATTGGTCTCAAGATGGCAACTAAGTGGAAAATCCAAGAACTACATGTCTACTATGACTCTCAGCTCATAATCAATCAGGTCAACGATGAGTATCAATCCAAAGATGAAAAGCTCATCCCATACAAATGGATGGTCGATGACTTCAAAGAGCACTTTGGGACCATCTCCTTCGAGCAAATACCTAGGATTGAGAATAAGGTAGCAGATGTAATGGCTACCATACCCTCTCTCCTAGAAATACCTGAACACGAGTCATGATATGAGTTCTTAGTGGAAACTCTCTGGAAACCAGCTTATGATCTCCTTGAGACCCATTCCCTCTGCCTTTTAGTTGGATCTGATTCACCTTGGTATGGTAAGACTTACACTTACCTCAAGGACAACATTTTCCCACCTGACCTCTTTGCCAACCAAAAGTGAACCTTCATATGACAAACCTCTCGCTACACCATCATAGCGGATACACTTTACCGATGTAGTCTGGATGGTACTCTACTCTGTTGTTTAGAACAAGAAGAATCCATAACTGCCTTACGGGACATACACGAAGGGATCTGCGAAACACACTCCAGCAGTCCTTCTTTAGCCAAGAAACTCATGTGTTTGGGTTATTACTGGCCAAACATGGAAATGGATTCCTATCAGTTTGTCAAAAAGTGCAAACAGTGCCAAGTACACGGGAACCTGATCCATGCACCTGCTCAAGAGTTGAGACCTTTAACAACACCTTGGCCCTTTTGCCAGTGGGGACTTGACCTTGTGGGAAAGATTCATCCACCTTCTTCCAACGGCCACAAATTCATCATAACCGCCACTAAATATTTCACAAAGTGGATTGAGGCCATTCCCCTAACCACTGTCACAGGCAAGCAAATTTCCTCTTTCATTCTGAATTACATTATCTGCAAATATGGCATTCCTTCATCCATCATAATGGATAATAGAAGACCATTCAAAAATTAGGATGTCTAGGAACTCTGTGAGCGTTTCAAAATCCAACATCATTTCTCCTCTCCATACTATCCCCAAGGAAACAGCCAAGCTGAGGCATCGAATAAAACCATTCTGAAAATCCTAAAGAAAACCATCAATGAGGCTGGCCGTGATTGGCATGTCCAACTCAATCCCGCTCTGTGGGCCTACAGAACTAGTATACACACTCCCACAGGTGCTACACCCTATGCCCTGGTCTATGGTTTAGAAGCCATCCTTCCCATTGAGGTCGAACTACCCTCTCTCAGGGTGTCGTTGAAAGGTCTTATATCAGACGAAGAATATAGGGTCTCTAGGTTACAAGAACTAGAGCTACTGGAGGAAAGGTGATAGAAAGCCTTTGATCATCTCAAAGTCTATCAACAGATGATGTCAAGAAGCTATAACCACAGAGTTCGCCCAAGAATCTTCAAAGTTGGAGATCTAGTCCTTAAGGAAAATCCTTGCAATCAACAGGATAGGGAAAAGAAGGGAAAGTTTGAACCCAACTAGCTGGGGCCCTATGTGATTGTAGCTGCTTACGGATCAGGGGCATATTAGTTGGCCACATCAGAGGGTGAGTTGTTCGATGATCCAATCAACAGCATGCACCTTCACTGGTTTTATACCTAGGAGAATCCCAGTGCAAGGGGGGCACAAAAATACAAAAAAACAAGAAAGTCAAAAAAAAATTAGAAAAGTACAAAAGAATCGTCCTTTGGTGAAAACCTGGCAAACAGACACCTTGGATAGGTATCATGATGAAAACATGGCAAACAGGCATCATGTTTACTTTCTAGCTTCTTGTGCAAATAAAAACAAGTGACGAAAACCTGGTAAACAGGTGTTACTTTTGATAAACTGCCTTCTCCATCTTCGATAGCCCATTCACTTTGAGTCCAGTCTTTCTTCACTCACATCTCATTCAACCCATATCTGTCCCATAATAAACACCTGGTAGTTACCTATCATGGCTTGATACTCTCTTTGTGGCCTTGTCAACCAAGGTTTTGTTCCATACCGTCTCTTCAATGTGAGCCTAGCATAAGTGTCTCTCATCCGTTTCCAAGGTCCGGGTCCATGAACTACGTTGCCTCTACGTCGTCACATAGGCAAGGCCATTACCCCAATGCGCCCTCGATGCTTTCCATTGTCCCATCTGTTCCATATCTTGTCATTTTATCCAGCTGAGTCCACCTCCACTCTCTCTCACCTAGGTCTTAGGTCTGTTAGGGTTTACCCCGAACTACGTTGCCTCTACGTCATCATGTAGGCAAGGCCATTATTCTAATGTGCCCCTGAGGCACTAGGTCAGTCCCTTAGGGTCCATCTCACCAATAAGGATTGTGGAATCTTCTCACCAAGCAAGCAAGCGCAAGCGAAACCCGCTATTTTCAAGCAAAGATTTTTTACGCAAGGCATTTTAACCTATCCAAAGAAAAGCAAATACCCAAGGCCTTCTAAATAACTTTAACTCAAATTACAGTAGGAAACAAATGCATCTAAACATAAGAATGTTTTGTGATTGGTTAGATTAGCTTACAAAGTCTTGATTTATGCTATCATGCCTTTCTATGCTACTCCAGGATGCCAAAAGCTAGAGATGCTATGATGGGGGCATGATTATTTTCTTTGTTTGCTACTTGTGGATTAAACTTTAGTAATGTGACAATTTCTATCTAACGACATGATCGGTAAAAGATCATCGAGGACTTCGAGATCTAAACATGAAAAGGGGCAATCCTTGTCTGTTGAAAAATGCAAGAAGTACTTAGGTCATCTAGATTCAATTTTGACTAGATGCTTGTATTAACTTGCTATATCAAACTCCATGTAAGTAATACTCAGGTCATCTCGGTTTAATTATACCTAGATGCTTGTAGTTTCTTACAACATAATAAATGCCCAATGATGAAATAAAGCACTCTAAAAGCAAAACATCCATCCTATATCCATATACCATATCCAATCACATCTCATATCCATATCATATCCAATTGCGCCTCATATCTATATCCATATCCATATCCATACTGTATCCAGTTGCAAGTCTATCCTTAATCCATGCCAATCAAGTCAAATCAATCTTGTCAAATGATCCAATCACAATCAATGGTATTGATCCTTGTCTGGTCGTAAACCAACTTGATCAATTAATCAATCAATTGTCTTAGACAGGATGTTATATTGTCGAAACCAGACCCAGAGTCTTATACGACATATTTCATTCCTGAAACCAGACATCATCGATCCATATCATTGGTTTACCGCTTGACAGGGGTAATACGTTGTATGTACTTGTGTCATTTATGCATACTTGCTTCTTGCTTGTGTGTGTCATCTTGTTATCCTGCATTCCATATCATTCATCCCTTTCTTCTGCATACAACCATTTCATCTCCTTTCAACTTATCTCATCGTGAGATTGTCCGTCTCACACCTTCCGCCTTCTCCCCGTCCAATCTCCCGAGGGGGCATCCTATCATCATAACTTGTACCAAGGGCAAACTGGGGCATGTATCATTATCAGACTATTCTTATTCTTTGAAACAACATGATAGAACACATTGCTTCAAAGAGGGGCAAAATGTATACGCTTAAAAATGACACGATTCATCCCAAATAAATATTCTAAATATTTATTCCATTCTTCTATCAATTAAATAAATATTCTAAATTTATTTAATCAATTCACTATCCTACAATTAAATAAAATCATTTTATTTAATTAAAATCCCTAAATTCTTCTAATGTCTAAAATCCTAATCCACCTCATCTTTCCACCTCATCTCTTCCACCTCACCATGTTGCACATATAATTAAATATTCTTAATATTTAATTAGCTAATATCCTCCATTTTTGAAAATAAATCTTTGAATCAATTATCCTCCACAAATTGAATTTTTAATTTAATGTTCCCCATTATCCTCCACTCTAAATTTTTACTCCACCTGTCATAACCCATTGTCCCCCACTCTGAATTTTTAATTCAACTGTCATAACCCATTGTCCCCCCACTCTAAATTTTTAATTCAAATGTCATAATCCACTGTGAATAAAAGATTTACTTTATTCCTAGCCATTGATCTTCATATCTTCTCTCAACCATTGATCCTCATTCTTCCAAGTCTATAAAAGAAGCTTCATCCCTCCATTCTATTCATCTAGGTTATCTGTATTGTTACTCTGCAGGATTTTACTCGCACACCTTTGGCATCCTAATACTATTTTCTTGAGATCACCCTCTTGCTTTGAAGATCTACTTCATAGCAATATCTATCCATGTAGCCATTTACGATCGACATCCTACAACACAGCTAAGAGAGTGCACTCACTAAGGACCTACTTCATCAGCAAAGGACGGTTGTAATAGGCAAACAACAGAAGCTTTGGAATAGGGAAGGTTTGCATTGTTATTCATTTGCTTCATTTCCTTCTATCTTTCTTGTTTTCATTATTCTGTTGGTGTTTGGGTTTTGATATTGTTCATTTGATTAAACTCTAACATTCCCATCTACACTTCCAGAAACATTGGCCATAATAGGCATCCTCCTTGGTGACATCTCTTCGTAGGATCTGGTGCAACTACCTCAATTCAATAATCTGACTACAAGGTAGCAACTGCCTCACAATCAGTGCTCTATTGACAAACACAAGTACACTACCTCAGGTTGGTGCTCTATTCACCACAAGATCTTATAGAATGCCTTCACTTCCCAAAGGATTCAAAACTTCACTCTAATACCACTTGGTATAGTCATGGTAGGAGGGTCCAAAGAATGAACTATCTAAATCATGTTGTATACACCTAAAAATGGTAAAGACAAATTAAATAAATATTTATTATTTATTTAATTCCCAATCTTCTATCATTTAAAAAATTCATCAATTTATTTATTTGATTCATGTTCATTATTAATTATTCCAAATATTAAATAAATATGAATTTATTTAATTAAGTCAAATTAAACCTATTTCTTCTAAGGTCATCCCTCAAATAATAATCAAATTATTTAATCATAAATCATCTTATTCCAAAGTTCTAAATCCCAAATTCTACGTCACCTTTCCACCTCACGCAACCACCTCACCTTGTCGCACATGTAATTAAATACATTAATATTTAATCAATCTATTTTCCCTCACCCACATGGCCTATTATCTCTCCAACCATCCCTATTCTAAAGGACATGGTCTCTCCATGTCACCATGGTCAAAGGGACACTTTGTGCACTTGTTCCATAGTCCCTAGAATCCTTCCAACCTCCATATAATCATGTTTCCTTGTTTGACCTTCTTTCTTGGGTCATTGTGAGCCTTGTGACATGTGCACTCATGTCACTCCTTTCTGTCCTCCATGTCAAGGTAAGAGGAGCATCTCCCTCCTTTCTCCTCCTCATCTCAACCAACTCAATCCTCATCGTACACATCTCATGACTTCTTCTCCACCATTGATCTTGTGACACATGGATTTGGCCTCTCCTTGGCCTATAAAAGGAAGCTTATTCTCTGATTTCAAAAATCCACAAGCTATAGCAAAGTTACTTTGTAGAACTCCCAGCGTGCCTTTGGAAAAACATCCATATTGTTCATTGCATTATATCCATTATCCTCACATCCATACAATCATGGCTTCAATCATTCATCTCCCATCTTCATAATAGTCACATTGAAGGTAATCTCCATTGCATTTGTCCAACATAAATCCATTCAATTATTGTCATCTTTAAATAGCAAGGAAGTGCACTTCTGAGAGCTCTATTGATCAAGATCAACACAAGATAGGTGACAATGGAAGTTTCAAGGTAAATTGTTCTCCAAGGTTGTAGAGTTAAAACTCTACATTTTAATCTTTTCTTGATTGAGGATCATTGTTTCATTTTCAATTTGTTGCCTAGTTTTTGTAGTTTCTATTGCTATTTATTTCCTGTGCGTAGAGTGCGCCACATGTTAGTATTGCGAACCTACAAGGAAAGGATTTTAAATAGTGCGCGAGGCTACCTTGTGGAATGGGGTTTTGAAGAAGCAAGAATAATTTCTAAGTGTCATAGATAGTGCTACATGTTTTCTTTATGCTTTACAGTTCCCAAATGCTACCAGAATGCACCACGTATCCTTGGCATAGTTTCTTTAAAGTTTCTTCCTATGCATAGAATGTGCCACATGTCACTTCCATGGAGCTTGTGGAGAGATTTTGTTTGGTGCATCTTACAAGCATGAAGTGCCAAGTGTCTTTTGTTGCAGTCGTGGATGCCGCAACATGTATCCTTCTTTGATAGCTTTTGAGACACCAGAGCATATGGTGGGTCTGGGGTGTTATGGCTTAGGTTTTCTATCTGTAGTGAAGAGTGCCACGTGTTATGCATGGGAGTTAGAAGAATGGAAACTAAAGAATCTTTTGAAGCTCGTGGTTAGCGTCATCTGTCCCATTTTGAGACCTGCGGAAGTTGCCACGTATCAAGCAGTAAAGATGCACATAATGTGCCAAGTGTCACTACTGCAGAGTTTTTGAGAAAAATTTTTATGAAGCTTTGGAAAAAGGTACTGGTGTGCCACATGTTACTTTTGTTTCCTTATGTGGATGATGTCGCATGTCACTATATTTTGTTGAGTTTTGAGAAGTGACAACATATATGGTGGGCCCTGCAAGGTAAAAACTACAGTTTCTAGAGTGTTGCAGAGAATGACAAGTGTCATCACCATGGGTGTTCAGGATGCAAGGTAAAAGAATCTTTAAGTGATGTGGAAGGTACCAAGTGTCCCAGTTTTGAATCTTTGGGTGTCACCAGTATCATTTTGTAAGGTATGGTAGAATGTGACATATGGCAGTGTCTCAACTATTTTGTTAAATCAAAGGAAACTATGTTTGTAAGCAGGAAGTGTTACATAAAATTTTAGAGCCCTTAGAAGGTCATGGATGCCGCCATGTGCCTCAATAGAACTGTAAGTTACAGGACCGCATTTTAGTGTCACTTAGCTAATGGGCACACAAAGAAGAAATAGTTGTAGATTCAAGAAGATTTTCAGTGCTAGTTCAACTTCTAGTTGAAATCTAGTTCAATTGAGGCCGTTGAGATTCTAAGCAGTTGGAGGTGATCTTGAGTCAAATTTTGTTGCAATAAATAGGGGAAGGTTTTGTAACATAGATATACAGATTGATTAAGAATTTAGAGTTTTGACTGTGATCAGATTGTATCATTTTGCCTTAATTTAGGTATTTCAAGAAGGAAGCGGATAGATCTGTGCATGTTTCTGTGCCTTATATATTTTTCAAATTGTTAATGAAAGAAGCTTTGTTCTATGTCATTGGTGATATGTTCTGTGTCTTTGCATAAATCTTCTAAGTTTAGCCTTTGTTTGAATCTATTTGCAATCTATTTATGTTGATCATGCTTCATTTTCTCTTCAACGTAACTAAATCATAAAGGTTTAATAACTATGCTAGTTGTTGATATGTACATAAATCTGGCACATCACCATAGAATTAGAAGCTTTGTTTATTGTATCTGTAATCTTGTTTTTTCTTCCCTTTACCCAAAACCCCATTGAAAAAGGAAGATCCAGCTTCTATAAAATTTGGAGGTTGTTTCAAGTGTCAAGTCCCACATTCTTGAAGCTTCCCATGTTGGTGTTGGAACCCATGCAATTTTATCCATCAACAGTTTTTGGCACACCCGGTGGGACCTTTCTTGAAATTTTGATCAAGATCATATGAACCAGAGAGCATGAAGGAGTTAGAGCAGTGAACCAACAACAATAACACAGTCAGCCACTAATCCAAGGATCTTACTACCTCTGTTAGTAGCCACTCTAAGAAGTAGAGTAAATCGAGTAGCAACAACATCAAGAACAATCATGGGAGTACCTACTCTGCCACGAAGTTATGCAAACTAGAACAATAGCATGCCCCTTGTTCTCCCGATGCTACCAGATACTTGGGATCCGATCCTAGCTAATGCTTTGAAGGCCTTACCCAAATTCAGTGGAGAAGATACCAAGACACTAGGAGAACATCTCCAAGATGTGTCAGATGTGTGTCCAATACATGTTATTATAATATAAAATATTGCTATCAAACTATTGGTGGCTACTTTTAAAGAGAAGGCTCTAGATTGGTATAGGTCTTTGCTCTTAAATTCCATATCTACTTTGGACCAACTTGGAGATGCCTTCTTTGCAAGACTCAGCGAAAAGGGAGACAAATCATCCCTATTACAACAATTGATCAATATAAAGAGAGCACCTCAAGAAGCCATAACAGACTTCAACACTAGTTTCCAAAAGACCTGTGATAGAATCCCTACTGCAGCTAGGCCACCATTAGGTATGGCTATTGTATTTTATTTCAAAGCTTTCAATTCTGATATCTCTGTGATGATACAATCCCTAGGAGGACAGACCCTACTAGAAGCATATGACTTGGCTGTAAAAGCTAAGAACAATCTAATAGATGCTAGAAAATTGCCTCCGAGGCCTCCCATGCCTATGTTCCTAGAAATTTCTATTCCCCTGCCACAAGAAGTCCCTAATCCACCATCTATACCTATGTCCAGGTACACCTTCCTGATGCCTCAATAACCCACTATGTCAACACCTTCTGCCCCTCCATCTGAAATGGATGATGTCAAGAACATTCTTAGGACCTTTTCAAACATGATTATCAATCTCAAAAGGCAACAGACTTCTTACCTGAAACTTTCTTACCAGTGATTCCAAGGTAATAGACCCCCATATCAACCAAACCAATGCCAAAGTGCTTAAAGACCCAATAATCCTCAACCTTCTAATCAGTTGGTTATAGTTCACACTCCATTAAAAGTTGTCCCATCTAACCTAAGTAGAGAGATGGTGCCTAGACAAAAGAACTTAGTAGAAGATGCCAATGCTTGGTGTTTTCCTTGCAACAATGCCCATATGCCTAGAGATTGTCCTAGGGGCAATTTACAACAAAAGATAGTAGAACAAAGAAGGATGGAAAATCAAGTTATTGTGTCTGATGCTCCTCCATATTAGTCACCTAGTGTTTAAAATGTAGTAAAGGTGGCTCAGATGCAAGGAATGTCTATTCAACAGGAGGAAGAAATTGCCCCAGAACATGCTTTGTTTTCATGGATTGAAGATGAAGAGTCAGTCTTTCTGAATGAAGCATCTACCTTCAAGAAGCCCTTGGTACAGTCTAAATATTTCACTAGATCAAAAGGAAGGATGGTTGAGCAACCTGAAACTGTAAATAATGAAGTGGTCAGGATCCCTCCTTTCCAAACCCACTATAATCCTACTTCAAGAAAAGAAACACCTTAGCTAGCCCAAAATCAAGCAGTCTCTAACCTAATACTAAAAAGAGAAAGGTGTCCTTACTATCCTAAGACATAGACATTAGGACCCATGAATGTGGTAGAATAGCTAAAGAAGACCCCTGCGCATGTGTCAATATGAGATATGCTCTCTATCCCTGAGAAAAAAATAATATTATAAGAAGCATTACAGATTCAGGTGGATCCTAAAGTTGCTAGTACAAAAGAAGGAGGTATGAATAAAGGAAAAACTCAAAACAAAGATACTCCACCCCTGCAAATAACCTTTGTACTAAATGTTGCACCAGAGGTAAGAAAAACTAAGCTAAATCCATTTTATCTAACTTTAATAGTGGGTAGGAAATTGTTGCACAACTCAATGATAGATTCAAGGGCTAGTATGACAGTCATGCCAAAGCAAATAGTGGATGCTTTAAAGATAAAATATAAACCCCTAGATAAAGGGGTCATGCAATTAGATGGAAAGTCTATCCAAACCATATGAAGGATCAAACAACTCCCATTACAGCTATATACTTGCCCAAATATAATTGTCTTGCAGGATGTGGTAGTTATTGATATTCCCCCTGTTAGGACAGTAAAAAATTAAAATTTTTACTATCTTCTCAGTTTACCATATTTGAGCAAATCCTAAAAAAACATCCCAAAACCATAGCAAAAAATTGATATATCTCACAAGATGTCTATAGCTAAGCAGTACAAAATTACTTAAATGTCAATCTATCGGAAAGATGTTGTGTTGCTTATACCGATACATAAGAAATCATTTGAAAATAACCATCAGTGTGAGAATAGAGATCAGAAAGAGATTTATGGAAGTTGCTAATAGAAGAAGTAATACCGATGACCTTTCATTGGTAAGAAAACCAAGTAGTCATACCGATCGGTATGACTAATAATCATCAGATGGTCCTTCAAAAGCTACCCTGACGGTATATATCCTACCGATGAAGTATTTCGGCAAGAGTCTCACCGAACATCCTGCGGGGGCAATGAAACAATAGCCATTAGCAAGAAATGAACCATCGGGATGAAAAGCAAATAATTCTCTGATACTTAATGTCTTGGCGAAACAATAAATAGAATTTTTGGTGAAACTCACAGTGATATACATATCCATCGGCGTAACTCAACATATAAGAAAAAAGCAATTATGTCATGCTGACTCACAAGTCACAGCAATGAAAGGGGGTCGGTGACACTTTGACAGATTCTCTCTGATAAGAAATATGAAGTGACCATTGGGGAGATAATTACGATCAGGTGATTGGAAAAGGATTATCACGATGATATATCTCACTCCGATGGGGTTTAACAAATAACCATATTGGTAAGACATTAAGATAGTCTTTCCGATCCAGAGTATAGAGGAGTATCGGGAAGACGATGAAGCTCGGAGAAACATAAATATGTTATTCCAATGGTATTGATCACCCCGATAACAAATTGTTATCACACATATCAGTAAGACTCACCAATAGTTGTATCGGTAACACTCCCTATATAGGAAGGAAATTTAAATCACACGGCGATGAAAGCAAGTCATGTCGATGGTCACCCCCACTTAAATATGATTCAACATAACATCAGGAATACTTGGATCACTTGGCTAAAGTTTACTTATGGCTGAATAGAACCTGATCATGATTATGTAATAGTTGTTAATGTTGGTTAAGTTCCCAAAAGACTTATTGAAGATTTATGTCTCTTCATAGAAATATCTATATAAGTTCAAACAATTGGTGCTGAAAAATCATCAGCAGTAGAATATATACATATATATAATATACAATGTTTCATAATGACCATGTTGCATAATTTATTTGAAGAAGAAGTTTGAAGTTCTGTGATTCAGTGATTCTACTTTGGTATCAGTTGTTTGTTAAAATTATTCAATTGTGTGGCTGTCTCGATTTCTACATTTCCTTGTTATTCAGATTAATGTATCAAGTATACATTTAATCTGTCAATACACATTTGCTGTATCTGTGTGATTAAGTATGTTGGTGTCCATTTAAGGAATTAAACCCTTCTAATTCAGTCACAGTAGCCTGGAACTATTAAGTTTGGATTACTAAGTAGAGCCATATAATTAGGATTGCCATTCTGTCTCTAAGACAATATTATCTGTTAAATCTTGCTTATTCATTTCATTTGGTTCCTTCAAGTAAGGATTAAAATACCTTATGGTGAATTATAAGATATCTGATTATATTGGTTGGATTATCAAGAAGAGTTTGTTAGTCATTCTCTTGCACATTTATACAAGTTATAAACTAAAGTTGTGCCAAACAATTAGAATTAGTACCCATTGTAAGCCACTAGTCCTAGTCCTTCAATTGACTTTGTTACCCAACAAGGCACTGGTCCTATTTAAACTCATTATTTAAATCCTTTTTACCTCGATATTGCTTATACAATTCTACCAATCACTCATTAGGCATTAGATACAGAATTAGTTAGCAAACTTTTCATCTATCCTACATCCTTTGCCATTGCAGATAGATTTAATTAGTCCATACATTCACATTCAGTCTGCTTTAATTTTCCAAGGTTCACCCGCCTAGGTATAGCAGGACCTAAAGTGTAGGAAATCATCAAACCTTGAAGGTTGATTTCATCAAGTTAGTTCAAAAACGTTGCAAATCTAAACATAGAGCTTGGCATCGTCTTAGGATTGGCAACCTGCATTTTTGAGACCTAACAAATTGGCGACGCTACTAGGAACCTAAATAAAAGACCTTAGAAGAAAATTATTCTTTTCATAGAGTCATTTCAGAAACTTTCATTTGGTAACTCTGCTAGCAACAAGAATCTAGAAAGATAAAATTACAAACTTTTTCCTATTTACAAAATTAGGTGGCGACTCTAGTGACTGTTTATACACAAAACTAATACTAAATGGATGGTAGGAGATCCAAGATGGAAGGCAAGAAATTGCAGTCATCTCCACCACTGAGAAACATTTCAAAGAGAAATGGAGTTTCAAATTATTCTCACCAGGATAATCACCAGGATGCTCAAGAGGATGATGCAGAGCAAAATATTTCAATTCACAACAAGTTCACACCTTTGCATGATTCAAATGAGAATCTCAGTGGAGTAACTGATGATATTTTGGCAAGATACAGACCAACTCCTCAAGAACAGCTTGAGCATGATACAAAGGTCATAAGGGAGATTGATCAAAATCAAGCTGAACATGATTTTAAGACGTCATTAGATCAGGGAGAGGGGGTAAGACATGGGTTTTCAGATCAAGAAATAAAAGACAATCCAGAGGACCTAAGTAGTATGAGTGAAGAGCAACAAGATCTATTCAGGCTTCGAAAAGAACTTGAAAGGTACAAGATATAGGAAGAGAGAGAGTTGTTGCAGCAAGAAATTCAACAGAGGAAAAGTAAAGCCAAAACAGCTCCCCCAAAATATGTACCTCCACATAGAGGAAACATTTCAAGAAATCCAGAGCAAAATACAGGTGGTGTTCAAAACTCACATGCATCCAGAAGTCATCAGAACACTATTCCCCAAAACCCTAGGCTACCTCCCATGCATGATACATCTCAACATATGGCAAATCCTTACCCACCCCCTAACCAACAATGTTTTGGACCACAGAACCCTTACACAAATCTCCACATGAACCAACAACAACAATATGCATATCATCAGCCACCAGGTGGATATAATTACTATCCCAATCCACCACCCTTGAACTTCCCACCTCAAAACCTTGCAAATATATGTAGTCAATTTAATTTAACTGGATATCAGTTGTATCCATATCCTATGGATAGTACTTGGAGAAATATGGTTCCCAAGTTTATTGGAAACAATGCAATATCTGTAGAAGATCATATCAGAAGTTTCAATGCTTTCATGTAGGATATTGGTATGGACTAGGAAGATATTAAAATGAGGTTATTCATGATGTCCCTCACTGAAGATGCCAAAGATTGGTTTAACAGCCTACCTGACGTCTCAATCAATTCAATAACTGATTTCCATAACCAGTTTAAGGACCAGTATGGCAAACAATATACCCCTGAATTTGCATTACATGAATTGATAAGTATACAGAAGTATCAAAATGAATCAGTGTTTGATTTCAACTTGAAATTTTCCAAATTACATAATAAGGTACCACATGGAGCCAAGTTATCTGACCCAGTAGCACTGAGTATCTATATGAAAGCATTTGACCCCAAAACAGGGTACGAGCTTAGAAATAGGTGTCCTGTTACCCTGGCCAAAGCATAGAAAGTGGCCCTAACCATTGAAAACAATAGGAAGGCTACAGGAATGGTTAGTAAGAGGGACAATCATAGAAATCCTCAGAATCTGAATGTTCAACATACTAAACCAAAGGGTTAACATAGGCATGAAAGGCCTAGGTTTCACGATATGCCCTACAATACAAATTGGAAGGATGGGAGACCCATCGATAATAGCAGAAAGCAACTGTATGGAAAGGATACTCTTGATCCCCTGAAAAGAAACATGGCACATATGGTAGAAAATAAACCATGGTGTTTGGTGTGTAATTTACCACAATTACCTGAATACTGTGAGATAGCTAAATTAGTACAACAAGAGGAAATGCTATACAATTATAATAGAGATAATCACACCATAAATATGATGTAGGATAAACCATGTGTGGTGACTAAAGATTACTCTTCTTTAGAAGAAGGATATGAATATGATGTAGGAAACCAGAGACATCATATCAACATGGGAGGACAAGAAGTGTTCTCAGACCAGGAAGATAGTTGTGAGAAACCTATTTGTTATAACAACTAGTCATATGGTCAATGGAGAAAGTCTACTAAGGATGAAAGAGAAGCTCTCACAATGGCTGCAGTGGCTCAAGCTTGAAACACTTACAACTTAAGGAATAGAACAACAAATGTTGAGCAAGGAACTCCTAAGAGTGTGTTTATAAAAGACCAGAATAACAAAAAGAATAATACAAAATCATCATCCAAAGAACCAGAAAAGGGTGATAAAGGTAAAATGAAAGAAAATCAAGAAAAAGAGAACACAAAGATAGAAAAGAATGACCAGACCATGGCCCATTCTTTTGACATTGCTCACGCAGTGTCTCAAGTGAAAATATCAATTCCACTCCTAGAGATGATGAAAATAGATAAATATAGGAATACAGTTGTAAAGTTGATTTCAGATACACCAAATCCAAAACATAAAGGGTTTGAAAAAACAACAAATAATGTGCATCAAGAAACATTCAAAATGCCTGAAGTATACCTTGCTGATACACTTTCAAAAAATCCCTCACAGGTAGACCCATTCTATACTACACTAGTAATCAAGAACAGGATAGTCAGGAATTACATGATTGATTCAGGTGCTGCCATGAACATCATGCCTATAGCAGTTATGAAAGAATTGGGAATGTGGGTTGATACTACATTTGGCCAGTGTTATGCAATGGATAACATATCTATTCCAGTAGTTGGTATTATGAAGGATGTAGAGATAAAGCTTGCCTCACACCTTGAAGCAACTTATAACATTAACATTACTATGGTTGACATCCCACCATATTATGGAATGCTTCTATTAAGGCAATGGGCTGCAATGGCAAGAGGCAATGTTCAGTTAGATTTATCATATGCCACCATACCAATGGGAGGCAAGGAAATCAACTTGTGCAGAGAGCCAAGGTATGACAATATTATAGAAAGAATGGATTGACATCAGATAAATTTCTTTTGTGATACAGATTTAGGAGTTTTCAAAGTTGAAGAAATTACACCAGAATTGCATAACACTAATCTGATACACACTGAATCTATGAAAGAAGAAAATGATGTGTGGAAGATGTATTTCGATGGTGCATGCAACAAAATAGGACATGGGGCTGGAGTAATTTTCATTTCACTAGGAGGTAAAACTTTCAAATACTCTTTCCTATTGACATTTGAATGCACAAATAATGTAGCTGAGTATGAAGCTATGCTCATTGGTCTAAACATAGCCACTAAAAACCAAATAAAAAAGTTAGCTGTCTATGGTGATTCTGAATTGGTCATCTCCCAAGTAAGAGAAAAATACCTATCAAAAAATAAAAGGTTAAGACAGTACAGAAATGTAGTTTGGGATAATATTGAATTGTTTGATGCCTTTTCAATCAACTAGGTTGATAGCTCTAAAAACATTATGGCAGACTTTTTAGCAGACATCGCATTAAAGAGAGATGATGTCACACTAGGAGGGATTATAGAAGTTGAATTCAAAACTAGACCTACCATCCCTGATAATATACAGAACTGGCAAGTATTTGACAATGATGCTGATATAATCAACTTCTTACATTGTGCTGATTATTATGAAAATCAAGAAATTGATTTCAATGCATTTGTGGAGGAACATGATGGGAAGGAAACCCTTATTGGCCAAGAGATAGTTCAGTTGAAAATGAATAAGATACCTAAGGGACTTATAGCATTAGAAAAGGCATTTGATGGACATGATAGATTTAAAAAGAAAGACACAATAGTGATACCTAATGACCTTGAAGAAATCAATTTGGGGACACAAGCAGCCCCAAAGAATGTGTATATTGGAAGAAATATTGATCCAAAAATCAGGAACAGAATCATCAACTTACTTAGAAAGTATAGGCATGTATTTGCTTGGTCATATGATGATTTAAAGGCATATAGAGAGGATCTATTTCAACATGAGATACCACTGAAACCAGATGCTAAACCATTCAGGCAAAAATAGAGGCCGATCAATCCTACATTAGCCCCTAAGATGCTAGAGGAACTTACAAAGTTAAGGGATGGAGCTATAATCAAACCTATTAGACATTCTTCCTAGATTTCAAATTTAGTATATGTCAAGAAAAAGAATGGTGATATTAGACTATGTGTGGATTTTAGAAACTTGAATAAATCTTCTCTCAAAGATAATTATCCTCTCCCCAATATGGAGGCAATACTATAGAAGGTCACTAGATGCGAATTGTTATCAATGATGGATGGATTTTTAGGTTACAATCAGGTAAAAGTCAAGGAGTCAGAATAATTTAAGACTGCATTCACCACTCTGTGGGGAACATATGTATATTTGAGAATGCCATTTGGACTAACTAATGCTGGAGCAACATTCTAAAGAGCAATGGATGTGGTTTTTGCTGAGTTGATCAATAAGATTATGATAGTATATCAAGATGACTTGACAGCATATTCAAAAAGGGCTAAAGATCATTGCACGCACTTAGAACAAATATTTATCAAAGCCCTAGAATATGAGATATCATTGAACCCTAAAAAATGCCATTTTGCAGTAACAGAAGGAAAATTGCTTGGCCATATAGTCTCGAAGGAAGGAGTTAAAATAGACCCTGAAAGGGTAAAGGCAATTGATCAAGTGCCTATTCCAAAAAATGTAAAAGATATACAATCATTTTTTGGTCAGATTAACTTTGTCAGAAGATTTATATCCAATTTTGCAGAAATTGTTTGTCCTATATCAAAGATGCTGAAGAAAAACTCGGAAGTAAAATGGACAGCAAAAATAGTAGAAGCATTTGCTACTATCAAAAAAGCAATCAAAGAAGCTCCTGTCTTGATATCCCTGGATTTCAATAAACCATTCCAATTGTTTTCATTTGCCTCTTACCATACAGTTGCAGCAGTACTATTGCAGAAAAACAATGATGGATATGAATAGCCCATCTCATTTTTTAGCAAATCCCTTCAGAGTGCAGAGTTAAAGTATGACATTGTTGAAAAATAGGCATATGCATTGGTAAAAGCAGTAAAAACATTTAGACCATACTTAGTGGGAGCTAAAATCATAGCATATGTACCTAATGCTGCAGTCAAGGATGTATTGGTCCAAACCAAAGTCAGTGGTAGAAGATGCAGATGGATCAATAGAATTCAGGAATTCAATATTGAAATCTAGATCACTAAGCTAGTGAGAGGACAAGGTCTCGCCAGATTGATGGCTAAAAGTAATCTAGAAGCTTCCCAGATATGTAGTGCTAATGATGTTGATAATGCAAGTTCTAGTATTGAGCATACTCCATGGTATTCTGACATTATATATTATCTAAAACATATGAAGTGTCTAGAAGGGTATGATGATAACAAAAGGAGGACACTTAAATTGCAAGCTTCAAAATATGTATTTATTGATGGGGATCTTTACTAGAAAAACAGAGATGGAATTCTACTATTATGCCTAAATGAGCATCAATCAAAACATATCATGAAAGAGTTACATGAAGGCATGTGTGGAGGTCACTTTTCAGCAAAGACTACAACTCACAAGATCTTAAGGGTCGGATACTATTGGCCTAAGGTATTTAATGATTCATATCACTACACTAGGAAATGTGAAGCATGTCAAAAGTTTTCAGGGAAGTTAAAATATCAAGGAGCATTACCCTTAAAACCCATGCAAGTCGAGGCTCCATTCTATTAGTGGGGTATTGATTTCATAGGTGAAATTGCAGAGAAATCAAGTGGTGGACACAAATGGATTCTAGTGGCAATTGATTACTTTACAAAATGGGTGGAGGCAATTCCAACCAAACAAGCAACAAGTAGGGTGGTGATTAATTTTCTGATAGAGAATATTATATTCAGATTCGGCACCCCAGTAAGGTTAATTATAGATAATGGAATGTGTTTCAGATCAGATGAATTCAAAAAAATTTGCAGTACACATGGCATCACTATGTCCTATGCTGCCCCCTACCACCCACAGGCACATGGACAACCAGAATCAAGTAACAAAAGGCTCCTGAAAATCATAAAAAGAATGTTGGATAGAAACAAAAAGGCCTGGGATTCAAAATTAAGAATGGCAGTGTGGGATGATAGGATTACTATAAAAAGAGCAATTGGGAGATCTCCTTTTGAGCTAGTGTATAGAACACAAGCGAGATTACCATTGGAAAATCTTATACCAATATACAAATTCATTCTTCAAGAAGACTTGAACATTCCTGAACCAATGGAGGAAAGGTTGGAACATCTGGCAGAACTTGATGAAACAAGAAGAATAGCTCAAAGGCAGAATGTTAAGTTACAATCACAAGTAAAATATCTCTTTGACAAGAAGGCCAAAGACAAAAAGTTTGAAATAAATGATCTAGTACTGATGTGGAATGCAAGGTGTCAGGATAAAGGAAAGCATGGAAAATTTGAAGCCCTATGGTTGGGTCCTTTCATTATCACTAGCAAGGGAGGTGATGACTCTTACTATTTACAGAATATGTCAGGAGAAGAGCAAGAATTGCCTGTACATGGGCAATACTTGAAGCAATTCTTTTCATAAACATGTACAAAGAGGATTGAGTGGTGCCAGTGCATGGACAACCCTCAAATAATTCTCAAAAATATTTTATTCCATGCACAGTAGTTTAGGAATCATTCCCGTTCCCCATCATTTGTTACTTTCCTTTTCCCATTTTCATAAAAACATCACCCCAAATAAATAAAACATGTGGTCTACTTCCCCAGGAGATCTGGATCCTTGTCATACTCACAGGGAGTATACATCCTAGACAGAGCCACTGTTAGGATAGTAAAAATTTAAAATTTTTACTATCTTCTCACTTCACCATATTTGAGCAAATCCTAAAAAAACATCCCAAAACCATAGCAAAAAATTGATATATCTCACAAGATGTCTATAGCTAAGCAGTGCAAAACTACTTAAATGTCAATCTATCGGCAAGATGTTGTGTTGCTTGTACTGATACATAAGAAATCATTTGAAAATAACCATCGGCGTGAGAATAGAGATCGGAAAGAGATTTATGGAAGTCACCGATAGAAGAAGTAATACCGATGACCTTTCATCGGTAAGAAAACCAAGTAGTCATACCGATCGGTATGATTAATAATCATCGGATGGTCCTTCAAAAGCTACCCCGACGGTATATATCATATCGATGAAGTATTTTGGTAAGAGTCTCACCGAACATCCTGTGGGGGCAACGAAACAATAGCCATCGGAAAGAAAAGAACCATCAGGATGAAAAGCAAATAAGTCTCCAATACTTAATGTCTTGGCAAAACAATAAAGAGAATTTTCAGTGAAACTCACAGCGATATACATATCCATCAGCGTAACTCAACATATCAAAATAAAGCAATTATGTCATGCCGACTCACAAGTCACAGCGATGAAAGGGGGTCGGTGACACTTTGACAGATTCTCTCCGATAAGAAATATGAAGTGACCATCGAGGAGATAATTATGATCGGGTGACTGGAAAAGGATTATCTCGATGATATATCTCACTCCAATGGGGTTTAACAAATAACCATATCGGTAAGACATTAAGATAGTCTTTCTGATCCAAAGTATAGAGGAGTATCAGGAAGATGATCAAGCTCAGAGAAACATAAATATGTTATTTCGATGGTATTGATCACCCCGATAACAAATTGTTATCACACATATCGGTAAGACTCTCACCGATAGTTGTATCGGTAACACTCCCTATATCGAAAGGAAATTTAAATCACATGGCGATGAAAGCAAGTCATGTCAATGGTCGTGCCCACTTAAATATGATTCAACATAACATCAGGAATACTTGGATCACTTCGCTAAAGTTTACTTATGGCTGAATAGAACCTGATCATGATTATGTAATAGTTGTTAATTCTAGTTAAGTTCCCAAAAGACTTATTGAAGAGTTATGTCTCTTCATAGAAATATCTATATAAGTTCAAACAATTGGTGCTGAAAAATCATCAGTAGTAGAGTATATACATATATATAATATACAATGTTTCATAATGACCATGTTGCATATTTTATTTGAAGAAGAAGTTTGAAGTTCTTTGATTCAGTGGTTCTACTTTGGTATCAGTTGTTTGTTAAAATTATTCAATTGTGTGGCTATCTCCATTTCTACATTTCCTTGTTATTTAGATTAATGTATCAAGTATACATTTAATATGTCAATACACATTTGCTGTATCTGTGTGATTAAGTATGTTGGTGTCCATTTAAGGAATTAAACCCTTCTAATTTAGTCACAGTAGCCTGGAAGTATTAAGTTTGGATTACTAAGTAGAGCCATATAATTAGGATTGTCATTCTGTCTCCAAGACAATATTATCTGTTAAATCTTGCTCATTCATTTCATTTGGTTCCTTTAAGTAAGGATTAAAATACCTTCTGGTGAATTATAAGATATCTGATTATATTGGTTGGATTATCAAGAAGAGTTTGTCAGTCATTCCCTTGAACGTTTATACAAGTTATAAACTAAAGTTGTGCCAAACAATTAGAATTAGTACCCATTGTAAGCCACTAGTCCTAGTCCTTCAATTGACTATGTTACCCAACAAGGCACTGGTCCTATTTAAACTCATTATTTTAATCCTTTTTACCTTGATATTGCTTATACAATTTCTACCAATCACTCATTAGGCATTAGATATAGAATTAGTTAGCAAGCTTTTCATCTATCCTACATCCTTTGCCATTGTAGATAGATTTAATTAGTCCATACATTCACAGTCAGTCTGCTTTAATTTTCCAAGGTTCACCCGCCTAGGTATAGCAAGACCCGAAGCGTAGGAAATCATCAAACCTTGAAGGTTGATTTCGTTAAGTTAGTTCAAAAATGTTGCAAATCTAAACATAGAGCTTGGCATCCTCTTAGGATTGGCAGCCTACATTTTTGAGACCTAACACGCCCTGTCTTTGGTCTATGCCTATCTAGAGACTTCATAGCTAAAATAGGAGGATACATGTCACTTGATTGGTCACATTTGAATTTGAAAACTAAGTATGGGACAAAGATGAAGGTGTTGTCTGAGCCTCTGTCCAAATATCACATCACTGAAGAACTAGCTCTAAGAATTGAAGCATCTCATGCTATGATGAATAGGGAGGAGAAAGTTTTTGTTGAGAAAATGGGTGACTGGACTGAATATGACCAATATGAAGAAGAAAAAAGTCAATTGATGACCATGATGTAGAGTGACCCTTATGGTAATTATGACTCTACTGGTTTGGGCACTTATGCTATTTTTGAAGAGGGCCACAAAATACCAAATATTATGATAAAAGAGGTATCTGAAAAGGAAGATTCTGATAAAGACTCACAAATCTAGACCTTGAACTTTGATGGGGATAGAAGCAAAAATGGTGCTAGGGCAAGTATATGTCTCACTTCTCCAAATGGTGACAAAATTCTCATATCCATACACTTCCAATTTGCTTGCACAAATAATGATGTTGAGTATGAATCTTTGGTGCAAGGTCTTATGTTGCCAAAGAAGAATGGGATAAATAATCTCATGGACAAAGGTGATTTAGAGTTGGTTGTGAAACAAATCAAAGAAAAGATTGTCGCAAAGAATGTAAGGATGAGATTTTATTGCCACAGAATCGGGGATCTAATTGATGGCTTCGATGCTTTTAACATAGAGCTTGTCCATAGGATTCAAAATACTGAAGCAGACAGAATGACACAAATTGGCTCTCAATTTGAACCAGTAAATGACCTGCTCATTAACAATGAAGTAGTAAAAGTCATAGTTAGGCTAGCAATCCCAAATAATGTCTAGAACTGGCAAGTTTTTGACAGTGATCTTTAGGTGTTTTTATTTCTACATCAGTCAGGAGAATTTGTTAACCAATTACAACCCAAGATTAAAGAAGCATATGGTGACTATATTATTCAATTGAAGTCTAATAAGCTCCCAAAGGGATTAATCATGCTGAAGAACCTATTTGACCTAGATGATGTGAGCCTAGATAAGAGGAGGTTTAAGGAAAATAAAGAAGATTATAATGAGATTCAAGTCAATGAAGGAAGAAAGTTGAAGGTAGGTGATGCCACTACTCAATAGGAAAGAGATAAGATGATTTCTCTATGTAACAAGTATGACAAATTAATTGTATGGACCTATCATGACCTTCATGGTTATAATAGAGATATCATTCAACATACCATAGAACTTGCCGAAGGGTCAAAACTAGTCCATCAAAAACAAAGACCAATGAATCCTAGGATTGAGCCTTTAATGGTGGATGAATTGCAAAAGCTTCTGGAGTCTAAAATTATTTTCCTAATTAAGCATTTGACTTGGATTTCTAACCTGGTGCCAGTAAGAAAAAGAATGGAGACATAAGGCTCTGTGTAGACTTTAGAAACCTAAATAAGGCTTCGTTAAAAGATCATTACCCCCTGCCTTCCATGGAGCAGATTTTGCAAATAGTGGCTGGATCAGAGAGATTTTCCTTCTTGGATGGCTTCTTAGGATACAATCACATCTAGTTGGTAGATCAAGACCAACATAAGACAACATTCACAACAAAGTGGGGAACTTTTGCATACGCTAAAATGTCGTTTGGTCTTTCAAACGCTGGAGCCACTTTTTAGCGCACTATGGATATAGTGTTTAGAGGCCTAATAAATAAGATCATTTTGATCTATTTAGATGACCTTACTGTATTTACCAAGGATGTCAAAGATCACTGTGAGCATTTAGAAGTTGTTTTTCGAAAGTGTCAAGAATTTTGGATCTCCCTAAATCCTAAGAAGTGTGTTTTTGCTGTGCCACAAGGGAAACTTATGGGACATATCATTTCAAAAGATGGAATTTCCATTGATCTAGAATGAGTCACGGATATACTAATTTTTTCTTTAACAGTCAACAAAAAGGCAGTTCAATCTTTTTTGGGTAAGATCAATTTTGCCAGCTAGTTTATATTTGATGTTGCAGGGCTAGTTAGGCCCATTACCCTAATGATGAAGAAGAATTTAGTTTTCAAATGGACAACTAAAGGGAGGAAAGCTTTTGAACAAATCAAGAATGCTATCTCCACTACTCCAGTCTTGAGAAATCCAAATTTCTTTAAGCCCTTCATAATGTTTGTATATGGAGGAGAACACAGTGTTGCAACTATTTTGACCCAAAGGGATGATAAGGAAGAAGGAGAACATCCAATTGCATTCTTCTCTAGGACCCTGAGGGAGTATGAATCAAGGTATAATTTTGTTGAGAAACAAGTTATGCCATGGTTAAAGCTCTAAAAAAAATCTAGGCATCTAGTAACAAGAAATAAGATCTTAATGCTAGTAGCTCACCCAAGTGTTAGGGAGTACATTATGGAAGGTGGGATTACAGAAAAAAGGGCCAATTAGATAAATAAAATTTTAGAATATGATGTAGAGGTAAGGCCTACTAAATTGGTTAGGGGTAGGGGACTCTGCCAATATATTGCCCAAGACACTGAGACATCAATACTACAAGAAATAGAGGACAAAATAGTATTGAAACTTCAAGAGATTGATCAAGATTCTTGGGTAAGTGACAGAATATAGTTCATAAGAATTGGTGTTTTCCCTAGTGAACTCTCCCTTGATAAAAGAAGATATTATAGACAACAGGGAATTCATTTTGCACTAATTGATCATGTTTTGTTTAGAAGAATTTTTTATGGAATACTATTGAGATGTGTTGAAAAGGATGAAGCCCAAAAGATACTACATGAGTTTCATCATGGAGCCTCAGGGGGACATTTTTCAGCAAGAACTACTGCCATTAAAGTTACACAAGCTAGCTACTTATGGCCAACATTGTTTGTAGATTGTTATTAGATGGTCAAAGAGTGTCAGGCTTGTTAGTTTTATATTGGAAGGAGAAGGAATGCAGTGTTACCTTTGAGTCCCATAATAGTAGATGAATCCTTCACTCAGTGGGGTTTAGATTTTATTGGAATCATTAATCCAGTGTCAAGTATGGGATATAAGTGGATCCTTGCTACAACTGATTAGTTTACAAGGTGGAGTGAAGCAGTGCCACTTAAGGAAGCCATTGAAAAGGTAATCCTAGAGTTTCTTGAGGGGATAACTACCCATTTTGGTCCTCCGGGCACCATTATATTAGATAATGCTAAAGCATTTTTAAGAACTAGACTGTCAAAGTTTGCATTAAAGAATGGAATATATCTAAAGGCTTCATCTAATTACTATCCAAAGGTAATGACTTGGCAAAATCCACAAATAAGAACTTGATTAGGCTTATCAAGAGAATAGGGGTTGATCATCAAAGAGATTGGCACAAGTCCCTCAATTCAGCACTATGCATAGATAGAATCACACCAAAACAAGTGACTAAGATGTCTCCATATGAACTAGTCTATGGCAAGAATGCAGTGATGCCAGTAAATATAGAAATTCATGCCTTATAGTTGCTTAAATAGTTGGAGATAGAAGAAAGTGGCTCAATGCATGTTAGGCTCGCCGAGTTACTGGAGGTTCAAGAGAAAAGAGAAAGGGTAGATGAGTCTTTGATGAAGCATCAATACATCATAAAGAATTGGTTTGACAGAAAGACCTCTAATCCAAATTTTGAAGTTGGGTCTTTGGTGTTGAAATGGGATGAGAGAGCTACTAAACTAGGCTGGCACATCAAGTTTGACTTGTTATGGATGCTTCCTTTTAAGATTTGCGCCTATAAGCAACATGATGCATTTGAGTTGGAGAATATGGAAGGAGAGCCTTAAGAGATTCCTAGGAATGGGATCTTCTTGAAACACTTCACATAATCTCGAAACTTGCCCTTGTATCATAGTTAATTGGGCATATTTTATTTCCTTACCTACTTTTGTCTTACTTTTCCCACTTTTTCTTTTAAATAAGTGTTCTGGGAACACGTGTCCACATCACAGTGGCTCTTTTGTTGGTAGTTGCATTTCCCAAGGCCGTTAAGTGGTTTCTTAAACCTTAAGGAAAATAGCTAATCATTTCAAAGGATCACCACTTTTAATATTAATCTGACACATAGTCCCATATGGATTTAGAATGATACACTAGCCATCTTTTTGGCTTTAATGCCATTAATAAGATGTGATGGGTCATTTGATATGCCATTATGCCCTGCCGAGCTAAACATTAATCCTCTCATATAGTTACAGTTGTTATTCCTTATTCCATATCCTTCGAGTTCTTGTTGTCTATGTCAAAATTTTCATTCTTTCCTAGAATTCTAGCTAGTTTGGGTCATTTGTAGTTTCCAAGTTTTTTAAAGTAATACAGAGATGGCAGAGGTATAGTCACCATAAGAAGGGCTAGGGCTTTTTGAGATGCCTGAAAAATGAAAAGGTGTCAAGTCTTATATGTCATCTAAGGTGCAGTCTAGAGGAAGCTATCTAAGAACCAAAATCATAGAGAAAGGAGTTGACGCAGATTCTACGCAGGTGGAAGACTATGCTGATGGTATCTTTGATACATGTATGCAGAAAAATCCCAATAATCTAAGGGAAGGGGCACTAATGAGATGCCTTAAACGAGTAGAGAAGGGAGAGTTTGAGACATTTGGCATGTGGGTTTGGACTTCCCAATTGGTGCAATTTGTGGTCCCTGTTGTCCATTCCTACCTTGAGTTAGTTCTAATGTGTTCAGAGTTGTTTGACCCACAAACTGCAACAATCCAACACAAAGGTTTTATGGTACAGATAACTCACAAAGCAATTTGAGATATGTTGGCTCTACATTATGATAGGTATGCCACTTTCACTTCCATTCCCAAGATGTAAAAAAACATGGAGTGAGGTTCAGAGCAAGCTAAGATTCTTAAATACTGAGATGTATTTGGAGGAAGAGAATACACAGTTACCTCCACTACCCACTGCTTGAGGATGTTTCAACGCTAATACATGTAAGATGCCCTATCCTTGATATCTTTTTTTGGTTAGGATGATGATGTGAGGGTGTATGATTGGCACTTGACGGCAATATTCAGGCTCAAAACAGTAGATAAGTCCTCTAAATATAGGTTTGACTTTTCAAAGCACATTGCTTAGGCTATGGTTCATCAGCTATCCAAATTTTCTAAGGAATAGGTTTTAAGGTATTCTGCCTATCTTTTTCACCTAATTCTGTATCAAAAGTATTCTCTCTTTCAGAAGCATATGCATTTAGAAATGCATGATCCTGAAGCAAGCCATAGAGCAACAATCCCTATGTCCGCATGGACCCATGTCCTCTTGGAGACTTCATACCCATATGAGTTTACAGAGTGTTTTGTGGCACCTATTTCTGAGCAATTAAGTTTAGAGGCTGTTATGAATAAGATGGTAGATAGTGTGAAGGGTCTCTTAATGAATAATATAATTCTCTGTGATTATTTCTTCGGTGTTCACACAACAATTATCAGAGTCCACGATTTTTTTGCTGAACCTATTTTGCTTCCAACAATTTTAACCCCTATGGTTGCAGCTTTAGAAATAGGTTGCTAGTTGTCTATCATTGATAATAAATTTGGAAACAAGAAAAGAAAGAAGAAAATGTATGATGTCCCTTGGAGTAAGGGAGGGATTATAGTTCAAAAGACAGAAGCTGAAAATCTTTTGTTAAGAAAGTTATCATCTTATGGTTTTGTAGTAGTAGAAGATAAATGGAAGTATGATCTGGATAGCTTCTTAGCATCTTGGATTGTGAACAACAAAGTTTCTGCTACTTTTATCCATGAGAAACACCCCTTCTGGGAAAAGAGGAGGTCACCAAAACAAGATGATCTTGTATTTTATGTAGAATTGAAGGATCTACCAGATGAAGATCCCAAGCCTGGGAGACTGATGCAGAGGCATCCACACTATAACCTTACAATACAGCATGGATGTCTGCAGACCATCATCATCATCATATTTTTGCTTAACACTATCAGCATCATCACATTTACTGTTGCCGATCGATATCCTCCTGCAGACAGGTCTTAGCACTTTCGCCTGTCAACAGCATCATCACATTGACTACCGGCAGCATCATCATGTTTGACCAACGCGAACATCCTCCTGACGTCCACTGTTCACTTCAGCGACAACTACCTTCAACATCATCATGATGTTCAACAGGCGCAACATCCTCCTCCGGTTGCACTGTTCATCGGGCGCCAAACACTAGCGGCCTCATCATGATATTTAACATCACCTTCGTCAGCAGGATATCCAATATCTGGTTGCGCAAATATCCTGATGACGGTCACCTTCAGCACCTTCCTTTCGATGCTCCGCTCGCCGACGACACAAACAACAACATCATGATATTCAACGTCATGATAATCAACAGGATAAAGAACATCCGGTTCTTCCCATTTATCCTGATGATGACAAAACCTTAACTCCTCGCACCGTAGCCTCGATGCTGACGTCACCCGATATCCTGATGACGTAGATCCTGATGACGATGACATCACCCGCAACTTCACAATATCCTGCTACTCCGAAATGTCCTGATGATGTACATCATGATGATGATGACGTCATGGCCTGTTGTAGGCCAAACTTAGTGTTTTCGGCCCGCGATCAACCCGATCTTCAACCTGATGTCGATGCACTCCTCGACCCTCCTGATGATAATCACCCCGACGCTTCTTTACTTCATGCACTCGACTGCATCATGTCGATCTCCTCCATTCATCCGGATGACGATACCCAATGCGACTGCAGGATATTTGCAGAAATATCCTGATGATGCCGTCTTCACGAACTTCCAACCTTAGGCGGATTTTCACTTCGCCGATCCTCCAGGGATGACCCGATCCTCTCTCAGGGTGATCTTCACACTCTCTATCTTATCAGCTTGACCTAGCACATGAGGATGCTAGGGTCTTCAACACCTTTCGACGGCGATCCTGCACACCTGCATGTAAACAAACAACAACCTACAATCTAACCTACTGTACATTACCATTCCACCGATCAGAGGGATCAACCGGTGGAATGGATCAGCAAATCCATGAAACCACTCAAACCAGCAGATCGATTACAGAAAGGAATCCAACCAGAGCAAGAACACAAAACAGGATCACTTTATTGATTTCAAAGATGCAATACAATACGATCAATCTCTCTCTCAGTCTCACTCAAGCTCGATCGATGATATCTGTCAGTCTGTCCAACATCAACCGATCTCATGCTTATAAAGACTTTCCCTACGAGTACTACTGACCCGACTCCAAGCGGCTGGGAACTCTCCAGGCGGCTGGGAGATCCCACCGAACATACATCATGACAGCTGTTATAACTAACTAGCTAAAAATAGCAAAAGCCCGGTCAGCATGATCTTATCATGATCAGCATGACCTTATTACATGCAATTGGTCTAACAGACCTTCTTGGAAACACAAACAAGACCTAAACTACTAACTGCCTCATGAAGGCCAGCTGTTAGGTAGGTGCTCCTGCACCAGAGACATTTTACAAGAAGGAACAAGAATATGACCCTAAGAAGCTGATGACTATGGGCCTAAGGCAGACTTTAAAATAGAAAGAATGGAAAGCTGAGAAAATTGCTGCTTATTGGAAATATAGATAGGAAATTTTTGAGATCACCCATACTTTTGGGGGTGTTCAAACAAATGAACAATGGGAACAAATATGGGATGAGTATCACATGACCCTAGTATTAAGCCCTAATTCAAGTAACATTCCTCGTAGTTCCCATGGAGTAGAGGAAGTAGAAGTATTACAGGAAGCTTAAGAGTTAGAAGAAATAGAGCAAGCAACAACAGAGCCTCCTAGAGCCCCATGGCCTCAATCTCTTAGTGCTTTACAGAAACAAAAGGATACAATATCACCATCTCATGAGACCCAAATAGCTTTGGCATCAGGGGGTCTCGGAGAAACACCTTTTCATCAAATATTGATAGACTCAGAGGAAGAAGATCACGGGGACACAAAGGATAGGCCTTTGAAAAGAAGGTGTAAGCTAGTATTGTCAAAGGAGGATATTGAAGATGATGTATTGGTGCCCCTACAACTTCCTATGATCTTGTTGGTGGCCCATGTTAGTCTTCCTCCTCCTTTTTCTCCTTCTTCTATTTCTTCTCAAATAGAGTTGGCTTCCAAAGTAACCTATTCTTCCATGCCTCCTACCACCTCTATTGCACCACTACAATCTTTTGCCCCAACTTCTAGTTCATCGGTCATGTCATCACAGGCCATATCATTACCCCTATTTTCCCCATCTATTCCCAAATGGGCTTTGCCTCAGTTTGACCCTAGTTAGCAAATAACTAACATTCCTCACTTGTATCATTCTAACCATTCTGCTAACCTCAGTTTGATACAAGTGATGAGACTTTGTTAGCTGCTGGTGTAAATGATAGAATGGTTGTTGCAAAGAAGGTAAATGAGGTTTTAAGTTGTAATTCAGTTGCTATGAGTTGTAAAGCACTTTTGGATGTGGTAAAGGAGGGTGTCAAAAATATGAAAAGACACATTGAAGAGTTGGTGTAGTTGGAGTTACCATCCCCTTTTCTAGATGATAGTATAGATCTAATGACTGATGTAATAAAGGCTCTTCTACTGACCAAACAAAATGATCAGACTATTTTCAAAGGTCTGAGTGATTCTTCAAGTGTTGAGGAAGTAGAGGCAGTTCTTGTTCCAATGGCTCATCATGAGTTTTAGATACACATTGTGGTATAGATTCTATAGTTCTTTTCTCACAATGATATTATCAATTTAGATTTTGCCTTTCAAGATTTGTAGAGTAGACAAGGTTTATCAGATTTAGAGTGATCTAGATACTAGGCCGCATTGTCAAAATTATGATTTTACTCTTTGTTAGTGGCAATGCAATTTTGTTTTTGAAACTTTTTCTAATGTTTCTGGAGTTTTCTCTGAGCAAGCACAAAGGTCCATGTAGTCGCCAAGAACTGTAGAGTTAAAATTGTACATTTTGATTTTTTCTTGATCACAGCTCATTGTTTCATTTTTAGTTTGTTCCCTAGTTTTTACAGTTTCTATTGCTATTTGTTTCCTGTACACAGGGCATGCCACATGTTAGTATTGAGAACCTACAAGGAAAGACTTCTAAATGGCACACAAAGCTACCACATGGAATAGGGTTTCAAAGAAGCAAGAATAATTTGTAAGTGTCATAGACAGTGTTGCATGTTTTCTTTATGCTTCACAATTCCTAGATGCTGCTGGAATGTGCCACGTATCCTTGGCGTAGTTTCTTTAAAGTTTCTTCCTGTGCAAGGAACATGCCATGTGTCACTTCCACAAGACTTGAGGAGAGATTTTGTTTGGTGCAGCTTGCAAGCACAAAGCACCAAGTGTCTTTTGTTGTAGTCATGAATGTCACTATGTGTATCCTTCTTTGATAGCTTTTGAGACGCCGGAGCATATGGTCGGCTCGGGGTGTTATGCCTTCAGTTTTTTGTCTATAGTAGAGAGTGCCACATGTTGTGCGTGGGAGTTATAATAAAAAAAACTAAAGAAGATTTTGAAGCTCATGGGTAGTGTTATTTATCCCATTTTGAGATCCACAAAAGTTGCCACTTATCAAGTAGTAAAGAGGTGCAGAATGTGCCAAGTGTCGCTACTACGGAGTTTTTGAGAATTTTTTTTATGAAGATTTGGAAATAAGTGCTGGTGTGCCATGTGTTACTTTTGTTGCCTTATGTGGATGATACTGCATGTCACTATATTTTGTTGAGTTTTGAGAAGTGACAGCATATATGGTGGGCCCCGCAAGGTAAAAGCTACAGTTTCTAAAGTGTTGTAGAGAATGACAAATGTCATCACCATGGGTGTTTAGGATTCAAGATAAAAGAAGCTTTAAGTTATGCGGAAGGTGCCAAGTGTCCTAGTTTTGAATCTTTAGGTGTCACCAGATATCATTTTCTAAGGTATGGTAGAATGCGACATGTGGTAGTGTCTCATTTGTTCTATTAAAGCAAAGGAAACTATGTTTGCAAGTGGGAAGTGCTACATAACATTTTAGAGCCATTAGAAGCTTGTGGATGCCGCCATGTGCCTCAAGAGAATTGCAAAGTTATAGGGCCACATTTTAGTGTCACTCAGCCAACAGGTGTGTAAAGAAGAAACAATTGTAGATTCAAGAAGATTTTTAGTGTCAGTTTGACTTCTAGTTGAATTCTAGTTTAGTTGAGGCTGTTGAGATTCTAAGTGGTTGGAGGCAATCTTGAGTCAAATTTTGTTGCTATAAATAGGGTAAGGTTTTGTAACATAGATATATAGATTGATTAAGAATTTAAAGTTTTGACTGTGATCAGATTGTATCATTTTGCCTTAATTTAGTTTTTTCAAGAAGGAAGTGGATAGATTTGTGCATGTTTCTGTGCCTTATATATTTACCAAATTGTTAATGAAAGAAGGTCTATTCTGTGCCATTGGTGATATGTTCTATGTCTTTGCATAAATCTTCTAAGTTTAGCATTTGTTTGAATCTATTTGCAATCTGTTTATGTTGATCATGCTTCATTTTCTCTTCAACGTAACTGAATCATAAAGGTTTAATCACTATGCTAGTTGTTGATACATACATAAATCTGGCGCATCGCCATAGAATTAGAAGCTTTGTTTATTGTATCTGTAATCTTGTTTTTTCTTACCTTTACCCAAAACCCCATTAGAAAAGGAAGAGCTAGTTTCTGTCAGGTCCCACATTCTTGAAGCTTCCCATGTTGGTGTTGGAACCTGTGCAATTTTATCCATCAACAAAGGTAGTATTGCTTTGTTTATTTGATTTACATCCTATTTCATTGAGATTATTGTATTATTAGTAGTTTAATACTGTTGACAATATTTCCATTAACATTTTTGGTGCCCACCATGGGGCCTTGCCCCATTTTTAACTTCTATCTGAGTGTTTTGTGAAGGTTCTATCACGATAGGTCATTTCTATGTATACAACTTCTAGTTCTATGCATACAACACTTCATGTTGTGCTTTCACCTTTTGGTGCATCCAACTTGTATTTCTGCGCATCTGACTCATCTTGCAATGCTTTTGACTTTTTTGTGCATACATGATTTAGTCCTATGCATACAGTCATTACTGCTACACATTTGTAAATCTGTACATATAACATGCAGTGTTGCTCATTCAATCTACAGTTCTGTGCATTTAATTTGTCATAGAGGATTGTAATTAGGAGCTGGATTTAGTCATTTAGCTACATTATTAAGCCACTTAGAATTAATTAGGAAGGAGTAATCATATCATATTCATACAACTTGCACCTAGTTTTTTTAAAGTAGGGGAGTAATCTTATCATCTTGCATACAATCTTCACTTAGATTTTTAATTAGGGGAGAGTAATCATATCATGTTCATGCAAATTTCACCTAGCTTTTAAGTAGGAGTATTAATCTTGTTATCTTGCATTACAACTTGCATTACAAATTTCACATAGTCCCAACCTAGGGGTAAAATTGAACAAATTTCTTTATGCTTTTTCACTATCTTGCACTACATTCTTTCACATAGCATAATAGGGGAAAGTAATACTTGTTGTTTTTCCTTCAAACAAACAATTTACATCTAAATTTGTTAGAGGATTAAAATGAACAAAAATCTTTTCCAAGTTATTGCTATCTTGCTTTGAATGTCTATGCTTGGTAGGATTAACTCATTTAGCTATTTTTTTTAACTAGGAGGGTAAAAGAACCATGATTTTCTATGATTGAAAAATGATAACAGGATATGCTCTCCCCTTAACTAGATGACAAAAAAGCTAGACTTATCTTTTTATTTTTTTCATCTTTAGAAGAGGCCTGCCCTTGGAATTCCATCCTTCCAAGCAGGATGACCTCAAGTGATAATGGACTAAAGCCAAGCCACCTCCAAGTCACTTAAAATAAATTTTGTTTGTGGTGAAAGTTGTGAAAAATGGGTGTTGTTGTGTTATATTGACCAATGTTTCCCCCAAAACCCTATGGAGCGTAACCTCTACAGGATGGGAAGCCTCCTTATTAGAGTGAATGGCCACATGTGTAACCACCTGAATGGATGCCTTGACTAAAATCCATTTGTTCTAGTAAGCCAAAAACCCCTATTTGGTGATGCACGAGGTTAGACCTCTGAAGCCATCCAACATCATACACTCATCTAGTGTGCAGATAGAAAGTTCAACTCTTAGGAGGAACTATACTTGATATGCGTGAGAAGTGAGTGCCGTAGAGGGGACCTGATGCTATCAAGTTACTATCTATCCAACCTTTATGCAAGTGGCTAGGGAAACCCAAGTTGGAATTCATCGAATATTGTCTTTGCCATCCCTAGGACTGTAATTGTTTGTTTTTAATTTTGTTAAGTAATCATGGAAACCTTTTGTTCTATATGTTTTCTAGCAATAACCTGAACCAAAATCATCATTGTAAATCTTAGATTAACTTAGGAAAATGCTCCAAACACATCAAACTGTCAAACTAAAATTGAAAAACCAAATGCATGCAATTTTATGCTTTCAAAACATTATCCGGTGCATATAACCAATTTTTTTGCGCATATAACCTGTTGCGCATTTGATCCATCTTTCTGCACATATAACTGGTTTTGCTACACATATAATCTTTTTGCACTTTTAACACACAGAGTTGAGTATATAAAACACATTGCTGTGCATCCAATTTCAACCAAACCTACACAACTAACCCACAAAGTGGCACATTTGACTCATTATCCTCCGCTTTAGAAGATACATATTCAAAATAGAGGCATATTCTGTACAGTTTGGAATAAAAACATTGTCAATTTTAGGTACCCTTTTTGTTGTAGTTTCACCCTGAAAAATTAGTTGTACCTTGCAATCACCTTTTCGTGTCATTTTCACAAGTATCTTCTTTTCACGTCATTACACTGTTATCAAAACAACTCAAAATCAAACTACAACTTGCTTCTAAGACCTAGTTGATACTTTGCCAATCCAAACAAGAGCTATTTAGTTTTTATAATAGGATTTCAAATCATCCTTCCCAACAAAAACTATACTAGTGCAACCTTGAAAAGAAAATAGTCCTCATCAAATAGTGGTGTCAATCTATCCCTATTTTAAACTATGACTTGTATCAAAACCTCAATCACTATTGGACATTATAGCTCAAAAATTACCTTGTTTGAGACAAACATAGAATCAATGACAACCTTAGCAAAATCTATTCCCATCAAAACTTACCTTTTACCATATCACACTTTCAATCAAAATTCAAAATCCACCCAACCTCACAATCCCATTTCATCTCATCCCAAAAATCTTGCATGGTACAAACTATATCTCAATCAACAGAAAAGAAAAACATGGACAACCTTAACAATACTCTACCTGATCTAGATGATGTGGAAGTCACTCAAGAGGAAATCCTCGAACACCTCCAAGATCCTAAGTTCCAAAGGGTAATGGATAGAGTTGTTTCTATGGACCCTCAAAAGTATTTCCTCATGCTTGCTCAACAAGGAGCAAAGCTACCCACAGGCTTCGATAACTTTAATCTATGAGAGACTAATGCCTCAAATGAAGCTGAGTTGTCGAAAGATGGCTCCAAAACTGACCAAGAGGCTTCAAAAATAGAAGAGGCTAAGGATATAATCAATCCCTTGGATGCATTGACAAGTCAAATCCAAGCCTTACAAAAAAAATTGGTAGATATCCAAAGTGGAACCACAATGAAACATTATTCACTTGAAGATATCTCACCTTACTCATTTGACAAATCCTTGAACATGATACCTTTCCCTATAATATTTGAAGTGCCAAAATTTGACAAGTATAGAGGAAAAGGAGATCCTAGAGATCATATTAGGGAATTCAGTGCCACTTGTCTTGAAGTCGCTCACAATGAAACTTATCTAATGTGACTATTCCCTAGAAGCCTAGGAGGACAGTCTATGGAATGGTTTTCACGTCTACCTCCTAGCATCTGCACCTTTAACGAATTAGTGGACAAATTTGTAACACATTTCTATTATAACATATAACATGAAATCTCCTTGCTAGACCTTTTCAATAACAAACAAAAGGGAGGCTAATCATTTACATCTTTCCTACAAAGGTGGAGGCAACTTGCGAGCAAATTTCCCTATCACATACCTAAAAAATAGGAAATGTTCATGCATAATTTGTCGACTGAGCTAAGCTATCAAATACAGATTCAATGTCCATCAACTTTCAGCAAGGTCATTGAGATGGGGCTTCTCATTGAGAAAGCCTTGATAGTGAAGGGGCAAGTAAAGATATACAAAGACACCCCAAGCTCCAACAACAATGTGGATAAGTCACGATTTTGGACTAAAAACAAACCCATAGTGAATGATGGTGTGGTAGATGCAAAACATGCAGTACCAAAGCAACCTGTTTTCAACCTATCCAATCCACATAATAACACACCATCTACCAAGCCTCAAGGCACTGAACAAAAACAAAACAACTTCCCTCCAAGGAGAAAATTCATGCAATTTGGTGAATCACTTGAATCTGCACTTAGAAACTTAATTGGGGGCAACCTCATCACACTTCCACCAGTGTGTGAATATGAACCTAAATTCAAATCTCCTTGGCGGAATGAAAATGACTTTTGCGAATACCATAGGAGCAAAGGTCATAAAACCAATGATTGTATGAAACTCAAGCATGTCATTTAAGACCTTCTTGACCAAAAGTGCATATCCATTAATGAAGGACATATTACCAATGATGAACACATAGTATTCAAGAATCCTCTTCCTCATTATGAGAAGAGAGGACCTTCAAACCAAAACAACAAAAATAGCGCTGACAAAGTAAGCTATAACAATGCTTCTTTTGAGTACATCAATGTGATCACCATCAATAACCAACTTGATTGTAATGTGACCACACATCATGGAAACATAACTATGCATGGTGCTCAATCAAAGCCATCTTTCGCATCCAAGTCATCCTCCACCTCAAACTAGCATAGCATCATCGACCAACTTCACAAAACACCCACGTATATATCCATCTTAGAGTTATTGTATTTATCACCTTCCCATAAGTCCATTTTAGAAAAATCTCTCTTAGAGACAACAGTTCCTATGAACCTTGCTCAAGATCAATTCCAGGCTATGGTAGGCCATCTCACCACACCACATTTCCTATCTTTCACTGAGAAGGATGGCATGTCAATAAATCAACCACACAATGCATCCCTACACATTGAGGCCCAAATACATAAGCACAAAATAAAGAGGGTACTAATAGATGGAGGGGCTAGTTTGAACATTTGTACACTAAAGTTAATCCTTGCATTGGGGTTTTCTAAAAATGTCATGGATCTGAAGAAAAAGATAACCATTAAGGCATATGATGAGGAAGAAAGAACCTCCAAAGGAACGGTGATGTTGCCTATACGAGTTAGACCTATAAAAAGAGATGTGGTATGCCAAGTTCTTGACATGGATCTTGCATATAACATTCTTCTATGTAGACCTTGGATTCATGCAATGAAGGCTATCTCATCAACATATCACCAATGTATCAAGTTCCCACATAATGGTCAAGAAATAACCATACAAAGGGACCTTGATCCATTTTAGTATTACAATACCATACAATCTAAACCAGAAGTCGTGATACCCACCAATAGAGCAACTTCTTCCTCCAACCAAGTGGATCCAATTTCCTTAGCTTCCACCTCAAAAACATCAAATATTAAAATCAAAGTCCAAGACAAGGGAATTGGGGAGTATGTTATTGAATAATATTTCTCTCTAACACAGTTGCCACTATCACCAAAGTCTTATGGGAAACCATCCCTGAACAAAACTAAGTCACTTGAGACCACTATGGGTCCTCGTGTTAAATGGGGAAGCTTATTCGATGAGAGTGATGAGAAAGATGTCTTGTAATGGATTTTCAAAGATGAAGATAGTTAAACCATACTAGAGGAACAACAACCTAATCTTCCTATAGAATAGTATGTTCAAGGTTTTTCCATGTTGTAAAGGATGGGATACAATGGTCATGGTCCCATAGGACTAAGAAAGGATGGTATCATAGAACCTATTAGACCCCCTACTTAAACAACTTGAGACACTACTGGGTTAGGATACCAAGGTCAACAGAAGAACAAAGACAAGGGTAAACAAAAGGTTGAAGATAGACAAGCAGCTATCACCAACTTAGTGGAGCAAATTCACCACTTGCAAGAGGCTAGTGGAACTGATTCAAATGAGTACGAGTGGGACACCCTCTCTGAGATGTCTTGTGAAGATAAAGGGATTGATGTGATCTAATGATATAGCAATACTCCAACAATGGATGAGTGACAAAGCTCTAGAGCTAGACCGTTGGAGTCTGAACCGTAACATGACAAGAATGAACCTCATGAAGAGAGTACAATATCAAGCTTGACAAGCTAACTTGAGGAGAGTACCATAATAGACCTCATCAATACCTCGTCCCATTCAAACAAATCCTCCATTCTAACCATAACTACCCTTGAGTCTGATCAAACTGATGATCCCTTACCTCTAGTACACCTTGAATTAATAGATTGGGATCTATCAGAAACAACACCTGAGATTGATACCTTTGAAAATGATGATACCATCATTGACTACCTAGAGCTTAGGGAACATTTACCTATAGGAGACCATAAGGTTGACTTCCCCATTAACCTTAATGATAGAGCATACTTTGGGGAGAGTCCCAATTCTTTCAGTCATAAAAATGTAAACATAAAAATGAGATCTAATTGTGAAAACTACTCTTCGACAGTGTTAGAACATTAAAAAGTAAAAAGAATAGATGTATCTGAAGGTGAAAACCTCTCTAAGGCACCAAAAGATGAAAGGCTTGACCCTCTCCCCTTTATGCACTTCTAGAAAGATCATCGGTATTGATGGAACTAGGAAAACCAATGAACATTAGCACAGAGACACATCCAAAACTCCTTTATCAAGCAGAGTCATTAACTACACAAGAAAGGATAGAGTTTACTGAATTCTATAGAAGAAAGTAGGTAAACTTTGCTTGGTCTTGCACTGATATGCCAGGTATTGATCTAGATCTGATCATGCACCATCTTTCACTAGCTTTGAGATCTAAACCAATTAAACAGAAGCTGAGGAAAATGCACCCCCACATACCTTTAATGGTAAAAGAAAAGCTCAAAAGTTACTAGATGTGGGGTTCATTAGAGCCATTGACTACATAGAGTGGGTTTGTAATATTGTACCTATTTCAAATCCTGACAAGAGAATCAGAATATGCAACGACTTCAAGGATCTGAATAAGGCTTGTACAAAGGATGATTTTCCTCTACCAAATATTGATATCATTATTGACCTCACATCAGGTCACACCATGTTGTCTTTAATGGATGGTTTCTTTGGATACAACCAAATCAAGATAGCACTAGAGGACCAACATGAAACAATATTCACATGTCCATGGGGCACCTATTGTTGGTACGTTATGCCATTCGGTCTCAAGAATGCAAGAGCAACATATTAGCAAGAAATGACAACAATATTTCATGACATGATGCATACCATCATGGAAGATTATGTTGATGATATCCTAGGGAAATCACTCACTAGAGAGGGACATCTTGAAGTCTTAGACAAAATATTCACAAGACTAGAATAGTTCAATGTACGGTTGAATCCTAAAAAGTGTACTTTAGGCGTAACATCTAGAAAACTACTTGGGTATATTGTATCAACAAACAGAATAGAGGTGGACCTGGCAAAGGTCAAAGAAATTATAGAAATACTAGCACCTAAGAATCTGAGTCATCTATGGTCTTTACAGGGAAAGTTACAGTCAATTAGAGGGTTCATCTCCTAACTGACAGACAAGTGTCATCTATTTTCACATCTGCTGCATAAAATTGTTCCATTCAAATGGGATGATACTGTGAGCAAGTCTTTTAGTGCCTAAAAGAATATCTAACTAATCCACCTATCCTAATGCCTCAAATTCAAGTCAAACCTCTATTGTTATATATCAGCTACACCCACAGCTTTGGGAGCACTACTAGCGCAAGAAAATCATGAAGGAAAGGAGCAAGCAATCTACTATATTAGTAGGACATTAGTAGGTTATGAGCTTCAGTACACACCAATTAAAAGGCCATGCCTTGCAATAGTCTTCACTTCACAAAAGTGGAGGCACTACATGCTCTCACTCCATCAAGCTGGTAGCAAAGATCGACCCATTAAAGTATCTACTCAGCAAAGCTACCCTAACAGGTAGAATATCCAAATGGGTTATAATTCTCAATGAGTTTGACATTGAGTATGTGGATAAAAGAGCCATAAAGGATAGGTCATCGCAAATCAGTTGGCAGATGCACCTTTGATTGATAACAACCCCTTAAATTTTGAATTTCCTAATGAATCTATATTCAACATCACAACAAAAGTTTTGAAGCTCCACTTTGATGGGTCATACATGCAACATGGATCAAGAGCAAGTATCTTGCCATTAAAATCATAGGGGGATAAAATCCCTAAATCATATAGACTTATGTTCCTATGCATCAACAATGTGGCTGAGTATGAAGCCTTAGTTATTGGCATAAAGATGGCAGTTGAATGGAAGATCAAAGAGCTTCATGTGTATGGGGATTCACAACTAGTCATTAATCAAATAAATGATGAGTACCAAACAAAGGAAAAGAAGCTAATACCATACAAGCATATGGTGGATAACTTCAAGGAGTATTTCATTGTGATCTCCTTCGAACAAATACCAAGGCTAGACAACAAAGTAGTAGATGCAATGGCCACTATTGCATCCCTTCTAGATATCCATGAAAATCAATCACGTTATGAGGTTTTAGTGGAGCAAATCTCTCACCTAGCCTATGAAAGCCCAAAAAATAACACCATTTACCACTTTGTAGGAGCTTATTCTCCTTTATATGGCAAGGTTTACTCCTATCTTAAAGAGAATATCCTACCTTCCGACCTATCAAACAACCAAAAATGTACATTCATATGCCAATCCTCCAGATATACCTTTATTGCCGACACCCTGTATAGATGAGGTTTGGATGGTACTCTCCTTAGGTGTTTGGATAGTGTTGAATATCAGACCGCTCTAAGGGAAGTTCACGAAGGCATATGTAGGATGCACTCTAGTGGTCCTACTCTAGCTAAGAAACTCATGCGTTTATGATATTACTGGCCAAGCATGGAAACAAATTCCTATCACTTTGTCAAGTAGTGTAAGAAATGCCAGATTCATGGTAATCTAATACATGCACCTGCTCAGGAGTTACAACTTTTAATGATGCCCTAGCCTTTCTATCAATGGTGATTGGATCTAGTAGGCAAGATTTACCCTTCCTCCTCTAACGGCCACAAATTCATTATCACAACCACAAAATATTTTATGAAGTGGATTGAGGTCATTTTATTAACCACCATCACAAGGAAACAAATTTTATCCTTCATCCTTAACTATATCATATGCAAATATGGTATACCATTATCCATTATCACAGATAATAGAAGACCCTTCAAGAATTAGGATGTACAGGAACTTTCTGATAAATTCCATATCCAACATCATTTCTCCACTCCCTACTACCCTCAAGGTAATGGCCAAGCTAAGGCATCGAATAAAACCATTCTGAAGATACTTAAGAAGACTGTCGATGATGCTAGCTAGGACTGGCATATGCAACTGAACCTTGCTTTGTGGGCCTATAGAACTAGTATACACAAACCCACAGGTGTGATAGCATACACCCTTGTGTATGGCTCTGAAGCCATATTGTCTATCAAAGTTGAAATTCCTTCCCTCAGGGTGTCATTAAAGGGACTCATAAGTGATGAGGAGTATAGACGATCAAGGCTTCAAGAACTAAAACTGCTAGAAGAATAAAGACAACATGCCTTCAACCATCTTAAGGCATACCAGTAGTGAATGTCAAGGAGCTACAATCACAAGGTTAAGCCATGGGTTTTTCAAGTACATAATCTGGTCCTAAGATAAAATCCATGCAATAAATAAGATAGAAGAAGAAGGGGAAGTTTGAACCAAATTGGTTGGGTCCCTATGTTATAATTGTCACCTATGGATTAGGTGCTTATCAACTCTCAACATCAGAAGGTGAAGTGTTTGATGACCCCATCAACAATATGCACCTTTGAAGGTTCTATACCTAATAACCCCAATGCAAGGGATATATAAAAAAAATGTTACAAGTAGAACCAAGTGGTGAAAACCTAGAAATAGGTGTTGTTTGCAACTAACGGCTACCTCCATCTATTAGTACAACCCAAACTTGCATCCATCTTTCCTATCATACTTATCTAGTAACCGCACATTCATTTTGCATCTACCTAGCAATGACCTACCATAGTTTGGGTGTCTTGTCACCCCTATCACCTTATCCAATAGGGTCATCCCATCGCATTACCCTATCATTTATCCTATGACAAGTGTATTTCTAGTGTCATTCCATTCCAAACTACGTCACCTATGAGGCATCACATAGGCAAGGCCATCATTGATGCACCCCCAAGGCTGCCCTTCCATCCATATCCCTAATCATACCGTAAACCTATGCTCCTTTTTCATCCATTCCACCCCATGTTATCAATCCTTTGGTCCATTCAAAATCTATATCATTTCTCATCGCCTAGGTCTTTAGGTCCACATAGGTCCACCCTAAACTACGTTGGCTCTGCGTCGTCACATATACAAGGCCATTTAGCAATGAGTCCCTGAGGCACTAGGTCAGTCCCTTAGAGCCTATCACATTGTTCATCGTCAGTTCATCCATAATAAATCAACCCTCTACTTGACTACGGGCAAATCCTTGACCTAGTTAGAGAATAGGGTTCTTGAATGCTATAAATTTAGAGGGTAAAACAATCGGATCACGGTCTTATCACTAGACAACAAGAAATGCAACAAGAAAAGTTTTCAACATCATCTTGACACAAAAGACACCAAGACTACACTTGGAAAATCCTTTTTGACCTAAGACATCACACTAATTCTATCAAGTTATTGCAAGAAAACATGTTTTTGGGCAAGAAAGTTTTGTAGTGGTTGTTTTAGAAAGTCTTATATCATGATTTTTGTTATTATATCTTTCTATGCTACTCAAGGATGTTTCAAACTAGAGAAGCTATGATGAGGGCATAATCATTTTATTTGTCTGTTGTTTGTGGGTTTTATCTTTAGTAATGTGAGAGCCATGTCTAAAGACATGATCAACATAATGATCATTGAGGACATCAAAGGTCTAAACATGAAACATGTTTAATCCTTGTCTGTTGATACACAAGCAATAATCAGGCCATCTTGGTTCAATTATACTTAGGTGCTTGTATTAACTTGCTAAATTAAAATCCATGTAAGTAATACTCAGGTCATCATGGTTTAATTATACCTAGATGCTTGTATTTTCTTACAACATTTTAAAATCTCAATGATGAAACAAAGTACTTCAAATACTCGCACAATCGAAGATGACAAGAATTCATATCCGTACTTATCCCGTTGCATTCCATTTCATTATAAGCATTATATCATTTTACCAAAATCCATGTGTAGACACCTAAAATGTCTTTATCATCAAACCGACTCTCGACATCCCTAAATATACCAATTTCCCTTCTAATCAATTAATTATATTTTTATTTAATTAATTATCCCTTCACCACCTAATTTCTCATCATTTTATCCCCTACAATTTAATTAATTTATTTAATTCAATAGTCCAACCTTACCCAATTAATTAAATAAATATGCAATATTTATTTGGTTAATTCCTCCTTTTCACTAAATCCAATTAATTAGTTAAATCATGTTTATCTATTTAATTCAGCCTATTAATCAACCTATCCCTACCATAGTTTTTTTTTTATTCGTAAAGTTAGATTTTTTATATTGATGAGGAGCAAAATTATAAGCAGGTGGCTATAAACTATTTTCCTACATTCCATTCCAAGAGCTGACTCCCTTAGCTATGACAAAAAGGCCTCTTAGGACAAAAGATTACCAAAATTTGCCCTTATGGCTATCTAAACAACCAAGTAGTAAAAATACAGAGAGCAAACCTACTTGAACTTATATCACATTAGCTATTAGACATACTAACAGAGGATTCTGAATAGACTGTGATCACATGAAACCAAGCTCCCTTGCCATGGTTTGGAGCTCACCGACCCACTCAAGGTCCCTGTTGACCTCCTCCAAGCTCAGTAGTTTCTGTAAGCAGCCAATTGCCTTCACCACTCACTCCCGATGTTCGATCAAAGCCAATCCCTTCATATCCAAGATGAGGGGAAATAATTTGATGACCTCCAATGGATCCTTTAGAGCAGAGATGTCTTTGGGTTGAGGGATTCCTGCCCCTGGGAGGACTGCTCCTAGAATGTTGTCGAGGCTGCCAAGAATTTTTGATTTGAACAGTTTTACCATCAATCCCTTTGTCGCTCCAATCACCACCCCTGAATCCAAGATGGAGGCCAGAAATTGTGAGGAGACATGGGTGTCTACCTAATAGAATTCCCCTACAAACAGGAAGTCTTTACCTAGGATGATCTTCACTATTAGAAGCAGAAAACCATCATGTCACCGCAGGACCCGCTTAAGCCTTTGATCTGTGATAGTACCCTTGAAAGCCATCTGATGGATAGAGCTTTCCAATTGAATGGGGGTTGCCATCCCTAAGTTTATCAAACTAGTGGCAGAGATTCAAGCAATGCATCCAGAGCCCTCTGTCATTCTAACCAGAACGCTGCCTTCAAACATGCCAAAGACTATACGATCCATTCGAAAGAGACTGGATGAAGCTATTAAAGGTGGTAGAGAACATCTAGAGGATTCTCTATCAGAAACCCTACGAAGCCATCATTCAGTTGACAGCTAAAGAATGGTAAGGAAAACTATCAGGCAGGTTGAAATGTGTGAAGGCTCATTCATTAAAAGAGTTGGGAGAGGCCGCATTTCAAAGAAATTATTAGTTGAAACCATAGGAGATGAAATAGATTTGCCAAGTTTCTATCCTATGATTATGACCCTTCAATGATCTCATGGAAAGGGTGCCCACCCTACCACCCAACCTATCCCTACCATAGTTAATTAAATATCTATTATTTAATTACCTAGCCTAACCTACATGACCCTAGACCTAGGATTAATTAAATAAAACCTTATTTAATTCATCTAAACACCTCATTAACCCATTTCCTAATTTTTTCCATCCATATTAATCAGGCTAATCACCCTAATTAAAATGGTCAAACCTAGATTAACACCCTTCCCCACATCCTCTAAATAAAAAATTGAAATATATCCCATATAAATCATTTTTTTATACACATGTATCATAACGCTCATTAAAACCTCTTACACATGTCATAAACATTAATATCCACTCTTTCCCAAATGAGTTTTAAATTCATTTTGCTCTTCCCCATGTGAATTTTTAATTCACAAATAATCCATCTCACCCAACCTCATTTAATTCGCCTCTTTCCGAAGAGGAATTTAGAATTTATTTTTATTCCTAGCCCTCTATTTTCTAAGATAAAATCTAGGCCCTCCACATCACTTTCATCCTCCATCATTGATCTTTCAAATCAATCTCAGCCATTGGATCAAAATCCCTCCAAAATGCCTATAAATACAACATCCTCCAAGCCATTTTATCATCCAATTTCTAAGTAGTGTTACCATGCTAAAATATCTTTTGAGCTAGTTAATTTGTGAGTTGCATTTGTGAGAGCATTTCACATATAATCCATTATCTTGGGTATATCTAGGAGCTTTTCGGTGCAAGCTTCTCCATCCTATCTTGGATTTGTGGTCATTGTGAAGGTATATTCTTTGTTTTCATGCATTAGATTTGTGTTTTATGTTTCATTTTGATTTCACTAATCACATTTGGCACACCTGGTGGGACCCACAAGGACTCTATCTAACATTTTGTGTGAGCTATTTTGCTTTTGAGATGTATTTTTGCAAGTGTAGCATCTTTTCCTTGCGTAGTGGCACTATTTCCTTGCAAAGCGACACCATTGCTACACATAGTGGTGCTATCTACAATGGCATTATTTTTAGATGACAAGCCAAACTCCATTTTGGCTTCAAACCTTCTTTCCTATGCTTGTTTTTGACATTTTTAGCATCCTTGGTCTCAATTTTTGTAGGAAAAGTACAGGAACATGGGGAGGTTATGCCAAAATTTTCAAAAATTAGTTGTACATCTTGAAAATTTTTATTTATGAGTAGCTCTAAACAAACATCATTGAAATATTTGTGCTTGTATCTGTGAATGTTGATAGGGCTAACGAACAAGCTAATCTCACTTAAACTAACATTTTGACTAAAAACTTTTGCTCTTTGGACCTTATGACCAGTACAGGCTCGTATCGGCGCTATCGACACCTAGAACAATGCCTTCATCCACAATAGCCAAATAGACCAAACAAGTAGACACAACAATGCTATCTGATCATTATTTGATGCCTTTTTTAGTTTTAGCACTATCTTTGTCAATATCAACACTATCTTGTATATCAGCACTATCTGTAACTATTGTAGTGCAATCTTTGTAATTGACACAATTCATAATTATTGTAGCACTATTGGTAGGATAGTTAGATTCTATCCTATGCTCTGTCAGTAGCACCATTCTAGCTATCTATGGCATGAATTCAAGTTTCTGAGGTGCCATCATTCTCTGTTTCAGTGCTATCATCTATACTAATATTGGGTTCTATGCAGGGTGTTGTCTCTATTCTGTAGGTTGTACCCATTTGTCCAATACCATCATCTCAAGACCACTAACATTTTTTGCAGGATTTTAATAGATTAGACAACATTTCACTTTGGTGCTTATAAAAAGAACCCTTGCATGTTAGTTTAGAAAATATTTCAATTGGTGCACTAAAATAAATCATTTTCTTGTCAAAGATATCTACAAACAAACATTTCATTTGGTGTACCTAAAAAGAACTCTTTGTGTGCCTAGCATAGACAATGTTTGACTTTGGTGCAATAAAATTAACAAGTGTTTGCAAACAACTTTAGGCACATTTCAATTTGGGTTTTAAAAGAACATTAGTGAGTGTTTGTCATGCTTGGTGCACTTGCACATTTTGTCACCCAAGAGTTAGAATCAAAGTATCCTCTCACCTCAGCTTCAAAAGGATCTTGGGTGAAGATAAATGGTTCTATCCTCTTTTTTCTAGAAAGTGGGCCTGCCCTTGAGACACATCCATATGGAGAACTCATTGGTGACCCCAAGTGGTACTTTCATCCTATCCACTATATGTAAAATAGGATAAGGCGAAAGCCAAGTCCAAATCGGTATGAGTGCTTACCATTCAATGCTAGCTTGAAAGGAAGTAGTACCTTTGTGTATATGAAACTCCTAATAGAGCTAGTCAAAACCTTAAGTGGTTTATCAGATGCTTGTAAGGTGCCAATCCCTAGTTGTAACCCCACTACAAACCATTGTTTTAGAGACCAAAAACCCTCTACTTGTTGATACAAGAGGTCAGAAGATCAAACTCTGATAGTCGTCCCACATTTTTGTGGCTTATGGCAAAGATAGCAAAGTATCTTAAGATCTGTGTGTCCTAAGGACTTGGAACTTGGTGTACCTGAGAAGTGAGTGCACTATAAGGGGGAGCCCATGCCCCAAGTTCCTAGAGCTATACACCATAAGTAGGCCTAGCTAGTTAACCAAGTGGGAACTCAACAAGTATTGTCCTATCCTCACCTTAGGTTGTGCAAAGTGCTTGTTAAAATATTCAAATCTTTAGCTATTGTGTTCTATTGTGCTTGAAGTGTTTTCAAAAAGCTTGCCAAGAAACAACAACATTTGAGACATGATTTCAACATTTGATCAACTTTCATATCCATAAAATCCAAATTTTCCATCAAAATCTACCTTTTTCCAAAGCATTGACCAACACTAACCTATTTTAGTGCCATTTCACAGATTATTGGTTCCATTTATATTTGTTCTGGTGCCATTTACCTAAAATTTGGTGCTATTTATAGACCAATTTGCCCAAGGCTTTAAGAAATTATTTTTGGATCTTCAGGGCCCTCCCATCCATAATCTACACTCACCTTTCCAAAATCTATCAAAACCCACATCCACTTTGATCCTAAAATTTCAAATCATATCCCCATTTTCACCTTAGAGAATCAATCATTATCACCATTGGACCCTTTATCATACTTTTGAGCCAAACCATAATCCATTCCTTTCCATAGCTCCTCATCCCCCTTGATTTTTGCATACTTTTGGACCAAATAACATCCTTCTAAAAAATCCATTTGTTCCTTCCATCAAGAACACATTTAAAATCTCATAATCCAAACATCAATCAAAAACATCAACCAACATCCAAAAATCATATCCAAAAAATCAATCTTTGAGCTAATGTTGAATCTAGGTTTCATCTTTCACACCTTATTTCACTTGATTGGTCATTAATCTACCTTCAAGTAGAATAATCATCCCTTTTCTCTTGAGGTCATAAGTCTACCCCAAGCAAAGAGAAAACATCTATTGTGAAACACCTAAAAACTACACCTTACTTGAGCTCATTTTTTGACTTTAACATCCCTTTCAAAAACATCATCAAAATCTATCCAAATCAAACATCACCTAAGGTTCTCCTTTGTAGAAGCATCATCCAATCCATTTCCAAATCTTTCATCAAAACATCCTCAAGCAATCCATTCTATCCACCACTCTTTTGGTCCAAAAATGTTTGTGAAAATTAATATCTTCCACTCATACCATCCTTAGGTTGACACCTTTTTCGAGATTTATCTCCCAAAGTTCAAAATATAACCAAATAACACCATAATTTCTTTTCACCTTTAGATTTAGATTGTAGGGAATACACTCTCTTGTACCTAAATCTTATCACATTTCACTACCATATCCTCTTTGGGTCCAATAAATCAAATCACATTCTCTAAGGTCTCAACCTTCGTCCACCTCCATAATAAAAAATCCCTACACTTCCATGCCATAATTAGATCCCAACACAAGAAGAATCAAGAGATGGCCAACTTCACAAACAACATGGGCATAGGGATGCTCAAACTGATCAAAACAATATACCAATCAGCCAAAAAGCATTGAACATATCGTCGGTCTTCCAAATACCGTCATATGGTTCGAATGAAAACCCCTTTGCCTTCTTACAACCACAACCACCACAACCACCCATCCAAAACACCACCACCATTAGCCAAATAGATCAAGATCTCTTGAACTTTACACAAGATCCTGACAACATGGATATGCTTGATAAAGTTCTAAGAGTAGATTCGAGTAGATATCTTGAATTCCTTCTCAAAATTAGAGCCCAACCACCCAACAACTCTACATCATCCCAATCATCTACATCCAACACCAATCCTATGACATCCTCCCAACCATCTACATCAAACACCAATCCTACCGTGTCTCAAACCTCAAACCCTGCTGTATCTACCATTCCCACAAATTCTAATGTTGCCACATCCACAACTCCCAGTAATGTATCAACCGCATCTAATGTCTCCAATCCTACAGTCTCCAACCCCATTGTTACATCTGCCACCAAAACAAAAAAAAACCACATCCACTCCTTAAATTACCCTAGGCATCCATAGCAACCCCACGCATACGAGTGCCTCCACAAGTGTGCCTCCACTCAATCCCAACACCATAGCTTACATGAGCCAATTTTTTTCACAACCACCTCACAACATGATGAATCCATCCAATACCAACCCATCCAATTTCACATATGTACAAAATCCCATAGTATCATCTACACAACAAAATCCCAATCCCCAACTACCACCTCATATTCTCCAACAAATCCATGCTTACCAATAGTATCTTACGCATCTTAACAAAAACCAAAATGCCATCCCACAATATCAAAACATGACCCCACAAAACCAAATCCTTACCTACCAAATTCCAAACCAAACAAACCAATACTAAACCCCGCCCAACCTACAACAACTCATCAACTAACAAACCTGCATCCCACAACCTCCACCCACTCTAGACCTAACAATTGTTGTACAAACCTTGATCCAAAAGGTAGATGATATGTAAATTGGAGGCAAGCGCAAACAATATTCTTTTGAGGATATTTCTCCCTACCCATTTGATCAGACATTGTACATGCCACCATTTCTAAAAAAATTTTGAAACCCCTAAATTTGACAAATACAAAGGCAAGGGAGACCCTAGGGATTGTTGGGAAGAGACACTATGTGGCTTCATGATTGTTGTCATTGATGGCAACAAAGTCTATCCCACACATCCATATCACATAGTATGCCTATACCAGAAGTCAGATTGAAGAGTGTTTTGGTCCGGTGAACAAGAACAAAGCATGCAGAAAGGTCTGACAATCAGGTATGAATCTCTCAAATGGTGTAACTCAGCAAGTCATGGACTTGGACAAGCCAAGAGGAGTACCATGACTACTACATTCCAAATATTGAGCCTCTGGTGATGAATGAGTGAAAAGATATGAGCATCTAAGTTTTGGGTTCCAGACAAGCAAAGCAGACTGAGGAAGAACTGATCGACAAAACATTAGACTTTAATCTGGATGAGAAATTGATAGTGATCAAGCTATTTGAGGGATCATACATGGTTGGTTGACATGATTGTTGACTTCTATGTTTATGTCTTTGATACGCATCACATATTAAGCATGGATTCAGCCGACAGATCAGTGTCTTGGAAATATCTTTAGTATTCCAATTGCCGACTAGAAAAATGTTGAAATCCTTGATGTGGATATATATACCAAATGGATTTCGGTATGAAGTGTTGAGTTATGTGGGTAAGTATGTGAGGAAAGGAAGAGATAAGTGTGGAAGCAACAATAAAAGTCTGATATGTGATAGAATAGCAGCACTAAAGTAGAGGAAGAATGAAGTGCATTAGATCAATATATTGAGCCTAATTGGAACTGAATCTTAGCATGTATGGATGCCTCTCATCAGTTCAAACACCTGGTTATCTTCTAAATACCTTGTAGATAGTGAGTCTCTTGTAGGTAGTGTGCCTCTTGTGAGCAGTGTGCTTAGGCAATGAGCCCTAATTGGCAAGTGCTATTTTGTACATCTTATTTTTTGAATAGAGAATACAATCTTGGATTAGTCACCCCATGGTTTTTCCTTTAACAAGGTGTTCCATGAAAAAAACCTTGTGTTATGTGTGTTGATTTTATTTTTGCTCTCATGGTTATATATGCTTATATGTTTTGATGTTGCACTAATTGTTAAAGGAGAAAAGAAAGTTAAGAAAATTTAAGATAACTGATTCACCCCCCCTCTCAGTTATCTACCTTGTTTCCAACAATTGGTATCAAAGCTAAGTTCCTCTAAAATAGAGCCTAACATCTTGAGGAAGATCTAGGAATCTTAATAGATATGTATGGTATGAAGGAACAACTTCAGTTTGCCCTAGATGATCTTGAGCAATCTCACTTTGAAGTCAATAACTTGAGAGAAAGACTCAAACAAGATGATGATTTCATAAATGAGATAAAAGAAAAACTATCTCTGTGAAAAAGAGAAAGGAACTACTTCAACAATTAACAAGTCAAAGTGAAGCCAATGATATAATGAAGATCTGAATGAGAAAAACAAGCTATGTGAGAAGATATCAAAAGAGGTCATTATGGTAAGACATGAAATGGAATCAGGGGTTATGAGATTCACCCAAGAAATTAAAGAGAAAAGAAAATTTGAAGATAGTCTAAAACAATCTCTCAAGGAGAAGTCAGAAGATTGCCACAAAATGGATAGAATAATCAAGCATCTAGAATCTGATCTTGAAGAAGCTAGAGATAATGAAGAACAACTTGAGAATCAGATAGACACTCTTAAAAGGGATCTTCAAACAACAAATGAATACAAAGAGAAATTCAAGATAAGTTCTACTCAACTTGAAGATCTTCTTGAAAGCCAAAAGAGGGTAGATGACAAGCATGGCTTGGGATATGAGAAAGGTGAAAGCTCCTGATCCGGTCAGAAGAACTCTGGATCAGGAAATCTAAGGAACATGCCTAGAAGACCTTAAGTAAGGCAACCAAATGCTCAAAGATATCCATCCTTCAATGGATACTGCTATAGTTGCAACAACTTCAGTCATAAAGAAACCCAGTGTAGAAGAAGAATGAATCAGACTAATTCATCCTTCTCCAGATAGTGTTTTAACTACAAAAGGTATGGTCACAAATCTCATGAATGCAGAAATATGCAAATAAACAATTCATTCAATGGTAGATTATTTGCATGCAATAGAATGGGACATATGGCTAATCAATGTAGATCAAGAGGATATCAATCAAATTTGCAAAGAAATGTTGTTTGCTATGATTGCAATAGATCCGGTCATATTTCCAAATTCTGTAGAAGTAAGAATCAGAACAAAAAGGGTCTGGTGCATCATAATCAAAATCAAGATAAAGGAAAAGGCAAAGTGAATGCGGATGAAGTTCAAAGGGAGATGAACAAAATTTGGGTGAAGAAGAGTACATAAAATGTTGGAGATGGATCCGTACCAAAATATGGTGCTGATATTCCTTCCAAAAACTAATCAGATGAGATCTAGCTTAGGGGGAGTCACAAAGGAAAATAAATTCCTGCAGCCAGTCAATTGGTGCCTAAATTTGGCACATGGAATGTTGTGGATTAAAGGGCTCTTAGAGAAATATCCAAATAATCCTCAGTAAAAATATGAAAGATCTGCAAGGAGTTTTGAAGAGTTTGATCAGTCAAGATTGATCCAGTTTGATAGCCATCTGGTAAAGCACGATCTTCATAGATAGATCTAGTATGATTCAAAATTGAAATATCTTAATCTGGGGACTCAGCATGATTGGAGGAAAGAAGATACATTGTCAATTATCATTGAAAATGATTCTAAGTGCATCTTAGTGGTTCAGAAAGATCTCTCTCAGAATAAGGTAACTAGATGACTTAAGTTGTGCATTTATTGCAAAAGGAAATTAGGGTTTGCATGAAATAAAAGGGTTCTTTTATTCATCATTTGCACATTTGCATTCGAGAAGAAGAAAAAAAGAGCTCTGCATCAATATTGTTACAACCCTCTCAAAGATCAACCGCAGAATCTGATTCAACCAAGGATATTTCCCATTTCATATTGTGAACCTTAGATGCATAAAAAGGTATTTCCATTTCTGAATATTTCTCTCTGAATCTTTTAAAAAGATGGGTACTCCAATGGTTGTTAAGATCACTAATAGGCCGCACCCAAAGTTCAAGAAACATCCCTACAAATCCCTAGAAGTTAATCGCTTAGGCAGCTTTTCTAGCATTCCGCATGGGGTTTCGTACATAGAAGATATTAGGGTATACATCCATGCCAATATTGAGGAATTTGGAGAATCAAAGCTGATGCATATCTACCATAAATAACTAATAGATGAAACTTTTAAACTCAAACCTTAATACAAGGTCATCTGAGATAAGCATTTTGGACATTGCATCCACTTTCCCTATTTTGCAGAAGATGAATGGGTCCAATATGTTCTTAGTAGAATACATGACAACTTCATGTGGTTGTTGAAGTGCTTTAAGATAACAAAATATGCAATTAGGGTAGTAACTGGATTGCACTCATCTAGTGTGTTGCCTACACTCAAATCTATCAAGAACCAAATAGTAAGTGAGGCTACCAGATCTAAGTTTGAAAAAAGAGACATGACAATAGAAGATATCATAGATCCAGATATCAAATTTGCCTCTATGATAATTGGCTATAAAATCTATCACTCTAGCAGGGAGAATTCTGTGTCTGAAACTACAATTTTTACTACATATTAGATGCTAAGGGAAAATGTAGATTATGATCTATGTGAGCTTCTCCTGAACCAACTATTAGAAAACTTGCAAAATATCAAGAAGGACAAGAAGAACTCATTCAAGTATGGTGGTTTAATACTGTGTTTATTATTTTACTATATGAATGAGCTACTCAGATCAAGTGGTTGGGTATGGAAAAATGATAGATCGGTTGCCATACAAATCAGAGATTATATGTATGGGGTTGGTGATACCAAGGCTCAAAGTAAAGCACTCTGGGGATACTTCAAGAACTTCCAAAGTATGATGTAGGCTAGAGAACGAATCCCTCAATCTATAGTTGAAAAATACAAGGATATAGTGTGTTTTATGTAGACACTGATCAATGCCTAATGGAGGCAGTGGAGCCCAGAACATTCTGGATTATGCCAATGGGCTATGAGGTAGATGAGAAAATCCTAGAGCTACATTTCCAACACTTGCTAAGTTAGCCTAAGGACCCTGAGGCAGAAAGGTTTGGAACCTTTCAAGAATTAAGTGTGAAAATACATGTTGAACTGAGACAACTAGAGATGAAAAGAAAGGTGAGAAAGGAAGTAGAGGAAGTTGCCAAAAGATATGGCATATCAAAGGAGGTAGCTGATACAAATAGAGAGAAAATAGAAAGAGCAGAGAAAGAGAAACAAGAAGTAGAAAAGGAATGTGTTCTGGTACAAGCCTACCCCTAAACTAGATCCTCCAAGAGCTTTGCACCTGCCACCTCTAAGAGTCCAAAAGCCTCAAAATTGGAAGCCAAGACATTGGGAAAGAAAGAGAAGAGAACAAAGACAAAGGCCACAAGGTCATACACAAGCCAAAAGGATGATGAAGAAATAGAGTCTGATGAGGAAGTTAAGAAAATGAGGAAGAAGAAGAAAACATTTGGGGAATTCTCTACTGGTACAAACAAAGAAGAAGAGGCAGAAGAATTTGTTGAAAGGCCTACTCTCTCTATTGATGATATCATCAAGGAAGTCATAGTGGACAGAAACCTACAACCAGTCACTAAATTTTGTGATCATTACAGTGATACTGACAACAGAATTTTGGAGGAAGCTATAGTTAAGTACCTAAACATTTATAATAAAGCATTCATTGAAATCATTTCTCTAATTCCTAAAAGTCTAGTGAAGGTACTTGAACTTAGAAAAGAGAATGCCAACGAAAAGGATTTAGAGATCTAGCAACAGATTGCAATTCAGCTCTATCCTTCCATTACTCGAAAACAAATGACCATGATCTTTAAGGACTGTAAGGATGAGTTCCAGATCAAAGCAAGAATGAACAAACTTATGCTTGGAGAGACTGATCATGTAGCAAAATAAATAGAAGACATCCTTTGGAATGCCTTCAAAAGATTCAACCTTCCTATCATAGAGGAAATAGATGAAGAACCTTCTACGATGGATGTCAAAGGATTAAGTGCATCAAAAGAAGAATCTACTAAGAAAAATGTAGAAGAGTCAAAGGAGATAGGTGAGGAAAAGTCTAAGGACTTGGATTCCTCTATTCTAGAAGAGGAAGTCCATGAAGAAGTTAACATCTCTCTTCTGGATCCCCCTGTAGACTCCGAAACTAAAGGAGAAGGAAGAAAAGAGGAGAAATTAAGTCAAGTAGAGGAGGAAAAGGGAAGAAAAGAAGAACACATAGAGAAGATCTCTAATGATAGTTCTGAGGCTACAAAAGGAAAGAAGACTCTGTCTCCAACAAGAGACACTACAGAAGAAGTGAAAAACTTCTTGACCAAAGAGATGATGGAAATAGATGAACCATAACTATTTCAAGGACCACTCAATTTTGACTCCCTCTCTCCAGTCCAGACAATGAAGGTAGCATATTTTTCTAAAGCTAAAGCAAAAGAAAATCTTCTAAAGTCTCAAATGGAAAACTGTGAGCTAATAGAGATTGCATCTGATGTGCTAGAGAAGATCATGTCATCCTTCCAAAAGGATCTTTCAGCCTCTCCATATAGTAACTTGAAATCTCTAGTTAACTCTGTTAGCACTCATTTTGATTCTTTGGAGAAATCGGCAAAAGAGAAAGTCCAAAAAATTTTTTTGGGAAAGAGATTCACTGAGGTGCAGGGACTCATAACTAATGATAGGAGGACCCTAGATATTGGGATAAAGAACATAGAAAATGTCTTAAAGATGGTAGAGAAATGTATAAATTTTCTCTATCTAGGTCTAAAGTCATAGAGGACATTGAAAAGAAGGTGAAAGAGCAAGAAGGTAAACTATCAAGTCTATCTCAAAATTTTGATCCCCTCACCTCATCCATAATGAATCAAGAGTGCCAGGCTATTGCCACTGTAAATGAAATAAAGAGGCTTAAAAAGGAGAAGAAGAATAGAATAAGGAGTAGTGAACTTAGAGGGATAATTATCCCTAATTTAGAGGCAATGCATGAGGCCTTAACTGATGCTCAGACCACAGCCCAGACCAGTGATCTGGTAGACTTAAGAAGGGTAGAAGCTTATACATTTTTGTTGAGTGGTCACATTTCAATTTTGGACAGAATGAAGCAGAGTTGGACAACATAATTTGTACAGTTGAAGACCACCTTTGCAAATATACTCAAGTATATGTAAGTATAACATGTATATATACTTATGCGGTTATGTATAGGTCAATTTTTGCAAATTTTGGTGTGTGGATTCTACCCTTTTCCATTGATGTCAAAGGGGGAGTGAGGAGTAGTGAAAAATGTGGAATCCAGCTAAGGGGGAGCTTCAATAAAAGTGTACATAAGACAAAGCATCAGCCAAGGGGGAGTTTGCTACGTCACTTAATCATTTTTCACTAAGTGTTGCCATCAATGCCCAAAGGGGAGATTGTTGGCAAGAGACACTATGTGGCTTCATGATTGTTGTCATTGATGGCAACAAAGTCTATCCCACACATCCACAACACATAGTATGCCTATACCAAAAGTTAGATTGAAGAGTGTTTTGGTTTGGTGAACAAGAGCAGAGCATGTACCAAGGTCCAAAAATTAGGTTTGAATCCCTCAGATTGTGTAACTCAGCAAGTCACGGACTTGGACAAGTCAAGAGGAGTACCATGACTACTACATTCTAGAGATTGACTTTCCAGTGATGAATGAGTGAAAAGATATGAGCATCTAAGTGTTGGGTTCTAGACAGGTAGAGCAGACTGAGAAAGAACTAACCCGTAGAACATCAGACTTTAATCCAGATGAGAAATTGATGGTGATCAAGCTATTTGAGGGATCATACATGGTTGTCCGACATGATTCTTGACTTCTATGTCTATGTCTTTGATACACATCACATATTAAGCATGGATTTAGATGACAGATCAGTGTCTTGGATATATCTTTAGTATTCTAGTTGCTGACTAGAAAGACATTGAAATCCTTGATGCAGATATATATACCAAATGGATTTTGGTATGAAGTGTTGAGTTGTGTAGGTAAGTGTGTGAGGAAAAGAAGAGATAAGTGTGGAAGCAGCAATACAAGTCCGATACGTGACAAAATAGTAGCACTAAAGCAGAGGAAGAATGAAGTGCATTAGATTAGTATATTGAGCCTAACCAGAACTGAATCTTAGCATATATGGATGCCTCTCATTAGTTCAAACACTTGGTTATCTTCTAAATACCTTGTAGACAGTGATTCTCTTGTAGGCAGTGTGCCTCTTGTGAGCAGTGTGCTTGGGCATTAAGCCCTAATTGGCAAGTGCCATTTTGTACTTCTTATTCTTTTAATAGATAATACAATCTTGGGTTAGTCACCCCGTGGTTTTTCCCTTAACAAGGTTTTCCACAAAAAAAACCTTGTTTATGTGTGTTGATTTTATTTCTGCTCTCATGGTTATATATGCTTATATGTTTTGATGCTACACTAATTGTTAAAGGAGAAAAGAAAGTTATGAAATTTAGGATAACTGATTCACCCCCCCTCTTAGTTATCTACCTTGTCTCCAATAGGGATTCCCTTAGGGATTTTTACCTCTCTTGCCTCGAACTCTCAAACAATGACGCATACCTAATGAGACTTTTTCCTCGAAGCCTCAGTGGCCAAGCCGCAAAATGGTTTGCACACCTTCCTCTGGGTATTAGGACTTTCCCTGAGCTCATGGAGAATTTTGTCAACCATTTCTCCTACAACTTTGAACATGAAATATCTATGATAGACCTTTGTAACACCAAACAGAAAAGTGGAGAATCCTTCACTTCATTCTTGCAAAGGTGGAGAGGCATAGCAAGAAAACTCCATTGGCCCATCCCCCAGAAATAATTAGTCACCATGTTTATGGCTAATCTTAATAAAGAGATGGGTTTCCATTTACAAATCCTATGCACGTCCACTTTTGAGGAAGTCATTGATAAGGGCTCCACCATCAAGAGAGCCCTTATTGCCAAGGGTTCAATCAAGCTATACGACAACAAATCATACAACAACAACAAGGTCAACATAAACATCCCAAACACAAGCAATAACAATATTCAATCAAATGAGAAACCTCAATTTTGGGGTAAGAGCAAAAACACTCTCAACAATGGCATCACCGATGTGAAGGCCATCCAAATTGTACAAAACCAAGCACTACCAAGTTCGCCCCCCATCAATGTAAAAATTCCCAATGGACCCCCTAAGCAAAATAAAACCCCTCGAAGACAATTCACACCTTTAGGGAACCACTCGAAGACATCCTTTAAAAATGCCTAAAAGATGGTTTAATAACTCTCCCATCCATGAAGACCTATAGCAAAAATCAAATTAAACCTGCGTGGTATAATGAAGATGACTTTTACAATTACCACCACATCGTGGGCCATAAGATAGCAGATTGCATGAAACTAAAGCACTATGTACAAGACCTTATAGATCATCACAAAGTCAACCTTGAGAAAGCCCCACAACCATCGCCCAATGCCAACTTGGGAGCTTACAAGGATCCTCTACCCAACCACAACAAAGGAAAGGCCTCATCCTCTAACCAAACTTACAACATCACTCCACCTCCTACTTTTTATGATTCCATCATGGGTCGAATAGAAGCATCATCTCACCATGTCAACACAATTACCATTCGAGCTCAAGCACCTGATTATGCTGTCACCGCCCACTGGGGCCATGTGTCCATCCATGCAACCCCTACTACTGATCAAACATCTACATCCACATCAAACCCTTAACCAAACCCTTCATCCATCCATCCACCATCAACCCAATAGTACAACCTCCTAGATCATCTAGGAAAGACCCCCACCCAAATCTCCATTTGAGAACTTCTCCACACATCCCCCCTTCATAAGGAGATCCTTGAAAAAGATGTAATACAAACTCAAGTCCCCACGAACCTAAATGTGCAACAATTCCAAGCCGTGGTGGGCCACATCACCTTGCCTCATCATTTGACCTTCTTAAAGAAAGATCTTCCTACATCTGATGGTTCGCACAATGACGCCTTACATATCAAAGTTCATGTCCACAAACACACCATAAAATGAGTCTTAATAGAAGGTGGCTGCCTAAATATTTACACTCTTAAACTATTGAAACACTTGGGATACTCTGATGTGATTGTGGACTCTAGTGAAAGTATAACCATAAAAGGATATGATGACACTGAGAGGTTATCTGAAGGCACCATCAAACTCCCTATCCAAGTAGGGCAGAAGATATTGGAAACAAAATGTCAGGTTCTTGATCTCAGCCTCCCATACAACATCCTTCCTAGCCGACCATGGATCCATGCCATGCAAGTTGTCCTCTCCACATACCATTAATGCCTAAAATTCCCTCATAAAGGCACGGAAGTAACTATCTATGCCCATTCCAATACTAGAACTTCTTAGAAGGACACGATCATACTTTCTATCCGTATAACAAAGCTATCACGAAAACTACCTCCCAAACTGACCCTACAACATCCACCTCATACATCGACCCCGCCAACATTGCTATGACTTCATCTCAAACAACCTCACCACCCAAGGTCTAGATTAAGATAAGTGACATGGGATGTGGGGAATATGACCCACATGGTACCTTTTGTGTAGGAACATTACCCAATCCTAAAACATTCGGTGCCATGAAGGAGGGAGAAATCTCTGTAGTGGTTATCAAATGCAAACCGTCTCCAACCTTTGAAAAGAAACATCTCCTTGATCAGGACGTACTTGAAGACATATCATCATGGCTATATAAAGATGAAGAAACCGATCAAGAAACCCTTACCATACCATCTGAAATCTATGGCAAAGGGTTAGCAATTGTCAAACACATGGGCTACAGAGAACAAGGTGGTATTGGCCTCCGTGAACAAGGGATCATAGAACAATTCATGCAAAGAGGAATCCCTACACTCAAGGATTAGGGTATGGGAAACAATAGTGTATTCTCACTAATGGCAAATGTATCTTAGCTGAGGTCTCTACAGTATCCTTGCAGTCGACAACATTAATGAAATGGATCATCAAGGATCCTTTAATGACTTTTCCAAATTCTTCGAGTCATCCATATGTACCATCTACACCGTGACCACCTTAGCCTCCACATCCAATGGCTTACCCCTTGTATGCATCGACCTTATCAATTGGGACCAACAAGGACCTCTAGTCTTTGATGTAGCACAAAATGATGAAGCCATAGCCGAAATGATGGGGGTCAAAGATCACTTCCCCCTAGGAGATCATAGAGCTAGGTACATCATGGAACTTGACACATCTACCTATTTTAGGAAAACCACCCCTACTTCTAGTTGAAAAAATATAAAAATAAAAATGTCCCCTAGTGAAAACCACTCCATGGCACTTTCAGGCAATAAAAAAGTAAAAATAAAGGACGTATCTTCTGGTGAAAGCCTCCATGAAGTGCTAGAAGATGGAAGCATGGGCCTTCCTAAAATAGAGAAGGTATATTCTAATAGATCACCAATCCTTGTGGAGCCATCACAAGAAATGAACCTAGGGATAGAAGAAGCACCAAAAATCACCTTTAGGGTAGAATCTCTCACCACAACAGAATAGGAAAACTTCTTAGCTTTCTTTAAACAAAGAAGCCATAACTTTACATGGACCTATGTAGATATGTTAGGGCTAGATCTTGCCTTGGTTGTTAATCATTTCGCAGTGCGGCCCAATACAAAATCGGTAAAACAAAAGATAAGAAAGATGAATCCTTAGGTGGCACTCCTTGTTAAGGCAGAGTTGAAGAAACTCCTAGATGTGGGGTTCATCCAACACTAATAGATTATCTAGAATGGGTCTCTAACCCAGTGGCAGTGGTGAAGCCTGATGGTCAAATCTGATGCTGCATAGATATTAGGGACCTCAACAAAGCCTTTCCAAAAGATGACTTCCCACTACCAAACATTGATATTATAGCGAACCTCATGGAAAGGCACAAGGTGTTATCCCTGATTGATGGTTTCTTAGGATATAATCAGAACAAGATTACAAAAGAGGATCAACATAAAACTTTCTTTATATGCCCATGGGGGATATATTGTTGGGTGGTGATGCCCTTTGGTTTGAAAAACACAGGAGCAACATATCAATGTGCCATGACTGTTATCTTTCATGACCTCTTCCATCACATCATGGAGGACTATGTGGATGAACTGTTACGAAAATTCAAGACATGAGAAGAACACTTAGATGTGCTAGCAAAGATCTTTGATAGACTAGAGCAATACAACGTGCGTCTAAACCCGAAGAAATGTGTCTTTGGGGTCACTTCAGGGAAAATTTTGGGGTACATAGTCTCAAGAAGAGGAATCAAAGTGGATCCTACTAAAGTCAAAGCCATCATAGAGATGCCCCCTCTAAAGACATTAAAGATATTATGACGCCTACAAGGGAAGCTCTAGTCTATTTGTTGGTTCATCGTCCAACTCACTGATAAATGTCAGCCATTCCAACATCTGCTCAGAAAGAACACAAACTTTGTCTGGGATAATCAGTGTTAAGATGCCCTTGATCAATTAAAAAACTACTTGGCTAATCCCCCTATTCTCACTCCACCAAGGCAAGGAGAACCCCTCATCTTATACATTTCAACAATGGAAATGGCTATAGGGGTCTTATTAGCATAGCATGACGAACAAGGAAAAGAAAAAGCAATATACTATATCAGCTGCACCTTCATGACCTATGAGCTGAACTACACCTCCATTGAGCAAGCATGCTTAGCTGTCATCTTCACTTCACAGAAGTTGAGACACTACATGCTCAATCATAAGACTAAGCTCATTGCCAAGATTGATCCATTGAAGTATCTACTAAACAGAGACGCCCTCACTAGAAGAATGGCCAAATGTGTAATGATCTTAAGTGAGTTTGACATTGAGTACATTGAAAGAAAAGCTATCAAAGGATAAGTCATTGCTAATAAGTTAGTTGAGGCACCTATCCCCATAGAGCATCCTACACTTTTAAAACTTCTTGATGAGTCCATATTGACAATGGCACCAGCAATAGAACCATGGAAAATGTACTTTGATGGGTCATATATACATTGAGGCTTAGGGTCAGGCATTTTGTTTGTTACCCCCAAGGTGACTCCATCCCCAAATCATTTAAGATTACATTTCCATGCACCAACAATGTAGCAGAGTACGAGGCTCTTATCATAGGACTCCACATGGCAATTAAGTGGGGCATTGACAAGCTAATGGTCTACAGAAACTTCTAATTAGTCATCTAACAGGTGAATGATGAGTATAAAACTAAGGATGATAAGTTCCTGCCCTACAAACGAATGGTGGATGACTTCAAAGGTTATTTCAATGACATCCATTTTGAGCAGATCCCAAGGCTAAATAACAAAGCAGCAGATGCAATGGCCACAATAGGATCCCTAGTAGACATGAAGAAGGATAGTAAGAAGTGCAAGTTCCTAATTGATGAGCTCCCTATACTGACCTATGACATTCCTCAAGTAGAATTGGTGTGCAAAATTGTTGGTCCCTTATCCCCTTGGTATCAAGAAGCATACATATACCACAATGATAACATTATTCCCTCCAACCATTCCGCTTCACAATGAAAAATCTTCATTCACCGAGCCTCCCGCTTCACCCTCGTAGGAGACACCCTAATCAAAAGGAGTCTTGATGGTATGCTTTTATGATGTTTAGACTCTAGGGAAGCTAAAGTAGTGTTACAGGAGGTACACGAAGGCATTTGTGGGGCACACTCGAGTGGACCTATGTTAGCTAAAAAGATCTTGAGAACAAGGTACTATTGGCTAACCATGGAGTGAGATGCCAACTGGTTCATAAAAAAGTGTCTTCCATGTCAATAGCATGGGGACCTCAACCATGTACCATCATAGGAACTGCAACCAATCACAACTCTGTGGCCTTTTTCATAGTGGGGGCTCGACCTCATAGGAAAGATCCACCCACCATCCTCTAATGGTCCTAAATTCATCATCACTACTACCAAATACTTCACCAGGTGGGTAGAATTAATCCCACTCACTTTCACTACCAGAACCCAAATATCTAAATTCATCCTTCATTACATCATATGTCATTATGGTATCCCCCATTCCATTATCACAGATAATGGGAAACCATTCAAAAACTAGGAAGTCCATACCCTGTGTGAAAAATTCTAAATCCAACATCATTTCTTCACTCCATAATATCCCCAAGGTAATGGTCAGGCTGAAGCCTCAAACAAAACTATCTTGTGTATTCTAAAAAAGATAGTTAACAAAGCTGGCTGTGACTGGCACCTTCAGCTCAATCCCACTCTATGGGCCTATCACACAAGTATTCACACACCCACAGGAGCCACTCCATACTCCCTAGTATTTGGATTTGAAGGCATCTTACCTATTGAGGTCAAGCTCCCATCACTAAGGGTATCCCTACAAAATATAGTCACTGATGAGGAGTACCAAGTTGCAAGGCTACATGAGCTAGAACTATTGGATGAAAAATGCCTAGATGCACTCAACTACCTGCAGGCCTACCAAAATTGCTTGAGAAGAAGCTACAACGAGAAAATTAGGAACTATAAGTTTGAAGTGGGCGACCTTGTCCTCATGGAAAACCAGAAGAATCTGCAAGAATGCCCTAAGAAAGGAAAATTTGAACCCAATTGGTTGGGGCCCTATGTCATCACCGCCAACTCTGGATCAGGAGCATATCATCTTGCAACACCTAAGGGGCAGCATCTAGATAAGCCTATGAACATTTTGCATTTGAAAAGATTCTATGCATAACCCATCAAGTATCCCAAGAAAAAAATGCCAAAAAAATAAAAAAATAGAAATAAACAAAAAAATAAAAAAATCAAGAAAAACTTGAGTGCAATAAAGATGTCCAATGGTGAAAATCACTTCGGTGATGCCTTGGATTGGTACCATGGTGAAAACCTGTCTCAGGAACCATGTGTAGTGGCCGGTTCCACCATCTAATAAGCTCTATTCCCCATCATGACACTCCATATCAAACACCTTCCATGGATTGGAGTTAGGAAACATCAATCATCCACACTGCATCATCCCACCCAAGGCTAATCCATGGCACAGAGATCCTTGTAAGCTTCCGTCTATACAGTTAAAATAAAAAAATCCAAAAAAAAATAGAAAATAAGAAAAATCCAAAAACATTAGAAAATCAAAAAATCCAAAAAAAATCCAAAAACATTAGAAAATCAGAAAAATCCAAAAAAAAACAATAGAAAATCCAAAAGCAATAGAAAATTAGAAAAATTCAAAAATCCATTCCAATGATTTCCAACATCCTCACAATCACCCAAAATCATCATCACCTCATCTTCAACATCCATCCTAAAGCATTCCCACATCATCAAGTCTTGCCAAAACTACAAATTCATCTCACCCGCATCTTGAAAGTACCTTGAACTCATGGACACAACATATGTAGGCAATTTGAAATATGAAGGAAGTATCTAGTACTTAGGTACATAAGATGTACCCATCCAACCCACCTAGATGGTCCCTATTCACTGAGCTTTCTCAATCCAACAAATGATACATGCCTAAAACATCATGTCTCATGTAAAAATCATCAATCAATATACCAACTATAAACCAACACATGGCCTGATTGTCTTTTTGCCCACCTTTCAAAAATTATCCAACAAAATCCAACTAATTCGCATCCTAGGATATATCATTCCTACAATGGACAAGAATCTGCCATCCTATCAACACTTATCTTGGCAAAAACACACAATGGCTATTTGTATCTTTTTATTGGTCTTTTTGATTATTGATTTTTATCTTCTTGTCTCACTCTAGGTCAATTCCAAAGGTACCTTGATCTCAATATATCACCATAAGTGGTGGACAACACCTGGAATAGACATGGTCATTGTTTCTGTATGCTGTGCTTGTGGGTTGATTTCGTTACTCCAAGAATAGTATTCATATATTGAATCCTAGGTTGGTTCTAGCATGATGTGCCTCATTTGCATATATAGGTATTAATACCTTATATGTACTATGAACACTCATGGCTATGAGTCCCCTTCCTCGGCTAGGCAAGGTTATACTAACTCGGGCATGCATGAAATCAACCTATTGTTTGTGGGTATATTCCATGCAATTGTGGGATATATATCATCACTTAGGTCATCTCATACCTTTGTGAAGTGTGTCCTATATTGCTATAATAAATAAAGAAATGCTCTCAATTAATCTTATGCAACTATCATACCTAGCTCAATTCATCTTCCAAAATCCCCCATCCAACCATACTATCTGGGCCTAGATTTTTTTCAACCCCCTATCTATTCACCCCCCCTTCCCCCATTCTTCTAACTAACCTCCCTTCTCATTGATTCCTAACCCATCCTGAACTAAAACAAATCCCCCCTCAATGACATGGTGTATCATGACCTAGCAGTTCCCTCATTCCCCATCCCACTCCCTTCCCCAATCTAACCATAATCAATCCTTCCCTTACCCACTCCATAAACCATTCCCCCTCCCTACCTATCCCCCTACCACCAAGTCCCATCACCCAGGGTTGTACAATAACATCATGTGTATCATGACTTGATCACTGCATAAATCATTACATTAGGCCATTAGTTGCATTATCATAATCATCTAAACCATTGCATTTTCATTTTTCCATTTGCATACATAATATTTTTTTATTAAGATAAGCATATATTTCCATTCCATTACACTTTGCATCTATAATAAATGTTTATTAATATGAACATTTATTTGTATCCCACATTCACATCATAATCGATAATTAAAATATGCATACATCACTTAGATAAAACATAATATCATCATATAACATCCATGTCTATCATTATCATAAATCCTATTGTTATTACATGCATGTGGAAATATAACTAACAATATATTTCTTGATTTAGTACCTAATATGATATGATTGATTAGACAAACTACATAGCTATAATTCACATTCTGTATCCATTCAATCTGAATGAACATCCATCATGACATCACCATAGGCAATTCATAACATTATATCCATCACATACATCATTAGTACATCCATAACATCTCATAAAATTATTACATCATCATAATATGCATAATTTATAAACATAAGCATCCATAAATATAAGCATCACTAGGAAACATAAATGCATACATCCATCCATAACACATCATAAATGCATAAATCATCATCATCATCATCATCATCATAGATCATCCAGTCTCATAATACATAAAATGTACATTGCTCAAAATAATACAAGTAATGATACAAAAGGCCTCAAATGTTCAAAAATATATACAACACTATACTTAGCCCTAGACTGATGAACCTCAGCTTGACTCAGTTGGGGATCCTAGCTATAGCTATGGTTGTGGCTGTACCTATGATGGAGCCTGGCCCATCAGCTATTGCACCGACTGAATGGATCTAGATCTATGAGACCCAGACCTTCGTGACCCACTCTGCTAGCTATAGCTCAAGATCCTCTGACCCTCTAGAACATCTGAACAATAGGCTGCATGATAATACTCAGCATGGGCTCTCTGCTCTCCAACCTATCCCTGCAACTCCCCAACTTGTATTTGTAACTGAGCAATTTGTTTCTGCATCAATGTCAATATGGGATCCATGCCTATCCCCACCACAACTCCCTATAAACTCACCACCAGCCCCTCTACCTATTGGGCTCTCCCCTCTACCTATTGGGCCCTTGTCTCTGCATGTTGGGCCCTCGCCTCTGCCTACTGAGCTCTAGCCTCTGCCACCTACCACTGAGCCATCTCTCCATCCCTCTCACCTGTAGGGTAACTATCTCACCCTGTGCCTGTGCTAACTGCACCTATAGTGCACTCATCTTCCCATCTTCTCCATCTAGTAATGTAGCCACACCCCGCAAGTGCACTAACTCCTCTCAGCTTTGTAAGGTCTCCTATAAGCTAACGAGCTAGCCCTATAAGGTATGTATCTCCTCCTCATCCTCACTCCAGGGCTACCAATGGGATGGACACTCTCTCAGAGATGAACCTCCTTCTGCCCTCAAACTCCCTGCCTCTTCCTAACCAAATCCTATAAACCCCATAATAGTCTCAGGAATGTACTACTGCACATTCCTATGTCTCACCTCTAATCTGGGTACCTGTTCCACTGCAATCGCTGCATGTCTCTACTATAAAGGTACCTATGGTGGGGGCATAAGCTCTCAATCTGTCCTCTGCCTCTACTACCTAGACACCCATTGTCAGGGTGCCCTCTGTCTCAACCCCTCTTCCACCCTAGCCTATTGCTGGGGCAACTGCTTATCCCCCTCCACCTATCCCTATCTTACCACCTGTACTAGTAGTACCCCTGCCCACCTCCCTCCCCCAGCCTCTATTTTTCCAGCTACTGCTACTACCAAAACATCAATCGGCTCATTATCCTCCCTAACCTCATCCCCCTCTAATCCAGCCTTCTCATACCCCTCTGATCTAGTCTCCTCATCCCCCTCCACTCCAGCCTCATCTGTCTTGACTATCTCCTCTATTGGATCTATAAACTGAGTGGGGTGCCACATCTGCCACCAAGTCTCATAGGCCAGCGTGGTACCTACATCACTAACCTCACTCCCCCAATCCCACATCACTGGTTCTCGGGACGTAAAATTTTCTATGACAACCTGTGGCTATATGGCTGGGGGCTACCAATGTGTATCTCGAGGAGTCCATGTGAATATGGCCATCAGCTATGGAACATCTTGTCGTAGCCCAAACTACCACATCACCCATGATGGAAAATACACATGTCAATCATATGGTCACCTTGACCCATCAGGTACTATGGCTGGAATGTGTACAACATATGAATGTCATCATTTGGCCATGGCTCCACCCCAATATAAGGTCTCCAGGTAACCTGATTCAAATCATCCAGTACTTGCCGCCAGTATCATACCTACCCTGTGTAAGTGTACTCCACATCTCGATACAAAAATATAAAATCCTAGAAAGGATGATGAAAATATCCACATCTCAATCTGGTGATCACAATATGCTCCCACACTCATACATGCAACAAAGTAACTCTGACTGACAATGCTGAATCACAATGGTAAACCACTATATGCATCTAATGGTATAGTTGTTCCAACATACAGGTCCCCCAGGCATACATCGTCCCATGTCGAACCATCCCCTCAATCATCTCCCCCCATCCGACTGGAAAGCCCCTGCCTCATTGGTGTGGCATCAGTACACCACCAATTAATGCACATAGGAATAATGTCAAATGATCTGCACCTGCCATCAACATTGCCTCATAACTCATATCTCACCTCTCCCCTACCAACACTATCTAACCACAGGCAAATACTCTGAGTAAGGCCCTCCATCCCCTCCTCATATCATATACCACTCACTGTTCGTGAATGTGTATCTTGAGGATGCGATAAATATCCTCAAGTGTAATTGTGATCTTACCTGTAGGAAGTAGAAAAGGAGTACGTCTTGGGTGATAGTGCTCTAGGAGAGCCATCATCAAAGATTTATGAGCTTGTGACACTGGCATGTCTGCGGGTGTTAGAAGCCCTAGCCTTGACAGTCAACCTTAGGTAGCATCATCAAAACTATCAAATAACTCCATCACCAAGGGCACACGTTGCTCCCGTGAGTACACAACGAAAGACCTCATCTCCTGCATCCACAAATGCTTGTCAGAAACCTACCTATTCTTCCAAAACCAAACCTTTCACATCACATTTATGTTGTTGGAAGCCAAATTAATTTTGGCACCACAATACATCTCTTTTGCACTAACTTTACATATGGCACTACCCTATTCCCATATGGCACTAGAACAGAACATAGCACCACTGCGTAGGTTTTTTACACTACTCCACAAAATTGCACTACTCTTCCTTTTGGTGCCAATCTGCATGATGGTACCACTTTTCCAAATCATACCAATCCTAAGTATGGTACTACATCCCCACATGGCACTAATCTCAAAGATAGCACCACTACTGAAGATTGCATTGATCTAAAGGATAGTGCTACATCAGCCCTGTTTGGTGCTAATTCCCCAAACCCTAGCCCCTGCACAATATTGTGCTAAAACAAAGGATGACACCAAAATGTGATGTTTTGGCACTAATTTGCCTCTTTTCTATCCCAAATGGATAGCACCAATCCAGAGGATGATGCTAGTCCACAAACCTTTTTGTGCTAGGTGATTGCCCGATAGCACCAAAACCTAAAATCCCAAATTTTGACATAAAAATTGCGACAAAAAATAAAAAGTGACAAAGCTAGGGTTAGGGCCTACCTGCAGTCCAGCCTCTAGTGACCTCTAGAATGGTTGGAAGCACTGAAAAATGCGATCAAATCGTGAGAAGGTGGGATTACGGTTCGCCATTCTCCTCTTCTCTCCTTCTTCCAATTGGCTCTATGTGTTCAAATGTGACATTCTTAGGGCCCACTCTTCTAATTATAGTAAGCCATGTCATCCTTCCACACACTTTTTCTTCCCCAGGGTGCAGATCACAACCGTTTCTCCCATTTTTCTTCCTATCATCCTATTTTCGATTCCCTATCCCACTTTCACCTCCATTTCATCCTTATGAGAGCTCATCCAAAAAAAAAAATTCTCCTGACCTCTCAAGGAGGCATCCCTCACTCATTTTATTCCTTCTCAGTAGCTGGGGCATGTTTTTCTTTGACCTGACACCACTTCCCTACTAGGTCCTGACGCCACATCAAAGAGGGGCAAATGTAGACACCTAAAAATGTCTTTATCATTAAACTAACTCCTGACATCCCTAAACATACCAATTTCCCTTCAAATTAATTAATTAAATTTTTAATTAATTAATTATCCCTTCACCACCTAATTTCTCATCATTTTATCTCCTAGAATTGAATTAATTTAATTAATTCAATAGTCCAACCTTACCCAATTAATTAAATAAACATGCAATATTTATTTGGTTAGTTTCCCCTTTTCACTAAATCTAATTGATTAGTTAAATCATGTTTATCTAATTAATTCACCCTATTAATCAACCTATCTCTACCCTAGTTAATTAAATATCTATTATTTAATTACCTAGCCTAACCTACATGACCCTAGACCTAGGATTAATTAAATAAAATTTTATTTAATTAATCTAAACACCTCATTAACCCATTCCCTATTTTTTTCTACCCATATTAATTAGGCTAATCACCCTAATTAAAATGGTCAAATCTAGATTAACACCCTTCCCCACATCCTCCCAATAAAAAATTGAAATATATCCAATATAAATAAATTTTTTATACACGTGTCATAACCCTCATTAAAACCTCTTACACATCTCATAAACATTAATATCCACTCTTCCCCAAATGAATTTTAAATTTATTTTACTCTTCCCCATGTGAATTTTTAATTCACAAATAATCCATCTCACCCAAGCTCATTTAATTCACCCCTTTTCCAAGATGAATTTAAAATTCATCTTTATTCCTAGCCCTCCATTTTCCAAGATGAAATCTAGGCCCTCCACATCATTTTCATCCTCCACCATTGATCTTCCAAATCAATCTCAACCATTGGATCAAAATCCCTCAAAAATGCCTATAAATACAACATCCTCCAAGCCATTTTATCATCCAATTTCTAAGTAGTGTTACCATGCTAAAATATCTCTTGATCTAGTTAATTTGTGAGTTTCATTTGTGAGAGCATTTTACATATAATCCATTATCTTGGGTATAGCTAGGAGCTTTTGGGTGCAAGCTTCTCCACCCTATCTTGGATTTGTAGTCATTGTGAAGGTATAATATTTGTTTTCATGCATTAGATTTGTGTTTAATGTTTCATTTTCATTTCACTAATCACACCATGTGTCTTAGTGATTAGGTGTTTATCCATTTTCTTATCTTTCATTATCATTTCCATTCATTATCCAATTCTTTTTCTAACAATTTCTTCTAAAAAGCGTATTGTTATTAAGATTGGGTATACTTGGTATTTAACAAAAATAAATCATGATGTGTCATAATTAGGTCCATCATCATAGATGCATATCATTTTGTTCATTAGGATGCATAAACACACAGTACATCATAAAGTTATTCATAGCAAGAGTCACATGTTCACATCATCTATTTATTTTAGTTTCACATGTATATCATCATAGAAAACACAGAAAAACAAAAAAACATAGATAGAATGATCATCCATTAAGTCATTTTAGTGCATGCATACATTGTTCATGTCATTTAAATTCAAAACATGTAAAAACAACCATTCACATAGATAAATCATCGCATATAGCATTAGGTTAGAACATCATAAACAAGTAGAAACATCACGTCTAAACTATAGTTTATATTAGCATCAACATAATTATCATAGTGTTGCATCATACAAGTCATCATATAGATCAGAAGGTCCATCACGTAAAAACATAAACATGTGCATCAAAATCGTAAACCATGTAGATAATCTATAAGCATAACACATCATAACATCATAGCATCATAGCATCATAGTGTAAATCATGTCCATCATAGAAGATCATAACATAGTTTGTCAAAGTCATGATATCATATCATCATCATCAAAAATAATAATAAGAGTGTCCAAGTATACAATGATGTCACAATAATAATACATCCCAAAGTGTCTAAACCAAGGCGGTCTATACATGTCCAAATAAAAAGTACTAGAAAATGATACATATCAGGAAGCATCTAGGAGTGGCTCCCCCTGATGGTGCTGGCTATTGTGGTAGGATACCTCCCCCCCTCCCCCTCCTTATAGGCCTATGTTTGGTGCACCTCCTCATCCTGGTGGCCTGCGAGGTGGCCCCATAGGTCCCATCACCTTAACACTCTCAATGGGTGCCCTTTGTACCTTGCTGTGGTAACTAGGTCTGTAACTGCCTGTCCTACACTCTAGTGGCACTACCTACTCCTATAAGGACTGCTAGTAGAAGATTGCTTGACCTGCCTTGACCATCTCTACAACCATCTGGCTAGTGGCACCCTATCCCACAGTCTATTGCACCTACTCTAGGAGTGCCTCTGCCCTCCCATATCTCTGAATGGCTATGTCTCTCTCTAGCTAGGCAGTCTGTAGGTCACCCTACAGCTGTGTAATATGGGCTTGCATCTACTCTATCTAACCCTGTTGTTGAGCAAGTGTAGACTCTGCATGTGCCAGCTGGGCTTGTAATCTAGCTGTAACCCCATCATCTAGCCCTTCTCCCTGTCGTTGTACTGGAGGTTGCACCTATGCCTGTAAAGCTAGCTATGCATGTTGGGTGAGATCAATCCACCAGAGAATCCTCCTCCCATCTCTGTCTCTACCATCATCCCCATTACTGCCATCATGTCCACTGCCACCACTACTACCACCACCATCATCCCTACCTCGACCAACTCTACCTCCCCATCCTTGTCTCCTCCTAGGTCACCTCTAAGGCCCCTTGTCATCATCCTCACGATCATCTCGAATTAGGGCTCTCTCTTCTGGTCTAGAGTAGCGTGGAAATGGATGTGTAGCAAACTAATCAGAGTAATCCTAGGTCATACCTACATCTGCTACTGACCTGTGTATCGGCCATGGCTGATATGGAATTTGTAAGAACTCATCTTGTAATGTCTCATAAGATGGACTAGGTCCCCTTCATGGCCTCTCCTTGTGCATATGAGAAAATATGGCATTATCATAGGGCATCTCCTAGATTCTGCCAAACTGTACATACACACATGAAATAATTTTTTGCTCCAAAATATAGGGTGTCCTCCTTATAAGCCATTTGGTTTGGAAATAGAAGGGAATCTCAGAAGCATCGTCATCCCATACCTCATAGTCCAAGTATGGTCTCCACTCAACTCTATCTACATTATCGAAGGCATGTCTCTAGTACTCTAACTTTCCTAGCTTCGGCTAGGAAAGACTCTCTTGAAACATATATGAGTAAGGTTGACCCCTACCCTAAGTGCCAATGCCAATTGGACAAGTGATAGCTATATGAGTCCATGCCCATATCTACAACAATGCAACCCTGCAAGCCAAAGTAGAAGAACCATCATAGACAAAATGGTGTAAATCATGGTATAGGTGAGATAGAAAGCATACTCCCCAAGCATATCTGGTGCCCTCCATAGGAATCTGCTCTAACACTTGCCCCCATCCAACTACAAAACCATAAGACCATCTATCAGAGCACATGATGCCTCTGATCAACCCTCCCACAACTGAAGGAAGGGGATCATAATAAGCTAGCATGTCAGACCAGCTGATCTCAATGCCCTCGATCTCATCATCATCAAAGACCCACCTGCACTCATCCAACCCTACTCTAGTTTGTGACTCATACTCCATGAGCTCTCCATCAATAGGTACATGTAGAATCCTATGAACATCCTCTAGGGTCACTGTAATCTCCCCAATGGGAAGGTGAAAGGTCCCATCTTCACTGTGGAATCTCTTAACTAAAGTAGTCATCATGCTTAGATTTGCCCTAGTCTAGGGCATGAAGCAAACATATGATAATCTAGCTGATTCAAGAACAAGTAGAGCAGTCTCCATGAGATAGGGTCTTAGCATCCACGTAATGGGAAACTACTCCCTCAACATGAGGACATCATCTAACTCCTCCTGTAAACAAGCAAGCGTGCATTAATCAATTAAAATTGACTAAAACTACAAGTCTATCTATCCAACATCAAAAACTTAGTTATTTCAATAGGAAAACAATCTTATCATCTCTCTAGAGATTCTATCAATAGATCAGAGATGACCTATTAGTTGACCAGCATCCATTGTACAATCAACTTCATCAAATGTCTAAGTGATTTGATCAACTAAACTTATATGCGCAGTTCTGCCTGTTAGATGCACAGTTTTACCTCATATGCACAAACTTACATTGAATGTGTAGCTTTACTTTACATACATAGCATTGTACTTCATATGTGTAGCATTAACTTGAAAGTGCAGGAAGAAATCAAATGCGTAGTAAGATACTAAATGTGCATCATCCTTAACTACATGTGCAGCGAGATTTCAAAAGCACTGAAATAAACTTCACACACGAAAAATCTACATATGCATGGATTCTAGTGGCATCTACGCAGAACCACATCATATGCATGGAATCGCATGTCATATGCACATTTTCACCTTTCGGCACATATGAAACCTACAAGTTTGCCTAGCATTTAATGAAATTATAAATGCACCTAACCTAAAAAATAAAGGGGTACTTATCAGTGGGCTGTACTTTGCTAGACAGTTGAACCGTCAGATTCTCTCGAATTGATGAGACTCAATAGGAAACTACTGCATCTTCGTAGGCTACTTTGTGATCAAAAGGCTTTGATCTCCTAAAAGTTCTTTCTTAATGACAAGTGTGTAAATGACTAGGAATGTAACCCCACACTCCTATATAAAGTGCATGGAACCCTAATGGGAGGTACTTGACCTTGTCTATGATGGGGCATGCTTTTCACCTACTTTTCCTTCTGCGTTAACCGATTTCTGTCACCTATCTATCCAGTAAACCCGTCAGTCAACCTATCTCATCATGACATCGTCCGTCATCCTACAGTCAATTTCTTCCCGTCCAATCTTCCAAGGGGGCATCCTATCATCATTAACCTATACTAGGGGCAAACTAGGCCATGTATCAGTTGCAAAAAAAAATTATTCTTTGAAACAACGTGTTAAAACACATTATCTCAAAGAGGGGCAAAATGTATACACTTAAAAATGTTAAAGACAAATTAAATAAATATTTATTATTTATTTAATTCCCAATCTTCTATCATTTAATAAATTCATCAATTTATCTATTTGATTCACATTCATCATTAATTATTCCAAATATTAAATAAATATCAATTTATTTAACTAAGTCAAATTAAACCTATTTCTTCTAAGGTCATCCCTCAATTAAATAATAATCAAATTATTTAATTGCAAATCATCCTATTCCAAAGATCTAAATGCCAAATTCCACATCACCTTTCTACCTCATGGATCCAGCTCACCTTGTTGCACATGTAATTAAATATATTAATATTTAATTAATCTATTTTCCCTCACCCACATGGCCTATTACCTCTCCAACCACCCCTATTCTAAAGGACATGGTCTCTCCATGTCACATGGTCAAAGGGACACTTTGTGACACTCATTCCATAGTCCCTAGAATCCTTCCAACTTCCCTATAATCATGTCTCCTTATTTGACCTTCTCTCTTGGGTCAATGTGAGCCTTGTGACATGTGGACTCATGTCACTCCTTTCTCTCCTCCATGTCAAGGTGAGAGGAACATCTGCCTCCTTTCTCTTCCTCATCTCAACCAACTCAATCCTCACCGTACACCTCTCATGACTTCTTCTCCACCATTGATCTTGTGACACATGGATTTGATCCCTCCTTGGCCTATAAAAGGAAGCTTATTCTCTCATTCCAACAATCCACAAGCTATAGCAAAGTTACTCTGTAGAAATCCAAGTGTGCCTTTGGAAAAACATCCATATTGCTCATTGCATTATATCCATTATCCTCACATCCATACAACCATGGCTTCAATCATTCATCTCCCATCTTCATAATAGTCGCATTGTAGGTAATCTCCATTGCATTTGTCCAATGTATAGCCATTCAAGTATTGTCATCTTTAAATAGCAAGGAAGTGCATTTTTGAGAGCTCTATTCATCAAGATCAATACAAGATATGTGACAATAGAAGTTTTGAGGTAAATTAGTCTTCAAGGTAATATTGCTTTGTTTATTTGATTTGCATCATATTTCATTGAGATTATTGGATTATTAGTAGTTTAATATTGTTGACAATATTTCCATTAACACATGCAACTAGAGTAAACATAATAGAAACAACACAAAAATAGAATGCAATGGAAGATTCATATACTCAATATATCAAAGAATTACAATGCTCATATGCCAACAACATGTGGGCTACAATCAAAGGGCTCACAAGCCTGCTTTACCGATTACAATAGATATGCAAGATATGGCATTGAAGTGCCTCCCGAAAAGAATTGTCTACCTAAAACTACATAACTAAACTACTACCTTCCTAATTCATCTAAGAGGTCCATATATATCATCTTCAAGCTCATAGAATCCTCCACATCAGCCACAAGAGGTTGTAATCTCCAATGAAGGATGAAATATATAGACACCTGTAGGTTGGCCTACAACACATATGGTATTTCTCTGCAAATGGTTGAAAATTGGTACGAACCTCAAGGAAGGTCTATCAAGTCCTTATGTGCCATGTATGATGCTCCATTAGGCTGTGTAAGTCATGGAAGTTCTTCACAAACCTTCTCCTCTCAACTATCTACATGAATGCTCTGCTCTGTAAAAGCAGATGATCTTTTGATAGAGATAACTCTCAGGAAACAAATCCAAATCACTTGAAATCTTGATATGATATAGATGACACTATGTACATGTTAAGTCCTACTGTATGAGCTCTAATATGAAGATACAGTAAAATACAGTACAAAATGCTGAACTGCAAATCATTGGACTGTAACTAAAAATGAATGAAAAGAAAAGAATGCAATTTTTTTTTTTGGTTGATGCAAGATTGCTCTACAACTGAGGATGCTTTTGCATCACATGGGCATGGGAAACGTTGGATAGAGTGTTTTAAATCTATAATATATACCAAATGTCAATGCTCAAAGAAATGGAGGAGATAAAGGGTCATAGGTAGGCTTATGATAATATTCATAAACATTGAAAAGTCCACATGGGTAGGAGGAGACCCAATGATTTGTTGCTATATCATACATAAAACAAAAAAAAAAATGCCTCAAGAGGTGTACAGACTGGGAAGGTCCAAGAGATGCATGGTTTAAACTTATTTATTGTTAAAACTACCGCCTCATATTCCATTCTCTTACATGTCAATAAAAACCATTGAAATTTTGACTATTTTTTGGGGGGGTGTCACCTTAGCTCTGGGCTGATTGGCATCCATATCAATAGAAAATCTAAAACCTATGAATAGCAAAGTGAAGGTGTCAATCTTTGGAGAAGGTGAAGAGTATTTGTCTCTATAAGAGTTGCAAAGTGAATCCAAAGGTAGAGAGGTAGAGTTGGCCAGTTTAAGAAGAAAGGATAACACTCAGATAGAGGAGAGGGAGTGGATATTAGTGTGAGTATTTAGCCCATGAGTGAGACCTAAGAAGGAATGAGAATACCTTAGATTTGAGAGAGGTCAATGGTAGTCATGATTGTAAATATTGTTGACACCAATTTTTGTATTTGTTGGATTTGAACATTAATAAATCTAGAGTTTTTTATGCTTATATTTCAATCTTATAGTGTGTCTAATTTTGAATTAAGGGCAGAGAGTTTTCTCTGGTGTGGTATATTTTGTTTGTGAGTGTTTTTGTAGTAGAGGGAAGTTTTTTTTCCTTCTCCTTTGCATTAGTTGGTTTCAAATAATTAGCTACGAAAAAGCCTTCCGTACATATGTTGTATTGATTGGTAGGATATATGATTATATCATCTATTGAACATCAATATGAGATGGTATTAATGTGGCTTCATGTATTGTTTCTATTGACCTTTATGCCTTTTTTTCATTGAAATTTATTCCTTGACCTTCATGTGTCCTTATTACCAATGCCTTGGCTGTATTTTTTAGTATTTCTTTCATGGCGGTCTCATTTGTAGAAGTTCAAAATGAAGGTTGAAAGCTTGTTTTATTTGTCATTGCTTTATCATTATTTTAAAAAATCACCTACTAAAGTGGTCATACATTGTCTTAAGTATTTATTTATTTCCATGGACTAACTAGTTACCAATTTCCATAGATCTATAGACTAGATGGGTTGGTAAAATGCATATATTCTAATCTACCACAATGATTCACATCATCAACCTTAGTGCACCCAACATGAAATTACTATATGAATGCATGATGACATGTATGTTGTTGATTGGGCCACAATGAAATTGGATCTCAAAAAGGAAATGCATTTGGTATAGTGGAATGGGCTCCTTTTTATAATAAAATTGAAGGTAAAATGGTAGATTTTGAGTGGTTTCTAGCAAAGCAAGGATAGGTTATTTAAGGAAAATCAAGATGCTTCTTATAGAATGTATGCATGAATTCAACTCATCGTTCAACAAATATTGAAAGAGAATTCCATTAAACATCCATCCATCCCTAAGTTTTACATTTTTATATTTCTTAAAAGCTTTAGATTCCAAAAGTTTAATCTTGATTTAAATTTTAGGAAGCCAAACTCTTCCTAAATCCTATCATTTGGATATAAAGGCTAAGAAAAATCTAATAGCTAATAGAAAATTTCCTCCCATACCTCTAAGATCATTGTTTTCTACAGAAAATAACTCTTCACAATTTGTCCAAAGTAATTAAATGCATACTCTCAATTCACCACCCGCCGTCCCCATTGTGTTGGCAAGCCTAAGAAGATAAATGAAGTAAAAATTTTCATATAAATCTCTCCCACAAGCTCATTGATTTGAAAACTTAGTGCATTGAACCAAGTGACTAAATTTAATACCTAGACACACCTTCAAAAACAATAAATTTATTCATGTCCTCTTGTCAACACATTATCTCTTGTTGTCCAATAAGTGCAAGCCCCTATGATTGATATATATATACTTTAAATTCCTTTTTGTTCCTAGTTCTTTTCGAGCCCAAATTTAAGAAAGTAAGTGTTGAGGAATATGTTTTCTATCAAATTGACATAATGGATAGATGTAATGAGAAAACCAATGTCAAAAATTAAAAATGTAGGAAAGAGATTGTTTTTCCTCATACAAGTTCTCTAACATATATTGTACATTTAAATAGTCTAAAATTAGTTCCACTATTTAATCATTTGTATTTCATCTTATTCAAATCCTTTACTGATGCATTTTTCAACGACAATGATTGTTAGCAAGAAATATAGTGAAGATACCGATCTGGAGATTTGGTCCTCAGTCATGTCTTTGTAGTCAATTTATACCCCAGTTAAGTAGCTAGAGATTGACAGGAAAACATAAAGAATAACAAAATAGAGCATCACATATGCATCAAAGTAAGACAACACAGAACTACTAGGTACTGATAGATATCCATGGATATATATTAACAACAATCAAATGAGTACATCATCTATCCATCCTTTAGAAGGTCTAAGTATCTACCTCACCAGTTACATTCACAACTTCTATGTCATTCTTACATCAGAATATATCATATATCACACTCCTACTCTCCTATATCTTATCATCATATCTTATATATATATATATATAATATATTAATTATATATATGGATGTGTTTCCTATCATCTCTAGCTTCTGTATAGTGTGTGGCAGCTTTCGGTCGGCTCTGATTTATGCTCTACACCTTGCTAACATCATCCCCCATCAAAATTATGTCTTGTACTCAAGACATGCAAAATCAGTTGCTAGGTAGGATAATCTTATAGATTTGCTTAAGCTATGTTAGACCGGTGTCCCACTACTTCTTGGCTTTAGCCAACATAGCTATTTGTCCTTCTACTTTTATGTATGTATCCTCTACTTCTTCTATACTTGCCGGTATTTTTATGGTCTATGTAGTTTGTTTGGATTTTGAAAAACTATTGGTTAAGTTAGCTAGTCTAAGGTTGACGAATTCCCTCAACTTTTTTATTTAGCCCTTTATTTAATCTCATTGATCCTAAAGCTCTTGGTATTGGATATGCAGTGTCTCCACTAGTGCCCTTATTACTCCATCCTTATCCACCTGAGGGTCATACTGGGCTGCCACATTTGTGATTTGCAGTTCTAGAGCATCCATTTGATCTTTTATTGATTTTGTAGACTATGGCAATTTTAAACAAAACTAGTAGAGGATATTAGCATTCGTAATGCTTTGTTGTATAATATTGATTCATATTTCAAGATGAGTGTGTGCCTTGGCACAATTATTAATCATTTTTGCCTATATTTTCTTAGTCAAATTTTCAGTTACCTTCTTTACCTAGCTAGAGTACTCCTTAGATCCCTGTGTTAACTATTTCAGTAGCTCCGACAATGGTAAGGTAGTATATCTAGGTGTCTATGACATCTCCTTGGCCAATGGATCCACCACATTCTATAGGAGTTCACTCCCTTCCACATGTTGCTTTAAATTTTTTGGTCTAGCAGAGGAATGGAAAACATCTCCTAATTATACCTTCTATAGTGGGGATATTCTGGCAAGGCTTATTTGGCTTTCTACCACAGGTAAATTTAGCAATTGTGGGGTCAAAATGGGTGTTATTTGCTTTTGTTGTTCCAAAAATTCTTTGATTGACTCAATTGAAGATGATGAGGCCTCTAGAATATCAGTTTTTTCTTATTCCCTTTGTTTCTTTGTGTATCCTCTCTTCCTTCTTCTTTATCCTCCAAATTTTCTATTATCTATTCTGTGTTCCTCTCCTCCATCCTTGTGTTCTCTGGTAGAGGTATCCCTTATGTAGGAGCTTCCAGTAGTCTTTTCTCTTGGCTTGTTTCTACTATGTCCTATCCTTCCTCTATTGGTATCTCAATGTTGTGCGGAGGTGATGGTGTCAGCTGTTGTTGTTCTTGCTCTTTGATAGACTGATATATCTTTGTTGTCCTTATTTCCACTCATGAGGGTGTCTACCCTTTGTTTTCTCCTCAGCTCCATGGCTTGTTGTTGTATTGATTTGTTCTTCTCTTCTCGTGACAATGTGTCACTGATCTTGTTAATGGCATTTTGCCTTATTTATTCCTTGAATTGGAGTGCCTTATTTCTCCTTTCCCTCAATGCTTCTACTAAGCTATCTAGAAATCCTTCCATTATTTCATCTACTATATTTTCCTTATCCCTCATGTATTGTATCATTGTCATGACTATCATTTGTTTATTCTCTATAGATGAATCTTCATACAAAACAACAATTTTTATCAATATACCAACATTGTCCATTGCATTGAGTAGTGCATCTAGATTGTAGAACTCTTGTGATGGTTCCTCTAAGCCTTGTTTTGTCAGTTCTTCCTTCATTTTCTGGTGTGATCTTCAATTTGGACTCTTGCTCCTCCTCTTCTTCCTCTGACTCAATAACTTCTAGCATTTCTTTAGTTTTCTTTCTCTTTGTTTGTTGCTTTTGCTAGGAAGCCTTCTTTTGTGTTTTCTTCTTCATTCTAGATAACACTTTTGATGAGTCTCTCCCTCTGGATGACATGGTAGAAGTTGATGGTGCATGTGACATTGTCCTCTCTAATCTTCTCACTACCAGAGCCTCCCTAGTGGGTAGGGGAGTTGATGTGGCTAGTTTTGTAGTTGATGTGGTTCCTTTTCCTAGAACTTCCACTATTTATGTAGCTTCTCTTTGTTCTTGTCTAGGTGTTCCTTAGCCTATTTTTATGTTGTTTCTCCATCACTTCTGAATAAGTGCCATATCTTTCCACACTTGTATACTTGGGTTTGTTGAGTAGATTTTGTGCATAGGCATTATCTTCTACCACAGTTATCTCATAGGGTAATTGAGGTACCCATGTTGTTCTTGGCTCCACCGCCTCCATGTATGTGAAGTCCTTATCAACCAAAAATATGATATCTTATATGTATTACTTCACTACTCCATAAGGGATTATGTCCCTTGCCCTCATCTCTTCTTGTAGGGTTTTAAAAAACCCCCAATAGGTGGCACTATATGCTTTGGTGTCAAAAATTGAGCTATATGTCTTTTAACCTCTAAACTTATCTATATATTTTGTTTCCATTGCTTCCCCTTATACCCTAGTAGCTCAGTCAAAAAATATAATGTAATGCAAATGATTAAAGTACCATACTGAAAGTTATAGTTTGAGTCCTTAATCTTTCGCAAGTTCTCTAGGAGCTGTTGTCACATCACCTCACAAAGGTCAAAATCCTTGCCCTCCTTCACCATTTGGTAGGTGGTATGAATTGTGGTGGCTATGGCTGAACCCTACTGGTTGGCATAATAGACCTTGTATGTAATGCCCATGGTGGCATATTTGAGCCCCAGATCTATGATATCCTTCACATGCATGTTTCTGCCATCTGTTGTAACTTTAGTTAAGTCCCTCACTTGATCTATTCTAATAGCCTTCATTGCTAGTAGGGGCCCTATGGTACTTAACCCTGTGATTACCTTAATGGAGTCCTTTGTAATTCTATAGGGTTTGTCCAATATATAAATACATCATGCACTCTAATTAGAATGATCCTTACCCATTCATGGGCATCTATGAAATTGAGTAAGTCCTTCCATACATCCAATTTCTTTACGAGTATGTTTGTATATTCAAGTAGATACCATGTATCTCCTAGGAGTGTGTCCCTCAACTCATCAAATTTCATATGGTTGATCTCTCCAAAGTGTTATGAATGTATTTCCTTACATCCTTTGTGTAGACCACATCTTCTAACACATTCAAGAATGTGTCATGTTTGTCCATCTCTAGGGTTTTCTAGAGATATTTCTGAAACTTTGGTCATGGTTTTTGTGTGGTGTTGATTAGCTCAGGGGTTGGCATTGTGTATTTGAGCTGGTTTCTTGTGTTCTTCTACTCTTCACTGCAATGTTTGTTGCTTGATTCTTCTCTGAGTGCTTGGATTTCACCAAAGTATGAATGTAAAGTGAGGTTCCATGGGTGAGATTAGGTTAAATACCTTTCATTTTTACCCTAAATTTTCCACTTACCATTTTTATTCTTTCTCTTCATTACTTTATTTCTTGTCTCCTTATGACTTAAGTTCTGCTCCATATTAGTGGCTAGGCTTTGATACAGTATGTTGCCATGGAAAAATCTTTCCACAATCAATTTTTTTCTTCTAGAGATTCATAATATAGTGATTTGGTATATGAAGCAACCTCTACCCAATGTTTTTCTTACCATCTTTCTCCTTTTTTTCTTCTTCTTTACTTGTGATTGTCCTATCTATGTCTTTGGTAACCCAGTCATCTTGGTATTTTGACTTCTCTATTTCCTTTTCTCCACTTGTTGATCTTTTTGAGGTATAAGATTCTTATCCATCTCTAATGTGTCACAAGTGGTCTATAGTGGGTTTTTTTGAACTATGGAGGATTTTTGTATGTTTTCTTGGCCAATCCCGATCATGAGTATGCTCTGGTAGCCCAGCATTTTCCTTATTTTTAGTTTCAGTTCTTCTCTCATCCAAGCTTCTAAAACCTGCTCACTATTTTTGCTATAGTGACTATCTTCTATCTCCACTTCTCCCTCAGAATTAGGCTCTTTTGTTTTCTCCTCTACATCGAACCTTGTAATTGTGTAGAGATTCTTTACATCCTTGTCACTGTCTTCGATTTGATTGGCTTCTTCTATATATGCTTCCTCCATTGATGATCTCAAAGGGATTTTGACAGTCTTATGATCATTAGAAAATGATACCTCTTCTTTCTGAGAGTCTATGATTCCATTTTCATCCACAAACCATCTCAACCCTAAAAGTGCATTGAAATCTTCTCCTTGATCCTTCATGGCTACAACAATGAAGTCTAAGACTTGTTTGACCCCCATTAGGTTAACTTTCACTTGGTTCCATGTTCCCATTATTTGCATATTAGATTCTTCTACCAAAATAATATTGTAAGTTGTCTCTGTCAACTTAGATCTTCTTAACTGCTCCCACAACTTCTTTCTGATCATTTTGACATCTGCTCCCAAATCTATCATAACATTCTAGACCCTTCTATGATTGATGTGAACATCCACCATAAGTGGTTTTGTCTTCCATTCTCTATCTATTCTTCCCATACTCCAGAGTTGACTTTTTTGACCTTGTTCCTTATTCCAGTATTTAGAAAATCACTTCAGTTTCTCAATAAGTCTGTGTTGTTGTGTCAATTGAGCTAATTGCTTGAGATATTCTACTTTTCATTTGGTGAAAAATTTCTTGTATTGCTTCTCCTTTTCTTGTTCCTTCCTTATAGTTTTTTTTACTTCTTTCACAACATCCTCATGTTGTTTCTTAAAGGGAACAATTTCTTCTTCCTCCTCACTATCTTCCTCTTTTATCTTAGTGATAGTACCTTCCAATATTTGTTCCTTGTCTTGTCAATATTGCAACTTTCTTCTTCCTTCTTCTATCTTTTCTAGTATGTCTTGGCTTGCTTCTTTGAAAGTGCTCTTTTTCTATATATTTAGTTGAAGATATGTTTGTTTCCTCCCTATTGTTCTTCCAACAAGTCCTTTCTCTTTGACCCTTTCGTGCCCTTCTTATGATCCTCACTCCTTTTTAGTTTCTTAGATTTTGTAGCTCATCACTCTTAGATTGTGGTTATGCATTCTAAAAGTACTATTGTGCTCTCTAACAACAAAATAGATCATGCTCTGTACTACTAAAAAATGAACACTATCTTTTCCTTTCATCCCAACACTCATTAGCAAAATATCCTAGCTTACTGCAATTGAGACATGTTACATCCTCCCTTCTTTGATTTCTTCCATGGCCTCTACCACCTCCTGTGCTTGTTAAGTCAAGTGGTTGTATCGGGCATTAATAGGTTGATCTTTTGGTGCAATGACAACTAACAATTGGTATCATAGCCAAGGTCATGGGTTCAAATCCCGCTCTTGTGCTGGGGGGATTGTTGCAAGGTGTGGCCCTTGGTCTCCTTGTTCAGCACAGTGCATGGTTTGTGACAAGGGCTTAACTACCTCCTATGCTTGTTAAGTTAGTTAGTTGTATCAGGCATTAACAGGTCGATCTTTTGGTGCAACAACAACTAATACTATATAGTTCCTGTCGCCAGTGCGATAGTAAGCCTGTTTACGAGTTTCCTCAGCTTCCTGTCATAGTAGTGATAGTAAGGTTGTTAAATTATTTTTGAATGAATAGATTATAAGTTACAATTATCTTTTCCTTATAGGTTATTGTGATGAAGTCAATTCTCAGATGTAATTTATCACTGTCTTACTAAAACGTTTTGAAGAGAATCGGCATACTTGATTGGAATGATTTAGAAAAATTAATACATATTATTAAGATTGGATGAAATGTGAACTAAGAATTAAAAATGATTTAATATCCTTATAGATGTAATTGTATGATCAAATGATGTATTATTTTCTTGAAAGTGTGTTTTATCGATTGATGTTTTCAGAAGGGGATTTAGAGATGAATTATAGGAGAACATTGATTGTTTTATTTATTTATTTACTTGTTACTTGGGGAAAGAAGTAGATTTTTATCTAAGAATGTCTTATTGGGTTACTTATGGGCTAGGATGCCGATTATGGATTATCAAAGATGGCCTTTCCTCTTTTCAGGAATTGACCGGTTACTATGTTTTAAAGGTTTAGATCTAAATGAGTTGTCATTGAAAAAGATGAATATTTTGTCTAGCAAACTTATTGATATATATCTCTACCACATCATATTGTGAGACAATCTACATTTCATTATTAGAATTGCACATTAGACATTGGGTTGCATCGGTTGTTCCCACCTGCTAGTTGTTCCAGGTAGCTAGACATTTTGTTCACAACTAGGTTTCCCTCTTCTCATGAAGGGATCTAGGGAAGTGTAATTGCTTCATGGTTGGGTGGAAATGTGCCTAAGCCATGTTCCTATCTATCATCTCATACGAGAACCATTTGGGTTCATGGCAACTAGAGAGTGTATTGATTTATTTATACTTGTTGTACATGATTATTGTAACTTGTAATTGGATGTATTATGGTATGAAAGCCAATGGACTTTGTATATTATTTTATACTTCTATCACCTAGATTGAGCATGAGATTTTGTAAGATTTAATGACTTGTATTGATTCATATTAATGAGATTTATCTTTTACTTATGATGTTGTAATTAAGTGGATTAATTACCTCTTTTATTTTCTTTATTGTGATGTTGCAATTTAAATGGGTTATTTACTTCATTTTACTTTTGTGACAATTTGATTGTCTTTACATCTATCAACTCATTTTCCTTCTCTTCCCTAATCTCCCTACAGTCAAATATCAAAGTACTCCTCTCCAAAAACCTCTACAAAATTGCTCTAGATCTCTACTATTTTCTCTACTTCCTTATTTTCTTGAATATCTTCCTTCTCTACTAAAATTATCTTGATTTTATATGGCACTTGGGGTGACTCATGGTCCAGGGGTTGTGTCTCTTCATAGTGTCTCTTCAAATTAGGGGATACTCTTTCATTTGTAAACAACATCATGTTGGCATCCAATGATGATTGAAATAACCTTTCAAAACCCTCAAAACTTCTCTCAATGTTTACTGCATCTTCTCCTCCTTCTCATATCTCCTTTATTCTTTGACAAATTAGCTCCTCTATATATTCCTCATACATCTTTAAAATCTCTAGTGTTAATTCAAATTTACATGCAATCTATGGAATAAACCCTAATTCACTTGTTTCTTCTCTTTCCCTTCCACATTCTTCGCTGGTAATACCAACATAGTGCACTTTGTCACATCCTCCATTACATCCTCTATCTCTTCTCCTCCTGACCTCCTTTCTCTAGAATCACCCACATTGGCACACCTAGCAACATCCTTCATGCCACACTTGTCTTCTTCTTTCCTTCGAATAGAACCCTCTATGGCACACTCCATGACTTCTTCCTTCTTTTCATCCACAACTTATATTATCCTTCCTTTCTCCATCTCTTGTTCCCTTTCCATCCTTCTGTAGTAACATTATTTTCATTCCTTAGTTTGCTTCAATCTCTCCTCTCTACTTATCTCCAATCCAGTTTTAATTTCTTTACCGATCTCTCGTTTCTTTTGCTTCTCTCCTTTCACCCTAGGTTTTCTTGATTTGGTGGTCCATTAGTCCTCTTATATCCCATGGGATCCTCATTTGAAGAGTTACCTTGTTTGAAGGGTTCTTGTGGATCCTACCCCCTTTCCACTCGCCATCCCCTTAAGTGCCTGCCCCACTCTCATAAAGGTAGAAAGTTAACGAGATCTGAATTCCTCTGTAATTTAAAATTTTTCTCTGCCAACCTTGCCTTCTCTCCTTTTCAAAACTCTGATCTAATTATTTGGATGTTTTCCCTTCCAATCATTAACTACCTTCTTCCAAGGTCTTTGCAACATAACCAAATGTTAGCAAGAAATGTAGAGGAGATACTGGTCTAGAGATCTGGTCCTCAATCAAGTCTTTGTAATCAGTTTATACCCCAGTAAAGTAGATAGAGATTGACAAAAAAACATAAAGAATAAAAAAATAGAGCATCACATACACATCAAAGTAAGACAACATAGAATTACCTAGTAATGATAAATCTCCATGGATATATATTAACAATAATCAAATGAGTACATCATCTATCCATCCTCTGGTAGGTCTAAGTGTCTACCTCACCAATTACATTCATGAGTTCTATGTCATTCTTACATTAGAATATATCATATATCATATTCCTACTCTCGTATATCTTATCATCATATCCTATATCTATAGATACTATATCTATTACATATAGGGATGTGTTTCTTGTTGTCTCTGACTTCTGCATAGTGTGTGGTAGCTTCTGGTTGACTCTAATTTATGCTTTGCACCCTACTACCAATGATAAGAATTTGTATCTACCTCAAGGCATAAAACTTAAAGAATGAAGGGAAGACAAAGGAAAATACTAGGTAAAAAAGTGGTCCAATATTGAAGATCTCATAAAAATGAAGATATGGAAGGATTCTTATCTATTGTAGAAGATGATCCTATGTATTTAACAAAAACACATATTCCCTCATCTCAATTGGAGGAGAAAGCATGGAAAAAGATAATTAATGATCAATTAGAGTTTTTGTGCCTTGCACACACATCCCATTTAACCTTCGGTAAATAGGGACCCCCTATTTTGCTTTTTTTTGTTATCTTAATTGATCTATTTGTGTTAGCATTCTTCTTTTTGCACTCTATAGTCTCAACATCAAGTTAGTAATAGTTTTAGAAAGTCTTTGAGAGGTTTAAGTCATGTGCTAAGTCATTTGTAAAAGTTTTAGTATGTCTTTAGTGAGGAAATCAAGTTTTAAGAGCCTTCATGTGTTTGCAATATTTTCAAGGACTTGAGGATTTCTGACTTCTAGTCTAAAGTCCCAATCTTCCTCAAATTCTTGCATCTATTTCTTCTTCCCCATCACAACCTTCCTCATGCTCGATAATGTCTCTTTGAATTCATGAATGTGCAAGTTTGTGAGAATTTTAGGGACTTATGGATTTCGAACTTTTAGTCCAAAATATTCATGAATGTGCAAGTTTGTGAAAATTTTTGAATGGGCTCCTTTTTTACTAGTACAAGTGGAGGTGAACAAGTGTTGCAAGTCAACAACTACATATGCCATATTTGTGGGAGAAGTACTAGAGAATGTAAATATGACTAGACTAAGGGTATGGTTTAGTCCCAATTTTAGCCTTTGGAATGCCATGGACATGAAATTAAACTTCAATGGATTTTATATGCAAGATTAGAATTGTACATGACATTGGCAAAGCTATCTTAGAAATATATTGATGCAACTTGAATTTGTTAAAGTAGATGGTGATTTTTTTAGGCTAATGAAGATACAAAATATTTGGTATAGTATTAAAATATTATATCAATTTAAAATAATTAAATTTTATTGATGAAATTAGTCATATGGTGATCATGAATATAAAAGTGGCATCATATGGTGACCATGTATATAAAAATTAAATCATGATCTCTCTCTCTCACACACATGCACACGCACACGCACACACGCATGCACACATAGACAAACACATATATTAAATTGATACTATAAAATAGCTCTTAATAAAAAAAATAAAAATAATTGTTAACATATATTTTAATAATTTAACTATTACTATAAATCTCCCATTAATGGGAGTAAGGGTGTTGAGGCTCAGAGGAAAATATTGGAGGCTAAATGGATCCCCCTAGTTGAAGGATGGGTTAAGATGAATTTTGATGGAGCATCTAGGGGTAACCCTAGAGTTTCTAAGGTAGGGTATATAGTAAGAGATTGGGATGGAGTGGTACTTGGGAAAGTGGCAAAATAACTTTCCTTTGGATCTAATAATGAAGTCAAACTCTAGGATTTATTATTAGGTCTATAGATGTGCCAAAATCTCAATTTAAAAAAGGTGATGGTGGAGGGGCACTCATAGATTGTTGTTAATGCAATTAGGAATTAAAAAATCCTAAATTAGAAATTACAAGTTATATTAAATGAGGCATTGGGTTTCATTGACAATTTTGAAGGGGTAGTGGTTAATCACATATATCATGAGGCTAATGGAGAAGCTGATAAATTGGCGAACAAAGCCATCGACTCTAAGACAAATTTAATGTGGGAGGTGTTGAGTAATCATGAATATATAAGATAGAGAGGATCTTAGTTTACCTTGAAGTTGCAAGGTGAGGTAGGTGAAGTGTGTGAAGTGAGATGGATCTAAGGAGGCTAAATCATTCACTAGAATGGAAAGGGATTATAACTATTGTTTCAGCCATTTATTTTCACTTGCAAAGACTGTCGATTGTGATAATTGAGACTCCTATCAAGCTGTTGACTAGGAAGAGGAAAATATATATTTTGGGGTAGATCATAGAGAATAGATTAAGCAAGGTGTTTAAATTGAAGTGTAGCATGATACTATATGCCATAGAGTGGGTTTTAGGGGACAATTCCATGATCAATGAAAATAGGTATAGGGTGAATAATGACCTAGCCTCAATGTTCATGGTGGTGTAATTAGACCTTGGGGAGGAGAAAAATTCCATTAAGGTGTTAATGGAAACATGTGTGGAGGTGGACTTTAGATAGGGGTTCAATGAATCTTTAGGAATCACAAGAATTGGGATTGGTATCCCCTTACTAGAGGACTTCTATAGAATCAACTTAGAAGGGGATTTAATCATTTGGTTTCCATTTGTAGCAAACACGAAAGTTGAGAAGATCACTATAAGGAGGAAGAAGGTAGCTTGAGGAGTGCAATTTCTAAAGAAACTGGTAGGTCTAGAGGCAAAGGATGATGGGCTTTAGGATCTCATCAACCACTTCTATGCAAGGAACAACAATGCCTAATAGTTAAGTATGGATATTTTGTGCCACAAGGATTTTATGTATACCCTTGTAGTATTATGGATAGGTACAAGATTGTAAGAAAAATAGGGATTGTGTGTATACCCTGGTAGTAGTATGGATAGGATTAGCAGTGTAGATAGAAGGATAGTATTAAGGATGGTTGTATTAATAGGGATTTTGGTTCTACCTTGTTTCTATTGTAGCTCATGCATATAGCCTAAGCAATATTGTTGAACTTTGTTGAATTATGGTTAAAATATAATATAAAGGGAGCAATCCCCATGACTGCAGTTTGCATATCAAAAAAAAATAACTGACTATAAACTAGCTCCTAAATAAATAAAATAAAATAAAATAACTATTAAATAGTTAGAATACATAATTAATTTAAATAATTTTTTAATATTTTAAAAATTAATTTCATAACCTATTTTTAGTTATATATTTAAATATTTTTTGTTTAATTGTTTTTACAAAAATTTTATAATATAAATAATAAATAAATTTAATATAAATAATTATCTATCATTTCCTGTACCCAACATTTTCAAATTATATTTTTTATTGCATTGTTGTTAGGCAGAAGCACTAAATTCATATTAGTATTGTGAAATCAATGTGAAAATTTCGTAGAGCTATTAGGTACACATCATGTCTGGAAATAATAGCTTCATTGTTTCTATTCATTCCTTTCAAATTATGACTTTATAGGTTAGTAAAGGAAACCAACTCACACATGATAGAAATTGCATGCAGAAGATATCAATTAAATGCAAATAAAGATTAAATAGAGGAATGAAAAATACACAGAAATAACAGTGAGAGACAATTTTTAATGTGGCTCACCCAAATTTGGGCTACATCCACCAATAGAGAGTCCAATATTATTATCCAACAAATCAAACTAATTACAACCAGCAATCCTTTCAACTCAATACCGCTGCAAATGCTACAATACAATATCAATGGAAACCCTAACCCTTAATTGCTTTTTATCAAGCCTTATGTCAGTTACAAAAATAGGGTTTTTTTATGTTGACCGACCAATAGAAAAATAACTCCCGATGCCTTTATAAAAGAATAAAGGGTGGGTGCAAAAAGTTGGGGAGCAAAAAAGTGGCCAACTTTTTTTTTAAAAAAATAAGTAATAACGAACTCGCATTATAACGTGCTCACATTATAATGTGAGTATGTTATGTGCCTCTTTATATTAAAAAAAAGTAGCATTCTATTTCATTATTTCACAACAAATTGCAAGAAAACTGTGGCTTGAAAAAAGAAAGGAGTGCACTCGCGTTATTTGAGGTCCAATCATTAGCTATTTCTCATTGATTCATCATTAAAATGCTGCCACGACGTCGAGGAAATCGAAGAAGTAAGTTTTATTTGCTTTCTTGTGTGAATTTGTGCTAAATAGGTAGGTTAAAATAGTTTTTGATGTAAATTTCTTAAATTTATAGGAGTTGATAATGCACCTCCTCCTACTCTTGAAAATCCACAAAATCCTCCAGTAAATGAACAACAAATACCTACTGAAGAAGAACCCCAACCACAAACACCTCTATTTATTCCTGAATATGCCCTTGGAACACAAGAAAATCTAATGAGGCAAATTGAAAATAATAAGAAACAAATTGAGGACATAATTGCAAGGTTGAAAGAACCTACAAATTCAACCTTACATAGATCCACTCTTGCTCAATCCCTTGAATCTATGTTATCAAATGTAGATTCAATAAGCAAGCAAATCACTAGTTGGATAGAAAAGAGGAGAGAATTTAGAGAGTATTATGCTGACAAATTATCATATGAACAAGTGAAAAAGGAACAAATTACAAAACTTGACTTGTGTTCTATTTTCACAGACCCACGAACAAATGAATCCCTACCCCTTACATGCAAGAGGTTCCCTATCCATTGGTGTAACAACCAAGTGATAAGGGACAATTTTGTATAGAGGTGGCGGATGGTTTTTGACCATCCTCCATGCAACAATAATGAGGTCCTGTAATATGTTTTGAGGAAACTCTACTATGATTTTGTCAAAAATAAAGTGCCAAATTATTTTGATATGTGGGAGTTCTAGGATAGAGGTAGAGGACAGCAAAAGATAGACCAGGGGCACGTGTTGACCCACAGTGGCTAGCGAGACGAGCACTCGCCAGACCGGCCCATGAGCACATTTCTATCCCTTCTGTTGTTAAGGAGAGTGTTGAGGTCAAGGCACTTTAGTCCATTAGTGCCTTGACCCAGACCATCTTATAGCATGCTAGTCTTGCAACATAGCATGGGCCGGGGGAGAGTTCAAGTACGGTTCCACCCCATACTTGTTGGACTTACAGGTCAACATGTGGTTTTGACCCCATGGATAGTCATGATGTAGGTGCACAGGCTACATCTGTAGCTGAGTAGATGGTGATGATAGATGCCCTCCTGAGTGAGACTTTTAGGCTTCATTCTCATGTAAATCTTAGCAAGTTCATTAAATTTAATTTATTAAATTTTATTTTTGAAATGTAAGATTAACTAATTTAGTTTGATGATTTTAATAAAATTTTAGGGTCATAGAATTGATGTAGTTTTTAGTGGTTCTCCACCTACATATTACACTACATCATCTACTATCAGGGTATGTAAGTAGTAAACAATTATAAATATTACATGTGAATAGCATAGTTATATGAATGGTATTCTAATATCTTATTTTAGATGTTGAATAGGTTAATATTAGATATTTCACGGTAACACTTGCCAGCAGTGGTGGACTTCAAAGCTTCATGGAGGTAATAAAATAAATAGTTTAATGAATGAATTGTACTTACTAGATTTTTGTATGTGACTTGTGTACTTTATTGTGTGTACTTCCATGTTTAGGTGAACATGTGTGTATGTTAGGAGCCATGATTTGCATCACTATTATAGTTTTCATAATTGAATAATGTTGTTTTATTTCTAGATGATGCAAGAAGCAGAGATACCTCCTGATGTTCATAGGGAAATGGAGCATGGTGTGACCTTTACGATTCATAGCTCCATGTCATTGACAGGGGTATGAGGCAGATTAGGAAATTTCAATTTACATTCATTGTTATAGTTGTTTATTTTTGAAAAATTAAAAGATTATTGATTTGAAGTTTAATTTCTATCTAGATGGTTTCTATAGCACATGACATCACCATAGCCTAATCCTACTACTAAGGAAAGTGAGGAGACAGATTATATGGTAGCGGTAAGTGATTATTTTGTTAAATGTTTCATTTTTTATAACATGTAATTTCTATATTTTAATGTCTATATTTTTTTATTGTAATAGCTATAGATGAAGGAAGAACTAAATAGGAGGAGCAGCCCTCAGGTTCATAGTAGACCACCCACATACGCGTCTCCATCCCCTAGAAGATCAAAGGCTACCTGTGATCTATTCTCTTCACCAGCTAGAGGGGAATGACTTTTTATTGTGTTCCTTTATTGTATGCCTATATGGAATTTATGGACATATATTTTGTATTACATATAGTTGATATTGTATGCCTATATGGCATTCTTGTAAGCCTATATGGCTATTTTGTATATATGTTATACTTATATCGACAGATATTGATGTCTGCATATATGGATATTTGGTTAATACAAATCTTTTTTATTGATGGCATCCATACTTGCATTACAAATCCACGTTTGAATGGATATTTGTAGATGGCTACTTCAAATATTTAAAGTCCAATTGTATTACATAGGATGTTTGTTGATTCAATAAGGTAGCTATTGTTATTCAAGTATCACCTAAACCTCATTTTGGAACTAAAAGATAAAAGTTGTATTTAAAAAAAAAATGAATCATCATGTTGAACAGAAAATATTCATATTCTTTATGAGTTGCTCAATTAAAAATATTCAAATGAGTATGCTAATCCATATTCTTTATGAGTTGGTAAATTGAAAATATTTCTTAATTTCTTGTTATTATACCATATTGGTATGCAAAGAGTATGTTTGTTGTTTTGAATAAGATAGTCAAAATCATATGCTTATGAGCACCTAATGACCATTGTGGTTATTAAATGTAATTCCTCTTGCATATAAGGTGAGGTTATGAGATTACATTGAGTCTTACCTAATTTTAGTATGCAACATAACATTGGGGCTATAGGCTTCCATAAGTCATCAACAATCAAGGTTTAAGGTTGTCATTGAAGTCAAAGGGTCAAGGTTGTTTGTCATTGATGTCAAGGTTGATGCCATGATGTTGATAAGGTGATACAGTGATTCAAGGTAGGTGATGGTCATGAGGTGCATGATGTTGTGAATATAGTTTTCATGATAAGGTCTCTCAATTCATGTTGATGTTGTACAAGACAAACATGGTTCATATGAGGGTCATGTTCATGGTGGATGTAGTTTTGTTCATGCAAGGTTTTGTTGTGAATATGGTTTTCATTATAAGGTCTATCTTGAAAGGTTGATATGATGCAAGGTTCATATTCATGGTGGATGTGGTTTTGTTCATGCAATAAGAAGTTAGAGAAGACACAATATTTCATAATCATAATCTTATTGATAGTTAGGGTTTGCATATTGAGCATTAAACCCTAAAAAGAATCTACTTTTCTTAAGACTTTAAAACCCTCAATTGCCTATTGTGTGTAAAGTGTACTTTTGTTTTAGTTTAATATTGACTTATAATCAGAAGTTACTATCACTTAAATCAACCTGCTAAAGAGTCTTTAAGTCATTAGTTCACTGGCCCTTCAACCTAACTCAATCCGCATCTCTGGTAAACTCTCATAAGTTTGAGTGCCATATCATAATCAAAGGTCATATTTAATTGATATGAGGGTGGGAAAAAGGATTGGAAGGTTAGTATTTAAAAAGAATTTGGAATATAAACAATCATCTCTATGTGGTTGAATTTGATGTGCATGCCTTTATAAAAGGTTAAAAAATAGCTTTATGCAGGATATCATGGTATTTGTAGTGTTTGAAGATTCAAGACTAGTTAGTGTTTGTAGCTTAGACTATTTCAGCATGTTTGGGTGTGAAATAGGACCATGCCTAGCTTAAACGTACCCATCTAGACACATTGGAATTGTCAATTTAGCTACACGAGGAGAAGAACAAAAGTTACACCCCTTTGCAACTTTACACTACCTCCTTTTGATGATTTTTGGGGCAGCAGAAAAACTTTCACCACGGGTAATGCCTCAGAGATATAAAAAATTGAGAGGTTATTGTAAAGGGACTCTACATGATCACATTTCCTTAGATAGAATGTATCTAAGTGACATAGTTTCTGAGTAACAACTCATCAAAGATTGCTGCATTTTTGCACTTTGGACTCTTCAAGGATATCTCGGCATGTTTGGGTGCAAAACAAGACCATGCCTAGTCTAAACATACCCATCTAGACTTGTTGGAACTATCAGTTTGGCTACATGAGGAGAAGAACAAAAGTTACACCCCTTTGCAACTTTACATTGCCTCCTTCTAACGATTTTGGGGCAGTAAAAAACCTTTCACCACGGGCAAATTCCTTAGAGATATAAAAAACTAAGAGAGGTTATTGTAGAGGGACCCTATGTGATCACTTTTACTTAGATATAATGTATCTAAGTGACACAGTTTCTGAATAATAGCGCGTCAAAGATTACTACATTTTTGCACTTTAGACTCTTCAGGGATATCGCCGATACAATGTAGTTCATACTATTTCGACATGTTTGGGTACAAAAAATGACCATGACTAGCCTAAATGTACCCATCCAGATGTGTTAGAACTATCAGTTTGGCCACACGAGGAGAAGAACAAAAGTTACACCCCTTTCCAACATTACACTGCCTCCTTCTAGCAATTTTTTAGGCAGCAGAAAACCTTTCACCACGGGAAAACACCTCAGAGATATAAAAAATTGAGAGAGGTTATTGTAGAGGGACCATATGTCATTGTGTTGACTTAGATGGAATGTATCTAAGTGACATGGTTTCTGAGTAACAACTTGTCAAAGATTGCTGCATTTTTACACTTTGGACTCTTCAGGGATATGACCGGTACAATGTAGCTCGGACTGTTTCGGCATGTTTGGGTACAAAATAGGACCATGCCTAGCCTAAATGTACCCATCTTGATGTGTTGGAACTGTCAATTTGGTTGCATTAGGAGTAGGATGAAAGTTACACCACTTTGCAACTTTACACTACCTCCTTCTGATGATTTTTGGGGCAGCAGAAAACCTTTCACCATAGGCAAATGCCTCATAGATATAAAAAATTGAGAGAGGTTATTGTAGAGGGACTCTACATGATCACGTTGTCTTAGACAAAATGTTTCTAAGTGACATGGTTTTCAAGTAACATCTCATCAAAGATTGCTACCTTTTTGCACTTTGGACTCTTCAGGGATATTGTTGGTACAATGTAGTTTGGACTATTTCAGCATGTTTGAGTGAAAAAAAGGACCATGCCTAGTGTAAATGTACCCATCTAGATGTGTTGGAATAGTTAGTTTGGTCACATCAGGAGCAGGACAAAAGTTACACCCCTTTGCAACTTTACACTACCTCCTAATGATTTTTGGGGCAGTAGAAAACTTTTCACCACGGGAAAACACCTCAGAGATATAAAAAATTGAGAGAGGTTATTGTAGAGGGACTCTACATGATTGTGTTGCTTTAAATGGAATGTTTCTAAGTGACACAATTTTTGAGTAACATCTCGTCAAAGATTGCTACATTTTTGTACTTTGGACTCTTTAGGGATATCATCAGTACAATGTAGCTCAGACTGTTTCGGCATGTTTGGGTTAAAAATATAACCATGCCTAGTATATGTGTACCCATCCAAACATGTTGAAATAGTCATTTTGGTCGCATCAGGAGCAGGATGAATGTTACACCCCTTTGCAACTTTACACTACCTCCTTCTGATGATTTTTGGGGCAGCAAAAAACCTTTCACCATGGTAAACGCCTCAGAGATATAAAAAACTGAGAGAGGTTATTGTAGAGGAACCCTACATAATAGTTTTTCTTTAGACAAAATGTTTCTAAGTGACACAATTTTTGAGTAACATCTCGTCAAAGATTGCTAGCTTTTTACACTTTGGACTCTTTAGGGATATCATCGGTACAATGTAGTTGGGACTATTTTGACATGTTTGGGTGAAAAATAGGACCATTCCTAGTGTAAATGTACCCATCTCGATGTGTTGGAATAGTTAGTTTGGTCGCATTAGGAGCAGGACAAAAGTTACACCCCTTTGCAACTTTACATTTCCTCCTGACAATTTTTAGGGCAGTAGAAAACTTTTCACCACGGGTGAATGCCTTAGAGATATAAAAAATTGAGAGAGGTTATTGTAGAGGCACTCTACATGATTGCATTTCCTTAAATGGAATGTTTCTAAGAGACATGGTTTTTGAGTAACATCTCATCAAATATTGCTACCTTTTTGCACTTTGGACTCTTCAGGGATATCATCGGTACAATGTAGCTCGGACTGTTTGGACATGTTTAGGTGAAAAATAGAACCATGCCTAGCCTAAAAATACCCATCCATATGCATTGGAACTATCAGTTTGGTTGCATCAGGAGCAGGACACCAAAAATGCAAAAGTTGCTTTGTGTAACTTGACAACATTGACACTTTTTTGCAATAGGACTCAAAGACTCAAACTACCCCAATTGACTCAAAGTGACTTAAAAACAAATGAAATGGTCTTAGAAGACCTTACTACATACAATTGACTCAATCAAAACAAAATTTTATTTTTTGACCCCTCTTGGAGGCATGACTACCTAGGTGCCCCTGCACCATTAGTGCAACTGAAGTCGATAAAGTTTTCCTATTAAGAAAAAGAGTTTCCCTTAGCTTTAATTAATATAAATATTCTATACTAACAAGGCCAACCACGTGAAGGTGGAATCTCATGTGGCCTCACCTAAGACCTAAGACACATGTAGTCTAGTAGACGTAGGACACCTAAGACACCTATTTTCTATTCTCTATCTACCTAGTTGACATATCGTATATACCTAAGACACAATTAGAGACACCTATTATCTAGTTAGAAACTGAAACACCTAGAGACACCTATATTTTATACATTATTCTTAGGATCAACTCCATCCATCACTTAGGTCTAACCCCATGAAGCATAACATGATGATGTAAAAATGTGTATATGTCTAAAAATGCAGCAGTAAATAAAAAAAGATAAACCTTACACATTAATATGCATACTTACAACTCAATGTAACATGACTTTACAAAATCAATGTGAATACTCACAAATTAATCCAATGAACCACCCAGGTCTGCTCTACTCTTTATTGTGTCAAGTATTGCTTCATGGTCAGACTCACACACCTTTGACAAGGTCTTGTTCAAGGCTCCACCTTGATACTGTATCAAATGAACATTGGATTCCGTAACAAGGTTCAAGTAATGAAGAATCTTCTGATGTGTGTCAAAGTCTTGAAACAACCAAACATTAACAGTCTTATGTGGGTACCTTCTAAGCCATGTTCCATTAATAACCACTGAGCCTGTAGGGTATTTAATGTTTTCTCCATCTATAACTGGGGCCTCCAATTTATTTTTGTCCTCAACACAATGACATAAGTAATAATCTATTCCCTCTTCATTCTCTTTATCTACAATAATTGCATATATGTGCCCTACATTGATATGTGTAGCAAATTAGATGAAATTAGTCAACATTACAAAAACACTACAAAGTAAGATGACATTAAGAATTTCAAAAACTATGTAAATAGATATATTACCTGGTTGAACTAGATCTGATATGTGGTCAAAGTCAACTAATGATTCCATTTGTGTTAGTTCCAGTGCCATCGGGGGTCGATACGTGTCAAGCGGGCTAAGATAACTTAACTGCCATTCGTCAAGCCACTCCTTTGACTCATACTCATCCCAGGCTTGAATTGTACAGGAAGAACAAAAGTATGACATCTTTAACATATGGATACTCATGAACCTACAATTGAGCTTTTGAAAGAGTGCATCTCACTTGAACCTATCAATGTAGAACAGTCCTCATATGGTGCAATGTGAGTATCATCTATCAACTAAAAAAATCTATGAACTGAAGACTTACCTCCATTACCTAGACCCATGGAAGCATTACACCACTCTACGATCGATTTTTCATCTATCAACTTTGCATTGCCTTTATACTTTAACTCTTCTCGTGCTATGGCTCTTTTGATGCATGCTCTTGCACCATCATGCTCCCCCTTTCCATGCTCAGACTCACAAAAGTTCCACATATGCTGAATACCTATAAAATTATGCCTCCTACTTAGCCAATAGAAATTCTGTGAATTCTTAAATTGTGACACAGTTATCTGACCATATGATATGTTGACTAAACAATATGCCCCTTCTAGCCAAATCATTGTACAACACCTGAAAGCAACCTTGCACGAACTCCGTAGAATACGTATGATCATCACTGATATAGAAATTATACTCCCTTATGATCTTTTTGTCATCCTCTGTACTATCATTTGCATGAATGAATGAGATGTGAACAAATATAGAAACTTGTGTGGAGTTGTAATATTGTGATTGCACCTCACACTATGGCTGTAGACTGTAGTTCTCTGCAAAGTTGATGACTGAAACAATGCTACCAACCAGAAATGTGTCCTTGCATAACTTGAATTGCAAGTCCTGCATGTCTTGCATACTCATACACTATGTTGTCATGAAATATAGGCATAAACTGATACATTGGAATCTTTTCAATAGCCAATTCACACTTCTTTGCTTCTTTCCCATCTTTTATATTGTATGCAACTATTTTATACTTGCCAAACTCTATTAGTTCATTTCCAACCGCATGTGTTCTTTCTGTATGTTCACATATTGGCAAATGTTGCAACCGTCTACAATGATGACATGTGCCATCGAAGCATAATTTCTTGTAGAATATTTGACCTTCCTCTCTTTCACATAAAATTCTTGATATGATGTCTCTTGAAGATGTTGGTGGGGCACGTATGGCACAACCCTGCAAAACATTGTTAGTATGCAAATCTAAACATATAGACCTATAAACATCAAAATGGTTAGAAAATTTATTATGTAATCTAAAACAACAAGTAGTGAGTGTGTGATTTATCTTGACATAGAAAGGTTTTAGCATTTCAAAATATCTAGGACAAATTTTAATTTGAGGATACTTCTCTAGAAATTTACCATAAAACTTGTTAGATCTAGGGCACACAACTGAGAGGGGGGGTGAATCAGTTGTGCAAAAACTTGCTTCTTCTTCAAACACCTGATTCTTCTTCATTAGTTAATAGCATATCAATTAGCCATCCATGAAAGCATAATGCATAAACACAAGAGCAGATAAATATCAACACATTGGACACCAAGATTTTAACGTGGAAAACCCGGTTAAGGGAAAAACCACGGGGTGACTAACCCAAGGATTATTCTCTATTAGAAGAATAAAAAAATGAATGGCACATGCCAATTAGGGCTCACTGCCCGAGCACACTGCTCACAAAGAGGCACACTACCTACAAGGAGACACACTATCTACAAAGTGATAAGAATCACAAAATTGAACTGGAGATTGACATCTTTACCATGTCTGGATTAGTTCCATTTAAGCCCGAGATACTTCTGCTCTGCTCTTCACTCTTTCACTATACCACTCTCATCCGCTACACAAACACACTTTGAAATGAACTCACAAACCTTTATTTATACAAGACATCAACTTAGGAACAAACATCTAAGTTGGCAATAAACCATAAGGACATCCACAAGATGATTAACACATCCGATCGGCCATCACAAGAACATTCGCAAGATGAACAACTCATCTAGTGGACTAGTCTGAGCAAGAACTTCATTCAGAAGAATATCTTCAATTTTGAGCTCTTCCATCAATGCGGACTGACAACATAACCTCAACATGATCCAAGAACCTTCACACACTTGCCTGATTAACCAGGTACATCCACACTTCCTCTACTCACTGGAATCTCTTCTCCTCTTCATCCGAAACTTCAAGAACACAGTCTGTCGCCACTGTCATAATGAAGAAGATGCTTCCAGACCTCCAAACTTTGTACAAATTGAGATGACACATCACAAGGACATCCCAAACACTCCTTCCAATCTGTAGAGTCTGACAATGCTCCTTCAGATCTCACCGGACCTTTTTGTAACACTCTGTCACTCCGGAGCATCTCCCAGAACCGGTTCTACTTGATTGATCACAACTCCTTCAAATCTTCATACGGACCTCTGAAATCTTAACTGGATCATCTCAAGACTCATATCTACAAACCCTTTAATCCGCAACCTCTGAATCTCAACCTATTGAGTACTTTTACCTTCTTAACAACATTGTTCTTCACTGTTCCTCATTGAGGCTAATTTTCTCAATATCCTCAGCACACAACTCATCCAATCCTTCTTGCTGATGCAATATGAGTATGTTGACATCAATGACAACACTGGCTAACCTCATACTTGCAACAATCTTCCCCTTTGTCATTGATGGCAACATATGATGTGAAAAACCATCAAGACAAGAACTTCTCCTTTCTGTCACATCTCCCCCTATCAACAACAACTCTTCACATGTCTTCTCTTCCTTTACTGCTCCCCCTTTGATCATTAACCACTTGTTTTTCACATGTCCTCTCTCCCCCTTTGACATCAATGGCAAAGGGCTCATACTTGCAATTCTAACACATCAAAATCATACCAACTACTCCCCCTTAGTAGCAGCTCCCCATCATCAATCTGGATTACAAGATATAACTATGATATCCACCAGACTGATGCACATCAGTGCATCCTAGTTCATCACCCGAGAGGCCATGACCCCTAACTTCTCCTGGAGATACTCAAAAGAGTCCTTGGGAAGAGGTTTAGTAAAGATATTTGCAATCTGATCCTTGGAGGGTACATACTCCAATCTGACTTCTTCCTTGTTCACTTGTTCTCTCAAGAAGTGAAACTTGATAGAAATATGCTTAGTCTTAGAATGCAATACCAGATTCTTAGAAATATTAATTGCACTTGAATTATCACAGAAAATTGTGATAGACTCCTTATATTCAACTTTTACGTCTCTTAGCATCTGCTTCATCCATAAGATTTTAGTGCAACTACCTGCTGCTGCAATGTATTCTGCTTCAGTTGTAGATAGATATATTGCATCTTGTTTCTTGCTTAGCCAAGAAACCAATCTCTTTCCTAAAAAGAATGCTCCACCACTGGTGCTCTTCCGGTCATCCACATCTCCTGCCCAATCTGCATCTGTATATGCATGAAGAGAGAAATCCAGATCTCTAGGATACCATAGACCATACTCAACTGTTCCTTTCAAGTACCTAAAAATTCTTTTGATTGCCATAACATGAGATTCTCTAGGATCAGCTTGAAATCTTGCCACAAGACCAACATCCTGCATTATATCTAGTCTAGTCTGAGTGAGATACAACAATCCACCAATCATTGATCTAAAATTTCTCTGATCTGTCTTCGGAGAGTCATCATCTTTTCTCAACTTACATCCGGTTGCCATAGGAGTGTTCATTGGCTTTGAATCTTCCATACCGAATTTTCTCAACAATTCTATCACATATTTGGTCTGAGAAATGAAGATCCCTTTCTTTGTTTGAGTAATTTGCAGACCCAAGAAGAAATTCATTTCACCAAGCATAGACATTTCAAACTCACTTTTCATCTGATTTGCAAAGGTTTTGCACATACTATCTCTTCCTCCAAAAATGATATCATCTACAAACACTTCAACAATCAAAATGTTTTCATGATTAATTTTGAAATATAAGTTACTATCAGTAGTACCTTTGTTGAATCCAATCTACACACGATGCTTATCCAACCTTTCATACCATGCTCTTGGGGCTTGCTTCAATCCATACAATGCTTTCTTCAACTTGCAGACCATGTCATCATTATTAGACAATTGAAATCCATCCGGTTGTTCAATGTAAACTTCTTCTTCCAGGTCACCATTAAGGAAGGCAGACATGACATCCATCTGATATACTTTGAAGTCTTTGAAGGTAGCAAATGCAAGAAATAATCTGACTGCTTCAATTCTTGCCACCGGAGCAAAGGTCTCTTCAAAATCAATTCCTTCTATTTGAGAGTAGCCTTTATAGACCAATCTAGCTTTGTTTCTGATTACTTCACCAACTTCATTCAGTTTGTTCTGGAAGACCCATTTGGTTCCAATCACATTCTTGTCTCTAGGTCTGGGAGTTCAAGATCCCAAGTATGATTTTTCTCAATTTGCATCAATTCTTCCTTCATTGCTTTGGTCCAGTTTTCATCATTGCAAGCTTCATCAACTGTCTTAGGTTCAATTTTAGAAATCAGACAGTATTCATTTGAGTCTTGACCAATTCTTCTCCTTGTTTGTACCCCTTTACTCTTGTCACCTATGATCTGATCTTCAGAGTGATTTAGAGTTACATACCTTGGAACTTTTGGAGTTTCTTGCACTACAAAATCTTGATCAGGCTCATTTAAACAAGCTTCTTCTTCCTAATTTACCAGATTAGTCTAGATTTGGATTTCAGAGGAGGATGGAGCTCCTTGCACTAGAGGATCATTCTGATCATCTTCATCACATTCATAGAATATTGAGGGCTTCTCCATTCCTTCATCAACCTTCACATTTGTACTTTCTATTATCTTCCTCAATCTCTTATTGTAACACCGGTATGCTTTGCTTTGAGTGGAGTAACCCAAGAAAATTCCTTCATCACTTCTAGCATCAAACTTTCCTAAATCTTCATCTCTTTTGATATAACATTTGCTACCAAATACTCTAAAGTATCTCACAGTAGGAGTTACACCAAACCAAAGTTCATAAGGAGTCTGACCGGTATTGCTTCTGATTTGAACTCGATTAAGAGTGTAGAGTGCAGTGCTGACAGCTTCTCTCCAAAACATCTGAGGAACATTTTCTTCCATCATCATTGTCCTGGAAGCTTCCTGGATGGTCCAGTTCTTTCTCTCAACTACTCCATTCTATTGTGGAGTCCTAGGAGTAGACAGCTGTCTCTTAATGCCATGCTTCTCATAGAAGTCTATGAATTCACCGGATGTGAATTCACCACCTCTATCAGACCTTAGACACTTTAGTTTCAATCTGGTTTGATTCTCTACCATAGCTTTGAAAATTTTGAACTTCTCAAGGGCTTCTGATTTCTCTTTTAGGAAGGTAACCCACATCATTCGGGAATGGTCATCAATTAGCAACATGAAATATCTATCACCTTGCATACTCTTGATTCTTGTCAGACCACAGAGATCAGTATGTACTAATTCCAACAGTCCGGTAGTGGACTGATCCTTGCTTTTGAAAGAGACTCTGCTCGGTTTGCCTAGCTGACATTCTTTGCATAAACTATTTGTAGGTTTCACCAGTTTAGGAAGATCTCTTACAACCTGAGTATTGCTTATCTTGATGATGTTATCAAAATTCACATGGCACATCCTTCTATGCCATAACCAACTCTGATCAACTTGAACAAACAGACAATTTTTATTAGAACCAACTAGATGGAAAATATTCCCTTTTGTTTGAGTACCGGATGCAATTTTAGTTCCGGAGCTTGTAAAGATTCTGCATCTTCCATTCTTGAACCATAGATCATAGCCTTTGTCCACTAATTGACCAACACTGAGAAGATTGTGCTTCAATCCTTCAACATATAGTACATTACTGGTTTTGCTCTTTCCATCAAAAGAAATAGTTCCCCTACCTTTGATTCTACCTGCAGAATTGTCACCAAATTTTACCATTCCTCCTTCATACTTTTCTAAATCTAAGAACTTGTTCTTGTCACCAGTCATATGGTGAGAGCATCCACTATCAATAACCCAATCATCCTTTTCTTCAATTTGGGCAGCCAAAGCTCTTTCTACAACCTTATGATTGACAGATTCAGAGGATATTGAATCTTCTTCCTTGATGGCAATAAACACCCATTCATTTATGGATTTGCTTCCTATTTCTAATTCATCATCTATTACTCCTTCATCATCATCTTCTTCATGAACATAATAGAAGTTCTTTTGAAACCTTTGTCTGTTGGTATTAGACCTTACAAATCTTTCTAGACATCTTGAAGCAAAATGACCAATCTTATTGCAGTTGAAGCACTTAAAGGGTAGTTTTCCTTCATACTTACCAGATCCTCTTGGCAGTCTCTTTGCAATGTGGGCTTCAAGTTGAGCTATTTCTGCTTCTTCCTTTTCCATATCTTTCCTTGCTTGTTCATACCATGACAGTTTCCTTGAAGAGTTCTCTCCCGGATCAAATCTTTGTTTGCCTTTCACATAGGCACTGGCTTTGAATGCAGATTCAGTCTTGGGGGGATCATCTCCAAACTCAGTCATTTCAAATGCAGCCAGTTTGCCAGCCAGTTGCTCTCTTGTGACAGTTGTATGGGCTCTGAATTCATCAATGGCAGCAACCTTGATTTTGTAGGCAACATGAAGGGATCTAAGAATTTTGCAAACAATTTCATTTTCATCCAGAACTCCACCAGCATTCCTGATTCCACACACTAGCTCATTCACTCTAGGCATAAAGGTAATGATATTTTCATCATCTCTCATCTTCAATCTTTCAAATTTCCCTTTCAGACTTTGCAACCTTGCACTCTTGACAAACTCGTCTCCTTCATACAGAAGTTCCAGTTTAGTCCAGATCTCATATGCAGTTGGAAGGTCAATAACATTTGAGAGATCTGAGTCATTCAATGCGCTTAGAAGAGCTTCCTTGGTCTACAAATTGTATTCAGCATCTGTGATTTCATTCAGATTTGTCGAACCACCCTATGGAGGTACATATGATTTTGAGACCATGGCCAAGTATGCTTTTCCCATACACTCCAGGTGACATTTCATGTGACCTTTCCAAAGAGTGAAGTTGGTTCCATCGAACTTCAGACTATCTTTCTTGTATGACGACATCTTGGATATCCTCAAGTGGTTAAGCTCCTTTTAGAGGAACTTGGCTCTGATACCAATTGTTAGATCTAGGGCACACAACTGAGAGGGGGGGTGAATCAGTTGTGCAAAAACTTGCTTCTACTTCAAACACTTGATTCTTCTTCATTAGTTAATAGCATATCAATTAGCCATCCATGAAAGCATAATGCATAAACACAAGAGCAGATAAATATCAACACATTGGACACCAAGATTTTAAAGTGGAAAACCTGGTTAAGGGAAAAACCATAGGGTCACTAACCCAAGGATTATTCTCTGTTAGAAGAATGAAAAAAATGAATGGCACATGCCAATTAGGGCTCACTACCCGAGCACACTGCTCACAAAGAGGCATACTGCATACAAGGAGACACACTGTCTACAAAGTGATAAGAATCACAAACTTGAACTAGAGATTGACATCTTTACCATGTCTGGATTAGTTCCATTTAAGCCTGAGATACTTCTGCTCTGCTCTTTGCTCTTTTGCTATACCACTCTCATCCGCTACACACACACTTTGAAATGAACTCACAAACCTTTATTTATACAAGACATCGACTTAGGAACAATCATCTAAGTCGGCAATAAACCATAAGGACATCCACAAGATGATTAACACATCCGGTCGGCCATCACAAGAACATTCGCAAGATGAACAACTCATCCGGTGGACTAGTCTGAGCAAGAACTTCATCCGGAAGAATATCTTCAATTCTGGGCTCTTCCATCAATGCGGACTGACAACATAACCTCAACATGATCCAAAAATCTTCACACGCTTGCTTGATTAACTAGGTACATCCACACTTCCTCTACTCATTGGAATCTCTTCTCCTCTTCATCCAAAACTTTAAGAACATAGTCTGTCACCACTTTCATAATGAAGAAGGTGCTTCAGGACCTCCAAACTTTGTACAAATTGAGATGACACATCACAAGGACATCCCAAACACTCCTTCCAATCCGCAGAGTCTGACAATGCTCCTCCGGATCTCACCAGACCTTTTTGTAACACTTTGTCACTTTGGAGCATCTCTCGGAACCAATTCTACTTGATTGATCACAACTCCTTCAAATCTTCATGCGGACCTCTAAAATCTTAACTGGATCATCTCAAGACTCATATCTACAAACCCTTTAATCCGCAACCTCTGAATCTCAACCTATTGAGTACTTTTTCCTTCTTAACAACACTGTTCTTCACTGTTCCTAATTGAGGCTAATTTTCTCAATATCCTCAGCACACAACTCATCCAATCCTTCTTGCTGATGTAATATGAGTATGTTGACATCAATGACAACACTGGCTAACCTCATACTTGTAACAAAACTATGTTTGAGTCTTATCAAAAAAATGCTTTGGATGTGGCTCACGGTTCTGACTACTGATTCTCCTTCTTACCACATCCCTTTGATTCAGAGATACCCTTGTGTAATTCTTCCAAAAGTCTTCAATTAGTGATCTCAATGCTTCAACAATTGGTTTATCTTTTCATGGTAGTCTCCCTAAGAATGCCCATAATTCATTGGCATTAGTGTCCTCAATTCTTTGGTGTCTTCCAATGGCTCTTGATAAAGCTTTCCTATTAATTCTCAATCCTTGACTCGTCTTTCTAATGAGATGAGCTTTCCTCATTTGACTACTTACTATAGTCGATGTAATCACATGCCATGTTGCATTACTATCTTTTATACGTGAGGTGTTACCCACACTCTCATACGCACTCATTAGATTCTTGACAATAGATTTTTCACTTGAAGCCTCTAATGTTCTCAACCCAAGAATCTTTATGATGGACCTATACTTTATACTTTGCATCATTTCAATGAGTAGTTGACATCTTGTAGTCTCATTTAACTTTTCAAAGAACAATCTCTAAATCTTATGAGCATATCTTCTACAAGTACATTTTGGAATCTTACCTTCCATTGGCTACAAAATATTCTCATCAATATCAATCAAATACTTTGGCTTTCTATGCAAAATTCTAGGTGGTGTTAAGTTAGGTAAATTCATCTCAACATTAGGAATTTCATCAATATTTAAATGAGATGGGCTAGATGGCATACCTTCGATCAAAGATGGAATAGATGACATACCTTAAGGTTGAGGTGGGAATGACAGCGTACCTCCTTCATCACGTGAGTGATGATGTACTCTCAACTTGAGATGTGGTAGATGGTGTCCCTACATATTGACTTGTGGTAGAGGACGTGTCTCCAACTATGGTATTCAAATCTCTCATAGCACGAAGTTTTTGCATTCATTCTCTTTGTTTTGCCAATACCATATCTCTTTGTGATAGTTGTGGTTCCTCTTCAATTGGCATGTCTTCATTTATCATGTCTAATTTCCTCTTCTCATGAAGTTCCCTCATAGCCACTGGTTTCTTTGCATTCTTAGCTTCTATCTCTTCCTGTGTTGGTTTAATTCTTGATCATTTCCTCAGCATGATAGAGAATTGGTCTATAGCATGATAAAGAGATAAATATTAGTTCCTAAGAAATGAATCCATAAAAATAACTAAAATATATGTCATTCAACCCTTCATAGTAAATGTACATACAATCATCATGTAAAAGAGTAAATGTCACTCAACCAAAATAGGTACAAAACATGAAAAGCAAATTATTGCAGCCATACAAAGCATTATTGTACAAAGTTCACTCCAGTCCTAGATGAGGATAAGGTCAAAGGAGAGTCACCTATTGAGGCTACAAGTGAATAGTACATGGGACTTCATGCTTGAAAAGGTTGAGGCAGACCCAATTTGACATGTTTGTTGTTACTAGGGCTACTAGGATTTGGAATTGAGAAGGTGTTTTGTTGGTACTAAGGATACTAGGATTTGGGGGGCTTGTGAAGGAATAGACAACAATTGAAGAGTGTAGACTTGAGTAAGGGTTTATAATGGTTGTGTCTAAGTTCCTAAGGGGTAAGAAGACCTCTAGTATCCTTGTTAGGTTTTGAAGTATTGAAGACCCTCTTTGTGCCTTTGTATAGGGAGATTGCTTGAGGAAAGCTTATGAAATTTGAAGAAACTATTGGTATGATCCCTTTGGATTGAGTTGAACCCTACCTCTGCATCGCATACCTAGGATTGTCATAAAAATCATTAGACTAATCTCTATAATTTAGGGTATTGAATGGTATATAGTCGATCAACGTAACCACCATCATGTGCTAACAAAGGACAATTATGAAATTTTGAAATATTATTGTGTCATGTACATGTACAAATCATCATGAATAGGTGCATAAGGAATGACCTAGCCCAAGATAGGTGCATACAAATCATCATGTCATGTGCATACTTGTATGATCTTGGCACCTATTCATTTGTATTTTAACTTGTTAATATGACAGGATAATAGTGGGATTGTATTTTTATTATGTTGTAAGGATTTATTCTTGTATAGTTTGACATCATGGTATGTTAAGGTCTGTTTATTACACATAATTATTAAAGAGCCCAAGTGTAGAAAATATACATGGCATCATGTGAGATTGTAGGCTACTTTCTTGATTGGGAATGTGTCTATTTTAAACATGTATGATAAAGAATGATAAAGTAATACAAATAGAATTAAGGAAAATGTAAAGAACATGCATGTAAAGACTTGACATACCTAAAAAATTTAGATTCGAATGGAGAGAGTAGCCAATTATGTAGTGTTTTTTTCTTCTTACATCAAACTCCTCAACAATTTGAGTTTTTCACCATTTGCTTCCTTTTCAATGTTAAATTAAATAACACTCAAATATAATTAGTAACAACAATACTATTAACCAATCTATAATGTTAAATTCCTAAAATTGAATCACAATTAACATTGCAACACTACAAAAATTGAAACTTGAATATATATATATCAAATTTGGTGTGAAAACTCTATTATTTCCTCCTTCTCAAGTTGGCAAAGTAGAAAAGGTTGTGGAAAGATGATGCAAAGCTGGTAGAATGTGTAAAATGTGCATGTGAACTTCCCAATAGCACGAAAGCATTTCTTTTTTGTTAGAACACACGCATAATTAACCTGAAAATAGAGCATGTGGGCCTAGATCATGGGGGTCAACACTTTTTTACTAGTTCTATAGCAGGAGAAAACACGAGCGCGTTATAATGCACTCACGTTTTGTCCTACTATAGATTGATCCATAAATATTTGTGCCTATCTCACCTTCAATAGCACCTTTACAATATCTCACCTCTAGTTCCATTAGCTCATGTTCTATATCTCACTTATCTCTCCCCCTCACCTCTCTACCTCTCCCCTCTAATGCACTCACGTTTTGTCCTGCTATAGATTGATCCATAAATATTTGTGCCTATCTCACCTTTGATAGAAACTTTACAATATCTCACCTCTAGTTCCATTAGATCATGTTCTATATCTCACTTATCTCTCCTCCTCACCTCTATACCTCTCCCCTCTCTATGTCTCTTAGTCACTCCTTGTCTACTTCTCCATCCATCCTTAGCCATCTAGGTCTCACTTAATCCTAAACCCTAAAGCTAGATATCCTGATTCCTAAACCCTCAACAAGCTTGATACTATACCTTAAACCCTAATCCCTTATCCCTAAACCCTCCAACCCTATCCCTAATCCTTATACCCTTGACACTCTACTTTAACCCTAATCCCTCGAACGTCAACCCTATCCCTAAACCCTTAACCCTCAACCCTCAAACCTTAACCCTCAACATCAAACCCTAATCCCTCAACCCTTAACTCTAATCCCTCGACCCTCAACCCTATCCCTAAAAGCTCAACCCTCAACCATTAACATCAAATCCTAATTCCTCAACCCTTTACTCTAATCCCTCAACCCTACACCCTCAATACTATACCTTAAACCATAATCCCTCAACCCTAAACCCTAAACCTTATCCCTAGACCCTAATCCCTTAATCCTCAACCCTAATCCCTCAACCCTCAACTCTAATCCCACATCCCTAAACCCTAAATGCTATCCCTAGTCCTAAACCCTCAAAGGGCTCGATACTATACCTTAAACTGTAATCCCTTATCCCTAAACCCTCCAACCCTATCCCTAATCCTTATACACTTGACACTCTACTTTAACCCTAATCCCTCGACCCTCAACCCTATCCCTAAACCCTAAACCCTCGACCCTCGAACATCAACCCTCAACCCTCAATGTCAAACCCTAATCCCTCAACCCTTAACTCTAATCCCTCAACCCTCAACCCTATCACTAAACCCTCAACCCTAAAACCTCAAACATCCACCCTCAATGTCAAACCCTAATCCCTCAACCCTTCACTCTAATCCCTCAACCCTAAACCCTCAACACTATACATTAAACCCTAATCCCTCAACCCTAAACCCTAAACCTTATCCCTACACCCTAATCCCTCAGCCCTCAACCCTAATCCCTCAACCCTCAATGGGTTTGACACTATACCCTAAACCCTCCAACCCTATCCCATATCCTTATACCCTCAACACTCTACTTTAACCCTAATCCCTCAACCCTCAACCCTATTCCTAAATCCTCAACCCTCGATTCTCAACACTCAACCCTCAACGTCAAACCCTAATCTGTCAACCCTTAACTCTAATCCATTGACCCACAACCCTATCCCTAAACCCTAAACCCTCAACATCAAATCATAATCCCTCAACCCTTCACTCTAATCCCTCAACCCTAAACCCTATCCCTAAACCCTCAACACTATACCTTAAACCCTAATCCCTCAACCCTAAATCCTAAACCTTATCCCTAAACCCTAATCCCTCAACCCTCAACCCTAATCTCTCATCCCTCAACTCTAATCCCTCATCCCTAAACCCTAAATGCTATCCCTATTTCTAAACCCTCAATGGGCTCGATACTATACCTTGAACCCTAATCCCTTATCACTAAACCCTCCAACCCTATCCCTAATCCTTATACCCTCAACACTTTACTTTAACCCTAATCCCTTGACCCTCAACCCTATCCCTAAACCCTCGACCCTCAAAACCTCAACCTCAAGCCTCAATGTCAAACCCTAATCCCTCAACCCTTAACTCTAATCCCTCAACCCTCAACCCTATCCCTAAACCCTAAACCCTAAAGCCCCAACCCTCAACCCTTAACATCAAATCCTAATCCCTCAACCCTTCACTCTAATCCCTCAACCATAAACCCTATCCCTAAACCTTATCCCTAAACCCTAATCCCTAATCACTCAACCCTAAACTCTAATCCCTCATCCCTAAACCCTAAATGCTATCCCTTTTCCTAAACCCTCAATGGGTTTGATACTATACCTTAAACCCTAATCCCTTATCCATAAACTCTCCAACCCTATCCCTAATCCTTATACCCTCAACACTCTACTTTAACCCTAATCCCTCAACCCTCAACCCTATCCCTAAACCCTCAACCCTCGAACCTCAACCCTCAACCCTCAATGTCAAATCCCAATCCCTCAACCCTTAACTCTAATCCCTTAACCCTTAACCCTATCCCTAAACCCTAAACCCTAAAACCTCAACCCTCAACCCTCAATGTCAAATCCTAATCCCTCAACCCTTCACTCTAATCCCTCAACCCTAAACCCTCAACACTATACCTTAAACCCTAATCCCTCAACCCTAAACCCTTAACCTTATCCCTAAACCCTAATCCCTCAACCCTCAAGTCTAATCCCTCATCACTAAACCCTAAACTCTATCCCTATTCCTAAACTCTTAATGGGCTCTATACTATACCTTAAACCCTCCAACCCTATTCCTAATCCTTATACCCTTGACACTCTAATTTAACCCTAATCCCTCGACCCTCAACCTTATCTATAAACCCTCAACCCTCAAACCAAACCACTCAACCCTCAACATCAAACCCTAATCGCTCAACCCTTAACTCTAATCCCTCGACCCTCAACCCTATCCCTAAACCTTAAACACTAAAACCTCAGCCCTCAACCCTCAACATCAAACCCTAATCCCTCAACCCTTAACTCTAATTCCTCAACCCTAAACCCCATCCCTAAGCCCTATTCCGACAACCCTCAACCCTAATCCATCAACCCTCAACTCTAATCCCTCATCCCTAAACCCTAAACACTGTCCCTATTCCTAAACCCTCAATGGGCTTGATACTATACATTAAACCCTACCCTCCAACCCTATCCTTAGTCCTTAAACCCTCGACACTCTACTTTTTAACCCTAATCCTTCAACCCTCAACCATATCCCTAAACCCTCAACCCTCAAACCTCAACCCTCAACCTTCAACATCAAACCCTAATCCCTCAACCCTTAACTCTAATCCCTTGACCCTCAACCCTATCCCTAAACCCTCAACCCTAAAACCTCAACCCTCAACCCTCAATGTGAAACCCTAATCCCTCAACCCTTAACTCTAATCCCTCAACCCTAAACCCTATCCCTAAACCCTCAACACTATACCTTAAACCCTAATCCCTCAACCCTAAACCCAAAACCCTATCCCTAAGCCCTAATTCGTCAACCCTCAACCCTAATCCATCAATCCTCAACCCTAATCCCTCATCCCTAAACCCTAAACACTATCCCTATTCCTAAACTCTCAATGGGCTTGATACTATCCCTAAACCCTTAACCCTCAAAACTTGAACTCTAAAACCTATCCCTACACCCTCGACACTCGACACTATATCTTAAACGCTAATCCCTTAACCTTCATCCCTAAAGCCTCAACCCTAAATCCTTAAACCTTCAACCCTAAACCCTATCCCTAATCCCTCTACCCTTGACACTCTACTTTAACCCTAATCCCTTGACCATCAACCCTATCCCTAAACCCTCAACCCTCAACCCTCAACCCTTAACTCTTAACACTAAACCCTAATTCATCAACCCTAAACCCTAATCCCTCAAACCAAAACCCTATATGATGTAGAGCCAAACACCCTAACATGCATTCCCCTTTGTATGTCTATGTTTTACTTGCCTATCGGCAAGACAATACACTATCGGCCTTCACTCCATGCTTCACTCTGATGTTTTAGTCACTCTGATACAACTAACGTACATATGCATAGCATGACCTACTATTGCCAGTGACCCAAATGTATCTATCTGCTCTTTCCCTATGTCAAACACTGGTACATACATGACATGACCTGCGAACACTAGTTTCCTCCACCGTTGCTATTAGTTTCCTCTTTGTATCTAACACAATGTATGTTTCAACATACAACTGGAAGATACATTATCAACATGCTTTGCAGAATGTACATTTGACCATTGAGCTCCTATGTATGTATGTATATGACTTACATAATACGCTGATACTCTTTCGGCCAGACTTCCAAGATCGGAAGCTTTCACCTACCTCTCACCGACGCCTTCAGTCCCTCTAATGCATGACTTAACCACTCACAACTAGTCATCTGATGCATGCTTAGGCGTATCACTGGCTATCAAAGGTCGGCGAATGTATCTAAACACAATTCCATAACAAAAGATTTTTGTAATGTATCTTTACTGATTTCCCGCACCAGTCACTTAGTGTATCTTCCGCCCGACTGTCGATTCTCCCTTGCAACTCCACAACTATATAGACTTTTGCAATATACACACAGAATGTATATCTAACATGCATTTGTGATATACACATGGAATGTATATCTAGGGAAACAACACAAATCTTATGCTAATTTGAACCTCTGCAAACCCTACGATTACACAGACCCCTTTTTCTGTCAACCTAGCACATGACGATGCTAGGATCTCTTAGTACATTTCATACTCAGTCCTGCAGACACAACACCACATGAATAAAATAGAAAGTAAAAGGAACTGTACAGCCATTCCATCGATTTCAAAGAAATCTAACTGGTGGAATGGACTAAGAATCCATCTCGACCACAAAATAGAAATTCAACTGTACAAAAGGAAACCTTAAGAATTCAGGATAACACAAAGTTACACAACACAGAATAGGACTTTGTTTATTTTTTTTTCTTTTTAAAAATGTACTCACACAGATACTTTGTTTCACTATTGCATAACACACACACTCCCTTGCACTCTTCCACAGAATAGACTAAATCAAAAGCCTAATCTTGGTCATTATCTTGCAATCTTGCAATGGTGGGAAGGCCAACCATTTTAACCTTATCACAACTAATGACTTGTCACTAACTTCCCAACGAACACTTAGACATGCCTTTTGTAAGGCTTATAAACATGACTATTGTCTCTACATGATTTAGGATAGAAATAGATACTTGGACATAGTCCTTATTACATGAATGGTCTTCTAGGACCTTATTAGAAACAACCAAAATTGAACATTAGACACAACATGAAATTGAATGCCTCATGAAGGCCACTGTTGATTAGGTGCTCCTGCTCCATACACCCCACCGAGGAAAGAACTCATGCCGCATGAGTTAATTCTTTGTCTTTCTCCACCTTTATTCTTTGTCATCTTATATCTTCCCCATAATCTCTAGACTACAACCTGCTTTCATGGAGTCAAAAAATTATGCCTAGCATTGTAATCATTGGGTGATGCTTTTGGTACTACTGATATGGTAGAATATGTTGGCCTTTCAACTCTTGTTGGCTCTAGAGGACAAACAATAGTCCCTACTATGACATCTCCTTCTTTCCAACTACCTAGTGGTTGCTCACAGACTTTCTATGTGATCTTCTTCTGATCCATCTGATCTCCATCATTCAAAACTAAAATCACCTTCAAACTTTGATCCTTAGTAACCCCACTCCCTGAGGTATCCTCAACTTTCTTTATCTTCTATAATGAGCTTCACAAACTCTTTCTTACCTACCAAGATGACCTTGGCTACCTTCTTTTCTTTAGCATCCTCCTGCAATGGTGTCATCACAAAATTCCTCCCATCCTTCTTGATGGTGTAGGTGTTAGCATATCCATCATACAATGCTCACCTATCAAATTACCATGGCCTACCTAAAAGTAGGTGACAACATTCCATAGGCAAAATGTCACATAAAACCCTATCCTAATATTCTCCAATCTAAAAATCAACATATGCTTGTTCATATACCAAAAGTGATTAACTGTCACTTACCCAAGATGCTTTGTAAGGGGTTTGTTGAGGAATCCTTTCTATGTTCAATTTATCCATCATTTCCCTAGACACCATATTATCTGTTGAACCAGACTCTATTACTACCTTGCATATTTTACCTTTACTTTTGCAATTGGTCCTGAAAAGTTCTGATGCAGAGGCATCCACACTACAACCTTGAGATACAGCATGGATGTCCGCAACCCTTCATCATCATCATCATATTTCCCTTAACACTATCAGCATCATCATATTTACTCTGCAGACCGATATCCTCCTGCAGACAAGCCTTCACCCTTTCGCATGTCAGCAGCATCATCATATCCAACTATCGGCAGCATCATCATATTCGGCAAGTGCAAACACCCTCCTGATGTTCACTGTTCACCTTACCGCCAAACTCTACCTTCAGCATCATGATGTTCAACATCATGTTCATCAGCAGGATATAAAATATCCTGTCCCTCCCATATATCCTGACGACGACTACCTCATGCACCCTTCCTTCGATGCTTACGTCGCCCCGATATCCTGATGACGATTATCCTGATGACGATGACGTCACATGCAGCACCCTCAATATCTTGCTGCTCTGATATCCTGATGATGATTATCCTGATGACGATGACGTCACATGCAGTTTCTTCAATATCCTGCTGTCGGCCAAACTTAACATTATCGGCCCGCGATGACTTTATCAACCCGATCTTCTACCTTATGCTGATATGCTCCTCCTCGGCAATACCTGATGATGATCACCCCGACGCACATTCACTTTATGCAACCAATTGCATCATGCTCATCTCAACCTACTCGGATGACGCCCGAAGTGACTGCAGGATATACACCGAAATATCCTGATGATGCCGTTGTGCCAAATTTTCCAACCTTAATGGATTCTCAATCCGCTGAACCTCCTGGGATGACCCGATCTACTTTCAAGGTGATCTTCCAGACTCTAACTATCAGCTCGACCTAGCACATACCCATGCTAGGGTTCTCAACACCTTTCGACTACGATCCTGCACACCTACATGCGAACAAACAGAAAATGCAAACTACCTCCTAAACTACTGTACATAACCATTCCACCGATTCGACGAATCAACCGGTGGAATGGATCAGCGAATCCATGAAACCACCAAAACAGCAATTCGATCACACAATGGAATCCAAAACAGAGAATTGACACAACAGGATCTCTTTATTGGTTTCAAAAGATGCAAGTACAATATTCAATCTCTCTCTGCAATCTAACTCCTCTGCTCAATGCAATACTCTACTATGTCTAAAACCAACCGATCCTCAGCATAAATAGGATCTCCTGTGAGTACTACCACTCGATTCCCAGTGGCTGGGAAATCTCTCCAGGCAGCTGGGAGATCCAACCGGACATACAGCATAACAGCTGTCATAACAAACTAGCTAAAAATAGTAAAGTATGGTCAACATGACCTTATTACATGCATTGGTCTTATAAGACCTTCTTGGAAACATTAACAAGACCTATAACAAACTAACTGCCTCATGGAGGCCAGCTGTCAGGTAGGTGCTCCTGCACCATACTCCCCAACAGAAAATAACTCATGTCCCATGAGTTTGGTTGTGGAAGTCCTCCACCTTTACACTTTGCCTTTGCAGTGTTCTGCCCTGTTCCAGCTTTATCCTCTGCTGGCTCTCGGCTGCTCCAAGACTTCTGAACTGTAACTTGCTTTCTTACAAGTAAATCCTCATGCCTGTCAATGTAGGCCCTTCTCTCACATACCTTGTGTTTGTCAGGCTGTCTGACCAGAACCTCTGTCTGAACTGCCTCTTGAACTTCCGTAATGTTCAACTCTGTCTTTCTTTCAACCTTTATAGGACATACAATAGTCCCAACTATGACAACATCCTTGTCATTCCTCTCAACTGGTTGCTGTTTGCAAACCTGTTTCTGAACCTGCTGCTGACCTCTGTCAGTCAAAACTGAAACTGTCTTCAAACTGTTCTCCTTAACAACTCCTTTCCCTACAGTGTCCTCAACTGCCTTTATGCCTGCTGCTATAGGCATATGCACAAACTCCTTCTTTCCCACTAAAATGATTTTGGCTGCCCCCTGTGCTGCAGCATTTGCCTGCAATGCCATCAACTTAATAGTCTTCCCATCTTTCTTGATGGTGTAGGTATTAGCATACCCATCATACAGTACCCTCCTATCAAATTGCCATGGTCTACCCAACAGTAGGTGACAACATTCCATGGGCAAAATGTCACACAAAACTCTATCCTGATATGCTCCAATCTGAAAATCCACATATGCCTGTTCATAGACAAAAAGTGATTGACTATCACTCACCCAAGATGCCTTATAAGGGTGTTGGTGTGGAATCCTTTCCAAATTCAGTTTATCCACCATTTCCTGAGATACCATGTTGTCTGTTGAACCAGTATCAATGACAACCTTACATACCTTACCTTTGCTCTTGCATGCAGTCTTGAAAAGAGCTCTTCTTTGCATCATATCCTTTGATGCCTGCAAACTAATTCTCCTTAGCATCAATGCTTCTCCCTCCTCAGGATACCCATAATATTCAGGAACTCTATCTGTTTGCTCTACTTTCTCTTCTTGCACAAGTTGTACTTTCTTGTCATTCGTTCTATCATTTCTGGATGATGAACCTTTGCTTTCTGGACATTTGAAAAATGGATGACCAAACTCACCATAGGTGTAACATTTTCCTGAAAATGTAGTAGAACCTCTACCACTTCCAAATCTGCCTCTATTACCTTTCCATCCACCTCTGAAATCAGACTGTCCCTGTCCTTTACCAGTGTCTTCTTAACCCTCATTGGTTTGCCTTGTTGTAGGGGCTGCTCCTCTTCCCCTCATATTGCTGCCTCTTCCTCTCATGGACTTATCTTGTCTCCTATTCATCTTTTCTTCAATTCTGATTGCCATTTGGTAACAATCCTCCACATTCTTAGGGTTAGCTAAAACTAACTCATCCTGTATGTTCAATCTCAAACCAGCCAAGTACCTAGCCACCTTTTCTACCTCATTCTCATGATGACTAGATCTCATACTCAACTTATAAAACTCCTCAGTATATGCCTTCACATCCATTTCCTTCTGCCTTAAAAATTGCAGCTTCTTAAACATCTAAATTTCATAATCCCTAGGCAAGAATTTACCTTTGATCCTTGCTACCATCTTATCCCATGAAGTGATCTTTGACTTCCCTTGTTTTCTTCTCTCAGATTGTACATAATCCCACCATACCAAAGCATGACCTCCTAACTTGGTCTTTGCAATCTTTACCTTCTGATCCTCAGCAACATCTTCACATTCAAAGTGATTATCAAGTGCAGCAATCCAATCCAGTAACTCATCTTCATTCAAACTTCTATTATACTTGGAAACATCAACCTTTACCTTAGGTTTATCACTCTGTACTGCCTTTAACAGTTTTGCAAATCTCTGGTCTTCAGCATTCAGATCTTCAGCTACCTCTTCATACTCTTCAACAGTATCTTCATCTTCTTCAGACTCACTGTCGTCCACTTCCCTCTTTTTGTTCTTCTCCAAGGCTACAAGCCTGGCTTGAAGTGCTTCAGCAAGCTCCTTCATCTTCCTCATCTCTCTGGCATGTTTTTCCTTCATCTCCTGCAATTCCCTTGCAGTACCATTACCTTTCGGAGGCATTTTGTCAACCTCTCACTTCTCTACCTCTATCTTTTCAGTGACAGAATCAACTCTACTTCTACCCTTTCGGTGACAGAATCAACACACAACAGCCCAGACCTTTTGCTGAGCTCTGATACCACTATGATGTAGAGGCATCCACACTAAAACCTTGACATACAGCATGGATGTCCACAACCCTTCATCATCATCATCATATTTCCCTTAACACTGTCAGCATCATCATATTTACTCTGCCGACCGATATCCTCCTGCAGACAAGCCTTCGCCCTTTCGCATGTCAGCAGCATCATCATATCTGACTATCGGTAGCATCATCATATTCGGCAAGCGCAAACACCCTCCTGATGTTCACTGTTCACCTTGCCGCCAAACTCTACCTTCAGCATCATGATGTTCAACATCATGTTCATCAGCAGGATATAAAATATCCTGTCCCTCCCATATATCCTGACGACGACTACCTCATGCACCCTTCCTTCGATGCTTACGTCGCCCCGATATCCTGATGACGATTATCCTAATGACGATGACGTCACATGCAGCACCCTCAATATCCTACTGCTCCGATATCCTGATGACAATTATCCTGATGACGATGACATCACATGCAGTTTCTTCAATATCCTGCTGTCGGCCAAACTTAACATTATCAGCCCGCGATGACTTTATCAACCCGATCTTCTACCTTATGCTGATAGGGTCCTCCTCGGCAATACCTGATGATGATCACCCTGACGCACATTCACTTTATGCAACTGATTGCATCATGCTCATCTCCACCTACTCGGATGACGCCCGAAGTGACTGCAGGATATACACCGAAATATCTTGATGATGCCGTTGTGCCGAATTTTCCAACCTTAACGGATTCTCAATCCGCCGAACCTCCTGGGATGACCCGATCTACTTTCAAGGTGATCTTCCAGACTCTAACTATCAGCTCGACCTAGCACATACCCATGCTAGGGTTCTCAACACCTTTCGACTGCGATCCTGCACACCTGCATGCGAACAAACAGAAAATGCAAACTACCTCCTAAACTACTGTACATAACCATTCCACCGATTCGATGAATCAACCGGTGGATTGGATCAGTGAATCCATGGAACCACCAAAATAGCTAATCGATCACACAATGGAATCCAAAACAGAGAATTGACACAACAGGATCTCTTTATTGGTTTCAAAAGATGCAAGTACAATATTCAGTCTCTCTCTGCAATCTAACTCCTCTGCTCAATGCAATACTCTACTATGTCTAAAACCAACTGATCCTCAGCATAAATAGGATTTCCTGTGAGTACTACCACTCGATTCCCAGTGGCTGGTAAATCTCTCCAGGCGGCTGGGAGATCCAACCGGACATACAGCATAATAGCTGTCATGACAAACTAGCTAAAAATAGTAAAGTATGGTCAACATGACCTTATTACATGCATTGGTCTTATAAGACCTTCTTGGAAACATTAACAAGACCTATAACAAACTAACTGCCTCATGGAGGCCAGCTGTCAGGTAGGTGCTCCTGCACCAAGTTCTCTCCTTTGTATCATGTCCTTGGATGTCTTCAAGAGTGTTCTCCTTAGCATTAATGCTTCTCCATCTAGAACTAGGGCTGCACTCCCAATTGGAGAGTTAACACTTTCATCTACCTCGTCTTCTTGCACATATTGAACTCTCTTTTCATTCTTCCTATCACCTCCTGATGATGAACCTTGCCTTTCTAGACATTTGAATGCTAGGTGACCAATTTCATTACAATGATAACATCTCCCAGTGAAAACATTAGAACCTTTACCACCTCCAAATCTGCCTCTTGTGCCTCTCCATCCACCCCTGAAATCAGACGGCTCTTGTCTTTTACTAGCCTCGTCTTAGTTCTCATTAGCTTGTCATGTTTTAGGGGCTAATCCTCCCCCTCTCTGATGTAGACGTCAGGTAGAAAAAGAAAGCTTGTAGAAGTTCACTCAATGAACTTAGATCACTTTCCCCAAGAGGTTTACAACGTGGTATGTGAAGACAAAACCTACACAAGGCTATTCCAGAGATTTATCTAGCCTAGGACCACTATCCAATGTCCTTCTCACAAGCTGTCCAACTCTCACCTTGAAGAGTTGCTACTCAATCCCTCCTTTCTACACAACCACCTTGGTTTGACTAACAATTTTCCTACCCACACCTCTACCAACATGGACAACCACACAAATCAACATATATTGACTTATGACATGCATGAAACTGACCCCAACCTCTCATTCCACTCCTCCAATAGAAGAGGACAACAAGTTTCTATATGACTGTCTTTTGACAGTGACAAGGAAGCTTCTATCATGTGCTTTTATGAACAAAACTAGTGTTGATTCCACTACTCACAATAACCTTCACATGCATCTATTAAGGACAGCAACAACAAGAGTTTCTTTGACAAAAAGGTTATAAACTATATAAGATTGTTCACCAAAAGACTGTCTTGCAGCAGAGTTAAAGACAAAACCCTTCTCTTGAAGCATAACAAAGACTTAAACCTTCTACACCCTTCCAGGACTTCAGATGACCATCAATGTTTAATGCCTACTCAACATTTAATGTGAGAAAACAACTAACTACTTATGTGCAGGCCCACACTGTGTTTAAAAGGGCAGAGGACAACAAATAGGAGGATGACTGTCCTATGACAGTTTTGAAGTATCCATTTCTTCTTATCTCCTTTGAGAAGACTCCAAACTACAATCACTCCTCTAACAAAGATCACAACATCACATGCAACCATAAGGACAGATCCCTACTATTTTGACACTCACTATAGTACTGCACTAACAGAAGAAGTATGGCAGATTAACTATCTTTAATGAAACAAGGTTAAAGAGTAGGTTATCTTTGCAAACAAGGAGACATTTGACACCATGTTAGTCATTCACAGACATTCTATGATCTTCATTGCTTGGTGCAAGAACCAAACACCAAAATTAAAGTGTTTAACCTCCATCAGCCCTGCAGACCGTACTGTACCCACATGCAAGATAGCAAACTATTTTTTTCTGTCATCAATTGTTATTTGCCTTCTAAGGATTGTCTAGTTTAAGATAATGGACAATAGGTGTATTAAGGGTCCCCTGTATGGAGTGTAGGACTCTTGTGCAGACCTGTATCCCTCTTAAAACAAAAAAACAACTCCATCTTATCAATGCTATGACTATTTTCTTCTACATTTGTTGTCCAATGTCTCTTCTCCACTAACTAGTCATTGTTTGACTAGATAGAGACATACCAAACACTATGAAAGAAGGAGAACAACGTATCCAACATCAAAAACATGAAAGCTACTCTAAATTCCTCCATCTCATCAAAAGATGACTGTTCACCTTCAGAAGACAAAGGAAAAAAATCCATTTTACCTCAAAACCCTAGGCAAGGAGGGTTTAATCCAATATTCACAACAAGGAAAAGAACTAACACCTCTAAACATTTCAAAGGCCCAAATTACCTACAAATGAATGATACATCCAAGATCTAAAGCATTTTAAAAGAATCACCTCCTTAACAATCCGTACTTGGCCGTACAAAGGTTGTTTTTCACAGAAAAAATAGAAAACACAGCTTTTCTCTTAAAAAACTCCTTCTTTCTCATTATTTTTGGCATGTAAAAACAAATATGAGTTTATAGGGAGTTGTCCAGACCTTTCCTCTTCCAAACAGTCCGTACAACTGCCTAGGAAAGGTAGTGGAACGGTGGAAAAGGCAGTTTTAATAAAAACAATAAGTTTCTAAAAGAGAAAATCCTATAAAATAGGTCTTTCAAACATTCTAGTGGACTAGTCAAATAAAGTGGACTAAGTCCTTATTACAACACATCAAAATGGCTTCTAAGGCCTTAGATAAAACCAAAATTAACAAGGTCATCAAATATTATATTTGAAAAAAAGAAATGTAAATTGAAGCTCCTGCACCATACTCCCCCTATGGGAAAAACTCAAGTCCCTTGAGTTGCTAATTGTTGAAGTGTCATGCCATGCTTCAGAATATCTACTTTAGTCATCCAGGGGGCCTCTGAGTCAGGGAGATCCTTCCATTTCACCAAGTAGTCCTTATAGACACCTCTCTGAGTCTTCTTGATAACTTTGGAATCCAGAATGCACTCCAACTATAAAGGTTTGCTTGGAGGCAAATCCTTGATCCAATCAACATCTTCAGCCACCACATTTGATCCACTTTCATTAGGCAATGGAGTTCTAAAAGGAAAAAGATCACAAACATTGAAAATTGGAGAGATACCCAGGCCATCTGGTAGCTCAATCTCATATGCATTTGGACTGAATTTGTGCACTATCCTGCATGGCCCAATCTTCTTCATTAGGAGTTTAGTTGGCTGACCCTTTGGCAACCTCTCTTTCCTCAAATATGCCATGACTAAGTCACCAACTTTGAACTGTACTTCTCTTTTCTTCAAATCTACCTTTTCTTTGTACTTTGTGACTGATTTTTCTAGTTGCAACTTGACTTGATCATGAACTGTTTTCATGGAGGCAGCAAACTCTTCACCAAGTGCACTCCTTCTATCCCAACCTTGGAGATCCTTCAGCTCAAGTGGCCCTCTTGGATGAAAGCCATAAACTATCTCAAAAGGACTTTTACCAGTGCTCCTATTCCTTGAATCATTGTAGGCATATTCAGCTTGACTGATAACCAAGTCCCATGCCAAACCATGCTGCTTTGTAAGGCACCATAGAAGGTTTCCAAGAGACCTGTTAACCACCTCAGTCTGACCATCAGTTTGTGGATGGTAGGCTGATGAAAAAGACAATTGTGTGCCCAGCTTCTTCCATAAGGTCCTCTAGAAGTGACCTACAAACTTAGAATCTCTATCAGTTACAATGAACAATGGTAAACCATGCATCCTTACTACCTCTCTAAAAAATAGACCTGCAACATGAGATGCATCATTTGTACATTTACATGGCACAAAATGAGCCATCTTGCTGAACCTATCAACAATGACAAACACACTATCCACCCCTCTGGCTGTCCTAGGTAACCCAAGTACAAAATCCATGCTGATACTTTCCCAAGGTCTATTGGGAATGGGAAGGGGCTGGTATAGACCTGCATTTGAAGACACACCTTTGGCTCTTTGACAGATTGCACAACTAGCTACATATTTTCTCACATCTGATTGCACCTTTGGCCAAAAATAGAACATTGTGACTTGTTCTAGTGTCTTATCCAAGCCAAAATGTCCTCCTAAAGAACCATTGTGCTTCTCCTTGATGATGTTGTCCCGCATAGAGCACTTAGGAACACACAGTAAACTTCCCTTAAATAAGAGGCCTTCCTGCAAAACAAAATCTGCATACTCTCCATGGAATGTGTTAGCCAAGTTCACACAAACATCATAAGCCTCTTTGAAATTAGAATCTTCTTTATACAGCTCTTTTAAATAGTCAATACCCATGCTTTCTAATTGAATTTCCTAAACAAGAAGCAATCTCCTACTCAATGCATCAGCCACCTTATTAGAGACACCTCTTTTGTGTTTAATTGTGAAAGTATAAACTTGTAGCTGTTCCATCCATTTAACATGTCTATGGTTCAATTTTTCTTGACTATTTAGAAAGCTTAAAGCATGATTGTCAGTAAATACAATAAATTCCTTGGGCAGCAAATAATGTCTCCATTTCTTAAGAGCTTGCACCATTGCATAGAGTTCTAAGTCATAGGTAGAATACCTTTGCTTGGCTTCATTCAACTTTTCTGAAAAGAATGCCACTGGATGTCCTTCCTGGCTGAGAACATCACCAATAGCTTGCTGACTTGCATCACACTCAACAAAAAATACCTTATCAAAATCAGGGAGTACTAAGGTAGGTAACTCAGCCACCTTTGTTTTCAACAACTCAAAACTATCATTAGCTTCCTTTGTCCACTAGAATCTACATTTGACTCCACCCTTGATGGTGTTGAGGATGGGAGCACTAATGTGACTGAAACCTCTAATAAACTTCCTATAGAAAGTCACCAATCCATGGAAACTTCTCACATCTCCCACTATTTTTGGGGTAGGCCAACTGAGAATAGCCTCAACCTTCGAGGGATCCATCTTCAAATAGCCATTAGAAATGACAAATCCTAAGTATACAAGTTCAGTTTTCATGAACTCACATTTGTCTAAGTTGATCATCAACTTGTGCTCATGCAGCTTCGCCAACACCTGACCAACATGCTTCACATGGTCTTCCCTTGTCCTACTGAAGATTAGTATGTCATCAAGATAAACAATAACAAACTTACCAATGAATTCAACTAATATCTCATTCATTAGGCACATAAATGTACTTGGCGCATTGCTAAGACCAAATGGCATAACAAGCCATTAATAAAGACCTTCATTGGTCTTGAAAGCAGTCTTCCATTCATCTCCCTGTCTGATCTGGATTTGATGATATCTAGATTTCAAATCAATCTTTGAGTAGTAGCATGATCCTCCCAGGTAATCCAAGAGATCTTCAATCCTTGGCATTGGAAATATGTATCTTATGGTGATCTTGTTTATGACCCTGGAATCTGTGCATAGTCTGCACTTTCCATCCTTCTTAGGAGCCAGTACACTAGGAACTGCACAGGGACTTAGACTCTTCCTAATCAGCCCTTTCTCCAGGAGATCTTGAATTTGCCTTGCCACCTCTTCATTTTGCTGTGGAGTCAGCTTGTATGCAGCCTTGTTAGGCAATGTAGCACCAGGTATTAAGTCAATTTGATGACTAATATCCCTCATGGGTGGTAAGGAGTTGGGAACGTCCTCTACCATAAGGTCTTGATACTTATCCAGAAGTTGTTGTACTCCAAGGGAATCTCTTTCTATTTTTGATCTTGCTGATCTGATCCACTCTTGGGCTTCATGACCAAGGCATACCCCTGGTTGTCATTCTCCTTCAAGATGTTTAGGAACTCGTGTCCATTCACCAACATGACACTGCTGTTATTTTCCTTTCCCCTGGGCTGCTCCAACAAAGGATCCATTTTGAATGGCCTTCCATTCTTGGTGATGACATAAGTGTTCTTCTCACCATCATGTTGAGCTTTAACATCATACTACCATGGATGACCAAGAAGCAGGTGACATGCATCCATAGGGATGATTTCACATAGTACTTTGTCCTTGTAGTCACCAATTGCAAATTCAACCCACGCTTGTTCCTCCACCATGAAACTTTGGTTCTTGTTCAACCAAGAGATCTTGTGAGGACTGATATGAGGCAGCCTCTTCAACTTGTACTTATCAACCATCTCAGTGGATACCACATTCTCAGTAGACCCTGAATCCACTATGATTTTGCAAAGTTTCCCATAGGCTAGGCCTTGGGTTCTGAAAAGATTCTTTCTCTGAGGGGGTTCTAGCTTCAATGGCATCTTCAACATAGACCTTTTTATCATCATACTTTCTCCATCTAGAACAAGTGCAGCACTTCCCATTGGTGAATTCACATTTTCACAGTCATCATCTTTTACTAACTGATTCCTCTTCCCACTGTCATGAGAGCTGCTGGCTTTCCCTGGACATTTGTTCATTGTATGGCCAACTTGGTTGCAGCCATAACATCTTCCAGTGAAGACTCCTGGTCCTCTACCCCCTCCACCATTTTTGCCTCTACCATTATGATTTCTACCACCTCTGAAACCTCCTCTATGCTCTGTTGCTGATTGCGTTTCTTGTTGGCTATTATTTTTAGTTTTGTTGAACTGTCCATGGCCAAAATTGCCTCTACCTCTTTGATTTCTGCCACCTCTACCTCTGGCACTTTGATCACCCTTCCTTCTTAGCTTTTCCTCAGCTCTGGAGGCCAACAAGAAACATTCATCCACTATCTTTGGTAAAACCAAACTTATCTCGTCTTGCAGATTGTATTTTAGTCCATTTAGGTATCTAGCCACCATCCCTTTTTAATCTTCATTATGATTGGCCCTCATACTAAGTCTATGAAATTCTTCTGTGTAGGCAGCCACATCCATGTCTTTTTGTCTCAAATTCTGAAATCTTCTTATGATTTGAATCTCATAGTCATGTGGCATAAACTTGCTTCTGAGCATAGCCACCATTCTACTCCATTTAGTGATGGGACTCTTCCCAACCTTCTCCCTCTCACTCTGCATATAGTTCCACCATACCAATGCAGAACCTCTTAGCCTTGTCTTGGCAAACTTGACCTTTTTGTTGTCATTAAACTCCTTGTAATCAAAGAAGTTACACATAGCTTCTATCCAGTCGGTGAGAACATCTCCATCCAACTTGCCATGGAAGGTAGGCACCTCCATCTTGGGATTGCCACTGTCTCCATGAGCACCCTTAAGTGCATTCAAGAAGGCTTTCTGATCTGTAGACATATCCTGCTCCTGAGGATCCTCTTCTACCTCAGTTTCTTCATTTGTGTCTGAAGAACTTCCTTCTTCTTTGGTCTTGCCCTTAGACTTCTTCTCTTCCTGCAATTTTGCTTCTTGCAGTCTTGCTTCAACCATCTCTTCCACCAACTTCTTGATGGCATCTTGACTCATTGTCTTAGGAGGCATTGTACTAGCCTTTGTTTCAATTTCCTCTTCTGACATACACTTTCTTCAATAAGAATATTGGCTCTGATACCAATATGATGCAAAGGTCAGGTAGAAAAAGAAAGGTTGTAGAAGTTCACTCAATGAACTTAGATCACTTTCCCCAAGACGTTTACAACGTGGTATGTGAAGACAAAACCTACACAAGACTGTTCTAGAGATTTATCTAGCCTAGGACCACTATCCAATGTCCTTCTCACAGGCTGTCCAGCTCTCACCTTGAAGATTTGCTACTCAATCCCTCCTTTCTACACAAACACCTTGGTTTGACTCACAATTTTCCTACCCACACCTCTACCAACATGGACAACCACACAAATCAACATATACTAACTTATGACATGCATGAAACTGACCCCAACCTCTCATTCCACTCCTCCAACCGCAGAGGACATCAAGTTTCTATATGACTGTCTTTTGACAGTAACAAGGAAGCTTCTATCATGTGCCTTTATGAACAAAACTAGTGTTGATTCCACTACTCACAATAACCTTCACATGCATCTATTAAGGACAGCAACAACAAGAGTTTCTTTGACAAAAAGGTTATAAACTATATAGGACTGTTCACCAAAAGACTGTCTTGCAGCAGAGTTAAAGAGGAAACCCTTCTCTTGAAGCATAACAAAGACTTAAACCTTCTACACCCTTCCAGGACTTCAGATGACCATCAATGTTTAATGCCTACTCAACATTTAATGTGAGAAAACAACTAACTACTTATGTGCAAGCCCACATTGTGTTTAAAAGGGCAGAGGATAGAAAATAGGAGGATGACTATCCTATGACAGTTTTGAAGTATCCATTTCTTCTTATCTCCTTTGAGAAGACTCCAAACTACAATCACTCCTCTAACAAAGATCACAACATCACATGCAACCATAAGGACAGATCCCTACTGTTTTGACACTCACTACAGTACTGCACTGATAGGAGAAGTATGGTAGATTAACTATCTTCAATGAAACAAGGTTAAAGAGTAGGTTATCTTTGCAAACAAGGAGACATTTGACACCATGTTAGTCATTCACAGACATTCTATGATCTTCATTGCTTGGTGCAAGAACCAAACACAAAAATTAAAGTGTTTATCCTCCATCAGCCCTGCAGACCGTACTGTACCCACGTGTAAGACAGCAAACTATTTTTTTCTGTCATTAATTGTTATTTGCCTTCTAAGGATTGTCTAGTTTAAGTTAATGGACAAAAGGTGTATTAAGCGTCCCTTGTCTGGAGTGTAGGACTCTTGTGCAAACCTGTATCCCTCTTAAAACAAAAAAAACAACTCCATCTTATCAATGCTATGACTGTTTTCTTCTACATTTGCTGTCCAATGTCTCTTCTCCACTAACTAGTCGCTGTTTGACTAGATAGAGACATACCAAACACTGTGAAAGAAGGAGAACAACCTATCCAACATCAAAAACATGAAAGCTACTCTAAATTCCTCCATCTCATCAAAAGATGACTGTTCACCTTCAAAAGACAGAGGAAAAAAACTCCATTTTACCTCAAAACCCTAAGCAAGGAGGGTTTAATCCAATATTCATAACAAGGAGAAGAACCAACACCTCTAAATGTTTCAAAGGCCCAAATTACCTGCAAATGAATGATACATCCAAGATCTAAAGCATTTTAAAAGAATCACCTCCTTAACAATCTGTACTTGGTCGTACAAAGGTTGTTTTTCACAGAAAAAAATAGAAAACACAGCTTTTCTCTTTAAAAACTCCTTTCTCATTATTTTTGGCATGTAAAAACAAAACTCAGTTTATAGGGAGTTGTCCAGACCTTTCCTCTTCCAAACAGTCCGTACAACTGCCCAGGAAAGGTAGTGGAACGGTGGAAAAGGCAGTTTTAATAAAAACAATAAGTTTCTAAAAGAGAAAATCCTATAAAATAGGTCTTTCAAACATTCTAGTGGACTAGTCAAATAAAGTGGACTAAGTCCTTATTACAACACATCAAAATGGCTTCTAAGGCCTTAGATAAAACCAAAATTAACAAGGTCATCAAATATTATATTTGAAAAAAAGAAATGTAAATTGAAGCTCCTGCACCACTGTTGGCAAGTATGAGGTGAGCCAGTGTTGTCATTGATGTCAACATACTCATACTGCACTGACAAGAAGGATTTGATGAGCTTTATGCTGAGGATATTGAGAAAATTAGCCTCAGTCAGGAACAGTGAAGAACAGTGATGAGAAGAAGGTAAATATACTGTATAGGTTGAGAACCGGAGGATGCGGATTAAAGGGTTAGTAGATATGAATCTTGAGATGCTACAGTTAAGATTTCAGAGGTCCGCATGAAGATCTGAAGGAGTTATGGCTGCCGGTATAGAACCGGGTCCGGCAAGTATCCGGAGGTAACAGAGGATCACAAAAAGGTCCGGTGAGGTCCGGAATTGTATTATCATAATCTGCGGATTGGAAGGAGTGTTTGAGATGTCCTTGTGATGTGTCATCCTGATTTGTGTGTGATTTGGAGGTCCGGAAGTACCTCCTGCATTATGACAGTGGCGACAGACTGTGTTCTTGAAGTTCCGGATGAGGAAGACAAGAGATCCCAGTAAGCAGAGAAAGTGCGGATGTATCCGGACATTCAGACAGACTTGTGAAGGTTCTTGAATCATGTTTAGGTTGTGTTGTTGGTCCGCATTGATGGTAGAGCCCGGAACTGAAGTTACTCTTCCGGATGAAGTTATTGCTCTGTTTAGCCGACCGGATGAGTTGTTCATCCTGCGAATGTTCTTGTGATAGCCGACCGGATGTGTTATTCATCTTGCGGATACTCCTATGGTTGTTTGCCGACTTAGATGCTTGTTCCTAAGTCGATGTCTTGTATAAATAATGATTTGTGAATTCATTTCAGAGTGTGGTATGTGGATGAGCATGGTGTAGCGAAGAAAGGTGCGAAAGGCAGAGCAGAGATTGTTGGGCTTAATTGGAACTGATCCGGACATGGTAGAGATGTCATTCTCCAGTTCAAGACTGTGATTTTTATCACTCTGTAGACAGTGTGTCTCCTTGTAGGCAGTGGGCCTCTTTGTGAGCAGTGTGCTCGGGCAGTGAGCCCTTATTGGCATGTGCCATTCATTTTTTCTTATTCTTCTAACAGAGAATAATTCTTGGGTTAATCACCCCGTGGTTTTTCCCTTAACCGGGTTTTCCACGTCAAAATCTTGGTGTTCAATGTGTTGATGCTTATCTACTCTTGTGTTTATGTATTGTGCTTCCATGAATGATTATTTGATATGCTGCTAACTAACAACAGAGAATAAAGTGTTTGAAATAGAACAAGTTCTATACAACTGATTCACCCCCCCCTCTCAGTTGTATGCCCTAGATCCAACAATTGGTATCAGAGCTGAGTTCCTCTGATAGGAGCTTAACCGCTTGAGGTGATCCAGGATGTCGTCATACAAGAAGGATAGTCCGAAGTTTGATGGAACCAACTTCACTCTCTGGAAAGGTCGCATGAAGTGTCATTTGGAATGTATGGGAAAAGCATACTTGGCTATGATTTCAAAACCATATATACCCCCACAAGGTGGTCCGACAACTCCTGATGAAACCACAGAAGCTGAAAACAATCTGCGGACCAAGGAAGCTCTTCTAAGCGCATTGAATGACTCAGATCTCTCGAATGTCATTGACCTACCAACTGCATATGAGATCCTAACTAAACTGGAACTTCTGTATGAAGGAGATGAGTTTGTCAAAAGTGCAAGGTTGCAAAGTCTGAAAGGGAAATTTGAAAGATTGAAAATGAGAGATGATGAAAACATTACTACCTTTATGCCAAGAGTAAATGAGCTGGTATGTGGAATCAGAAATGCTGGTGGAACTCTAGATGAAAATGAGATTGTCTGCAAAATCCTAAGATCCCTTCCTGCTGCCTACAAAATCAAAGTTGCTGCCATTGATGAATTCAGAGCCCACACAACTGTCACAAGAGAACAATTGGCTGGCAAACTAGCTGCATTTGAAATGACCGAGTTTGGAGATGATCCACCCAAGACTGAGTCTGCTTTTAAAGCCAGTGCCTATGTGAAAGGCAAACAGAGATTTGATCCGGGTGAAAACTCATCAAGGAAAATGTCATGGTATGATCAAGCAAGAAGAGACATGGAAGAAGAAGAAGCAGAAACAGCTCAACTTGAAGCCCTCATTGCAAAGAGACTGCCAAGAGGATCCGGTAAGTATGAAGGAAAACTACCCTTTAAGTGTTTTAACTGCAATAAGATTGGTCATTTTGCCTCAAGATGTCCGGAGAGATCTGCAAGATCTAATACTCACAGACAAAGGTTTCAAAAGAATTGCTATTATGTTCATGAAGAAGATGACAATGAAGGAGTAACAGATGATGAATCAGATCCAGGAAGCAAATCCGGAAATGAGTGGGTGTTTATAGCCATCAAGGAAGAAGATTCCTTGCTCTCTGAATCTGTCAATCACAAAGTTGTTGAAAAAGCCTTGGCTGCTCAAGTGGAAGAAAAGGATGATTGGGTTATTGACAGTGGATGCTCTCACCATATGACTGGTGACAAGAATAAGTTCTTAGACTTGGAAAGATATGAAGGAGGAATGGTAAAGTTTGGTGACAATTCTGCTGGCAGAATCAGAGGTAGGGGAACTATTTCCTTTGATGGTAAGAGCAAAACAGGTAATGTACTATATGTTGAAGGATTGAAGCACAATCTTCTCAGTGTTGGTCAGTTAGTGGACAAAGGCTATGATCTCCGGTTCAAGAATGGAAAATGCAGAATCTTTACAAGCTCCGGAACTGAAATTGCATCCGGTACTCAGACAAGAGGTAACATCTTTCATCTGGTTGGTTCAAATAAAAGTTGTTTGTTTGTTCAAATTGATCAGAGTTGGTTATGGCATAGAAGAATGTGTCATGTAAATTTTGACAACATCATCAAAATAAGCAATACTCAGGCTGTGAGAGATCTTCCAAAGTTGATAAAACCTACAAACAGTGTGTGTAAAGAATGTCAGTTAGGCAAACAAAGCAGAGTCTCTTTTAAAAGCAAAGATCAGTCTTCTACCGGATTGTTGGAATTAGTACATACTGATCTATGTGGTCCGACAAGAATCAAGAGTCTGCAAGGTGATAGATATTTCATGTTGTTAATTGATGATCATTCCCGGATGATGTGGGTTACCTTTCTAAAAGAAAAATCAGAAGCTTTTGAGAAGTTCAAAATCTTCAAAGCTATGGTGGAGAATCAAACCGGATTGAAACTAAAGTGTCTAAGGTCTGATAGAGGTGGTGAATTTACATCTGGTGAATTCATTGACTTTTGTGAGAAACAGGGTATAAGGAGACAGTTGTCTGCTCCTAAGACTCCACAGCAGAATGGAGTAGTTGAGAGAAAGAACCGGACCATCCAGGAAGCTGCTAGGACAATGATGTTGGAAGCAAATGTTCCTCAAATGTTTTGGAAAGAAGCTATCAGCACTGCAGTCTACACTCTCAATCGAGTTCAAATCAGAAACAACACCGGTAAGACCCCCTATGAACTTTGGTTTGGCATCACTCCTACTGTGAAATATTTCAGGGTATTTGGTAGCAAGTGTTATATTAAAAGAGATGAAGATCTAGGAAAGTTTGATGCTAGAAGTGATGAAGGAATTTTCTTGGGCTACTCCACTCAAAGCAAAGCATATCGGTGTTACAATAAGAGATTGAGGAAGATGATAGAAAGCACCAATGTAAAGGTTGATGAAGGAATTGAGAAGCCTTCAAGATTTTATGAATTTGATGAAGATGACCAAGATAGTGTTCAAGGAACTCAATCCTCTCCGGTGAAACAGAGTCAGCCTGATCCGGTAAATCAGGAAGAAGAGTTAGGTTTGAATGAGCCTGATCAAGAAACAGCAGTACTAGATACTCCCAAAATTCCAAGGTATGTAAAACTGAATCACTCTGAAGATCAGATCATAGGTGACAGAAGCAAAGGTGTACAAACTAGAAGGAATATTGCTCAAGATCAGAATGAATGTTGTCTGATTTCAAAGATTGAACCTAAAACAATGAATGAAGCCTGCAATGATGAAAATTGGACCAAAGCGATGGAAGATGAACTGATGCAAATTGAGAAAAATCATACTTGGGATCTTGTTCCCAGACCTAGAGACAGGAATGTAATTGGAACCAAGTGGGTCTTCCGGAACAAACTAAATGAAGCTGGTGAAGTAATCAGAAACAAAGCTAGATTGGTCTGCAAAGGCTACTCTCAAATAGAAGGAATTGACTTTGAAGAGACTTTTGCTCCGGTAGCAAGAATTGAAGCAGTCAGATTACTTCTTGCATTTGCTGCCTTCAAAGATTTCAAGGTATATCAGATGGATGTCAAGTCTGCCTTCCTAAATGGTGATCTGGAAGAAGAAGTCTACATTGAACAACCGGATGGATTTCAATTGTCTGATAATAATGATATGGTCTGCAAGTTGAAGAAAGCTTTGTATGGATTGAAGCAAGCCCCAAGAGCATGGTATGAAAGGTTGGATAAGCATCTTGTGCAGATTGGATTCAACAAAGGTACTGCTGACAGCAACTTATATTTCAAAATTGATCATGAAAACATTCTGATTGTTGAAGTGTTTGTGGATGATATCATTTTTGGAGGAAGAGATAGTATGTGTAAAACTTTTGCAAATCAGATGAAAAGTGAGTTTGAAATGTCTATGCTTGGTGAAATGAATTTCTTCTTGGGTCTGCAAATTACTCAAACAAAAGAAGGGATCTTCATTTCTCAGACCAAATATGTGAAAGAATTGTTAAAGAAATTTGGTATGGAAGACTCAAAGCCTATGAACACTCCTATGGCAACCGGATGTAAGTTAAGCAAAGATGATGATTCTCCAAAGGCAGATCAGACAAAGTATAGATCAATGATTGGTGGATTGTTGTATCTCACTCAAACTAGACCAGATATAATGCAAGCTGTTGGTCTTGTGGCAAGATTCCAGGCTGATCCTAGGGAATCTCATGTTATGGCCATCAAAAGAATTTTTAGATACTTGAAAGGGACAGTTGAGTATGGTCTATGGTATCCTAGAGATCCGGATTTCTCTCTTCATGCTTACACAGATGCAGATTGGGCAGGAGATGTGGATGACCGGAAGAGCACTAGTGGTGGAGCATTCTTTTTGGGGAAGAGATTGGTTTCTTAGCTAAGCAAGAAACAAGATGCAATATCTCTGTCTACAACTGAAGCAGAATACATTGCAGCAGCAGGTAGTTGCACTCAAATCTTGTGGATGAAGTAGATGCTAAGAGACATCAAAGTTGAATATGAGGAGCCTATTACAATTTTCTGTGATAATTCAAGTGCAATTAATATTTCCAAGAATCCGGTATTGCATTCTAAGACTAAGCACATATCTATCAAATTTCACTTTTTGAGAGAACAAGTAAACAAGGAAGAAGTCAGATTGGAGTATGTTCCCTCCAAGGATCAGATTGCAGATATCTTTACAAAACCTCTTCCCAAGGACTCTTTTGAATATCTCCGGGAGAAGTTAGGGGTCATGGCCCCTCCGGTGATGAACTAAGATGCACTGATGTGCATCAGTCCGGTGGCAATCCCAGTCATATCTTGTGATCCGGACTAATGGGGAGCTGCAACTAAGGGGGAGCAGCTGGTATTATTCTGATGCATAAGAGTTGCAAGTATGAGCCCTTTGCCATTGATGTCAAAGGGGGAGAGAAGACATGTGAAAAACAAGTGGTTGATGATCAAAGGGGGAGCAGCAAAGGAAGACATGTGAAGAGTTGTTGTTGATAGGGGGAGCTGTGACAGAAAAGAGAAGTTCTTGTCTTGATGGTTTTTCACATCATATGTTGCCATCAATGACAAAGGGGGAGATTGTTGGCAAGTATGAGGTGAGCCAGTGTTGTCATTGATGTCAACATACTCATACTGCACTGACAAGAAGGATTTGATGAGCTTTATGCTGAGGATATTGAGAAAATTAGCCTCAGTCAGGAACAGTGAAGAACAGTGATGAGAAGAAGGTAAATATACTGTATAGGTTGAGAACCGGAGGATGCGGATTAAAGGGTTAGTAGATATGAATCTTGAGATGCTACAGTTAAGATTTCAGAGGTCCGCATGAAGATCTGAAGGAGTTATGGCTGCCGGTATAGAACCGGGTCCGGCAAGTATCCGGAGGTAACAGAGGATCACAAAAAGGTCCGGTGAGGTCCGGAATTGTATTATCATAATCTGCGGATTGGAAGGAGTGTTTGAGATGTCCTTGTGATGTGTCATCCTGATTTGTGTGTGATTTGGAGGTCCGGAAGTACCTCCTGCATTATGACAGTGGCGACAGACTGTGTTCTTGAAGTTCCGGATGAGGAAGACAAGAGATCCCAGTAAGCAGAGAAAGTGCGGATGTATCCGGACATTCAGACAGACTTGTGAAGGTTCTTGAATCATGTTTAGGTTGTGTTGTTGGTCCGCATTGATGGTAGAGCCCGGAACTGAAGTTACTCTTCCGGATGAAGTTATTGCTCTGTTTAGCCGACCGGATGAGTTGTTCATCCTGCGAATGTTCTTGTGATAGCCGACCGGATGTGTTATTCATCTTGCGGATACTCCTATGGTTGTTTGCCGACTTAGATGCTTGTTCCTAAGTCGATGTCTTGTATAAATAATGATTTGTGAATTCATTTCAGAGTGTGGTATGTGGATGAGCATGGTGTAGCGAAGAAAGGTGCGAAAGGCAGAGCAGAGATTGTTGGGCTTAATTGGAACTGATCCGGACATGGTAGAGATGTCATTCTCCAGTTCAAGACTGTGATTTTTATCACTCTGTAGACAGTGTGTCTCCTTGTAGGCAGTGGGCCTCTTTGTGAGCAGTGTGCTCGGGCAGTGAGCCCTTATTGGCATGTGCCATTCATTTTTTCTTATTCTTCTAACAGAGAATAATTCTTGGGTTAATCACCCCGTGGTTTTTCCCTTAACCGGGTTTTCCACGTCAAAATCTTGGTGTTCAATGTGTTGATGCTTATCTACTCTTGTGTTTATGTATTGTGCTTCCATGAATGATTATTTGATATGCTGCTAACTAACAACAGAGAATAAAGTGTTTGAAATAGAACAAGTTCTATACAACTGATTCACCCCCCCCCTCTCAGTTGTATGCCCTAGATCCAACAACCACTCTCATATAGCTGCCTCTTCCCCTAATGGACTTATCTTGTCTCCTTTTCATCTTCTCCTCAATCCTGACTGTCATTTGATAACATTCTTCTACACTCCTAGGGTTAGCCAAAACTAATTCATCTTGTTTATTCAATCTCAAACTAGCCAAGTATCTAGAAACCTTTTCAATCTCATTCTCATGATGACCAGACCTCATACTTAATTTATAAAATTCCTCAATATATACTTTCACTTCCATCTCCTTTTGTCTTAAAAATTGAAGCTTTTTAAACATTTAAACTTCATAATCTTTGGGTAAGAATTTACCTTTGATTCTTGCTACCATCTTGTCCCATGAAGAAATCCTTGACTTTCCTTGCTTTCTCCTTTCTGATTGTAAATAATCCCACCATACCAAGGCATGACCTATCAGTTTGGTCTTTGTAATCTTTACTTTCTACTCCTCAGGAACTTCCTCATTGTCAAAATGATTATCTAATGCAGCAATCCAATCAAGTAACTCCTCCCCATTTAAACTTCCACTATATTTTGGAACATCAATCTTTACCTTAGGTTTGTCATTCTTGACTTCCCTTAACAGTTTTGCAAATCTCTGATCTTCAGGATCCAGATCTTCATCTACATCTTCAAACTCTTCACCATCCTTTCCTTCTTCTGATTCACTTTCTTCCACTTCTCTTCTTTTGTTTGTCTCCAAGGCTGCAAGCTTGGCTTGAAGGGCTTTTGTAAACTCTTTCATCTTCCTCATCTCTTTAGCATGCTTTTCCTTCATCTCTTGCAACTCTCTAGCAGTGCCAGTACTTTTCGGAGGCATCTTGCTAACTTGTTTCTACAACTTCTTAGTTCTTCCTCAACTCTACTTCTACCCTCTTAATGACAAAACCAAACACACAACTACCCAAACCTTTTGTTGGGATTTGATACCACTATGATGCAGAGCCCAACACCTTAACATGCATTCCCCTCTATATGTCTACGTTTTACTTGCCTATCGGCAAGACAATACACTATCAGCCTTCGCTCCATGCTTCACTCTGATGTTCCAGTCACCTTGATACAACTAACGTACATATGCATAGCATGACTTGCTACTGCCAGTGACCCAAATGTAGCCACCTGCTCTTTCCCTATGTCGAACATTGGTACATACATGACATGACCTGCGAACACTGGTTTCCTCCACCGTTGCTATTAGTTTCCTCTTTGTATCTAACACAATGTATGTTTCAACATACAACTGGAAGATACATTATCAACATGCTTTGCAGAATGTACATTTGACCATTGACCTCCTTTGTATGTATGTGTATGACTTGCATAATACATCGATACTCTTTCAGCTAGACTTCCAAGATCGGAAGCTTTCACCTTTCTCTCATCGACGCCTTCAGTCCCTCTGATGCATGACTTAACCACTCACAACCAGTCATCCAATGCATGCTCAGACATATCACTGAATATCAGAGGTTGACAAATGTATTTAAACACAATTCCATAACAAAATGATTTTGTAATGTATCTTTGCTGATTTCTTACGCCAGTCACTCAATGTATCTTCAGCCCAACTATCGATTCTCCCTTGCAACTCTACAACTGCACAGACTTTTATGATATACACATAGAGTGTATATCTGACATGCATTTGTGATATACACATGGAATGTATATATGGGGAAACAACACAAATCTTACGCTGATTTGAACCTCTGCAAACCCTGTGATTACATAGATCCCTTTTTCTGTCAACCTAGCACATGACGATGCAAGGATCTCTTAGTGCATTTCATACTTAGTCCTACAGACACAACACCACATGAAAAAAATAGAAAACAAAAGGAACTGCATATCCATTCCAACAATTTCAAAGAAATCTAACTGGTGGAATGGACTAAGAATCCATCTCAACCACAAAACAAAAATTCAACTGTACAGAAGGAAACCTTAAGAATCCAGGATAATAGAAAGTTACACAACACAGAACAGAACTTTGTTTATTTATTTTTTTTCTTTTCAAAAATGTACTCACATAGACACTCTACTTCACTATTTCATAAAACACACATCCCTTTTGCTCTTCCACAGAACAGACTAAATCAAAAGCTTGATCTTGGCCGTTATCTTGCAATGGTGGGAAGGCCAACTATTTTAACCTTATCACAACCGATGACTTGTCACTAACTTCCCAATGAACACTTGGACATGCCTTTTGTAAGGCTTACAAACATGACTATTGTCTCTACATGCTTTAGGACAAAAATAGATACTTGGACATAGTCCTTATTACATGAATGGTCTTCTAGGACCTTATTAGAAACAACCAAAATTGAACATTAGACACAACATGAAATTGAATGCCTCATGGAGGCCACTATGGATTAGGTGCTCCTGCACCACTATCCGTAAACCATCAACCCTCAACACTATACCTTAAACCCTAATCCCTATCCCTCAACACTTAACCCTTAAAACTTAAACCCTATCCCTACACCCTCAACACTTGACACTATATCTTAAGCCTTAAACCCCCATCCCTAAAGCCTCAACCCTCAATCCTTAAACATTCAACCCTAAACCCTATCCCTAATTCCTCTACCCTTGACACTCTAACCCTAAAATTGACATTAAATGCTAATCAGTCAACCCTAAACCCTAATCTGTCAACCCTAAACCCTAAACCCTCAACACTATACCTTAAACCCTAATCCATCAATCCTAAAACCTAATCCCTCAACCCTCAACCCTCAACCCTCAACCTAATCCCTCAACCCTCAACCCTAATCCCTCATCCCTAAACCATAAATGCTATCCCTATTCCTAAACCCTCAACCCTCTACACTATACCTTAAACCCTAATCCATTATCCCTAAACCCTAAACCCTACCCCTCAACCCTTAACCTTAAAACTTAACCCTAAAACCTATCCATAAACCCTCGATGCTCAACACTATATCTTATACCCCAATCCCTTAACCCTCAGCCCTAAAGCCTCAACCCTCAATCATTAAACCTTCAACCCTAAACCCTATCCCTAATCCCTCTACCCTCAACACTCTACTTTAACCCTAATCCCTTCACCATCAACCCTATCCCTAAACCCTCGACCCTCAACCCTCAACTCTCAACATTAAACCCTAATTTGTCAACCCTAAACCCTAATCCCTCAACCCTAAACCCTATTCTTAAACCCTCAACCCTCAACAATATTCCTTAAACCCTAATCCATCAATCCTAAACCATAATCCCTCAACCCTAAACCCTATCCCTAAACCCTCAACACTATTCCTTAAACCCTAATCCCTCAACTCTAAACCCTAATCCCTCAACCCTCAACCCTAAACCCTATCCTTAAACACTCAACCCTTAGCAAGTTATATCTTAAACCTTAATCCATCAATCCTCAACCCTAATCCCTCATCCCTAAACCCTAAATGCTATCCCTATTCCTAAACCCTCAACCCAAGACACTCTACCTTAAACCCTAATCCCTTACCCCTAAACGTTAAACCCTATCCCTCAACCCTTAACCCTAAAACCTATCCCTAAACCCTCAACCCTATACCATCAACAATATACTTAAGCCCTAATCCCTCAATCGTCAACCCTATACCTTAAACCTGAAGCCTACACCCTCAAACCCTCATCCCTAGACCATATAACCTCACCCTTATATCCTAAACCTCAAATATTGTGCCTCAACCCTATACTTAAATTAAACCTAAACCATATGTGCTCTCAACCGAAGTCACCCTATGCCTTATATACCCTCAATCGATATCGTAAACCCTAAACCCTAATCCCCACGCCTTACACACTTAATCTTATAGACTTAACAACCTGAATATTAACCCTCAACTGTAACCCTCAACCCTCTACCCTCTACCTATTACTTAAGCTCTAATCCCTCAATCCTCAACCCTTAACCCTCAAAACTATATAGGCTTAGGTCCTTATATACACTAAACCCAAAATACTTACATACATACATAGATACATACATGCATACATACAAACATACATACATACAAAGATGCATACATACAAGCATGCATACATACCTACAAGAATAGATCTAAACATCCATGAAACATACTTATGAAATTTGAACATATCTCATTCAAAGGAAGACATAGCACGAGCGCGTTATAAAGTGCTCACATTGTGTAGAACTAGGAAAACACCGACAAACATGCAAAAAAGAAAAAAAAGCACAACATAACGCACTCGCGTTATAACATGCTCACATTATAACACGCTCGCGTTATATTGTGCTTTGGGAATCCCAAGCCTTGGGCTTGGGATTTGCTTTGGATTTCCAACCTAAAGGCTTGGAGTGCCTTTTCAACATCCATAAATGTGTTTTTGTAAATTCTACAAGATTTCACATAATTTTGTTCATACTAATCCTCAGATTTGCACGTGTTTCAAGGTCAAACAAATCAAACACCTGGGTAATGTTAGGTTTTCTCTTAGCTATTTAACGATGTAATTTTTTTCACATTTTGACAATGTTAAGCCTTTCATCTTTAATTTCTTTTGTTTGTGTGTCTAGTTTTGGGAAAAAAACCATTGTTTGGTGTTTTTTTCATTGTAAATTAACCATTCAGTGAAATTTCAAAAACATTACATATTTAGAAACTAGATTCCATTCTACACATATTAAAAAAAATAAAAATTTTGAATTAGTTTTCAAAATTTATAGGGGTAGCACACCCAAAATTCTATTTTTTAGGATGTGTCCACTTTGAAAATTAGTAAAAAATCAAATATTCATAAAAAAATTATCAAAAAAATCAGGCATAAACTACATGCTGTTAGCTAATTTCTCACTGAAGTGATTTTAAAAATACCAAAAAAAAGTTAACCTTTTGAGGGAGCCACAAAACATGCTATGTTATGTTTTTTTGATAGAAACAACACCAATTTATGTGGCTCCCTCTTTTGAACCCCTTAATCTATACCATTTTCAAAAAAAATTAGTAGTTTAGAAAGTAGACTCGGAGCACTATGAACATTGTTTTGGTTGCATCTCCAAATTTTGAGTGTAACTATGCTCGATTTCTCATCCAAGGCCAGCATTTCCTGATTTTAGAAAAAAGTTGCCACTTAAGACCCCTTTTGGCCCCCCATCTTCTTGCACTTACCCTAAAATTTGTTTTAGGTTTATTGTATACCCTGGTAGTCATTTGTGCTTCCCCTTGACCCCATCTTGGGGGCACTACCCCCAAACTGCCATGAAATAATTTGGGGAAAAACCGCATTGATAAAAGTGGGGAAAATTTAACCTCCTAGTCTGATTAGGTTCCATATAACAACAACACATACCAACATTATCTGTACAATGTAGAAAAGTGTATATATTATTTGTTTGGATGCTAAATATTTGACCTCAACATTCTTCAAATATGTGCATGCCTCTAAAAGATGGAAAGATACTTAGGTGCCCATTATTCTTGATAACTAGAAGTAATCCCTTAAGAAATATGGTTTACAACTCATCATTATCAAATTGTTGTTTGATTTTACTACATGAATATTGAGAACAAATAAGATAATCATTGATAGGTTCATTGTTTTGTTGAGTGCATCTAGTCGAATTATTCACAATGATCTTCAAGTCCATGTTTATATGAAGATATTCTAAGAAAATTGTAGTTAGATCATTAAAGTATTTTATGGAACTAGGAGGAAAAGAGTAAAATAATTGTAGGTCATAGTCTTTAAGGGTTCATGGAAACAACTTGTCTAAAATCTTATCATCATAAGAAAAATCAATGCATGCAACTATAAAAGATTATATGTAAAAGGTCAAATCTCCTTTTCCATTAGATGATTCAAATCTAGGAACCACAAATCCCATGGGTAATGGATATGTAACAACATCATTTAAGCAAAAGGTGTGGTATGTTGAGGATTATATGCAATAGAATCATTCTTGTTATCCTTGATTTCCTTCTTGGGATTTGCCAATTCTCATACTAGTGATCTAGGGTAGTGGTAGAGGAAAGGGTGGTATTAAGGGTATGTGAAATAATAGAAGTGTGGTGGGGTTGGGAGGTGAGAGGTAATAGCTATGGATGGATTGGCCACATTGTGAGAAGTGTTGGTCATGGGGTTAGTTGGAAAGATAGTATCTAGGTTATAGACTAAGAAGGAATGGTATGGGAATATGAATGGAGGGTGTAAAATTAATGGCTATATGGGTAGAAAGATGGGATGTACATGGTGATGAGGAGTGGAGTGTAACAAAGGAGTAAGTGACATTAGGGAATAATTCCAATGGGAAATGAGTTCCTAGATTAATAAGTGATAGTTGTTGGAGTGATAATTGAACAATATAGACCTAGTATGGTTGGTAATGGCTTTGCATATGTTTTGTTTGATGAATCCAACTTGATGATGTGTTGAATTAGTGAAATAGTATAGAATGATGATTTTTAGAGATGCCTTAATATTTGTGAATAGTTATCTAGATAATTCATCAAGCAAATAGAATCAAATACAAGTTTTGTTAATGGTAATGGCGTATGAAAATAAATTTATAGTGATGTTAGGAGATGTTCAAGGAAGATGTATATGGAAATATTGGTAGTTGTGAGTGAGGAGCAATCCCTAAGCTTAGTTAACATGTTATATTTAATGACCGACAATCTATGGATAAATTAGGGCAATATGTGATGTCGAGGCAAATTGGATACAAGAAGATGGACAAACAAGACAAGGTTCTATTCACCCCAAAAGCCCAAAAATAAGGATCTTCATGGAAAAGTGGGAATAATAGAAAGGAACTATTGGTTCTTCATGGAAATATTGATTTGGGATGCTAGAGGACTCACTCCAACCATTGGTAAAGGCAGATCACCTATAGGACCAACACTTCCTTCACAAACCTCAAAAATGGCTAGTAGCCCTAAAAACATAGAACAGTCCTGATATCTTCTTGCATAAACATCCAAATGCAAATCTCAGACAATTGGAAGATACCCTTTATGCTTCCCCACAACATACTCAAGAATGGGTTTGGGTTGTTTTGGATAGTATGCCCTAACCAATAACCCTCCTACTGGTTTTAAGCCCTAATTAGGCCTATTTTGTGAAGAAAGTACCCTCAAATGGTAGTTTGAAACCCCCAAGACCATTTGAACATGTCAATGGTATCCCAAAACCACAAGATTCAATCTCACTTTGTTGTCTTGACCGACTGTTATCAAAAACCATACTACTGTAGCTTCTGTCAAACACTTAGCACATGGTTTTGCTAAGTCTAATCAATGGAATCTCAACAACAACAGCCCTCTGCCCACAAAAACCTTACAAGACATAAAAATAGATACTAGATAACTCATTCCACTGATCATAAAGTTTGGTGATTTAGTGGAATGGAGAAAACATCTTAAAGTTGCTGTCAGAACCCTAGTTAAGGGTTTCCCAGACCACTTACAAAGGAAAGAGGAATACAACAATATAAATGAATGTCAAGAATGCAAACTAATTGTAATTGAAAGGTGACTCACTAACCTAACTTTCCATCATAGCCACTAGTGACCACTTGACCGTACAGGTATGGGACATGCATAGAAATAATGAATTCCTTAACGAAATAGCAAGTTCATTGAGCAGTTTGATGTCCAATGGTTGTAGAACATCTCACCTTCAATGACAGGAGCCCAAACTATACTTGGTAGATAGTTATTCCATCATACTCAATTTCCATGCAATCTATACCCCATGACAGAGCCATACAACATAGAAGTACATACTGTTATGCAACAAATTTTTAAAAAAGACATAGGAAATGCAGAGAACTATTTTATATTGCTTCAAACTCCTCCATACACATTACAATCATCATGTTTAAGGCATTAATAAGACTTATCCAATCTCCTTGAGGTAGTTAGAAGGTAGTTGGGTCGATGGACTGTCTATAACCATCGAATACCTTCCTGCAACTACCTTGTGTTAGGACAGTAATCACCTTGTTTTTGGCATTTACAACTGTGGCATATTGTCTTCGATGGTTTTAGGACTTGTTTATGAATGGTTTATGACTTAACAAAGTCCTCAAGACTTAAACATGCCATAGACTCCTTGACCATGCCTTGACAAGGCTTACAAATATGAGGAACTGGTGTAGGAGCACCTACCTAACAGCTGGCCTCCATGAGGCAGTTAGTTGTTTTGAGTCTTGTTAATGTTTCCAAGAAGGTCGTATAAGACCAATGCATGTAATAAGGTCATGTTGACCAGACTTTACTATTTTTAGGTAGTTTGTTATGACAGCTGTTATGCTATATGTTCGGTTGGATCCTCCCAGCCGCTTGGAAGCTCCCAGCCACTGGGAATCGAGTGGTAGTACTCACAGGAGTTCCTATTTATGTAGTAGGATCGGTTGGTATTGCATATCATCGATCAGAGATCAGACATTGCATTGTAGAGGAGAGGAGAGTGAGACAGTATATTGTATTGCATCTTTTGAAATCAATAAAGATCCTGTTTGTGTTCATCCTCTATTGAATTCCATTGTGTGATCGATTTGCTGTTTTGGTGGTTACATGGATTCACTGATCCATTCCACCGGTTGATTCGTCGAATCGGTGGAATGGCCATGTACAGTAGTTTAGGATGTAGTTTGTGTTTTCTATTTGTTCGCTTGTAGGTGTGCAGGATCGCAGTCGAAAGGTGTTGAGAACCCTAGCATGGGTATGTGCTAGGTCGTGCTAGTAGTTAGAGTCTGGAAAGTTGTCCAGGAAGCGGATCGGGTCATCCCAGGAGGTTCGGCGGATCGAAATTCGCTAAGGTTGGAAAATTTGTCACAATGACATCATCAGGATATTTCGGTGTATATCCTGCAGTTACTTCGGGTGTCATCCGAGTAGGTGGGGATGAGCATGATGCAATCGGTTGCATAAAGTGAATGTGTATTGGGGTGATCATCATCAGGTGTTGCCGAGGAGGAGCGTATCGGCATAAGGTGGAAGATCGGGTTGATAAAGTCATCGCGGGCCGATAATGTTAAGTTTGGCCGACAGCAGGATATTGAAGAAACTGTATGTGACGTCATCGTCATCAGGATAATCGTCATCAGGATATTGGGGTGACGTAAGCATCGAAGGAAAGGTGCATGAGGTAGTCGTCGTCAGGATATATGGGAGGAACAGGATATTTTATATCCTGCTGATGAACATGATGTTGAACATCATGATGCTGAAGAGAGAGGTTGGCGGTAAGGTGAACAGTGAACGTCAGGAGGATGTTTGCGCTTGCCGAATGTGATGATGCTGCCGATAGTCAGATATGACAATGCTGCTGACATGCGAAAGGGCGAAGGCTTGTCTGCAGGAGGATATCGGTCGGCAGAGTAAATATGATGATGATGATGAAGGGTTGCGGACATCCATGCTGTATGTCAAGGTTATAGTGTGGATGCCTCTGCATCATAGTGGTATCAGAGCTCAGCAAAAGGTCTGGGCTGTTGTGTGTTGATTCTGTCACCGAAAGGGTAGAGGTAGAGTTGATTCTGTCACTGAAAGGACAAAGGTAGAGGAGTGAGAGGTTGACAAAATGCCTCCGAAAGGTAATGGTACTGCAAGGGAATTGCAGGAGATGAAGGAAAAACATGCTAGAGAGATGAGGAAGATGAAGGAGCTTGCTGAAGCACTTCAAGCCAGGCTTGTAGCCTTGGAGAAGAACAAAAAGAGGGAAGTGGAAGATAGTGAGTCTAAAGAAGATGAAGATGCTGTTGAAGAGTATGAAGAGGTAGCTGAAGATCTGGATGCTGAAGACCAGAAATTTGCAAAACTGTTAAAGGCAGTGCAGAGTGATAAACCTAAGGTAAAGGTTGATGTTTCCAAGTATAATGGAAGTTTGAATGAAGATGAGTTACTGGATTGGATTGCTGCACTTGACAATCACTTTGAATGTGAAGATGTTGCTGAGGATCAGAAGGTAAAGATTGCAAAGACCAAGTTAGGAGTTCATGCTTTGGTATGGTGGGATTATGTACAATCCGAGAGAAGGAAACAAGGGAAGTCAAAGATCACTTCATGGGATAAGATGGTAGCAAGGATAAAAGGTAAATTCTTGCCTAAGGATTATGAGATTCAGATGTTTAAGAAGCTGCAATTTTTAAGGCAGAAGGAAATGGATGTGAAGGCATATACTGAGGAGTTTTATAAGTTGAGTATGAGATCTGGTCATCATGAGAATGAGGTAGAAAAGGTGGCTAGGTACTTGGCTGGTTTGAGATTGAACATACAGGATGAGTTAGTTTTAGCTAACCCTAAGAATGTGGAGGATTGTTACCAAATGGCAATCAGGATTGAAGAAAAGATGAATAGGAGACAAGATAAGTCCATGAGAGGAAGAGGCAGCAATATGAGGGGAAGAGGATCAGCCCCTACAACAAGGCAAACCAATGAGGGTCAAGAAGACATTGGTAAAGGACAGGGACAGTCTGATTTAAGAGGTGGATGGAAAGGTAATAGAGGCAGATTTGGAAGTGGTAGAGGTTCTACTATATTTTCAAGAAAGTGTTACACCTGTGGTGAGTTTGGTCATCCATTTTTCAAATGTCCAGAAAGCAAAGGTTCATCATCCAGAAATGATAGAACGAATGACAAGAGAGTACAACTTGTGCAAGAAGAGAAAGTAGAGCAAACAGATAGAGCTTCTGAAAGTTATGGGTATCTTGAGGAGGGAGAAGCATTGATGCTAAGGAGAATTAGTTTGCAGACATCAAAGGATATGATGCAAAGAAGAGCTCTTTTCAAGACCACATGCAAGAGCAAAGGTAAAATATGTAAGGTTGTCATTGATACTGGTTCAACAGACAACATGGTATCTTAGGAAATGGTGGATAAACTAAATTTGGAAAGGATTCCACATCAACACCCTTACAAGTTATCTTGGGTGAGTGATAGTCAATCACTTTGGGTATATGAACAGGCATATGTTGATTTTCAAATTGGAGCATATCATGATAGAGTTTTGTGTGACATTTTGCCCATGGAATGTTGTCACCTACTGTTGGGTAGACCATGGTAATTTGATAGAAGGGTACTGTATGATGGGTATGCTAATACCTACACCATCAAGAAAGATGGGAAAACTATTATGTTGATGCCATTACAGGAAGATACTGCAGTACAGAAGGCAGCCAAAATCATTTTAGTGGGAAAGAAGGAATTTGTGCAGAAGCCTATAGGAGCAGGCATAAAGGCAGTTGAGGATACTGCAGGGAAAGAAGTTGTTAAAGACAACAAGTTGAAGACAGTTTCAGTTGTGACTGACAGAGGTCAGCAGCAGGTTCAGAAATAGGTTTGCAAATAGCAACCAGTTGAGAGGAATGACAAGGATGTTGTCATAGTTGGGACTATTGTTTGTCCTATAAAGGTTGAAAGAAAGATAGAGTTGAACATTACAGACGTTCAAGAGGCAGTTCAGACAGAGGTTCTGGTCAGACAACCTGACAAACACAAGGTATGTGAGAGAAGGGCCTACATTGACAGGCATGAGGGTTCACTTGCAAGAAAGCAAGTTACAGTTCAGAAGTCTTGGAGCAGCCAAGAGACAGCAGAGGACAAAGCTGGAACAAGGCAAGACACTGCAAAGGCAAAGTGTAAAGGTGGAGGACTTCCACAACCAAACTCATGGGACATGAGTTCTTTTCTGTTGGGGAGTATGGTGCAGGAGCACCTACCTAACAGCTGGCCTCCATGAGGCAGTTAGTTGTTTTGAGTCTTGTTAATGTTTCCAAGAAGGTCGTATAAGACCAATGCATGTAATAAGGTCATGTTGACCAGACTTTACTATTTTTAGGTAGTTTGTTATGACAGCTGTTATGCTGTATGTTCGATTGGATCCTCCCAGCCGCTTGGAAGCTCCCAGATGCTGGGAATCGAGTGGTAGTACTCGCAGGAGTTCCTATTTATGTAGTAGGATCGGTTGGTATTGCATATCATCGATCAGAGATCAGACATTGCATTGTAGAGGAGAGGAGAGTGAGACAGTATATTGTATTGCATCTTTTGAAATCAATAAAGATCATGTTTGTGTTCATCCTCTGTTGAATTCCATTGTGTGATCGATTTGCTGTTTTGGTGGTTACATGGATTCACTGATCCATTCCACCGGTTGATTCGTCGAATCAGTGGAATGGCCATGTACAGTAGTTTAGGATGTAGTTTGTGTTTTCTGTTTGTTCACTTGCAGGTGTGCAGGATCGCAGTTGAAAGGTGTTGAGAACCCTAGCATGGGTATGTGTTAGGTCGTACTGGTAGTTAGAGTCTGGAAAGTTGTCCAGGAAGTGGATCGGGTCATCCCAGGAGGTTCGGCGGATTGAAATTTGCTAAGGTTGGAAAATTTGTCACAACGGCATCATGAAGATATTTCGGTGTATATCCTGCAGTTACTTCGGGCGTCATCCAAGTAGGTGGGGATGAGCATGATGCAATCGGTTGCATAAAGTGAATGTGTATTGGGGTGATCATCATCAGGTGTTTCCGAGGAGGAGCGTATCGGCATAAGGTGGAAGATCGGGTTGATAAAGTCATCGCGGGCCGATAATGTTAAGTTTGGCCGACAGCAGGATATTGAAGAAACTGCATGTGACGTCATCGTCATCAGGATAATCGTCATCAGGATATTGGGGTGACGTAAGCATCGAAGGAAAGGTGCATGAGGTAGTCGTCGTCAGGATATATGGGAGGAACAGGATATTTTATATCCTGCTGATGAACATGATGTTGAACATCATGATGCTGAAGAGAGAGGTTGGCGGTAAGGTGAACAGTGAACGTCAGGAGGATGTTTGCGCTTGCCGAATGTGATGATGCTGCCGATAGTCGGATATGACGATGATGCTGACATGCGAAAGGGCGAAGGCTTGTTTGCAGGAGGATATCGGTCGGCAGAGTAAATATGATGATGCTAACAGTGTTAAGGGAAATATGATGATGATGATGAAGGGTTGCGGACATCCATGCTGTATGTCAAGGTTATAGTGTGGATGCCTCTGCATCAGGAACATATGACTATCCTGCTTGATTCTATGACAACAATTTATAGACATGGACATAGTCTTTTACATCATGGCACATAGCCTTATTACATCATGAGTGTGGTCTATAGGACCTTAGGAAACAAAACAAAAATTAACTTCAAAGCAAGAGAAATCAAGTCTTCTTGTATCCTTGGTGTTCCTGTACCATACTCCTCGGGTGGAAAGAGAACTCAAGTCTTTTGAGGACGTAGATCAGTAATTATGACACCATGCTTCAAGATGTCTTCTTCACTCATCCAAGTGGCATCTTCAATAGGCAAGCCACTCCATTTGACAAGAAACTCCTTGTATGTCTTCGTCCTTGTCTTCTTCAAGACCTTGGTGTCAAGAATGCATTCCAACTTCAATGGCTGATTGGGTGGAAGACCATTGATACAATCTTCATCTCCTACTGCTATCATAGTTGCCTCTGAATCTGCCTTAGAATCACCTTTGAAAGGGAACAAATCTGAAACACTAAAGATGGGAGAGATGGCTAAGGCTTGAGGACATTCAATCTCATAGGCATTGGGCCCAAACTTGTGCACAATCCGGCATGGTCCTATCTTCTTCATGAGGAGTTTGGTTGGCTGGCCCTTAGGAAGTCTTTCTTTCTTCAAATGTGCCATGACCAAATCCCCAACCTTGTATTGTACATCTCTCCTTCTTTCATTGGCTTTCTCCTTGTACTTGGCATTGTTCTTTTGAAGAGTTTCCTTGACATTATCATGAATGTCCTTCATGGCCAATGCAAAGTCTTCACCTTGAGCACTTTTCCTTTCCAATCCATGGAGATCTCTCAATTTAAGAACACCTCTTGGATGAAGACCATAAACAATCTCAAATGGACTCCTTCATGTGCTGCTTTGAGTCCAGAAAGACCCAACACAAAATCCATGCTAATGCTTTCCCATGGCCTATTAGGAATAGGAAGTGGCTGATATAGACCAGCATTAAATGAAGTACCCTTTGCCCTTTGACAAATACTACAACATTCAACAAATTTTCTGATACTGATTGCATTTTAGGCCAAAAATAAAACCTCTTCACCTTATCCAATGTTTTATCCAATCCAAAATGACCTCCTAGTCCACCACAATGTTTTTCCTTTATGATGTTCTCCCTCATGGAATATTTAGGAACACATAGTTGGCTGCCTTTGAACAACAACCCCTGCTGCAACAAAAACTTAGAAAAATTAGAATGATAAGAGTCTAAAAATTGTGAACAAACTTCATATACCTCCTTGAAATCTTCATCATCCTGATACATATGCTTGAGAGCATCAACCCCTACACTTTGCAACTGAATTTCTTGGACCATACACACCCTCCTACTTAATGCATCTGCCACTTTGTTAGCCTACCCCGTCTTGTGTTTTATTGAAAAAGTATAGGCTTGGAGTTGCTCAACCCATTTCATATGCCTATGATTGAGTTTCTCTTGAGAATTCAGAAAACTAAGTGCATGGTTTTCAGTATAAACAATAAATTCTTTTGGCAAAAGATAGTGCCTCCATTTTTTCAAAGCTTGTGCCATTGCATACAATTCCAAATCATAAGTAGAGTACTTTCTCTTAGCATCATTCAATTTTCCACTAAAGAAAGCAACATGTCTGCTTTCTTGACTTAGGACAACCCCAATAGCAAGATTTCTAGCATCACATTCTACCACAAACAACTTATTAAAGTCAGGCAAAACAAGTATGAGCTATTGTGCTACCTTTTGTTTCAGAATTTCAAAAGAATCATTGGCTGCCTTTGTCCACAAAAACTTACATTTCTACCCCCCTTTGATGGTATCCAAAATTGGTGCACAAATATGACTAAAACCCCTTATAAATTTCCTATAAAATGTTGCCAAACCATGGAAACTTTTCACATCACCTACTATTTTTGGAGTTTGCCATGACAAAATGGCTTCTACCTTTGTTGGGTCCATCTTCAAACTACCTTGTGAAATCACAAAACTAAGATAGGTAAGTTATTCCTTCATGAAGACACTCTTTTCCATGTTGATCATCAATTGTTCATCATGTAACTTCTTCAAAACCTGTTCCAAATGTTGCAAATGCTCCTCCTTAGTCCTACTGAAAACAAGAATGTCATCCAAATATACCACAACAAATTTTCCAATTAAATCCTTCAACACTTCATTCATGAGACATATAAAAGTACTTGGAGCATTAGATAGACCAAATGACATCACCAACCACTCATAAAGACCCTCATTTGTTTTGAATGCTATCTTCCATTCATCCCCTTATTTGATTCTAATTTGATGATACCCACTCTTAAGGTCTATCTTGGAAAAGTATCTAGCCCCACCCAAACAGTCCATTAGGTCCTCAATCCTTGGCATAGGGAACCTATATCTTATGGTAATCTTGTTAATGGCTCTAGAATCCATGCACAACCTCCATTTACCATCCTTTTTAGGGGTTAGGACTGTTGGGACAACACATGGGCTAAGACTCTTTCTCACCAATACCTTATCCAACAATTCTTGTACTTGCTTGGCAATCTCTTCATTTTGTGAAGGTGTCATCTTGTAGGCTGCTTTGTTTGGCAAAGTAGATCTCGGTATGAAGTCAATTTGATGCCTTATGTCCCTAATAGGTGGCAACTCATTAGGCATTTCTTCTACCATAACCCCCTTATACTTCTCTAGAAATTGTTGCACCTCATTATAGACTTCTTCCTTACTAGGACTGTTTTAGGCTTCAAAATCAGAGCATACCCTTGGGTTCCTTCCTCCTTAAGGGCATCTAGAAACTCTTTCCCATTCACAATCATGACACTTGACCCAACATTCTTTTCTACATGCTCATCAGACAATGGATCCATTCTATACTTTTTACCATTCTTAGTTATGATGAAATAATTAGTTTTACCACCATGTTGTGATTGAACATCATATTGCCATGGGCATCATAACAGCAAATGACAAGCATCCATAGGAATCACATCACACAAAATTTTGTCCTTATATTCTTCTATCTAAAATTCAACCCATGATTGTTCATCTACCAAAACTTATTGTCCTTTATTCAACCATGATACTTTATAAGGACTTGTTAGGGTTAGCCGGCAGAAGATATCAGTTAAATGCAAATAAAGAGTAAACAGAGAAATGGAAATACACAAAAATAATAATAGCGAGAGACAATTTTTAACGTGGTTCACCCAAACTCGGGCTACATCCACCAAACAGAGAGTCCAATATTATTATCCAGTAAATCAAACCGATTACAATCAGCAATCCCTGCAACTCAATACCGCTGCAAAATGCTACAATACAATACCAAAACCCTAACCCTTAGCTGCTTTTTATCAAGCTTTTTGTCAGTTACAAAATAGGGTTTTCTTATGTCGGTCAATGAAAAAAATTAACTCCCGGTGCATTATAAAATAATAAAAAACCATGTGAGGTTTCGGGGGCATTGCCCCCGAGCCCCCACGGGGGCGCTGCCCCTTGACCCCGCCCTGTATCGCGATAGGGAACGCACCAGGGGCGCTGCCCCTGGACCCCGCAAGGGGCGTTGCCCCTTGACCCCGTAGGAATTTGGGGGGAAACTGCACTGATAAAAGTGGGGTAAATATAACCTCCGAGTCTGATTAGGCTCCATATAACAACAGGACTAACATGAGGAAGCCTTTTTAATTTCAATTTTTCTACCATTTCAATGGAAACCAAATTTTTAATTGAGCCTAAATCAATAATTACCTTGCAAATCTTACCATAGGCCTTGCATGTTGTCCTAAACAATGTCTTCCTTTGAGGGGGTTCTTAAGTTTGAGGCACCTTCAACATGGTTCTTCTCATCATCAAAATTTCTCCTTCATGGACTGGGGCTGCACTTCCAATTGGAGAGTTGACACTTTGCAATCTTCCTCTTGGGTCAATTGGTTCCTTCTCTCTCCTCCATGGGAGTTTGAGGCTTGCTTTTTAGGACACTTGAAGGCTGGATGTCCCACTTGGATGCAATTGTAGCACCTTCCCGTGAAGGCATTAGGACCTCTCCATGGTCCACCAAATCTACCTCTCCCATTAGGCCTTCTTCCTCTAAAGCCTCCTCTAGAACTAGATTCTCCACATTTCTCTTGGGAACTAGATTCCCCTTGGCTTCTTTGGGATTGATTTCTGCCCCCAAAACTGCCCCTACCTCTGAAATTTATACCACCTCTTCCTCTACTTTGCTGCTTACCTTTCCTCTTCAACTTTTCTTTAGCCTTTAGTGCCACTTGAAAGCACTAGATACCTTGCCACCTTATCTTTTTCATCCTCCATGTACCCACAACAAAGAGTGTATTTGTGAAACTCCTCAGTGTAAGTAGACACATCCAAATCTATTTGTTTGAGATTTTACATCCTCTTGTAGATATGCACCTCATAGTCTGATGGAAGGAATTGGGACTTGATCCTCTCCAAAATTCTTCTCCATGAAGAGATCATGCTCTTCCCATTCTTTACCCTCTCTCCTTGGGTGTAATTCCACCATGTAAGGGCAACACCTTTGAGTTTAGTTTTTGCAAACTTAACCCTCTTACTTTCAGGAACTTCCTTGTATTCAAAGTAGTTATTTAGAGCCTCAATCCACTCCATGACTTCATCAGCATTCATCTTCCCACTGAACATAGGAATCTCTATCCTAGCCTCTGAAGAATCCTTGCCAATTGCCTTAATGGCTTCAAGGAAATGCCTTTGATCAGCTGGTACCTCTACCTCTTCTTGCTCTTCTTCTTCTTCCTCTTTCTCTTCATCTTCATCTGAACCTTCATCTATCCTCTTCCCTATCCTTAATGCCTTCAACTCTGCTTGGAGTGCTTCCTTGACTCCACTCTTGATCTTCTCTTCCATCTCCTTGAACTTCTTGACCACTTCAGTGGTCATCCCCTTTGGAGGCATATTGCTAGCCTCTCCTTCACTCCCCTCTACTGACATATACTAGGATAAAAATAGAACCTTTTATGGCTCTGATACCACTATGATGTCAAGGCAAATTGGATACAAGAAGATGGACAAATAAGACAAGGTTTTATTCACCCCAAAAGCCCAAAAACAAGGATCTTCATGGAAAAGTGGGAACAAAAGAAAGGAACTATTGGTTCTTCATGGAAAGATTGATTTGGGATGCTAGAGGACTCACTCCAACCATTGGTTAAGGTAGATCACCTACAGGACCAACACTTCCTTCACAAACCTCAAAAATAGCTAGTAGCCCTAAAAATAGAGAACAGTCCTGATATCTTCTTGCACAGACATCCAAATGCAAATCTCAGACAATTGGAAGATACCCTTTATTCTTCCCTACAACATACTCAATAATGGGTGTGGGTTGTTTTGGAAAGTATGCCCTAACCAATAACCCTCCTACTAGTTTTAAGCCCTAATTAGGCCTATTTTGTGAAACAAATACCCTAAAATGGTAGTTTGAAACCCCCAAGACCATTTGAACATGTCAATGGCATCCCAAAACCACAAGATTCAATCTCTCTTTGCTGTCTTGACCGACTGTTAGCAAAAACCATATTATTGTAGCTTCTGTCAATCACTTAGCACATGGTTTTGCTAAGTCTAATCAATGGAATCTCAATAAAAACAGCCCTGTACCCACAAAAACCTTACAAGACACAACAATAGATACAAGATAACTCATTCCACTAATCACAGAGTTTGGTGATTTAGTGGAATGGAGAAAACATCTTAAAGTTGTTGTCAGAACCCTAGTTAAGGGTTTCCCAGACCACTTACAAAGGAAAGATGAATACAACAATATAAATGAATGTCAAGAACTCAAACTACTTGCAATTGAAAGATGACTCACTAACCTAACTTTCCATCATAGCCACTAGTCACCACTTAACCGTACAGGTACAGGGCATGCACAGAAACATCAAATTCCTTAAGGAAATAACAAGTTCATTGAGTAGTTTGATATCCAATGGTTGTAGAACGTCTCACCTTCAATGACAGGGGCCCAAACTATACTTGGTAGATAGTTATTCCATCATACTCCACTTCCATGCAATCTATACCCCATGACAAATCCGTACAACATAGAAGTATGGACTATTATGCAACAAATTCAGAAAAAAGACACAAGAAATGCAGAGAACTATTTTATATTGATTCAAACTCCTCCATACACATTGTAATCATCATGTTTAAGGCATTAAGAAGCATTCTCCAACTTCCTTGAGGCATTTAGAAGGCAGTTGGGTTGATGGATTGTCTATAGCCATTGAATACCTTCCTGCAACTACCTTGTGTTAGGACAATAATCACCTTGTTTTTGGCATTTACAACTATGGCATATTGTCTTCAATGTTTTTAGGACTTGTTTATGACTAGTTTATGATTTAACAATGTCCTTAATACTTCAACATGCCATAGACTCCTTGACCATGCCTTGACAAGGCTTACAAATATGAGAAACGTATGACTGTCCTCCTTGATTCTATGACGGTAGTTTATAGACATATGGACATAGTCCTTTACATCATGGCACATAGCCTTATTACATCATGAGAGTGGTCTCTAGGACCTAAGGAAACAAAACAAAAATGAACTTCAAAGCAAGAGGAATCAAGTCTTCTTGTATCCTTGGTGCTCCTACACCAATATGAGTGGGAAAATGTATCTTATTTGACAAATGCAAATTAACAAATTTGGGCTATAGGAACTAGGGTGATTGTAGGGAATGATCTTTGAAATAAATTTCATGGTGCACTTGAGTTGCAGAGCTCTCAAATAGTCCTAGTCAACAAATGGTCTAAGAGCCTTAGACTTAACATATACTTTTCTTGATAGGGTTATGTAAATTTCATGAAAAGCAATTAAAACACTCCTTTTATGTCTTTCTCTAGACTATGGAGCTTGTGAAAAATTATTTCTTTGACTAATTAAATGTATGCACTTAATTTTTTGTGAAACCTTAAGAAGTTTATTTGATTTGGGAGTATATGAGGTTCCAATAACTAAAAAAATTGTAGAAATAAAGATTCTAGATCTTATCTAAAGACAAATGGTTTGTATTTGAGATAGTTCATAGAACTAATGATATGGCCAAAAGTGAGGTGCCAAGAACCAAGGAATTTGCCAAAATGGTGCAATCTCCCTTTTTTGTAACCTTTGAACTCTTAACTTTTTGGTATTTTTTTTGTGTGGCTCTTGGAACACTTTTGGGTGCCAAAAGAGTTCTTGAAACCATCTATTTTTTAAAATGAATGATGATTACTTTTTCTAGAAATTGATGTTTGAGACACTTGCTTTAACACTATAGATGTTCCAAGGAATTGGTTTAGGAATGGAGAGGTTCCCAAGAACTTAATTTTTACTTAAATATTGTGAAGACTTTGAAAGATGCTTAGTTGACATTTTATTTAGTTCTAGGAACAAGTCGTTCAATTAAAATGGAGCAAAAAGGAACATCATTAAAATATTAAATTTTTACTAAGCATAAAAATAAAATGTCTCAGAATTGGGACTTTATTAACCAAAAGGAAAGAGGGGGAGGAAATGTTTAGGGTAAAATTGGATCTTGTTAATCTTTTATGGTTTAGATGTTAAAATCCTCCTTTCACCCTAACATTGAAGGATCTAGGTTCAAGTGGCGAGCACTATCATACCCTAGGTCACTTGCAGATGTAGGGAAACTTGGATTAGGGAATTTAATTATCAATTTTCCTTCTCTTATGTCCAATTAACCATTAAAACCCTAATTATGCAAATACAACAACAAATTGATGAAAGACAGAAAAAGCTCTTGTAGACGGGAGTAAAATGACAAATCACAAAATACCTGTTTTTAGGGTTCTGAGGTAGAACAGTCGGGGACTAAGGTGTGGGCACCCAAGTCCAAGGTACCTACTTTTTTAGGGAATCTAGACCTCCTTTCGACACTGATCATCCCTGTAACTTCTATTTCCTGAGATCTATCTGTGGAGGACACTTTTGCAAGTGCCCTAGTCCTGGAATTACTCCTTTGTCTGACTTTTCTTCAAATCCTAAATCCTTGATGCCTGCCACTCCTTCCTGTAACTCCACTTTTCCCAAATGCGACACTTGTAACTTGCAATCACAAGACTTGGTTTGGGGGTTACGGTGTTTAGAGGTTTTCCTTAGTCAAACCCCGGAGGACACTGAAATCTTCGAACACCATTGTCAGATAAAGAGGGTGTGCCCTTATGAGGTAGAGGCCAAAAACTAAAGGAATCAATGATAAAAACATAATATTATGTCACCTTGTAGTGAAGCTCTCATGGAGGAAGATGCTTTTCATGCCATGAGGAGATTGATGCTCAAATATGCAAATATCAACACATAAAACATACAAGTCTACTCTTGCAACATAACAGAAATCCTTCAATCACCTTGAGAATGCCTAGAGTTTATAATGATTATCTAGTTTACAAATGAATGCCTACACATACTTATATATGCACCTACAAGCATTCCTGCCAAGATTTTAAAAATAAAACTTTACCATGTTGGCAAAAGAACCAATTAGTGGTCATAAACTGACACCTGAAATTTAGGGCTGCCCCAAAATAGGGCAAGACTAGGGCATGGGTGCCCAAGTCCTTCCCCCCTATTTTGGGCAGGGTATAGCTCAAGGGGTCCTCCTAGGTCCCATTTGTCATGAAACCCAGGTCTCATTCCATCGGGATGCTAAAATATGAACTAAAATGTCCTAAATGCATGTTAAAGACCTGGGAGCTAAACCTTATGAGGGAAAAGCCCCCAAGGGGACATTTTTTGACGTCACATTTAGCCCCCACTTTAATATATGTATAAACGTGAGGCCCATACATGCATTAAAGTAACAGGCATGCAAAACACAACAAACACACCAAGCACAGAGAAGAGTCATCAATCACATAGAGGATAGTAACAAGCATGCAAAACATAGAGAAGATAGTTATAGTCACATAGAACATGTTGAAAATAGTCAATGCATAGAAGACACATTAATGCATGGAAGACAAAATGATATCTTTTCTTTTCTTTTTCTCATATATATGACATGCAAATGCAAGTACTGGAAAGTAAAAACACCTTCCATAATATAGGATACACTACTCGAGGGCACAAGTCTTAGTATATATGGGGCAACACACATGCAAGACACACAAAACCTCCCAAAATTGTAGGAAGCACTACCTAAGGGTGCTAGTCTTAGCATATGGGGCAACAACCACGCCACACAAAAAAAGTATGCCAAAACACACACTTTAAGACACAGAGAAAACAAGGCAGACAAGCGATGGAGTGTACCTATTTCTAGGTCCAACACCATCTCAGGCACATTAAAGGCACACACCAAAGATTAGGCTTTGCCACAACAATCACCAAAGACATGCTTAAGGGTTGAGTTAGTCACAGAACCGCTCCTCGCCTCCACAGAGGACTTTTGAAAATGATAGGATGATGTAATCTGCTCTGAGAAGTACACCATCCCTGCCTCCATGGAGAGCTTAGGGAAAAGGATATGCTCAATATCCTGCCTCCGCAGAGGGCTTACATGATTGATTGATTGATTGCAAACAAACTCAGGATGCATAATGCACTACCCTGGGGTGCAAGTCTTTGTATCTGAGGTCAAATACATTGCTAACATCTATAACAGACAACTTACCTTATATATGTCCCCACCTTAAGGTGGTTGATATCATGCATCAATATCAAGTACATTAAGGTAGGAAGAAAACACACAAGGGAACATTGACTTTTGCAAAGCCCATGCCCTCTAGAGGTGACATGTACTTTACAATCGCCAAATGTTCCCACAAACACATTCTTGCAAGAAACATGTTAGAGTTTACAACATCATGATAAACAACAACATCAATGCATATGATTAACCGCACAAAGAGCCAAGGTTATACAATGAATCCAGAGTTTGAGGATAACCATAGGGCTATATCATGAAGCTCTCCAAATAGAGTACCACCAAGGCTAGATTCAAAGACAAACAAACGTGCATAGAGCAGTAGTATTGTTAAGGTTTGTAAATACGATAGAAACATCATGGAATTCACTACATGGAAAGAATAAGTGCTTCAACTAGCCAAGCATCAAATAAAATATACAACTCCATCATCATATTAGGAACTAAGTCCAATTTTTGATTGCTCTCAAAAGGGACACTAGGTCCACATTAGTATAAATGTTTGTCATCATCCATCTACTAGGTGGAAACACTAGATGAAGGGAAACAATAAATAAGAGAGGGTAAAACAAGTGTCTTAGGGATAGTCACATAGGAGGGTGCCCCTAAGTCACCAACTATGATGCTATATCTATAAGACACAACACACAACAATGAAATCAGAGAGAGGCAATATAGAAGAATGATGATACAAATAGAAGAAGGTCATGACAGAGCTGATCTCCTGGTATTGCAACACTATGTCTATAAGATACAACACACAACAATGAAATCAAAGAGAGAACCAATATAGAATAATGATGATACAAATAGAAGAATGTCATGACAGAGGTAGTCTCCTGGTATCCTAAACCTTACGGGAGAATCCAAGGTCATCCCAAGAGGCCTAAACAACACATAACACATCATAGGGGAAGCACATCATGAGATAGATAAAGGGTTAGAGATACTCACCTGTAGGATCTTCATATTATATCTTGTAGCTCTCGAACCTCTTGGAGAGGTACTCAATCATGTTTAATGCAAAATTTGAGTGGTTCTTATGAAAGTCTTGTTTTCTATCATATGATGCTTGTTCATTAAATCCTTGTTTAAATGAGACTTTTTGTTTCTTATAAAGGTGAGGACTACTTTTATTTCTATTTGTTGATTGTCATCTTGCTCTTTTCCTATTTTTAGCAAGTTTTCATTGTTGAATTTTTCTATGATAGTAACAAGAATCATCCTATATCATCTTATTCGTCTGTATCGGTTGTTGGTTTTTCTTTTGAAAGACATTTTGATTATCTCCCAATCCATATAAGGATAACAGAGGAGGAACCTTAGCATAAATTCCATTTCTTTGAGGACGAGGTGGTTTATCCATTTGTTTCTTGTCAACTTCAATCATAGCCACGATACTATCATAGTCCAAATAATCATCCTCATCTACTTCCACTAAATCTTGTTCTACCATATTATTTTCATTATGCTTAGGAAAAGGATTAGTGAAGATTTGTAAATTCTGATTCAGCGGAGCAACTAACTTATTTCCATTATCATTCACACCCGATACATGGATGACATTTGAATCAATAATGTCATGTATCTCATGTTTAAGACACATACATCATTCAGTGTCATGTCCTCGCATCTAATGATAATGACAAAAGGCATTAGCATCGAATTAAGGTCTTTGTTTACTAGGATCAATAGGCTTGATCGAGGGAAGCTTCAAGATGTTATTACTCATAGATTGATTCATTATGGAATGATAGGACTCAGATATCAGAGTAAACTTTCTTGGTTGATATGATGTTTTCTTTGGATTATTTATAGCAAACACATTCGTATGTGGTCCATGGATCTTGATGAAACTCCTATTATTGTTCCTTTTAAAATTGTTGTGTGATGATCCACCCATGGATTGACCAACTTGAGCTGATGAGTTTTGGTTTTCATACTAACTAGATGAAAGTTGATAATCATGAAGGGCGGTGCATAAATGTTGAAAAGAGTTGTACTTCATCAAGAGAATCTTATCACGACTATTAGGTTGTAGATTTGTAATGAATATCTTCTAAACATCTTCATCTTTCATCTGATACTGAATTTGCGCATAAAGTCCTTGATATCGACTAATGAATTTGGTCAACTTTTCTTTGGGACCTTGTTTGCATTGAACCAAGTCAATAAGAGTGACTTGGGGTCTAATATTTTCTTGAAAATGTTGTAAAAATTGATTAATCAACTGTAAAAAGGAGTGTATTGAATTTGGAGGCAACAAGAAAAACCATTCTAAAGCAGTATCTTTGAGAGATTGTGCAAAATGTTTTGCTAACAAATCCTCTTCAAAATAAAAGTCACTACACATAGCTGTGAATGCTGCCACATGGATATTAGGATCACCTTTTCCACCATATTTTTCAAAGTGAGGAGTCTCAAACCTCTCAGGCATAGGGGTTCTCAAGATTGCATAGGACAACGCATTACGGGCATGATATGTTGGTAAACTAGGCTACAAAGAATTTGTCAAATTTGTCACCTTTTGTTGCAAAGCAGTCATGCCCTACAAAAGTTGGTTTAAGATGGCATCATTGGGAGATGTAGTTTGTTGTGAGGAATTGGAACCAAGGTGAGGAGGTGATTGAGTTTGAGATACAATATGCAGAGGATAAGAATATATTAATGATGGTTGGCCATACTGATAGGTGGAGACAAGTAGCTGGAAATGAGTGGAATAGATAGGAGGTTGAGAAAAATTATTCATAGAAGATGTCCCTTTAGGAATCAAATTCTGATAATTAAATCCTTGTGGTAGCATTACTACAAGCATTTGCACTAGTTGTTAAGATCGTTGATGTAAAAGTAGATACTCCTATAGTCGGTATAGGTGCTGAAACTTGAGTATGAGATGGTGATAAAGTTTTATTTATCATTTGCGTACATTCGGTTATCATCATTATATTGGTTTGTACAATATGTGCTAGACCACAAAGTCCATTAACACCATCTTGTCCTTCTTTTATCAATTCTCTTATTTTATGAATTGTAGGAACGGCTTCTTCGGCTATTCTCTCATTTTCCATAAATATTTGAAATTTAGCTAGGTCATTATCCAACTTTTCTATTTTCTCATCTGATACATATCCTATTTCCTCAATAGTGTTATCAACATCATGAAAAGTTTTTTCTTCCATTGTGGTTGGAGGATGTGTGATATCTTGTACAATTTAAGTTTCTCCCTTTGTAAAGAATGTGTCCAAAGTACCAACTTCTTCAAGGGCACTAGATCCCATTAATATTTTTCTTCTTCTCAAAGGGATATTTTTTTTAGGACTATGTGTCATAAATATTGTACAAAGGCATACAACACACAATGCACAAACCAAGAGAACAAATCCTAGGAGAAGGATACAACTTAATACCAATGAATGGAACAAAGGATGTTGTAAGGATTTCAGTCAAGGGTAGAAAGTTATATGTCTGATATCAGTTCAAAATAGAAGTATAATCACTCTCAACACACTCTTGATGCAAGTCCAAGATAATGCCAAGTTAAAATATAGTGAAAATATGTCAAAATAGGCACTTTTTCACCAAAATTCAATGTAAAAGAGCATAACAAAGGGTGTTGTGAGGAAAATGATGATGGACAGAAAATAATATCAGTAATAATAGCCACTTGGTGCCAAAATACCCAACACAACATAATTTTAGCGCCACTTAAGGTCAAACCCTAGTGAAAATATAGCAAAAATAGGCTATTTTTCACGGTTTATCAACTCCAAGACCTAGCAAAAGGGGTGTTGTAAGGAATTTTAGGAGGTACATAAAATAATATCAATAATATCAGTCACCTCAATCCATAAAATTAATCACAACACGCTTGGAGTGTAAACTTGGTCAAACCCTAGGGCAAAAATAGCCTAAATGTGTAGTTTTTCACTAAATTTTCACTACAAGAGCCCGATAAGAAGGTTTTGTGAATCTTTTTAGGAGGGGAAGAAAATTATCACCCTTATAAAAGAAAATTAATGCAAAAATATCCTTCACAACACACCTATAGTGCAAGTTTAGAGAGTTGATAAGGCCAAATTTAGAGAAAATTGTCGTTTTTGAAGCCCTAGGTTTTAAGATCTTGGGACAAAATGATATGTGAATGTTTTGAAGTCTGATTAATGATGAGATTGATTTACTCTCATATCTATAAATTATTTTCAAGCCTTAACATGCAAAAATGCCCATGCAAATTTAATGAAAATGCATCAAAATTGCTAGTTTTTGTTGAAATTTTCTATGCAAAATTGCAAATATTTTAAATCTAAATGCAAATTCACACTAAAATGCAAGAATAAAGCCAAATGTAAATTTGAATGAGCCTCTAAAATTAGTAGAAAAATTTGATAAAATATTTTGCCTACAAACACTAGATTTTGGAATTACTAGGTTATATAAAATTGTCAAAATTTTCACAAAACACTAGCAATTAAATGTTTAAAATGAAATGTAAATTTATGATTTTTTGGATTTTTCTGTAGTTTATATCATATATAATGTAAAAATCATGAATTAGGAAAATTAAGAAGAATTGATGCAATTTAGTAAGCCAAACAATGCAATTTTTTTGTATTTTTCCAATTTTTCAATTTTTTTGAAATTTTCTCAATGGAATAAAGTAAATGACCAAATAAATGAATGAAATCACACCAAATCTAAAGAAAAACACTTTTAAAGTTGTAATTTAAGTCCAATAACGTGGGTTCACCAAAATGTTTAGGGTAAAATTGGATCTTATTAATCTTTTGTGGTTTAGATGTTAAAATCCTCCTTTCACCCTAACATTGAAGGATATAGGGTCGAGTGGAAAGCACTATCATACCCTAGGTCACTTAAAGATGTAGAGAAACTTGGATTAGGGAATTTAATTATCAATTTTCCTTCTCTTATGTCCAATTAACCATTAAAACCCTAATAATGCAAATACGACAATAAATTGATGAAAGACAAAAAAAGCTCTTGTAGACAAGAGTAAAACGACAAATCACAGGATACCTATTTTCAAGGTTCTAAGGTGGAATAGTCAGGGACTAAGGTGTGGGCACCCAAGTCTAAGGTACCTTCTTTTTCAAGGAATCTAGACCTCCTTTCGACACTGATCAGCCCTATAACTTTTGTTTCCTGAGATCTATCTACAGAGGACACTTTTGCAAGCACCCTAGTCCTAGAAGTGCTCCTTTCTCTAAATTTTCTTCAAATCCTAAATCTTGGATGCTTTCCACTCCTTCCTACAACTCCACTTTTCCCAAATGTGCGACCTGTAACCTGCAATCACAAGACTTGGTTTGGGGGTTGTGGTATTTAGAGGTTTGCCTTAGTCAAACCCTGGAGGACACTTAAGTCTCTGAACACTGTTGTTAGATAAAGAGGGCATGCCCTTGTGAGGTAGAGACTAAAAACTAAAGGAATTAATGATAAAAACACAATATTATGTCACCTTGTAGTGAATCTCTCATGGAGAAGATGTTCTTCATGCCATGAGGAGATTGATGCTCAAATTTGCAAATATCAACACATAAAACATATAAGTCTGCTCTTGCAACACAATAGAAATCCTTAAATCACCTTAAGAATGCCTAGAGTTCACAATGATCATCTAGTTTACAAATGAATGCCTACATATGCTTATATATGCACCTACAAGCATTCTCACCAAGATTTTAAAAATCAAACTTTACCATGTCGGCAAAAGAACCAACTAACGGTCATAAACTGACACCCAAAAATTGGGGCTACCCTAAAATAGGGCAGGACTAGGGCACAGGCACCCAAGTCCTCCCCCCTATTTTGGATAGGGTACAACTCAAGGGGTCCTCCTAGGTCCCATTTGTCATGAAACCCAGCTCTCATTCCATCGGGATGCTAAAATATGAACTAAAATCTCTTAAATGCATGTTAAAGACCCGAGAACTAAACCTTATAAGGGAAAAGCCCCCAGGGGCACATCTTTTGACGTTACAGGAAATATAATTGCAAAACAAAAATATTTCATTTTTGTAAACAATTTGTAAAAGGGGAATTACATAATCAATAGGTAGGGCAACCTTATAATACAATTGATGGGAAATGGACCAAACTTTTCTAAGTTCAAGAATAGGAATAACAAGCTAATGGTTTCCAACAAAAACCCTCTACACATTAGAATCAAGTAATCCATATAAAATTTAGAAGAATAGATATCGATAAGAAAGATGAATTCAATTACTTTCTCATCTAGGCCCTGTTTACAATAAACTAGATAAGTGAAAGTGACCTGGGGGCCAATTTTGACCTAAAAATATTTTAGAAATAAGTTGAAAAGTTGATTGAAAGCATATATAGAGTGATTAGATAAGGAGAAAAACCAATCTAATGTAATATCTTTGAGAGAATGTCAAAAGAGATTTTCTAACAACTTATCTTTAATAAAAATTTCTACATAAGGCTATGAAAGTAGAGACATCCAAGTTTGAGGCCACCCTTTACCACTATACTTCTCAAAGTGGAGAACCTCAAAACTAGTAGGAAGAGGGATAGCATTCATCTCAAGCAAAAGAAAACCACAATAGTATTATGGCATGGTCATAGGCTGAGATGTAGTACAAAGAGATGTAAGTTATTTTTGGAGGATGCCCACATTTTCCATAAGTTGGATAATGTTAAGATTGGTTGTGTACACTGGGGGAGCATAAGTGGTGGTGGTCATAGCAATGGTAGTGGAGATAAGTGGAATACAAAAGGGTTGGGACAACAAAGGATAAGAGGCACCAAGAAGGCCACCTACAAAAGTGAAGGGTAGGGGTTGAGATGGGGGAACAAACCAAATAAATGAACAAGGTTGTGGTTCAAGATAGAAAAAGAAGCAGCTAAATGACTAATCTACACACTAGTAGTAGCAGCATATGTCCAATGTGTTGTGTGTGTGTGTGTTCGGTGTTAGAAGAGACATAGGTGTCTAGTTATGAGTAACATGTGATTCAAATAATTGGTGAGTAGTGTTAGAAATGAAGGTGCAAATCACACAACAAAAATCTAATTTAAACCTTAATATGCTCTAAATACTGTAGAATCAATGGAAATTGCAACAGAAATAAAACCCACTACACAGAAATAACATGCATTTAGAATTGAACACATAACATAGTATGTAATATGGAGAAAACCCTTTCGAGTAAAAAACTCTAGCAAGAAAATAGACTCAAAGTTGTATTATTTTCAAAAATAGATTACACTACATGCACTTCCTCTTCTTCTTTAGTCTTCAATCCAGTGGTACCTGTTACTCTCAACTCTGGTAAAATGTAGTACCAATATCCTTATAAAAGGAGGTTACCTTCTAGGGAAAGAAAATCAAAAAATATCAACCATCAGATGTATGACCTAATGACAAACGGTCTATATTTACAATGATAAAATATAAATAAAATGTGGTTTTGGGGGCACTACCTAGGAACCCCCGCTGGGGTGTAGGGCCCCCAGATCCCCCACTGAGGGGATGATCCCCCCAGACCCCTCACAAGGGGATACCCCCTATAACCCCCCTGCCATGGACAAATTAGCCTTGGGTACCAGATATAAACATGTGGCTGAAACAAGATTGTTTTTGGTGAAACCTCTCATCCCTTATGGGTGATTTACAAACAATAATAGGAATAATAAATTATATAGTATTTACAAGGTTGATGGCACCTTAATCCTAACAAGTAGTGCTCACTAAAGTAGCATTAGGATTATTAACAACCATATCCAATATGCACAAGTAATCAAAATCCTCATAATGATGACATAATATCATATGCATGATGTCCACGATAGGACTTGTGGTACAATGTATATCCTCATTTTGACCAACATAAGACTAAAGTTCACCTATATGTTTATCTAGATGGTTTACCTATTTCTCATCTCCCATTCTAATGGTGGATTCATGGTCAAGGCCACCCTCAATATCATGAAATTCCACATGAGGAGAAGAATGGTCCATGTTGAATGGTCAAAGCCATAGGTAGGATAACAGATGGAAGAAGACAATGTAATAGTTTAGGTTTTGATGAAGACATTTGTAGAATTGAAAACATTTTCTAACATTGTTAGGGAAATAGGACTATGTAGTGAAACTCAAAAAATGAAAGTAAAATAAGTGTAATCAACACACACCTGACCAAGATTTTAGAATTTTTTGAATGATAAGAAAGGAATGTTGGGTTATCCAAAATGTAAGGATGAAAAATCTGGCTTTAGTCACTTAGATTAACTTGAAATCACCACTATCTCCTAATTAGAAGAAAAGCTAGAAAAATATAATATTTTTGTCTTTTACTTTAGTTTATTATTTTGACTAACAAATAATAGAAAATAGCTAGCTCTATCTACAGTTTTCCTTCCTGTTAAACTATGTAAATATTTTTTTCTTTTTCTCTAGTTGAATAAAGAAATGTAAATATTTGCAAATTAAAACATTGGAGAAACATAGTTCTGATTGCAAAGGAGGACGCAAAAGTGTGTTGGAAAGAGACACTGTGTGGCTTCATGACTGTTGTCATTGATGGCAACAAAGTCTATCCAACACATCCGCAGCACATAGTATGTCTATACTAGATGACAAATTGAAGATTGTTTAGGTCCGATGAGCAAGAATAGAGCATGCAACAAGGTCTGACAATAAGGTCCAGATCTCTCAGATGGTATAACTCAGCAAGTTGTGGACTTGGAAAATTCAAGAGGAGTATCATGACCACTTTATTCCAGATATTGAGCCTCTGGTGATGAATCATGAAAAAGATATGAGCATTTGAGTGTTGGGTTCCATACATGCAGAGCAATTAGGTCCAAATCTCTCAGATGGTGTAACTCAGCAAGTTGTGGACTTGGAAAATTCAAGAGGAGTATCATGACCACTTTATTCCAGAGATTAAGCCTCTGGTGATGAATCATGAAAAAGATATGAGCATTTGAGTGTTGGGTTCCAGACAGGCAGAGTAGACTGAGGAAGAACTGATCGACAGAGTATCAAACTTCAATCCTGATGAGTAATTGATGTTGATCAAGATATTTGAGGGATCATACATGGTTGGTTGACATGGTTTATGACTTCTATGTCTATGTTTTTGATACGCATCACATATTAAGCATGGATTCAGCCAGATCAATGTTTTGTAAATATCTTGAGTATTCTAGTTGTTGACTAGAAAGATATTGAAATCCTTGGTGCAGATATATATACCTGATGGATTCTAGTATAAAGGGGTGTTGGTAAGGATATAGTGTGTGAGGAAAGGTAGAGATAAGGGTGGAAGCAGCAATACAAGTCCAGTATGTAACAGAACAGCAACACTAAAACAAAGGAAGAATGAAGTGGATTAGATCAGTATATTGATCCTAACCAGAACTAAACCTCAACATATGTGGATGCCTCTCATTAGTTCAAACACCTAGTTACCTTCTATAAACATTGTAGATAGTGAGTCTCTTGTAGGTAGTGTGCCTCTTGTGAGCAATGTGCTTGGGTAGTGAGCCCTAATTTGAAAGTGCCATTTTGTACTTCTTATTCTTTTAATAAAGAATACAATCTTGGGTTAGTCACCTCGTAGATTTTCCCTTACCAGGGTTTTCCACGTAAAAATTCTTGTGTTCTGTGTGTTGATTTTATTTTTACTCTCATGATTATGTATGCTTATATGATTTGATGTTGCACTAATTGTTAAAGGAGAAAAGAAAGTTAAGATATTTAAGATAACTGATTCACCCCCCTCTTAGTTATCTACCTTGTTTCCAACAATTGGTATCAGAGCTAAGTTCCTCTAAACAGAGCCTAACAGCTTGAGGAAGATCTGGGAATCTCAATGGATATGTATAGTATGAAGGAACAACTTCAGTCTGCCTTAGATGACCTTGAGAAATCTCACTCTGAAGTCAACAACATGAGAGAAAGACTCAAACAAGCTAATGATTTCATAAATGAGCTAAAAGAAAAATTGAGTATCTCTATGAAAAAGAGAAAGGACCTACTTCAAAAATTAGCAAGTCAGAGTGAAGCCAATGATACTAATGAAGATCTGAATGAGAAAAACAAGCTATGTGAGAAGCTATCAAAGGAGGTCATTATGGTAAGGCATGAGATGGAATCAGGGGTTATGAGATTCACCCAAGAAATTGAAGAGAAAAGGAAAATTGAAGATAATCTAAAACAATCTCTTAAGGAGAAGATAGAGGACTACCATAAAATGGACAGAATAAGTAGGCATCTTGAATCTGATCTTGAAGAAGCTAGAGATAATGAAGAACAACTTAAGAATCAGATAGACACTCTTAAACAAGATCTTCAAACATAAAATGAATATAAAGAGAAATTCAAGATAAGTTCAGCTCAACTTGAAGTTTTTCTGGAAAGCCAAAAGAGGGTAGATGACAAGTGTGGCTTGGGATATGAGAAAGGTGAAAGCTTTGGATCTAGTCAGAAGAACTCTGGATCAAGAAATCAAAGAAATAGGCCTAGAAGACCTCTGGTAAGGCAACCAAATGCTTAAAGATATCCATCCTTCAATGGATACTGCTACAATTGCAACAACTTTGGTCATAAAGCAATTTAGTGTAGAAGAAGAATGAATCAGACTAATTCATCCTTCTCTAGACAGTGTTTCAACTGCAAAAGGTATGGTCACAAATATCATGAATGCAGAAATATGCAAATTAACAAATCATTCAATGGTAGATGCTTTGCATGCAATAGAATGGGACATATGGCTAATCAATGCAAATCAAGAGGATATCAGTTACATATGCAAAGAAATGTTGTTTGTTACAAATGCAATAGATCCAATCATTTTGCCAAATTCTGTAGAAGTAAAAATCAGGATAAAAAGGGTCTGGTGTATCATAATCAAAATCAAGACAAGGGAAAAGAAAAAGCAAATGTGGATGAAGTTCAAAGGGAGATGAGCAAGATTTGGGTGAAGAAGAGTATAGAAAATGTTGGGGATGGATCTATACTAGAATCTGGCACTAATATTCCTTCCAGAAACTAAAATAGATGAGCTCTGGCTCAAGGGGAGCCACAAAGAAAAATAAATTCCCCCAGCCAGTCAATTGGTGCCTAAATTTGGCACTTGGAATGTTGCGGATTAAATGGTTATCAAAAAATTATCTAAATAACCCCTGGTAAAAAATATGAAAGATTCGCATGGAGTTTTACAAGAGTTTAATCATCCAAGATTGATCTGGTTTGACAGCCATTTGGTAAAAGCAATATGTTCACATACAGATCCGGTATGATTCAAAATTGAGATATCTTGATCTGCTAATTCATGACATGATTGGAGGAAAGAAGAGACATTATCTTATATCACAAAATGATTCTAAGTACATCTCAGTAATTCAAAAAGAAATATCCCAAAACAAGACAACCGAATAACTTAAGTTGTGCATTTATTCCATTAGGAAATTAGGGTTTGTGTAGAGATAAAAGGGTTCTTTTACTCATCATTTGCACATTTGTATTTGAGAAGAAGAAAGGAAGAGCTCTGCATCAAGTTTTTCAACTTTCTCAAAGATCAACTACAAAATCTAATTCAACTAGTGACCTGTTCTGGCTCTTATTGAGAACCCTAAAAGCATAAAAAGGTATTTCTATTTCTGAATATCTCTCTTTGAATCTTTTGCAAAGATGGCTACTCCAATGGTTGTTAAGATCACTGATAGGCTGCACCCAAAGTTCAAGAAACACCCCTACAAATCCTTAGAAATTGATCCCTTAGGCACTTTTTCTAGCATTCTGCATGGGGTTCTGCACATAGAAGATGTTAGGGTGTACATTCACACAAATATTAAGGAATTTAGAGAATCTAAGTTGATGGATATCTACCATTAACAATTAATAGATGAAACTTTTGAACTCAAACCTCAATACAAGGCCATCTGGGATAAGCATTTTGGACATTGCATCCACTTTCCCTATTTTGCAGAAGATGAATGGGTCCAGTATGTTCTTAACAGAATTCCTGACAATTTCATGTGGTTGATGAAGCCCTTCAAGATAACAAAAGATACCATTAGGGTAGTAACTAGACTGCACTCATCTGGTGGGTTCCCTGCACTCAAATCTATCAAGAACTAGACAGTAAGTGAAGCTACCGGCTCTAAGTTCAACAAAAGAGAAATGACAATAGAAGATATATAGGTCCATATATCAAATTTGCCTCTATTATAATTGGTTATAAAATCTATCATTCTAGTAGGGAGAATTCTGTGTTCGGAACTGTAATTTATATAGCATATCAGATGCTAAGGGAAAATGTTGATTATGACCTATGCGATCTTCTTCTGAGTCAACTATTAGAAAAGTTGCAGAAGATCAAGAAGGATAAGAAGAACTCATTCAAGTATGGTGGGTTAATACTATGTCTATTCTTTTACTATATGAATGAGCTACCTAGATCAAGTGGTTGGGTATGGTAAAATGATAGACCAGTTGCCACACAAATCATAGACTATATTTATGGACTTGGTGATGCTAAGGCTCAAAGTACAACACTCTAGAGATACTTTAAGAACTTCCAAAGTATGATGTAGGCCAGAGAAAGAAATCCTCAAATAATAGTTGAAAAATATAAGGATATAGTATGCTTTGTGGTAGACACTGGTCAATGCCTAATGGAGGCAGTTGAGCCCAGAATAGTTTGGATTATGCCAATGGGGTATGAGGTTGATGAGAAAATCTTGGAGCTGTATGTCCAACACTTGTTGAGTCAGCTTAAGGTCCCCGAGGCAGAAAGGTTTGGAACCTTTGAAGAATTAAGTGTAAAGATACATGTTGAACTAAGACAACCAAAGATGAAAAGAAAAGTGAGAAGGGAAGTAGAGGAAATTGCCAAAAGATATGGCATATCAAAAGAAGTAGTTGATATAAATAGAGAGAAAATAGATAAAGTTGAGAAAGAGAAACAAGAAGCATAAAAAGAAAGTGTTCCGGTGCAAGCCTCCTCCTGGACTAGATCCTCCAAGAGCTCTGCACCTGCCAACTCTAAGAGCTCAAGAGCCTCAAAAATGGAAGCTAAGACATCCAAAAAGGTAGAAAAGAGAACGAAAACAAAGGCCACAAGGTCTTACATAAGCCAAAAGGGTGATGAAGAAATAGAGTCTGACGAGGAAGTTAAGAAAATGAAGAAGAAGAAGAAACATCTGGGGAATCCTCTACTGAAAAAAACAAAGAAGAAGGTGCAGAAGAATTTGTTGAAAAGCCCACTCTTTCTATTGATGATATCATCAAGGTAGTCACAGTAGATGGGAACCTGCAACCAGTCACTGAATTTTATGATGAATATAGTGATACTGACAAGAGGATCGTGGAATATTCTACAGTCAGGTACCTAAACATTTATAATAAAGTATTCATCTAGAGAAGGTACTTGAACTCAGAAAAGAGAATGCTAAGGAAAAGGACTTAGAGATCTGACAACAGATTGCTATTTAGCAAATGAACATGATCTTCAAGGACTGCAAGGATGATTTCTGGAGCAAAGCAAGAATGAACAAACTAATGCTTAGAGAGACTGATCAGGTAGCAAGAGAAATAGAAGACATCCTCCAGAACACCTTCAAAAGATTCAATCTTCCTATCATAGAGGAAATAGATGAAGAACCTTCTACCATGGATGTCGAAGGATTAAATGCATCAAAAGAAGAATCTACTGAGAAAAATGTAGAAGGGTCTAAAGAGATAGATGAGGGGAAGTCTAAAGACTTGGATTCCTCTGTTCTAGAAGAGGAAGTTCATGAAGAAGTCAACATCTCTCCTTTGGATCCCATTACAGACATTCCAAACTCAGGAACTGAAGGAGAAGGAAGAAAAGAAGAACAAGTGAGTCAAGAAGAGGAGGTAAAGGGAAGAGAAGAAGAACAAACAGAGAAGATCTCTAATGACAATTCAAAGATTCCAAAAGAAAAGAAGCCTCAGTCTCTGGCAAGAGACACTGCTGAGGTAGTGAAGAAATTCTTGAACAAAGAGCTGATGGAGATAGATGAACCGAAACTTTTTTCAAGGACCACTAAATTTTGATTCCCTCTCTCTGGTCCAGACAATGAAGATAGCATCTTTTGCCCAAGCTAAAGCAAAAGAAAAGCTTCTGAAGTCTCACATGGAAGATTGTGAGATGATAGAGATTGCATTCGAGATGCTAGAGAAGATCATGCCATCCTTCCAAAAGGAATCTTTGGCCTCTCCATCCAGTAACCTGAAATCTCTGGTAAACTTTGTCAACACTCATTTTGATTCTTTAGAGAAATCAGTAGAAGAAAAGGTCTGGAAAGAATTTTTGGGAAAGAGATTCACTGAAGTATAGGGAATCATAGATAATGATAGGAGAACCCTGGATATTGGGATAAAGAGCCTAGAAAATGCTCTTAAAGATGGTGGAGAAATGTACAAATTTTGTCTATCCTGGTCTAAAGTGATAGAGGATATTGAAAAGAAGGTGAAAGAACAAGAAGGTAAATTGTCAAGTTTATCTTAGAATTTTGATCCCGTCACCACATCCATAATGAATCAAGAGTGCCAGGCTATTGCCATTATAAATGAAATAAAGAGGCTTGAAAAGGAGAAGAAGAATATAATAAGCAGGATGAGAAAACTTAGAGGGATAATTATCCCTAAGTTAGAGGCAATGCATGAGGCCTTAACTGATGCTCAGATCATAGCTCGGACTAGTGATCCAGCAGACTTAAGAAGGGCAGAAGCTTATGCATTTTTGTTGAGTGGTCACATCTCAATTTTGGATAGGATGAAGTAGAGTTGGGAACCAGAATTTGTATAGTTAAAGACCACTTTTGTGGATATACTTAAGTATATGTAAGTATAACATGTATATATACTTATGCGGCTATGTATAGGTTGATTTTTACAAATTTTGGTGTGCGGATTCCACCCTTTTCCATTGATGTCAAAGGGGGAGTGAAGAGTAGTGAAAAATGTGGAATCTAGCTAACGGGAGCTCCGGTAAAATAGTACATAAGATAGAGCATCAGCCAAGAGGGAGTTTGATATGACACTTAGTCATTTTTCACTAAGTGTTGCCATCAATGCCAAAGGGGGAGATTGTTGGCAAGAGACACTGTGTGGCTTCATGATTGTTGTCATTGATGGCAACAAAGTCTATCCCACACATCTATAGCACATAGTATGTCTATACCAGATGACAGATTGAATATTGTTTAGGTCCGGTGAGCAAGAATAGAGCATGCAACAAGGTCTGACAATTAGGTCTGAATCTCTCAGATGGTATAACTTAGCAAGTTCTAGACTTAGACAAGTCAATAGGAGTATCATGACCACTATATTCCAAAGATTGAGCCTCCGGTGATGAATCATGGAAAAGATATGAGCATCTAAGTGTTGGGTTCTAGACAGGTAGAGCAAACTGAGGAAGAACTGACTGATAGAATATTAGACTTCAATCTAGATGAGTAATTGATGTTGATCAAGCTATTTGAGGGATCGTACATGGTTGGATGACACGGTTGATGACTTCGATGTCTATGTTTTTGATACACATCACATATTAAGCATGGATTCAGTCGACAGATCAGTGTTTTGTAAATATCTTGTGTATTCCGGTTGTCGACTAGAAAGATGTTGAAATCCTTGGTGTGGATATATATACCTGATGGATTCCAGTATGAAGGGGTGTTGGTAAGGATATAGTATGCGAGGAAAGGAATAGATAAGAGTGGAAGTAGCAATACAAGTCTAGTATGTAACAAAACAACAACACTAAATCAAAGGAAGAATGAAGTGCATTAGATCAGTATATTGAGCCTAACCAGAACTAAACCTTAGCAAATGTGGGTGCCCCTCATTAGTTCAAACACCTAGTTACCTTCTATAAACTTTGTAGATAGTGAGTCTCTTGTAGGCAGTGTGCCTCTTGTGAGCAGTGTGCTCGGGCAGTGAGCCCTAATTGGCAAGTGCCATGTTGCACTTCTTATTCTTTTAACAGAGAATACAATTTTAGGTTAGTCACCACGTGGTTTTTCCCTTAACAAGGTTTTCCACGTAAAAATCCTTGTGTTATGTGTGTTGATTTTAATTCTACTCTCATGATTATGTATGCTTATATGATTTGATGCTACACTAATTGTTAAAGGAGAAAAGAAAGTTGAGATATTTAAGATAACTGATTCACCCCCCCTCTTAGTTATCTGCCTTGTTTCCAACAAAGTGTACCTAAAAAATAACCTAAATAATTCACTATCCAAGATGCTAGTGTAGTGCATTGTAGTCCTATCTATGTACTATCATCCAAAATAATTGCAAAAATAGAATCCTCTATATGAATTTCCAAAGATCCTTTACAAAATAATACAACACAAAATAAGAAATATTAAGTGTCTCTAGAAATATTAGGATACAAAATAAGGTGAATAACAATGATATAGATTGAAACAAAGGAAAAAAACAAAGTTACAAGATGAAGATAAAGGAAAGCAAATGATTTGTGCATGAATGCCTCTAATAAACCTATAGCTAAAATTAAGGAAGGTGGATGCCCATAAGAAGGTGAGTCCACTTTTCGTGAAAGTCATGTGGGCAAAGAAAACCTTGACAAAACAAGCACCCGAACCTAGATAGGAGCCTATATGGAATGAGTGCTCATTTAGGATCAGGCACCCAAACCTAATGAGCACGTATTATTTTCAAAATGGGCAACCATTTCTATCAGGGTTTTTGCCTGTACATTTCATTTTAGAATGGGCATTCATTTTATAATGGGCACCTATTCTAAGCGGTAACACATTCCAAAAAACATTTATTTTAAAACCCATGGCTTTGCATTGTTTTTAGGCTTGGAAACCCAACCCTTGGCCCTAGACCTACAAGTACAAGGCCATGTTAACAAGAGAAAAAACTAACTTTACCAATATGGTTGACAATTTTTTTTCATAATTTTTAGACCAAATTAAAACCCATTATAAATCACAATGTCTAGTTTTCAAAAAAGTACTTTTTTTACTATTGTACATATTTTTCTATTTATTATTTAAGTTTTAAACAAAGAGACTCATAAACTTGAAATAACGTACATTACCATTTTTTTAATAACTTTTGATTTTGAAAGTTTCTTGAAAAAAATTATGTTTGACCAATCTAGAAATCATTCTCTTCATGATGTAAAAAATTAGTGTTATCATTATTTTAGCTCAAATTACGTTGTCTGTACACGAGGGGTTTTAAAAAACACAACTTATGATAGGAAAACATTAATAAAAAAATATTTATAAAAAAATTACAAAAAAATATCCTACCAAACTTTAGCATCATATTCATCTTTCCACAAAAGGAATTAGAAAAATGCTTTCATTTAGGTTAAATTATGTTGTTCATACATGTGCGTGCTTTGGCCCAAAATAGGGGACTTTAAAAAGCCACTTTTTGTACATTCTATATAGAACCAACTTTTATCATCTAGGTATTAGAATAAATTACATATTTAAAAACTAGAAATAAAATCCTACATTTCATATTTTTACATCATATTAATATTCTATGTTTAATTGCTTCAAATTTTTATTCCAACTGTGACAAAATTTGGAAAACAAGAAAAACACTTCCACTTCTTGGCCAGAAAGTGGACCCAACTTTTTGCACTCACCCAGGTTTGGGCTTCTTAGCATCTTACAAAGAATTGTCAAGCCCCTATTTGGTCTTTCAACCTCCATGGATAGCTAATGATATAGACAAAAGATTGAAAATGTGTGTGCACTTAGCCTATGTATGTCTAGAGCTAGGAGTAGTAAATAAATTAAAATCTATAAGTATAATCCTAAGTCTACTATGATTGATACCCTAGTGTGTATGAATGGATGTCATAGGAAATGAAAAATATAAGTGCCAACAATGTAAGTTATACATAAAGAGGAGTTGCAATAACAATGGAGAAATGGATGAAAGAAAAAACTTAAAACAACATCACTTGCAACATAAGAATAGAGATGATAGCATGCCAAGATCATAAATCACTAGTCATTAACCAATGGAGAACTAAAGAAAACTAGTGGTAAAATTTTGTAGCTATTACTTACAAGCTTAAGAACACAAGATTGCTTCACTAGATTGCAAAAAAGTAAGAAGTTTCTTGATGGAGAGTGTAGAACATTGAGATTGTAAGTTGAATTCCAAAAGGAGATTAGAATGGAAGATAAAAAGGCACACCAATAAAATGTCCATTGGAATTTGTCCAACATTGGGTACATTTCATGTTGAAATTTAGCAAGGTAGAAAAAATCAAGAAAAATGGTTGTTATATGACTAAAAAGTTAGTGGATGCTTGCATGTCAGATGGATGACTGCACCACCTACAAAAAGCCTAATGAAGACTTGAAATGATATTATGGCACAAGACTAACATTAACAACACCTTGTCAAACACAAAAAATGCATTTACATATAAAAACACAAGACCTATGTTAGCACCGAGAGTGTCATAAAGGCTATGATAGGGCCAAATGAAGTTGAAAACATATTAGATACTATAAATGCTAAATTGAGGTTAATTTGTAGTACCAAAGTTATAAGGTATGCAATTTTTAATCTTACAGGAACATACCTATAAGTTCTAATATTAGGTCATGATCCCTTTCAGGAGTAATTTCTTTTGGCATAGCTCCAAAGTTTACTAAATGTTTGTCCACAGTAGCTTATAGGTCTACTAGTGTATACCCATTTATTAGTTGTACCTCTATGGAAAATAATTGAACTACAAACCCAATTGCACCCTTTTTAGAATATTCTACATTTGATGAGAAATCACCAATCTTGGTGATGATGCACACAATCCGCATAGCTCAAATTTCCTTCCCTCTTGACTATAAGTGCATGAAAGACTATTAGAAATCCATCTCAATCATTCCCATGGTAGTTAGGCATTGGACTCCCAAAACAAAAACCAGTTCCACCCATTAGAATGGAAAACATAGGGCTACTCAATTGATATTCTCGGATGGAGAGTTTAATACTATGGTATTTTCTAGAATGACTAATTATCCCACCATATATAATTATGACTTGAAACTCTAGAGATGGATAGAAAAACAATTTAAATGTATATCTAATTTACTATCTATGACTTGTTATGAGTATTACCTGAGTTAATTAATACTATCACCTTCTATTTTCAAGAAAACCACTAAAACTTAATGGATTGTTAAGTGCTAATGCCTGAAAATGCATGGTAGGAAATTATTGGTTGTGCTTCTTTAGTTTCTTCCCTTATCTTTTCATTAGCCTCCCCTACCATGTCATCATCCATTTCATCTTCATTAGTAACTTTAATGTAGGACAATTTATTTTCTCCACACTTATTTCCTCAACTATACTTTCTATCACATTTTTAAAACATAATCCTTTTACTCTCTTTTCTTTAAATTGTTGAGGAGTTTGTTTGGTAGGTTGAGGAAATGATTATGTAGGAGTGATCCTATCTCTTATACTTGTGAATGGTTGCCTAATGGTGACTAATGTTCTCTCCTATGATCTACTTAATATGACAATAGAATCTAACATAAAACTTGGATTAAACATGTACATGTAATGTCCCTTTTCTAGTCCATTCCAACATTCTTCGAGAACTCCATCATCCTTGGAGAGCACCAACTTCCTATGGATAGAAGACCTATGCACTTAAGGTGTTGGTGGTGTTATCAGGAAAGTATAATTGGTCCATTTTAATAGTTTTTAGACTTTGAAAATGATGTGGAGAAAATAATTAATAATTGATCTAAGTTGTCAAAAGTTCATTTTATATAAAGGCAAATTATGTTTAATTGTTTTAAAAGGTTGTAAAACATCATAAATTGTATTTAAAAGAGAGCCAAAGTGATAAAACTAGGCATGAGGTACAAAGTAATGAATTACAATATTGTTTTAAAAGTGGGTTACAAAACTGATGTTGAAAATGGGGATTAAAAGTATTAACAAATTAAAAGATCCAAAGTCACTTTATTTTTATTATTGGAGGGGAAAAGTGAGAATAAAAGAAAATAATTTTTTCCCTAAAAGTGCCTATTAAAGGAGAAGTTGTGCACATGAGATGGATCAAGTAGCTTATTATCAATTTCTTATTTTCCTAAGAATGAATGAGAGTTTTTCTTCATTTGCCCTAGGATGAAAACCTTTTGGAAAGACAACTTTGAGATGAAAACCCCCTCAACCATTTGAATAATTCCATCTAGGGATTACTTGTGTGTTGTAAGTTTAGATTTGGGGATGGAAACTATCAATTCCTTTAGGGTGATTTAATACAAAGATCACTAGTGAGATGAATGTTGCAATTTTTAAGTTGATTGTTTATGGAGTTGATTGAATATCATTTTTTATTTTTTGGATTAGGTTCACTTTGAAGGATTCATATCATTCTAATTGTTTGTAGATCAAATCATTGAATTTCTATTACAGGGGATTATTGTGGTTTGGAAAGGGTTGTACCATTTGTGCTGTTGGTTGTACCATTGTAATTAAGGAATTTCCTTACTTGGCCACATCATTTGTAGTAGATTTTATATTATTAGTGTGGGTGAATATGATTCTAGAGATGTCACAATAGTTTATAAGGGTGTTTAGTTATATTTTTATAGTTGTACAATTTGATGTAGGTGTCGTACCATTGCTTTAATGTGCCATTCATTTTATAAAGAGGTTGTCATAGTGTCTTTGGGAGTTTTGGGGGCTATACCATGTTATAATACCAACTATATAGTTTAGTTTAGTGCTTTTTACAGATTTTAGTGAATGTTCAATCTTGGGTTAGTATTCTACCTTCAATTTTAACTCCAAAATCAAAGTTTACAATGAGTTTAGTCTATCTAGGCTTGATCAAACCATCTAGAGTTTATATTATTTTATTTTACTAATTATTCTTGGAATAATATTTTCTGCAATAGTTTCTATTTTTTTATTTGAATTAATTCCAATAGTATTTCTATTGGTGCTTTCAATATAATTTATTAATAGTTTTAGTTTCATGTTTACTTATAAATCTAGATGGTATTACTATTAGATAGCATTGTATTTAATTTTGTAAGGATCCTGGAAGGTTTACCACTAGCTCCCTTTGCATTTACATTTTTCCAACTTGCTTGGCATTGAATGGGTCCACTTGTTACCGACCAATTTGTCTTGACTTGACTTGCTTGTAATTTACTAGAGGCTTTGTGCAAACATGCATACTTATGTTGGAATTAGCCTGGACAACTGAGAGGGGGGGTGAACTAGTTGTCCCCAAAATTAATCTTTTATTTTATTTTAAACTTCTTTCACAATTGTCAAATTGATTAATGATGCAAACATTAAAACCTATAACATCAACACAGAAGCATAAACATAATCAACACATTTGACACCAAGATTTTTGACGTGGAAACCTGGTTAAGGAAAAAACCACGGTGGGTGTTAGCCCACAAGATAAGTACCCTATTAAAAGTACTTAAAAGTATGGGAAGGAACTTGCCTTCGGGATTACTACCAAGAGCTCACTGCTCAAAAGAGAGGCTCACTTCCTACAAGAATTTTATGTTTTACTCAGAAAGAACAAACTGATAATTAGCATCCTTTCATGCCTGGTTCAGTTTCATTGAATGCTCACAAAAACTTCTACTTCTATCTTCAAATTCTTCTTCACTGATTCTTCTCTCTATACTCCTTTTGTTCCTCTTCTTCTCTGCTCTACTTTAGATCATTTCTTCAGATTTAATTCATTTCACACAAGGATGATTTTCAACAACTCTTCAACAAGTATTTATATGCTTCATCAATCTTGCAATGATCAACAAGGTCGGCTAAACTTAATACATATTATTACATTGTTGGCCAAACATAATTGAGACTTGAATCTTCCTCTACTAACATGCCATGCTTCATAAAATGCTTTTTAGATCATCTGCAACATGTTAGGACCATCTGGTCAGCCAAGAACTAGGAAGAACAGTAACCTCAAAGAAGAAATCTTCAACAACAAGCTCAAACTTCAATGTAGACCTTTAACACAGTAGCCAAATGATCCAGAGACCTCCACAAGCACATTGAATTCACCAATAACATCCACTCTATACCAAAATACTAGAATCATTTGTATCTTCCTTTGAAATCTTAAGAACACTGTCTGCCATGACTGTCAAACTAGAAATATAGCTTACAGACCTCCAAACCATGAACCACTAGAGTTGATGATACACACTAACTTCCCAAACATGCCTTTAGATCTGCAAACCATAATATTTCACTGCGGAGCAATCCAAACCAACTTACTGTCACTCTGTATCTTCTGAACAAAATCTGATTCTACTTAGATGGCCATAACTTCTTCAAATCTTCATGCAGACTTCTCAATTCTTAACTGGAACAACCTCTTACAATCCTCTACACAACCATATGGTCCGCGAACGTTGAGTCTTCATTAATTTTCTCAATATCCTCAACATTCCAGTCTCCTAAACAGGCAACGAAATAAGGGACAGTTGACACCAATGACAACAAGAATATGTTGACATCAATGACAATACCGCTTAGGCACATATTTGTAACAATCTCCCCCTTTGTCATTGAAGGCAACATATGATGTGAAAAAGTGATTCAACAATCATGACAAGAACTTCTCCCCCTGACTTCTACAACCACTTTCTTCTTTGTTACCCTTATCATTAGGAATTAGTTTTTCACATGTCTTCTCTCCCCCTTTGACATCAATGGCAAAGGGCACATATTTGTAATCTTTTAGTCCCCCTTTTCATTTCAGGCTGATCTCCAACATTTACATACTAACTACTCCTTAGAGTAGTATCTTCTTAACATCAATCCAGATCTCAAGATATGACTAAGAATTCCACCAGATTGATGCATATAAGTGCATCTTAGTTTTGATTAGGAGGGGTAATAACCTCTAACTTCTCTCTGAGATACTCAAAAGTATCCTTGGGAAGAGGCTTAGTGAAGATATCTGCAATCTAATTTTTGGAAGACACAAACTCCAACTTGACTTCATTATCATTTACCTTCTCTCTCAAGAAATGAAACTTGTTAGATATGTGCTTTGTCTTTGAATGCAACACTAGATTATTTGAGATGGTTATTGCACTAGAATTATCACAAAAGATTCTGACTGGCTCCTCAAACATAGTTCTGATGTCCTTCAACATTTTCTTCATCCATAGAGCTTGAGTACAATTATTTGTTGTTGCTATATGCTCTACCTCTGTATTAGACAGAGATATTGCCTCTTTCTTTTTGCTCATCCAAGAGACCAATCTTCTTCCCAAGAAGAATGCACCACCACTAGTACTTTTCTTATCATCCACATCTCCTACCCAATCAACATCTGTATATGCATGAAGAGTGAAGTTATCATCCTTTGGATACCACAATCCATAGTCAATTGTTCCTTTGAGATATCTAAAAAATCTTTTGACTACTACAACATGGGATTCTTTTGGATCAACTTAAAATCTAGCAACAAGTCCAACTACATTCATGATGTCATGTCTGGTCTAAGTCAAATAGAGCAATCCTCCAATCATTGATCTATACCTTTTCTGATTTGCCTTGGAGGAGTCATCGTCTTTGCTTAGCTTGCATCTGGTTACCATAGGTGTACCTACTAGATTTGAATCTTCCATTCCAAACTTCTTCAACAATTCTTTCACATACTTGGACTGAGATATGAAGATACCTTTATCTGACTAAACAATTTGTAGACCTAGGAAGAAATTCATCTCAACAAACATTAACATTTCAAACTCACTTTTCATTTGATCAGAAAATGCTTTTCACATACATTCATTTCCACCAAAAATGATATCATCAACAAAGACCTCAATAATTAGAATATCCTCATGATTAATCTTGAAGTATAGATTACTATCAACAGTACCTTTGCTAAATCCTAGCTTAACCAAATGCTTATCCAATCTAGCATACTAGGCTCATGGAGCTTTCTTGAGTCCATACAAGGAATTTCTTAGTCTACAAACCATATCTCCCTTATCAGATGACTGAAATCCTTCTGGTTTCTCAATGTAGACTTCTTCCTCCAAATGTCCATTCAGGAATGTTGATTTGACATCCATCTGATACATGCTAAAATATCTAAAAGCATCAAATGCAAGAAACAATCTAACTGCCTCTATCCTTGCCACCAAAGTAAAAGTTTCTTCAAAATCAATTCCTTCCACTTGAGAGTAGCCTTTACATACCAACCTTGCCTTGATTCTTACAACCTCACCATCTTCATTTAGCTTATTCTGGAAGACTCATTTGGTTCCAATCACATTTTTGTCCTTAGATCTAGGAACAAGATCCCAAGTGTGATTCTTTTCAATTTGCATCAATTCTTCTTCCATTGCTTTAACCTAGTTTACATAATTGCATTCTTCACTTATTGATTTAGGTTCAATCTTCAAAATTAAACAAATCTCCTCTTGATCTTTAGAAAATTTTCTCCTAGTTCAAACACCTTTACTCTTATCTCCTATAATCTGATCTTTAGCATGATTCAGCCTTACATACCTGGGGGTTTTGGAAATTGTTTGAACTTATGTTTCTTGAGCTTATTCCTCATCATCTGTACTAACCTCTTGAGTTACTTGAGTTACCAGGTCAATCTGGATCTGAGTCTGAGTTTGGACTTGCCTTTCTTGACTGTGACTTTCATCTTGATCATCTAAATCATATCTGCAATGCCTGGAATGTCCTTCTTTGTTCTCATCAACTCTAACATTAGCACTTTCAACAATCTTTTTCAACCTCTTGTTGAAGCACCAGTAAGCCTTACTTTGAGTAGAGCATCCCAAAAATATTCCTTCATCACTTCTTGCATCAAACTTGCCTAAATTCTCATCTCTTTTGATATAGCATTTACTACAAAAAACTTTAAAATGTTTCATGGTAGGAGGATGACCAAACCATAGTTCATAAGGGGTCTTACCAGAATTTCCTTTGATGTGCACCCGGTTAAGAGTGTAGACAACAATACTTACAAATTTTCTCCAATAAATTTGAGGAACATTTGCTTCCATCATCATGGTCCTGGCAGCTTCTTGAATGGTCTGGTTCTTTCTTTCCACAACTCTATTTTGCTGAGGAGTCTTAGGAGTAGATAACTGTCTTTTTATTCCATGCTTTTCATAGAAAGCATCAAACTCTTCAGAAGTAAATTCTCCAACTTTGTCATCCTTAGACACTTTAATTTCTCACCAATCTCATTTTCAACCATCACCTTGAACACCTTAAACTTGTCAAGAGCTAATTTTTCTTTTAGGAAGGTTACCCACATCATTTGAGAGTAATCATCAATCAACAACGTGAAATATCTGTCTCCTTGCACATTCCTAATTCTAGCATGACCACAAAGACCAATATGTACCAGTTCCAATCATCCACCTGAAGCTTGTTCCTTAGTTTTGAATGAATTTTTTTTTGTTTAACTAATTGACATTCTCTACATATGCTATCAGGTTTCACAAGTCTTGGAAGATCTCTTATAGCTTGAGTGGAACTTATTTTGACAATGTTATCAAAATTCACATGACACATCCTCCTATGCCATAACTAACTTTGATTTGTCTGAGCAATCAAACAACTTTTGCCAGAACTACTTAAATAAAAGATGTTAGCTCTAGTTTGAGTACCAGATGCAATTTCAGTTCCAGGGATCTCCAAGATTCTACATTTTCCATCTTTGAATCGAAGATCATAACCCTTGTCAACCAACTGTCCAACACTGAGAAGATTATGTTTTAGTCCTTCCACATATAGAACATCATTGGTGCAATTCTTACCATCAAAGGAGATGGATCCTTTGCCACAGATATATACCAGCTAAGTTGTCTCCAAATTTCACAAGCCCGCCTTCATATTTTTCAAAACTCAGAAACTTGCTCTTTTCACCAGTCATATGATGAGAACATCCACTATCAATGACCCACTCATCCTTTTCAACAACTTGAGTAGCCAAGGCACTTTCCATATTTGCACAACTAGTAGATTTAGTAGACATTAGATCTTCTTCTTTTATAGCAATGAACACCCAATCACCTTCTCCATGATCAAATTCATCATCTGTGACTCCTTCTCCAGCTTCTTGGACATAGTAGCAATTCTTCTATCTTTTATATCTGTTAGGGTTTGGTTTTGAAAACCTCTCTGGACATCTTGAGGAAAAATGACCAATCTTATTACAAGAGAAACATTTAAGTGGCAACTTTCCTTCATACTTACCAGATCCTCTTGGCATTCTTTTGGCAATAAGAGCTTCAAGATCTGTAGTCTCAATTTCATCGTCTTCAAGATCCTTGTCTTCACAAATCTATTTGATCTTCCTAAAGAACTTTAACCTGAATCATATCTTTTATTTCCATACACACTAGCCTTGAATGTATATTCAAACTTAGGGAGAGAATCACCAAATTCACTCATTTCAAATGCTGAAAGCTTACCAACTAACTGATCCCTTGTAACAGTTGTTATTATCCTAATTTCTTCGATGGCTACAACTTTATGCTTGTATGCTGCAGGTAAGGATCTGAGCACTTTGGAAACAATTTCTGATTCTTCCAATACTCCACCTGCATTTCTGATACTAGTTACAAGTTCATTTACTTTCTGCATGTAGGAAGTAATGTTTTCATCTTCACTCATTACCAGTCTTTCATATTTACCCTTCAGACTTTGTAGCTTGGCACATTTAACATATTTGTCACCTTCATATAGATTTTCCAACTTATTCCAAATTTTATGACTAGTTTTCAAACCTAGGACATTGGCCAATTTGGTATCAGTCAGGGCACTCAACAATGTTTCTTTAGCTTGAATATTGTGTTCAACATCTCTGAGTTCATCTATAGTTGAAGGTTCATTCTTCAGAATCTTATATGCATTCTTGATTATTAACCAAAAGGTATCACCCATACATTCTAGATGACATTTGCATGCGTTCTTTCCAGAGGGAGTAATTTGTTCCATCAAATCTCAGACTTTCCTTCTTGTAGGACGACATCTTGGATCTCCTCAAGTGGTCAAGCTTCTTTTAGAGGAACTTGGCTCTGATACCAATTGTTGGAATTAGCCCAGACAACTGAGAGGGGGGTGAATCAGTTGTCCCCAAAATTAATCTTTTCTTTTCTTTTAAACTTCTTTCACAATTTTCAAATTGATTAATGATGCAAACATTAAAGCATATAACATCAACATAGAAGCTCAAAAGAGAGGCTCACTACCTACAAGAATTTTATGTTTTAATCAGAAAGAATAAACTGATAATTAGCACATTTTCATGCCTAGTTCAGTTTCATTGAATGCTCACAAAAACTTCTGCTTCTATCTTCAAATTCTTCTTCATTGACTCTTCTCTCTATACTCCTTTCACTCCTCTTCTTCTCTACTCTACTTTAGATCCTTTCTTTGGATTTAATTCATTTCACACAAGGATGATTTTCAACAACTCTTCAACAAGTATTTATATGGTTCATCAACCTTAGAATGATCAATCATCAGCTAAACTTATTGCAGATCATTACACTATCATCCAAACATAACTGAGACTTGAATCTTCCTCTACTAACATGCTATGCTTCATAAAATACTTTTTAGATCATCCACAACATGCTAGGAACATCCAATTGGCCAAGAACTAGGAAGAACAATAACCTCAAGGAAGAAATCTTCAACAACAAGCTCAAACTTCAATACGAACCTCTAACACAGTAGCCACATGATCCAAAGACCTCCACAAGCAAATTAAATTCACCAATAACATCCACTCTATACCAAAATGCCAAAATCATTTGTATCTTCCTCTGGAACCTCAAGAACATTGTCTGCCATGACTGTCAAACTAGAAAGATAGCTTATGGACCTCCAAACCACAAACCACTAGAGTTGATGATACACACTGACTTCCCAAACATGCCTTCAGATCCACAGACCATAATATTTCACTGCGGAGCAATCTAAACCAACTTACTATCACTTTGTCTCTTCTGAACATAGCAAAATCTGGTTCTACTCAGATGGCCATAACTTCTTCAAATCTTCATGCAGACTTCTCAATTCTTAATTGGAACAACCTCTAACAATCCAGTACATAGCCATATGGTCTGCGAACATTGAGTCTTCATTAATTTTCTCAATATCCTCAACATTCTAGTCTCCTGAACAAGCAACAAAATAAGTCACAGTTGACACCAATGACAACAAAAATATGTTGACATCAATGACAAGACCACTTAGGCACATATTTGCAACAACTTATTCATTAAAGAGGTGTTGATCTAGCTAGCTATGCCACCTATATGCTTTGTTTAGCTATGTCACCTATTTACTATTCTAGCATTGCATTTAGTTAGATAGCATTTTTGTAAACATTGTATGCTCTCACCTTGCCCACATCAAGATCTGAGTGATAACAAAGTGTGAGGTATTGGATTTGCATCATTCAAATATTGTAAAAATCCAAATAAAATAGTTGTGGATATTACAACGCACCTCATGTTGGATGTGATCCTTGAGCCCTCTTAGAAAGAAGTCATTCAAATTTTTATCTATGATGATTTCCACTTACAATTATAAATTTTGGAACTACTAAATATAATCCTTGATAGATCCTATTTGGTGTAATTTTTCTAATTGACCAAAGTAGTTCTCTATCATGCTATTATAATAGTGTAACTATAATTCATTAGAAAAACTAATTGATAGTAAGACCCTTCTTCTTAGCACAAAGCTATTGATACCAAATGAACTATTCCAATTCTAAATATAAATATGCCATTACCACCTTTTGTCCATATTGGATCTGATGTACATTAAAAAATTTCCTTATTTGGTTGATCTAAGTCACTAGATCCTTCCCATCAAACTTACACGTTTCCACTTTTAGATTCAAGTTACATGGTTCTAAATGGGTACTAGTCGAAGGCAGTGACTATGCTATATTTGGGATCTCATTATTCTATGTATTAGTGGTTGGTAATTGGTTTAGTAGATTTCATTATAAGTTCAACAATTGATCAAGCATTTGCTCAATCTAGTCCAATAGGTGATTAATGTTGGTTATATCAACTTGGAGGTTGTGCACATTATACTCAAGTTGTATAAATTTGTGATTTATCAAAGAAAACCCTAGAATAGAAGATCCCTTAATTCCCATTTTTAGATCCACATCCTCTTTGTTAGGAGTTTTTCCTAATGTATATGAATTCTTGCCTCAGCCTCTAGTCCTTGGCTTTGTCATGATGCATCAAAATAATTTTGCAATAAATTAAATAAAAATATCCAAATGAGCTAAAAAATTCACTGTAATTTACCTATTCATAGATCTCACATTTTAGTTAAGTTATCCAAGAAATTTGTTGATTTGTAACCTCCTTGGGAGTGAATTTGGTGAAAACTATAATTTCCTAATAACTCGTTCAAATGGTCTCAAATTTGGATTTTAGTAGCTTCAATATGTCTCTAATCAATCCTCAAAATTTTAGATGAAAACTTATCAAATTGATTGAGATATGAGCTTCATAATCTAACTTCCTAAATACATTTGAAAAAATACTTTATTTTTACCTTCTACATGCCAAGATCATGCTCTAGTATCACTTGTAACATGACAACAACTTCCACAAGAAAATAATATAATAGGAAATATGGTGCAAATACTTGATAATACTTGAGAATAATAAGCTATTTTGAGGAAGCAAACCTCCAAAAGTCTTCAACAAGAACATAATTCATGATATGATGCTAATAAAATAACCACTACCCCTTATTACGCCGAAGGCGTTCCCTCTATAAGGTGAACCGACCTGGCGAGAGAATCAACGGTTGAGACGACTCCTTACACAGTGCAAGACGATTGATTGGATCTCACCCATTCATTTTTATTCGCTATTTTTTTTAGTTTTCTCTCCATGTAGTTTATCCTGCTACTTTTTTGTTGTCATAGCTGGAAATATTGTCTCATGCTGTAAAAAAAAATGACACCGGCAAATTTTCTAAACTCGTCACTTGTTCTCATGCTGGGGAAAATGTCGTGTCAGAAAAAGTCTCATGTCGTTTAAATTTCCCCTGCAAAATACTATGGATTTACGGTTCTTTGTTTTTCTAACACAAACTATTTGCTGCAATTTCATTGCTGCCGCCTATATAGGAGTGTGAGTGGACGGGAGGAAACTAAAACCCCATTAGTGCCTTGCTGAAAAAGAGAGAGTCTTTCTTTTCTTTTTTTCATTTTTTGGCATTCTTTTTATTTTTAGGAAAGAATGGAAGTTTTTAATTTGACAATTCATTAACTTTAGAAGACTTGCCAATACATTGCATCAAATTTTAGATTTGTGGCATCAAAAATTTGCATCAAGAAACCATTCAACAATGATGTTTACTAGAGAATCTATTTACTAGCATTAAACAATGGGCATTTAATAATACCTAAAAATTGTTGTTAAATTATGGACATTTGATATTTTAATTATAGGTGGTTATTAGAAACATTAGTAGGTCATTCCTCTTCACTAGCTTTGTGTTATTCTTTCCCTCAAGGCTTAAATTGAATGGCCGTATGGTTGTATTTAGTGATTTTAGCTATAAAATACAATTACAATTTTAGGAAGATTGTATCACTTGAAAGCCAAGATTTCAAGTAAACTGTCAAAATTTCTATATATATATATATATATATATATATTCCTTAAAATAGATAGGTTTTAATATTTGAAAGACAACCTCAAATAGATGACCGTCACAAAAAAATTACTTGACAAGTAGGATCAACTGTCAAATTTAAGCCCTACTTGCCCTAGGTTGTAAATTACTAAATTATTTCTAATATAATATTATAATGCAAAATCATATCTCTATATTAAATATAAATGCAATGGCCATTGAATGTACATTTGGAATAGGTAAGAGAGAGAGAGAGAGAGAGAGAGAGAGAGAGGAATCTAAAGAAGGGAAGAGGACACAGATATATATATATATATATATATAGAGAGAGAGAGAGAGAGAGAGAGAGAGAGAGAGAGAGAGAGAGAGTTGAATAGGGAGAGAATTAGATACAGAGGGACAAAAAGATAGAAAGAGAGGCACAGAGATAGAAAGAAAGATATATTGAGAGAGAGAGAGAGAGAGAGAGAGAGAGAGAGAGAGAGAGAGAGAGATTGATATAGAGAAAGGAAGTGTGTGAGAGATAGGGGAAGAGAGATAAAGTGAGAGAGAGAGAGAGAGAGAGAAGAGATAGGGGATAGAGAGATATAGAGACAAAGACACAAAGACATAGAGAAATAGAGAGATAGAGAGGGAGACAAATAGATATTTATAGAGAGATTGAGAGGGATAAATAGGGAGAGAAATAGAGACTAATTTAAAATAGAGAGGAAGAAAGAAAGAAAGAGCTAGAGAAGACAGAGAGTTGAATAGAGAGAAAATTAGGTAAAGAGGGACAAAAAGATAGAAAGAGAGGGCACATAGATAGAAAGAGAGAGGCACAGAGATAGAAAGAGAAAGATATTTAGAGAGAGAGGAATAGAGATAAGTGATATAGAGGGAAAGAGAGATAGAGAAAATAGAGAAAGACATAGAGGAGGAGATATAGAGAGAGACACGTTAAGGGTAGGAGACAGAAATAGAGAGGGAGGGATATTGATAGAGAGAGGAATATATAGAGACATAGAGTAGGAGATAAAGATAGAGATAAGATATATAGTGGGAAATACAGATAAAGAAAATGAGAGAGAAACCTAGAGAAAAGAGATAGAGTGATAGAGGAAGGGAGAATGATAGAGGGGGGAAGAGAGGAAGAGAGACAGATAAAGATATAGAAACAGAGAGCTCAGATGGAGAGGAGAAAGAGGAAGATGGAGAAACATAGGGATATAGAAAGAGATACAGAGAGGAGACAAAGAGATACAGAGAGAGGTAGAGTAATGGAAAAATTTTATAAATATAACCTTGGCATAGTATTTTGACATCATTTGGATAGTATTGTAGGGATTTGTAGGCTTTTAGTTTAGGTCTAAGTATCAACATGCTGCTAAATTGTCAACACATGGGCTACACCATTGGTGGAGTTTCTCAATCTATTGTAAGCTTATTTGAAACAATATATTAAGGTTTACTTTTGGTGGTGGGTTTCCTACTCAAAGGGGTTTTCCCAAGTATATATGTCATCTTATCTTCTCTATTTCCTTCACTTATTCTTCTATGGTAGAAGTTTATGACCTTGAGCTTGAGCAACTCGATGTCAAAACCGCATTTCTCCACAGTGATATAGAAGAGGAATTGTACATGCATCAGCCAAAAGGTTTTGTGAAGCAAGTGCATGAAAATCTGTTTACAGATTAAGGAGGAGCTTGTATGGGCTAAAACAAGCCCCAAGGAAGTGATACATCAAGTTTGATAACTTCATGATGGACAATCAATTTATACGTTGTGAATCTAATCCACGTTTATACTACAAGGTCTTACCAAGTGGTGAATTTGTTTTATTGCTACTCTATTTTGATGACATGCTCATTACTGGCACCAACATGAGAGTCATTACTAATTTAAAGCAACTCTTGGGAAACAAATTTGCAATGAAGGACCTCAGGGCAGCAAAGAAGATTCTTGGCATGACCATCATTGGGGATAGAAAGAAGAAAAAAATCAGATTGACTTAGCAAAAATATATTGAAAAAGTTTTGAATAGATTCAATATGAGAAGTGCTAAGTTGGTTAGCACTCCACTTGCCGATCATTTTGGCTTGTCTTCCACATTGTGCCCCAAGACACAAGAAGAACAAGATTGCATGAAGAACATTCCATATTCTTTAGCCATGGGAAGTCTTATGTATGCAATGATATGCACCCATCCTGATATTTCCCAAGCAGTGGGAGTTGTGAGCCGGTTCATGAGCAATCCCAAAAAAATTCATTGGGAAGCTGTGAAGTGGATATTGAGGTATCTAAAAGGCACTTCAGATTATGCCTTATGCTTTGGTGGGAAAGTTGCACAGTTACAAGGCTTCGTTGACTCTGATATGGCGAGTGACTTAGATAAAAGAAGGCCTACATCAGGTTATGTTTTCACTTTTGTCGGGGCAGCTATCAGCTGGGTCTCAAGATTGCAACAAGTAGTTGCTCTTTCCACTACTGAGGCTGAGTACATTGCCCTCACTGAAGGAGCAAAAGAAATGGTTTGGTTGCAGCATTTGTTTACTGAATTGGGTTCCAAACAGAAAGTTTTCACACTCTTTTGTGACAGTAACAGTGCTATTCATTTGGCTAAGAATGCGACATTCCACAATAGAACCAAACACATTGAGCTGAGGTATCATTTCATCCGTAGCATGATTGAAGAAGGCAAGTTGCAAGTTCAAAAGATCGACACCAAGATCAATCCGGCTGATGCATTGACCAAGGTTGTACCTTGAGAGAAGTTTGAATTCTGCCGGGCTTCTCTTGGCATTGTCAAGATGTGACATTGAGACTAGAGTAGGGGAGTGAGCAGCAATCAGTGGATTTCAAGTGGGAGATTGTTGGATTGTGAAGTCCAAAAGACACATTATTTCTCCTGCCAAATCTCTTGCCTCTTGGTCTTCCTTATCCATTGTGTATATTGTTTTATAAGAGAGATGTATTGCTACTATCATGCATAGTATTCGCACTTCATATAGAGATAATAAAATTGTTCCCCTGCTCTTGTGGATGTAGCCAGTTTATGGTGAACCACGTTAAATTTGTTGTCTTGTGTGTGTGATCTTTGTTGTGTATTCTATTTCACTTTGCTTTCGCTGTTCCATTTAATTTAACATTTTTCACACAATTCATTGACAGGAAGATTGCCTCCACTGGGAGGAATGCAACATGTTCAAGACATAGATATCTCTACTAATAAACTCTCAGAACCCATCCCTGGCGATATTGGCAGTTGCGTGGAATTGCAATACCTGAACCTTTCCAAAAACAAATTGGAGGGAATAGTGTCAATATCAATAGGGCAGCTCAAGAGTCTTCAAGGCATTGATTTGTCTTTCAATGAGTTGTCTGGGCCAGTGCCACGCTCTATTGCAAATCTCACCATGCTCAGCCATTTAAATTTCTCATACAACAACTTGAATGGATCAGTCCCAAATCAAGGAGCCTTCAGCAATCTAAGCGTAACATCATTTTTGAGAAATCCAGGATTATGTACGGCCTCTGGCTGGTTGAATTTACCAAATTGCACAATCTCTACCAAAAAACATAACTGGTTCAATAGGAGCGTTGTCTTGGTTGCTTCAGTTGGCACATTCTTCGCATTGTGTTGCATTTTGGAGACATTTTACTTTTTCTACAGAGGAATTAAAAGAGCATCGATTATAAATAGTTTGTTGGGACGAGGTTTCATGCAAATTTCTAGTCAGGAAGTTCATAGAACAACCAAAGGATTTAGCGCCGCCAAATTACTAGGTGAGGGCAGCTTTGGATCCGTTTATAAAGGAGTCTTGGATGATAACACATTGGTGGTTGTTAAGCTATTCAATCAGGACCGTTCAAATTCATACTGAGCAAAATTAGGCACCGTAATCTTGTTAAAGTCTTGTCCTCTTGCTCAACTGAAGATTTCAGCGCTCTGGTACTGCAGTTCATGTCAAAGGGAAGCCTAGATCAACTCCTGCACAGGAATGAAACGCAGTGTAGCCTGAGTTTGAAGATGAGACTCAACATTGCACTGATGTGGCTCACGGGATGGCATATTTGCACCATGATTGTTCTCCTCCTGTTCTTCACTGTGATTTGAAGCCCTCAAATGTGTTAATGGATGAAACCATGACAGCCCATGTGGATGATTTTGGGCTTTCCCGTCTATTGTCGTCTTCTGTTTCTGAAAATAGCAGCACGTCCAGACTAAAGGGAACAGTAGGCTACTTTGCTCCAGGTAAAAACCCAAACCCAACATTCTTTCCAATTTCTGTGATTTTCTTGGCCTTTTTTTTTTCTTCCCCCATGCATTAGTTTTATTCTCAACAATGAAATCGCATTTTAACTTTTGCAAGAATATGGATTGGGAGGACAAGTGAGTAGTAAGGGAGATGTCTACAGCTTCGGGATGCTCATCCTTGAAATGGTGACTAAAAAGAGACCTACTGACGATATATTTTCTGGAGATGTTACTTTGCCAAGATGGGTGAGAAGAGCATTCCCTGAGGCAGTGGAGGGAGTGGTGGACAGAGATTGTTGGTTGATCAATTAGATGTTATTAATGCTACACCTGAAACCATTGCTGAAGAAATGGAATCCTCTGAGCAAGGCAGTTGCCTGCTTAGTTTTGATGGATTGGGAGTGCAATGCACGAGGCAATATCCAGGGGATAGACCAACAATGAGAGAGGTGGAGGGTATGCTTGAAAAAATTGTGTATGGCAGAGCATATGGCAATTTAGAAGAGCATGCCTCCGTCTAGAATCTGCTGAGTGCAGGCAATACTTACCGGTTAGAGCCAGAGCACTTAAGCACGGGCTAGGAAAAACATCAATATTCGTTTACATTGTTTTCTCATAAGTACACATGAAAAACTAGTGACGTTCTTCCAGTAGTAATACGCTCTATGTAAATGTCATCCACTTTCAGAGTTGAACCAGTCAAACAGCCAATAGCATTTTTCTATTTCATTCACAACAAAAAGTGTTAAATATAAGAAAATTTTTCATTGGCCAGAATTTACCATTAAATATTGAAGTGGATGACATTTAAGATCAGCCGTAGTAATATATATTTAAATAGATTTTATTATTTAAATCAGTTAAGCTAACTTCTTTTATCTAGAATATCCATTTAAATTGACAGGATTCAATTTAAACCATTGTAAAGGATAATTAGAGCATATCTTTTAAGTTATTATTTAAATATAGTTAAAGCTAAGTTTTTTTTTTATCAATAGTATCTATTTATATTCATTCACATATTACTGACAGGATTCAATTTAAAGGATTGTAAAGGATAGTTAGAGCATGTCTTTTGGGTGGGAGGCAATATATATTTTGATTGGCTTCTTGGAGGAGTGCCCACCCCCCCATCCCCTGAGAGGTAGATGCCAAAGGAGGTAGATGTTGTTGTTGGGGGTTATTGTATCAAATGACATCTTTCTTCTTTCTTGTTTCAAGGCACATAATTAGTGTTGTTGAGTTGTAGAGAACTTTCTTGACAAAGTGTTTTAATTAATGCTCTTTTCGATAGGTCGATTGTGGCATAAGAACTATGTCTCTTGTTGCTTCAAATTTTAAAAAGCTGTTAATGACACGAAATTATCGATTTTTTATGTATTAACTACTATTTTTTAATCTTAAATTTCATGTCCTTCAATTTTTTTTTCCTTATTTTTATTAAAGTTTATCCCTTGTATTTACAAAATAAAACGGTTAATAATAAATTTATTTGATTTTTATTTGTTCGTTGGATTTTTGAAGTAGGGCAAACAAATATATGTATATTTGCCTTAATTTTGGAGTAGTTGGGAGAAGTATTGGATGGCACATGACCACTACAACTATCATCTAACATTATCTATAGGATGATAGTTGTGTCATTATATACACAAGTGCTTTTACTTGTCAAAATAGAAACATAAAGCATATTGGCCATGGTATCTTGCTTCCACATGCCTTCCTCTATAAAAAAATTATACAATAGATTATATTTGTACTTGTATTTCTATTTGTATTTCCTATAATATGGAAATAGGTATCAATGACAATATATCTTATGACTTCTTAGTAAAGTACTATGAAATTCAACAATCTTTTGGGCCCTAAGCACAAAACAATGTCACAAAATCAATTTGAGCTAACAATATGATTTGGGAAGCACTTGAAAAATTGTTTGATTGTTTTAAACTCCATTTGGTTGCAAACAACCCTTTTACATTTTGCAATAGTTGATTGTTGTTGCTAAAACATTGAGTCTATGAATGAATGTAGGAAGCAAGTTCACCTCTTTATAGGCATACACAGTTAAGATACTTCAGTCTAGCCATTAAGTTGTAGCTTGGCTACATTGTAGGAGTTAACACCACATTCTATGTATATTTTATGTGTTACCTCATTTTTTTCTATATTTTTTCTTTTGTCCTTTACAATTGAGGATATTTCTATAAAAAAATTACTTGTGTTAGCAATATTGTATTCTTCTACTTAATATTTTTGTTAAATTTCACAGTCATTTAGTTCAAAGGAAACCTCAGTCTTGTAAATAAATAATTGTATAAGATTGTAAATGTAAACTTTGTTGTTTATAGAATTACTAGTTTTCGAGTAAGAGAAAATATATGTTTATAGTATAGACAGATAGATATGAATTTTAATAAATTTAACATATTGTTAGACCAATGACTGTATGATCCTTTTCAATTGAATTGCTATGTTATTTTTTCAATTTGGTATATAAATTGTATGTTTGGTAGTTGTGGTTTAGTTTGACCCCAAAAATGTACTAACACACATAACTATAGACTAAAGATATAACCTATGTTAACATACTTGAACTAATGCACACAACACCAAACCAAGACTTTTAGATCATAAAAACCAAAACTAAACAAAATTCACCAATTGACATGATACAAAGACATTTACCATTGAACCCTCTTTCTTTAGGACTGCAAATGCAATTTTCATTATCTCGAAGATTGCCTCTCGACACTAATCCATTTAGGTGCCTTTCTACAGGCTTTCGTGGGTTTGTGAGTATGCAGGACGTGAGCATCTTTGCTCAGGCCGCGAGCCCTTGCCAAAAGCAGCCTTCAAACCAACAAACACACCCTCGATTTTGATGCCTTCCATAAACAAATCGCCCCCCTTCTCTCTACAAGAACAAATCGTCCAAAAATATAGGATGTTTTGGGTGTAGAACAAGAAGAAATAAAGCAATGTTAAATATCACATTGTAAATAATAACTAAAACAAAGGAATTTTATTATAGCATTGGTTGTCATTTTACATTCCTTACAATGGTTTATAAAGTCTTATTTGTCCCTTGTAACCACTTACGGGAATAACTTCCCCAAAACTAACAACTAATCTAAAACTAATTTATTAAATGTAAATTTTATTTCCTAACATTGGGGCCAATTCTAGTGCCCTCTCTAGTCGATTTGAGGAAGGGTTTTGGGCCAGTTGAAATGGTATTTTGATGCCTTTCAAAAAAAATTCATGCTTGGTGAATCCGTCCTACTAGATAGGGCGAACATAGCCTGCCAAATAGGCTATGGTTGACGTGGAGTTTTTGCCCTTCCAACGAAATACAGGTCATTGGGCATTTCTATGCAGGATGAGATTCACTCTTCCATGCCTTAATTTGCCCTTTGTCTATGTAGAAAATGACCACCTCAATTCGACTTGCCCTGAGCAGACAAGTTGACCTCAAATCAGCCACGACTTGAAATCGACCTTCTCCTACCATGGATTGACCTTTCCTCTACACAAATGATCTCACAGAGGACACACATCAAGCTCTAATACCATGAAAGAGAGCCCCAGATCGATTAGCAGAATGATTGCACCAGTTCTGCAATAATTCAACAAACAAGAATGCAAACAACAATGAAAGTGATAGATTACAATACATAAATTATGAACAATGAGATTATATAAATAGTGAAGTGATTGAGTCTTTATAGAAGTCAACTTTAACACATAAAGGTGGTGAGTTTGTTTCAAGTGGCAAGAAGGAAGTGACACATATGTTGGATGAGTTTGACCAACTTTCCAAGTCGCCACATTCCTAACTAAGGTGGCTTAACGCCATGTGTAAAATATATGCATATTTACTTATTTAAATAATAAGTAATAACATTAGTATTTCTACATGAACATATATTACTTCTCATTTGTGTTCACTTTGCTTTGAGATAGAGCTTAGTAATTTTTATATACATGTACATTTTTCATATGTTAACATATTATGCATGACTATTTTTAAAAGCATTGTAGCGCCTCAAACACTTAGGATCGGTTTTTTTATGTACATTTTAGTCAAAATTATTGAAGAACCTCCTAAGAATTGATTTGTGTCTATACATTTTGCAACTCTTGAGCTAATATTTGATGATTGGAATGTTGTAGATAACTTCAATTTGAAAGCTAATACACACACCACAACAGTGTTTGTGTATTAAAAAGTAAGATCTTGGAAATAGCATGTAAAGATCCATCAAAAAGAAGTTTATTGTACACGTAACATAATCTCTTAAGCCTTCTACATATTTGCTATGTTTTTCTTTATCTATAAAAAATTGCAAATTTTTATTTATCATAATATGTGAAACTTCTCAAACCTCCTACTTTTATTCATCAATTCTGGATATAGGAGATTGAGTTACAAAGTAGATGGGATATATAGTCTAGTTTAGAAGAGTGAAACAACTAGATTTTTTTTTTTTTAAGTTTTTAATATTTTCATTAGGATACATCTTCTTTATCAATGACATTAAACACATTGTATACCTCCTTAGTATGGTCACACTATGCATACATTGCTACAAGGGAATTCCCAACATGAGGACTTTCATCTCTTTTGTTTCTTCTTATGTAGTTATGGATAAATCAAAACTATATTGTACACTTCAAGTTAAATAAATGAAATTTCCCTCTTTAAATGTAAAAGAATTTACTATAATGAAATGAATCTTTTTCTTACATTATTTTTAATAGAATCCATTATGTTGTTGTGTAGATATATATTACATCAAATATGTTCATTAAACAAATACTAGACTAGGCTTAAGAGTGTACCTGGGTTGACATGCTACACATGGAAACCATCCATCATGGATTTTTTCTACCTTGGGGTGTGGTATTACATGTAGAATATGGCAATATCATTCATTATTTAGCTGAAAAATGTGTCATTGTTTAATGATTGTAAATCTCTTTAGGTGATACTCCATAGTCTAACAAGTGGAGTAGATAGTTAGTTTACTTTACTTTTACTATCCTTATATAGATTCATGTTCAATTTCGCATGAAGTACAAAGGGAATTCTTTAGTTATATGCCTAAATAAGGTATCAAGGAAATTCTTTAATCACATGAATTTGCTTTGTTTTGTTTAGCACTTATTTTGTAAGCTTAAATTTGTGTCTCACAACTTTTATAACTTGATGAGTTACGTTCTTGATCAAACATTTTAGTATCACTCAATCAAATACATTGTGCTCTATGTTTTACCATAGAATGCATACATCAATAAATCCTTTGTTAATTTTTGAATGAAGACTTGTGTATATATTTTCTATGTGATAGTTTAATTTAAGACCCACATTCTGACCACTACATATTTTCTAGTAGAGAAAATTATCTACTCATTCTAGAGACTTTGCGGGTGAGATAAAGCTCGAGTGCATCACAAACCATTTCTATGTCATGTGATCTTATTCACATTAACATCAATCTATTATTTTAAGGTCGCAATCACATGTATATATCCTTGATTGCTTACTTTTGTATCAATCAATTGAATGCTTTGTGTCATATTAATTTTTAGTTGTAAAGCCTCTATAATTTGTGTGCCCATATATAATAAATGTATGGTTTTATTAATTATGGTTGTGTCACCATCGTCTTTTCTATAGTAAATTCATGGTTAATGTAGTTTTTGGAAAGCAAATAACACATACAATATTATATTTATGGTGAATATTGTATGCAAACAACACATAGTATAATCAATACTGTATTTACCTAGAATGTGTAATTCAACAAGTATGAGAAACACATTATTGATGTGTTTCATTTAGATTTATAATAATGGAGCATGACATAAAAAATAGAAAAGAACTAATAAGTCCCATACACACCTTATTCTTAATTAGATTATCAGACATGTTCAAACACTCTTAATGTAGCATGTGACAAACTTCAATATGTTCAAACACACATAGAACAATAGTCTATAAAGAGAAATAGCTTCAACCCAACCAATAATTTTTTTAGTGACTAATATTTGTCAATTGGCTAATAGTTGAAATTGGGGATTCAAAATTTGGCTAATAGTACAAGCAAAATGAGTCGCTTTCACTGTCATTTTCACAAAATAGGAACCAAAAGAAAACAATCTTCCTTCCACGACTTCAAGGGACTCCACACAGTAGAAGCGCCAGAATTTTATCATGCACCTTCAAACAAAGGCATCCAATTTCATCCACCTCAGCTAGGGAACTCCTACCACATAAGCCAACTAACATCAACTAGGTATTCCTCTTGATGATGTAATTTAAAATTTCATGGTGAATGATGATAAGTTCAATTTCAAGTAAGAAACCCAAATGGACTTAGGATTTGTGGAATTTTTAGATGGGGAGTAGGATTTTTTGGATGTTTGGGATTTGGGACTTTTAATACAGTGGGATATGGATACTTCATTTGGATTGATTTATTTGTTCTTAGGAACCCACACCATTTTTTGGGGGGGCTACATGGGCATTTGTAGCCTTTTGGATTATTGATTGTGCTTATATTTTGTGTATTGATGCCATTCGACATGATAATCTTGAGGCCTTTGTGGATTCTTTTCTTTATGTAAGGAAGCATCCAAATTTGTATTTTTGAATCCCTTCCAATTGGTGGTACTCTCATGTTTGGGTGATGTGTGGATTTGTTGATCTTTATTGGGAATTTTAGGGGATTTAGGGGAGTGGGATGCATATATGAATGGATAAGGGGATTTTAACGATTGGGATATTAGGAGTTGGGAGGAGGGGAGGTAGAGTGGATGAAGGGAGATGTATGGTCACATGATTTTGATAATGGTATGGTGATGTTAGAGGGATAGTGACATATGATTTGGAGATGCTATGATATGCACCAAGTTTGGGATTGGAAGAAAATGCCATGTGAGGTGTACAGGTGGTACCAACATTTTTGGATTGTTGTCCTTGGGATGTATAGCCTAGGCCATGTGATTGTGGATGGGTATTAACATGGATGGGCTCAAGATACCTTGTTCATGAAGGTGTAAACCTTTTCCTTGATAGTTCATGTTTTGGAGCATGCAATATGCAATAGGATGTTTGGTGCTTTGGAAACAATACGCGAGTCCATTATTAGATGGAATAGGTGAGGTGGTTGATATATTTTGTTCCTCTCCTACAAGAAAACCAACATGAATGAAGGAAGTAGGACCAAGGGGATAGGATGACAGATTTTGGATATGGTCGATAGCTGATGATGGAGGATTAATAGGAGATGGATTTGGAATGCTTGGACCTTGACTATAATTATGATCATTAGCATGTGGTGTAATAGGATCCAAGTTATTTGTTTGATTATCCATGTTTTCTTGGGGACCAAGTGTCTCATCATGGGATGTCGATGGATAATGAATATGACTAGTGGGATGATGGATAGGGATAGTTTGTCATGAGTGATTGTGGGATCATGGATGGGAGAGGCTTTGATATGTTGATCATGGATGGTGGTGGCTTGAGTAGTGGGATCTTGGGTAGCTTCGGTAATTTAATCTTGAAGAGATGAAATAAGTTGATCTTGACTTTGTGACGAGCAAGACTCTTGATATAGATCTTGGGTTTGGATGAGATGGGGGATTTCTTGGATGGGTTTGATAGGCTCTAGATGGTTGACAACATGAATGCATGATGGATCTTTGTTTGGACTTATGCTAAGGGACTCTTCACTAGGATTAACATGCATAGGATTGGATGAAGGTTGAATAGTATTGGGAGGTTCTGTAATAGGCTGAAGGATAGGTGTTGGATTGCAATATGATTCTATATTACATGCTAATAGTCCTTGGATAACATCTGGAAAGGATAAGTTCGTTGGCAGATTATCAATCCTAATCTTACCACAATTGATGAGCTCTTGGATCAAATTATTAAGTCTCACACATTTAGATGTTTTTATGGCCTTTTTCTCTATGGTATTGACAATATTCATGATCCTTGAACTAGAAGGAATTTACTTGGTTTTTGACATATGGTGTTGTCATTGGTAGCTTAATGAAGTTTGCTTGGACCAATTTTTGTAAGGCTATCTCAATGGGCTCCTCTAATGGAGGGTTGGAGGAATTTGGTGATGAAGGGATTGAAGAGTTAGGAGGTATGTGGGCTAATGGATTAGGATTAGGAAGATTGGAGAGAGATTGTGATGGAAGAATTGAATAAATTGAGGTGAGATGGGTAATGGTATGGTAGATGGGTATGAGGTTATGGGATTAACTTGGTAAGTGGATTGGGGTGAGATGTATGAATAGTTGAAGGTTGGATAAATTTGAGTTATGGATAAATTGGATTGGTATGATAGCATGGTCAAATGGGAGGATGAAGGTTGATAATATGATAGTGATTTTGGTTGGATTGGAGATATGGTTTGAGATCCATACTTATGTTTAAGTTCTTGTATTTCTACATCAAGATGAGTGATATCATGTGTTTGAGGAATGGAGTTGGACATAGATGTTTTAACTTCCATTACCATTTTGTCAAACTAGCGCATGATGTTTGTAGATGTGTTAAGGATTGGATATGGATTTTTGAAATGGATGATTATGGATTATGGGTAGAATCCTTTAGATGAAGGATTCTAATGATTGATTTGGATGGATTGTGATTAGGCTTTGGATGATAGTGGATGGGTTTGGAGGAGGACATGTTCTTAATCAAATTTTGATTTTTTTGTTAAGGATTGGATATTTGTTAAAGATGGATAATGGATGGTTGTCTTGGGATGAGGGATCAATGGATTAGATTAGGATGTGGTTGAAATGGGATTAGGTGGATAAGAAGATTGAATTAAGGTTGAATATACATGCATTTGGATTAGGATATGAGTTGAATGGTGATAGGTTGGATTAGGCTCAATGATCAAATTATGATTAGGATGATAGTTGTGATTAAGAATTGGATTAGGTGGATAGAATGGATTAGGGTTAGGACCTTGATGGGACTTGGATAACTTGATTAGGATTAGGGTCCTAGATGATGGATTATGGATGGATTGGATGATTTAGATGATTGGGATAAGGTGATAAGATGATTAGGATGATTAGAATCATTGATTAGCATGAAACAAATGGAGTGGATTGGATAATTAGGGATGATCGAGGATATGAGATACATAAGAGGAATGACTAGGTTGATTAGGGTGGATAATTAAGATGGGATGAAGTGATTGGATGAGATATTGATGATTAGGATGAAGTAATAAGATGAGGAGGATGATTAGGATGGGATTGGATGAGATTGGATGATTAGGATAAAGTCAATTAGATTTGGATGAGGTAGATAAGGTGATTAGGATGAAGTTGGATTATATTGCATGAAAGAGGTGATTGGGATTGGTTTAAAGCTTGACTTAGGAAAATTGGCAAACAATAAAGTTCACACACATATGCATAGGTTTGCAAAAGAGATAAATTTAGGATTGGAATTCTATAAATATACACACGTAATACTCAATACCATAGATTATTCAAGTGGGATTATCTGTGTAGTGTAGGCCTACACAAAAGAATACCTTTCCATGTTCTTACCTAACTAAGAACACTTCACCCTGAGTGGATAGCTATGGATAAGGGTATTGCAACCAATATCACTTTCCTTGGAGGCTTTTATGCCTTACCAAAAGAAAACTTCTATCTCAACTTCAAGGAGGTATGACGGTGAGTAACTTCAGGGAGCGGTCCATGTCCCTTGCACCACACTATAAAATGAATGAAATGTCTTATCTAGGTTATTACAAGATTGCTAGGGGAGTCCTCAATATATGCAAGGTACTGCAAGGCACATGTCCTTGAAGACTAGTTCATTAAAAGCATGTGACATAAGAAATTAAAAGAGTGTCACTTCACCTTGTGTCCAAAATCATCCAGAACCCCAAGGTCATGCCAATAACTACATGACTAGATTGAGGTACAACTTTCGCTCTCCACCTTTTGATATACACCACTGAAACATGTGATTGAGGTCATCCCTAGGGGTGATAAAATCCTCTAGTAAGCCTCCTAATGCGAAAGATAAATAGTAATTGCTTTTGATCCCTAGGTTAGGTGCAAGGGGAGAGCATACACAATTTAGTACCACCTTATGATTTAATCTAAACATGAAAAAGGAAGTGTAAGATTTCTGATTTCCAAGGTCATGTGAAGTGCATGGAGAGAGCATACATGTTGAAAAATCCCACAAGCATGGAAAACAAATTCATTAACCAACTAAACTAATTTAGACACCTAATTTAGTGACAAAAATTCGGTCGACAAACGATCCTGCAAGACAATGGATTAGTAGGTTTTGTTTTTTTGTTTGTTTTTTGAACTTTGACAAGCGATGGACAACTGTATACAAAATGTTAGTAGTTTGTAAGAAAATTTTTGGTCTTCGTCAATCGATTTCACCCTATAACCAAAGAGTTAGTGGAAATAAAATGAAAAAAACAACTAACTAAAGTAACATATAAAAATGTGAAAACTATGTTAAAAATGTACTAAGATTAAACTAAAACTTAAAGAGTGAATGAAAAGTTATCTTAAAAGCTAAGAAAAAAGGCTATTTTAAAAGAAACTAATGAACTAATCTAGAACATGCTCTGATTGACTCTGCTATATTTGTGTGGCCCAAATGTAAATCTAACTAGCATTTCACAATTATTACTCCAAAATGGTAATAACAAACTTCAAAATAATGAATGCACAAGTGCTGAGATAAATACTAAAAGTTTAAAGCATATCACAATTTAATTCCATATTAGAATCATAAGATATTTTCTAGAATAATAAAGCTGATTCAAAAATAGCATCAGATACCCTTTTGTTGCATCTTCATATAGCAATTATTGCTCAAAATTTTAGGGTTGTCACCAATAGCTAACATGCCAGGAATGATTCATATCAAGAACCAGTGTTATGGATAACCAAAAATATTAAATCATTGAAATTATCTCGATGCATATATTTTCCTCCAACCCTCTGTTGTAAATATAAAAAGCAAAAAACTTGATCTCTACTTTTCACTAAATGTTCTCTTACACTAAAAATGCTAATTAAATTGTTGTAAAGAGTGGAATGCAAAATAAGAGTGCCTGGTCACAGGTTGTCCATTGTGGCTGTGTGGCTGATGTTTCCAAACCCTAGCTTAGAGCTCACAATCCTGAGTTGAAGGATAAGGAGAAACTTGAGATCAAACAAGGTGAGGAATTGAGCTCTTCCAACAAGCCTAATAATGATTAGAAGCAATAGAGTGAGAGTGGTGGGTAGGAAATGAGCGGGAAGCTTTCTGCAAAGAATTGATGATTGCATCACCTAGGCATCTCAAGAAGATAAGAAATAAGGTAAAATACAAAAACATCAATCAAGGGGATGAAAGAAGTAGTCAATTATTGATGTTTATGATGTTTCTCCCCCAACTCATAGTTATTTGGATCACCCACAAAACTTGTGTATGAGTAAATCAAAGGGTTCAACCACACCAAATTGCAAGCTATAGAAAACTATTACATCGACATAAACAAGATTATGAAAATCATTCAAGGCATTGTTGCTAGTTGCTTCCTATATTAGATCTCTGATTACACAACGGCTAGGGTTTTATGAAGATTTTGAATGTATATGTCAGGATAGACTACAGAAAAATGCAGTTAGCTTGATTTGAGTAGGAAGGCACCTGTGTTTGTTAAAAACTTTAAAATCAACATGATAAATTCAGAAACAATTTACTATGCAGTCTGGGAGTAAACAATGGTGGAGCTTGACAGAGCTATTGATTTGAAAACTAAATTGGATGTTCAAAACTCATTTTAAATCTGGAGTTGAGTACATGTTACCACAATTTTAGGATGAATGGATTGGGAAAACTCTGGTTGAAGAAGAATAAATGGAGATTGAATTTCCCAAGAATAGCAAGAAATTCACCTCACTGATAATTCATGGAGTATTACTGTAGAACAAAAGCATGATGATAGTAGGTGAGAAGAAGACAATGGAACTGTTAATATGCATTAGTCTTGCTCAAGTGACAACCAGTAACCATAGGAGTATCTACTAGTTTAGAATCCTCCATACCAAGTTTCTTCAACTTCTCTCTAACATACTTAGCTTGAGAAACAAAGATACAATCATCTAGCTAAGCAATTTGAAGCCCAAGGAAGAAAGACATCTCACCAATCATAGACATCTCAAACTCTTTCTGCATATCTTCTTCAAAACTCTTAGACATATCATCATCTTTGGACCAAAGATGATGTTGTCAACATATACGACAACTATCAAAATCTTTTATCCCTCTTCCTTAATGTAAAGATTACTATCTATGGTACTTTTCTTGAAACCTCTGGTAACTCATCAGTCTAGCTCAAGAGACAACAAGTAACCATAAGAGTACCTACTAGTTTAGAATCATCCATACCAAGTTTCTTTAACATCTCTCTAACATACTTAGCTTGAGAAACAAAGATATCATCATCTAGCTGAGCAATTTGAATCCCAAGGAAGAAAGACATCTCACTAATCATAGACATCTCAAACTCTTTTTGCATCTCTTATTCAAAACTCTTACACATATCATCATCTCCACCAAAGATGATGTCATCTACATATACCACAACTATCAAAATCTTTTCTCCCTATTCCTTAATATAAAGATTACTATCTATGGTACATTTCTTGAAGCCTTGCTGAAGTAAGTACTTATCTAGCCTAGCATACCAAGATCTAGGAGCTTTCTTGAGTCTGCACACCATGTCCAGATCTTTTGATAACTAGAAAGCATCTAGTTGCTCAATGTAGACCTCTTCCTCTAAGTCACCATTGAAGAATGTTGAATTGACATCCATTTGATATACCTTGAAGTTCTTATGAGCAGCAAAGGAAAGAAACATCCTAATTGCCTCCATCCTGACTAGTGGAGCAAGAGTCTCTTCAATATAAATACTTCCAACTTGTGAATAGCCTTACATACCAACCTTTCTTTGTTCCTTGCAACTTCATCATCTTCATTTAGCTTGTTCTGGAACACCCACTTTGTTCCTATAACATTCTTGTCAGCTGGTCTAGGAGCCAATTCCCATGTCTAATTCTTTTCTATCTGATTTAGCTCTTCTTCCATTGCTTCCAACTATCCATCATCATTGCTAGCATCAGCATAGGTTTTAGGCTCAACTTTTGATAGTAGGCAAAAGTTCATTTGCTCACTTGCTTTTGCAAAATTTCTCCTAGTTTGCACTCCTTCATTCTTATCTCCAATAATCAAATTTGTTGAGTGTTTCTTTTGAACATACTTTTTTGGAGTATTAGGGATATGCTCTGATTCTTGTTCCTTCTCTTCTTTCTCCTCCTCTTCTTCATCAATATAGAGAGGTATACCAGATCTGTAATCCTCTGATTCTTGAGAAATCTGATACATGTCTTAATCTACCTTAACATTTCTACTTTCAATCATCTTTCCCAACCTCTTGTTGTAGCATCTATAGGCCTTTCTAATGGTTAAGTAACCAAGAAAGATCCCTTCATCACTCCTTGAATCAAACTCACCAAGGTCTTCTTCATCTGTCCTGATGTTGCATTTGCTGCCAAAGATACTAAAATATCTAATAGTGGGAGGTCTTGCACACCATTGCTCATATGGGTTCTTAGTGTAATTGACCCTCAATTTTACTCTATTAAGAAGATAGATATCAGTGTGAATTGCTTCCTTCTAGTACATATTAGGTACATCTACATCTTTCAACATTGCCCTAGCCATCTCTTTCACAGTCCTAATCTTCCTCTCCACTACCCCATTCTGCTGAGGGGTCCTAAGAGAAGATAGATGTATCCTAATACCATTATCTTCAAAAAAAATTTCAAATTCATTTGAAGTCAACTCACCTCATCTATCAGATCTTAAGCATTTGATCTTAGCATCCATTTCATTCTCAACTATTGCTTTGAAAATGTTAAACTTATCAAAGGCTTATGATTTTCTCTTAAGAAAGTAAGCCAAGTCATTCTAGAGTAATCATCAATAAGAAACATGAAATACATTTTACCTTGTTGACTCTTTGTTCTTGTAGGGCCACATAGGTCAGTGTGAATCAACTCTAATGGCATTGTAGAAGAATACTCCTTACTCTTGAAATTTTTCTTTGTCTGCTTCTCCATTTGACATTACTTGCATAAGGTGTTTGCAGGCTTGGTTATCTTAGGCATATCTCTCATTGCATGAATAGAGTTGACCTTTACCATATTGTTAAAATTGATGTGTCCCATTCACTTGTGCCACATCCAACACTCACTAGATTAAGTCAATAAACACTTTCTTCAATTTACCTCGTTTAGATGATAGATATCTCCATATGTCTTAATACCTTCTGCAACAAGTCTTCCAGACCCTGCCTTTCTAAATTCACATCCTTTGGTATGAAAGGTAATATTGTATGGACTTTACTACACATCTAATTGACACTAAGAAGATTGTGCTTTAGCCCTTTGACATAGAGGACATCCTCAATCCTATTCTTCCCATCAATAGTTATAGCACCCTTTCCATAGATTTGTGCTGACTCATCACCACTAAACTTAACAGCTCCACCATTTTCATTCTTAAGGCTAATAAACATCTCCTGATCACTAGTCATGTGGTTAGAACAACCACTATCAATTACATAAGCATTTTATTCTTCCTTTGTATGAAAGGCAGTCCATACAACCATTGATTTTTCATTATCTTGATCATCTTGTAAGGTATCAGAATTTTAACAATTCCCAATATCATCATTTTTGTTATCAACATTCTATTGGAAACTTACTGGTCTTATCATTGATGTCAACCTCTAGCATTTGGTTCACTGATTTTCCAAGTGCTTTCAAGAAAATTTGAAGAAAGAAGTGTGCAGAGTGATAGAGGTATGTTTAGTGTTTTGTTCTACATTCCCTCATAGTTGAAGATATGCTTGTGTTGTTTGGAAGTGATGATAAGAGGTATTCATAGGTGTTATATCTAGAGTTTTGGGTTGTAGATCATGCAGAAGTAGAATATGTGTTTGACAGAGTGTTTGACCATGAAGAAGATTGGCTGGGAGAAATGAGATTGCTCTACATTTCTTTGCATTGAAGTTTCTTGTCCTGCTAATCTAGGAGAGTGCTTATATTGTTTAGATGTCTACCTTCCCTTGATGTTTATAGTGTTTGGGTGCTCTACAGGTTCATCTCTTATGTTGGTGATTAGTAGCAGTGTGTCCTGATGTGCAATGAAGATATTCTTTGTTTCTAGTGGTTGTATAGTATTGTAAAAGATTCTAATGATGGTGAATACTCTGGGAAGATGTGTGAATGTTATGATGTGTCTCTCTCTATTCCACATGATGTTTTTGGATTTGGAGAAGTGTGGATATGGTCATTTTCTTAGGTTTGGCCGACCTACCTTTCTAGCGCCATTTGCTAAGGTACCTTGTGAATTGTGAATGTGATGAGAAGCTTGGTTTTGAAGATTTGAGTCCTATTTAACACTTGGCATGGTTCACTTTCACTTCTTTCCAACACGGAAGTGTTTAGTGCCAACCTAAATGGTGTTGCACATTTGACATGAACACACCTCATTAGGACTGACCTAATTGAAATAGGTCTTGGTTGTAGAAGGTATAAATGAAAGACGGAGTTTGTATGAAGGGTAAGCAAAAATGTGAATCAAGAGTGGTGAATTGTATACAAGCTTAAATTCCTATGACTACCAGATGCAGTGAGAAAAAGGTGTCTACATTTTAGGTTGCTAGAAGTTAATGGAGGCAGTGAGTCGAAGATCGTAGATACCATAAGATTGGAGTGGTGAGTTAAGAGTGAGCTTAAATGCTTAAGACTTCCAGATGTAATGAGTAGAAGGTGTCTACATTTTAGTGTGCTTGAAGTTGTTGGAGGCAGTGAGCCAATGGTTGTGGATAGCAAGGAGTTGCAGTGGTGGATCTTTCCTATTGCCTTGACATAGTGAATCTCTCTATAGCAGGCTTCTTCTTCTTCTTCTCTCTTCTAGATAGTGAGTACTTGGTAGTGAGCCTTTCTTCTGGTAGTGAGCCTTTCTTTTGGGTAGTGATCCCTTGGCAATGAGCCTATTCATTTATAATGTTGCTATTCATATATATATATATATATGTGTGTGTGTGTGTGTGTGTGTGTGTGTGTGTGTGTGTGTGTGTGAGCTAACACTCACCGTGGTTTTTCCCTTCTTAGGCTTTCCATGTAAATTTGGTGTTCTTATGTGTTTAGATGTGTTTGCATTGATGCTTCATTAGTTTACATTCTTCTAATGAATAATAAGTGGTTGATGTTAGGAATAAGTATTGAAGGATTAAAGTTTTAATACACAACTGATTCACCCCCCTCTTAGTTGTCCTATGTATATGAACAATTGGTGTTAGAGACAGGTTCCCTGAAGAAGCTTAACTACTTGGGGTAGATCTGGATGGTGCACATGAAAGGTATTGAGGTTCCAATGTTTGATGGAACAAATTATTCTTTTTCAAAAACTGGGATGGAAATCTTTCTTGTCTTGAACTAGGATATGGCGTATGAAAGATAGTTGACAAAGAGTAAACTATACCTCCTAATGGTCCAAAGGATGAAGATGAGATTAAATAATACGAGAAAAAGTGCAAGGCAAGGAGTGCTCTCCTGAATAGTCTCTTTGATTCTGAATTAGTGAAGGTGATGAGTTACAAAACTGCTCATAAGATCTGAAAGAAGCTAGAAAGTACCTATGAAGGATATGACAAGGCCAAGCAAGAAAAGTTGCAGATTTTGAAGACCAAGTTTGAAGCCCTAAAGATGTGAGAGGATGAAAATATTGCAAGCTACATGTAGAGAGTGAATGAGTTTGTCAACTCCATCAATGGTCTTGGTGGAAAGCTGGAGGAAAGTGAAGTGGTACAAAAGGTACTAAGAACTCTTCCAAAAGCTTATGGTGCTAAAGTTTCTACTATTGAGGAAACTCAAAATTTAGACAAGTATTCTATGGATCAAATGTTTGTTACTTTAACTACTTATGAACTAAGAGAGTTTGGTCAAGATGATTCAAGGAAAGAGACTGCTTTTAAGGTTAGCAAAATAGAAAAGAATGATGAATCAGACTCGGATGATTTTAACAAAATAAAAGCAAATTTTGTATGAAAATTGAAAAGGGGGTTTGGAAAATACAAAGGTAAGCTACCCTTCAAGTGCTTTAACTATAGAAAGATAGGTCATTATGCTTCAAAATTTCTAGTCAAGAATTCAAATGACAAATACAAGGATAACAAAGGTAAATCATTCAAGAGAAGTTATTATGCTAAACAAAATGATGCTACATCTAATGATGAGTCTAACTATCTAGATGATGAAAGTAATTAATGCTTGTTCATGGCTTTGAATGTTGGAACTAATGGGTTTGTACAGGATCATGGGGGTCCAAAAAGTGGCGATGTGAAAAAAAGGCATTTTTTACTTTCCCAGAAACATGAAATTCCACTTTGACTTTTTCTAGGCTCGGGTAGAAAGTACATGTTGCCATAGTAAGCACCAAAGCGGAATGGATATCCTTTCAAAATAGATATCCATTCCAAAACAAATATATGTTTCCTATGTATTAATGATAGTCATTTTCACTTGCCATATTCTTTGTTGCGCACTTTGGAGAGTCATTTTATATATTATATTATATCATTTTATGATATTATTATATTAATATACATGATATTATTATATTATAAATATTAATGTTATTATATTATAAATATTAATGTATTAATATTATATTATATCATTATATATGCCAGAAACATTGTTGGAGACCTAAGGCGAACTAAAATATAAAAAAAATTACATTATATAAAAAATACCTTTTATAATTTTTATAATTTTTGAAATAAAATTTACTTTATAACTTTTAAATAAAAAGAACCTTTTAATTTTTTATAAATGAAAGATAGTTTTAAGAATTTCCAAATAATCAAAACAAAAAGAATAAAAAGGAAGGATTACTGAAATTTTGAAAATATGTTTAACAAAAACAAAGTGGTTGAAAGAAAATATTGTATGAATGGTTTCTTGAATGCATTAGAATTTACTCTTCCCTAATTAAATTCAAATACTTGATTCTTGAGTCATCATGTACACAAAATACACAAACTTAAATGTGTAGAAATACCATTCATCCTTCCAATAACAAAATCAACCAAAATAAATTGTAGAAATACCATTCACCCTTCCAGTAGTAAAATCAACCAAAATAAATTGTAGAAATACCATTTGCCCTTCTAGAGGCAAAATCAACCAAAATAAAATGTAAAGACAATAGCTAAATAAGCCCTCCATTTGTCAAGGGAAATTATGTGTTCCTCTTCACCACATGATTCTCTGAGTCAAATAAATTTCTCAATATCATAGTTGAGGCATCTCGACTCCTTAAAATACTTTTGTGATAAGATAATTTTGGTTTTAGTATATGGTTTAGAAGACTCACCAACTGGTTGACAAATCACATGGTATTAACAATACTGAATCCGCTAATCTAGAAAACAAATAAAGTTTTCATAGCAGGAGCATGTCGAAGAAGATAAGAAAGTAGAGGAATATCATCAAAAGATGAGGTGAAGTCCAAATGAACTTGCATTAGATTTTCCATTGGAAAAGTTGCTCCTAGAAATTCCTGTATTGTACCATCACGCCAAAACCAAGAATATCGAGCAAAAAAAAGTACTACAATATATCATAAATGAAGTTCCAAAGTTATTATAAATGAAATCTCCTCTCCTCTAATATTAAAAATTGAAGGTTCAAATAGAGTTTATTAAAATCCCAACAAATATTAAAAGAAACATGCAGTAAAGCAGTAAATCAAGAATTGTACACTATTATTAAAAGCCTTGGCTAAAAATATCATATTTAAAGTGATTGTCAATTTAACACTCCCACTTTTGTTTGAAAAATTTGAAATACAATATTTGCAATAAAATAATCTGTTAAAAACTTTCTAGTGGATAATGACCATCTTTGCCCATGCATACTTGCTCTAAATCAGGAAATTGGCTTAGAGTCTCTACAATGCCCTTATCGATCCTGAACAAGAGGGTAATTTTTCTTAGTGATTTTAGAGTTGTAAATGCAGTAAGTTTTCCAACCCTAGTCATGTCTATACATAGACATAAACATGGTGGAAAGTAGAATTCCATGTGAATCAAGTTTCCTATTATTATAAGGCTCACCAATTGTGGGCAATTTGTTGTTAGTGCTTCCATCTTAGAAGAAATATTGAGAGAGATAATACTTTTAGAATAAATCCTTAATCTCTTAAGTCTATATCACTTACGAATGATTAAAATTTCCAAAACTAGACAAAATTGCAACATTAACTCAATGGTCATGTCGTTCATCTTAACGTTATGAAAATTTAGTGTTGACAGGCTGGTGAAGCCACTAAAATAGTAAGGAAATTTTGTGAGAAAGAAATTACTGAGACCTAAAGATCTAAACTTGTGGCATAAAAAATGGATGTCGGAACCTCAGCAACAACTTTAGCATAAGGTGAATCTTCAATACTAATCACTCTCACATCTTTTAGAGTAGCACAGTGAATCCACTCACAAATCTTCTCGCTTGAAAAGAAGGGGCAGATGTTGTTGAACTTGAAAAGCTCAAGGGGACTAGAATGAAGCTCAAATATTTTGTCAATGATATTTTGGAATGTAACTAGGCTACTTGATGAATAGAAGAAATCCTCTAGAAATTTTAGGTTGGGAAAGAAGGTCCAAAGGAATTTCCATCTTTTAGAGAGGACAAAACAACACACTGCTTGATTCAAGGGAACTTTACTCAAAATGAAGGTCAATAATCCATCTGGTAAATCATTTAGGGCTATTCCATTTCTTTTTAGAGCCATAACTTCTCATTCAACAAGCTATGGTGTATTTCAATGAAGTTGAGGCAATCGGGGAAGTTAATGGGTCTAGGTTGTAAATATCTGAAAAGGTAACTTTAAACAAAGAAAGAGCTCAAAGGTGATGCATACAATAATTAAAGACTATGTTCTCTTGACAACTCATTTTCATTTGCATTTACTATCATGATTATGATTATATATGCAAATGAAAATGAGTTGGCAAGAGGCCAAAGTCTTTAATTACTTTACACATCAGCTTTGAGTTCTTTCTTTGTTCAAATTTACCTTTAATATATATATATACCTGTTGGAGTCACACAAAGACCCACAAGAGCCAAGATCATGTGTCAGAAATCTTCTACAAGAGAGAGGTGCAAGAGGATAATGCATAAGACAAAAACATTCGGGAATAAGTGCTTCACATTTCTGAAGTAGAAGTTACATTATGCATTAATGAAATGCAAATATATACACACCACCATTGTCTAATGAAGAGACAAAGTGGGGAGTTGAATGTGAAAAGCCTATGACACATGTCATGAGGCTAAAATAAAGTGTCTCCCTAATTAACTTATGTAAAAGTGAAAATATTTCACCAACAACCCCCCATAAATGCAACATAGGGAGATTTACACAAGCTAAAAAGAAAGAAATATGGATGCATGGATGCATGGATGCATGGATGAATGGATGAATGGATGAATGGGTCCAAACAACAAAGGCCTGATAAGGTACCCATTTACAAACAAAATCTCTCATAAAGTGGAGAAAAGGAGAAAACCACATGGGAAAAAAATCCTCCCCAAAAGAGAGAAAACAAAATTGGAAATGAACCAGTGATGGAAAAAGGGCTCAAGACCCCCCAAGAAATGAATCCATCACAAGAATACAACCATGAGTCCCCCATAAGAGGGAAAGAAATAGAATGAAATCCTCCAACACTAAAGAATCTCCAGAACCAGAAGAGGATGTTCGAATGCAAAAACCAATCCACTTATGGAAAATCACATTTCTTCTCTTAGAAAGAAATTTCACAATCGGTGATTTCTGAAGAACTTGTGAAGAATGTGGCCTCAAAATGAATATCTTTGAAGACTGGATGGATGTCCTTATGTTCAAATCTAAGATGCCACAATAGAATCAAGAACAACCTGGTGAATCTCTAAAGGTGACAACTAAAGACAAACTGGAACAAGTGTCTCCAAAGATGGAATGTAACAGATAACAACAATGTCATTACTGTCATCAAAGAGGGACTTCAAGTCCTTGAGAATATCATCCTGCTCAACCAAGGAAGCATCAATAGAAATAGGATGTAGAGGAGTAGAATGAGTGTCATCAAGATGTGAATCAGAAGTAAGAATGCCCAGATTCAAATATTCAAACTTCTGTTTAGAAGTGGGTTCCACACAAGAAGTGTGATCAACAGTCAATGGATCTGAATCATCATCTAGAGTAAAATCAGTAAAGGTGTATAATTGAGTTTCATGATCAACAACCCCTATAGCAATGATCTTTGTACTCTCCAAGTCTCTGATGATGATTAGATCAGGTGTGAATTCTATAATCTTCCCTACACCACTATGAATAATTTGATATATGGAAAGAAAATTATTTGTCAAGGAAGGTACACAGTACATCATTGAAGGTGCCATCACCAATCTCAATTTATCCTTTCCCAATTGTATTCACATATGTATTATTACCCACCAAAATTGGTTTCATAGGGCAAGATTCAAAGGTAGAAAACATGGATTGAGATGAAGCCATATGATGAGAGGCTCCTAAATCAAGAATCCATTTACCTGAACTAAAGTGATGCAGAGGTAAACGCAACGGGAGCCTACAACTGGGAAGGAGGAGTCACTAACACAATCAGCATGTTAAAATACCTATCAGCTTATCATCATCATATTTCTTGCTAACACAGACAGCATCATCATATTCCGAAGAGGCATGAAATATCCTCCTGCTGACTACTGTTCACTTCCTTATCACCTTTCACCTTTCGCCTGTCAGCAGCATCATCATAATCGACAAGCGCAAACATCCTCCTGATGTTCACTGTTCATCTTACCGCCAAACTCTATCTTCATCATCATGATGTTCAGCATCATCTTCATCAGCAGGATATAAAATATCCGGTTCCTCCGATATATCCTAATGACGACAACTTCAAGCACCCTTCCTTTGATGCTTACGTCACCCCGATATCTAACTACACAAACAACAGCATCAGGATATGACTTATCCTGATGATGTTAACCAAACTTTATGCCAATGACTTACGCCGATGCCAAAACACTTAGCGACAGTAGGATAAACTTGCATAGGGTGATATTCACAATATCCTGATGACGATGATGTCACATGCACCTGATGATGATGTCAACAGGATATAAGACACTTATATCCTCCGCAGCATGATAATAAATATCTGGGTGATCTCTTAATATCCTGATGATGACCTTTCCGGTCCTTAGCCAAAAAAATGACTTTTCCTTCCCGCATACGATAGCGATATGCGGATGATGGGTACACACGAAAGATGATCCTGATGACGATATACACACTGAGTATATATCTAACTTATATCATCCTGATGCACTTGAAACATACAGTCTTCGTCAGCTTCACAACCTGATCTGGATAGCGATATACTCACAGATGATGATGCAATTCACTCCGGCTGGAAAAGCACATGCAGATCCCTGTATATCCGTCAGCTGCATGCAAACTCACAGAACCGCACAATTTCACAAAGAAAATATGATGATCGGGCCGGATCACCTTCAGATCAAAACTTAAAGATTTATCTTCCTAACCCTAGCACATGAGGATGCTAGGTTGATTCATAGCATGCTACCAACTGATCTCTCAAACAATGAAATGCAGAAAACTAAAATGCAAACTAAACTATCATACATGACCATTCCACCGATTCACAGAATCAACCGGTGGAAGGGTTGAAAGAATCCATCAACCTGTAATCAGAACAGAAATCAAAACAATAACAACTGATAAACCAGATAATGCAATTGATGAGATCTTATTCAGATGAAACACAAATGTCCTGAACAATGTTTCACAATGTCTGGACTGATCTCTGGAACTCACTTAATCACCAGTACTACATAACACAACTACTACTTCAACATGATCTCAAACCCTAACTGTTCTGAGTTATTTATAACAATATCCTGCGAGTACTACCAACTCGATTCCCAGCGGCTGGGAGCTTCCAAGCGGCTGGGAGAGAAGACAGCTCATACTACCTGATCACAAGCTCTAACTACCTGCACACTCTCCTAGGCTGATCTAATACATATGCATTGGTCCAATGGACCTTATTACATTATGAAGTCAAACATACTAAAAATAGAATAATGTCCTGTCATGCGGACTATATCCTATCTTGTAGGGGTGCTCCTGCACCATACTCCCCAGAAGAAGAAATCTCAAGTCCACTTGAGATGAGAGTATGAAGATCTGCACCATGTTTCTGGATCTGCTCTTCAGTCATCCAAACTACTTCAGAATTAGGTTTTCCCTTCCAAGAGACTAGATACTCCAAGTACTATTTGTTCCGGGTCTGTTTGACCACTCTGGTGTCCAAAACCTTCTGCAACTGTAACTTGCTTTCTTGCAAGTAAATCCTCATGCCTGTCAATGTAGGCCCTTCTCTCACATACCTTGTGTTTGTCAGGTTGTCTGACTAGAACCTCTGTCTGAACTGCCTCTTGAACTGCTGTAATGTTCAACTCTGTCTTTCTTTCAACCTTTATAGGACAAACAATAGTCCCAACTATGACAACATCCTTGTCATTCCTCTCAACTGGTTGCTGTTTGCAAACCTGTTTCTGAACCTGCTGCTGACCTCTGTCAGTCAAAACTGAAACTGTCTTCAAACTGTTCTCCTTAACAACTCCTTCCTGCATACGATAGCGATATGCGGATGATGGGTACACACGAAAGATGATCCTGATGACGATATACACACTGATTATATATCCAACTTATATCATCCTAATGCACTTGAAACATACAGTATTCGTCAGCTTCACAACCCGATCCGGATAGCGATATACTCACAGATGACGATGCGATTCACTCCGGCTGGAAAAGCACATGCAGATCCCTGTATATCCGTCAGCTGCATGCAAACTCACAGAACCGCACAATTTCACAAAGAAAATATGATGATCGGGCCAGATCAACTTCAGATCAAAACTTAAAGATTTATCTTCCTAACCCTAGCACATGAGGATGCTAGGTTGATTCATAGCATGCTACCAACTGATCTCTCAAACAATGAAATGCAGAAAACTAAAATGCAAACTAAACTATCATACATGACCATTCCACCGATTCACAGAATCAACCGGTGGAAGGGTTGAAAGAATCCATCAACCTGTAATCAGAATGGAAATCAAAACAATAACAACTGATAAACCAGATAATGCAATTGATGAGATCTTATTCAGATGAAACACAAATGTCCTGAACAATGTTTCACAATGTCTGGACTGATCTCTGGAACTCACTTAATCACCAGTACTACATAACACAACTACTACTTCAACATGATCTCAAACCCTAACTGATCTGAGTTATTTATAACAATATCCTGCGAGTACTACCAACTCGATTCCCAGCAGCTGGGAGCTTCCAAGCGGCTGGGAGAGAAGACAGCTCATACTACCTGATCACGAGCTCTAACTACCTGCACACTCTCCTAGGCTGATCTAATACATATGCATTGGTCCAATGGACCTTATTACATTATGAAGTCAAACATACTAAAAATAGACTAATGTGATACCACTATGATGCAGAGGCATCCACACTAAAACCTTGACATACAGCATGGATGTCCGCAACCCTTCATCATCCACCTCTGAAATCAGACTGTCCCTGTCCTTTACCAGTGTCTTCTTGACCCTCATTAGTTTGCCTTGTTGTAGGGGCTGCTCCTCTTCCCCTCATATTGCTGCCTCTTCCTCTCATGGACTTATCTTGTCTCCTATTCATCTTTTCTTCAATCCTGATTCTGAGCCTTCACGGCCTTGCTCTCTGTAATCTGTTTCTTTACCAGAACTGCCAACTCAACATTGGTCATTCTTGTCGGCATCTCAGATGTTCCTTCGTCACCTGACATCCTGCTATATCCTTATCTTTTCCAGAAGATCCTTCCTTTGCTCTGATACCACTATGATGCAGAGGTAAATGCAACGGGAGCCTACAACTGGGAAGGAGGAGTCACTAACACAATCAGCATGTTAAAATACCTATCGGCTTATCATCATCATATTTCTTGCTAACATAGACAGCATCATCATATTCTGAAGAGGCATGAAATATCCTCCTGCTGACTACTGTTCACTTCCTTATCGCCTTTCGCCTTTCGCCTGTCAGCAGCATCATCATAATCGACAAGCGCAAACATCCTCCTGATGTTCACTGTTCATCTTACCGCCAAACTCTATCTTCATCATCATGATGTTCAGCATCATCTTCATCAGCAGGATATAAAATATCCGGTTCCTCCGATATATCCTAATGACGACAACTTCAAGCACCCTTCCTTCGATGCTTACGTCACCCCGATATCTGACTACACAAACAACAGCATCAGGATATGACTTATCCTGATGATGTTAACCAAACTTTATGCCGATGACTTATGCCGATGCCAAAACACTTAGCGACAGCAGGATAAACTTGCATAGGGTGATATTCGCAATATCCTGATGACGATGACGTCACATGCACCTGATGATGATGTCAACAGGATATAAGACACTTATATCCTCCGCAGCATGATAATAAACATCCGGGTGATCTCTTAATTTCCTGATGATGACCTTTCCGGTCCTTAGCCAAAAAATGACTTTTCCTTCCCGCATACGATAGTGATATGCGGATGATGGGTACACACAAAAGATGATCCTGATGATGATATACACACTGAGTATATATCCAACTTATATCATCCTGATGCACTTGAAACATATAGTCTTCGTCAGCTTCACAACCTGATCCGGATAGCGATATACTCACAGATGACGATGCGATTCACTCCGGCTGGAAAAGCACATGCAGATCCCTGTATATCCGTCAGCTGCATGCAAACTCACAGAACCGCACAATTTCACAAAGAAAATATGATGATCGGGCCAGATCACCTTCAGATCAAAACTTAAAGATTTATCTTCCTAACCCTAGCACATGAGGATGCTAGGTTGATTCATAGCATGCTACCAACTGATCTCTCAAACAATGAAATGCAGAAAACTAAAATGCAAACTAAACTATCATACATGACCATTCCACCGATTCACAGAATCAACCGGTGGAAGGGTTGAAAGAATCCATCAACCTGTAATCAGAACAGAAATCAAAACAATAACAACTGATAAACCAGATAATGCAATTGATGAGATCTTATTCAGATGAAACATAAATGTCCTGAATAATGTTTCACAATGTCTAAACTGATCTCTGGAACTCACTTAATCACCAGTACTACATAACACAACTACTACTTCAACATGATCTCAAACCCTAACTGATCTGAGTTATTTATAACAATATCCTGCGAGTACTACCAACTCAATTCCCAGTGGCTGGGAGCTTCCAAGCGGCTGGGAGAGAAGACAGCTCATACTACCTGATCACGAGCTCTAACTACCTGCACACTCTCCTAGGCTGATCTAATACATATGCATTGGTCCAATGGACCTTATTACATTATGAAGTCAAACATACTAAAAATAGACTAATGTCCTGTCATGTGGACTATATCCTGTCTTGTAGGGGTGCTCCTGCACCATAAAGCTTGAAGATGCACAAAGTGCTTTACCTTTCTATTTGTGATCTCCATTAGCATAGCCTGCATGCACTTTTTCAGATGATTTTGAATGTTTTGATGATGAAGGAGTGGGAGTAGATGAACAAGGAGAAGAAGTTGAAGGAGTACTGACACTCATCTTCTGAATAAGATCCTTCAACTCAGCCACTTCTTTTTTGTAACAATCTTGTTCACTATGCCCACGCTTCTTGCAGTATGTGCAAGTGGGTCTGTCCTTTTTCTCCTTTTTTTCTAGATGAAGATTACTCAGGGTTAGCTAGAGGTGTTAAATTCTTGTCTTTATCACTATACTTTCTTTTATGTTTATGTTCTTTGCCACTTGAAGCCTTTTGCTCTTTTGCAACAAGAGCATGAGATTTTGAAGTCTTCAAATTACCCATCTGCAACAATTTTATTTGTTCTCTTATGAGGGATGAAGCAAATTGATCAAGAGAAAGCATTTTGTATTTGGCACCCTAAGAATCCTTAGTAGCATAAAAGGTTGATACAAAAATAGAATAATTAGGACCAAGTTTAGCAAGAATGGACAAAATCAATTGTGTGTCCTCTTTTTCAATAGCACATTGTTTCAGCTACAATCTCAAAGACTTAAGTTTGGTGAAGAAGTCTTGAATACTATCAAAGTTTGTTTTTCAAACTAATAAGGTCATTCTCCAATTCATAACCTTTCATTATATCTTGTGTTCCAAATAAACCCTCTAATGTTATCCAGATTTCATTTGTAGATTTACAAGATGAAATATGAAAGCGAAGATCTAGAGAAATTGATAGAGCAAGAGTACCAAAGGATTCATCTTTCCTTTCATTCCATTTCCTCATTTCTTTTCCAGTAGTAGTGGGTTCTACATATGTACCCATAACCATTCTATACAAGTGTAATTTATGCAAAACATACTCCATTTATTCTTTTCATTTACGATAGTTATGAGGAGTAAGAGGTTCAATTTTAGGAATGTCCATAATGATTACAGAAAAAACTGGGAGAACATCAATAAAATACCCTCACAAGCAAGAAATTATCCCCCTTGTTCACATAAAAAACCCATTGAAATGTTCTTTTTCCAAAAAAAATAGAGATCTGAAAAACATAGATACATAATGATATTTTATGGAAACATCAACCTAATGGCTTTGTGGAGGACTGAGTCACCTTTCCAATGATATTTCGTTTGTCCGATTCTAATACTGTATGCAAAAGATATGCCCAAAACACTAAAGGCAATGCTGAAAAAAAAGACCTAACTTCTAGTGAAAATAGTAGGAAGCTGAGAAAAGATCAGAAACAATTACCTACACTAGTGGAAAGTGCTCTGATTCATCTTTCTAGAAATATCTTTTTTGCACAACACAGAGTCTGGACGTGAAAGTTATGATAGTTTTTGTGAAACTGCTCTAAAAAGGCACAAAATAGGGATGCAGATTTGTGATCTAATTTTCTCAAAATCTGTGTATGTTCTATAACAAATAAGAGATACTCAGATAGGATTTTGATGCTGGAAATAAAACCCATAAATCTTTTTTCTCTACGACACACCAATCAAAAGCTAATGGCTGAAACCCTCTTTGATTTGAGAAGAACCAAACAGAACTCGAGATCTAATACCTTGTTGGAGTCACACAAAGACCCATAGGAGCCAAGATCATCTGTAGGAAATCTTCTACAAGAGAGAGCTACAAGAGGATAATGCACAAGCCAAAAACATTTGGAAATAAGTGCTTCACATTTCTAAAGTAGAAGTTACATTATGCATTGATGAAATGCAAATATATACACACCACCACTGTCTAATGAAGAGACAAAGTGGGGAGTTGAATGTGAAAAGCCTATGACACATGTCATGATGTGAAAATAAAGTGTTTCCCTAATTAACTTATGTAAAAGTGAAAGTATTTCACCAACAGTTCCTCTTATTGTGTTATTAAAGTCCGTGTCGTTCCATTGGCACCAAACTTTTTATTACAACTTACTTATTCAATTGACTCCTCTCTCTCTCTCTTAGGTCTCTCCCCTCCTATATCTCACTCCCCCTGTCTGTATCTCACTATATATATATATATATATATATTAAATATATTACATAATATTAATATAATATATAATATATATAGTATATAATATCTAATATATATAGTATATTATATATTATATACTATATATAGCATATAATATATAATATATTATATTATATATTATAAACAATACAGGTAACGGATATCTATTTTTCTGACAAAATTAGTAGGTTCAGGATTTGGTTCGGGATTGTCATACCTGGAAAGTCAATTGAATAAAAAAAGTTTACAAAATTTCCTTAGTTTTTCAAAATTTTCCCTTGTGGTTGATGATTTTTTTATCCGAATTTGATGAAACAAAAAAGGTTTATTGAAAAAATTATTAGCTTTCCACCAATATAAGATATGCCTTATTTTGAATTTAATAGATAATTATTATTGATTTTCTTGATACATTACGATTAAAGTCTTGATTGATAGGGTGATTGAAAACCTTCTATAATTTTCAAACTATTTCACATTTTTTGAATCTAAAAGATGCAAAACATTCTATGCTTCACATACTATAGGATTAAAAAAAATTGAATTTCATAAAATTTTGACCAAGTTATGGTGGTCAGACAAGCAGGTTTTAATAATTTTGAAATGTTCTCATAAAAAAATCATAACTAATTATTTACTTGCAAAAATATTACAAAAAATAATGTGGCACATCTGGGCATGTGTCCTCTACTTATATTGAAAGTTTTAGAAAAAAAATATTATTTTTTCTTGTACTTAGGTTGGTCAGACATACACCTATTTTTTTATCTTTTTCTTGAAAATTTAGTACTAGTGTATTTAAATTTCAAATTTTCGCAAAATAGATTTACTTTTTTTCCAATAAAGGACTAGTAGCCTAGAAACTACATTCAATTTGCTACAAATTTTGTTCTTACATATTTTCCAAATTATGTTAATAACCTATTCAAATTTTTATGTCAAGTTGCCTAACTCTGTTTTTTTAAATTTTCACTACCACTTAGGGGCCTAGTTTGGACCCCCAAGATCTTGCATTGACCCTAATTCTGAAAACAATATGAAGGAAATTGCTCCAGAAGCAACACACAACATCAAAGGAGCCTTGGTTACTTCCTTTCATGTGAAAGAAGAGGAAAACCACTGGATAATTGATATTGGATTCTCACATCATAAGACAGGTGATAAGAGCAAGTTTGTCATGCTTGATAAATTTGATAGAGGTTTTTGTTCAGTTTAGAGATGATGCATCTACTAAGATCTATGGAAAAGGTTCAATTAGTTTTGATGGAAAGCACAACACAGATGATATTCTCTATTTCAAGGGTCTCCAACACAATCTTCTAAGTGTAGGACAGATGTGTAGTAGAGGATATAACCTAGTGTTTTAGGATGATGGTTGAGAAATCAGAAAAGAAAACTCTAGAACTCTAGTTGCTACTACAACAAAGACAAAAAGAAATGTATATCATCTCAAAGGGGCTAAAGGTATGTGCCTTATTACTCAATTCAATGAAAGCTAGCTATAGCATAGAAGAATGTGTCACATCAACTTTGATAACCTAGTAAGAATTAGCTCTACTCAAGCTGTAAGGAATGCCAGATTGGGAAGAAAACAAGGAAGAATTTCAAGATCAAAGAGTACTCTGCCACCGAATCTCTAGATTTGGTGCATACAGAACAATGTAGACCCACAAGAATAGAAAGCTTTCAAGGTGACAAGTATTTCATGTTGTTGATTGATGACTACTCTAGAATGACTTGGGTTACTTTTCTCAAAGAAAAATTAGAAGCTATAGATAAGTTTAAAGAATTTAAGATTATGGTTGAAAATGAAATTGATCTGAAAATCAAGTGCTTGAGGTTTTATAGAGGTGTTGAGTTCACTTCCAATGAGTTTAACTGCTATTGTGAAGATCATGAAATAAAAAGGCAGTTATTAGCCCCTAGGACTCCATAACAAAATGGAGTAATGGAGAGAAAGAATAGGACAATTTAGGAAGCTGCAAGAATAATGTTGAAAGAAGCAAATCTATTGGATATCTATTGGAAAGAATTCATTCACACTATAGTTTATGTAAAAAACAAAGTGCAAGCAATGGTCAATAGTTTAAAGACTCCGTATGAGCTATGGTATGGAAGAACTCCTACTGTCAAATATTTCAGAGTGTTTGGAAGCAGATGCCACATTAGGAGAAATGAAGAAAACTTGGGAAAGTTTGATACGAGGTCAGATGAAGGAATCTTCCATGGATATTCCAAAAAAATTGAGACCTACAAATGCTATAAGAAAAAGCTAAAAGGGATAGTTCAAAGTGAAAATGTCAAAGTAGATGAAAAACCAAATCAAATCTTAATATTGATAGAAGAATATGAATCTAATGAGCTCCCTTGCATAGAAGAAGAAAGAGAAGAAGAAAAGGAGGTGCAAGATAATGAAGAAGAGGTTCCAGAAAGAGTTCCTAAGACTCCCAAGAATGTGCAGAAAAATCATTCTGAAGATCATATCATTGGAGATAAGAACAAGGGTATTTTAACAAGAAGAATGGCAGATGAGCAAGTAAATTTGTGCTTATTATCTAGAATAGAACCTAAGACAATGACTGAAGCCTACTAATATGAACACTGGATCAAGGCCGTGGAACAAGAATTGATGCAAATTGAGAAAAATCAAACTTGGGAAATCGTCCCAAGACCAGTAGACAAAAATGTGATAGGAACTAAATGGGTCGTTTGGAACAAATTGAATGAGAATGGATAAGTAGTCAAAAATAAGGCCAGGCTTGTGTGTAAAGGCTACTCACAAGTGGAAGGAATAGATTATGAAGAAACATTTGCTCTAATGGAAAGATTAGAGGCCATTAGAATGTTCTTGGTGTTTACAACTTAGAAGGACTTCAAGGTATATCAAATGGATGTGAAATCTGCATTCTTAAATAGAGAATTGGAAGAAGAAGTATACATTGAATAACTAGAAGGCTTTAAGTTATCAGATGATCCAAATATGGCATGCAAGTTGAAGAAGGCACTACATGGACTCAAACAGGCTCCTGGAGCTTGGTATGCAAGATTGGACATGTATCTGGTGAAACAAGGATTCAATAAGGGCACTGCTTACAACAATCTGTATTTCAAAGTTGAAGATAATCAAATCCTGATTATGGAGGTATATTTTGATGATGTAATCTTTAGAGGAAATGAAGGCATGTGTAAAATATTTGTAGAAGAAATGCAAAAAGAATTTGAAATGTCAATGTGTGGAGAAATGAATTTCTTCCTTAGGTTATAGATCAGTCAATCAGAAAAGGGTATTTTCATTTCACAATCAAAGTATGCCAAGGAAATGTTGAAGAACTTTGGAATGGAAGATTCCAAACCGGTATGCACTCACATGACTACTGATTGCAATTTAAGCAAAGATGATGAATCTCTTAAGGCTAATCAGAGTAAGTATAGATCAATGATTGGTAGGCTATTGTACTTGGCTTCTACCAGACCAAATATCATGCATGTAGTTTGCCTTGTGGAAAGATTTCAAGAAGATCCTAGAGACTCACATGTCAAAGCAATAAAGAGGATATTCAGATACCTGAAAGGCACTATGAATTTTGGCCTATGGTATCCCAAGGATACTGATTTCTCCTTGAGTGCATATACAGATACAGACTCGGTAGGATGTGCAGATGATAGAAGAAGTACAAGTGATGGTGCTTTCTTTTTTGGAACACTTGTCTGTCAGTTAAGTAAGAAATATGACTTAATATCATTATCTAATGTAGAGGAAGAATACATTGTAGCAGCATCTTGTTGCACATAGGTGTTGTGGATGAAGCAGACATTGAAGGATATCAAAGTGTCATATGATAATCCTATTCCTATCCTATAAGAGAATACAAGTGCTATCAACATTTCAAATAATCCAATAATGCATTCAAGAACAAAACACATTTCAATCTGGTATCACTTCTCAAGAGAGAAGGTTGTAGAGAATGAGGTAAATATGGTGTAACATGACATCTCACATTACCCATAAATAACCCTAATTAATCATCTTAACTAAGAGTAAAAATGCATCATGATTAACATATTCATAGTTAAACAAGAATGAATTAGTTACATCATAATAATTAAGCATGTTATTCTTTATGAGAACATAACAAAACTCAGAATTAGAATATCCAATGATACCTCATTACTGAAAGATCTTCACTATACATGTACAAAGCTATGCTCAAGGAATCAAATATACAAATATACATAATAAATAGCTATCAAGTCATACAAAGAAATGCATTGTATCTGGAACTTTGCCATATGTCTTCTTAAGCCTCAGCTTGTCTTATGCTTAAGAAAGACAGCATCATCTAAGTGCTCTTCCTCCAACCACAGACTGGTGATCCCCCCACAAATTCCTACATGGAAGTGGCCCTACCCTTCATGGAATTTGTAGATATAAGGTTTACCATCTGAGAATATGGTGTTGTGTCCTTCATAATGTCTCACGGTCATACAACTATAGATCCATTCTAACTATGTGTGACACTTTTGGAAATATTATGCCATTTAGATCACTGTGGACCGACAATGCATGCAAAGACGAATGCATTACTTTGGCCAAAGATTTTCATACATAAATGTTTCATAATAAACATTATCATATGTCCACCACCTCAATTCGACTTAGAAGTTGTCTCATCCTACAATAGTCTTAGTTCGACCTCTTTAGGTCTAGAATAGGTAGGTTCAGTTCAATCTCAGTCCAAATCTAGGATGAATCAACTCCTATCTTAGGAGTACATTAGTTGTGTTTTTTTGTTTTCACAACAAAGAACCTATGACTCCACATCACTCTATTCCCTTTTTCTCAAAATAACAATAATCGACTCTTGTTTATCAACTTATAACCTTCTAGGTCCATGACTTCATATTGGTCATATCACAAGGTTTGCATTTAATTCAAGTCATCCAAGACTTATATCATAATAGTCTAGTCAAATGATATTATTAAAAAGACCTTATCTCAAGTAGTCACATGAGGGTTGATATCTTATACCTCATTCAAGAAGTAAGGCCAATCGAAAGAAGATGGCTTTCATTTATATTAAAAGAAAGAACTTCATACTAACAATAGTATGTATTCACATAAGTAAATAACTATCTAGGAGAAATTGTTCCTTCAATAACCTAGCATGCACTTAATGTTGCCTACATAATAATAAAAATTTGCCTTTGTCCAATTTCTCCTTCTTCATGAGGAGCCAACATATACTTTTAGATACATAATATGCATCATTGTTATCATAATAACTGTCATTATCAGTTAAACACTGTTACTTGTAGTCTTCATGACTGAATGTTAAGTGGTTCATGCACATCCAAGGGTTAATGGTTAATGATAATGTAATCAATGTTTGAGAGAGGCTCTTGGCCTATTTCAAGAAAAACCTCATAGTATCCATACAAAGTCAATGTGATTTAATAAATAATCCCCATAGTGAGCACAATCAACTAAATTAATAACAATGATAGCTTCAATAAAGAAGGGAAGAAACAACTTTAAGCCCTTTCCATATTGGCACCCAGCTTCTTACATACAACTGGCAATACACAAGCTCAGCCTTATGTCCACGAACAACTTGTTTACAAAATAATGCTTACAGTATTTACATTATTAATGCATATGCGGCCCTGAGGGCCTATAAAGATAACTCCACAGTGGGTGATAGCATAGTTTACTCATAGCAATGGCTACATTAGTAACATAGTTTAATCACAACATAATCTTTAGGAATATCATAGTTAAACACAGTATTGCATACAATGCATCATAGTTTAAACATAGTATTTCATATGACCTTTAAGGCCTGTAACTATAACATCATGACCTCTTACATTATCCCATCGATACCGTCGACCACATAATGAATGTAGTAGTAATAAGATCACTAATCTTCATACCTATTATGGTTAACAATGGAGTTAGACTATCACGGTTAACTTATGAATGCTCTTCAATAGCCCTATGCCGAATTGGTATATCTCTCTTCCTAGCTACGACTGTAGAAAACTACTACATGATTCTTTTCACTATTCTTTTGCTTCCCCATGAGATTACTCTTCGCATCATACCCCAAATAAAAATTAAACACGAGGTTTTGATCCCACATTGCATGTAAATCCCATGCAATAGGTGATCCCACAATAGTGGGTTACACTGTTTGGCCAAGCTTGACATTGAAATGAACATTTTGAAAAAAATCTTCAATTATGAACACCTATTGTTGCTAAACCATGAGGAATTTGAAGATGATGCAAACTAGTGATTTGTAACATTTTGTCTATAGATTCTAAATATATATATTTTAAAATTTTTTGGAATCAAATTGCATTTCTTTTTCCATTACCTTAAATAACTAGTTTTTAATAGTAAACACCATTTTTAAAGAGTGATGTGTACTATAAAGCACATAACCATTTTTCTATGAAGGATAAAATTCTATTTTTTTTAAATTTAGATTTGTAACTATGATATATATAGGATGCATTTGGTTTCATAATGTTTTATTGAATATTTTTCTTTTAATTAACTTTTGATGTCAAACCAATTATAATTTAGACATAGGTGTACTGTGTAGAGCATAACTTTTTTGTATGCATCAAAATTCATTTTTTTTGTTGGATCAAGGACATGAATACCAAGAGGATAGATATTTTTCATATATTTTTAGTAATATACTATTTTTCCACATGTGCAGAACACAAAGCTTGATTTTCGATGAAAAAACCTATGTTTAATTAAACTAAAAAAATGTATAATAAAACCAAAATATATTAAAATTATACTTGATAGAAAGCTTGTTTTGAGGACTATAATCCTATAGTTGGGTTTGTCAAGTTAATTCCATTTTGATCCTCAACTTGAGCCTTGAAACCCAAAAATCTGCATAAAATTGTAGCTGAAGGGGGGCGATCACAAAAGAAGGAGGTTCAAATGAACCCCTAGAGACCCATTCGAATGAAAGGGGGTTCGAATGAACCCCCATTAATTAGAACCCTATAAAATAACATTAAAAAATGAAATAACATCAAGGGGGTTCACTCGAACCCATTATTTCTATTAAAAAAGTTTGGCTAACAGAAAGTGGGTTCACTCAAATGGGGGGTTCAAACGAACCCATTTTTGGGTTCTACTTATGTGGGATCACAAGAAAGCTTCCATGCACGGGAAATTTTGAACTTCCTCAATACAATTGTAATCTAGTTATGTGGGATCACCCAACATAGTTTGCCACCTTTTTCTGCTCCACGTAGGGGTAAAACCCCATAACCAACTTCGCCACATGCATCCTATTTTGGCTCCAATAGTCCACTATCCTCCATGATGGAGTGGGTAGTGTGGGTAGGAAATAAGATTGGTTCCACATCAGCCCCCATTTATTCCACTCATTATGGGTGATAGTCAACCTAACAATATAAGTCATCTATATTATTAATACTAAAGGTGCTCGATCATAAGTGCTAACATAATTTATATTATATAATGTTTCCCTTGCATCTAAATGATGTTTACGGGTAAAAAAAATAATCTAAAATATCATCAAAAGACAACATCATTAATAGGGAGGCATAATCATAATATGACTTTGGGGTTGACTACCACTTCCCCTTCTTTGCCACATTGACCAAAAGAAAAATTTATGTTTAGTTGTAAAAAAAGAGGGTTTTCCAATTTCAAGGGTTTATGGAGAATCCTCCTTTCACTACAAACATTCCAAGGGCTTTTCAACTAAGTGCTTCTCCTATAGAGAGGAGAGTCATCCATCAGGTTGGGTTGCCACAAGGGAAGCTGAGAAATTTAGAAGTTATCACACAATGTTTACCAATTAATGCTCTAATGCTCTAGAAACCCTAATTAAAGCAAAACAGTATGTAAATCTGCAAATTACAACAAATGCTATTGGAATAAGACAAAGGGTAGAGAACCTTAACTCACTATTTTTCATAGTCCAGAAAATAGAAATGTCAAAGACAATGGTGATGGCACCCAAGTCCAAGGTACAGGTTTTTTTGTAGAATCCCTATCTCCTTCCAACATTGATCTCCACTATATCTTTAGTTTCCAGTAATTCAGATGTGGAGGACAATTTTGAGAGCACCCTAGTCCATTAGGGGATGTTCTTCGAGATGTTGGAAGCTCTCCTAACCCTGATTATCACTATCTAGTCTATTTCTATAACTTCATATGTGGATGACAATGTTGATAATGCTTGTGTCCTAAAATGTCGCATAGTGTCCACTTCTTTTCAGATCTTGAATCCACACTATCCTCCAATCTTCCCTGCAACTCCACTTTCTCCAGATCCAATACCTATAACCTGAAATCACAAGGAGTGTGGGAGGGGGTTGTGGTGTTTAGAGGCTTGCCTCAATCAAGCCCTGGAGAGACATTCAAGTCTTCTGAACTCCATTATTAGAGGAGAGTGTGTATCCCACAAGATAGAGGCAAAAATCCAAATGATAATTATAAACAAACACAATAGATGTCACCTTGATGATGAAGCTCTCATGGAAGGAAAATGCCCTTCAATGCACTGCTCTATAACACAATGAATGACTTGATCACTTTAACATAAGCTTATGAATGACAATGTCCATCTAGTTTCCAAATGATAACGTAAATATGCTCATATCTACAACTACAAAGATTCCCTCCAAGAATTTCATAATTAAAACTTGTGATGTCATCTTGGGACCCAAATCATGGTCACAAAACTAACATTTGAATTTAGGGTAGACCCAAAATAGGGCTAGACTAAGGTGCTAGTGCCCAAGTCCACCCCCTTGTCTTTGCTCAGGGATCATCAACATAGTCCCCCTTAGGTCCTAACTGCCACAAGACCCATGGCTTTTCTCATCGGGACCTTAAATTATCATGCAAGATTCTCTAAATGCAATCTAAAGACCAAGAGCTAAACCTTAATAGGAAAAAGCCCCCAAGGGTGCATTTTTTTGACATAACATTTAGACCCCACTTTAATGTATGTATAAATGCAAGGCAAATACATGCATTAAACTAAGGTCAACAAACATAGAAAACACATCAAGCATGGAGAAGACATGCCACAAGAACACAAAACACAAAGAAGACAGTTACAGTTACACAAAACACGGAGAAGACAACATTGAAGACACGTACAACATAGTGAATACAGTGAATGTAATTATTATCTCTTTTCTTTTTCATTTTCCCATATGAATGCAAATGCATGTACAAGGAAAGTAACAATGCAACATACAACCACAAAGGGAAAACATGCCATACAAAACCTCAAGTGTAAGTGGAGCACATTGCTACACATACACGAGAGGGGAAAGCATGCCATACAAAGCTCAAGTGGGGGTTCGCCACACAAGGGGAAAACACATAGAAGACACATGGAAAACACAGAGAAAACATGGAAAACAAGGTGATGGGAGGAACTTATTGCTAAGTACCTAGCATATCAGGCACATTACAGGCACACACTGACGATTGGGCTTTGTTACAACAATCACCAAAGACACACTTTAGGGTTGAGTTAGTCACAGAACCGCTCCCCGCCTCCGCAGAGGACTTTTGAAAATGACAGGATAGTGTAATCTCCTTGAGAAGTACACCATCCTCACCTTCTGTAGAAGGGCTTAAGATAAAAGGATATGCTCGATATCCCACCTCCACATAGGGCTTACATGATTGTTGTTTAGGGTGAAAAAGTAGGTTTTTCTTAAACAAGGTTAAGTCATATTCTTTGACCTAACTAAACATTAGGAGGACAAGGACCAAGCTCAAGACCAAGCTATTGATCACTTTTCTATTCCCTAATGCTAATTAGGCCTGATATAGGTGTCTAACTAAGGTTTTATCAAGTGCCTTTATTCACTAATCAAATAAATCTTAATAACACCTTGTAACAGAAAATGATAGAATTTAGAAATGAAGTAGGCAAAACATATTACAGAAATGTAGAGAATAAGGTTCAAAGGTCATGCACCTGAAAATTAAGGGCCAACTAGACTAGGGCACCCACTGATTAGTCACACAAATTCCTGTCTCTAAAAACCTTCTATACTAGTTGTCAAATGACCTCTAAGAGCTCCCAGATCTCAGAGATTTTCCCTAGTTGGACTAGGGCGCCTGCTTATTAGTCCTGAAAGTGTCAGGATCCAAAATTATGAAAGTCCACGATAACTATATCTGCAATATCCTTCTTTCTGCCACTTCTTTTTTCTGTATCCTGTAAAACATGATCTACACCTACAAAAGAAGGAGAAAGATGTTGTGCCTGTATAGGAGCTTGCCTTAGTCAAGCCTCGTTTTGGTATTCCTACCTCAACAATAGCTAGAGATAAAGATTTGTAGAAGTGTGTGCAAACCTAAACAAATGTATGCAAAAATATCAAACCCTAGATGTCTCAATCAAGGGAAGATCAATAACTTTCTTTGATTCAATAAACACATGGTTCATCCCACAATAATGGGTTACACTTTTTGGCCAAACTTTACATTGAAATCAACATTTTGAACTAAATATTCACTTTCTAACACCAATAGCTACTAAATCATTAGGAATTTGAAGATGATGTGAACTAGTGATTTGTGAGATTTTGTTTGTAGATTCTAAATATAACTTTTTTTTAAAATAGAGTTAAATTGTAAAAAAATTTGCATCTCCTTTGATAACTAGTTTTTAATAGTAAACAACATTTTTTTAAAGTGATGTGTATTCTGTAGCACATTAGTTTTTTTCTACAAAGGATAAAACTTTGATTCTTTTGAATTTAGATTGGAAACACTTATATATATGGCATGCATTTGGTTTTATAATGTTTTGTTGAATATTTTTTTATTTAATTTTTCAAGTCAAACTAATTATGATTTAGACATAGGTGTATTCTGTAAAACATAACTTTTTCTATACGTAACAAAATTTAAAATTTTCTTTTTCTTGAAACAAGGACATCAATATCTAGGGAATAGATAATTTTTAGAATTTTTTTTCACTAATTTACTAATTTTCCATGTGTGTAGAACAAAGAACTTGATGTTTGGTGAAAAACCTACATTCACAAGAAATAAAAAATAAATATAATAATCAAATTAAATATATTTAAAATTATACTTTTTTGGAAGCTTATAATAAGGACTACATAATTACAAAACATAAATTGTAAATGCATTTATTTGATCCCCCAAAAGGTAAATCAAAAGGGGTTTTTTATCAGCATTTTGATAGGTGTAGAGGAGACTCCATTGTAGGTATGGTTAAAAACTAGCGGGGTTCTATCCAAGGATGTTTGAATCTAAGGGGTTTTGATCAAACCCTCTTCAATTAAAATACTTTAAATGGAACCTTTCAAAGCTTAAATCATTATATTTTCTAAAAATATGTGATTTCAACAAAAATTAAGATGTCCCAGAAAGTGTAACCCATTATTATGGCAGCAACCACATACAACTTCACCTCAAGGAGAAGAAAACAAATGAAGACATGCATGAACAAGAAGGTGAATCAACAATCTCCATAGAGGATCTCCAAGCTTGATGTTGGAGGCTTCAACCCTTCTCCCAATCATGCAAAGGGTGTATAAAACCCTAGGAAGAATAAGATAGTCTCAAGATCTTGATTCCTAATCTCCATCCATTATCTCCACAATAGCAAATTCAAATAACTTTAAAGGGCTTCAAAAAGTCACTGAGCTTCAATAGAAATTTCAGCAAAGTTTTGGCATCAAGCTTGCATAAGAATTGTGTGTGTGAAAATGATTTTCAAATGTCTTTTTATATCTAGCTTTAGGGAAATTCAAATTTTAAAATAATGTATAGATTATTGGAAATTAAGGTGTCTCAACCTTGGTAATTCTCTGCATTTGTAATGTTTGTATTTATTATTCATTGCCTATGTTGTAAATAATTGGAAATTCCACTTTGTCATATTGTAGGATGTGACACGGTGATGTGTCAATCCTACATGGATTATGACAACTTGGTATTTTTTCCTCACATGAGGAGATAGGCGTCCCACTTAGTGGTAGGAATATTCTGCCATGTGTCAGCATTTTCTATGTTGTGTAAGGAATATTTGACCGAAACGGTTATGACGGATTCCTATGACGGATCTATGACATGTAAGAGCCGAGAATAGAAGTTTGTAAGACAGGTAATGACATGTGTTATGAAGAATATTTGGGTGCCCCATGGTGGAATATGATGTGTTGTAAGAGCATATGCTATTTATAGCATGTTTATGATAGATTCTCTTGCAACTGTAAGTTGTAACCGCTATGACAGATTCTATGACGGTCGTATGTGTCGTAAGAGCATCTATCATAGCCCATTTTGGAAAGTGGCAACCTCTTTGGGATGGGAGCTGTGGACAAGTGTCAGACACATTCTACAATGTTGACCAAGTGTCCCTAGGCATGGGTTTTGGTCCAAAATGCCATATTGGACGCCCATTCCAAGAAAGGTCCTAAATTGCCTTGTATGTTCTATTTAAACAGGTGCTTGGAGATAGAGTTTGTATCATAGGTTTACAGGTACTATTATGCTGCCAGATTGACTCCAGACACAAGTGTTGAAGACCATTGAAGCTTGCATTGAAAGTGTATTGTAAACATTCTTTCAGATTTGTTAATACATTGTGCAGGTTTCTGAGTGTGGGGTTTTTCACCCGATAAGGGTTTTCCCCACCGTAAATCTCTATCTCTCTTCTTCTATCTTCTTTCTAGCTCTTGTGTTTTTTTGTAATATCTCATGTTAATGGTTTAACATTGCTATAATAGTTAGGATAAATTTGAATTTGCATAGCCCTCTCCTCATTAGAGTAGTGTAGGAAGCATTTCTGCACACCTAGCTTCCTTTCAGTTGGTATTAGAGCTTGATCACCTTTGGTCCTAGTTGTTGGGTAGTAGTTTTTTGAGCTATGGAAGCTCAAGATGGAAGACATGTTAGTTGACCGAGACCTTTGGGAAAGTGTGAATGGAACTAAACCAGCTGCAATGTCACAAGCTGACTAGGATCTCAAGGATCAAAAGGCTAAGGGTCTCATAAGACTTAGTCTTGTCGATTCTATGTTGTTAAATGTCCATGAATAGACCACTGCAAAACTCCTTTGGAAGAAGTTGGGGGATGTGTATCAAGCTAAATCCCTTGTCAATAAACTTTTGTTGAGAAAGAAGTTGTATTCTCTTCGAATGGAGGACGAAGGATCTGTGGCTAAGCATATGAATGCCTTTAACATGCTGGTTGCACAATTGACATCTATTGGTGTAAAGATGGACAAGGAGGATCGGTGTATGACCCTGCTTTGTTCTCTACCAGACTCATGGGATCATCTTGTCATGACAATAAGAAGCACCACATCCACATTAAAAATGGAAGAGGTGGTTTCTTTGCTATTATCTGAAGAGATGTAGAGAAAGTCTTCTGAGGTAGCCAAAGAAGCCCTTGTAGTTCGTGGAAGACCCAAGGAGAAAGGGAAGAAGAAGGACAATAAAGTTGAGAAGGGTAGATCCAAATCTCATGGGAGATCCAAATCTCCTAGAAAGTCCAAGGCTCTTTGTTGGAACTGTGGCAAGACCGGGCATTTCTGAAAGGAATGCAAAGAGGAGAAGAAGAAAAAGAAGACAGCTCCTGATTCAAATTTTGACAAATCACAAGATGACGGTGATGCCTTCATCGCAGCCCTGGCAACCCATGCATCTGATAATGTGTGGCTAATCGACTCTGGTGCATCATTCCACATGACCTCACATCAAGACTGGTTCGCTAAGTATGAGGAGTTCGATGGTGGAAAGGTATATTTAGGTGATGACTCTCATCTAAAGATCTTGGTCGTGGAAGAGTCTCTATACGATTCCCTGATGGTCGAGTGAAGGGGATCTCTGGGGATATGCACATCCCAAGTTTAGCATGGAACCTACTTTCTATAAGTAGTTTGAATGATGTAGGTGTGCAGGTTGTCTTTTTGAAAGAAGGATGCAAGATGACTAGAGGATCTATGGTGCTTGCTAAGGGTACTTAGAGAGGTACTTTGTTTCAGCTGGAGGCATGAATTTCACAATGGAATAGTTCTTCTGACTCAAGGAAGAGGGAAGCAGTCACTTCATCCCCACCATCTGAACAAGCAGTGAAGAAATCTGTTGTTTCTAGTCCTGATGGTTGTAATCGTGCATTGGAAGTTAAACTTCCTACAAAAAAGACAATGTTATGGCATAAGAGATTTGGCCACATTGGTGAGAAGGGTCTGCATATGCTAAAAAATAAGAACCTCGTTGAGGGGTTAGATGATTGTAATCTTGAGTTCAACTTTTGCGAACATTGCATTTATGGAAAACAAAATCATGTTCAGTTTTACTCGAGTTCTCATTAGTCTTATGGTGTGTTGGACCTCATTCATTCTGATGTGTTTGGTCCTATTAATGTTCCTTCGTTATCAAAATCTGTATAATTTTTATCTTTTATAGATGATTATAGTAGAAGGACATGGATTTATTTTCTCAAAAGCAAATCTAAAGTCTATACCAAGTTTAAGGAATTTAAAGCCTTTATGAAAATCAGACTGGTAAACAGATTAAATGTTTGAGAACTAATAATGGTGGTGAGTTATGTTCTATAGAATTTGATAAGTATTGCAAGGAACTTGGGATTGAAAGACATAAGACAACTCCATACACACCGTAGACAAATGGAGTTACAAAGAGGATGAATAGGATGGAGAAGACTAGGAGTATGCTTAGTGGATCTGGTCTAGAGCAAAAGTTTTGGGCTTAAGCTATTGCCACTACTTGCTATTTGGTAAATAGGTCTCCTACATCAGCTCTTGTTGGAAAGACACCCATGGAGGTGTGGTCTGGTAGAAAGCCTTTAGTAAGGCATCTTCGTGTTTTTCGTTGTGAGGCATATACACATGTGCCTAGGGAGAAGCGGTCGAAGTTCAAGAACAAAGTTGTTAAGTGTATCTTCATCGGCTATGGTGTTGGTGTGAAAGGATACAAGCTTTGGGATCCCATGGATGAAAAAGTGTTGTATAGCAAAAGTGTCATCTTCAAAGAGCTTACACCTTCTTCCACTATTTTGCAGCCAGAAGAAAAAGAAAAGAAAGAGGATGTTGTTCAGTTTCCTCTCACCCCTGAGAAGACTGAATAGAAAGACAATGTTGGACCTGATGATGAGGAGAGCTCTAGCAGCTCTGAAAGCTCAGAAGAAGAAGAATCTAAACCTCAACCTCAGCTCTTGAGGAGGTCTACATGGATAAGGAAGAAACCTGAAAGGTTTGGTTTTACATTGCTTGATTCTAGTTGTGCTTATGCTTTGCTCACTAACAGTGATGAACATAGAACTATATCAGAGGCTTTGGATATGAACGATGCAGGTTCCTGGAAGGAGGCCATGGAGGAAGAAATGGCTTCTTTGAAAAAGAATCAAACTTGGGACTTGGTGCCTTTGACTCCTGGATGGAAACCCATTGGATGCAAATGGGTGTTCAAGAAGAAGATTGGTGCAGATGGCAATATTGAAAAGTATAAGGCTAGATTGGTTGCGAAGGGGTATTCACAAGTGGAGGGTATAGATTATGGTGAGATCTTCTCTCCTGTTGTAAAACTAACATCCATTCGATTCCTATTGTCTCTCGCAGTAGCTTATGACTTGGAGGTAGAATAGATGGATGTGAAGATAGCTTTCCTTCACGGTGACTTGGAGGAGGAAATCTACATGTCACAGCTAGAGCATTACATGGTAAAAGGTAAAGGAAATTTGGTTTGCAAACTTAAGAAGTTTTTGTATGGTTTGAAGCAATCCCCTAGGAGATGGTACTTGAAGTTTGATGCCTTTGTATTGTCAATTTGATTTGTGAGATCGAAATTGGATCATTGTGTTTATTATAAGTTTGATGGTGATCGTATTCTCATTGTTGCACTGTATGTTGATGATATGTTGCTCATTGGGAAGGGTAAGAATATGATTTCTAATTTTAAATCTTAGTTGTCAGCTCAGTTTGAAATGAAAGATTTAGGGGAAGCCAAGTACATTCTAGGAATGGAAATTAGAAGAGACAGAACTAACATAAAACTTTGGTTAAGTCAGAGTAAGTATGTTAAGACCGTGTTGGATAGATTCAGCATGGGAGATTGTAGACCACTGTGTGTTCCTATTTCCTTGGGGACAAAGTTGTCTGTTGAGGATTGTCCAAAATCTCCTAGTGAGGTGGAGGACATGAGCAGAGTACCTTATGCTAGTGTTGTTGGCAGTTTGATGTATGCTATGGTCTGCATAAGACTAGACATTGCCCAAGTAGTGGGAGTCCTTAGTCAATTCATGGCTAATCCTGGATGGGTTCATTGGGATGTAGTTAAGTGAGTGTTCAAATATCTAAAGGGTACTTCTGAGTATTCCATTTGCTATCATGGTAATGTTTCAGGACCTCTCCATTCTGTTGATATTCATGGATTTGTGGATTCAGATTGGGCAGGTGACATTGACAGCAGGAGATCCACCAATGCTTATGTTTTTACACTATTTGGTGGTGCCATTAGTTTGGTGAGTAAGCGACAACCTATTGTTTCTTTGTCCATGATAGAAGCTAAGTATATGGCAGCAACTCATGCTTGTAAGGAAGCCATTTGGATTAAGAGATTGTGTTCCGATAGTGGTGTTGATGCAGGTTAGATCATGATCAGTTGTGATAGTCAGAGTGCAATTTTCCTTGCAAAGAATCCAACTTTCCATGCTAGAACCAAGCACATTGATGTGTTTCACTTCGTGAGGGACATGGTTGAGGATGGAAAGGCAAATTTGGATAAGGTAGATAATTTAAAGAATGTTACAGATGCATTGATGAAACTATTGAGCACAGAGAAGTTTAGATGGTGTTCGGAGTCTATGGGCCTCTCGGCCTATAGCGGTTAAATCCTATTTTTCTATTAGCTCTTACAAGGTGTTTGGCAAGTGGGAGAATGTTGGGAATTAAGGTGTCTCAACCTTGGTAATTCTCTGCATTTGTAATGTTTGTATTTATTATTCATTGCCTATGTTGTAAATAATTGGAAATTCCACTTTGTCATATTGTGGGATGTGGCACGGTGATGTGTCAATCCTACATGGATTATGAAAACTTGGTATTTTGTCCTCACATGAGGAGATAAGCATCCCACTTAGTGGTAGGAATATTCTACCATGTGTCGGTATTTTCTATGTTGTGTAAGGAATATTTGACCGAAACGGTTATGACAGATTCTTATGATGGGTCTATGACATGTAAGAGTCGAGAATAGAAGTTTGTAAGATAGGTAATGACATGTGTCATAAAGCATTTTTGAATGAGACATATTTGGGTGCCCCAAGGTGGAATATGATGTGTTGTAAGAGAATATCCTATTTATAGCATGTTTATGACAGTTTCTCTATAGTTGTAAGTTGTAACCGCTATGACAGATTCTATGACGGTCGTAAGTGTCATAAGAGAATCTGTCATAGCCCATTTTGGAAAGTGGAGACCTCTTTGGGATACGAGCTATGGAAAAGTGTCAGACACATTCTACAATTTTGACCAAGTGTCCCTAGGCATGGGTTTTGGTCCAAGATGCAATATTGGATGCCCATTCCAAGAAAGGTCCTAAATTGCCTCGTATGTTCTATTTAAACAGGTGCTTGGAGATAGAGTTTGTATCACAAGTTTACAGGTACTGTTATGTTGCTAGATTGACTCCAGACATGAGTGTTGAAGACCATTGAAGCTTACATTGCAAGTGTATTGTAAACATTCTTTCAGATTTGTTAATACATTGTGCAGGTTTCTGAGTGTGGGGTTTTTCACCCAATAAGGGTTTTCCCCACCGTAAATCTCTGTCTCTCTTCTTCTGTCTTCTTTCTAGCTCTTGTGTTTTGCTGTAATATCTCATGTTAATGGTTTAACATTGCTGTAATAGTTATGATAAATTTGAATTTGCATAGCCCGCTCCTCATTAGATTAGTGTAGGAAGCGTTTCCGCACACCTAGCTTCCTTTCATAGATATTGCATGAAAACCAAGAATTTGAAAATGAAATCCTAAGGAGCAGGGCAAGAGTTGACTGAAAGGAAGCTAGGTGTGTGGAAATCGCTTCCTACACTACTCTAATGAGGGGAGAGCTATACAAATTCAATTTATTCCTTATCACTACAGCAACATACAACATCTAAAAGAGTTACTACAACAATACACAAGAACCAGAAAGAAGACAGAACAAGAGAGACAGATTTATGGTGGGGAAAACCCTTATTGGGTGAAAAACCCAACACTTAGAAACCTACATAATGTATTAACAAATATGAAAGTTGTTTACAATACACATGTAATGCAAGCTTCAATAGTCTCCAACACTCGTGTCTAGAGTCAATCCGGAAGCATAACAGTACCTATAAACCTGTAATATAAACTCCATCTCCAAGCACCTGTTTATATAGGAAATACAAGGCAATATTGGACCTTTCTTGGAATGGGCATCCAACATGGCTTCATGGACCAAAACCCACACCTAAGGACACTTGGCCAACACTGTAGAATGTACCTGATAGTTGTCCATAGCTCCCATCTCAAAGAGGTTACCTAGTTCCAAAATGGGCTATGATAGATGCTCTTACAACACTTACGACCATCATAGAATCTATCATAAAACTTACAGCTATAAGAGAATCTATCATACAATGCTATAAATAGCATATTCTCTTACAACATGTCATATTCCACCTTGGGGATCCCAAATCTTCCTTATTCAAAGATGCTTCATGACACATGTCATCACCTGTCTTATAACCTTCTATTTCTGACTCTTACATGTCATAGATTCGTCATAGGAATTTGTCATAACCGTTTCGGTCAAACATTCCCTTACACAACATGGAAGATGCTAACACATGGAAAAATGCTCCTACCACAAAGTGGGATGCCTATCTCCTCATGTGATGACAAAATTACAAGTTATCATATTCCATGTAGGATCGACACATCACCGTGCCACAACCCAAAATATGACAATATGGAATTTACAAATATTTACAACATAGGTAATTATATAATAAATGCAAACATTACAAATGTAAGGAACTACCAAGGTTGAGACACCTTAATTCCCAACATTCTCCCACTTGTCGAACACCTTGTAAGAGCCAATAGAAAAATAGGATTTAACTGCTATAGGACAACAGGCCCATAGACTCCGAATACCATCTGAACTTCTCTATGCCCACTAGTTTCGTCAATGCATCTGCAACATTCTTCAAAGTATCTACCTTCTCCAAATTTACCTTTTCATCCTCAACCATGTCTCGCACGAAGTGAAACTAAACATCAATGTGCTTTGTTCTAGCATGGAAAGTTGGATTCTTTGCAAGGTAAATTGTACCCTGAATGTCACAACTGATCGTGATCTGACCTACATCAACACCAATATCTGAATACAATCCCTTAAGCCAAATGGCTTCCTTATAGGCATGAGTTGTTACCATATACTCAGCTTCTGTCATGGATAAAGTAACAACAAGTTGTTGCTTACTCATCCAACTAATAACACCACCAAATAGTGTAAACACATAAGCACTGGTGGATCTCCTGCTATCAATGTCACTTGCCCAATCTGAATCCACAAATCCATGAATAACAATAGAATGCAGAGGTCCTGAAACATTACCATGATAGAAAATGGAATACTCGTAAGTACCCCTCAAATATCTGAACACTCGCTTAATTGCATCCCAATGAACCCATCCAGGCTTAGTCATAAATCGACTAAGGACTCCCATTGCTTGGACAATGTCTGGTCTTGTGTAGACCATAGCATACATCAAACTGCCAACAACACTAGCATAGGGTACTCTGCTCATGTCCTCCACCTCACTAGGAGATTTTGGACAATCTTCAACAAATAACTTTGTCCCCAAAGAAACATGAACACACAATGGTCTACAATCTGCCATGCTGAACCTGTCCAACATGGTCTTCACATACTTACTCTAGCTTAACCAAAGTTTTATGTTGGTTCTGTCTCTTCTGATTTCCATTCCTAGAATGTACCTAGCTCCCCCTAAATCTTTCATTTCAAACTATACTGACAACTGAGGTTTAAAATCAAAAATCATATTCTTACCCTTCCCAATGAGCAACATATCATCAACATACAGTGCAACAATGAGAATATGATCACCATCAAATTTATAATACACACAGTGATCCGATTTCGACCTCACAAATCTAATTGACAACACAAAGGCATCAAACTTCAAGTACCATCTCCTAGGGGATTGCTTTAAACCATACAAAGACTTTTTAAGTTTGCAAACCAAATTCTCTTTACCTTTCACCATGTAATGGTCTAGCTGTGACATGTAGATTTCTTCCTCCAAGTCACCATGAAGGAAACTTGTCTTCACGTCCATCTGTTCTACCTCCAAGTCATAAGATGCTGTGAGAGACAACATGAATCAAATGGATGTTAGCTTTTCAATGGGAGAGAAGATCTCACCATAATCAATACCCTCCACTTGTGAATACCCCTTCGCAACCAATCTGGCCTTATACTTCTCAACACTACCATCTGCACCAAATTTCTTCTTGAACACCCATTTGCATCCAACAGGTTTCCATCCAAGGGGCAAAGGCACCAAGTCCCAAGTTTGATTCTTTTCCAAAGAAGCCATTTCATCCTCCATGGCCTCCTTCTAGGAACCTGTATCTTTCATGTCCATAACCTCTGATACAGTTCTAGGTTCATCACTATTAGTAACCAAAGCATAAGCACAACTAGAATCAAGCAATGTAAAACTAGACCTTTCAGGTTGCTTTCTTATCCGTGTAAACCTCATCAAGAGCTGAGGTTGAGGTTCAACTTCTTCATCTGAGCTTTTAGAGCTACTAGAGCTCTCCTCATTATCAGGTCCAACATTGTCTTTATGTTCAGTCTTCTCAGGGGTAGCAAGAAACTGAACAACATCCTCTTTCTTTATTATTTCTTCTGGTTGCAAAATAGTCGAAGAAGGTGTAAGTTGTCTGAAGAAGACACTTCTGCTATACAACACTTTTTTAGCCACAGGGTCCTAAAGCTTGTATGCTTTCACACCAACACCATAGCTAATGAAGATACACTTAACAGCCTTGTTCTTCAATTTTGACTGCTTCTCCCTAGGCACATGTGCATATGCCTCACAACCAAAAACATGAAGATGCCTTATTGAAGGCTTTCTACCAGACCACACCTCCATGGGTGTCTTTCCAACAAGAGCTGATGTAGGAGATCTATTTACCAGATAGAAAGTAGTGGCAATAGCTTCAACCCAAAACTTTTTTTCTAGGCCAGCTCCACTAGGCATACTCCTAGCCTTCTCCATCAGTGTCTTGTTCATCCTCTTTGCAACTCCATTTTTCTGCGAGGTGTATGGAGTTCTCTTATGTATTTCAATCCCACGTTCCTTGCAATACTTATCAAATTTTGTGGAACAGAACTCACCACCATTGTCAGTTCTCAAACATTTAATCTTTTTACCAGTGTGATTTTCAGCAAAGGCCTTAAACTCCTTAAACTTGCAACACACCAGAAGACTTATGAGAACTAGAGTAAAACTAAACACAGTTTTGTTTTCCATAAATGCAATGTTCTCAAAATTTGAACTCAAGATTACAATCATCTAATGCCTCAATGAGGTTCTTATTTTTTAGGGTATGCAAACCCTTCTCACTAATGTGGCCAAATATCTTATGCCATAACATTGTCTTTTTAGTAGGAAGTTTAACTTCCAATGCACGATTACAACCACCAAGACTAGAAACAACAGATTTCTTCACTACTTATTTAGATGGTGGGGATGAAGTGACTACTACCCTCTTCCTTGAGTTAGAAGAACTATTGCATTGTGAAATGCATGCCTCCAATTGAAACAGAGTACCTCTCCTAGTACCCTTAGCAAGCACCATAGCTCCTCTACTCATCTTGCATTCTTCTTTTGAAAAGACAACTTGCACACCTGCATCATTCAAACTACTTACAAAAAGAAGGTTCCATGCTAAGCATGGGATGTGCATAACCCTAGAGATCCCCTTCACTCGACCATTAGGGAATCAAATAGAGACTCTTCCATAACCAACAATCTTCAAATGAGAGTCATCACCCAGATAGACCTTTCCACCATCAAACTCCTCATACTTAGTGAACCAATCTCGATGTGAGGTCATGTGGAATGATGCACCAGAGTCGATTAGCCACACATCATCAAATGCATGGGTTTCCAGGGCTATGATGAAAGCATCACCGTCATCTTGTGGCTTGTCAGAATTTGAATCAAGAGCTTTCTTCTTCTTCTTCTTCTCCTCTTTGCATTCCGTCCAGAAATCCCCAGTTTTACCATAGTTCCAACAAAGAGCCTTGGACTTTCTAGGAGATTTGGATCTCCCACAGGATTTGGATCTACCCTTCTTAGCTTTTTTGTCCTTCTTCTTCTGTTTCTCTTTGGGTCTTCCATGAACTGCAAGGGCCTCTTTAGCTACCTCAGAAGACTTTCTCCACATCTCTTCAGACAACAGAAAAGAAACCACTTCTTCCATTTTGAATGTGAATGTGGTGTTTACAATTGCCATGACAAGATGATCCCAGGAGTTCGGCAGGGAACAAAGTAGGGTCATACACTGATCCTCCTCCTCCACCTTTCCACCAATAGATGTCAATTGTGCAACCAGCATGTTAAAATCATTCATATGTTCAGTAACGAATCCTTTGTCCTCAATTTGAAGAGAATACAACTTCTTTCTCAAGAAAAGTTTATTAACTAGGGATTTTACTTGATACACATCCCCCAACTTCTTCCAAAGTAGCTTTGCAGTAGCCTCCTCATGGACATTTAATAGAATAGAATCAGCAAGACTAAATCTTATGAGACCCTTAGGCTTCTAATCCTTGAGATCCCACTCATCTTGTGACATTACAGTTGGTTTAGTTCCATTAACACTTTCCCAAAGATCTCAGTCAACAAGCATGTCTTCCATCTTGAGCTTCCACAACTCGAAATTATTGCCATTAAGCTTCTCCACTTCAAACCTTCCTGATGTGCTTGCCATCTCCTTGCTACAATAGAAATCAAAATACTCTACACAAACTCCCACTCAACTTAAGATCAGCTCAAAAAACCCCTACCCAAAAGCTAAGACCAAAACTAGCTAGGCTCTGATACCAACTGAAAGGAAGCTAAGTGTGCAGAAATCGCTTCCTACACTAATCTAATGAGGGGAGAGCTATACAAATTCAAATTATTCCTTATCACTATAGCAACATACAACATCTAATAGAGTTACTACAGCAATACACAAGAACTAGAAAGAAGACAGAAGAAGAGAGACAAAGATTTATGGTGGGGAAAACCCTTATTGGGTGAAAAACCCCACACTCAGAAACCTGCACAATGTATTAACAAATCTGAAAGTTGTTTACAATACACTTACAATGCAATCTTCAATTGTCTTTGACACTCATGTCTGGAGTCAATCTGGTAGCATAACAGTACCTCTAATACAAACTCCAACTCCAAGCACCTGTTTATATAGGAAATACAAGGCAATATTGGACCTTTCTTGTAATGGGTGTCCAACATGGCTTCATGGACCAAAACCCATGCCTAAGGACACTTGGTCAACATTGTAGAATGTGCTTGACACTTTTCCACAACTCCCATCCCAAAGAGGTCTCCTATTTCTAAAATGGGCTATGACAGATGCTCTTACAACACTTACAACTGTCATAGAATCTGTCATAGCGGCTACAACTTACAGCTGTAAGAGAATATGTCATACACATGCTATAAATAGAATATTCTCTTACATGTCATATTCCACCTTGGGGTACCCAAATATGCCTTATTCAAAGATGCTTCATGACACATGTCATCACCTATCTTATAACCTTCTATTTCTAACTCTTACATTTCATAGATTTGTCATAGGAATCCATCATAACTGTTTCAGTCAAACATTCCCTTACACAACATGGCAGATGCCGACACATGGCAAAATGCTCCTACCACAAAGTGGGATGCCTATCTCCTCATGTGAGGACAAAATTACAAGTTGTCATAGTCCTTGTAGGATCGACACATCACCGTGCCACATCCCACGATATGACAATATGGAAGTTATAAATATTTACAAAATAGGAAATTAGATAATAAATGCAAACATTACAAATGTAAGGAATTACCAAGGTTGAGACACCTTAATTCCCAACACTGACACCCCACCAAAATTCATAATCACAAAAAATAGGGCAGGACTAGGGCTTGGGTGCCTGAGTCCATGCCCCTCTGACCAGATCTACATTTTGGGGGTCCCAGAGATCCATAATCCAAATCCTCTTTCCAGGTTCCATCAAAAGTTACATCAGAAAATGAATGTTCTGCAACTAGGTACTAGGCAATTAGGGTTTTGGGAAGGCCAAAAATAAAGAGGTTGAGAGGTCACCAAAGGCGAGGAGTTAAACTAAACTAAGGGAAATTGTACCATTCTGTACAAGAGGACAATTTATGATGTAACATTTAGCCCCCACTTTAGTGGCCATATGACACTACGTGCGTATACAACTAAAGGAATGGAAATACATCAATCATGAAAAGGATACCCAAAAGGATACTGTACAGGAAGATGAGGTGTTGTCACTAAGAAGGAAGAAGCCCCCAAGTCTGCAATCCTATAAGACCACAAAGTTAGGAACTGCAACCTACAAAGGAATGCTTGTCAAAAAACCAAAGTCAAATCAACCTACAACCACCACCAATGAATCAGTACAAAAACACTAGTGGGGTTGTGTGATGAGATATGATGAGGGAGGAAATTGAGGGAGATATATGCCCCCTTGTTTCTGCTCACTTAGTCTGAAAAGGACAAACAAGGAGATATACACTTATCGATTTCAAAGGAAACTTGATGAGAAATGTGTTATGAGGGTCATTTAAAAACAATGCATGTGCACAATACATTCAGTATGAAAGAGAACAGAACTAGCATTCCAATGCAACAAATGGCACGAAAATTTGAGTTCGATAGTTCAAGATAGAGGCTCAAGAGTGAAAAAGATCAAAATTGCACCTAATTAGGGATAGGAATTCTCATCCATTTACTTTATGTAAAGGGAGTTTTCACTTATCACGTACTCATTCTTATTGTTTGTCTTTGTAGAAAAGTAGAGGAGAGAGAGAGAAGGAGAAGAGAAGGACAACCATGCCAAGTTGATGCCCGTATCAACCCCCATGACAGGAGTTGCTCTGAACCTAAGTGGTAGAGAGGTGTTTTGAGGCCAAGGTAGGATCCTAATCTTATGCTTCTATTGTCTTTCTATTTTCTTTCAATTGTCTATATCATTTACCGTGCTAAGGGAGGTTTCATGGATAGGGGTCCCTCATAAGGATGTGGGGGTTCACCTAGGGGGCCAGAGTCTCTCTGGAGTGCCCTAGTCCCACAAGGGCACCAGTGTCCCTTTGGGTCATCCAAGTCTTCCTGGGGTGCCTGGGTCCACATAGGACATGAGCCCTATACATAGGCACTCATTATTGTTTTAGATAGTAATTTTGTTTGTTAGATGATCAAAACTGATACCACTATCCATTTTTCAACCTCTAGGATGTTTCAGAGATACGAGAGCACACAAATGGTTGCTTAATGTCACTACTTCGAGACTATGCTAGCACCATGTCTAATGCAGAGAGAGAGCACTTGTAGGCAATTGACTTATACTGGGTGTTTGATATACCCACAATCAGATTTCATTGCAATAGGTTGATGGCATTGATGGAGAGGTGGAATGCAAATAAATCCACATTTAACCTACCCACAGGCGAGATGACTATCACACTGGAGGATGTGTAAAGGATCTTGTAACTATCTATCCAGGGAGAGACAGTGAGGGTCATGGGGCATCGCATAGTGAAGTATACTTGCGAGAGTCAATTATATTGTCTATGTTGCATAGTTTCATGGACAGAATGAGGACATATTCAACTTTGGCTTCTAGAGCATGGATGCAGTGACATTTCCTTGGTTTAGAGTATCATGATAGTCACAGTCAGACTAGCCGTCGCACTAGACGGATGAGGTATTCACCTTCATGGGGGCCTCATTCACCTTTATAGAGAGATGGAGGAGCATTAGACTACGTACGCATGGAGGCTCAATATGCTTGCACACCTTTACCTTGACTTTGGATGGTATGTCCATTACGAGATGCATAGTTTGATGATTTGTAATTTACTATAGGTTTTGGCCTTTGAGCATATTAGGTGCACGTGGCTGATAGGATTTCCTATAGAGGTAGCATTCACCCATCCATGCATCCATGCTTATCCACTAGTTAGATGTTGGAGACAGGGTGATCTATTATATTGGAGAGTTGTTTTTGATATATTGTAGCCCAATATATTATTTGGAGACCATATTGCGCTATATTGTGTGGCCTAGTCAATAGAGATAGTTAGCGAGGATGTAGAGGGATTAGATGATAGTCGGTCACCTCAATCGCATCATGGTTTGGTTCTACTTGGACAAGGTGGTATGATAGTTTGGACAGGTACAAGATGTTCCTGCAGTGCATCCGAGCTATGCGTGCACCATGCGCAGCACAGTTAGGGCGAAGAATGCCCGATGGCTGACAGTAGTAGATGTACCTCTTAGTGATGATGAGGGACTAGAGGATGTATCACTAGTTTCTAATGCAGATGATGTTGGTTGTACCCATGTATATCAGACCTGGTGGCATACAACATGACTTGCTCCTATCTTTCCTCCTGGTCACCCAACAGGGAGTGCTCGGCCTTGGCCTAGTCACACTGGTGACACAGGGGTAGAGGATGACATGAGTGACTTTACGGGATACTACGATCTCAAGGAGGATGTAGAGGAGGATGATGATGAGTCCAAGGAGGTGCCATCACAATATGTCTTTAGGGCGATTGTTGAGAGACTGAGTTAGACCGAGATGGGGGAGTGTAGTAGGTCTGTGCCGCTAGTTACGAATCAAAATACAAAGCTCATGACACCTTTGGCTATTCAAGATCCAACCTAGTGAGATGGAGATATAGGTTAGCCTTATTTTAATAGGTTGCTATTATTTTTATGCTTATGATGTTTATGTGAGAGTCTAATATCTATCCTATTTTTTGTTTTACAGTTGGGACCGACACTTGGCAAGACTCTGTCAGTTGTGTCATAGCGGACATAGTACCTTCAGATGTATCAGAGTAGTGGGTCTAGGTGGGGTATTCACCACGGCCATCCGCTAGGTGACATGCGGAGATATTTATTCCTTTTATCAGGTACAAGACTATTGTAAATATGTGCATATGATGTGTTGTCATTGATGTCAACATATCTCTTTGTTAGAGACAGTGTAGATAGTGCAGTTCAGTAAAGTAGATTGCTTTGCATTTATGGTGAGAAGAAGATTAGAGTCTGCAGACTAAAGAGTTTTGTAAAGGATTGCCTAAAGTTGTTCTAGTTAAGATTTGAGAGGTCCACATGGAGAATTGGTGACGTTATGGCCATCTGAGTAGAACTGGGTTTTGCAGTTGTTCAGAGGTGACAGAGTGATAGGAATTTGGTCTAGATTGCTCCGCGTTGAAATATTATGATCTGTGGATCTAGAGGTATGTTTGGGATGTTGGTGTGTGTGCTCAACACAAGTGGTTCATGGTTTGGAGGTCCGTAAGCAATCTTTCTAGTGTGACAGTCACGACAGTTAATGTTCTTAAGTTCCCAAATGAAGATGCAAGTATTTTTGGTGATTTGAGGTGGTGCAGTTGTTCTTGTTGATTTCATTGTGCTTGTGGTGGTCTTTGGATCGTGTTCCTATTTTGTTGGTGGTCTACATTGAGGATTGAGCTCATGGTTGAAGATTTCTCCATGAGTGTTGCTATTCTTTCCAGTCTTGGCCAACCGGATGCTTGGTGCATGTTGCAGATGATCTAAGAGAAGTTCTATGGAACATGGTGTATTGTTCGAGGAAGATTTGAGTCCCATCTATGCTTGGCCGACAAAGGAGTGGTTCACATGTAGCAGTTTGTATTAAGTCAAGTCTTGTGATTGTAATTGCTTGTAATGCCTATCTTAGAGAATATTTTAGATAGATGATTGTTTGGCCGACTTTGATGTTCATTCCAAAGTTGATGACATGTATAAATAAGTGTTGTGAAGTTGTGGAAATGTGTTGTGGTGAGCAAAGATGTGGATGTAGGAAGGAAGTGAGTGGGGGCAGAGAAAAGGTGTTGTGCACTTCAATGGAACTAAACCTTACATGAAGAAGATGTTGTTTCTCAGTTTAACCTTTCAGTGTTAACATTGTGAATGTTCTTGTAGGCAGTGAGCCTCCTTGGAGCAGTGAGCTATGGGTAGTGCACCTGAAGGCAAGTGCCTTCCCATTTTTCTATTCTTTTAATAGAGAATAAATCTTATGGGTTAACCCCCACTGTGGTTTTTCCCTTAACCAGGTTTCCACATAAAAATCCTAGTGTTATGTGTGTTGATTATGTTTCTTCTCATGTGTTGTTGATTCATGCTTTCATGGTTATATCATTAATCTATTAATAAGTGGTAAAGAAGAATAAATGCAGAAAGAGATAAAAGTTTTGTGACAACTAATTCACCCCTCCTCTCAATTGTCTGCCCTAATTTAAATAATTCATATAAGAGCTGGCTCCTCTAAAAGAATCTTGATTACTTGAGGAGATCCAAGATGTCAACGTACAAGAAGGATAGTCTAAGATTTGACGAAACAAATTACTCTCTTTAGAACAATCGAATGGAGTGTCATTTATAATGAATGGGTGATCCTTATTGGTTGATAACTAAGGATGAATATATGCCTTTGGAGAAACATCCTTCAACTCCAGATGAACTCAAAGAAGTTGAATACAACATTCGAGCTAAAGAAGCATTGTTGATTGCACTGACTGATACAGAAATGACAAATGTCCTGGAATTGAAAACAGCCCATGAAATCTAGAAGAAGTTAGAAACCCTATATGAAGGTGATGAATATCTCAAATGTGCCAAGTTATAGATCCTGAAGGGTAGATATGAATGTTTGAGGATGAGTGAAGATGAAAACATCACTTCCTATATGCAGAAGGTGAATGAACTTGTGAGCAGTATCATTGCTAGTGGAATACTGGAAGAATCAAAGATTCTTGCCAAGGTACTCAATCCTTACCTTCTTCATACAAGAATAAAGTTGTTGATGTTGAGGATATTAGGACTATGACAACTATTACAAGGGATTAGTTGGTTGGCAAGCTTTCAGCATTTGAAATGAGTGAGTTTGGTGATTCTCTTCCTAAATCAGAATCTTCTTTTAAGGCTAGTGTTTCTGATAAGCAAAGATTTGATCTAGGTGAAAGCCATTCAAGAAGACTAACCAGATATGAGAACGCAAGGAAGGAACTTGAACAAGATGAATCAGATCTTGAAGAACTTGAAGCCCTTATTTTCAAAAGATTACCAAGAGGATCCAGTAAGTATGAAGGAAATTTGCCTTTCAAATGTTTTCCTTGCAATAAAATTGGTCATTTTGCTTCAAGTTGTCTGGAGAGAGTTTCAAAGTCAAACCCTAACAGACATAGGTTTTAGAAGAAATGCTACTATGTCCAAGAAGCTACAGATGAAGGAGTCACAAATGATGAATCTGATAAGGGAAGTGCCTCTGAAAATGAATGGGTGTTCATTGCTATCAAAGAAGTAAATCTAGTGCCTATTGAATTTGCTAGTTGTGTGAATGTGGAATGTTCCTTGTCTGCTCAGGTTAAAGAAAAAGATGAATGGGTGACTAACAATGGATGTTCTCATCATATGACAGGTGATAATAGTAAGTTTGTAAGTATGGAAAGATATGAAGGTGGAATTGTGAAGTTTGGAGACAATTCAAATGGTAGAATCCATGGCAGAGGATCCATCTCTCTCAATGGTAAGAATAACACTAATATTGTTTTATATGTAGAAGGATTGAACCATAATCTTCTCAGTGTTGGATAGTTGGTTGACAAAGGGTATGATCTCTAATTCAAGGATGGACAATTTAGAATTTTGGAATGCTTTGGAACTGAGATTACATCTGGTACACAGACTAGAGGTAATATCTTTCATTTAAGTGGTACTGGTAAAACTTGTTTGATTTCTCATATTGATAAGAGTTGGTTATGGCATAGGAGAATGTGTCATGTAAACTTTGATAATATTGTCAAGATAAGTACCACTCAAGCTGTGAGAGATCTTCCAAAGCTTGTAAAACCTACTAGTAGCATGTGTAAGGAATGTCAATTGGGTAAACAGAGCAGAACAACATACAAAAGTAAAGAACAATTTTCAAGTGGATTGTTGGAACTTGTGCACATTGATTTGTGTAGTCCTGCCAGAGTTAGGAGTTTGCAAGGAGATAGATACTTTATGTTGCTGATTGATGATTACTCCCAAATGATGTGGGTCACTTTCTTGAAAGAGAAATCAGAGGCACTTGAAAGATTCAAGGTGTTCAAGGCTAGGGTGGAGAATGAGATTGGTGTGAAGATAAAGTGTCTGAGATCTGACAGAGGTGGAGAGATTACCTCCAGTGAGTTTAATGCATTTTGTGAAAAGCATGGAATAAGAAGATAGTTATCTACTCCTAGGACTCCTCAGCAGAATGGAGTTGTGGAAAGGAAGAACATGACTATTCAAGAGGCTGCTAGAACCATGATGATGGAAGAAAATGTTCCACATGTCTATTGGAGAGAGGCTATGAGTATTGCTATCTACACTCTTAACTAGGTGCTGATCAAAGGTAATACTCGTAAAATGCCCTATGAACTGTGGTTTGGTAATGCTCCTACTATGAAATACTTCAGAGTTTTTTTGTAGTAAATGCTATGTTAAAAGAGATGAAGATCTAGGCAAGTTTGATGCAAGGTGTGATGAAAGAATATTTCTAGGTTATTCTAACCAAAGCAAGGCATACCAGTACTTTAATAAGAGATTGAAAAGGGTAGTTGAAAGTGCTAATGTCAAGGTTGATGAAAGTAAGGAGATACCTTCCAAGTCATGTGGCTATGAATCAGATGATCAAAATGAAAGTCCTCAAACTTAGATTCAAATTGCTTTAGAGAATCTAATGACTTAAGAAGCTAGTGCAAATGTTGAGGAACAAGTTCAAGAATCAGAAGTTCAAGAAAATCTCAAAACTCCTAGGTATGTGACATTGAATCATTCTGAAGATCATATTAAATATGAGATAGAAATAAAGGTGTTCAAACTAGAAGAAAAATTGCTAAAGAACAAGAAGAGTATTGTTTAATTTCAAAGATTGAACCAAAATCAGTGAATGAAGCTTGTAATGATGAAAGTTGGGTAAAAGCAATTGAAGAAGATTTGGGAAATCTCTAGTTGAAGAAGAATAAATGGAGATTGAAATTCCCAAGAATAGTAATAAATTCACCTCATTGATAATTCAAGGATTATTACTATAGAACAAAACAATGGAAGCACAATGAATAGTAGGAGAGAAGAAGACAATGGAGCTGTTAATGTGCATCAGTCTTGCTCAAGTGACAACTAGTAACCATAGGAGTACCTACTAGTTTAGAATCCTCCATACTAAGTTTCTTCAACATCTCTTTAACATACTTTGCTTGATAAACAAAGATACCATCATCTAGCTAAGCAATTTGAAGCCCAAGGAAGAAAGACATCTCACCAATCATAGACAGCTCAAACTCTTTCTGCATATCTTCTTAAAAAATCTTACACATATCATCATCTCCACCAAAGATGATGTCATCAACGTATACTACAATTATCAAAATCTTTTCTCCCTCTTCCTTAATGTAAAGATTACTATCTATGGTAACTTTCTTGAAACATCTGATGACTCATCAGTCTTGCTCAAGTGACAACCAATAACCACAGGACTACCTAATAGTTTAGAACCCTTCGTACCAGGTTTCCTCAACATCTCTCTAACATTCTTAGCTTTAGAAACAAAGATATCATCATCTAGCTGAGCAACTTGAAGCCCAAGGAAGAAAGACAACTAACCAATCATAGACATCTCAAAATCTTTCTGCATCTTTCCTTCAAAACTCTTACACATATCATTATCTACACCAAAGATGATGTCATCAACATATACTCCAACTATCAAAATCTTTTCTCCCTCTTCCTTAATGTAAAGATTACTATCTATGGTACCTTTCTTGAAACCTTCCTAAAGTAATTACTTATCTAGCCTAGCATACCAAGCTCTAGGAGCTTGCTTGAATCCATACAAAGATCTCTTGAGTCTGTACACCATGTCTGGATCTTCTGATAACTAGAAACCATCTAGTTTATCAATGTAGACCTCTTCCTCTCAATCACCATTCAAGAATGTTGAATTGACATCCATTTGATAGACCTTGAAGTTCTTATGAGCAACAAGGGAAAGAAACATCATGATTGCCTCCATCCTGACTAGCGGAGCAAGAGTCACTTCAAAATCAATACCTCCAACTTGTGAATAACCCTTACATACCAACCTTGCTTTGTTCCTCACAACTTCATCATATTCATTTAGCTTGTTCTGGAACACCCACTTTGTTCCTATAACATTCTTGTCAGCTGGTCTAGGAACCAATTCCCATGTCTGATTCTTTTCTATCCGATTCAATTCTTCTTCCATTGCTTCAAACCATCCATCATCATTGCTAGCATCAGCAAAGGTTTTAGGCTCAGCCTTTGATAGTATACACAAGTTCACCTACTCACTTTTTTTTTGCAAACTTTCTCCTGGTCTGTACTCCTTCATTCTTATCCTGAATAATCCAATTTGTTAAGTGTTTCTTTTGAACATAGTTTGCTAGAGTCTTAGGGATCTGCTCTGGTTCTTGTTCCTTCTCTTCTTTCTCCTCTTCTTCTTCTTCAATATAGAGAGGTATACCTAATCCGCAATCCTCTAGTTCTTGAGAAATATGATACATGTCTTCATCTACCTTAATATTTGTGCTTTCAATCATCTTTCCCAACCTCTTATTGTAGCATCTATAGGCCTTGCTTTTGGTTGACTAACCAAGAAAGATCTCTTCATCACTCCTTGAATCAACCTCATCAAGGTCTTCTTCATCTCTCCTGATGTTGTATTTTCTAGCAAAGATAATAAAATATCTAACAGTGGGAGGTCTTCCATACCATTGCTCATATGGGGTCTTAGTGCAATTGACCCCCAATTGTACTCTGTTAAGAAAATAGATAGCAGTGTGAACCACTTCCTTCCAGTACATATCAGGTAGATCTATATCTTTCAACATTGCCCTATCCATCTCTTTCACAGTACTATCCTTCCTCTCCACTACTGCATTCTGGTAAGGGGTCCTAAGAGCAGATAGATGTATCATAATACCATGATCTTCAACAAAAATTTCAAATTCATTTGAAGTAAACTCACCTCATCTATCATATCTTAAGCATTTGATCTTAGCATCCATTTCATTCTCAACTATTGCTTTGAAAATCTTAAACTTATCAAAGGCTTTTGATTGTTCTCTTAAGAAAGTAAGCCAAGTCATTCTAGAGTAATCATCAATAAGAAACATGAAATACCTTTTACCAATTTGTTGACTCTTTTTTCTTGTAGGGACACATAGGTCTGTGTGAATCAAGTCAAATGACATTGTAGAAGAATACTTCTTACTGTTGAAATTTGTCTTTGTCTGCTTCCCCATTTGACATTCCTTGCATAAGTTGTCTGCAAGCTTGGCTATCTTAGGCATTTCTCTCACCGCATAAATAGAATTGATCTCTACCATATTTCAAAGTTGATGTGTCCTATTTGCTTGTGCCACAACCAACTCTCACTAGATTAAACCAATAAACACTTTCTTCAATTTACCTCATTTAGATGATAGATATCTCCATATGTCTTAATACCTTCTGCAACAAATTTTATAGACCCTGCCTTCCTAATTTCACATCCTTTGGTATGAAAGGTAATATTGTATCCTTAACTACACATCAGATTTACACTAAGAAGATTGTGCTTTAGCCCTTCGACATAGAGGACATCCTCAGTCCTGTTCTTCCCATCAATAGTTATAGCACCCTTTCCACATATTCATGCTAACTCATCACCACTAAACTTAACATCTCCACCATTTTCATTATTAAGGCTAATAAACTTATCATTGTCACTAGTCATGTGGTTAGAACAACCACTGTCAATTACATAAGCATTGGCTTCTTCCTTTGTATGAATGGTAGTCCATACAACCATTGATTTTTCATTATCTTGATCATATTGCAAGGTATCAAAATTTTCACAATTCCCAATATCATTATTTTTGTTATCAACATTCTAATTAGAAATTTGTTATTGTTGTCATTGATGTCAACCGCTAATAGTTGGTTCACCTATTTTCCAAGTTGTTTTGAGAAAATTTGAAGAAAGTAGTGTGCAAAGTGACAAAGGTATGTTCAGTGTTTTTCTCTAAATTCCCTCATAGTTGAAGATATGCTTGTGTGGTTTGGAAGTGATGATAAGAGGTATTCATAGCTGTAATATCTAGAGTTTCAGGGTTTGGATCATGCAGAAGTAGAAGATGTGATTGACAGAGTGTTTGACTGTGAAGAAGGCTGGCTGGGAGAAATGAGATTGCTTCGCATTTCTCCACATTGAGGTTTTTTGTCCTATGGATCTGGGAGAGTGCTTATATTGTTTGTATCTACCTTCCCCTAAAGTTTATAGTATTGGGGTGCTCTGCAAGTTCATCTCTTATGTTGGTGATCAATAGCAGTGTGTCCTGATGTGCAATGAAGATATTCTTTGTTTCTAGTGGTTGTGATAGTATTACAGAAGATTTTGATGATGGTGTATACTCTAGGAAGATGTGTGAATGTAATGAAGTGTCTCTCTCTATTCCACATGATGTTTTTGGACTTGGAGAAGTGTGGATATGGTCATTTTCTTAGGTTTGTCTGCCCTGACTTACTTGCGCCATTTGCGTAGGTACCTTGTGAATTGTGAATGTGATGGGAAGCTTGGTTATGAAGATTTGAGTCCTAGTTAACGCTTCACATGGTTCACTTTCACTTCTTTCTACTACAAAAGTGTTTAGTGCCAACCTAATTAGTGCTGAACGTTTGAGGTGTACACACCTCATTAGGACCAACCTAATTGAAATAGGTCTTGGTTGTAGAAGGTATAAATGAAAGATGGAGTTTGTATGAAGGGTAAGCAGAAATGTGAATGAAAGGTGGTGAATTGTATGCAAGCTTAAATGCCTATGAATACTGAATGCAGTGACCAGAAGGTGTCTACATTTTAGGTTGCTAGAAGTTACTAGAGGGAGTGACCTAAAGGTCGTGGATAGCATAAGATTAGAGTGGTGAGTTAAGAGTGAGATTAAATGCTTAATACTTCTAAATGCAGTGAGAAGAAGGTTTCTACATTTCAGTGTGTTTGATGTTGTTGGAGGCAGTGAGCTAAAGGTTGTGGATAGCAAGGAGTTGCAGTGGTGGATCTTTCCTATTGCCTTGAGATAGTGAATCTCTTTGTAGCATGCTTCTTCTTCTTCTTCTATCTTCTGGATAGTGAGTCCTTCTTGGCAGTGAGCCCTTGGCAGTGGGCCTTTCTTCTGGTAGCGAGCCTTTCTTTTGGGTAGTGATCCCTTAGCAGTGAGCCTATTCATTTATAGTGTTGCTATTCATATATCTCTATGTGTGTGTGTGTGTGTGTGTGAGTTAACCCTCACCATGGTTTTTCCCTTCTTAGGTTTTCCACATAAATTTGGTGTTGTTATATGTTTGGATGTGTTTGCATTGATGCTTCATTAGTTTACATTCTTCTAATGCATAATAAGTGGTTGATGTTTGGAATAAGTATTAAAAGATTAAATTTTTAATACACAATAGATTCACCTCCCTATTAGTTGTCCTATGCGTATAAACAATTGGTATCAAATCCAGGTTCCATGAAGAAGTTTAACTGCTAGGGGTAGATCTGGATGGTGCACATGCAAGGTATTGAGGTTCTAGTGTTTGATGGAACAAATTATACTTTTTGGAAAACCAGGATGGAAAGCTTTCTTGTCTTGAACTAGGATATGGCGTATGAAAGATAGTTGACAAAGAATATACTATAGCTCCTAATGGTCCAAAGGATGTGTTAGTGCCTGAATTGACTGACAGTTTTTGAGCAATTTTCATGCAGGCACCTTCCTTAAAGATGTTCTAAGTGTTGGACCTCCTCAACATTTTTCAGCTGCAGCATCATATTTTCCTGAGGAGGAGGTCATCATCATCATGTTTTCTGTCAACCAGTTTTTCATCAGGATCATCATGTTTCAATATCGGGTGATGTTTGGACATCATCCCGATCCTGCTGATGAGCTACAGTGAGCCCTGATTTTCTTGCGGAGGGTGATTTTTCAAATATCTGGTGATCTTCCAATTATCACCCTGCCCTTATATGATGATGATGTCACCCCGATCTTCTGAAGGGGTCATTTTCTAAGTAGTTCGACCCGACCTATTTTTCTTAAGGGTCGTCATCATCATCATCATCATATTTCCAATTATCGCCGTGTTGCTTGCGAGGGTCATCATATTTTCTGCCTGCATGATCTTTCGCGGGGTGATATTTTAACATCGGGTGATCTTTGTTAAGATCATCCTGATGATGTTGCTGCAAAGTCCTAAGTATGATCCGATCTTCATCGGGGTCATCATATTTGAACATCGGGTGATCTTAGTCAAGATCATCCTGATGTTGTTTTATCACTTCATGTTCGTTGTTTTATCACCCTGATGATGCTGACGTCATTCTTATGTCAGGGTGATATCTATTTCTCTGCCTATCTGCATCATGATATTTCCGAAGGAGGGGGTGATATTTTCATATTTGAATATCACCCGGATGTATGTTTGTTCCAGCATCATGATGATGTTGATATCAGGGAGATATCCGCCTGTCGGCTTCGTGCATTATCTAGTGGGGGTGATCTTTACAAATATCTGGCATATTCATCTATCACCCCGATCTTATAGTGGAGCTACAGTGCAGCATGATATTTGTGCATCAGGATGATATTTCCAAATATCCGGTTATCTTCCGAATATCATCCTGATGCCGACATGTGGTGGTGACGTCATCAAGGTCCGGGGGGTCATATTTCTAACATCACTCATCTTATGAAGATCCCCCAATGTTGCGAATATGACGATGACATCATCCGGATATGAGGAAGTGCGCAGTAGGCAGATATGCTGATGACATCAGCAGGATATGACGGTGACGTCATTAGGATGTTCATCGGCCAGACATTTGGTATTGGCTAAGCAGGAGGATCTTCCTCCGATGGATCAGGTTGTGCCAATGAAGGTGATTATCATGCAGGTGATATTGCGATATGATGCTGACGTCAGGGTGATATTTCAAGCGACAGAATATCATGCTGCTGGAGGATGATGATGAAGGTTTATACTAGTGTCGTCGAGAGCAAAAGCCCCGACATCATATGTGCTCGCGACCTAGTATATAAAGTGTTGAAAAGGCCGCCGCAGGGTGCATGTGGGATAATTGATATCCTGCATATTTTCAAATATCATGACGATGTATCTTGGCGGGAAATGGTTGCGATGCACAGTTGATGTTTTTCCCAAGGCCGCGGGTTGGTGCGCCATTAATGGCGAAGGTTGCAGAGGTATGGACAGATCTGGTACCCGATTGGAGGTGTACATCAACGGACAGTGGCGCAGGGCTCGAGGTTTCTTCCTGTCTCCTCCCCTACCTACTGCATTCATGTTTGGGCACCAATCTGGTAATGCGTTGAGCGCCATTTTTCTGATACTGTGTATCTGGCAGGATTTTTGGTCAACCATGTAATTAATTGCTGTGGTACACTACCTGGCTGTTATAAGCAGGAAGTGTTACTCATTTTTGGTTGTTGAAAACTGGACATTTTGGCTCTGTAATAAGATACAACTAGTTTTGGTTGCTCTGTGCAGCAAAACTTGTGAGTTTATGTATCTCCTGTTGTACGATTTGGCATGAATCCACTGATTTCATGGTTAATCTTATATGAATAATGCTGTGTTTGCATGTGTTATGCTGATTCTGTCTCCAATTTTGCATGTATCTTTCTTACTGCAATAGGGATGCCATAAGTATAGACAGCTTAACACTCTTTATTGGGAGATATCTGTAAGGCAGATATCATGTGTATCCCCCTGAAATCCAGTTTTAGCTATTCATGCTGATCATTCACAGGTGTATGTCTACCGACTCCAAGCCCTGGATAGGCACCAATCTAGCTCTGTGTTGAGGTTATACACCAGGTCCAGGTTTGCATCCAAACATCATTTCAAATCACTTCATCCTTCCACCTGTTAGTTGTAGGAGTAAGATTAGGAACCCCCTGCATGCCCTCATACCCAACCAGACATCATGTCCAAGAATGTTGCCAGCCTTGTGATCTATCATACAGATCTTGGTCCATACATGAGAGTATTCTGCCTGTTGTTGTCAAGTTAGATCTTTCTATCTTTGAGCTAGTCAAGGTTACATCTTGAGTTATAGGGATACCCCCCTTGGTGCGGCAGAACCAGAAGTGAAGGGGAGGCAGCTCACGCAACCTCCTGTATTAGTTGGCTGAATCTGCCTGTGCATTAGAAGTGGCAAACCCTAATGCTGATTCAGAAGAAAAAGTCAACAAAATGGCGACCCTGCTGGGGAAGAAATTTGAGAAAGGCTTATATCTGTGACCCATCTGAGTCACCAACAAAATGATGCTCTGCTGGTGGAATGAACCTAGAAAAGTAGCTTTCAGCTATTGAAAATCTTGTCCTCTCTAGAGAGGTGGTGACTCTGCAAAAAAGATCTGAATGCACATGAAAGATGGATGTATGTGATGTGACAAAAATGTGTTGTTCATTTTTTTGCATCTGTATGAGAAAAGGTACCTTGTTCCTTCCCCTTTATATTTGCTGTTTTGCTGCATAAGTTAGATGCCAGGGGAGCCTTAGGTCTTAGACAGACAAAGGATGTCTAAGAGTGAGATTTTTATGAATCCAAGTATGAATTATCCCATACTCAGTGGTGAAATGTCGAATAAAAGAATAGAAGAGATAAGAAATAGGTTGATATTCTTAGAGGCTGAGCAGGCCCAGTTAAAAAGCAGTAACCCTGTTGTGTCTGCCAGTCAGAAGGCTAAACCTCTTCTCAGCCCTTTTGATCCTTTGTATGACCAACTGGATTTGTCATGGGTGGATTATAAAGTAGAAACTATGCCTGCTAGGATATACTGTCAGATGCCTAGATTTAGTGGTCATAATGTATGTGATGGGAATGCACATATCTAAAATTTTCACAGTTTTATGGGAAAATATTCATTCAGAGATGAGGATATGTGGATGAGGTTTTTTGTTAGGTCCTTTGATGCAAAAGCAAAAGACTGGTATTTGAGCTTTCCAAAGAAATCCTTTGCCTGTTGGGATGAGCTTGCTGACTGTTTCAAGGAAGAATTTGCAAAAGAACCGGCTGATCTTGTTGCAGAATTGATGAGAATCAGAAAATAAGATGAAGAGCCATGTGTTGATTTCAGTCATAGGTTTGCAATAGCCCTTTCACAGATCCCAAAAGTCTTCAGACCTGATATTTCAGCCTGTGTTGGCATATTCTTTGAGGCTTTTGAGGAGGGCTCTAGTGCATTACTGAGGGATTTCAAGGTGACAAGTATGCAGATGGCATACAAGTTCATAGAAAAAATAGAAAAAATTAGAAATGTGCACCTGCTGAAATCCCTGTCCCCTGGCCTTGGTGTGAAAAATAGTTGTGAAGCTGCAAATGACCAAATAATTAAGGCATCATGTGAAGATGAAAAGATGAATATTGAAGGTGCTAGTGAAAGGACTAATGAGGATTCCCATTGCAATGATGAGGCATCTGACCATGAAAACAATAACGAGGTTGTGGATAGCAATGAACAACTTTTGGAATGGACCTGTGGAGATAATTGTGAGTATTGTACTCAAGACAGAGAAGATATAAGCAAACAGAGAAACAGTCTTATGTGTGACCCATTGACTTCTTTTCAAACACATGGGGATCGTGAAGAGCAGTCAGAGATTGAAACAAGTGCTGGTTCAGAGCATGATTGTTTTTCATTTGATGGTTGTTTTGCTTATGACACACAAGCTGATACTCCTCCACAAAGGGAATCCATTGGTGATGAAGATGCATGTTCTACTGCCCATGAACAAATGGCATACTATGATCAAGCTGATGTACCTGGATCACCCATCTTTGACACATATGGTGATGAGGATTTATTTGAGTATGGTGAGGACCTAGACATTGTTTTTGGTTTGGATTCTGTTTCTCATCCTGATGAAAGAGGAAACAACATACATCAGGTAAGTGACTATGAAAATGTGCCTGATTTGAAAGAGGTGCCAGAGCCTAATCTTTTCCAGCTTGGTGTACTAGATGGTTGTGTACATGATGTGCACAATTGTGAATTTGAAAGCTTTTCTTTTGAGAGGCCAGCATATGAAATGAGCTCTGACTTTCCTAGTTGTGTGGTGGACTTCGAGTGCTTTCAATTTTCAATCCAGCTAGGAGATCATTTTGCAATGCATAATGCTGATACAAATGATAACATGTGTTATATTCCCTTTGAGTATGCATTGCCTGATACATTCTGCATCCACTTGTTGCCGGATGCTGAAGGTTGTCTGCATAGGGGTGACAATGACAAGCCAAATCAGAGGGTTGAATATGCAGATGACAAGATTTGTTTGTGGGTGGATCTCTGTAGTATCTCCAAGCTTGACCCAGTGCATGCAGATGAAAACAAGATATTTGACAAAGGGAGATACATGTTTTTCTTTTCTTGGTGGCCTTAGGCCATCAAGTGTGTTTGGTGATGCAGGTCGGTGCAGTATTTGACTCTGTGCCCAATGGATAAGGGACTGGTCTGCATCCCAGAGATCTGGGGTTCTCGTTACAGTCTTGCACCTGCACGTCCCCAGACAGAGCCAGTGTTAGTGCCTGAATTGACTGACAGTTTTTGAGCAATTTTCATGCAGGCACCTTCCTTAAAGATGTTCTAAGTGTTGGACCTCCTTAGCATTTTTCAGCTGCAGCATCATATTTTCCTGAGGAGGAGGTCATCATCATCATGTTTTCTGTCAACCAGTTTTTCATCAGGATCATCATGTTTCAATATCGGGTGATGTTTGGACATCATCCCGATCCTGCTGATGAGCTACAGTGAGCCCTGATTTTCTTGCGGAGGGTGATTTTTCAAATATTTGGTGATCTTCCAATTATCACCCTGCCCTTATATGATGATGATGTCACCCCGATCTTCCGAAGGGGTCATTTTCTAAGTAGTTCAACCCGACCTATTTTTCTTAAGGGTCGTCATCATCATCATCATCATCATATTTCCAGTTATCGCCGTGTTGCTTGTGAGGGTCATCATATTTTCTGCCTGCATGATCTTTCGCGGGGTGATATTTTAACATCGGGTGATCTTTGTTAAGATCATCCTGATGATGTTGCTGCAAAGTCCTAAGTATGATCTGATCTTCATCGGGGTCATCATATTTGAACATCGGGTGATCTTAGTCAAGATCATCCTGATGTTGTTTTATCACTTCATGTTCGTTGTTTTATCACCCTGATGATGCTGACGTCATTCTTATGTCAGGGTGATATCTATTTCTCTGCCTATCTGCATCATGATATTTCCGAAGGAGGGGGTGATATTTTCATATTTGAATATCACCCAGATGTATGTTTGTTCCAGCATCATGATGATGCTGATATCAGGGAGATATCCGCCTGTCGGCTTCGTGCATTATCTAGTGGGGGTGATCTTTTCAAATATCTGGCATATTCATCTATCACCCCGATCTTATAGTGGAGCTACAGTACAGCATGATATTTGTGCATCAGGATGATATTTCCAAATATCTGGTTATCTTCTGAATATCATCCTGATGCCGACATGTGGTGGTGACGTCATCAAGGTCCGGGGGGTCATATTTCTAACATCACTCATCTTATGAAGATCCCCCAATGTTGCGAATATGACGATGATGTCATCCGGATATGAGGAAGTGCGCAGTAGGCAGATATGCTGATGACATTAGTAGGATATGATGGTGACGTCATCAGGATGTTCATCGGCCAGACATTTGGTATCGGCTAAGCAGGAGGATCTTCCTCCGATGGATCAGGTTGTGCCGATGAAGGCGATTATCATGCAGGTGATATTGCGATATGATGCTGACGTCAGGGTGATATTTCAAGCGACAGGATATCATGCTGCTGGAGGATGATGATGAAGGTTTATACTAGTGTCGTCGGGAGCAAAAGCCCCGACATCATATGTGCTCGCGACCTAGTATATAAAGTGTTGAAAAGGCCGCCGCGGGGTGCATGTGGGATAATTGATATCCTGCATATTTTCAAATATCATGACGATGTATCTTGGCGGGAAATGGTTGCGATGCACAGTTGATGTTTTTCCCAAGGCCGCGGGTTGGTGCACCATTAATGGCGAAGGTTGCAGAGGTATGGACAGATCTGGTACCCGATTGGAGGTGTACATCAACGGACAGTGGCGCAGGGCTCCAGGTTTCTTCCTGTCTCCTCCCCTACCTACTGCATTCATGTTTGGGCGCCAATCTGGTAATGCGTTGAGCGCCATTTTTCTGATACTGTGTATCTGGCGGGATTTTTGGTCAACCATGTAATTAATTGCTATGGTACACTACCTGGCTGTTATAAGCAGGAAGTGTTACTCATTTTTGGTTGTTGAAAACTGGACATTTTGGCTCTGTAATAAGATACAACTAGTTTTGGTTGCTCTGTGCAGCAAAACTTGTGAGTTTATGTATCTCCTGTTGTACGATTTGGCATGAATCCACTGATTTCATGGTTAATCTTATATGAATAATGCTGTGTTTGCATGTGTTATGCTGATTCTGTCTCCAGTTTTGCATGTATCTTTCTTACTGCAATAGGGATGCCATAAGTATAGATAGCTTAACACTCTTTATTGGGAGATATCTGTAAGGCAGATATCATGTGTATCCCCCTGAAATCCAGTTTTAGCTATTCATGCTGATCATTCACAGGTGTATGTCTACCGACTCCAAGCCCTGGATAGGCACCAATCTAGCTCTGTGTTGAGGTTATACACTAGGTCCAGGTTTGCATCCAAACATCATTTCAAATCACTTCATCCTTCCACCTGTTAGTTGTAGGAGTAGGATTAGGAACCCCCTGCATGCTCTCATACCCAACCAGACATCATGTCCAAGAATGTTACCAGCCTTGTGATCTATCATACAGATCTTGGTCCATACATGAGAGTATTCTGCCTGTTGTTGTCAAGTTAGATCTTTCTATCTTTGAGCTAGTCAAGGTTACATCTTGAGTTATAGGGATACCCCCCTTGGTGCGGCAGAACCAGAAGTGAAGGGGAGGCAGCTCACGCAACCTCCTGTATTAGTTGGCTGAATTTGCCTGTGCATTAGAAGTGGCAAACCCTAATGCTGATTCAGAAGAAAAAGTCAACAGGATGAAGATGAGATTAAATAATATGAGAACAAGGGCAAGGTAAGGAGTGCTCTTCTAAATAGTCTCTCTAATTTTGAATTAGTAAAGGTGATGAGTTACAAAATTGCTCATAAGATCTGGAAGAATCTAGAAAGTACCTATGAAGGAGATGACAAGGTAAAGCAAGAAAAGTTGTAGATTTTGAAGACCAAGTTTGAAGCCCTAAAGATGTGAGAGGATAAAAATATTGCAAGCTACATGTAGAGAGTGGATGAGGTTGTCAACTCCATCAATGGTCTTGGTGGAAAGCTGGAGGAAAGTGAAGTGGTAAAGAAGGTACTAAGAACTCTTCCACAATCTTATAGTGCTAAAGTTTCTGCTATTGAACAAACTCAAAATTTGGACAAGTATTCTAGGGATCAAATGTTTGGTACTTTAACTACTTATGAATTAAGAGAGTTTGGTCAAGATGATTCAAGGAAAGAATTCAAATGACAAATACAAGGATAACAAAGGCATATCATTCAAGAGAAGATATTATGCTAAACAAAATGATGGTACATCTGACATGATGAGTCTAACTATCTGGATGATGAAAGTAATGAATGCTTGTTCATGGCTTTGAATGTTGGAACTAATAGGTTTGTGTAGGATCATGGGGGTCCAAAAAGTGGTGATGTGAAAAAAAGGCATTTTTTACTCAAGTCAAAAAATGTAAAATTCTACTTTGACTTTTTCTAGGCTTGGGTAGAAAGTACATGTTGCCATTGTAAGCACCAAAAAGGAACAAATATCCATTCAAAATGGATATCTTTTCCAAAATGAATATTTGTTTCCTATGTATTAATGACAATCATTTTCACTAGCCTTATACTTTGTTGCACACTTTGGAGAGTCATTTTATATATTATATTATATCATTTTATAATATTACTATATTAATATATATAATATAATAATATTATATATTAATATTATTATATTATAAATATTAATATATTAATATTATATTATATCATTATATATGCAAGAAACTTTGTTGGAGACCTAAGGCAAAATAAAATATATAAAATTTTACATTATATAAAAAATAATTTTTTTAATTTCTATAATTTTTGAAATAAATACTTTTTAACTTTTAAATATAAAGCACCTTTTAGTTTTTTAAAATTAAAGATAGTTTTAAGAATTTCTAAATAATCAAAGCAAAAAGAATAAAGGGGAAGGATTACTGAAATTTTGAAAATATGTTTAACAAAAACAAAGTGGTCGAAAGAAAATATTGTATGAATGATTCCCTAAATACATTAGAATTTACTCTTCCCATATTAAATTCAAATACTTGATTCTTGAGTCATCATGTACACAAATTACACAAACTTAAATGTGTAGAAATACCATTCACCCTTCCAGCAACAAAATCAACCAAAATAAACTGTAGAAATACCATTCACCCTTCCAACAGCAAAATCAACCAAAATAAACTTTAGAAATACCATTTACCCTTCCAAAGGCAAAATCAGCCAAAATAAAATGTAAAGACAATAGATAAATAAGCCCCATATTTGTCAAAGGAAATTATGTGTTCCTCTTCATTGTAACATTCTCTGAGTCAACTAAATTTTTGAATATCATAGTCAAGGAATTTCGACTCCTTAAAATAATTTTATGACAAGATAATTTTGGTTTCAGTAGATGGTCTCGGAAGATTCACCAACTGTTGACAAATCACATGGCATTAACAACACTGAATCCACTCATCCAGAAAACTAATAAAGTTTTCATAGCAGGAGCATGTCAATGAAGATAAACAAGTAGAGGAATAGTGTCAAAAGATGAGGTAATGTCCAGATGATCTTGCTTTAGATTTTCTAGTAGAAAAGTCACTTTTGAAAATTCTTGTATTGTGTAATCACACCAAAACCAAGAATATCGAGAAAAAAAAGTACTACAATATATCAGAAATGTAGTTCCAAAATTATTATTAAAAAAATCTCCTCTCCTCTAATATTAAAAATTGAAGGTTCAAACAGATTTTTTCAAAACCCTAACAAATATTAAAAGCAACATGCAATATCAAGAATTGTACACTTACTAAAAGCCTTGGCTAAAAATATCATATTTGAAGCAATTGTCAGTTTAACACTCTGACTTTTGTTTGAAAAATTAGAAATACAATATTTGCTATAAAATAATCTGTTAAAAACTTACCAGTGGATAACGACTAGCTTTGCCCATGCACAGTTGCTCTAAATCAAGAAATTTGCTTAGAGTCTCTACAATGTCCTTATCGATCCTAGACAAGAGGGTAATTTTTCTTAGTGATTTTATAGTTGTAAACACATTAAGTTTTCCAACCCTAGTCACGTCTATACATAGACATAAACATGATGGAAAGTAGAATTCCATGTGAATCAAGTTTCCTATTATTATAAGGCTCACCAATTGCAAACAATTTGTTGTTAGTGCTTCCAACTTAGAAGAAAGATTGAGAGAGATAAGACTTTAAGAACAAATCCTTAATCTCTTAAGTCCATATCATTTACGAATGACTAAAATTTCCAAAAATGGACATAATTGCAACATTAGCTCAATGGTCATGTCGTTCATCTTAATGTTTTGAGAATTGAGTGTTGACAAGCTGACGAAACCACTAAAATAGTCAAGAAATTTGGTGAGAAAGAAATTACTGAGAGCTAAAGATCTAAGCTTGTGGCATAAATAATGGATGTTGGAACCTCAACAACAACTTTTAGAGCATCACGGTGAATCCACTCACAAATCTTCTCGCTTGAAAAGCAGGGGCAGATGTTATTAAACTCGAAAAGCTCAAGGGGACCAAAATGAAGCTCAAATATTTTGTCAATGATATTTTGGAATGCAACTAGGCTACTTGATGAATAAGAAATCCTCTAGAAATTTTAGGTTGGGAAAGAAGGTCCAAAGGAATTTCCATCTTTTAGAGAGGACAAAACAACACACTACTTGCTTCAAGGGAACTTTACTCAAAATGATGGTCAATAATCCATCTGGTAAATCCTTTAGGGCTATTCCATTTCTTTTTAGAGCCATAACTTCTCGTTCAACAAGCTATGGTGTATTTCAATGAGGTTGAGGCAATCGGGGAAGTTAATGGGTATAGGTTGTAAATATCTAAAAAGGTAACATTGAACAATGAAAGAGCTCAAAGCTAATGCGTACAATAATTAAAGACTATGTTCTCTTGCCAACTCATTTTCATTTGCAATTACTATCATGATTATGATTATATATGCAAATGAAAATGAGTTGGCAAGAGGACAAGGTCTTTAATTACTTTACACATCAGCTTTGAGCTCTTTCTTTGTTCAAATTTACCTTTAATATATATATATATATATATATATATATTAATATTATTATTGTTTGGAGCAAGGTAGATGTGGGCACTTTTTTATGGAACTGAGTTCAGATGTACAGTGCAAATTATTTTTGGGTGATAGCTGATTGTGATTTGATCATCAAGCACAAATTTAAGTACTTTAGAATCATTCCTCTCATTGTGTTATTAATGTCCGTGCCATTCCATTGGAACCAAAAATTTTACTACAACTTATTCAGTTGACTCCACTCTCTCTGTCTAGTTTCTCCCTCCCTCTATCCCTCCCAAACCCCTCTCTCTCAGGTCTCTTCCTCCCTCTATCTCTGATTCCCCTTGTCTCTATCTCACTATATATGTAGTGTATAATATAGACTATGTATTAAATATACTACATAATATTAATATAATATATAATATTTAATATATACTATATATAGTATATAATATATAATATACTACGTAAAACATATGTAGTATATAACATATAATATATAATATATTATATTATATATCTATTATGTATTATAAACAATACAGGTAACGAATATATGTTATAAACAGATATCCATTTTTTTTGACAAAATCAATACATTCAAGATTTGGCTCGGGATTTGGTTCAGGATTGTCATACCTAGAAAGTCAACTAAAAAAATGTTCTTACAAAATTTCCTTAGTTTTCTAAAGTTTGCCCTTGTGGTCGATGACTTTTTTTAATCCGAATTTGATGAAACAAAAAGGGTTTATTAAAAAAATTGTCAGCTTTCCACCAATATAAGTCGTTTCTTATTTTGAATTTAATAGATAATTATTATTGATTTTCTAGATACATTACGACTGAAGTCCTTATTGATAGGGTGATTGAAAAACTTCTATAATTTTCAAACTATTTTACATTTTTTGAATCTAAAAGAAGCGTCACATTCTATGCTTCACATACTATAGGATTAAAAAAAATGAATTTCATAAAATCTTGACCAAGTTATGGTGGTCAGACAAACACGTTTTAATAATTTTAAAATGTTCTAATAAAAAAATCATAACTAATTATTTACTTGCAAAAAATTTACAAAAAATAATGTGGCATATCCGAGCATGTGTCCTCTACTTATATTGAAAGTTTTAGATTTTTTTTTCTTGTACTTAGGTTGATCAAAGGATGCTTGGTTACTTCCTTTCATGTTTGAGAAGAGAAAAACCACTAGATAATTGATAGTGGATGCTCACATCATATGACAGGTGATAAGAGCAAGTTTGTCAAGCTTGAGAACTTTTGATGGAGGTTTTGTTCAGTTTAGAGATGATGCATCTATTAAGATTTGTGGAAATGTTTCAATCAGTTTTGATGGAAAGCACAACACAGATGATGTTCTCTATGCCAAGGGTCTCCACACTATCATCTAATTTGTGGAAATGTTTCAATCAGTTTTGATGGAAAGCACAACACAGATGATGTTCTCTATGCCAAGGGTCTCCACACTATCATCTAAGTGTAGGAAAGATGTGTAGTAGAGGATATAACCTTGTGTTTTAGGATGATGGTTGAGAAATTAAAAAAGAAAACTCCAGAACTCTAGTTGCTACTAGAACAAAGATAAAAGGAAATGTCTATCATCTCAAAGGGGATAAAGGTATGTGCCTTATTACTCAAGTCAATGAAAGATGGCTATATCACAGAAGAATGTGTCACATCAACTTTGACAACCTAGTAAGAATCAACTCTACTCAAACTATGAGGGATCTGCCAAAAATTACAAATCTTGTCAATGCAACTTGTAAGGAATGGCATGTTGGGAAGAAAACAAGGAAGAATTTCAAGATCAAAGAGTATGCTACCATGAAATCTATGGATTTGGTGCATACAGAACTATGTAGACCCACAAGAATAGTAATCTCTCGAGGTGACAAGTATTTCATGCTGTTGATTGATGATTACTCTAGAATGACTTGGGTTACTTTTCTCAAAGAAAAATTAGAAGCTCTAGATAAGTTTAAAGATTTTAAGATAATGGTTGAAAATGAAATTGATATGAAAATCAAGTGTCTAAGGTTTTATAGAGGTGGTGAGTTCACTTCCAATGAGTTTAACTACTTTTGTGTAAATCATGAAATAAAAAGGCAGTTATCAGTCCCTAGGACTCCTCAACAAAATGGAGTTATAGAGAGAAAGAACTAGACAGTTTATGAAGCTGCAAGAACAATGTTGAAAGAAGCAAATCTACTGGGCATCTATTGGAAAGAAGCCATTCACACTACAGTCTATGTGAAAAATAGAGTACAAGCAAGGGTCAACAGTTTAAAGACTCCATATGAGCTATGGTATGGAAGAACTCCTACTGTCCAATATTTCAAAGTATTTGGAAGCAAGTACCACATTAGGAGAGATGAAGAAAACATGGGAAAGTTTGATACAAGGTCAAATGAAGGAATCTTCCTTGGATATTCCACGAAGAGCAAGACCTACAAATGCTATAACAAAATGCTAAAAAGGATAGTTCAAAGTGAAAATGTCAAAGTAGATGAAAAATCAAATCAAATCTTAGTACTAATAGAAGAATATGAATTTGATGAGTGCCCTTGCATAGAAGACAAAAGAGAAGAAGCAAAGGAGGTACAAGATAATGAAGAAGAGGTTCCCGAAAGGGTTCCTAAGACTCCCAAGTATTTGCAGAAAAATCATTCTGAAGATCATATCATTGGAGATAAGGACAAGGGTATTTTAACAAGAAGAATGGTAGATGAGTAGGAAAATTTGTGCTTATTATCTAGAATAGAACCTAAGATAGTGACTGAAGCCTACCAAGATGAACATTGCATCAAGGCCATGGAAGAAGAATTGATGCAAATTCAAAAAATTAGACCTGGGAAATCGTCCCAAGACCAGCAGACAAAAATGTGATAGGAACTAAATGGGTTTTCTAGAACAAATTGAATGAGAATGGAGCAGTAGTCAAAAATAAGACTAGCCTTGTGTGTAAAGGCTATTCACAAGTGGAAGGAATAGATTATGAAGAAACATTTGCTCCAATGGCAAGATTGGAAGCCATTAGAATGTTCTTGGCCTTTACAACTCACAATGACTTCAAGGTATATCAAATGGATGTGAAATCTACATTCTTGAATGGAGAATTGGAAGAAGAAGTATACATTGAATAACCATAAGGCTTTAAGTTGTTAGATTATCCAAATATGGTATGCAAGTTGAAGAAGGCATTGTATGGACTCAAATAGGCTCCTAAAGCTTGGTATGCATGATTGGACAAGTATATGGTGAAACAAGGATTCAATAAGGGTACTTCTTACAACAATCTGTATTTCAAAGTAGAAGTTAATCAAATCATGATTGTGGAGGTATATGTTGATGATATAATCTTTGAAGGAAATAAAGGCATGTGTAAAATATTTGTAGAAGAAATGCAAAAAAAATCTAAAATGTCAATGTGTGGATAAATAGATTTCTTCCTTAGGTTATAGATCAGTTAATCAGAAAAGGGTATTTTCATTTCACAATCAAAGTATGCCAAGGAAATGTTGAAGAAATTTAGAATGGAAGATTCCAAATTGGTATGTACTCCCATGACTACTGATTGCAACTTAAGCAAAGATGATGAATCTCTTAAGGTTGATCAGAGTAAGTACAGATCAGTGATTGGTGGGATGTTGAACTTGACTACTACCAGACTGAATATCATGCATGCAGTGTGCCTTGTGGCTAGATTTCAAGAGGATCCCAAAGAGTCACATGTCAAAGCAATAAAGAGGACATTCAGATACTTGAAAGGCACTATGAAGTTTGGTCTATGATATCCCAAGGATAATGATTTCTCCTTGAGTGCATCTACAAATACAGACTAGGTAGGATGTGCAGATGATAGAAGTACAAGTGCTAGTACTTTCTTTTTCAGAAGAAAACTTGTCTCTTGGTTAAGCAATAAGTAGGACATACTATCATTATCTAATGCAGGGGAAGAATACATTGTAGTAGCATCTTGTTGCACATAGGAGTTATGGATGAAGCAGGCATTGAAGGATATCAAAGTGTCATATGATGAGCCTATTCCTATCTTATGTGACAATACAAGTGCTATCAACATTTCAAAGAATCCAATAATGCATTCAAGAGCAAAACACATGTCAATCTGGTATCACTTCTTGAGAGAGAAGGTTGTAGGGAATGAGGTAAAGTTGGTGTAGCATGACATCTCACATTACCGATAAATAACCCTAATTAATCATCTTAACTAAGAGTAAAAATGCATCATGATTAACACAATCATAGTTAAACAAGAATGAATTAGTTACATCATAATAATTGAGCATGTTATTATTTTCCATAACATAACAAAACTTAGAATTATAATATCCCATGATACCTCATTAGTGAATGATCTTCACTATACATGTACCAAGCTATGTTCAAGGCATCAAATATACAAATATACATAATAACTGACTATCAAGTCATACAGAGAAAAGCACTGTATCTGGAACTTTGACATCTATCTTCATAAGCCTCATCTTGTCTTCTACTTAGGATGGAGAGCATCATCCAATTACTTTTCCTCCAACCATAGACTAGTGGTCCCCTGCACAAATTTCTTCCTGGAAGTGGTCCTACCCTTCACAGAAGGTATAGCTATAAGGAACCATTAGGTTTTCCATCTGACTATCTAGTGTTATGTCCTTCATAATGTCTCACAGTCATACAACTATAGATCCATTTTAACTATGTGTGACACTTTTTGAAATATTACGCCATTTGGATTATTGTGGACCAACAATGCATGCAAAGATGGATGTATTACTTTGGCCAAAGATTTTCATACATAAATGTTTCGTAATGAACATTTTCATATGTCCACCACCTCAACTTGAGACTTAGAAGCTATCTCATCCTATAGTAGTCTTAGTCCGACCTATTTAGGTCTAGAATAGGTAGGTTTGGTTCAGTCTCAGTCCAACTCTAAGATGAATCAACTCCTATCTTAGGAGTACATTAATTATGTTATTTTGTTTTCACAACAGGGAACCTGTGACTCCACATCACTCTATTCTCTTCTTCTCAAAATAACAATAGCCGACTCTTGTTTTTAAACTTATAACCTTCTAGGTTCATGACTTCATATTGGTCCTATCACAAGGTTTGCATTTAATTCAAGTCATCCAAGACTTATATCATAATAATCTAGTCAATTGGTCTTACTAAAAAGACCTTATCTCAAGTATCCACATGAGGGTTGATATCTTATACCTCATTCAAGAAGTAAGGCCATTCAAAAGAAGATGGCTTTCATTTATATTAAAAGAAAGAACTTCATACTAACCATAGTTGTATTCACATAAGTAAATAATTATCTAGGAGAAATAGTTCCTCCAATAACTTGGCATGCACTTAATGTTACCTACATAATAATACAAATTTACCTTTGTCCAATTTCTCCTTCTTCACGTGGAGCCAACATATACTTTTAGATACATAATATGTGTCATAGTTATCATAATAACTGTCATTATCAGTTAAACACTATTACTTACAGTCTCCATGACTGAATGTTAAGTGACTCGTGCACAGCCAAGGGTTAATGGTTAATGATAATGTAATCAAATTTTGAGAGTGGCTCTTGGCCTATTTCAAGAAAGACCTCATTAGTATCCATACACAGTCAATATGATTTAATAAATAATTCCCATAGTGAGCATAGTCAGCTCAATTAATAACAATGATAGCTTCAAGAAAGAAGGGAAGAAACAACTTTAAGCCCTTGCCGTATCGGCACCCAGCTTCTTGCATACAATTGGCAATACACAAGCTCAGCCTTATGGCCATGACCAGCTTGTTTACAAAACAATGCTTAGAGTCTTTACATTATTAATGCATATGCGGCTCCGAGGGTCTATAAAGATAACTCCACAGTGGGTTGTAGCATAGTTTACATATAGCAATGGCTATGTTAGTAACATAGTTTAATCATAGCAATATCTTTAGGAGTATCATAGTTAAACATAGTATTGCATACAGTGCATCCTAGTTTAAACATAGCATTGATTACGGCCTTTAAGGCCTATAACTATAACACCATGATCTCTTACTTTATCCTGTTGGCACCATTAACCACATAATGAATGTAATAGTAATAAGATCACTAATATTCATACCTATTATGGTTAACAATGGAGTTGGCCTATCACAGTTAGCTTATTAATGCTCTTGGATAGCTCTATCCTGAGCTAATATATTTCTCTTCCTAGCTACGACTATAGAAAACTACTCCTACATGATTCTTTTCACTATTCTCTTGCTCCCTTGTGAGCTTACTCTTCACATCATACCCCAAATAAAAAAAATAAAAACAAGGTTTTGATCCCACTTTACATGTAAATCCCATGCAATAGGTGATACCACAACAGTGGTTTACACTGTTTGGCCAAACGTGATATTGAAATGAACATTTTGAAAAAAATCTTCAATTATGGACACCTATTGTTGCTAAACCATGAGGAATTTGAAGATGATGCAAACTAGTGATTTGTGACATTTTGTCTGTAGATTCTAAATATATATATTTTAAGATGTTTTGGAATCAAATTGCATTTCTTTTTCCATTTCCTTCAATAACTAGTTTTTAACAATAAACACCATTTTAAAGAGTGATGTGGACTATAAAGCACATAACTATTTTTCTATGAAGGATAAAATTCCTTTTTTTTTCAAATTTAGATTTGTAACTGCGATATCCAGAGGATGCATTTTGTTTCATAATGTTTTATTGAATATTTTTCTTTTAATTAACTTTTGAAGTCAAACCAATTACAATTTAGACATAGGTGAACTGTGTAGAGCATACCTGTTTTTGTATGTATCAGAATTCAATTTTTTTTTTATGGATCAAGGACATCAATACCAAGAGGATAGATATTTTTCATATTTTTTTAGTAATATACTATTTTTCCACGTGTGCAAAACATAGAGCTTGATTTTTGATGAAAAACCTATGTTTAATTGAACTAAAAAATGTATGATAAAACTAAAATATATTGAAATTATACTTGATAGAAAGCTCATTTCGAGGACTATAATCCTTTAGCTAGGTTTGTCAAGTTGATTCCATTTTGATCCTCAACTTGAGCCTCAAAACCCAAAAATCTGCATAAAATTGTAGCTGGAGGGAGGGTGATGGTAAAATAAGGGGCTTTGAATTAAAGGGGGTTCAAATGAAGCCCCATTAATTAGAACCTTATAAAATAACATTAAAAAATGAAATAATATCAAAGGGGGTTTGCTCGAACCCATTATTTTTACTAAAAAATTTGGCTGACAGAAAGTTGGTTCACTCAAATGGGGGGTTCGAACAAACCCATTTTTTGGTTCTAGTGAACACCCCCATTCAAGCGAATCCCTCCAAAAAAAATTTCCATGCACAAGCAATTTTTCTTCCTCAATAAAATTGTAACCAAGTTATGTGGGATCACCCAACATAGTTTGCCACCTTTTTCTGCTCCACGTAGGGGTAAAACTCCATAACCAACTTTGCCACCTACGGCCTATTTGGGCTCCAACAATCTACTATCCTCCATGGTGGAGTGGATGGTGTGGGTAGGAGATAAAATTGGTTCCACATCAACCTCCATTCATTCCACTCATTGTGGGTGATAGTCAGTGTAACAACATAATTCATCTATATTATTAATACTAAAGGTGCTCGATCATAAGGGCTAACATAATTTATATTATATAATGTTTCCCTTGCATCTAAATGATGTTTAAGGGTAAACAAAATAATCTAAAATGTCATCAAAAGACAACATCATTAATAGGGAGGCACAATCATAATACAACTTTGGGGTCAAGTACCACTCCCCCTTCTTTGCCACATTAACCAAAAGCAAAAATTAAAAGAAACAATAATAATAATCACAAGATTTTAATAAGGAATACTTGACAACCTGACGAGTTCACTCATTGACTAGAATCGACGTTCTAAGAACATCGTTAATTCAAATCGATGTAAAAAACATCAAAATATCCCACCTTACCAAGATGACACTGAAAGAATTGGAAAATGATTAAGTAGGTAAAGACGTACTCAAACTACCTACAAGGGCTCTTAAGGACTAGCTTCGATACTCAGATGGAAATCTAACCTCTTCCAAACATCTATCTCTTCCTCTCGGATGATACTCACCTTCCAGTCCTGGAGGAAGATTATTTCCTAAATACACTCACAATCCATATAACCATGATTAGTGTATCACCATTTGATTCGTTAATCATAATAATTAAATAATCATATCAACATGTAATCCCTTGTCTAAATAACATTAGTTAGTTTTCTCATAATCAATCATTAAATCTGATATTTTCCACAAAATTCTAATCATTAAACTATGAGTAATCATCTTGATTACCACACAAAAGAAAGATTAAGCTAAATTATAAGTTGGGGATGTAATAGTTGGAGTATGTGACTACCAAGGATCAAATTGTAGATATATTTACAAAGGCTCTTCCTAAGGATGCTTTTGAGTATCTTTGGAAGAATTTAGGGGTTATTGCCCCTCCTTCTCTTAACTAGATGCATAAGTGTGTGCATCTGTCTAGGAAGCATTTCAAGTTACATTTTTGGTCCTAGACTAATGTTGAAGGCTACCTCTCAAGGGGAATAGGTAGTGATACTATTAGATGGTACAGTCAGATGGAGCATATCTTATAACAATAAGGGGGAGAGTGCAAAGAAGTGAGAGTAGTGGAGATAGAGTAATTGCTTGTTGGTGTTGCAGTTGTTTCCCTTTGCTATTGATGTCAAAACGGGAGAGAGTTAAGTGGTTGAAAAACCATTGTGTAGGGAAGTGCAAGAAAGTGTTTAAAAAGTAAGAGATATTCCAGTCAGGGGGAGTACTATTGGGTTACTCATTGATTGTCTTAGGTCTTGATGGTTTTTCAAAATGAGAGTGTTGCTATCAATTACAAAGGGAGAGATTATTAGAAACTTGCTAGTGTTGTTATTGATGTCAACTTCTAGCAGTTGATTCACCTAGTTTCCAAGTGCTTTTGAGAAAATTTGAAGAAAATAGTGTGCATAGTGATAGATGTATGTTTAGTGTTTAGCTACGCATTCACTCATATTTGAAGATATGATTGTGTGGTTTGGAAGTGATGATAAGAGGTACTCAGATGTGTTATATCTAGAGTTTCAAGTTCTAGATCGTGTGGAAGTAGAAGATGTGTTTGATAGAGTGTTTGACTATGAAGAAGACTGTTTGGGAGAAATGAGATTGCTCTACATTTCTCTACATTGACGTTTCTTATCTTTCAGATCTGGGAGAGTACTTATATTTTTTGTATCTACCTTCCTTTGAAGTTTATAGTGTTCAGGTGCTCCACAAGTTCATCCCTTGTGTTGGCTATCAATAGGAGTGTGTCCTAATGTACATAATGAAGACATTCTTTATTTCTAGTGGTTGTGATAGTATTGTAGAAGATTTTGATGATGGTGAATACTCTAGGAAGATGTGTGAATGCTATGAAGTGTCTCTCTCTAGTCTACATGGTGTTTTTTGACTTGAGGAAGTGTGGATATGGTCATTTTCTTAGGTTTGGGCATCCTAGCTTACTAGCACCATTTGTGGAGTTACCTTGTGAATTGTGAATGTGATGAGCAGCTTGGTGATGAAGATTTCAGTCCTAGTTAACCCTTTACATGTTTCACTTTCACTTCTTTCCACCGTAGAAGTTTTTAGTGCTGACCTAATTGCTGATGCACATTTGAGGTGCACACACCTCATTAGGACTGACCTAATTGAAATAGGTCTTGGTTGTAGAAGGTATAGATGAAAGATGGATTTTGTGTGAAGGATAAGTAGAGAGTATTATGCGAATGTGAATCAAGGGTGGTGAATTATATGCGAGCTTAAATGCCTATGAGTACTAGATACAGTGAGAAGAAGGTGTCTATAGTTTAGGTTGCTAGAAGTTACTAGAGGTAGTGAGGTGAAGGTTGCGGATAGCATAAGATTGGAGTGATCAGTTAAGAGAGATTAAATGTTTAAGACTTTCAAATGTAGTGAGCAGAAGGTGTCTAGATTTCAATGTGCTTGAAGTTGCTAGAGGCACTAAGCCAAAGGTTATAGCTAGAAAGGAGTTTCACGAGCGGATCTTTCATGTTGCCTTGAGATAGTGAATCTCTTTGTAGCATGTTTCTTCTTCTTCTTCTCTCTTCTAGACAGTGAGCCTTTCTTCTAGCAGTGAGCCTTTCTTTTGGCCAATGAGCCCTTGGCAGTAAGCCTATTGATTTCCAGTGTTGTTATTCATATATATATATATATATATATATATATATGTGTGTGTGTGTGTGTGTGTGAGCTACCCCTCACTATGGTTTTTCCCTTCTTGGGTTTTCCACATAAATATGGTGTTCTTATGTGTTTGGATGTGTTTGTATTGATGTTTCATTAGTTTACATTCTTCTAATGCATAATAAGTGGTTGATGTTTGGAATAAGTATTGAAGGTTAATGTTTTAATAAACAACCGATTCACCCCCTTCTCAGTTGTCATGTGCATAGCAATGCATTCAAGACCATCAAAAGCATTTCATTCGAATCATCATGATCCTCATCTTCTAAAGAGAAGTTGTTTTCCATAGAGTAAAGACCCTTTTTGACTTCTCTTTCTTGTTACCACCATTTGAATATTTGAGAGGACATTAGAAGCGAGGTGACTATTTTCCCACAATTGAAACATTAGAAAGGTAACTTACCTTTGTATTTGTTGTTTCCCTTCTTCAATCTTCTCACAAAGTTTGCCTCTACCTCATCAAGGTCATCATCTTGATCAGCCACTCCATCTTCTACCTTCTTACTTGCTTTGAATGTTGCTTCCTTCTTTGGAGCACCTTTGTCAAATCCTCTCATTTCAAAGGTTGTGAGAGAGCCAATCAATTGATCTACTATATGTTTATCCAAATCCTGAGTCTCCTCAATAATAGATACCTTATGACTATAAGATTTAGGGAGAGATCTCAAAACTTTCTTTACAATATCATCTTCTTTCACTTCTCCACCAAGACCTCTAATGACATTAACTATTTCATCTATCCAGAGCATATAACTAGCAATGTCTTCATCCTCAATCATCTTCAGGGTCTCAAATTTGGTCGTGAAGATCTGCATCTTGGCTTGCTTTAATTTACTATCTCCTTCATAAATGTTTTTAAGTTTATCCCAGACATATTGAGTAGAACTACAACTCCTAACCTTCAAAAGTTCTGAATCAACTAACCCACTCATGATAGCACTTTTTTCCTTGGGATTATTCTCATGCAACTTAATCTCATCAGCATCTGTAGGATTAGAAGCATGAGCAATGTAACTATTCTTGAAAACTTGCCAAACACCAAACCCTATAGAAGACAGATAATTCTCCATCCTTAGCTTCCAAAAGGAGTAATTTGTTCTGTCAAACATAGGTGCCTTGTGATATCCATTATGAGTCATTCTAAGTAACTTGGCTCTAATACCAATTGTTGAACATACATAGATACTGAGAGGGGGGTGAATCAGTATTCAAAAAAAATTCAAATCCTCTAGAGTAGATTAAAACTTAAACTTTATAGCATTAACCTCAACATGAAAGATCAATACAATGCACAACAACACACAACACTAGATATATGTGAAAACCCCTAAAAGGGTAAAAACCACTGTGATGATTAAATCACAATATTAACTCATAATATATGAAGCTCATTGCAATAAAAGATTACAACTTTGTTTTAGGGCTACAACCCAAGGAAGATACTACTCTCTAATGACTTTGTTTTAAGGCTACAACCTAAGGAAGCAACTACTCCCTAAAGAAATGTTTTAGGGTCACTTCCAAGGAAGCTACAACTCCCTGTAAACATTGTTTTAGGGCTACAACCCGAGGAAGGAAAAACAACCTAAACTAAGAATAAACTTAGGAAAGATTACATCATATAGTCCTACTGTCTTAAACTGACAATGAAACTCACTCTTTTGATAATTGTAATTCTCATCTTTTGATGATTGATTCAAATAGGCACACTCTTCACTATCTTCTTGTCACAAAAATGTCTTCAAGATGACTCTGAATAGTATATATCACTTCTTCTCTTTCTCCTTTAGTCACACTTCACAATGCATTACACATTCATATTCTGCTTCTCACATATTCATCTTCAAAACCATACTTCACCTAGAGGAACTAGGTTTACAATAAATGCATGATATTTCATTGATTACATTACAAGTAGGCTATTGCAGCAAGAATATTACAATTTACAAGTCGGCCAGAGATTGAACACAACATCAAACATGTATAGGCCAAGCCCTAACATGAATAACGCACAACTCTAGAAAGAGACACACGCCTTGTGGATCCAAACACATGCTTAACCAAGTCTTAAACATCCTTCATAGCATCATCCTTAAAATAACAACATCCACATAGTTCACATAATTAAATTAGGTCATACTTAAGTAAGAACACATGAAGCTTGTAATATAATGGCCATTTTAACTTGGTGGTACTAATGATAAATTGAACATAGCTTGCACTTCTCCTAGATGAGTCAGAAAAACCTATATACCATATCCAAACACTCCTTGATCTCCACACAACAAATACTTTGATCTGCACACTATCAACATTCCTCAGTTGGCCAGGCAAGAGGATAACCCAACAACACCATCATTTCAGACCACAACCAATTTTGAAGAAACCATAAAACATCTTGTGGAGAAACATGACTTATCACAAGGTCATTAGGAACACTCTTCATGAATTAATTCATCATTTCATGTAGTAATAAGTTGGCGCAAGCGAACAAACACTTAAACTAGCTACCAATCAATACAGTCCTACACACTATCATTTGAAATTTAAACTTGTAGACTTCCAAAAACATCTGAAACTCATACGGATCCACTCAAACACTACTCTAAGCATACCCTCAAAACTACATAATCATATCTATCACTATAAAGGAATGCAGAGTATTCCAACATGCCTTCATCATCACTCTACTCTGCCAGGCATAGACTGGAACTCTGTCACTTGTAACTTCCACTACAGAGGAGCAAATGATCTAAAACTTTGGACTTAGCACATTTACAACATACTCAAGTTAAAGTCTAAACCACATGCATGACCATATCTTCAAATTTAGAGGAATGCAAACCATTTTACCAACTAGTCTTCAAGGTAGCTTGCTGCAACAAAAACCTTCACTAACATCTAGAGGTCAAAGTCTTCTTGTAACAATACATACATCCTTAGGAGCAATAGAGAAGAGCATATAACATGGTATAGGCCATCAATAACATCTCCCAAGCTCAACATCCTCATCTTGATTCTTCTAATTTCCATCTTAATGTGTCATCTTGATGCTTCTAATTCCCATCTTAATATGTCTTATTGATATCATCTCTATTGTCAAGTGCTTCTACTTCCAATCTCAATATATCATCGTACTCAATACTACATTAACCAAGCCATGACATCCAACCATGAACATCAGCAACCACATCACATCCAACATCAACAACATATCAAAAACCCCAAACTGAGTGTTGACATGAATGTTACAACCACATCAATGAAAACCCAAACTGAGTGTTAACATGAGTGTTACAACCACATCAGTGAAAACCTTTGAGTGTTGACATCAATGACAACCACATCATGCAACGTTGCATCAATGACAACCCAAATTGAGTGCTGACATCAATGACAACCCCAATAGTGACAACCTTAGGAACCATATGTGCAACATTGTTCTTGAGTGCAAACTGGGCCTTTATAAAACTTATTTTCTTTCATCATTTTCATCTTTTGAATTTTTTTTTTTGAGATCCAATGACCCTCTTTGTGACCTTTGCATCTTTTGAAACACAATTTCCAATCTTTTTTAGTTGAATTTTCCATAGAATTTGGTATAAAAGTGATTTGTACAAGCTAGGAGAAGTGTTTATGTGTATTCTTGATAGTTAAGATTGTCATGAATTGCTAGGGCATATTTTTAGTGAGTTTTCTCTTATTTTGAAATCAAAATCAATAGGATTATATTTTAACTCTTTTGTTATTTCAAGCAAAAAATGTGATGTTAATACTAGTTTTCCTAAATATTTTAGGTGTGCGGAGTCTAAAATGAAATTCTAAATTTAGGTTTTGTTCAGGAAATGTTTCTTTCAAAACCCTAAGTTTTCTAACTATTTTGAATTTAAAATCAATTTGTTAGGAAAAAATTGGGATTTAAACAATCTGTTCTCTTAACATTAATTTATGCCATGATGAAACTGGAAAAAATTGTTAAAAAATGAAATATATATATATATATATAAGAATTGGGATCTCGCACAATGTTATAATGATGAAATCCTTAACTTTATTTTTCTCAAAGTTGGTTTATGGAATTGTAAAATCTTTGTGGATATGTGAACTTCCAAATGTTAGTTTGAGATTGTCATCTCCAGTTAATCACCACATTTATATGTCAAGTCATGAAATCTTTGAATATCAATGAGAATTCATTCACTAGTTACTAAAAATAAGAAATTATGAAATTATCCCAGATTTGTGTATTTCTAACCTTTTAATCCAAAGTTTTGAAGTTCAATAGAATCTTGTATTTCCATGGTTCCCCTATCTTTAGAATCTTTAGAGAGTGTTTCTTAGATTGTGAATTTATTTAGGACTTCTTCCACTCCAACTTTTAGTCCAAGATCTCAATGTCTTGATAAATATTGTAAATCTACATAAAACAATAAACACAAAAAAAAAAATCAACTTTAAGCATTTTTATTGAATAATCTTTCATGCTTAAACATCATATGGAAAAAGGTTTTAGAGAATTTTTTATCTCATGACACGCTTGTCTACATATTGTGTATGTGAGGTGGTATGAACTCAATAAAAAGGTTGTAAAAGGGTTTTCATCTCTAGCAAAGTTATATTGTGTAGCATCATAAATTGTGCTCACTCACAATTTCACACTTTATTTGGCACATTTTAGTTTCCACTCCCCTGGTGTGTTTTTAGGATCACTTGTCAACCTATCCTTACCCTCAACCCACAAAGATTCTTTCTAAATTCTTCTTTGACCCTTTTGCTTATCCTATCTGTCATGACCTAATAGCTCTCTATCTCTCTATTTAAAATAAATATAATATTTAATTTAAAATCAAATGAGTTTTCCCTCCTCACCTTACACAACAATTTTATTTTATTTAGGTATCTTTGATTCAAAACCAAATCCAATGGATAATTGTGGCAAGAAGTTTAAATAAATTATTACAGTTGATTCTACTAATTTACCAACATCCCTAGTTACCATAAAGGCATTTGATGCCATATGTTTATTTTTGACCACTCTAACACTCGCCACACTTGACACTATACTCCATGTGATGCTTGATTCTTCTTTATTCAAATTGATTTAAATAACAACAATGTCTTAGTGCATGTATTGTAGTACTTAAATATGTTAGGAATTGCATGCAGAATTTATTAATTAAATGCAAATAAAGATTAAACAGAGGAATGAAAATACATAGAAATAATAATAGCGAGAGACAAGTTTTAACATTGTTCACCCAAACTCAGGCTACATCCACCAATAGAGAGTCCAATATTATTATCCAATAAACCAAACTGATTACAACCAGCAATCCTTGCATCTCAATACCGCTACAAATTCTATAATACAATATCAAAATCCCAGATCTCCAACATACATCCTAGCTTCTTAAAATAAGCATTTTGGAAGCTTCTAGAATTAGGGTCTTACAATGTCATTTTTCTTTTTTGGGGGGGCCTGCACCCTTGACCCCCTACTTCTCGGGGGCTGTCGGCCCCGAACCCTCACTTCTCAGGGGTTGTCGGCCCTGAACCCCAATGAGGATACATTACGAGTGTACAATACTTACATGATCAGTCACCACATACCAAAAATCTCCCACTTAGAGACTGATCAGGCTCCACACCAAAAAATCTCCCAATTGGAGACTGATCCTGGATGACACTGCTACACGTGCAGCTCCCACTAGAAATAAGCACCTTAGACTCTACTATTATGACTTTTTTATTTTTAGTCTTGAAGACAAACCCAAGCTAAAGAGGATCTCAGCTTCTCCCTTGTCACTACCTTCTTAAACATATCTGCTGGATTTTCATCTGTATGTATCTTTTTCCAGCCGTAACTATCCATCATCCAACAATGATCAAATATACCTTAACTGAATGTTTTTGGTCTTTGAATGCAAGATAAAATTCTTTGCAAGATGAATGGCACTCTAGCTATCCGTAAACAAATAATTGTTAGATTGTTGTTTGTCCAATTCTTCCATGAAAGATTGTAGCCATATCATCTCCTTGCTTGCCTCTATTACAACTACATACTTTGTCTCAATGGTGGATAAAGCAACCACCTTTTGCAATCATGAGATCCAACTCACTGATGTCCCACCTATAGTAAAGACATAACCTGTAGTACTCCGCTTGGTATCAATATCCCCTGCCAAATATGAGTCTACATAACCTACTAAATCAGTATTAGAACCCCCAAAACATAAGATGTACCTATCAAATATCTGAGAATCCATTTTACCTCATTCCAATGTTCCAATCAGGGATTATGCATATACCTACTTACAACTCCTGCAACATGTACAATATATGGACTTGTGCATACCATGGCATACATTAAACTTCATACAGCTGAAGCATATGATACGTTGGACATTTTTTCTTTCTCCTCTTGTGTCTTAGGACACATCTCCTTAGTCAACTTCAAATGACTAGGCAAAGGTGTGCTGACAGCTTTTGCATTCTCCATATGGAATCTCTGCAACACCTTTTCAACATAATTAGCCTGAGATAGAGTCAATTTTCTATTCTTCCTATCTCTACAAATTTTGATACCAAGGATTTGTTTTGCTTCCCCCAAATCCTTCACAGCAAATGATTGTGCTAACTGTTATTTTAACTCTCTTATGTGATCCATGTTAGACCCTGCTACAAGCATGTCATCAACATATAAACATAAAATAATGTAGTTGTCATTATCCAACCTCTTAAAATAAACACAATGGTTAGAATTACATAGGTTGTAGCCTTGCTCAACCATAAAACTATCAAATTTCAAATACCACTGCCGAGGTGCTTTTTTTAGGCCATATAAACCCTTCTGCAATCTGCACACCAATTTCTCCTTACTTTTGACCTCAAATCTCTATTGTTGTTCCATATATATCTCCTCCTCCAAATCACCATACATAAAGGTAGTTTTCACATCTAACTAAACCAAGAGCTAAACCTTAATAGGAAAAAGCCCCCGAGGGTGCATTTTTCCAAGATAACATTTAGACCCCACTTTAATGTATGTATAAATGTAAGGCCAATACATGCATTAAACTAAGGTCAACAAACATAGAAAACATGTCAAGCATGGAGAAGACACGCCAGAGGAACACAAAACACAAAGAAGACAACATTGAAGACACGTAAAACATAGTGAATATAGTGAATGCAATTATTATCTCTTTTCTTTTTCTTTTTCCCATATGAATGTAAATGCAAGTACAAGGAAAGTAACAATGCAACATACAACCACAAAGGGAAAACATGCCATACAAAACCTCAAGTGTAAGTGGAGCACATCGTTACACATACATGAGAGGGGAAAGCACGCCACACAAAGCCCAAGTGAGGGTTAGCCACACAAGGGGAAAACACATAGAAGACGCATGGAAAACATAGAGAAAACATAGAAAAAAAGGCGATGGGAGGAACTTATTGCTAAGTACCTAGCATATCAGGCACATTATAGGCACACACTGACGATTGGGCTTCTTTACAACAATCACCGAAGACACACTTAAGGGTTGAGTTAGTCACAGAACCGCTCCCCGCCTCCATAGAGGACTTTTGAAAATGACAGGATAGTGTAATCTCCTTGAGAAGTACACCATCCTCACCTTCTATAGAAGGGCTTAAGATAAAAGGATATGCTTGATATCCCACCTCCACAGAGGGCTTACATGATTCTTGTTTAGGGTGAAAAAGTAGGTTTCTCTTAAACAATGTTAAGTCCTATTCTTTGACCTAACTAAACATTGGGAGGACAAGGACCAAGCTCAAGACCAAGCTACTGATCACTTTTTTGTTCCCTAATGCTAATTAGGCCTGATACAGGTGTCTAACTAAGGTTTTATCAAGTACCTTTATTCGCTAATCCAATAAACCTTAATTACACCTTGTAACAAAAAACAATAGAGTTCAGAAATGAAGTAGGCAAAACAAATTATAGAAATGCATAGAATAAGGTCCAGAGGTCATGTACCCACTGCTTAGTCCCAAAATTTCCCGTCTCTTGAAAACCTTCTATACTAGTTTTCAAATGACCTCCCAGATCTCATAGATTTTCCCCAGTTGGACTAGGGCACCTGATCATTAGTCCCTAAAGTGTCAGGATCTAAAATTATAAAAGTTCACGATGACTGTATCAGTAGTATCCTTCTTTCTACCACTTCTTTTTGTCATATCCTGTAAAACATGATCTGCACCTACAAAAGAAGGAGAAAGATGTTGTGGCTATATAGGAGCTTGCCTTAGTCAAGCCCTGTTTTGGTATTCCTACCTCAACAATAGCTAGAGATAAAGATTTGTAGAAGTGTGTACAAACCTAAACAAGTGTGTGCAGAAATATCAAACCCTAGATGTCTCAATCAAGGGAAGATCAATAACTTGCTTTGATTCAATAAACACATGGTTCATCCCACAATAATGGGTTACACATTTTGGCCAAACTTTACATTGAAATCAACATTTTGAACTAAATATTCACTTTCTGACACTAATAGCTACTAAATTGTTAGGAATTTGAAGATGATGTGAACTAGTGATTTGTCAGATTTTGTTTGTAGATTCTAAATATGTATTTAAAAAAAAATAGAGTTAAATTGTAAAAAATTTTGCCTCTCCTTTGATAACTAGTTTTTAATAGTAAACAACATTTTTTTAAAGTGATGTGTATTCCATAGCACATAACTTTTTTTCTACAAAGCATAAAACTCTAATTCTTTTGAATTTAGATTGGAAACACCAATATATAGGGCATGCATTTGGTTTTATAATGTTTTGTTGAATATGTTTTTATTTAATTTTTCAAGTCAAACCAATTATGATTTAGACATAGGCGTATTCTGTAAAACATAACTTTTTCTTGTATATAACAAAATTCAAATTTTTCCTTTTGTTGAAACAAGGACATCAATATCTAGGGCATAGATAGTTTTTAGATTTTTTTTTTCACTAATTTACTAATTTTCCATGTGTGTAGAACAAAGAACTTAATGTTTGGTGAAAAACCTACATTCACAAGAAATAAAAAATAAATATAATAATCAAATTAAATATATTTAAAATTATACTTTTTTGGAAGCTTATAATAAGGACTACATACTTACAAAACATAAATTGTAAATGAATTCATTTGATCCCCCAAAAGGTAAATCAAAAGGGGTTTTTAATCAGCATTTTGATAGGTGTAGACGAGACTCCATTATAAGTATGGTTTAAAACTAGCGGGGTTCTATCCAAGGGTGTTTGAATCTAAGGGATTTTGATCAAACACTCTTAAATTAAAATACTTTAAATGGAACCTTTCAAAGATTAAATCATTATATTTTCTAAAAATATGTGATTTTAACAAAAATAGGATGTCCTAGAAAGTGTAACCCATTATTGTGGTAGCAACCACATACAACTTCACCTCAAGGAGAAGAAAACAAATGAAGACATGCATGAACAAGAAGGTGAATCAACAATGTCCACAAAGGATCTCCAAGCTTGATGTTGGAGGCTTCAACCCTTCTCCCAATCATGCAAAGGGTGTATAAAACCCTAGGAAGAATAAGCTAGTCTCAAGATCTTGATTCCTAATCTCCATCTATTATCTCCATGATAGCAAATTCAAATAACTTTCAAGAGCTTCAAAAAGTCACTGAGCTTCAATGGCAATTTCAGCAAAGTTTCGGCATCAAGCTTGCATAAGAATTGTGTGTGTTAAAATGATTTTCAAATGTCTTTTTATATCTAGATTTAGGGAAATTCAAATTTTGAAATAATGTCTAGATATCGCATGAAAACCAAGAATTTGAAAATGAAATCCCAAGGAGTAGGGCGGGAACCGACTGAAAGGAAGCTAGGTGTGCAGAAATCGCTTCCTACACTAATCTAATGAGGGGAGAGCTATACAAATTCAATTTATTCCTTATCACTATAGTAACATACAACATATAACAAAGTTACTACAGCAATACACAAGAATCAGAAAGAAGATAGAAGAAGAGAGACAAAGATTTATGGTGGGGAAAACCCTTATCAGGTGAAAAACCCCACAATCAGAAACCTGCACAATGTATTAACAAATCTAAAAGTTGTTTACAATACACTTGCAATGAAAGCTTCAATGGTCTTCGACACTCATGTCTAGAGTCAATCTAGTAGCATAACAATACCTATAAACCTATAATACAAACTCCATCTCTAAGCACCTGTTTATATAGGAAATACAAGGCAATATTGTACCTTTCTTGAAATGGGCGTCAAACATGGCTTCATGGACCAAAACCCATGCCTAATGACACTTGGTCAACACTGTAGAATGTTCCTAACACTTGTCCATAGCTCCCATCCCAAAGAGGTCACCTATTTCCAAAATGGGCTATGACAGATGCTCTTATGACACTTACGACCGTCATAGAATCTGTCATAGCAGATACAACTTACAGATGTAAGAGAATCTATCATACACATGTTATAAATAGCATATTCTCTTACAACATTGTATATTCTACCTTGGGGAGCCCAAATATGCCTTATTCAAAGATGCTTCATGACACATGTCATCACCTGTCTTATAACCTTCTATTTCTGACTCTTACATGTCATAGATTCGTCATAGGAATCCGTCATAACTGTTTTAGTCAAACATTCCCTTACACAACATAGAAGATGTTGACATATGGAAAAATGCTCCTACCACAAAGTGGGATGCCTATCTCCTCATGTGTGGACAAAATTACAAGTTGTCATATTCCATGTAGGATCGACACATCACTATACCACATCCCACAATATGACAATATGGAATTTACAAATATTTACAACATAGGCAATTAGATAATAAATGCAAACATTACAAATGTAAGAAATTACCAAGGTTGAGACACCTTAATTCCCAACATTCTCCCACTTGTCGAACACCTTGTAAGAGCCAGTAGAAAAATAGGATTTAACTTCTATAGGTCAAGAGGCTCATAGACTCCGAACACCATCTGAACTTCTTTGTGCCCACTAGTTTCGTCAATGCATCTGCAACATTCTTCAAAGTATCTACCTTCTCTAAATTTACGTTTCCATCCTTAACCATGTCTCGCACGAAGTGAAACTGAACATCAATGTGCTTTGTTCTAGCATGGAAATTTGGATTCTTCCAAAGGCAAATTGCACTCTGAATGTCACAACTGATCGTGATCTGACCTGCATCAACACCAATATCTGAACACAATCCCTTACGCCAAATGGCTTCCTTACAAGCATGGGTTTCTACCATATACTTAGCTTCTGTCATGGATAAAGCAACAACAGGTTGTCACTTACTCATCCAACTAATAGTACCACCAAACAGTGTAAACACATAAGCACTAGTGGATGTCCTGCTGTCAATTTCACCTGCCTAATCTGAATCCACAAATCCATGAATATCAATAGAATGCAGAGGTCTTGAAACATTACCATGATAGAAAATGGAATACTCAGAAGTACCCCTCAAATATCTAAACACTCACTTAACTGCATCCCAATGAACCCGTGCAGGATTAGCCATAAATCGACTAAGGACTCCCACTACTTGGGTAATGTCTAGTCTTGTGCAGACCATATCATACATCAAACTACTAATAGCACTAGCATAAGGTACTCTTCTTATGTCCTCTACCTCACTAGGATATTTTGGACAATCCTCAATAGACAACTTTGTCCCCAAAGAAATGGGAACACACAATGGTCTACAATCTGCCATGTTGAACCTATCCAACACGATCTTCACATACTTACTCTAGCTTAACCAAAGTTTTATGTTGGTTCTGTCTCTTCTTATTTCCATTTGTAGAATGTACCTAGCTGCCCCTAAATCTTTCATTTCAAACTGTGCTGACAACTATGGTTTAAAATTAGAAATCATATTCCTACCCTTCCTAATGAGCAACATATCATCAACATACAGTGCGACAATGAGAATATGATCACCATCAAATTTATAATACACATAGTGATCCGATTTCAATCTCACAAATACAATTGACAACACAAAGACATCAGACTTCAAGTACCATCTCCTAGGTGATTGCTTCAAACCATACAAAGACTTTTTAAGTTTACAAACTAAATTCTCTTTACGTTCTACCATGTAATCCTCTGGCTATGCATTTTTCATGTCCATAGCCTCTGATATAGTTCTAGGTTCATCACTGTTAGTAACCAAAGCATAAGCACAACTAGAATCAAGAAATGTAAAACCAAACCTTTTAGGTTGCTTTCTTATCTGTGTAGACCTCCTCAAGAGCTGAGGTTGAGGTTCAACTTCTTCATCTGAGATTTTAGAGCTACTAGAGCTCTCCTCATCATCAGGTCCAACATTATCTTTTTGTTCAGTCTTCTCAGGAGTAGCAGGAAACTGAACAACATCCTCTTTCTTTATTATTTCTTCTAGCTACAAAACAATGGAAGAAGGTGTAAGCTCTTTGAAGATGACACTTCTACTATAAAACACTCTTTTAGCCACAGGGTCCAAAATCTTGTATCCTTTCACACCAACACCATAGCTAATGAAGATACACTTAATAGCCTTGTTCTCCAATTTTGACCACTTCTCCCTAGGCACATGTTCATATGCCTCACAACCAAAAACACGAAGATGCCTTATTGAAGGATTTATACCAGACCACACCTCCATGGGTGTCTTTCCAACAAGAGATGATGTAGGAGACCTATTTACCAGATAGCAAGCAGTGGTAATAGCTTCGGCCCAAAACTTTTGTTCTAGGCCAGCTCCACTAAGCATACTCTTAGCCTTCTCCATCAGTGTCATGTTCATCCTCTCTCAAACTCCATTTTGCTGCAGGGTGTATGGAGTTGTCTTATGTCTTTCAATCCCAAGTTCCTTGCAATACTTATCAAATTCTATGGAACAGAACTCACCACCATTGTTAGTTCTCAAACATTTAATCTTTTTACCAGTCTAATTTTTAGCAAAGGCCTTAAACTCCTTAAACTTTCTATAGACTTCAGATTTACTTCTGAGAAAATAAATCTATGTCCTTCTACTGTAATCATCTATAAAAGATACAAAGTATATAGATTTTGATAATGAAGGAACATTAACAAGACCAAACACATCAGAATGGATAAGGTCCAACACACCAGAAGACTTATGAGAACTAGAGTAAAACTGAACATGGTTTTATTTTCCATAAATGTAATGTTTGCAAAATTTAAACTCAAGATTACAATCATCTAACACCTCAATGAGGTTCTTATTTTTTAGAGTATGCAGAACCTTCTCACCAATGTGGCCAAATCTCTTATTCCATAACATTATCTTTTCAGCAGAAAGTTTAACTTCCAATGCATGATTACAACCATCAAGACTAGAAACAACAGATTTCTTCACTGCTCATTTAGATGGTGGGGATGAAGTGACTGCTACCCTCTTCCTTGAGTTAGAAGAACTATTGCATTGTGAAATGCATGCCTCCAGCTGAAACAGAGTACCTCTCCTAGTACCCTTAGCAAGCACCATACCTCCTCTAGTCATCTTGCATCCTTCTTTCGAAAAGACAACTTGCACACCTACATCATTCAAACTACTTACAGAAAGTAGGTTCTGTGCTAAGCATGGGATGTGCATAACCCCAAAGATCCCCTTTACTCGACCATCAAGGAATCAGATAGAGACTCTTCCATGACCAAAAATCTTCAAATGAGAGTCGTCACCCAGATACACCTTTCTACCATCGAACTCCTCATACTTAGTGAACTAGTCTTGATATGAGGTCATGTGGAATGATGCACCAGAGTCAATTAGCCACACATCATTAGATGCATGGGTTGCCAAGGCTATGATGAAAGCATCACCATCATCTTGTGACTTGTCAAAATTTGAATCAGGAGCTTTCTTCTTCTTCTTCTTCTCCTCCTCTTTGTATTCCTTTCAGAAATGCTTGGTTTTACCACAGTTCCAACAAAGAGCCTTGGACTTTCTAGGAGATTTAGATCTTCTACGGGATTTGGATCTACCCTTCTCAACTTTCTTGTCCTTCTTCTTCCCTTTCTCTTTGGGTCTTCCACGAACTACAAGGGCCTCTTTGGCTACCTCAGAAGACTTTCTTTGCATCTCTTAAGACAACAGCGAAGAAACCACTTCTTCCATTTTGAATGTGGATGTGGTGCTTCCAATTGCCATGACAAGATGATCCCATGAGTCTGGCAGGGAACAAAGTAGGGTCATACACCAATCCTCCTCCTCCACCTTTACACCAATAGATGTCAATTGTGCAACCAACATGTTAAAAGCATTCATATGTTTAGCAATGGATCCTCCATCCTCCATTCGAAGAGAATACAACTTCTTTCTCAGGAAAAGTTTATTAACTAGGGATTTAGCTTGATACACATCCCCTAACTTCTTCCAAAGTAGTTTTGTAGTAGTCTTCTCATGGACATTTAATATAATAGAATTAGAAAGACTAAGTCTTATGAGACCCTTAGCCACCCGATCCTTGAGATCCCACTCATCTTGTGACATTGCAGTTGGTTTAGTTCCATTAACACTTTCCCAAAGGTCTCGGTCAACAAGCATATATCTTCCATCTTGAGCTTCCATAGCTCGAAATTACTACCATTGAACTTCTCCACTTCAAACCTTTTTGATGTACTTGCCATCTCCTTGCTGCAATAGAAATCAGAATACTCTGCATAGAGTCCCACTCAACTTAAGATCAGCTCAAAAAAACCCTACCCAAAAGCTAAGACCAAAACTAGCTAGGCTCTGATACCAACTGAAAGGAAGCTAGGTGTGTAGAAATCGCTTCCTACACTAATCTAATGAGGGGAGAGCTATACAAATTCAATTTACTCCTTATCACTACAGCTACATACAACATCTAATAGAGTTACTACAGTGATACACAAGAACTAGAAAGAAGACAGAAGAAGAGACAAAGATTTATGGTGGGGAAAACCCTTATTGAGTGAAAAACCCCACACTCAGAAACCTGCATAATGTATTAACAAATCTAGAAGTTGTTTACAATACACTTACAATGCAAGCTTCAATGGTCTTTGACACTCATGTCTGGAGTCAATCTAGTAGCATAACAGTAACTGTAAACCTGTAATACAAAATCCATCTCCAAGCACCTATTTATATAGGAAATATAAGGCAATATTGGACATTTCTTAGAATGGGAGTCCAACATGGCTTCATGGACCAGAACCCACACCTAAGGACACTTGGTCAACATTGTAGAATGTGCTTGACACTTTTCCATACCTCCCATCCCAAAGAGGTCACCTATTTCCAAAATGGGCTATGATAGATGCTCTTACGACACTTACGACTCTCAGAATCTGTCATAGCAGCTACAACTTATAGTTGTAAGAGAATCTGTCATACACCTGCTATAAATAGTATGTTCTCTTACAACATGTCATATTCCACCTTGGGGTGCCCAAATATGCCTTATTCAAAGATGCTTCATGACACATGTCATCACCTATCTTATAACCTTCTATTTCTGACTCTTACATGTCATAGATTCATCATAGGAATCTGTCATAACTGTTTTGGTCAAACATTCCCTTACACAACATGGCAGATACTGACACATGGCAAAATGCTCCTACCACAAAGTGGGATGCTTATCTCCTCATGTGAGGACAAAATTACAAGTTGTCATATTCCTTATAGGATCAACAAATCACTGTGCCACATGCCACAATATCATAGTATGGAATTTACAAATATTTACAACATAGGCAATTAGATAATAAATACAAACATTACAAATGTAAGGAATTACCAAGGTTGAGACACATTAATTCCCAACACCGACACCCCGCCAAAATTCATAATCCCAAAAAATAGGGTAGGACTAGGGCTTGGGCGCCTGAGTCCATGCCCCCATTTTCTGACTAGATCTACATTTTGGGGTTCCCAGAGATCCATAATCCAAATCCTCTTTCCAGTTTCTATCAAAAGTTACATCAAAAAATGAATGTTCTTCAACTAGGTACTAGCTAATTAGGGTTTTGGGAAGGCCAAAAACAAAGAGGTTGAAAGGTCACCAAAGAAGAGGAGTTAAACTAAGGGAAATTGTACCATTCCGTATAGGAGGACAATTTATGACGTAACATTTAGCCCCCACTTTAGTGGTGATACGACACTACATGCATATGGAACTAAAGGAATGTAAATACATAAATCATGAAAAGGATACCCAAAATGATACTATAGAGGAAGATGAGGTGTTGTCACCGAGAAGGAAGAAGCCCCCAAGTCTGCAATCCTGCAAGACCACAAAGTTAGGAACCGCAATTTACAAAGGAATGCTTGTTAGAAAACCAAAATCAAATCAACCTGCAACCACCACCAATGAATCAGTACAAAAAGACTAATGGGGTTGTGTGATGAGACATGATAAGGGAGGAAATTGAGGGAGATATATGCCCCCTTATTTCTACTTGCTTAGTCTGAAAAGGAGAAACAAGGAGATATATACACTTGTCAATTTCAATGGAAACTTCATGAGAAATGTGTTATGAGGGTGATTTGAAAACAATGCATGGGCACAACACATTTGGTAAGAAAGAGAGCGGAACAAGGATTCCAACACAACAAATGGCATGAAAATCTGAGTTTGATAGTTCAAGATAGAGGCTCAAGAGTGAAAAAGATCAAAATTACAACTAACTAGGGATAGGAATTCTCATCCATTTACTTTATGTAAAGGGAGTTTTCACTTATCACTTATCATTCTTATTGTTTGTCTTTGTAGAAAACTAGAGGAGAGAGAGAGAAGGAGAAGAGGAGGACAACCATGCCAAGTCGACACCCGTATCAACCCCGATGACTGGAGATGGTCTGAACCTAAGTGGTAGAGTGGTGTTTTGAGGCCAAGGTAGGATCCTAATGTTATGCTTCTATTGTGTTTCTATTTTCTTTCAGTTGTCTTTATCATTTACCATTCCAAGGGAGGTTTCATGGATAGGGGTCCCTCATAGGGGTGTGTGGGTCCACCTAGGGTGCCAGAGTCTCTCTGGAGCGCCCTAGTCCCACAGGGGTACCAGTGTCCCTCTAGGTCACCCAAGTCTTCCTAGGGTGCCTGGGTCCACATAGGACACAAGCCCTAGGCATAGGCACTCGTTGTTTTAGATAGTATTTTTGTTTGTTAGATGATCAAAACTAATACCACTATCTATTTTTCAACCTGCAGGATGTTTCAGAGATACGAGAGTACACAAACAGTCACCTAATGTCACTACTTCGAGACTGTGCTACCACCATGTCTAATGCAGAGAGAGAGAGCACTTGTAGGAAATTGGCTTATAGTGGGTGTTTGATATGCCCTCAATCAGATTTCATTGCAATAGGTTGATGGCATTGATGGAGAGGTGGAATGCAAATACATCCACATTTAACTTACCCATAGGCAAGATACCTAATCTTGCAACTACCTATCCAGGGAGAGACAGTGAGGGTCATGGGACATCACATAGTGAAGTATACTTGCGAGAGTCAATTATATTGTCTCAATTGCATAGTTTCATGGATAGAGCAAGGACATATTCAACTCTGGCTTCTAGAGCATGGATGCAGTGACATTTCCTTGGTTCGGAGGATCATGAAAGTCACAGTTAGACTAGCTATCGCACTAGACAGATGAGGCATTCATCTTCATGGGGGCCTCATTCACCCTTATACAGAGATGGAGGAGCATTAGACTATGTACGCATGGAGGTGCAATATGCTTGCGCACCTTTACCTTGACTTGGGATGGTATGTCCATTACGAGATGCATAGTCTGATGATTTGCACTTTACTATAGGTTTTGGCCTTCGAGCATATCAGGTGCACGTGGCTGATAGGATTTCCTCTAGAGGTAACATTCACCCATCCACACATCCATGCTTATCCACTAGTTAGATGTTGGAGTCACGGTAATCTATTATATTAGAGAGTTGTTTTTGATATATTACAGCCCAGCAATATTATCTGGAGACCATATCCCCACTATATTGTGTGGCCTAGTCAACAGAGATAGTTAGCAAGGATGTAGAGGGATCAGATGATAGTTCGTCACCTTGATCGCATCATGGTTTGGTTCTACTTTGACAAGATGTTCCTGTAATGCATCCGAGCTATGTGTGCACCATACGCAGTGCAGTTAGGGCGAAGAATGCCCAATGGTTGACAATAGTAGATGTACCTCTTAGTGATGATGAGGGACTAGAGGATGTAGCGCTAGCTTCTAATGCGGATGATGTTGGTTGTACCCAAGTATATCAGACCTGGTGGCATACAACATGACTTGCTCCTATATTTCCTCCTGGTCACCCAATAGGGATTGCTCGGCCTTGGGCCGGTCACACTAGTGACACAGGGCTAGAGGATGATATGAGTGACTTTGTAGGAAACTACGATCTCAAGGAGGATGTAGAGGAGGATGATGATGAGTCCAAGGAGGTGCTATCACAGTATGCCTTTAGGGTGAGTGTTGAGAGACTGAGTCAGATCGAGATGGGGTAGTGTAGTAGGTCTGTGCCACCAGTTACAAATCAGAACATAGAGCTCATGACACCTTTGGCGATTCAAGATCCATCCTAGCAAGATGGAGATCTAGGTTAGCCTTATTTTACTAGGTTGTTATTTTTATGCTTATGATGTTTATGTGAGAGTCTAATATCTATCCTATTTTTTGTTTTGCAGTTGGGACTGACACTTGGCAAGACTTTGTGAGTTGTGTCATAGCGGACATAGTACCTTCAAATGTATCAGAGCAGTGGGTGTAGGTGGGGTATTCACCATGGCCATCTGCTAGATGGCATGTAGAGATATTTACTCCTTTTATCAAGTACAAGACTATTGTAAATATGTGCATATGATGTGTTGTCATTGATGTCATCATATCTCTTTGTTAGAGAAAGTGTCGATAGTGTAGTTCAGTAAAGTAGATTGCCTCGCATTTACGGTGAGAAGAAGATCAGAGTCTGCAGACTAAAGGGTTTTGTAAAGGATTGTCTGAAGTTGTTTTAGTTAATATTTGAGAGGTCCACATGGAGAATTGGTGAAATTATGGCCATCTAAGTAGAACTAGGTTTTGCAGTTGTTTAGAGGTGATAGAGTTACAAGAATTTGGTATGGATTGCTCTGTATTGGAATATTATGATCTACAGATCTAGAGGTATGTTTAGGATGTTGGTGTGTGTCCTCAACACAAGTGGTTCATGGTTTGGGAGTTGGCAAGCAATCTTTCTAGTGTGACAGTCATGACAGTTAGTGTTCTTAAGTTCCTAGATGAAGATGCAAGTATTTTTGGTGATTTGAGGTGGTGCGGTTATTCTTGTTGATTTCATTGTGCTTGTGGTGGTCTTTGGATCAAGTGCCTATTGTGTTTGTGGTCTACATTAAGGATTAAGCTTGTGGTTGAAGATTTCTCCATGAGTTGTTTTTCTTTCCAGTCTTGGATGACCGAATGCTTGGTGCATGTTGTAGATGATCTAAGAGAAGTTCTATGGAGCATGGCATATTGTTCGAGGAAGATTTGAGTCCCATCTATGCTTGAGCGACAAAGGAGTGGTTCACATGTAGTAGTTTGTATTAAGTCAAGTCTTGTGATTGTAATTGCTTGTAATTCCTATCTTGGAGTATATTCTAGATAGATGATTGTTTGGCTGACTTTGATGTTCATTCCAAAGTCAATGACATGTATAAATAAGTGTTGTGAAGTTGTGGAAATGTAGCAAGGAAGTGAGTGGGGGTAGAGCAAAGGTGTTGTGCACTTCAATGGAACTAAACCTTGCATGAAGAAGATGTTGTTTCTTAGTTTAACCTTTCAGTGTTAACATTGTGAATGTTATTGTAGGCAGTGAGCCTCCTTAGAGCAGTAAGCTCTGGGCAGTGCACCCAAAGGCAAGTGCCTTCCCATTTTTCTATTCTTTTAATAGAGAAAAAATCTTATGGGTTAACCCCCACTGTGGTTTTTCCCTTGACCAGGTTTCCACTTAAAAATCCTAGTGTTATGTGTGTTGATTATGTTTCTTCTCATGTGTTGTCGATTCATACTTTCATGGTTATATCATTAATCTATTAATAAGTGGTAATGAAGAATAAATGTAGCAAGAGATAAAAGTTTTGTTACAATTGATTCACCCCTCCTCTCAGTTGTTTTCCCTAATTTAAATAATTGGTATTAGAACTAGTTCCTCTAAAAAAATCTTGATTGCTTGAGGAGATCCAGGATGTCGACATATAAGAAGGATAGTTTGAGATTTGATGAAACAAATTACTCTCTTTGGAACAATTGAATGGAGTGTCATTTGCAATGCATGGGTGATCCTTATTGGTTGATAACTAAGGATGAGTATAAGCCTCTAGAGAAACATCCTGTATACGCCTAAAAATGACACAAATCATCCTAAATAAATATTCTAAATATTTATTCCATTCTTCTATTAATTAAATAAATATTCCAAATTTATTTAATCAATTCACTATCTCACAATTAAATAAATTCTATTTATTTAATTAAAATTCTTCTATTTGTCTTACACAATTAAATAATCAAAAATTATTTAATTAAGCCTAATTCCTCTATCCTAAAGTTCTAAATTCAAAAATCCACATCACCTTTTACACCTCACCTTTTCCACCTCACCTCGTCCACCTCATCAGGTTGCACATGTAATTAAATATATTTAATATTTAATTGTCTTATTTTCCCTCACCCACAAGGCCTATTTCTTCTCCAATCAGAGGTTAGTTAACCAATCAATCAAATCTGTTAACTAACCTATCAGTTGAGTCAAATCCTCAATCAATCTAGTCAGTTCCACAATCCACTCTTCTAACTAATCAGTCAATTCTGTTAACAGACCAGTCAATGGAGTTAACTCTCCAATCAGTTTTGTCACATCCCACCTTTCATGATGGAGCTGGGACACTTGGCACGTTTCCACTGGTTGCACATTCCTCAACCATCCTCAGCCGTTGATCTTCATATCTCCTCTCAACCATTGATTTCCATTCTTCCAAGTCTATAAATGAAGCTTCTTCCTTCCATTCTAATCATCTAGGCTTTTGACATCGTTACTCTGCAGAAATATCACCAGCACGCCTTTGGCACCCATTTGTCATCTACAAGCTTGAGATCACCATTGTTGCATTGGAGCTCACCTTCATTGCATATCACACCATAGCCGTTCACCATCGACTTCCTCAAACAGCTTTAAAAGATTGCACTCTCTGAGGGCTCATCTCATCTGCGAAAGGACGATTCGTGATAGGTGAACAACAGAAGTTTTGAAACGGAAGAGGTTTGCTATGTTTGTTCATTGCTTTGTTCATTTGAATCTTCTTTGTTTCTCTATTCTGTTGATGTTTGGGTCATCTATTATTCATTTGATTGATCACTATTTTACCCTCACATTTTTGGCACCCACCGTGGGGCCGTTGCCCCTTTATTTCACCATTTTTGAGCTTTTTTGAAGGCAGGTTCCGTACAATTCCCGTAGAGTCATGCACAGATTGGTTTGGTGCATCCGTTCATTTTTACGGCGCTTTTGAAGACTGTTACGGCGCTTCTGTAAATCCTGCGCATCTGAGCATTTCTACGGTGCTTTTGTGGACTGTTGCTGCGCATAGGTTATAACTGCGCATCTGTTGACTGTTACGGTGCTTTTACAGACTGTTGCTGCGCATCCATTAAAACTGCGCATTTATTCATTTTAACGGCACATTCGTTAATGCTGCGCTTCTGTTGATCACTTCTGCGCATCTGATCACTAAAGCTGCGCATTTGTAACAGACTCAGGTTTTCATACTTTTTTTAGAGGATTTTGCTAATGTTAACCCATTTGCAGGTGTTTGCTGGAGCGGTTTTGCAGGATAGGCTCGGGTTCAGTTACATGTAGTTGCATCTAATTAGGTCACCTTTCATTTTCTGGGAAAGAGTAAAATGGTTGTTCATTACAAATCTTCATCTAGTCCTAATTAGGGAGGAAGTAACTGGTTTATTTCATGCTTGCATTACAAACACCTTCAAAGTTATTGCTATCTGAGATTTAAAATTGAACTCATCACTGATCTTACAGTTAAAATGAACCATTGCTATATCGTGAGACCTGAATTTCAAAGTTAACAATCTCGTGCTTCGCGGTTTTAAAATTAAACTCATCACTGATCTTGCAGTTAAAATGAACCATTGCTATATCGTGAGACCTGAATTTCAAAGTTAACAATCTCGTGCAACGTGGATTTAAAATTGAACTCACTACTGCTTTCTGGGATTTAAAACTGAACCACTGCAATATTGCTGAAATCACTTCAAAGTTCTGTTTGAGTAGATTAGCCCATTTAGTTTTTCTTTTAACTAGGGTGGATTAATCAGTGTATTATGTGCTTGCGAATGACAATAGGCTTATGCTCTCCCCTCTTCTGGGTGATCAGAGTGCCAGACTTGTCATTCTATTTGTTTAACCTTTAGGAGGGGCCTGCCCTTGGATGCATGCTTGTCCAAGCGGGAACGACCCTAAGTGGTAACAGGCTAATGCCAAGCCCTACCGAGCCACTTAAAATAAATTGTGCTTGAGGTGAAAACCTCCTGCAATGAGTGCTGTTATGTTACACCGACGGCCAACCTCCCCCAAAACCCTCTCAGGCGTAACCCTTTGAGGCTGGGAGACTCCATAACAGAGAGTAGCGCCACCGCACGTGTAACCACTTGAACGGTTGCCCGAATTAAATACCTCTTGTTTTAGTGGCCCAAATCCCTTATAATCCATTTCTCACCTAGGATTTTGTGCTTGCTTTTGTCCAAAATAGAGTCGAAAAACTACAAAAACAATGGAAAACTACAAAATACTCTTTGTGCTTGCTGTGTTTTCTTGCTAAATTAATTCATAATATCAGATCAAGAAGACCTTTTTCCAGCCAAAGAATACCAAAAACAGAGAAAAATCCAAAAAAAAAAATTTGCAAAAAAATACCAGAACTGCGCATATACACTTTTCTGCTGTGCATACACAGCGACTTGCTGCGCTTTTGCACTAACTGGCTGCGCATACATACCTTTTTGCTGCGCATATACACTTTTTGGCTACGCTTTTACAGCGACTTGCTGCGCTTATACACCAACTTGCTGCGCATTTACGTTTCTGCTACGCATTTACACACTGTTACTGCGCATACATGCTTCACCAGAGCCGCGCTTTTACAGCGACTTACGGCTCATTTACCCATTCTTGCTGCGCATCTATTTCTGCGCATGTGTGACAGTGAGCATCTGCCCTATTTTTGAGAAATTTTTGTCAGCTGTTCAGAGTACCCATTTTAGGCTAGTTTCATTTTCTGAGGTCAGAATCAACCTTGCAGTCAATTTTCATCCATTTCACCCAATTCTCTCTCTTTCGTCGGTCGTCCCAGTCACCTTCTGTCCTAGTCACTCTTGCCCCAACGTCATTCTGTCCCATACCGATTCGACATAGGTCCTTCTTCATTTCATTAGTGAATTCACGTAAGCCTAGTAGGTCACAGTACCTTTGCTAGTAGTCTTGTTGAACGACTCAGCCCTACACAGTAAGACTGGTATCGACTACCCTTGCTAGTGGCTAGAGTCTTGTGTCAACCGTCTTACCTGAAGTCATTGAGCGAGAGAACCCTTTGTCCAAGTCTTGTCCTAGATACCCCATTCATTACAGTCTTAGTCGGCACCTTGCCAAAATTTCTAATCCTAGTCCACTTCATCCCACCCCACCTTGCATGGTTCTTACTCGATCCCAGTACAACAAGCTAATTGAAATGGCCAACTCATCCAATCACATCGCCCCACCACGCGATGATGATGAAGAAATTTCTCGTGAAGAATTAGTGGCACACATGCAAGATAGCAAATTCCAACGCCTAGTGGAGAAAGTGCTCCTTGAGGACCCCACCAAATATTTCCATCATCTTGCTAGTCTCAGAATCAAACTCCCCGTAGACTTTGACATTAGCTCCATCATGGAAAATGCAGACAATGAACGTGAGAGGGACACAAATGACACAGTCCCACATGCACATGAGAGAGGCGCAAATGACACGGTCCCCCATGCCAATGAGAGAGGAAAACAACCCATAGATCAAAATGCTCCTATGGCGGATGTGAGACAACAAATTGAGAGTCTAAAGCTAGAAATCTCCAACCTTAAGATCAGCACAAGTTCCAAGAACTACTCCTTGGAAGATATAGCACCATACCCCTTTGACAGAAGTTTGGTCATGAAACCATTCCCCTATCAGTTCGGAATTCTGAAATTTGACAAATACAAAGGGAAGGGGGACCCTAGAGATCATATCAGGGAATTCACTGCAGCATGTTTAGAAGTAGCTCACAACGAGACCTACTTAATGAGACTGTTCCCAAGATCTTTAGGAGGTCAAGCTATGGAGTGGTTCTTACGTCTCCCACCAGGAATCAAAACTTTTGATGAACTTGTCAATAAATTCATAACGCACTTCTCTTACAACATAGAACATGAAGTATCTATGCTAGACCTATGCAACACCAAACAAAAGAGTGGTGAGTCATTCGCCACCTTCTTACAACGATGGAGACAGCTAGCTAGTAAGTGTTCTTACGACATGCCTGAGAAGCAACTATTGGAAATGTTTGTCCACAATTTGAATCCCGATCTTAGCTATCAGATTCAGATACAATGCCCTACTGCATTCGCCAAAGTCATTGAAATGGGGTTATTCATTGAGAAAGCTATGATCACTAAAGGAACTCTCAAGCTCTACAAGGACACACCTCCTTCCAATTACACAACTAACAAGTCAAAGTTTTGGACCAAGAACAAGAATGTGGTCAACGATGGAGTAGTGGATGCCAAGGCGGCAGCCCCTAAACAACAACCCATATTCACTCTTAAGGAAGAAGCAAATAACGGTGCACTCAACAAGCCACCCCCTCGGGAACCTAGACCTTGGTTCAATTCAAATCCAAGGAGGAAATTCACACCGTTAGGAGAATCTCAAGAATCGGCACTCAGAAAGTTGTTGGCTAACAATGAAATTTCTCTACCGCCAACAAGTGACTATGAACCTATAGTCAAACCTCCCTATTGGAAGGACACAGACTATTGCGAGTATCATCGAGGAAGGGGGCACACAACCAATAATTGCATCCGTCTTAAGAATGTCATACAGGATATACTGGATCAAAATCAGGGAGGAACACAACAGCATACCTCCAATGAATCTCATGTGGCCTACCGGGATCCTCTTCTAAATCACAACAGGCCATATAACAACAATCACAATAGCGGTCACAACAACAACAATGGTCACAACCACAACAATGGTCACAACGGCAACAACTCCAATGGCAATCCCAATAACGACAACAATCGCAACCGGCCAAATCAGAATAGTGGGTCAAGTAATGCTAACTATGCAAGCATTCCATTTGAGTACACCATTAACTGCATTTTAGAACATCTTCCGCAGGTCAATGTCATCTCCCCCAACCAACAACCAGTACCTAACAGAACTGGTTGTAGTATAATTACCCGCAGTGGTAAAGTCATGATCAATACCACCCCTCCAAGGTCGTCGCCATCTCTGTCTAACTCCCGTCCATACAATGTCATCGACCAGTTACAGAAAACCCCGGCTCACATTTCTATATTGGAGCTCTTGCGTCTATCTCCTTCTCATAAGGAGATTCTCGAGAAAGCCTTAGTGGAAACTACTGTCCCCACTAACCTGGCCCAAGAGAAGTTTCAAAACATGGTTGGCAATCTAACATCCTCCCCTTCCATATCATTCACTGAGCAAGATGACCTTTCCGTATCTCAACCCCACAACACTCCCCTGCACATTGTCGCATTCGTACACAAGCACCGCATCAAGAGGGTTCTCATTGATGGGGGTGCCAGTTTGAATATTTGCACTTTGAAGCTAGTCCTTGCATTGGGGTTCTCCGAATAGGCAGTTGATCCACAGAGGAAGATTACCATAAAGGCCTACGACGAGGAAGAGAGAACCACAAAAGGCACGGTTGTCCTACCTATTCAAGTTGGACCAGTAATCAAAGATGTGGTGTGCCAAGTCCTTGATCGAGAGCTTGCTTATAATATCTTACCAGGGAGACCATGGATCCATGCCATGAAGGCTGTCCCCTCAACCTACCATCAGTGCATTAAATTCCCGCACAACGGCAAGCAGGTTACCATTCAAGGCGACCCTGATCCCTACCAACACTGCAATTCTTTCCAGGCAAAACCTGAATGTGTCATACCCAACAATCGAGCCCACATTTCCCCTACCCCGCAACAGGACCATTCCGCTGAAGCCTCCTCCTCACGGCCTAAACCAATGAAAATCACCATAAAAGAAAATGGCGTGGGGGAATACCAGATTGAGCACAGCCTCAACCTTGCAAGAATGCCCTTGTCTCCCTGCTCCTTTGGCCAGCCCAAGCATCAACCCAGGCATTTTCCAAAGCCCTCTGCTCCTCCTATAACTCCCGCAAACCCCTTTGTAAAATGGGGGACCTTATCTGATGAATCAGAGGAGCAAGATCTCTTGCAATGGCTTTATGCCGAAGAAGAAAACACACCCCAAGATCCACCCAGACTCCCTACAGAGCTCTATGGGCAAGGTGAGACCATCTTGCATAGGATGGGATATGAAGGACAAGGCCCTATCGGCCTCAGAAAAGAAGGGATCATTGAACCTATACAACCTTCTTCCTCCTCTTCAGCTAGAAACACCACTGGCTTGGGATACAAAGGCAAGGGTAAAGCCAAGGAAAATGCCTGTCTTGTGGAGACAATCCAAACACTCCAAGTGGACAGTGACACAGATTCGGATGATTCCAATGAGTATGAGTGGGACGAGCTAACGGAGCACTCCTACGACGACAAAGAGGTTAACACCATCCAAACTCTTAGCCCTTACCATGAGAGACAAACGCAACGGGACAGACCACTGGCGTCTGATTTGCCCCTCCCTGAGAGTATGGCTTTCGAGGAAAGTTTTGATTCCATTGCGATAAACAACTTGGAGGAAAGTACCCCCCAGAACACTACCCCCACCTATGCTCCTAGTATTTCCATCCACACTATCAATGAATCAGGTCTTTCATCCGACTCCCTTCCCCTCTTGCACCCTGAGCTTATTGACTGAGATCTGCAAGGAACCCCCCAATTAGATATGTTCCAGAACGATGATGCCTACATTGACTATATGGGACTTAGAGATCACTTACCAAAAGGGGATCATAAAGCCGGTTTCGCTGTCGAACTTAATACTGTAGCTTACTTCGGGGAGGGTGCCAAGCCTTCTAGTCACAAAAATATAAAGATCAAAAAGGGATCTGACGGTGAAAACCACCGTGCGGCAGTGTCAGATCATAAAACAGTAAAAAGAAAAGACGTATCTGAAGGTGAAAACCCAACTGTGGCACCTGACGATGGAATGCTTGACACCCTCCCAAGTGATATGTATCAAGAAAGGTCACAGATCGTGGTGGAGCCAACAGAGCCAGTGAACATTGGAACCGAAGAGCAGCCAAAGATTATCCACTTTACAAAAACTCTCACGCCGCCTGAGAAAACCAGGTTTGTACCATTCTTTAAAAAGAAGAGAGGCATATGCCGACATGCCAGGTTTGGACCGAAACCTGATTCTACATCACTTGCCATTAGATCCAGGGGTGAAGCCCGTAAAGCAAAAACTGAGAAAGATGCATCCTCATATTGCACTTCTGGTCAAGGAAGAACTCAAGAAATTGCTAGATGTGGGGTTCATCAGAGCCATAGACTATCCTGAATGGATATCAAACATTGTGCCAGTGTCTAAACTGGATGGCCGAGTTTGACTATGCAATGATTTTCGAGACTTAAACAAGGCATGCCGCAAAGATGACTTTTCGTTGCCAAACATTGACATCATAGTCGACCTTACAGCAGGACATACAATGCTATCACTCATGGACGGATTCTCCGGGTATAACCAAATCAAAATAGCACCTAAGGATCAACACAAAACAGCTTTCACTTGTCCATGGGGTACCTTTTGCTAGAATGTCATGCCATTTGGGCTGAAAAATGCAGGTGCTACATATCAGCGGGCCATGACAACTATATTTCATGACATGATGCATGTGACTATGGAAGACTATGTTGACGATATCTTGGCAAAATCACTCACCAGGGACTCACACCTGGACACATTAGAAAAAGTCTTCCAACAATTGGATCAATTCCAAGTAAAACTGAACCCAAAGAAATGTGTGTTTGGGGTCACATCAGGCAAGCTGCTAGGCTTCATCGTGTCAGCAAACGGCATAGAGGTAGACCCGGCCAAGGTCAAAGCCATCATGGACATGCCTCCGCCCAAAACTCTAACACAGTTGAGATCCTTACAGGGCAAGCTACAGGCCATCCGCAGGTTCATCTCACAGCTGGCAGACAAGTGCCATCCTTTCAGCCATCTCCTACATAAGAACGTTCCATTTAAATGGGATGAGCAGTGCGAAGAGGCATTCAACAAGCTCAAGGAGTACCTCATGAATCCTCCTATACTCATGCCTCCGATCCAAGGAAAACCTTTGATTCTCTACATATCTGCTACACCTACTGCTCTTGGGGCTCTCCTAGCGCAGCAAGACTATGAGAACAAGGAAAGAGCTGTGTACTACATCAGTCGAACCTTAGTGGGCTACGAGTTGCAGTACTCACAGGTGGAACGTTCATGCCTTGCGGTGGTTTTTGCCTCACAAAAACTCTGACACTACATGTTGGCACATCCTGTCAAACTCATTGCCACGATCGACCCACTAAAATATCTTCTCAGCAAAGCAGCTCTCACAGGTCGACTAGCCAAATGGGTTATGCTTCTTAGCGAATATGATATAGAATATGTGGACAGAAAAGCCATCAAGGGGCAAATCATCGCTGACCAACTAGCTGAGGCACCGTTACAGGACACTTCACCAATGTAGTTTGAGTTCCCCGATGAGTCTTTATTCACTCTGTCAACATCTCCTTGGAAACTCTACTTCGACGAGTCTTACACCAACCATGGATCAGGGGCAGGTATCTTGTTTATCACTGCCCAAGGCGACACAATTCCAAAGTCCTACAGGTTGTTATTTCCATGCACTAACAATATAGCAGAATATGAAGCCTTGGTAATTGGTCTCAAGATGGCCACTGAGTGGAAAATCCAAGCACTATGTGTCTACGGTGATTCTTAGCTTGTCATAAACCAGGTCAACGACGAGTATCAGACCAAAGATGAGAAGCTCATCCCATACAAGCGAATGGTCGACGACCTCAAAGAACATTTTGGGACCATCTCGTTTGAGCAAATACCCAGGATAGAGAATAAAGCAGCAGATGCAATGGCGACCATAGCCTCTCTTCTTGAGATACCTGAACATGAGTCACGGTATGAGTTCTTAGTAGAAACAATTCGACAACCGGCTTATGATCTCCTCGAAACCTATTCCATTTGCCACCTAGTAGGATCTAATTCACCTTGGTACGGTAAGACCTACACTTACCTCAAGGACAATATCCTTCCTTTGGACCTCTCTTCCAACCAAAAATGAACTTTCATCCGACAAGCCTCCCGTTACACCATTATCGCCAATACCCTTTACCGATGTGGTCTGGATGGTACTTTACTCCGTTGTCTAGAACAAGAAGAATCTGTAACTGCCTTGCAAGATGTGCACGAAGGGATCTGCGGAACACACTCCAGCGGTCCTTCCTTAGCTAAGAAACTCATGCGTTTGGGTTATTACTGGCCCAATATGGAAATGGATTCATATCAGTTCGTCAAAAAGTGCAAACAGTGCCAGATACATGGGAACCTGATTCATGCACCTGCTCAGGAGTTGAGACCTCTAACGACACCCTGGCCTTTTTGCCAGTGGGGACTTGACCTCGTGGGAAAGATTCATCCGCCTTCTTCCAACGGCCATAAATTCATCATAACCGCCACTGAGTACTTTACAAAGTGGATTGAAGCCGTTCCCCTATCAACCGTCACAGGAAAGCAAATTTCCTCTTTCATTCTGAATTACATTATCTGCCGATATGGCATCCCTTCATCCATCATAACGGATAACGGGAGACCCTTCAAAAATCAGGATGTCTAGGAACTTTGTGAGCGTTTTAAAATCCAACATCGTTTCTCCACTCCATACTATCCCCAAGGTAACGGCCAAGCTGAGGCATCGAACAAAACCATTCTGAAAACCCTAAAGAAGACTATCAATGACGCTGGTCGCGATTGGCACGTCCAACTCAATCCCGCTCTGTGGGCCTACAGAACCAGCATATGCACTCCCACAGGTGCTACACCCTACGCCCTCATCTATGGTTCTGAAGCCATCCTTCCCATTGAGGTCGAACTCCCATCCCTTCGGGTGTCGTTGAAAGGTCTCATATCAGACGAAGAGTACAGAGTCTCCAGACTACAAGAGCTAGAACTGCTAGAGGAAAGGCGCCAGAAAGCTTTTGACCATCTCAAAGCCTATCAACAGATGATGTCAAGAAGCTACAACCATAAGGTTAGACCAAGATGCTTCAAGGTTGGGGACCTCGTCCTAAAAGAGAACCCTCGCAATCAGCAAGACAGAGAAAAGAAAGGTAAGTTCGAGCCTAACTGGCTCAGACCCTATGTAATTGTAGCGGCTTATGGATCGGGGGCATATCAGTTGGCCACATCAGAAGGTGAGTTGTTTGATGATCCAATCAATAGCATGCACCTTCGCCGGTTCTATACCTAAGAGAACCCCAATGCAAGGGGGCACAATAAAGTCAAAAATCAAAAAAAAAAAAAAAAATCAGAAAAAAATAGAAAGCATACAAAAAAATCATCCTTTGGTGAAAACCTGGCAAACAGGCGCCTTGGATAGGTATCATGAGGAAAACCTGGCAATCAGGCGTCATGTTACTTTCTAGCTTCTCGTGCAAATAAAAGCAAGTGATGAAAACCTGGTAAACAGGTGTTACTTGTGACAAACCGCATTCTCCATCTTTGGGAATCCAATCACCTTGAGCCCATTCTCCCTCTATTTTCCCCATTCGACCCATATCCATCCCACAAATAAACACTTGACAGTTCCCTATCATGGCTTGATACTCACCTTGTGGCCTTATCGACCAAGGTTTTTGTCCCATACCGTCTCCTCAATGTGAGCCTAGCGTAGTGTCTCTCGTCAGTGTCTGTGGTCCAAATCCGTGAACTACGTTGCCTCTGCGCCGTCACATAGGCAAGGCCATTATTCTAATGCGCCCCCAAGGCTTCCATCTCTCCCAAGGTCCCATTTGTCTCCTTTCTTGTCTTCATTCTTGTCGTCTTTCTTCTAGTCCATCCATGGTCCATTAGGGTTTACCCCGAACTACGTTGCCTCTGCGTCGTCACGTAGGCAAGGCCATTTAGCAATGACCCTAAGGGACTGACCTAGTGCCTCGGGGGCTCATTACAAAAGCGCAGCTAAAATTACGAAAGCGCAGCTAAAATACACAAAAGCGCAACTTTCATGCATGCACCGCCGAAACTGACATATGCGCCGTGAAAATGCAAAAGCGCAGTTTCGCGAGGCATATGCGCCATTCTACGTTTCGGCGCATCTATTTCACCTATTTTCTACATGCATTTATGATGCCTAAAATCGACCCTAGGGGAAATTTTTCGAAGCACATACCGGGGGTCCTGCCTCTGCTGGCCGCCCGAATCGTCGGACTCGCTCGAATCGGTGCTCCTCACGTGGAATGTCTGCTGCTCTGGCTGCCATGCTGCTCTAAGTTTGCTCTGAGCTCTCTTTCTCTAATCCAGATCAACCAAGTGTGCAAATGACTATTCTTGTGGACCCAGCTCCTATTTATAGCCTCCAAACCCTAATTGTGGCTAGGTGATGACTATGACTACTTCCCGTGTCTGTTTTTCCTCCTGTTTTCTTCTCGCATCCCTGACCGCGTCCCTTTTCCTCCAACCTATCCTAACCCCTTCCTCGTCATGAGATTGTCCGTCTCCAAACCGGTCGCCCTTTTTCCCGTCCAATCTCCTGAGGGGGCATCCTATCATCATTTAACCTGTACCAGGGGCAAACTGGGGCATGTATCATCATTCAGACTATCAAATTCTTTGAAGCAACGCTATAAACCGCATTGCATCAAAGAGGGACAAAATGTATACGCCTAAAAATGACACAAATCATCCTAAATAAATATTCTAAATATTTATTCCATTCTTCTATTAATTAAATAAATATTCCAAATTTATTTAATCAATTCACTATCTCACAATTAAATAAATTCTATTTATTTAATTAAAATTCTTCTATTTGTCTTACACAATTAAATAATCAAAAATTATTTAATTAAGCCTAATTCCTCTATCCTAAAGTTCTAAATTCAAAAATCCACATCACCTTTTACACCTCACCTTTTCCACCTCACCTTGTCCACCTCATCAGGTTGCACATGTAATTAAATATATTTAATATTTAATTGCCTTATTTTCCCTCACCCACATGGCCTATTTCTTCTCCAATCAGAGGTCAGTTAACCAATCAATCAAATCTGTTAACTAACCTGTCAGTTGAGTCAAATCCTCAATCAATCCAGTCAGTTCCACAATCCACTCTTCTAACTGATCAGTCAATTCTGTTAACAGACCAGTCAATGGAGTTAACTCTCCAATCAGTTTTGTCACATCCCACCTTTCATGATGGAGCTGGGACACTTGGCATGTTTCCACTGGTTGCACATTCCTCAACCATCCTCAGCCGTTGATCTTCATATCTCCTCTCAACCGTTGATTTCCATTCTTCCAAGTCTATAAATGAAGCTTCTTCCTTCCATTCTAATCATCCAGGCTTTTGACATCGTTACTCTGCAGAAATATCACCAGCGTGCCTTTGGCACCCATTTGTCATCTACAAGCTTGAGATCACCATTATTGCATTGGAGCTCACCTTCATTGCATATCACACCATAGTCGTTCACCATCAACTTCCTCAAATAGCTTTAAAAGATTGCACTCTCTGAGGGCTCATCTCATCTGCGAAAGGACGATTCGTGATAGGCAAACAACAGAAGTTTCGAAACAGAAGAGGTTTGCTGTGTTTGTTCATTGCTTTGTTCATTTGAATCTTCTTTGTTTCTCTATTCTGTTGATGTTTGGGTCATCTATTATTCATTTGATTGATCACTATTTTACCCTCACACATCCTTTAACTCTAGATGAACTCAAAGAAGCTGAATACAACATTCAAGCTAAAGAAGCATTGTTGATTGCACTGACTGATACAGAAATGACAAATGTCCTGGAATTGAAAACAGCCCATTAAATCTAGAAGAAGTTGGAAACCTTGTATGAAGGTGATGAATATCTCAAATGTGCCAAGTTATAGAGCCTAAAGGGTAGATACGAATGTTTGAGGATGAGTGAAGATGAAAACATCACTTCCTATATGCAGAAGGTGAATGAATTTGTGAGTAGTATCAGGAGTGCTAGTGGAATACTAGAAGAATCAGAGATAGTTGCCAAGGTACTCAGATCCTTACCTTCTTCATACAAGCATAAAGTTGTTGCTATTGAGGAGATTAGGACTATGACAACTGTTACAAGGGATTAGTTGGTTGGCAAGCTTTCAACATTTGAAATGAGTGAGTTAGGTGATTCTCTTCCTAAATTAGAATCTGCTTTTAAGGCTAGTGTTTCTGGTAAGAAAAGATTTGATCTAGGTGAAAGCTCTTCAAGAAGACTAACTAGATATGAGAACCTAAGGAAGGAACTTGAACAAGATGAATCAGATCTTGAAGAACTTAAAGCCCTTATTTCCAAAAGATTACCAAGAGGATCTGGTAAGTATGAAGGAAAATTGTCTTTCAAATTTTTTCCTTGCAATAAAATTGGTCATTTTGCTTCAAGTTGTTCGGAGAGGGTTTCAAAGTCAAACCTTAACAGAGCTAGGTTTTAGAATAAATGCTACTATGTCCAAGAAGTTGCTAATGAAGGAGTTACAAATGATGAATCTTATAAGAGAAGTACCTCTGGAAATGAATGGGTGTTTATTGCTATCAAAGAAGTAAATCTAGTGCCTATTGAATCTATTAGTTGTGTGAATGTGGAATGTTCCTTGGCTGCTTAGGTTGAAGAAAATGATGAATGGGTGATTGACAATGGATGTTCTCATCATATGATAGGTGATAATGGTAAGTTTGTAAGTATGGAAAGATATGAAGGTGGAATTGTGAAGTTTGGAGACAATTCAGCTGGTAGAATCCATGGCAGAGGATCCATCTCTCTTGATGGTAAGAATAACACTAATGTTGTTTTGTATGTAGAAGGATTGAAGCATAATCTTCTTAGTGTTGGATAGTTGGTTGACAAAGCGTATGACCTCTGATACAAGGATGGAAAATGTAGAAATTTGGAATGCTCTGGAACTAAGATTGCATCTGGTACACAGACTAGAGGTAATATCTTTCATTTAAGTGGTACTGTTAAAACTTGTTTGATTTCACATATTAATCAGAGTTGGTTATGGCATAGGAGAATGTGTCATGTAAACATTGATAATATTATCAAGATAAGTACTACTCAAGCTATGAGATATCTTCCAAAGCTTGTAAAACCTACTAGTAGCATGTGTAAGTAATGTCCATTGGGCAAACAGAGTAGAACAAAATACAAAAGTAAAGAAGAATTTTCAAGTGGATTGTTGGAACTTGTGCACATTGATTTGTGTGGTCCTACCAGAGTTAGGAGTTTGCAAGGAGATAGATACTTTATGTTGCTAATTGAAGATTACTCCCAAATGATGTGGGTCACTTTCTTGAAACAAAAATCAGAGGCTCTTGAAAGATTCAAGGTATTTAAGGCTAGGGTGGAGAATAAGATTGGTGTGAAGATAAAGTGTCTGAGATCTGATAGACGTGGAGAGTGATGCAGAGGCATCCACACTAAAACCTTGACATACAGCATGTATGTCTACAACCCATCATCATCATCATCATATTTCCCTTAACACTGTCAGCATCATCATATTTTCTCTGCCGACTGATATCCTCCTGCAGACAAACCTTCGACCCTTCACCTGTCAGCAGCATCATCATATTCGACTATCGGCAGCATCATCATATTCGGCAAGCGCAAACATCCTCCTGATGTTCACTATTCATCTTACCACCAACCTCTATCTGTAGCATCATGATGTTCGACATCATCTTCATCAGCAGGATATAAAATATCCGGTTCCTCCCATATATCCTGATGACGACACTCTCATGCACCTTTCCTTCGATGCTTACGTCACCCCGATATCTGACTTTATCGGGTGATATTTCAAAATGTCCTGATGACGATTATCCTGATGACGATGACGTCACATGCAGTTCCTCCAATATCCTGCTGTCGGCCAAACATAACATTATCGGCCCGCGATGGTTTTATCAACCCGATCTTCTACCTTATGCCGATACGCTCCTCTTCGGCAACACCTTGCGATGATCACCCCAATGCACATTCACCTTATGCAATCGACTGCATCATGCTCATCTCCACCTACTCGGATGACGCCCGAAGTAACTGCAGGATATACACAGAAATATCCTGATGATGCCGTTGTGACGAATTTCTAACCTTAGCGAATTTTCAATCCGCCGAACCTCCTGAGGTGACCCGATCCGCTTCCTGGACAACTTTCCAGACTCTAACAACCAGCACGACCTAGCACATACCCATGCTAGGGTTCTCAACACCTCTCGACTGCGATCCTGCAAACATACATGCGAACAAATAGAAAATGCAAACTAAACCCTAAGCTATTATACATGGCCATTCCACTGATTCGACGAATCAACCGGTGGAATGGATCAACGAATCCATGCAACCACCAGAACAGCAAATCGATTACACAATGGAATTCAAAACAGAGAATGGACACAAATAGGATCTCTTTATTGATTTCAAAAGATGCAAATACAGTCCTCTGTCTCACTCTCTGTCTCACTCTGTCTCTCCTCTTCAATGCAATATCTAAAATCAACCGATCCTAATGCATAAATAGGATTTCTTGCGAGTACTACCACTTGATTCCCAGTGACTGGGAGCTTCCAAGTGGATGGGAGATCCCACCGAACAAACAGACTAAACAGCTGTCCAGACAACTACCTAAAAATAGTAAAGTATGGTCAACATGACCTTATTACATGTATTGGTCTTATAAGACCTTCTTGGAAACATTAACCAGACCTATAACAAACTAACTGCCTCATGGAGGCCAGCTGTCAGGTAGGTGCTCCTGCACCATACTCCCCAATAGAAAAGAACTCATGTCCCATGAGTTAGGATGTGGAAGTCCTCCACCTTTACACTTTGCCTTTGTAGTGTCTTGACCTGTTCCAGCTTTGTGCTCTGCTAGTTCTCGACTGCTCCAAGACTTCTGAACTGTAACTTGTTTTCTTGCAAGTAAATCCTCATGCCTGTCAATGTAGGCCCTTCTCTCACATACCTTGTGTTTGTCAGGTTGTCTGACCAGAACCTCTGTCTGAACTGCCTCTTAAACTTCTGTAATGTTCAACTCTGTCTTTCTTTCAACCTTTATAGGACAAACAATAGTCCCAACTATGACAACATCCTTGACATTCCTCTCAACTGGTTGCTGTTTGCAAACCTGTTTCTGAACCTGCTGCTGACCTTTGTCAGTCAAAACTGAAACTGTCTTCAACCTGTTGTCCCTAACAACTCCTTTCCCTGCAATGTCCTCAACTGCCTTTATGCCTGCTACTATAGGCTTCTACACAAATTCCTTCTTTCCCACTAAAATGATTTTGGCTGCCCCCTGTGCTGCAGCATCTTCCTGCAATGGCATCAACATAATAGTTTTCCCATCTTTCTTGATGGTGTAGGTATTAGCATACCCATCATACAGTACCCTCCTATCAAATTGCCATGGTCTACCCAACAGTAGGTGATAACATTCCATGGGCAAAATGTCACACAAAACTCTATCTTGATATGCTCCAATCTGAAAATCAACATATGCCTGTTCATAGACAAAAAGTGATTGACTATCACTCACCCAAGATGCCTTGTAAGGGTGTTGATGTGGAATCCTTTCCAAATTCAGTTTATCCACCATTTCCTGAGATACCACATTGTCTGTTGAACCAGTATCAATGACAACCTTACATACTTTACCTTTGCTCTTGCATGTGGTCTTGAAAAGAGCTCTTCTTTACATCATATCCTTTGATGCCTGCAAACTAGTTCTCCTCAGCATCAATGCTTCTCCCTCCTCAGGGTATCCATAACCGTTAGGAACTCTATCTTGATAAGTGTTTAAACTTTGCACACTTTGCTCTACTTTCTCTTCTTGCACAAGTTGTACTCTCTTGTCATTCATTCTATCATTTCTGGATGATGAACCCTTGTTTTCTGGACATTTGAAAAATGGATGACCAAACTCACCACAGGTGTAACACTTTCCTAAAAATGTAGTAGAACCTCTACCACCTCCAAATCTGCCTCTATTACCTTTCCATCCACCTCTGAAATCAGACTGTCCCTGCCCTTTACCAGTGTCTTCTTGACCCTCATTGGTTTGCCTTGTTGTAGGGGCTGATCCTCTTCCCCTCATATTGCTGCCTCTTCCTCTCATGGACTTATCTTGTCTCCTATTCATCTTTTCTTCAATCCTGATTGCCATTTGGTAACAATCCTCCACATTCTTAGGGTTAGCTAAAACTAACTCATCCTGTATGTTCAATCTCAAACCAGCCAAGTACCTAGCCACCTTTTCTACCTCATTCTCATGATGACCAGATCTCATACTCAACTTATAAAACTCCTCAGTATATGCCTTCACATCCATTTCCTTCTGCCTTAAAAATTGCAGCTTCTTAAACATCTGAATCTCATAATCCTTGGGCAAGAATTTACCTTTGATCCTTGCTACCATTTTATCCCATGAAGTGATCTTTGACTTTCCTTGTTTCCTTCTCTCGGATTGTACATAATCCCACCATACCAAAGCATGACCTCCTAACTTGGTCTTTGCAATCTTTACCTTCTGATCCTCAGCAACATCTTCACATTCAAAGTGATTATCAAGTGCAGCAATCCAATCTAGTAACTCATCTTCATTCAAACTTCCATTATACTTGGAAACATCAACCTTTACCTTAGGTTTATCACTCTGCACTGCCTTTAACAGTTTTGCAAATCTCTGGTCTTCAGCACCCAGACCTTCAGCAACCTCTTCATACTCTTCAACAACATCTTCATCTTCTTCAGACTCACTGTCTTCCACTTCCCTCTTTTTGTTCTTCTCCAAGGCTAGAAGCCTGGCTTGAAGTGCTTCAGCAAGCACCTTCATCTTCCTCATCTCTCTTGCATGTTTTTCCTTCATCTCCTGCAACTCCCTTGTAGTACCATTACCTTTCAGAGGTATTTTGTCAACCTCTCACTCCTCTACCTCTGTCCTTTCAGTGACAGAATCAACACACAACAACCCAGACCTTTTGCTGAGCTCTGATACCACTATGATGCAGAGGCATCCACACTAAAACCTTGACATACAGCATGTATGTCTACAACCCATCATCATCATCATCATATTTCCCTTAACACTGTTAGCATCATCATATTTTCTCTGCCGACCGATATCCTCCTGCAGACAAACCTTCGACCCTTCACCTGTCAGCAGCATCATCATATTCGACTATCGGCAGCATCATCATATTCGGCAAGCGCAAACATCCTCTTGATGTTCACTGTTCATCTTACCGCCAACCTCTATCTGCAGCATCATGATGTTCGACATCATCTTCATCAGCAGGATATAAAATATCCGGTTCCTCCCATATATCCTGATGACGACACTCTCATGCACCTTTCCTTCGATGCTTACGTCACCCCGATATCTGACTTTATCGGGTGATATTTCAAAATGTCCTGATGACGATTATCCTGATGACAATGACATCACATGCAGTTCCTCCACTATCCTGCTATCGGCCAAACATAACATTATTGACCCGCGATGGTTTTATCAACCCGATCTTCTACCTTATGCCGATACGCTCCTCCTCGGCAACACCTTGCGATGATCACCCCAATGTACATTCACCTTATGCAATCGACTGCATCATGCTCATCTCCACCTACTTGGATGACGCCCGAAGTAACTGCAGGATATACACAGAAATATCCTGATGATGCCGTTGTGACGAATTTCTAACCTTAGCAAATTTTCAATCCGCCGAACCTCCTGAGGTGACCTGATCCGCTTCCTGGACAACTTTCCAGACTCTAACAACCAGCACGACCTAGCACATACCCATGCTAGGGTTCTCAACACCTCTCGACTGCGATCCTGCAAACATACATGCGAACAAACAGAAAATGCAAACTAAATCCTAAGCTATTATACATGGCCATTCCACCGATTCGACAAATCAACCGGTGGAATGGATCAGTGAATCCATGCAACCACGAGAACAGCAAATCGATTACACAATGGAATTCAAAACAGAGAATGGACACAAACAGGATCTCTTTATTGATTTCAAAAGATGCAAATACAGTCCTCTGTCTCACTCTCTGTCTCACTCTATCTCTCCTCTTCAATGCAATATCTAAAATCAACCGATCCTAATGCATAAATAGGATTTCCTGCGAGTACTACCACTCGATTCCCAGCAGCTGGGAGCTTCCAAGCGGCTGGGAGATCCCACCGAACAAACAGACTAAACAGCTGTCCAGACAACTACCTAAAAATAGTAAAGTATGGTCAACATGACCTTATTACATGCATTGGTCTTATAAGACCTTCTTGGAAACATTAACCAGACCTATAACAAACTAACTGCCTCATGGAGGCCAGCTGTCAGGTAGGTGCTCCTACACCAGAGAGATTACCTCCAATGAGTTTAATGCATTTTGTGAAAAGCATGGAATAAGAAGATAGTTATCTGCTCGTAGGACTCCTCAGCAAAATGGAGTTGTGGAAAGGAAGAACATGACTTTTCAAGAGGCTGGTAGAACCATGATGATGGAAGAAAATGTTACACATGTCTATTGGAGAGAGGCTGTGAGTATTGTTGTCTACACTCTTAACTGGGTGCTGATCAAAGGTAATACTAGTAAAATGTGTTATGAACAGTGGTTTGGTAATGCTCCTACTATAAAATACTTTAGAGTTTTTCATAGTAAATGCTATATCAAAAGAGATGAAGTTGTAGACAAGTTTGATGCAAGGTGTGATGAAAGAATATTTTTGGGTTATTCTAACCAAAGCAAGGCATACCAATTCCCATGTCTGATTCTTTTCTATCCAATTCAATACTTCTTCCATTGCTTCGAACCATCCATCATCATTGCTAGCATCAGCAAAGGTTTTAGGCTCAACTTTTGATAGTATGCACAAGTTCACCTGCTCACTTTTTTTTTGCAAATTTTCTCTTGGTCTGCACTCCTTCATTCTTATCCTGAATAATCCAATTTGTTAAGTGTTTCTTTTGAACATAGTTTGCTAGAGTCTTAGGGATCTGCTCTAGTTCATGTTCCTTCTCTTCTTTCTCCTCTTCTTCTTCTTCAATATAGAGAGGTATACCTGATCCATAATCCTCTGGTTCTTGAGAAATCTGATACATGTCTTCATCTATCTTAACATTTGTGCTTTCAATCATCTTTCCCAACCTCTTGTTGTAGCATCTATGGGCCTTGCTTTTGGTTGACTAACCAAGAAAGATCTCTTCATAACTCCTTGAATCAAAATCATCAAGGTCTTCTTCATCTCTCCTGATGTTGTATTTTCTGCCAAAGATACTAAAATATTTGACAGTGGGAGGTCTTCCATACCATTGCTCATATGGGGTCTTACTGCAATTGACCCTCAATTGTACTCAATTAAGCAGATAGATAGCAGTGTGAACCACTTCCTTCTAGTACATATCAGGTAGATCTATATCTTTCAACATTGCCCTAGCCATCTCTTTCATAGTACTATTCTTCCTCTCCACTATTGTATTCTGTTGAGGGGTCCTATAGTAGATAGATGTATCCTAATACCATGATCTTCACAAAAAATTTCAAATTCATTTGAAGTAAACTCACCTCATCTATCAAATCTTAAGCATTTGATCTTAGCATCCATTTCATTCTCAACTATTGCTTTGAAAATCTTAAACTTATCAAAGGCTTCTAATTTTTCTCTTAAGAAAGTAAGCCAAGTCATTCTAGAGTAATCATCAATAAGAAACATGAAATACCTTTTACCAATTTGTTGACTCTTTTTTCTTGTAGGGCCACATAAGTCAGTGTGAATCAATTCTAATGACATTGTAGAAGAATACTTCTTATTCTTGAAATTTGTCTTTGTCTGCTTCCCCATTTGACATTCCTTGCATAAGGTGTCTGCAAGCATGGTTATCTTAGGCATTTCTCTCACCACATAAATAAAATTGATCTTTACCATATTTCAAAGTTGATGTGTCCTATTCACTTTTGCCACAACTAACTCTCACTAGATTAAGCCAATAAACACTTTCTTCAATTTACCTCGTTTAGATGATAGATATCTCCATATGTCTTAATACCTTCTCCAACAAGTTTTATAGACACTCCCTTCCTAATTTCACATCCTTTGGTATGAAAGGTAATATTGTATCATTTACTACACATCTGATTGACACTAAGAAGATTGTGCTTTAGCCCTTTGACATAGAAGACATCCTCAGTCATGTTCTTCCCATCAATACTTATAGCACCCTTTCCACATGTTTGTGCTAACTCATCACCACTAAACTTAACATCTCCACCATTTTCATTCTTAAGGCTAATAAACTTATCATTGTCACTAGTCATGTGGTTAGAACAACCACTGTTAATTACATAAGCATTGGCTTCTTCGTTTGCATGAAAGGAAGTCCATACAACCATTGATTTTTCATTATCTTGATCATCTTGCAAGGTATCAAAATTTTCACAATTCCCAATATCATCATTTTTGTTATCAACATTCTATTGGAATATTTCTAGTGTTATCATTGATGTCAACCTCTAGCAGTTGGTTCACCTATTTTCCAAGTGCTTTTGAGAAAATTTGAAGAAAGTAGTGTGTAAAGTGACAAAGGTATGTTTAGTGTTTTTCTCTGAATTCCCTCATAGTTGAAGATATGATTGTGTGGTTTGGAAGTGATGATAAGATGTATTCATAGGTGTAATATCTAGAGTTTTAGGGTCTGGATCGTGCGGAAGTAGATGTGTTTGACAGAGTGTTTGACTGTAAAGAAGGCTGGCTGGGAGAAATGAGATTGCTTCGTATTTCTCCGCATTGAGGTTTTTTGTCCTGTGGATCTGGGAGAGTGCTTATATTGTTTGTATCTACCTTCCCCTCAAGTTTATAGTGTTGTGGTGCTCTGCAAGTTCATCTCTTATGTTGGTGATTAGAAGCAGTGTGTCTTGATGTGCAATGAAGATATTCTTTGTTTCTAATGGTTGTGATAGTATTGCAGAAGATTTTGATGATGGTGAATACTCTGGGAAGATGTGTGAATGTTATGAAGTGTCTCTCTCTATTCCACATGATGTTTTTGGACTTGGAGAAGTGTGGATATGGTCATTTTCTTAGGTTTGTCTACCCTAACTTACTTGTGCCGTTTGCATAGGTACCTTGTGAATTGTGAATGTGATGGGAAGCTTGGTTATGAAGATTTGAGTCCTAGTTAACCCTTGACATGATTCACTTTCACTTCTTTCCACCACAAATGTGTTTAGTGCCAACCTAATTGCTGTTGAACGTTTGAGGTGCACACACCTCATTAGGACTGACCTAATTGAAATAGGTCTTGGTTGTAGAAGGTATAAATGAAAGATGTAGTTTGTATCAAGGATAAGTAGAAATATGAATCAAGGGTGGTAAATTGTATGCAAGCTTAAATGTCTATGAATACCAGATGCAGTGACCAGAAGGTGTCTACATTTTAGGTTGCTAGAAGTTACTAGAGGCAATGAGCTAAAGGTTGTGGATAGCATAAGATTGTAGTGGTGAGTTAAGAGTGAGCTTAAAATCTTAATACTTTTGAATGTAGTGAGTAGAAGGTTTCTACATTTCTGTGTGCTTGAAGTTGCTAGAGGCAGTGAACCAAAGGTTGTGGATAGTAAGGAGTTGCAGTGGTGGATCTTTCCTATTGCCTTGAGATAGTGAATCTCTTTGTAGCATGCTTCTTCTTCTTCTTCTATCTTCTAGATAGTGAGTCCTTCTTGGTAGTGAGCCTTTCTTCTGGTAGCGAGCCTTTCTTTTGGGTAGTGATCCCTTGGCAGTGAGCCTATTCATTTATAGTGTTTCTAACCCTCATGATGGTTTTTCCTTCTTAGGTTTTCCACGTAAATCTAGTGTTGTTATGTGTTTAGATGTGTTTACATTGATGCTTCATTAGTTTACATTCTTCTAATGCATAATAAGTGGTTGATGTTTGGAATAAGTATTGAAAGATTAAAGTTTTAATACACAACTAATTCACCCCCCTATTAGTTGTCCTATGTGTATAAACAATTGGTATCAAATCTAGGTTCCATGAAGAAGCTTAACTACTGGGGGTAGATCTGGATGGTGCACATGAAAGGTATTGAAGTTCTAGTGTTTGATGGAACAAATTACACCTTTTGGAAACCAAGATGGAAAGCTTTCTTATCTTGAACTAGGATATGGCGTATGAAAGATAGTTGAAAAACAGTATAGTATACCACCTAATGGTCCAAAGGATGAAGATGAGATTAAATAATATGAGAACAAGGGCAAGGCAAGGAGTGCTCTTCTGAATAGTCTCTCTGATTTTGAATTAGTAAAGGTGATGACTTACAAAAGTGCTCATAAGATCTGGAAGAAGCTAGAAAGTACCTATAAAGGAGATGACAAGGTAAAGCAAGCAAAGTTGTAGATTTTGAAGACCAAGTTTGAAGCCCTAAAAATGTGAGAGGATGAAAATATTACAAGCTACATGTAGAGAGTGGATGAGGTTGTCAACTCCATCAATGGTCTTGGTGGAAAGCTGGAGGAAAGTGAAGTGGTAAAGAAGGTACTAAGAAATCTTCCACAAGCTTATAGTGCTAAAGTTTCTACTATTGAACAAACTCAAAATTTGGACAAGTATTCTAGGGATCAAATGTGTATTTTAACTACTTATGAATTAAGAGAGTTTGGTCAAGATGATTCAAGGAAAGAATTCAAATGACAAATACAAGGATAACAAAGGTAAATCACTCAAGAGAAGATATTATGCTAAATAAAATGATGGTACATCTGACATGATGAGTCTAACTATCTGGATGATGAAAGTAATGAATGCTTGTTCATGGCTTTGAATGTTGGAACTAATGGGTTTGTGCAGGATCATGGGGATCCAAAAAGTGGCGATGTGAAAAAAAGGCATTTTTTACTCAAGCCCAAAAATGTGAAATTTTGCTCTAACTTTTTCTAGGCTTGGGTAGAAAGTACACGTTGCCATAGTAAGCACCAAAGAGGAATGGATATCCATTCCAAAATGGATATCTATTTCCTATGTATTAATGACAGTCATTTTTAGTTGCCTTATTCTTTGTTGCGCACTTTGGAGAGTCATTTTATATATTATATTATATCATTTTATAATATTACTATATTAATATATATAATATAACAATATTATATATTAATATTATTATATTATAAATATTAATATATTAATATTATATTATATCATTAAATATGCAGGAAACTTTGTTGGAGACCTAAGGTGAACTAAAATATATAAAATTTTACATTATATAAAAAAAAAATTTATAATTTCTATAATTTTTGAAATAAATACTTTTGAACTTTTAAATAAAAAGCACCTTTTATTTTTTTTAAATTAAAGATAGTTTTAAGAATTTCCAAGTAATCAAAACAAAAATAATAAAGGGGAAGGATTACTGAAATTTTGAAAATACATTTAACAAAAACAAAGTGGTCGAAAGAAAATATTGTATGAATGATTTCCTAAATACATTAGAAGTTACTCTTCCCATATTAAATTCAAATACTTGATTCTTGAGTCATCATGTACACAAATTACACAAACTTAAATGTGTAGAAATACCATTCACCCTTCCAACAAAAAAATCAACCAAAATAAACTGTAGAAATACCATTCACCCTTCCAACAGCAATTTCAACCAAAATAAACTTTAGAAATACCATGTGCCCTTCCAGAGGTAAAATCAACCAAAATAAAATGTAAAGACAATAGATAAATAAGCTCTCTATTTGTCAAGGGAAATTACGTGTTCCTCTTCATCGTAACATTCTCTGAGTCAAATAAATTTTTGAATATCATAGTCGAGGCATCTCAACTCCTTAAAATAATTTTATGACAAGATAATTTTGGTTTTAGTAGATGGTCTTGGAAGATTCACCAACTGTTGATAAATCACACAACATTCACAACACCGAATCGGCTCATCTAGAAAACTAATAAAGTTTTCATATCAGGAGCATGTCGAAGAAGATAAACAAGTAGAGGAATAGTGTCAAAAGATGAGGTAATGTCCAGATGATCTTGCTTTAGATTTTCTAGCAGAAAAGTCACTTTTGAAAATTCTTGTATTGTATCATCACACCAAAACCAAGAATATCGAGAAAAAAAGTACTACAATATATCAAAAATGCAGTTCCAAAGTTATTATAAACAAAATCTCCTCTCCTCTAATATTAAAAATTGAAGGTTCAAACAATTTTTTTAAAAACCCTAACAAATATTAAAAGCAACATGCAATATCAAGAATTGTACACTATTACTAAAGCCTTAGCTAAAAATATCATATTTGAAGCGATTGTCAGTTTAACACTCCCACTTTTGTTTGAAAAATTACAAATGCAATATTTACAATAAAATAATCTATCAAAAACTTAGCAGTGGATAACGACTAGCTTTGCCCATGCACAGTTGTTCAAAATAAAGAAATTTGCTTAGAGTCTCTACAATGTCCTTATCGATCCTAGACAAGAGGGTAATTTTTCTTAGTGATTTTAGAGTTGTAAACACATTAAGTTTTCCAACCCTAGTCACGTCTATACATAGACATAAACATGATGGAAAGTAGAATTCCATGTGAATCAAGTTTCCTATTATTATAAGGCTCACCAATTGTGAACAATTTGTTGTTAGTGCTTCCATCTTAGAAGAAAGATTGAGATAGATAAGACTTTCAGAACAAATCCTTAATCTCTTAAGTCCATATCACTTACGAATGATTAAAATTTCCAAAAATGGACACAATTGCAACATTAGCTCAATGGTCATGTCGTTCATCTTAATGTTTTGAAAATTAAGTGTTGACTGGCTGACAAAGCCACTAAAATAGTCAAGAAATTTGGTGAGAAAGAAATTACTGAGAGCTAAAGATCTAAGCTTGTGGAATAAATAATTGGATGTTGGAACCTCAGCAACAACTTTTAGAACATCGCGGTGAATCCACTCACAAATCTTCTCGCTTGAAAAGTAGGGGCAAATGCTATTAAACTCTAAAAGCTCAAGGGGACCAAAATGAAGCTCAAATATTTTGTCAATGATATTTTGGAATGCAACTGGGCTACTTGATGAATAGAAGAAATCCTCTGGAAATTTTAGGTTGGGAAAGAAGTTCCAAAGGAATTTCCATCTTTTAGAGAGGACAAAACAACACATTGATTGCTTCAAGGGAACTTTACTCTAAATGACGGTCAATAATCCATCTGGTAAATCCTTTAGGGCTATTCCATTTCTTTTTAGAGCCATAACTTCTCGTTCCACAAGCTATGGTGTATTTCAATGAGGTTGAGGCAGTTGGGGAAGTTAATGGGCCTAGGTTGTAAATATCTGAAAAGGTAACATTGAACAAAGAAAGAGCTCAAAGCTGATGCATACAATAATTAAAGATTGTTCACTTGCCAACTCATTTTCATTTGCATTTACTATCATGATTATGATTATATATACAAATGAAAATGAGTTGGCAAGAGGACAAGGTGTTTAATTACTTTACACATTAGATTTGAGCTCTTTCTTTGTTCAAATATATATATATATATATATATATATATATATATATATATATATATATATATATATATATATATATTATTGTTTGGAGCAAGGTAGATGTGGGCACTTTTTTATGGAACTAAGTTCAGATGTATAGTGCAAATTATTTTTGGGTGATAGTTGATTGTGATTTGATCATCGAGCACAAATTTAAGTACTTTAGAATCATTCCTCTCATTGTGTTATTAATGTTTGTGTCGTTCCATTAGTTCCAAACTTTTTATTACAACTTACTTATTTAATTGACTTCACTCTCTTTGTCTGGTTTCTCCCTCCCTCTATCTCTCACTCCCCTTGTCTCTATCTCACTATATATGTAGTGTATAATATAGACTATGTATTAAATATATTACATAGTATTAATATAATATATAATGTTTAATATATACTATATATAGTATATAATATACAATAGATATAGTATATAATATATAATATACTACGTAAAATATATGTAGTATATAGCATATAATATATTATATATAATATATAATATATAATACATATTATGTAATATACAATATATGTAATATATACTATATTAATATATTATATTATATATATATTATTTATTATAAATAATACAGATAATGAATATATGTTATAAACAGATATCCATTTTTTTTGACAAAATCAATACATTCGAGATTTGGCTCAGGATTTGGTTTAGGATTGTCATACCTAGAAAGTCAACTAAAAAAACATGCTTACAAAATTTCCTTAGTTTTCCAAAGTTTGCCCTTGTGGTTGATGACTTTTTAATCTGAATTTGATGAAACAAAAAGGGTTTATTGAAAACATTGTCAGCTTTCCACCAATATAAGTTGTTTCTTATTTTGACTTTAATAGATAATTGTTATTGATTTTCTAGATACATTGCGACTAAAGTCCTTATTGATAGGGTGACTGAAAAACTTCTATAATTTTCAAACTATTTTACATTTTTTGAATCTAAAAGAACTATCACATTCTATGCTTCACATACTATAGGATTAAAAAAAAATGAATTTCATAAAATCTTGACAAAGTTATGGTTGTCAGACAAACACATTTTAATAATTTTGAAATGTTCTAATAAAAAAATCATAACTAATTATTTACTTGCAAAAAATTTACAAAAAATAATGTGGCATATCTGAGCATGTGTCCTCTACTTATATTGAAAGTTTCAAAAAGAAATTTTTTCTTGTACTTAGGTTAGATAGACATACACTTGCTTTTTATCTTTTTCCTAAAAATTTAGTACTAGCATATTGAAATTTCAATTTTTTGCAAAATAGATTTACTTTTTTTTGTAAAAAAGGACTAGTAGCCTAGAAACTACATTCAATTTGCTACAAATTTTGTTCTTACATATTTTTCAAATTATGTTAATAACCTATTCAAATTTTTATGTCAAGTTGCCTAACTCTGTTTTTCTAAATTTTCATTACCACTTAGGGGCCTAGTTTGGACCCCCATGATCCTGCACTGACCCTAATTCTAAAACGAGTATGAAAGAAATTGCTCGAGAAGCAACACACAACATCAAAGGATCCTTGGTTACTTCCTTTCATGCGAGAGAAGAGAAAAACTAGTGGATAATCTATAGTGGATGCTCACATCATATGACAGCTGATAAGAGCAAGTTTGTCAAGCTTGAGAAATTTAATGGAGGTTTTGTTCAGTATATAGATGATGCATCTGCTAAGATCTGTGGAAATGGTTCAATCAGTTTTGATGGAAAGCACAACACAGATGATGTTCTCTATGTCAAGGGTCTCCACACTATCTTCTAAGTGTAGTACAGATGTGTAGTAGAGGATATAACCTTGTGTTTTAGGGTGATGGTTGAGAAATTAGAACAGAAAACTCCAGAACTCTAGTTGCTACTAGAACAATGACAAAAGGAAATGTATATCATCTCAAAGGGCTAAAGGTACATGCATTATTACTCAAGTCAATGAAAGTTGGCTATAGCATAGAAGAATGTGTCACATCAACTTTCATAACCTAGTAAGAATCAACTCTACTCAAGCTATGAGGGATCTGCCAAAAATTACAAAGCTTGTCAATGCAACTTGTAAGGAATGGCATGTTGGGAAGAAAACAAGGAAGAATTTAAAGATCAAAGAGTACTCTACCATGGAATCTATGGATTTGGTGCATACAGAACTATGTAGACCCACAAGAATAGTAATCTTTTGATGTGACAAGTATTTCATGTTGTTGATTGATGATTACTCTAGAATGACTTGCATTACTTTTCTCAAAGAAAAATTAGAAGCTCTAGATAAGTTTAAAGATTTTAAGATTATGGTTGAAAATGAAATTGATATGAAAATCAAGTGTCTGAGGTTTTATAGAGGTGATGAGTTCACTTCCAATGAGTTTAACTACTTTTGTGTAGATCATGAAATAAAAAGGCAGTTATCAGCCCCTAGGACTCCTCAACAAAATGGAGTTATGGAGAGAAAGAACTAGACAGTTTATGAAGCTACAAGAACAATGTTGAAAGAAGCAAATCTACTGGACATCTATTGGAAAGAAGCCATTCACACTATAGTCTATGTGAAAAATAGAGTACAAGCAAGGGTCAACAATTTAAAGACTCCATATGAGCTATGGTATGGAAGAACTCCTACTGTCAAATATTTCAAAGTGTTTGGAAGCAAGTACCACATTAGGAGAAATGAAGAAAACATGGGAAAGTTTGATACAAGGTCAAATGAAGGAATCTTCCTTGGATATTCCACAAAGAGCAAGACAGGTACAAATGCTATAACAAAAGGCTAAAAAGGATAGTTCAAAGTGAAAATGTCAAAGTAGGTGAAAAATCAAATCAAATCTTAGTATTGATAGAAGAATATGAATTTGATGAGTGCCCTTGCATACAAGATAGAAGAGAAGAAGAAAAGGAGGTGCAAGATAATGAAGAAGAGGTTCTCGAAAGGGTTCCTAAGACTGCCAAGTATTTGCAGAAAAATCATTCTGAAGATCATATCATTAGAGATAAGGACAAGGGTATTTTAACAAGAAGAATGGCAGACGAGTAGGTAGATTTGTGCTTATTATCTAGAATAGAACCTAAGACAGTGACTAAAGCCTACCAAGATGAACACTACACCAAGGCCATGGAAGAAGAATTTATGCAAATTCAAAAAATTAGACTTGGGAAATTGTCCCAAGACCAGCAGACAAAAATGTGATAGGAACTAAATGGGTTTTTTGGAACAAATTGAATGAGAATGGAGAAGTAGTCAAAAATAAGGCTAGGCTTGTGTCTAAAGGCTATTCACAAGTGGAAGGAATAGATTATGAAGAAATATTTGCTCCAATGGCAAGATTGGAAGCCATTAGAATGTTCTTGGCCTTTACAACTCACAATGACTTCAAGGTATATCAAATGGATGTGAAATCTACAATCTTGAATGGAGAATTGGAAGAAGTATACATTGAATAACCAGAAGGCTTTAAGTTGTTAGATTATCCAAATATGGTATGCAAGTTGAAGAAGGCATTGTATGGACTCAAATAGGCTCCTAGAGCTTGGTATGCATGATTGGACAAGTATATGGTGAAACAAGGATTCCATAAGGGTACTTCTTACAACAATCTGTATTTCAATGTAGAAGTTAATCAAATCATGATTGTGGAGGTATACGTTGATGATATAATCTTTGAAGGAAATAAAGGCATGTGTAAAATATTTGTAGAAGAAATGCAAAAAGAATCTGAAATGTCAATGTCTGAAGTACAAGTACTGGTACTTTCTTTTTTGGAAGCAAACTTGTCTCTTGGTTCAGTAAGAAATAGGACTTACTATCATTATCTAATGTAGAGGAAGAATACATTGTAGTAGCTTCTTGTTGCACATAGGTGTTATGGATGAAGTAGGCATTGAAGGATATCAAAGTGTCATATGATGAGCCTATTCCTATCCTATGTGACAATACAAGTGCTATCAACATTTCAAATAATCTAGTAATGCATTCAAGAACAAAACACATGTCAATCTGGTATAACTTCTTAAGAGAGAAGGTTGTAGAAAATGATGTAAATTTGGTGTAGCATGACATCTCACATTACCCATAAATAACCCTAATTAATCATCTTAACTAAGAGTAAAAATGCATCATGATTAACACAATCATAGTTAAACAAGAATGAATTAGTTGTTGGCAAGAGACACTATATGGATTCATTATTGTTGTCATTGATAGCAACAAAGTTCATCCCACACATCCACAGGACATGGTGTGTCTATACCGAAAGTCAGAGTGAAGAATGTTGTGGTCTGGTAAGCAAGAATAGAGCATGTGGTGAGGTCCGACAGTCAGGTCTGGATCTCTGAAAGGAAGTATCTTGGTGAAGTGCAGATTTGGGGAAGTCAAGAGGACTACCTTGACTGATAGATTCCAAGGATTTAGCCTCCAGTGATAGATGAAGAAAAAGATATGAATACTTGAGTATCGGGTTCCTGATTGGCAGTGTGGACAGAGGAAGAACTATCGCAGAACATCAGACATTATTCTGGATGTGTTACTGATGATGGTAAAGTTTATTAAGGCATAAGTTATGACTGGCCGACATGATTGATGACTTCTACAAGTATATCCTTGATCCGCATTACTTGGTAAGCAAGGATTCAGCCGATAGATCAGAGTTTGTGGAAAAGATTGACTATTCTGGATGCCGACTAGAAAGATGATGAAATCACTTGTGTGGATATATATACAAGATGGATTTAGTTGTGAGGTGTGTCATGGTTTTTGGTTATGTGCGAAGAAAAGCAGTAGAGTAGAGTAAAAGCAGTAAGGAAGGTCTGGTATGTGAAAGGAGAGCAGCACAAAAGAAGAGGAAAGATGAAGTGCAGTAGATCATTGTACTGAGCCTAACCAGAACTAAACTCTAGCATATGTAGATGCTCCTTATCAGTTCAAGTATTGTATTACACTCTTTATAAGTTGTAGACAGTGTGTCTCTTGTAGGCAGTGTGCCTCTTGTGAGCAGTGTGCTCAGGCAGTGAGTCCTAATTGGTAAGTGCCATTTTGTATTTCCATTCTTCTAACAGAGAATACAATCTTGGGTTAATCACCCCATGGTTTTCTCCCTTAACAGGGTTTCCACATCAAAAATATTGTGTCATGTGTATTTCCATTTCATGGTTATGTTTACTTATTTGAATTAATGCTGCATTGATTAATAAGAAAGTTCAGAAAGCAGAAATAATTAGGATAACTAATTCACCCCCCTCTCAGTTATCAACAATTGGTATCAGAGCCAAGTTCCTCCCAACAGAGCCTAATAGCTTGAGAAAGATCTGGGAATTCAAATGGATGTGTATGGTATGAGGGAGCAACTTAAGTCTACCCTAGATGATCTTGAGCAGTCAAATTCTGAAGTCAATGAATTGAAGGAAAGACTCAAACAGGCTAATGATTTCATAAATGAACTAAAAGGGAAACTAAGTCTCTCTATAAAAAAGAGAAAAGAGCACCTTTAGCAATTGGCAAGTCAAGGTGAAGCCAATGATACAAATGGAGATCTAAAGGAGAAAACCAAGTTGTGTGAAAAGTTATCAAAAGAGATCATCATGGTAAGACATGAGATGGAATTAGGAGTTAAGAAGTTTACCCAAGAAATTGAAGAGAAAAGAAAAACTGAAGATGATCTAAGATATTCATTCAAGGAGAAATCAGAAGATTGCCACAAGATGGATAGAATAATCAGACACCTTGAATTTGATCTTGAAGATGCTAAAGATAATGAAGAAAAACTTGAGGATCAAATTGTCTCTCTTAAAAGGGATCTTCAAACAGCAAATGAATATAAAGAAAAATTCAAGATAAGTTCTGCTCAACTTGAAGTTCTTCTTGAAAGTCAAAAGAGGGTAGATGACAAGTGTGGTTTGTGATATGAGAAAGGAGAAAGCTCCAGATCCGGTCAGAAGAATTTTGGATCAGAAAATCCAAGGAACATACCTAGAAGACCTCCGGTAAGGCAGCCTAATGCTTAAAGATATCCAACCTTCAATGGATACTACCACAACTGCAATAACTTTGGTCATAAAGCTAATCATTGCAGAAAGAGAATGAATCAGACTAATTCATCCTTCTCCGGACAGTGTTTCAATTGCAAAAGGTGTGGTCACAAATCTCATGAATGTAGAAATATGCAAATGAACAAATCATTCAATGGTAGATGCTTTGCATGCAATAGAATAGGTCATATGGCTAATCAATGCAAATCAAGAGGATATCAATCAAATATGCAAAGAAATATTGTTTGCCAAATTTGTAATAGATCCGGTCATATTGCAAAGTTCTGTAGAAGCAAGAATCGGGACAAAAGAGGTTCGGTACATCATAATCAGAATCAAGATAAGGGAAAACAAAAAGTAAATGCGGATGAAGTTCAAAGTTAGATGAACAAGATTTGGGTGAAGAAAAGTACAGAGAATGTAGGGGATGGGTCCGCACTAGACTCTGGTGCTGATATTCCTTCCAAAAATTAAAAAGTGAGCGCTGGCTCAAGGGGAGACACAAAGAAAACCTTGTTCCCCCAGCCAGTCAATTGGTGCTGGAACTGGCACAAGAAGAGTTGCGGATTAAAGGGTTCATAAGAGAAATATCTGAATAAACTATGGTTAAGATTTGAAAGATCCGCAAGATGTTTAAGATCAAGATTGATCCTGTTCTTCAAGTCATCCGAATAAGGCAAACCAGAATGACTTAGGTCAAGAATTTATTGTAACTTAACATTAGGGTTTGCGGAGCAATATAAGGGTTTTCTCATTAAGCATTTGTTCATTTTGTATTCAAGAAGAAATGAAAAAATAAGGCTCTGCAACAAAATTCCTCAAGAAAGATCATTTGTAGAAGTCAATTCATCTAGAAATCGATCTGGCTAACTCCGTGAAACTGAAAGACGCAAAAGGTATTTTTCATTCTTCTCTACAAATATTTTTAAAAAGATGTCTACTCCGAATATTGTGAAGATCACTGATAGGCCTCACCCCAAATTCAAGAAACGTCCCTACAAATTCCTGGAAGTAGATCCCCTAGGAGCTTTTCCAGTGTTCCGCATGGTGTCCTACATACAGAAGATATTAGAGTTTACATTCATGCAAACATTGAAGAATTCAGAGAGTCCAAATTGAGGGATATCTACCACAAATAGTTAATAGATGATTCATTTGAGTTCAAACCCTAATAGAAGGCTGTCTGGGAGAAGCACTTTGCACAATGTATACATTTCCCTTGCTTTGCTAAGGATGAATGGGTCCAATATGTCTTGAGTAGAATACATGACAACTTCATGTGGTTGAATGGACCATTCAAGATCACAAAAGATGCCATTAGGGTAGTTACCGGTTTGCACTCATCCGATGGTATACCTATTCTCAAATCTGTCAAGAATCAGATAGTAAGTGATGCAACTGGATCACAATTTGACAAGAGAGCTATGACAATTGAAGATATCACTAATCTGGATGTCAAATTTGTATCCATGATAATTCAGTAGGGAAAATTCAGTACTAGGAACTGCAGTTTATATAGCCTATCAAATGTTAAAAGAAAATGTTGACTATGATCTGTGTGAACTACTTCTAAGCCAATTTTTAGAAAATTTGCAAAAGATAAAGAAGGACAAGAAGAACTCCTTCAAATTTGGTGGTCTAATACTCTGTCTATTCTTCTACTTTATGAATGAGCTACCCGGATCCAGTGGATGGGTATGGAAGAATAACAAACCGATTGCCATACAAATCAAGGATTATTTGCATGGACTTGGTGATGACAAAGCACAAAACATAGCTCTCTGGGGTTTCTTTAAAAACTTTCAGAACATGATGCAAGCTAAAGAGAGAATTCCCTAATCTCTAGTTGAGAAATACAAAGACACAGTATGCTTTATGGTAGAGACTGATCAATGCCTAATGGAGGCAGTGGAACCAAGAACAGTGTGGATCATACCAATGGGATATAAAGTTGATGAGAACATTGTGGAGCTTCACGTTCAACACATGCTCAGTCATCCAAAGGATCCTAAGGTAGAAAGGTTTGGAACCTTTCAAGAACCAAGTGTGAAAATCCATGTAGAGCTAAGGCAGCTAGAGATCAAGAGAAAGGTAAGAAAAGAAGTAGAAAACATTGCCAAAAGCTTTGGGATCTCAAAAGAGGCACTTGATGTCAATAGGGAGAAGATGGAAAGAGTAGAGAAAGAGAAGGAAGGTGCTGAAAAGGAAAGTGGTCCAGTAGAAGCCCCCACCTAAATAAGATCCTCTAAGAAGTCCGCTCCTACCACTGACAAGAGCTCAAAAACATAAAAACTGGAAGCAAAATCATCCGGTAAAGCAGCGAAGAGAACAAAGAAAAAGGCAATGAGGTCCTATGCAATCCAAAAGGATGAAGAAGAAACTAAATCAGATGAGGAGATAAAGAAAATGAAGAAGCAGAAGAAGGAAGGATCCGGTGAACCCTCTACCGGTAAAGACAAGGAAGAGATGACAGAAGAATTCGTTGAAAGGCCTACTCCGTCATTAGATGATGTCATCAAATCAATCACTATGGATGGAAATCTCCAACCAATGGCTGAATTCTATGATGATTATAATGAAGCTGACCAGAAGATCTTGCAGGAAGCTGTAGTTAAGTATCTAAATATATATAATAAGGCTTTTATTGAAATCATATCTCTCATTCCCAAAAGCTTAGAGAAGGAACTAGAGATAAGAAAGAATAATGCTAGGGCAAAAGATCTTGAAATCTGGGAACAGATAGCCATTCAGCTATATCCTTCAATTGATTCAAAGCAAATGAATATGATTTTCAAAGACTGTAAGGATGAATTCTGGAGCAAAGCCAGAATGAACCAGCTCATGCTTGGTGAGACTAACAAGGTGGCCAAGGAAACATAAGAGATCCTCCAGAGTGCCCTTAAAAAATTCAATATTCCTATCATAGAGGACTTGGGTGCTGATCCCTCGGCCACAAGTGTTGGAGAAGAATCGACTGAGAAAATGGCAGAAGAAGTCATGGACACCGGTGTAGAAAAGGATAAAGACTTGGAATCCTCTACTCCAGAAGAGGTGGCTCATGAACAAACAAATATCTCTCCTTTGATTTCCCCTACAGTCTTCAGATCTAAAGGAGAAGAAAGACTAGAGGAGAAAGAAGAAGTGAAAGGAAAAGAAGAAAGTCAAGCTGAGAAGAACATAAGTGACAGTGCAGAAGAGAAGAAATCTCTGTCTCCGGCAAGAGACACTACAGAAACTTTTAAGGACTTCTTGACAAAAGAAATGTTGGAGATTGATGAACTAGAGCTACTTCAAGGTCCATTTAACTTTGACTCTCTCTCCCCAGTTCAAACAATGAAGATAGCTTCATTTGCCAATGCAAAGGCAAAAGAAAAACTCCTGAAGTCTCACATGAAGATTGTGAGCTAATAGAAGCTGTATCCAGTGTTTTAAAAAAGATCATGCCATCTTTTTAGAAGGATCACTCAGCCTCCTCATCAGGTAATCTTAAAGCTCTTGTTAGTTCAGTCAGCACTCATTTTGAGTCCTTAGAGAAATCAGCTGAGGAAAAGGTCTGAAAAGAGTTTTTGATAAAAGATTCTCTAAAGTACTAAGTCTAATATCAAATGATAGAAGAAATATGGATATAGGGATAAAGAGCATAGAAAATGCTCTTAAAGATGGTGGCGACATATATAAATTTTGTCTATCATGGTCCAAAGCAACAATGGAGATTGAGAAGAAAATGAAAAAATAGGAGATCCAACTAACAAAACTTTCTCAAAATTTTGATCCATTTACCTCATCCATAGTAAATCAAGAATGTCAGACCATTGCAGTCTTGGATGAAATTAAGAAGCTAGAGAAAGAAAAGAAACACAGAATTGGCAGGTTAAATGAGCTTAGAAGAATAATCATTCCTAAGTTGGAGGCCATGCATGAGGCCCTAAGCGATGCTCAAACCACCGCCAAGACAAATGATCTGACAAATCTGAAGAAGACTGAAGTTTTTACATTCCTGTTGAGCGGTCATATATCAATTTTGGATAGAATGAAGCAAAGTTGGGTCGCAAAATTTGTCCAATTGAAGACAACTTTTATAGACATTCTTCAGTTTATGTGAGTATGTTATATGCGGCTAACTATAGTTAAATTTTTGAAAATTTTGATGCACGGTTTCCACCCTTTGCCATTGATGTCAAAGGGGGAGTGAAGAGCAGTGAAAAATGAGGAATCCAACTAAGGGGGAGCTCCGAAAAATGTATATAAAACAGAGCATCAGCCAAGGGGGAGCATAGTGTAAACACTTAGTCATTTTTCACTAAGTGTTGCCATCAATGCCAAAGGGGGAGATTGTTGGCAAGAGACACTATATGGATTCATTATTGTTGTCATTGATGGCAACAAAGTTCATCCCACACATCCGCAGGACATGGTGTGTCTATACCGGAAGTCAGAATGAAGAATGTTGTGGTTCGATAAGTAAGAATAGAGCATGTGGCAAGTTCCAACAGTCAGGCCCAGATATCTAAGAGGAAGTATCTTGGTGAAGTGCATATTTGGGGAAGTCAAGAGGACTACCTTGACTGATAGATTCCAAGGATTTAGCCTCCGGTGATAGATGAAGAAAAAGTTATGAATACTTGAGTATCGGGTTCCTAATTGGTAGTGTGGACAGAGGAAGAACTAACTGGCAGAACATTAGACATTATTCCGGATGTGTTACTTGTTGGCTAATAGGTTTGTCCTTATTCTAAAAATGTTTATTCTGTCTCTATAGCCCTCTTTGAAGAACAAACGAGTTAAGCAACAAATGGGTGAACTTTTTAAATTAGTTCCCCTCTGAATTTAGGTACAACTCCCTTTAAGATTTCCAATGAATTTAATCTATTCAACTATCCAAATGCACTTTTAACTAGAAAATGCTTAAGGCAAACTGACAACCATACATAACTATGTTATGAATGCGGTAAATTTATGCAGTAACAATGAATAATAGAATGCACAAATTCTACTTTTGATACATTCAAATACATGAACACATACATATGAATTTGCTGAACCAATAAATAATAAAACACATATGACGAGTTGTCCAATAAAAGAGCAATTACCAGGTGAAAGGAGATTTCACATAGAAAATCTAATTCCAAACACTCAGATGCATAGATCTAAGTAAGCAGTAATTGTTTCTTCTTCTCATTCACAGATGAAAATTTCTCAGACAACCATCACATAATGTCAAACCATAAAAAGTTTAGATAAAATTCCCTTTTCTTTTTCCTTTTCCTAACTTTTTATATCTCTTTTAAAAGATTCCAAAACCTATATATATGAATGTCCGAATTAGGTTATCAAGTAAATCAAACCCAGACTTAAAGTAACTCTGACCCATATGGGATTTAGTTTGTAACCAACTGATTTAAATATCAAGATTACGGAAAGAGTATAATAGAGCAACTGAATAAAAGAAAGTGAACCAATAAGATCATGGCTGGGACAACGGATTTGCATCTCCAAATTTGCCATCAGTGGTTTGGGAAGCACGTTGTGTCTTCTACTCCTGAAAAGCTGCAACGAACTCCTGAATCTTCGGGAAGTTGGGGATGCCTATGTGTTTCACTCTTGATTTCCAAACTTCTTTATCCTTTTACATTTCCCCAATTTTTTCTTTATGCTCTGGAAGTGCATCGATATAGAGGTAAAGTAGAGACTCCACCTTCGAGATTCGAGAGAAATCTTCAATTAAGATATTGTCATTTTCTTTGACAAAGTTAATTTTATCCTTAAAGGATTGAACCACTATGTCAACATCATCCTCTGGTTTCCCATCATCCCTTATGTATTTAACATCAATGCATTGCAAGTCATGCTACAGCGATTAAGTGAGTTTGGTTATTTCTTTAATCAACATTGTAAGTTTGGAGCGTCCCTGCCTTGATATGGAATTTCTCCATTCAATAGTTTTCTTATTCACATATAATACATCTTCATCTAAACCAGTTAGGTTCTTTTCTGACAAAAACTTTGCTACCCCATATTTTTGAACTTCACCAATCCGATTTATCACATTTACCCATTTCCCTTCATCTTTCATCCAGGTAGTAGTCTATGCTTTAAGGTCTTCAATGGTGGCAATAGTTAGATCATATATATTTTTGAGTTCATGAATGTATACAGTTCCCTTCTCTACAATGCGGTCCAACCAACTATCAAATGTTTTTGCCACCATCTTTCTTATGTGAACTTGATCCAATATCTTCTGGTTAATAGGTGATTTAGGGTCAAAAGACAGGGAGAGCTGTGAGACCGGCTATGGGTTAGGGTTGTGAATAGCATCAATGTACTCTGCCATTGAACGCAGAGTCTACTTCAATTCCCTCTTGTCCTTTTCATCCTTCCAAGTTTGACTAACCATCCTCTTGGTAGATGCTTCGAGGTGGTGAACATCTGCAGCTCTTGAAGCAACACCGAGATCCACTCTCTCAATAGTGAAATCCTGCACAGTTGGATCTTGCACTTCTTCCTCAGTCACTGGCTTGGCTATCTCAGCACTCCAGTTCCTAGTATTTGGATCAATGTTTATTCTGGATGTCATCTTTAGTTTTTTGGACTTGGGTGTTTTCCCCAAACATTTCTCACCATGTCTTCTAAGGGGACATCAAAAGGAATTATTTTTCTTTTATCAGAGATAGAACTCTCTAGCCACTTTGGTGCAGGGGTTGAGGTTTCTTTTTCATGGTTCAATCCATCAGAGGATATATTTGAAATCGCTAATATCTCAGAGGTCTCTAGAATGACCTCTGATTGTGACCTAGTATCAACTTCCTCTATTCTGTGTGGACTTGATTCCTTATCACCCATAGGTTCCCCTGAGTCCTCTAAATTCAGATCCACAACTACTGTTTCAGGAACTTGTTCTTTTCTTTTACTTTTGGTCCTCAACTTGGTAGCACAAGGGGGTAGAATAGCTGTGAGGGCTCTTCTGGATTTCTTGGTAGCAGGGCTCCTTCCAGTTGATGACTTGGAAGCACCTGCACCACAGATAGCAATAGGTTGGTTAGAAGAGCTTATGGGAAGTGATGATTCAATCATTGAGGTGAATTATTGGGTATCTTTATTTTGGATCCCTTCCTATCTCTTTTCCCTTAACCATTTCTCGGTTCTCCTTATCACTGGAAGGCTTTTAACCTCAATCCTATCTTCCTCCTTTTTGCTCTAGTCAACTTCTGGAATAGGTAATTGCTCTACTCGTTCAAACTACGGATCAATCACTTGTTCCCCATCATCAACAACTCCAGAAATATCCATATTTAAATTGAGAGTAACTATCTACCCTAAAGAGAACCTACACCATAGTCTTCTCCTGAATTCAAACTCATTTGAATAGTCTTCCTAGTAATCCCCTAGCTTAGGGATGTGTGAAAGCCTTGCTCTAGGATCTAAGTTGTCCTTGACAAATCCTTTGCTGTCAAATTGAGACCTGGTAGTGAAGAACTGAAAACTGAACTTTTTAAGGTTCACCTCCAAATTCAAAGCATCAGATTTTGACTGACACGAGTAATGCCCAAGTTCGATGGGAAAGGAGATATAAAAACCCTTCTTTGTTGAGAACTTCTTATCTACATACGCTAGTTGTCTGCATACCTCTATCAACACGAAAAGGTCGAACACATATCTGGGTAGCTTAACAGGTTCACCATCAAATCCTCCAACTCTGATGTAAGTGAACTTGAAAAATTGAATAAAGAAGCTATCATAAATGCTAATCAGTTGCATTGCTTCATTGGACATCCTTTTACCCAGATTACCTGCCAGTTCATAAGTCATTCTTCTAGTGAACACATCATTAACCCTTTTATAATTTTCATAACAATTCTGTTTCTGCAACTGTGAATAATATTCATAAATCTTACTATCCTCAGCCAAGGGCGCATGAGGTAGATCAAACCATTCTCTTCTAGATGCCAGACAATAAAATAAGTACGAAGACATATAATAATCTCTGTCACCCAGACAATTACTCAAACCCTGATGCAAACAATCGGCCACAATTTTTGCCCAATCTAAATAGTGCTCTCTTTGGAGGATAACTTGTATGAAAAAGTACATCCAATCCTCCCAATAATACGCATGTTGGCTGCCCTTCAATCTGTGTAATAATACCACAATATCCCTCACTTCTTTAATCAGATGGTCCCTAGTAAGTGGTATGGGCAACCTTGAACCACCCTTCTAAAATTTCAGTAACCAGTTCCTTGCTATCACACTTTTATAAGTCAATTTCTTCTCTGATAAATGCCCATAGGAAGAGGTAATATCAAGGCTGGAATACGCCTCTTTAGGTGCTATCTTCATCACGAACATGAGGGTTTGTCTGTTGACATGAAACAACACATCACCGTTTGCATTTCTGATGCACTTATTTTGGGGTTCGTATCTATTTATACATTCCTGAACTAGTTTTGGGCAATATACAGCCTTGGGAAAAGCTGCAGCTTCAACTAAACCACTGTCTATTATTTTCTTCATCATGGGGGTTTGCACAGGGTTTCTAGACCTTTCTCTAAATTCTTCTAAATCATATTGTACCAGTGCAGTATCCCCAAATTCAAAGTGAGAATAGGTAAGACTGGGACCATGTTCACTCCCCAAACATGTAAATTTCAAAGCCATACTTGGAGGATTACAATAAAACACACTTCCAATTCTGAAAATAATTTCAGAAACTCAAGAGATTCTTCTTTCCAGCTAAGAAAAAAAAGGAATAGCACATATGAAGATCAGAACTCACCTTCAAGATATTTGAATTCACTGCGAAATTTGAGTAACAAGAACCTTATACTTCCTTCATTGTTCTCCTCCACGTTGCATAGTATGTTCACTTGCTAAATTTGGCTTGATCTTAATTAATAATGGCACTAACCAGATTGAATAATTATCATTCAGAACAATATGTGCCAAAAATATTTGAAAAGACATGAATTCTGACTTCTTCATTAATAGCAAGTATTGTTCATGCGCCATTATGATGGTATAATGATTATCCATAACCTCCACCAAATTAGAACTCTCGGTTTTATAATGAGTCTCTGACATGTTTTCCTCCAACTTTCCTGCTAAATTTGACTCAGAAAGCTGTGGGAATAAATAGGACCAAAATCACAAAAACTTTGAACTATTGAACCATTAAACCTTTAGGGCATGGTTCAATATGGTGGTTTGACCATACCAATTGAATCACATAAATGGGCAAAGGATTCACTTACGGGAATATTGAACCTAAGCGCATGAACCGTTGAACTTATTAGGATATGGTTCAATATGAAGGTTCAAAGACACAAGGGCTACATAGACCAACGGACAGTCGCGTGACTTTTATAAAGGGGTTCCAACCATGAGACAGTGAACCGTTGAACCTTGAACCATTGAACTTCGCTATAGGGTATGAGCGGAGGGTTCAACGATACATTAATTACACAAGATAGCTACATGACATGACTTATTAGAAGACAATGAGTGTTGAACCTTAGACGGTTGAACCATTAAACTTTTAACAAAAGGGTTCAAGCTCAACCCGAAAACTTGAAGACGTTTGAAATACACAGAACGACAACTTGTTGTTTGAGACACTTTAGGCATATCGAACCATTTGAACCTTGAACTTTAAAAAGGGTTCAGGTTCAAAGGTTCAAACCTTAAGTACCCTCTCTCACAAAGACGATAAACGGGTAACAATTGAAGGAACAAGAGTTGATTTAAGAAACAAAGGTATGACCAAAAATACAACACAGCAAACCGACTCTTGTCTAGGAAGTATTATCAATAAATAAATATGGATGACTCAAAAGGTAACATTACTGATGATGGTAAAGTTTATTAGGGCATAAGTTATGACTGGCCGACATGATTGATGACTTCTACAAGTATATCCTTGATCCGTATTACTTGGTAAGCAATGATTCAACCGACAAATCAGAGTTTGTGGAAAAGATTGACTATTCCGGATGCTGACTAGAAAGGTGATGAAATCACTTGTGAGGATATATATACAAGATGGATTTAGTTGTGAGGTGTGTCGTGGTTTTTGGTTATGTGTGAAGAAAAGTAGTAGAACAGAGTAAAAGCAGTAAGGAAGGTCTAGTATGTGAAAGGAGAGCAGCACAAAAGAAGAGGAAAGATGAAGTGCAGCAGATCAGTGTATTGAGCCTAATCGGAACTGAAATCTAGCATATGTAGATGCTCCTTATCAGTTCAAGTATTGTAATACACTCTTTATAAGTTGTAGATAGTGTGTCTCTTGTAGGCAATGTGCCTCTTGTGAGCAGTGTGCTCAAGCAGTGAGCTCTAATTGGCAAGTGCCATTTTGTATTTCCATTCTTATAATAGAGAATACAATCTTGGGTTAATCACCCAGTGGTTTTCTCCCTTAACAGGGTTTCCACGTCAAAAATATTGTGTCATGTGTATTCCATTTCATGGTTATGTTTTCTTATTTGAATTAATGCTGCATTGATTAATAAGAAAGTTCAGAAAGCAGAAATAATTAGGATAACTAATTCACCCCCCTCTCAGTTATCAACATTAGTTACATCATAATAATTGAGCATGTTATTATTTTCCATAACATAACAAAACTCATAATTATAATATCCAATGATACCTCATTAGTGAATGATCTTCACTATACATGTACAAAGCTATGTTCAAGGCATCAAATATACAAATATACATAATAACTGACTATCAAGTCATACAAAGAAAAGCACTGTATCTGGAACTTTGACATCTATCTTCATAAGCCTCGTCTTGTCTTCTACTTAGGATGGAGAGCATTATCCAAATGCTTTTCCTCCAACCATAGACCAGTGGTCCCCCACACAAATTCCTACCTGGAAGTGGTCCTACCCTTCACAGAAGGTATATATATAAGGAACCATTAGGATTTCCATCTAACTATCTCGTGTTGTGTCCTTCATAATGTCTCACAGTCATACAACTATAGATCCATTTTAACTATGTGTGACACTTTTGGAAATATTATGCCATCTAGATCACTGTGGACCGATAATGCATGCAAAGATGGATGCATTACTTTGGCCAAAGATTTTCATACATAAATGTTTCACAATAAACATTTTTATATGTCCACCACCTCGACTCGAGACATAGAAGATATCTCATCCTATAGTAGTCTTAGTTTGACCTTTTTAGGTCTAGAATAGGTAGGTTTGGTTCAGTCTTAGTCCAACTCTAGGATGAATCAACTCCTATCTTAGGAGTACATTAATTACGTTATTTTGTTTTCACAACAGGGAACCTGTGACTCCACATCACTCTATTCTCTTCTTCTCAAAATAACAATAGCTGACTCTTGTTTTTAAACTTATAACCTTCTAGGTTCATGACTTCATATTGGTCCTATCACAAGGTTTGAATTTAATTCAAGTCATCCAAGACTTATATCACAATAATCTAGTCAATTGGTCTTACTAAAAAGACCTTACCTCAAGTATCCACATGAGGGTTGATATCTTATACCTCATTCCAGAAGTAAGGCCATTCAAAAGAAGATGACTTTCATTTATATTAAAATAAAGAACTTCATACTAACCATAGTATGTAATCACATAAGTATAATTATCTAGGAGAAATAGTTGCTCCAATAACTTGGCATGCACTTAATGTTGCCTACATAATAATACAAATTTACCTTTGTCCAATTTCTCCTTCTTCACGAGGAGCCAACATATACTTTTAGATACATAATATACATCATAGTTATCATAATAACTGTCATTATCAGTTAAACACTATTACTTACAGTCTTCATGACCGAATGTTAAGTGGCTCATGCACAGCCAAGGGTTAATGGTTAATGATAATGTAATCAAAGTTTGAGAGAGGTTCTCAGCCTGTTTCAAGAAAGACCTCATTAGTATCCATACATAGTCAATATGATTTAATAAATAATTCCCATAGTGAGCACAGCCGGCTCAATTAATAACAATGATAGCTTTAAGAAAGAAGGGAAGAAACAACTTTAAGCCCTTGCTGTATCGGCACCCAGCTTCTTGCATACAACTGGCAATACATAAGCTCAACCTTATGGCCATGACCAGCTTGTTTACAAAACAATGCTTACAGTCTTTACATTATTAATGCATATGCAGCTCCGAGGGCCTATAAAGATAACTCCATAGTGGATTGTAGCATAGTTTACTCATAGCAATGGCTATGTTAGTAACATAGTTTAATCACAGCATTATCTTTAGGAGTATCATAGTTAAACATAGTAATGCATACAATGCATCATAGTTTACACATAGCATTGATTACGGCCTTTAAGGTCTGTAACTATAACACCATGATCTCTTACTTTATCCTGTCGGCACCATCGACCACATAATGAATGTAATAGTAATAAGATCACAAATCTTCATACCTATTATGGTTAACAATGGAGTCAACCTATCACGGTTAGCTTATTAATGCTCTTGGATAGCTCTATCCCAAGTTGGTATATCTCTCTTCCTAGCTACGGTTGTAGAAAACTACTCCTACATGATTCTTTTCACTATTCTCTTGCTCCCTCATGAGCTTACTCTTCACATCATACCCCAAATAAAAAACAAACACAAGGTTTTGATCCCACTTTACATGTAAATCACATGTAATAGGTGATCCCACAATAGTGGGTTACACTGTTTGGCCAAACTTGACATTGAAATGAACATTTTAAAAAAAACCTTCAATTATGGACACCTATTTTTGCTAAACCATGAGGAATTTGAAGATAATGCAAACTAGTGATTTGTGACATTTTGTCTGTAGATTATATATATATATATATATATATATATATATATATATATATATATATATATATATATATATATATATATATATATATATATAAAGATGTTTTGGAATCAAATTGCATTTCCTTTTCCATTTCCTTCAATAACTAGTTTTTAATAGTAAACACCATTTTAAACAGTGATGTGGACTATAAAGCACATAACGTTTTTTCTATGAAGGATAAAATTCTTATTTTTTCAAATTTAGATTTGTAACTACGATATCTAGAGGATGCATTTTGTTTCATAATGTTTTATTGGATATTTTTCTTTTAAATAACTTTTGAAGTCAAACCAATTACAATTTAGACATAGGTGTACTGTGTAGAGCATACCTTTTTTTGTATGTATCGGAATTCAATTTTTTTTTGTTGGATCAAGGACATCAATACCAAGAGGATAGATATTTTTCATAATTTTTTAGTAATATACTATTTTTCCACATGTGCAGAACATAGAGCTTGATTTTTGATGAAAAACCTATGTTTAATTGAACTAAAAAAATGTATAATAAAACTAAAATATATTGAAATTATACTTGATAGAAATCTCATTTCGAGAACTATAATCCTGCATCTGGGTTTGTCAAGTTGATTCCATTTTGATCCTCAACTTGAGCCTCAAAACCCAAAAATCTACATAAAATTGTAGCTGGAGGGGGGGCGATGGTAAAATAAGGGGATTTGAATGAAAGGGGGTTCAAATGAACCCCCGTTAATTAGAACCTTATAAAATAATATTAAAAAATGAAATAATATCAAAGGGGCTTTACTCAAACCCATTATTTTTATTAAAAAAATTTGGCTGACAGAAAGTGGGTTTACTCAAACGGGGGGTTCGAACAAACCCATTTTTGGGGTCTAGTGAACACCCCTATTCGTACGAACCCCTCTAAAAAAAATTCCATGCACAGGAAATTTTTCTTCCTCAATACAATTATAACCCAGTTATGTGGGATCACCCACCATAGTTCATCACCTTTTTCTGCTCCACGTAGGGGTAAAACTTCATAACCAACTTCGCCACCTGCGGCCTATTTGGGCTCCAACAGTTCACTATCCTCCATGATGGAGTGGATAGTGTGGGTAGGAGATAAGATTGATTCCACATCAACCTCCATTCATTCCACTCATTGTGGGTGATAGTCAGTGTAACAACATAATTCATCTATAATATTAATACTAAAGGTGCTCAATCATAAGGGCTAACATAATTTATATTATATAATGTTTCCCTTGCATCTAAATGATGTTTAAGGGTAAACAAAATAATCCAAAATGTCATCAAAAGACAACATCATTAATAGGGAGGCACAATCATAATACGACTTTGCCACGTTGACCAAAAGCAAAATTTAAAAGAAACAATAATAATAATCACAAGATTTTAATAAGGAATACTCAACAACCTGACGAGTTCACTCATTGACTAGAATCGACGTTCTAAGAACATCATTAATTCAAATTGATGTAAGAAACATCAATATATCCCACCTTGCCAAGACGACACTGAAAGAATTGAAAAATGATTAATTAGGTAAAGACGTACTCAAACTACCTGCAAGGGTTCTTAAGGACTAGCTTCGATACTCAAATGGCAATCTAATCTCTTCCAAACATCTATCTCCTCCTCTCGGATGATACTTGCCTTCCAGTCTTGGAGGAAGATTATTTCCTAAATACTCTCACAATCCATATAACCATGATTAGTGTATCACCATTTCATTCGTTAATCATAACAATTACATAATCATATCAGCATGTAATCCCATGTCTAACTAACATTAGTTAGTTTTCTCATAATCAATCATTAAATCTGATATTTTCCACAAAATTCTAATCATTAAACTATGATTAATCATCCTGATTACCACACAAAAGAAAGATTAAGCTAAATCATAAGTTGGGGATGTAATAGTTCGAGTATGTGCCTACTAAGGATCAAATTGCAGATATACTTACAAAGGCTCTTCCCAAGGATACTTTTGAGTATCTTTGGAAGAAGTTAGGGGTTATTGCCCCTCCTTCTCTTAACTTGATGCATAAGTGTGTGCATATGTCTAGGAAGCATTTCAAGATACATTTGTTGTCCTAGACTAATGTCGAAGGCTAACTCTCAGGGGGAATAGGTAGTGATACTATTAGATGGTATAGTCAAATGGAGCATATGGGTACGTACAAGAAGTTGGGTCCACTTTTAGTGGAAGCCTCAGAGCAAAATATTTTCAGAAATGATGGATTTTGGCAATATGGATGACAAACTTTTTTTTAGAATTTTTTGATGAAATTAAAACTCATTTCAGATAACAATGTCTAGTTTTAAAATATATATATATATATATATATTAGTTTTGGACATATTTTTGTATTTATTATTTTTTTTTTAAACAAAAAGCTTCAAATTTTTTGAAGAAATGGACTTTGGCAATATGGCTGTTGACTTTTTTAAAAGAATTTTTTGACAAAATTAAAACCCATTATAGATGAGACAGCATAGATTCCAAATATATAATTTTTTTTACAATTGGATTATCTTTTCTATTTTCAATTAATTTCTGATGAAACAAGTCCATAAACTTGAATTATCAAGGTTTTTAAGTATTTTAATAAATTTTTATTAAAATAATTTTTTGAAAAAAAAATTGTATGAAAACATATTTCAGACAATTCTTTTCAATTTGACAAAAAAAAGTTTCAAAAAATGATAAGTTTAGGTCATCTTATGCATGATGTACACAATGATTTTTCAAAACACCAAATATGGCCAATAAAAAATTAACAAAAAAAAAAAATTATTCAATAGAAAATTACAAAAAAAAAATGGAAAACATGCTTAAGTGAGTTACAAATCTTTTCCCAAAAGGATTTAGAAAAATATGATTATCTAGGTCAAAATATGGATGATGTACATGTGCAAGGTATAGTAAAAAAAAGTGACTTTTAAACAGTGGTTTTTAGAAAAACCTATTTAAAATCAATTTGTATTATCTGGGTATTCAAATAAATTACATATTTGGAAACTAGACTCCAAGTACTACATTTTATGTTTAGTGATTTTGTTCAAGATTCCATCTCTAAGTGCTTCAAATTTTGAGGTCAAATGTGACAAATTCTAAAAATTAGTGAAAATACTTCCACTTTTTGGCCAACAAGTGGACTCAACTTCTTGCCAGCACTCATATCTTATAACACTAAGGGGGAGAGTGTGGAGAAGTGAAAGTAGTGGAGATAGAGTAATTTATTTTTGGTGTTGTAGTTATTTCCCTTTGCTATTGATGTCAAAGTGGGAGAGAGTTAAGTGGTTGAAAAACCATTGTGTAGGGAAGTGCAAGAAAGTGTGTAAAAAGTAAGAGATATTCCAGTCAGGGGGAGTACTATTGATTTACTGATTGATTGTCTTAGGTCTTGATGGTTTTTCAAAATGAGAGTGTTGCTATCAATTACAAAGGAGGAGATGATTGGAAACTTGCTAGTGTTGTTATTGATGTCAACCTCTAGCAGTTAGTTCACCTAGTTTCCAAGTGCTTTTGAGAAAATTTGAAGAAAATAGTGTGCAGAGTGATAGATGTATGTTTAGTGTTTAGCTCCACATTCCCTCATAGTTGAATATATGCTTGTGTAGTTTGGAAGTGATGATAAGAGGTACTCAGATGTGTTATATCTAGAGTTTCAAGTTCTAGATCACATGGAAGTAGAAGATGTGTTTGATAGAGTGTTTGACTATGAAGAAGACTATTTGGGAGATGAGATTGCTCTGCATTTCTTTGCATTGACGTTTCTTGTCCTGCAGATCTGGGAGAGTACTTATATCTTTTGTATCTACCTTCCTTTGAAGTTTATAGTGTTTAGGTGCTCCGCAAGTTCATCCCTTGTGTTGGCAATCAATAGCAGTGTGTCCTAATGTGCATAATGAAGACATTCTTTATTTCTAGTGGTTGTGATAGTATTGTAGAAGATTCTAATGATGGTGATTACTCTAGGAAGATGTGTGAATGCTATGAAGTGTCTCTCTTTAGTCTGCATGGTGTTTTGGGACTTGAGGAAGTGTGGATATGGTCATTTTCTTAGGTTTTGGCATTCTGGGTTACTAGCACCATTTGTGGAGGTACCTTGTGAATTGTGAACGTGATAAGTAGCTTGGTGATGAAGATTTCAGTCCTAGTTAACCCTTTACATGGTTCACTCTCACTTCTTTCCACCGTAGAAGTTTTTAGTGCTGACCTAATTGGTGTTGCACGTTTGAGGTGCACACACCTCATTAGGACTGACCTAATTGAAATAGGTCTTGGTTGTAGAAGGTATAAATGAAAGATGGAGTTTGTGTGAAGGATAAGTAGAGAAGATGATGTGAATGTGAATCAAGGGTGGTGAATTGTATGCGAGCTTAAATGTAACGCCCGCCTTGAACGCCTTAAAGAATACACACTTATGCAATATGAAACAGGAAATTTTTTTTTTTAAAATGATAAAGTAACGTTAACATAACTAATTACAACATATTCTCTAAGGGTCCAAGGCTGCATCACTTAACGAATCAACTAACATAAATTAACATACATCAGTAATTGATCCAAATCCATGCTCAAATAATAACTTATTCACATTCAATGCAAATCATCTAATAACAGAATCTGCATGATTAAATACATAACTGAAATGCTTTCATATAAGTACATCATGACATCATTACATTACCATTTAGTCTACATCAAAAGTTACATACATAAAGAATGTTCTGTTACACAAATCTGGTACAAGGTTATGCACTTACATCATCATCATTGGAACAAGTACAACTGGAACAAATCCTTTTCTGCATATGATCTTGTCAAGAGTAACCAATGGATAAATAGCTCTTCCACCCGACCATGTGGAACCCTAAGGTCCACCCCCCGAGCTAGGAGTTAACATGAGGTCCCAAACACTGACAGTCAGGTAGACGAAAGCCAAACAAGAACAAAGGACGACCATACACCAATACTACCCATGGCAATAACAATACAACACAACATAACTTAACTTAACTTTCTCTTTCACTTCCAGAGGCGACACAAAACAAATGAGGAGAGACCGAACAAGGAATGCTAGGTTGTAGTAGGGAGAGTGTCATCGCATGGTCCTAACATGGGTTATCCTGACAGCCTCTCACTAGGTGCCAGCCCCCATCTATGGTTATCCTGACGGCCTCTCACTAGGCGTCGGCCCCATAGGGTGACACATGCGGAATCGACCTTCCTTTCATGAGGACAAGGAAGTCAATCATGCCGACCAGGCCTTCTCTACCCATCCTTAGTCTAAACAAGCACTACAGGCCATGGGAGAGGAATCCATTAATCTTATTAATGTGAAATCTACCCTTAACCCCCTAGTTTATTTTTAGGTTTTCACTTGATTAATCTACTTCCAACAGGTTATCCTAACTGCCACTTTGGGCGCCGGCCCCACGTTGAAAGCCACTCTCCTTCCTAGCACCTAGTAAACCTTAAAACATCATGCAAGACTTATAACAATACACGTAAATGAACACTGCAAGGCATAAACCTTCTTGCATCAAAATAGAATCATAACATCAATTGTTATCCAACACTTTTAACATTGCAAGACTTAATTCTTTTACAGATTTTGGATCTCTCCTTACGACAAAATGGAACAATAAGATCACATGAGGTTTGATATCTCATCCTGAGATTATTACTTTACAAGACACAACATTCAACCTTGACCGTACCTCATTATACACATAAACACTATTACATCATAATTACAAAAACAACAATACACAAGTTGCAAATACTTAACAACGACAACTTAGCCTCTGGAATACAAGTTTGAACAACCTCAATACGACTCAATACAACATTCAATCAATTCAATTCAAATTCAGAGAAGAAATACTACAATTCATTCTCAGTTTAACGCAAACAACTGCTGTAATAAAATCAACATTAAATTACAACAATTAAATTAATACCTTGCAACTAATCTTTATTTTACTTCAAAAGATAAATAAATTGATTAACTAAGTCATTACAATAATTGATAAAAGAACCACTTAATTCCTGTTTACTATTCGACACTTCCATAACGATTCGATCCTTATATATTTTCCTTCAATCTTGTCCAGTTAACTTTATTCTATCGAGGAGTGAAATGGACAAGAACGCTAAATTAATACTATATAACTACACGATAGTTATATCAACGACGAGCATTATTGTTTTATTGCATGTCTTCGTCGTAAAGATGTCTCGGAAATGTTTTAATCAAAGATGATTCAAATATGTCTAATAAGACGATCAGAACTGGTAATTCTCATGCCGCCAAAACTTGTTAAATGTATCAGCTATGTTTGTTTCCAATGCATTACAGTTTTCTGATGAATACTTCTACTATGGCTGTGACAGTCTTCTGTCTTGTAGGAACCTATGGATTCACGACCAACTTATATGAATTGAAAAATGAGGTGTAAAATTGTTATTGACTGGCTTACCATTGAAATGGACGATAGCAACTTCTAACAGCGTTCATATACCTCCCTCTAACTGCAAGCCGATTGAATTGATGGAAATTGGTTTTAAAAATAGTTTTCTGGTGTTTATGTAAGTATCTGGATAGCAGTAAGGTTCGACAGGTTAGTAACTACTCAAATATTAGAAGCAAAGAACCATATTTCTTCAGTCTGGGTAAGCGTTGAAATGCTGGAACTGTTACAGGTATGCTGCAAATAGTGCCAGTTATTTTTAGCTGATTGTAATCTGATAAGATCTTCTTCCTTAGATCCTATTTCAAATCACTATAATAGACAGAAAAAGAAAGCAAAAACCTGTTTCTCCCAAGCACATGCAAGCCAACAATTGGATCATTATCCAGCCTGTGGCCATCAGCTGATTTGGAGGGCTCAGTAGAACCAATTTCTCACGTACTGCAAACAGTTCCATTTGTCGGATCAAGTATTTCTACCACTCCATGTTTTCTTCCAATTCCAAGTCTAGGATTTTGGGTATTAGCAGAGAGAGAAGTGGCTAAAATAGAGCGCTCAGAATCTGGCTTCTCTCTGTACCCTTGATTCTCAATTGTTTTAAATAGGCCTGCCCTTCAAATTTCTAGAAGTAATCTTATTACTAACATTTACGGATTCCAAATTAAGTTGCCCAGCTTGTAGCCCGACAGTAATTACCACTGATGCACCAAGTTGCAAAGGAAGTGCTGATTGTATGATATTATGTCTAATAGATATTACACTCTCTTGTTGTTTCCCAGAAAGTGAAAGATTTGCCTCCACCACAATGACAGAACCAATATTCGCAAGACCTATCTGAATATCTCGGATTTCCCCTTCATATCTACAAATCTCGTCACTTAGGTCATAGAGAGTTGCAATCCTTCTTACTGCCACATAGCACTGAACAAAAGTGTTCATCCTTCCTTCCAATGCAACAATCTTGCGCAGGTAAGGAATGTCCTTCCTAGAAGTTTCTTTTTTTTTTTCTGTGCACAACATAAGATTGCTCCTTCCACAATTAGATGTATAGATGCCTTCATTTTGTCGTTCAACTCTTTCTTCAAATGCGGAAGAGGCTGAAGCTGTAGTATTAGTTTGGCCAAATCGTTCATGGATTTCAGAAGTTGTAAACACTCATTCTTATTCTGTTTTATTTTGTCCAATCTTTCAACAACAGCAGCCGTCAGTAAAAACCCCACTCCAACCCAATGAACATTTCCAAGGGCATTCAACACAGATATTGCTGTACTGTGTTTATCACCAGAGTAGTTTGATATCTGGGTGGATATTAGCCTAACATTTTTTTTTGATGTTTCTTCTGAGAATTTGGCAACGCTAGATGCAGAGGGCAACCCACCTCGCACAGAAGCCAAATTGTCATGAGTGGCTGTTTGTTTCCCCTTATTGGTGTAAAGACCAAGAAGATTGTCAATGTTGTTGACTAAATTTGGGAGATAGTCTGGCATGCTTGTGTCTGTGCTGAGAATGTGTTCGATGATCTGAGCAGACATAACAGAGGATGTTGGGGAAGACATTGTTACGGATGTAAATGAGGTAATAAAAAAAATGGATGATCTAAAAAGAATGAATTCTTGAGGGTAAATGTGCGCCCGTCTATCTCAGAGCAAGAAGGTGTAAATAATGGAAGTTATAGAGTGCAGAAAGGTATCCAAACAAGAAGAAAACTCCAGCTATGGAGTACGCTGGACAATGGAACATAGTAAAATGCTGAGTAAATGGCAAAGGAGGGATTCAGACTTTCATTCACAGCGAATGACAACAAAGTAGCGGACTACTTAATAATATCAGTCCTCAAAAGAAATGAAACCAAACACAACCAAAAACACCATACATGGACTGTCGTCTCACCACACCGGAGGAAAATGAAATGACAAGGCTACAGGAATTTTCAAACAATCGCGGATACTAGCGTTACGGTAGTGATCTCTTTCTCATGCCCAGTATACCATTTGCAGCGATGCTTAAAAAAAATATCAATCTGCTAGAAATAACACCAAAGAAACAAAATAAGATAACAACAAACCCAGGCAGCCCGATAAGTTTGACACCACTGTACGCTGGTCTCACGTCTAGAATAAGAGGGATTCGCTTTTTCTGTATTGCACTTGCAAATCAAATGCGAACCTCATGACTAACCTCCATGGGGTAAATACTCAGCCCAAATGGCTTGGTTTACAATAGAACGAGAGCAGCTAATATAACTAGAACCCAAGAACACTTCAATATTGAAGAAGGAAGAGTTTTGAGGCATTAAGCAATATCAGAGGTCTGCCGCCTCCCTAACGGCATTCGCACACCTATACCAATAGCGCCTCCTCCAATAGTGGAAACAAAGGCCAGAGGAGAGTGTCCTATCATGGTCGGAGGAGAGACGTTCTCAGAAGACAAGAAAATAACATGGCGAAGGATTCCTGTAGGAACTTCTGCCTTAAAACTATTACTTCTTATACCTGCACTCTTTCGAGGGATAAAACTAGGGTTTGAAGAACGGTGTAAGGAAATTCTAATTAATATAGACCCAACGATTTACATCCACAACCGTCCATACAAAAGAATATACATTTGCAGAATCAGACAAAGAGCTTCGGTAGAAACCATTTAACCAAACCATTTCATTTGCAGACAAAGAAGCAAACAATCAACATGCTCAGATTCAGAGAAAGGAAATAGCGAAAGAAGGCAAGTATTCCAAGGAACCTGGTTTCGCAATCAACTCAACGAATCTGCTCCAATCGTTGCAGTTCCAAGCTGCTTCTTTCCTTTCACCTGTAATGCCATCCTTGATGCACCTACAGCTCTTTTATAACTCAGCCTCTCTCCTCTGCCAAGGGCTTGGCACGCGATCCCGTGCATAACTCCCTAAAAGAATATGTATTTTTATTTAATTTAAAGATCCCAATTATTAAATATTTTATTTTATTATTATTTTTCTTTATAGCTGACCCAAAATATTGTTATAAATAGAATAGTACTATATCGACAATTATATAATTTTGTACTATCCTATAATTTATTTTATTAATCAAGTTGTAAATCACAATTTACAACATGATTACCACTATTTATTTATTTAAATATTTATTATAATTAATATTATATTGAATAATACAAACTTCTTACAACTTTATTTATCAACAACACTTCTATTAAAATAATAATTTATTTATAGCTAAAATCGACAACAATGACTTTATGCCTATATAACAACACTTATACTCTTCTGTAGAATAATTCTAATTAAAGCACCACATTACCACACACATTTAGACACCTGCAGAACTCATTAGACTCCAAGATACGATATTACCTGACAGCAAGACATGAGCGAACGACAACCAATAACCACAAGGGTAAACTGACGGCGAAGGAACACTGACTCGGGACCTCACGTTAACTCCAACCAACTAATCCATTGGCGAAGGCACGCTCAGACCTGGTAATCAGGTGGATTCGATGCCTAGTACCTGCATTCCTGCAACAACGCATGGTTAAACATAACAAAATACATATACATCACATGCAGTCCTATAGTGAATGGAAATCGCAGTGGTGTAGGGTACTCGAGAGCGAGTAATACAACACTGTTCCATTCACGTTTATGTATAAACATGTAACTAGATTGAGCAAGATTCTGATTAATAGTCAACAACATAAAACATTTAATCCTCTTACAAACCAATATCGCAATTAACATCAAACATCTGTAACATCTAGTTTATTTATCAAATTCTAAAGCATAAAATAACCTATTCTAACATCAACATCCGTTATCATAACAATCAGGTTCATAATGAAGTAACAAGATAACAAGAGGTCCATCATCTACGGTCTAAGACACTATCATAAAGTCTAAGCAAACATCAATCTGATGGACGACGAGATGAGGGGCACTACATTAAATGCCTATGACTACCAGATGTAGTGAGTAGAAGGTGTCTACAGCTTAGGTTGCTAGAAGTTACTAGAGGTAGTGAGGTGAAGGTTACGGATAGCATAAGATTGGAGTGATCAATTAAGAGAGATTAAATGCTTAAGACTTTCAAATGTAGTGAGCAGAAGGTGTCTAGATTTCAATGTGCTTGAAGTTGCTAGAGGCACTAAGCCAAATGTTATAGATAGAAAGGAGTTTCACTCGTGGATCTTTCATGTTTCCTTGAGATAGTGAATCTCTTTGTAGCATGCTTCTTCTTCTTCTTCTCTCTTCTAGACGGTGAGTCCTTCTAGGTAGTGAGCTTTTTATAGTTAGCTTTTCTTTTGGGCAGTGACACTTGGCAGTAAGCCTATTGATTTCCAATGTTGTTATATATATATATATATATATATATATATCTATGTGTGAGAGCTAACCCTCACAATGGTTTTTCCCTTCTTGGGTTGTCCACGTAAATATGGTGTTCTTATGTGTTTGGATGTGTTTGTATTGATGCTTCATTAGTTTACATTCTTCTAATGCATAATAAGTGGTTGATGTTTGGAATAAGTATTGAAGGTTAATGTTTTAATACACAACTTATTCACCCCCCTTCTCATTTCTCATGTGTATATCAACGTATTCAAGGCCATGAAAAGTGTTTCATTCAAATCATCATGATCCTCATCTTCTAAAGAGAAGTTGTTCTCCATAGAGTAAAGACCCTTTTTGACTTCTCTTTCTTGTTACCAAACTTTGAATATTTGAGAGGACATTTAGAAGTGAGGTGACTAATTTCCCACAATTGAAACATTTGAGAGGTAACTTACCTTTATATTTGTTGTTTCCCTTCTTCAATCTTCTCAAAAAGTTTGCCTCTACCTCATCAAGGTCATCATCTTGATCAGCCGCTCCATCTTCTACCTTCTTACTTGCTTTGAATGTTGCTTCCTTCTTTGGAGCACCTTTGTCAAATCCTCTCATTTCAAAGGTTGTGAGAGAGCCAATCAATTGATCTACTATATATTTATCCAAATCCCGTCTCCTCAATAATAGATACCTTATGACTATAAGATTTAGGGAGATATCTCAAAACTTTCTGTACAATATCATCTTCTTTCACTTCTCCACCAAGACCACTAATGACATTAGCTATTTCATCTATCCAGAGCATATAACCAGCAATGTCTTCATCCTCAATCATCTTCAGGGTCTGAAATTTGGTCATGAAGATATGCATCTTAGCTTGCTTTACTTGACTATCTCCTTCATAAATGTTTTTAAGTTTATCCTAGACATACTGAGCAGAAATACAACTCCTAACCTTCAAAAGTTTCGAATCAACTAACCCACTCATGATAGCACTCTTTTCCTTGGGATTATTCCCATACAAGTTAATCTCATCAGCATCTGTAGGATTAGAAGCATGAGCAATGTAACTATTCTTGAAAACTTCCCAAACACCAAACCCTATAGAAGACAGATAATTCTCCATCCTTAGCTTCCAAAAGGAGTAATTTGTTCTGTCAAACATAGGTGCCTTGTGATATCCATTATGAGCCATTCTGAGTAACTTGGCTCTAATACCAATTGTTGAACATACATGGATACTGAGAGTGGGGTGAATCAGTATTCAAAAAAACTTCAAATCCTCTAGAGTAGATTAAAACTTAAACTTTATAGAATTAACCTCAACATGAAAGATCAATACAATGCACAACAACACACAACACCAGATATATGTGAAAACCCACAAAAGGGTAAAAACCACTGTGATGATTAAATCACAATATTAACTCATAATATATGAATCTCATTGCAATAAAAGATTACAACTTTGTTTTAGGGCTACAACCCAAGGAAGCTAATACTCTGTAATGACTTTGTTTTAAGGCTACAACCCAAGGAAGCAACTACTCCCTGAAGAAATGTTTTAGGGTCACTCCCAAGGAAGCTACAACTCCCTGTAAGCTTTGTTTTAGGGCTACAACCTGAGGAAGAAAAAATTCCCTAAACTAAGAATAAACCTAGGAAAGATTACATCATTATAGTCCTACTGTCTTAAACTGACAATGAAACTCACTCTTTTGATGATTGCAATTCTAATCTTTTGATGACTGATTCAAATAGGCACACTCTTCACTATCTTCTTGTCACAAAAATGTCTTCAAGATGAATCTGAATAGTATATATCACTTCTTCTCTTTCTCCTTTAGTTGCACATCACAATGCATTACACATTCATATTCTACTTCTCACATATTCATCTTCGCAACCATACTTCACCTAGAGCAACTAGGTTTACAATATATACACAATATTACATTGATAACATTACAAGTAGGCTAATACAGCAAGAATATTACAATTTACAAGTCAGCTAGAGATTGAACACAACATCAAACATGTATAGGGCAAGCCCAAACATGAATAACACACAACTCTAGAAAGAGACACACACCTTTTGGATCCAAACACATGCTTAACCAAGTCCTAAATATCCTTCATAGCATCATTTAACATAACAACACCCACACACTTCACATAATTAAATTAGGTCACACTTAAGCAAGAACACATGAAGCTTGTAATATAACAGTCATTTTAACTTGGTGGTACTGATGAGAAATTGAACCTAGCTTGCACTTCTCCTATATGAGTCGGAAGAACCTATATGTCATATCCAAACACTCCTTGATCTCCATACAACAAATACTTTGATCTGCACACTATCAACATTCCTCAGTCGACCAGGCAAGAGGATAACCCAACAACACCATCATTTTAGACCACAACCAATTCTAGAGAAACATGACATATCACAAGGTCATTAGGAACACTCTTCATGAGTTAATTCATCATTTCATGTAGTAAAAGGTTGGTGCAGGCCAACAAACACTTAAACTAGCTACCAATCAATACAGTCCTACACACTGTCATTTGAAATTTGAACTTGTAGACTTCTAAAACATCTGAAACTCATACGGATCCACTCAAACACTACTCTAAGCATACCCTCGAAACTGCATAACCATATCTATCATTGTAGAGGAATGCAAAGTATTCCAACATGCCTTCATCATCACTCTACTTTGCCAGGCATAGACTGGAACTCTGTCACTTGTAACTTCCACTACAAAGGAGCAAATGATCTAAAACTTTGGACTTAGCACATTTACAACATACTCAACTTAAATTCTAAACTACATGCATGACCATATCTTCAAATTCAAAGGAATGTAAAGCATTTTACCAACTAGTCTTCAAGGTAGCTTGCTGCAACAGAAACCTTCATAACATCCAGAGGTCAAAGTCTTCTTGTAACAATACATACATCCTTAGGAGCAATAGAGAAGAGCATATAACATGGTATAGGCCATCAATAACATCTCCCAAGCTCAACATCCTCAGCTTGATTCTTCTAATTCCCATCTTAATGTGTCATCTTGATGCTTCTAATTCCCATCTTAATATGTCTTCTTGATATCATCTCTACTGTCAAGTGCTTCTAATTCCAATCTCAATATATCATCGTACTCAATACTACATTAACCAAGGCATGACATCCAACTATAAACATCAGCAACCACATCACATCCAACATCAACAACATATCAAAACCCCCAAACTAAGTGTTGACATGAATGTTACAACCACATCAATGACAACCTTTGAGTGTTGACATCAATGATAACCACATCACAACCTTGCATCAATGAAAACACAAATTGAGTGTTGACATGAGTGTTACAACCACAACAGTGAAAACCTTTGAGTGTTGACATTAATGACAACCACATCATGTAACGTTGCATCAATGACAACCCAAATTGAGTGTTGACATCAATGACAACCACAATAGTGACAACCTTAGGAACCATATGTGCAACATGGTTCTTGTGTGCAAATTGGCCCTTTATAAAAATTATTTTCTTTCATCATTTTCATCTTTTGAAAATTTATTTTTTGAGATCTAGTGACCCTCTTTGTGACCTTTGCATCTTTTGAAACACAATTTCCAATCTTTTTCAGTTGAATTTTCCATAGGATTTGGTATAAAAGTGATTTGTACAAGCTAGGAGAAGTGTTTATGTGCATTCTTGATAGTTAGGATTGTCATGAATTGCTAGGGCATATTTTTAGTGAGTTTTCTCTTATTTTGAAATCAAAATCAATAGGATTATATTTTAACTCTTTTGTTATTTCAAGCAAAAAATGTGATGTTAAGACTAGTTTTGCTAAATATTTTAGGTGTGAGGAGTCTAAAATGAAATTCTAAATTTAGGTTTTGTTCAGGAAATGTTTCTTTCAAAACCCTAAGTTTTCTAACTATTTTGAATTTAAAATCAATTTGTTTGGAAAAAATTGGGATTTACACAATCTGTTCTCTTAACATTAATTTATGCCCTGATGAAATTGTAAGAAATTGTTAAAAAATGTAATATATATATATATATATATATATATATATATATATATATATATATATATATCAGAATTGGGATCTTGCACAATGTTATAATGATGAAATCCTTAACTTTATTTTTCTCAAAGTTGGTTTATGGAATTGTAGAATCTCCGGGGATATGTGAACTTCCAAATGTTAGTTTGAGATTGTCATCTCCAGTTGATCACCACATTTATATGTCAAGTCATGAAATCTTTGAATATCAATGAGAATTCATTCACTAGTTACTAAAAATAAGAAATTATGGGATTATTCTAGATTTGTGTACTTCTGACCTTTTAATCCAAAGTTTTGAAGTTCAATAGAATCTTGTATTTCCATGGTTCCCCTATCTTTAGAAGCTTGAGAGAGTCTTTCTTACATTGTGAATTTATTTAGGACTTCTCCCACTCCAACTTTTAGTCCAAGATCTCAATCTCTTGATAAATATTGTAAATCTACATAAAATAATAAACACACAAAAAAAATCAAATTTAAGCATTTTTATTGCATAATCTTTCATGCTTAAACATCATATGGAAAAAGGTCTTAGAGAATTTTTTATCTCATGACACGCTTGTCTATATATTGTGTATGTGAGGTGGTATGAACTCAATAAAAAGGTTGTAAAAGGTTTTTCATCTCTAGCAAAGTTATATTGTGTAGCATCATAAATTGTGCTCGCTCACAATTTCACACTTTATTTGGTACATTTTAGTTTCCACTCCCCTAGTGTGTTTTTAGGATCACTTGTCAGCCTATCCTTACCCTCAACCCACAAAGATTCTTTCTAAATTCTTCTTTGACCCTTCTGATTATCCTATCTGTCACGACCTAATAGCTCTCTATTTCTCTGTTTAAAATAAATATAATATTTAATTTAAAATCAAATGAGTTTTCCCTCCTCACCTTACACAAGAATTTTATTTTATTTAGGTATCTTTGATTCAAAAGCAACTCCAATGGATAATTGTGGCAAGAATTTTAAATAAGTTGTTATAGTTGATTCTACTAATTTACCAACATCCCTAGTTACCATAAAGGCATTTGACGCCATATGTTTATTTTTTACCACTCTAACACTGGGCACACTTGACACTATACTCCATGTGATGCTTGATTCTTATTTATTCGAATCGATTTAAATAACAATAATGTCTTAGTGCGTGTATTTTAGTACTAAAATATGTTAGGAATTGCATGCAGAAGTTATCAATTAAATGCAAATAAAGATTAAACAGAGGAATGAAAATACACAGAAATAATAACAACAAGAGACAAGTTTTAACATTGTTCACCCAAACTCAGGCTATATCCACCAACAGAGAGTCCAATATTATTATCCAATAAACCAAACCGATTACAACCAACAATCCTTGTAACTCAATATCACTACAAATGCTACAATACAATATCAAAATCTTAGATCTGCAACATACATCCCAGCTGCTTATAACAAGCATTTTGGAAGCTTCTAGAATTAGGGTTTTACAATGTCATTTTTCTTTTGTCGGTTAACAAAAAAATTAACAACTGACTCCAAACAAACAAAAAAAAGGGAATTTTTTTTTCGGGGGCTACACCCTTGAACCCCTGCTTCTCGGGGACTATCGGCCTCGAACCCTTGCTTCTCGAGGGTTGTTGGCCCTAAACCCGATGATGATACATTATGAGTGTACAATACTTACATCATTAGTCACCACATACCAACAATCTCCCACTTGGAGACTGACCCTGGATGACACTGTTGCACGTGTAGCTCCCACTAGAAATAAGCACCCTGGACTCTACTGTTATGACTTTATTATTTTTAGTCTTGAAGACCAACCCAAGCTAAAGAGGAGCTCAGCTTCTCCCTTGTCACTACCTTCTTAAACATATCCACTGGATTTTCATCTGTATGTATCTTTTCTAGCCGTAACTATCCATCATCCAACACTGATCAAATTAAGTGATACCTTAATTGAATGTGTTTGGTCTTTGAATGCAAGACAAAATTCTTTGCAAGATGAGTGGCACTCTAGCTATCCGTAAAAAAATAATTGTTAGCCTGTTGTTTGTCCAATTCTTCCATGAAAGATTGCAGCCATATCATCTGCTTGCTTGCCTCTATTGCAGCTACATACTTTGCCTCAATGGTGGATAAAGCAACCACCTTTTGCAATCGTGAGATCCAACTCACTGATGTCCCACCTATAGTAAAGACATAACCTGTAGTAATCCACCTAGTATCAATATCCCCTGCCAATCATGAGTCTACATAACCTGCTAAATCAGTATTAGAACCCCAAAAACATAAGTATTTACTGGATGTACCTATCAAATATCTGAGAATCCATTTTACCTCATTCCAATGTTCCAATCTGGGATTACTCATATACCTGTTTATGACTCCTACAACATGTACAATATATGGTCTTGTGCATACCATGGCATACATTAAACTTCATACAACTTAGTCAACTTCAAATGACTAGGGAAAGGTGTGCTGACAGCTTTTGCATTCTCCATATGGAATCTCTGCAACACCTTTTCAACATAATTAGCCTGAGATAGAATCAATTTTCTATTCTTCCTATCTCTGTAAATTTTCATACCAAGGATTTATTTTTCTATCCCCAAATCCTTCATAGCAAATGATTGTACTAACTATTGTTTTAACTCTCTTATGTGATCCATGTTAGACCCTGCTACAAGCATGTCATCAACATATAAACATAAAATAATGTAGCTATCATTATCCAATCTCTTATAATAAACACAATGGTCAAAATTACACAGGTTATAGCCTTGCTTAACCATAAAACTATCAAATTTCAAATACCATTGCCGAGGTGCTTTTTTCAGGCCATATAAACCATTCTTCAATCTGCACACTAATTTCTCCTTACCTTTAACCTCAAATCTCTGTGGTTGCTCTATATATATCTCTTCCTCCAAATCACCATGGAGAAAGGTAGTTTTCACATCTAACTATTCCAAATAAAAATCTTCAGCATCCACAATACTTAAAATAGTATGAATAGAAGTCATCTTAACAACCAGAGAAAAAATCTCATCAAAATCAATGCCCTTTTTCTGTATAAATCCTTTTACAACTAACCTGGATTTAAATCTTTTCTTACCTCCATCTTCTTCTTTCAGCCTATAAATCCATTTGTTTGGTAAAGTTTTTTTTTACCTACAGGCAACTTACATAATTCCCAAGTCTGATTTTTTGGCAAGGAGTCCATTTATTCTTTTATTGTAAGCTCCCATTGAACCTTTCTATCCACCTACATAGCTTCATCATACCCTTCCGGTTCACTAGCATCTATTAACAAAATAGAATATAAAGATGGAGAAAACCTTTCAAGAGATCTACTTAGCCTTGTTGATCGTCTAACATTCAGTAGATTTTGTGGTATTTCTTGTTGCTATTGCAGAGCATGAGGAACCACTAGAACATCACTATCTGGAGTATCATCCAACACTACATAATCCTTTTCTTCCTTCTTATGTTGTTGTAACTAATCTTTGTACAACACCTTCTCATTAAATACAACATCATTGCTTCTCACAATTTTTAGATTTTCAACATCCCAAAGCCTATAACCAAATTCATCAATGCCATATCCAATGAAGATACACTTTTTTGATTTTGCATACATCTTGGTTCTATTTTTAGAATCTACATGTGTAAATGCTTCACATCCAAAGGTTTTGAGAAAAGAATAACTCACCTTCTTACCTGTCCATGCTTCCTCTGGAATACCACAGCCCAAAGGAACTAAAGAACCTCTATTAATTAAATATACAGTGGTATTAACATCCTCTACCCACATGTTTAAAGGCATCCCAACATGCAATCTCATGCTCCTTGCATGCTCCATTATTGTCCTATTCATGCGCTCAGCCACTCCATTTTCTCGTGGAATCCTTGGAACTATTTTTTGCCTACAAATACCATTAAAGGAACAATAATGCTTAAATTCTTTGCTGCAATACTCACCACCATTATCAGATCTGAGACATTTTAATCTTTTACCCATCTCATTCTCAACCAAGCTTCTCCATTTCTTAAATGTTTTAAATACATCATATCTCTACCTAAGGAAATAAATCCAAACCTTCCTAGTTGCATCATCTATGAATGTAACATAATACCAAGAACCACTGAGAGAAGATACCTGAGCCGGTCCCCATACATCTGTATGCACAAGCTCCAACTTTTCATCTTTCTTTTGCTTCCCATCCTTGAGAAAACTAACTCTCTTTTGTTTGCCATACACAAAACTTTCATAGAAATCTATATTAATACATTTTAGACCTAGTAAAACTTTCTTAGAATGAAGTACCTTTATAAAATTTTCACTCATATGCCCAAGTCTGTTATGCCATAATGTTGTCTCAGAACCAGCAACAACTATTTCAGTCTCTTCCTGCGAACCCACAGCAACTGTTCCTGAACCTGTTTGGTTTTTCTTGGAAACAACTAAAGTAGAAGGAACAATATGACCTGTACAAAGATATAAGGTGCCTACTTTACACATTTTGCTACTATTAAGGCACCTCTTAAAACCTTCCAATTTTTAGCACTGAAAGTAACTATGCAACCTTCATCAGCTAACTGCCCTGTTGAAATTAAATTCCTACTTAGCCTTGGAAGGTGCCTTACCTTTTGTAGTAGCCAATGATTTCCATTCTAGAACTTAATCTTGATTCTTCCCTTTCCAGCAATCTGACAAGGTTCATTATCTCCCAAATAAACCAGCCCAAAATCCCCTTGGACATAATCAACAAAATAGCTTCTATGGGGCATAGTATGAAATGAGGCCTTTGAATTTAAAACCCATGAATCATCAACATTATGTAGGGAAAGAATCAAAGTATCATCTTTAGATTTATTACTTACCACATTTTACTCCTTATTGCCTTCTTGTTTGTCTCCTCCTTTATTCTTCTGAGATCAGTAATCTTTCTTTAGATGACCTGGTTTCCCACAGTACCAACAATCTTTCTATCCTCTAGATTGGGACCTCTTGTCCTTTGATTTTCCTCGTGACTTCCCATGACCTCCAAAACCTTTTCCTCTCTCCTTTGATCTGCCCCTATTTTTTGCATTCAAAACACTACCTGATGTGGACCCTCCTAAGCTTTTCCATCGCATTTCCTCAGTAAGGACAACACCAACAACATCATCAAATTTCAAAGTATTTGAACCAGAGACATAGTTACTTATAGCCATTACCAAGCTATTCCATCTTTCTGACAAAGAACATAAAACCAAGAGAACCCTCAACTCTTCATCAAATTTCACTTTTAAAGAAGTTAACTAACGGGTAATCTATTAAACTCATTTAAATGGTCTATCAAAAATCCACCTTCAATCATTTTCAGATTAAACAAATGCTTCATGAGAAATACCTTATTTAAGGCTAAGGGTTTTTCATACAATTTAGCCAAATATTTCATCAGTTCATCTATTGTCTTCTCTTTTATTATATTGAATACCACAAATGTGTTGGATTAGGTTTGGACAACTGAGAGGGGGGGTGAATCAATTTTCACACATTTGTAACTTTTTCTACCTTTAATCTTCCTTTACAACTTATAATCAAATTAATGAAATAAATATTTCAGCATCACATAAGCATAAATATAAATAAAACACTTGACACCAAGATTTTGATATGGAAACCTGGTTAAGGGAAAAGCCATGGTGGGGGTTAACCAACAAAAATTAATACCCTGTTAAAAGTATTTTTACAAGTGGGAATGCACATGCATTTAGGCTCACTGCCCAAAGCTCACTACTCAATTGAAGGCTCACTACCTATGGAAATATTACAAGAGAACAACAGAGATTTGAACTGATTAATAACATCTACCCATGCATGAATTTCAGTTCTGGTTAAGTACAAAAATTGATCTTACACATTTCATCTTTTCTCTACTCTTTTTACTAATCTGCTCTCATTCGCACTTTGGATTTCTACTCCTTTCATATATACTCCTTATTCGCATACACCACACACATTGAATCATCCAATTTCATCAGCTATATATATCTGCAATATGATCTACAATCATTCTGTCAGTCAGCGTCAACAACACTTAGAACTTTTATGGATGCTCTACTCTATCAGCTAGATCTATGCATAACTTAGGGTGTGGACCAAAACTTGCTCTTGGAAATCATTACTCATGTCAGCCACAATCATTATTCACCACCATCTGTCCAACAACCAAATTCCATACATCTAGAATCAAGATCTTCTGCAAGGTCTACCTGTTCTTCTTCTGTCTACTTTGACAAACTGGAACCTGATACTCAGATGCTAATATCTTTTGAATCCTTCATCACCAGAGGATAAAACTTTGGATTTAGAGAGTCTTTGCAATGTTGTCAACTACCTTAGGTCTATAGAAAACCATGCCTTTCCACCGGAGAGATTTGGGCCAAAATACCAGACCCTATTACTGCTCTATTCCTAACTGCCCGGACATAGACAAATTATGATTCTGACTTCCAGTATGGACAACTTGTGTTATGTGGATGTTTGGGATGATCATAGTTGCCATCAATGACAACACTTATCAAGCAAAGTAGTGTATCTTGCCAACAATCTCCCCCTTTGGCATTGATGGCAACACTTGGTGAAAAATGACCAAGTGTCTTAGTGCAACTCCCCCTTTTTTCTGTACACTCATGCCCTTCACTTATTTTGATTCTCCCCCTTTGCTTAATTCCCTATTTTTCACTACCGTTCACTCCCCCTTTGACATCAATGGCAAAGGGTGGGGTCCGCAAGCCAAAACTCTCAAAAAAATTTGTATATACTGCCACATATGTACAATTAACCAAGTTCTATTTACACAAACTTGAGAATGTCTGCAAAACTAGTTTTTATTTGCACAAGTTTAGAGGCCCAAGTACTCTTGATTCCATCCAAAATTGAGATGTGCCCACTCAGTAAAAATGCATATGCTTTTGCCTTTGCCAAATCTAGAGGATCACTTGTCTGAAGTGCATTCTGGGTTTCGGGTAGGGCATTATGCATGGATTTCAACTTAAAGCCAATCAATCCCCAGAGTTCACACATCCTCTTCATAGTATTTCTTTTCTCTTTCACAAGTCCCTTTATTTCATCTATCAAGATACTAACCTGACATTCTTGGCCTATAGGAGAGGTAGTTAGAGGATTGAAATTTTGAGATAGAACTAATATTTTTTGTTCTTGTTCCTTTATCTTCTTCTCAATATCCTGATTGACTTTGGACCATGATAGGAAAAACTTATATATATCTCCTCCATCACTTAGAGCATTCTAAATGCTCTTTATGCTAATACCTAGTATCAACCTATCACTACTTATCAGATTCTTAACTTGACTAAATTTCTTATTCAAGAACTCTTTCTAAACTTTTTCCTCCGCAGACTTTTCAAAGGACTAAAAATGTGAAAATAATGAACTTACAAGATTTTTTAGATATCCAAAGGGGAATCATTTTGATTCTTCTAATAGGTTGGCATTAATTTCTCCAAAATTTTGGTTGCAAACCCTAGTATCTCATTGTCTTCCATGTAGGACTTTAACATCTTTTCTCTAGCCTTCACTTGGGTGAATGATGCTATTTTCGTCAATTGAATTGGAGAAAGAGCATCTGGATTGGCCAGGATTGGGAGTAGCTCAGGCTCATCAAGTTTACTCATTTATTTTTCAAGAAGACGTTTTACTACATCTACAATGTCTCTTGCAACCAATTCAGAGCCATCCTTTAGTTCACCTGATTTTTCAGTATCTACTTTAGGTGCTTCAATATTTGCACCATCTTCTTCTGCCTTATCATTATTTCCTTTTTCTTCCTCTTTCTCTATTTTACTCTTCTCTATGTTTTCTCCAAAGGGACTCTTTCCTATTTGCTCATCACTTGCTACCTGATCCAAAGGGCTCTATGCGGTAGCAATATCCTCTTCTTTTCTAGAGTGATTAGGTGGTGGAGTAACCCCTGCATCAACTATTCTATCTACCATATCTATGTCCTCCTAATTGACTTTCATCTTCCTAAACTTCTTCAATATTTGGATTTGATGAATCAAGTCCATCATTGGTCTTCTCATGGATTAATTCTGGAGGATCTAGAGTAATGCTTTGGTCATTCATTCTCTTGTTAGTTTCTTCTTCAGGAGCTTCTTGTTCTAGAGTAGGAGGATTGTCTTCTTCCACTTATTTTTCTTAAACAATATAGTATTTATTTTTGTCTAAACCCTTTCTCAGAATTTCCATTGCTTCCTTTGCAATTTCCTCAGTCTCACCAAGCATTAGCTTATTCATCCAGACCTTGCTTCTAAATTTATCTTTAACTTCTCTGTGGATTTTATCTGCTTCTTTTCTAGTCATTATAAGGCACAAAGAGAAGAGAATATACTCTCTAAGTTCTATGTCTTTATTCTTGGTTGCTTCTTTCCTCATTTCCATTACTTTCCTTAAACTTTTAGGAAGTTCCTATAAGATTTCCAATAGGGCTCTATTGAATTTATTCAAATATATGATAATGGCATCTTCCAAAATTTTCTTATTTGCTTGATAAAGATTATCATAGTAAACTTTGATAGGCTTTAAATTTCCATGAATAGTGATTGTTTTTACAATTTCATCAATAGTCATAGTGACTTTACCGGTTACTTGCCTTTTACTGGCCTTAATGCTTCCGAAAGGCTGGTCTTCAGAAGTCTTTGAAGTTTTGACCTTCTTGGATCTTATTTCTTTCACTTCTTCATCTATCTCTATCTCCTCATCATCTTGTGTGTTCTTGTGAGCTCTTGTTGCCTTGGTTTTCTTTCTTTTCCCTCCTTCATTGGATGGAGTGGCTTCTGACTTCTTAGTGGAAGTGGACTTGAGTGGCTCAGTAGGAGTTACAAAACTCCTTGTCTTTCTTGAGGAGCTTGTTGGGGCTTTTGGGGGAACTACCAACTCACTTTTTTCCTACTCAGTGCTCTTCTTTATCTTTTCAATCCTTTCTCTATTTTCTCTCACTGCTTCTTTTGTAGTCCCAATTATTTTTGCATACATCTCCACTTGCTTGTGTACCTTCCTTTTTGTTTGCAACTGTCTAAGTTCCACATGCAACTTTAAGCTTAGTTCCTTGTATGTTCCAAAACTTTCAATAGAGGCGTCTTTAGATTTTCTCAAGAGATGTTGAGCATACATGTCCAAAATTTCCTCATCCACTTCATAGCCCATTGGAATTATCCATACTGTTCTTGGTTCTACAACTTCCATCAAACATTGATCTGTGTCGACCATAAAACATATTTCATTTTCATACTTTTCAACAACTAAACTAGGGATTCTTTCCCTTGCATGCATTAGACTCTGAAAGTTTTTGAAATATCCCCAGATTGCAATCTTTTGTGCAACTAAATCTCTAAGATTATGTAAATGGTCTCTTATCTGGATTGCCACTAGTCTATCATTTGTCCAGCACACACCTTGCACTCCAGACACTTCATTCATAAAATAGAAAAATAGGCATATGATCAAGAAACCATATTTGAAGGATTTTTTCTTGTCTCTTTTGATTTTGCTCAAATTCTCTATCAGCTGATTTTGTAGTAATTCACACAGATCATAGTCCACATTCTCTTTTAACATCTTATAACCTACATATATTGCAGTCCCGAAAAATAAATTTTTCATACTTGAGTGATAAATCTTGTGCCCGATCACCATAGAGGCAAATTTAACATCCGATTCTATGATATCATTGATGGTCATTGCCCTTTTGTCAAACTTGGCACCAGTAGCATCAGTTACTGTCTAGTTTTTAATGGCTTTCAACATGGGTAATCTTCCAGAGGAGTTTAACCCAGTTACAATCTTGATAACATTAGTCTTCATAACATCCTTTGTGATCTTAAATGGTTTCATTAGCCACTAGAATTCATCATGTATTCAGCTTAAGATGTAACAAACCCATTTATTTTCATGAAAAGATGGAAATTCAATCATTTGCAGAAAGTGTTTGCTTTCAAGGGCTTCAAATTCAGGTCTCAGGTGGTAATTATCATCTTTCAAATGATTCTTAAACAACTCCATCAGTTTTAGATTCCCAAATTCTTCTAGATTGCAATGAATATATGCCCTAATGTCTTCAACATGTAAAACCCCATAAGGGACACTCAAGAAATCACCTAGTGGCTCGACTTCAATAAATTTATACGGATGTTTCTTGAATTTTGGATGAGGCCTCTTAGTGACATCAATGAGTAAAGGTGTACCCATTTGTAGAGATTAAGAATTCAAGAAGTTTCACAGAAAATAGAAATACCTTGTTCTGTAGATTAGGGTTTTTCTTGGAGATCCTCTTTGCGCTTCAATTCTTGGGAAGTATCAGCTCCAAACTCGTTCACTTCTTTTCTTCTTGTTTTCTTCTAATGCAAAGTGATCTAATGAGGAATGAATGATCCTTTTATGTTCTGCAACACCTGATTTATCTTTGTAATAAATGCTCTACCCTAATACATCCGGTTACTCTATTTGTTGAACTGTTTCATATAAATTACTCTATAATTTTCCATATCCACCTCTTGTCTTCCAAAAATCCTTCCATCTATTCTGAGTCAATTCAAGGTACCTTTTGTTATTGTGCCAGACCCAGGCACTCACTTACTAGCTAGGGGAATTTGATTTACAATGTTGCTCCCCCTGAGCCAAGGCTCTCAAATCAATTCCCAGAGGAATTTTCAGCACCAGATTCCAGTGTAGATCCATTACCATCATTCATAATTGTTTTCTTGACCCATATCTTATTTTTTTCATTTTGATTCTCATTTGTATCAATTTTTTCTTTACCTTTGTCTTGTTTTTGCTCATCTAGTATTCTGTTTACCGGACCTCTTCTTCCATTGTTCCTATTTCTACAGAATCTTGCAATATGACCAGATTTATTATAATTAAAGCACACAACATTTCCTTTCTTATCACCTTGATTTCCTCTTGATCTGCACTGATTAGCCATGTGTCCAAATCTATTGCAAGCAAAGTAGTATCCATTGAAAGAATTTTCATTTGATTTATTCATTATCATACTTCTACATTCATTGGATTTATGACCATAGCTCTTGCATTTGAAGCATTGACTGGAGGACCATTTTGATTTGCTCCTCTTCTACACCAAGTAGCTTTATGACCAAATTTAGTGCAATTAAAACAGTTTCCATTAAATGATGGATATCTTTGAGCATTAGGCATCTTACCGAAGGTTTTCTAATCATGTTTCTTCTATTCCTTGGTTGAAATTTTTTTTGTCTAGATCTGGATCCTTCACCTTTATCATATCCAAGACCATGCTTGTCATCATCCTTTTTCTATCCTTCAAGCAGTGATTCTAGTTTTTCTAAGCTTATCTTGAACTTCTCCTTATATTCATTTGCAACTTCTAGGTCATGTCTGAGAATGACAATTTGCCTTTGAAGTTCTCTCATTGTCTCTACTTTCTTATACATTAGATTCTAGATGTCTAGCTATTCTATCCAATTTGGAATACTCTTCAATTCTTTCTCTTAGTTTTTGATTTAGATCTTCCTCAATTTTCTTCCTATCTTCACTTGCTTTGGTTAGCCTCATCACCCCGGATTCCATTTCAATTTTCAAAACATACACTTCTTTTGATAGCTTCTCACATTCTTTTGTCTTTTCATCCAAAGCTTCATTCATGCCATTTTCTTTAGGTAAATTGGATAGCTGCAAAAGTAGCTCCTTTTTCCTTTGTAGAGATTTCTTTAATTTATTTTTTAACATTTCAATAGTATCATCAGCATCTTTGAGTTCACCTTTCAGATTACTAATTTCTACTTTAGACTAAACAATTTCCTCCAAGGTCACCTGAAGTTGACCTTTGAGTGAACCCATTTGAAAAGTTCTTCCAAGATCTTTTCCTCAAGTTGTTAGGCTTTTCAAAGGAGCCTAGCCCTGATACCAATTGTTGGATTAGGTCCAGACAACTGAGAGGGGTGGTGAATCAGTTGTCACACATTTGTAATTTTTTCTACCTTAAATCTTCCTTTACAACTTATAATCAAATTAATGAAATAAACATTTTAGCATCACATAAGCAGAAACATAAATAACACACTTGACACCAAAATTTTGACATGGAGACCTGGTTAAGGGAAAACCCATAGTGGGGGTTAACCCACAAAAATTAATACCCTATTAAAAGTATTTTTACAAGTGGGAATGCACATGCATTCGGGCTCACTACCTAGAGCTCACTGCTCAATTGAAGGCTCACTACCTATGGAAATATTACAAGAGAACAATAGAGATTTAAACTGATTAATATCATCTACCCGTGCATGAATTTCAATTCTGGTTAAGTACAAATACTGATCTTACACATTTCATCTTTGCTCTACTCTTTTTACTGATCTGCCTTCATTCACACTTTGGATTTCTACTCCTTTCACATTTACTCCTTATTTGCATACACCACACACAATGAATCATCTAATTTCATTGGCTATATATATCTGCAACATGATCTACAATCATTTTGTCAGTTAGCTTCAACAACACTTAGAACTTTTATGAATGCTCTGCTCTGTCGGCTAGATCTATGCATAACTTAGGGTGCAGACCAAAACTTGCTCTTGGAAATCATTACTCATGTTCGCCACAATCATTGATCACCACCATTTGTCCAAGAAGAAACTTCCATACATCGAAAATCAAGATCTTCTACAAGGTCTACCTATTCTTCTTTTGTCTGCTCTGACAAACTGGAACTCGGTACTCAGAGGCTAAATTCTTTTGAATCCTTCATCACCAGAGGATAAAACTTTGGATTTAGAGAGATTTTGTAATGCTATCAATTACCTTAGGTCCGTAGGAAACCATGTCTTTCCACTGGAGAGATCTAAACCAAAATACCAGACCCTATTACTGCTCTATTCCTAATTGCATGGACTTAGACAAATTCTGGTTTTGACTTCCGGTATGAACAACTTGTGTTATGCGGATATTTGGGATGATCTTAGTTGCCATCAATGACAACATTTATCAAGAAAAGAAGTGTCTCTTTCCAACAAGATGGTGCCAAGCACAACCTAATGGTTCCCAGTGCCTTTCTGTCTAGAAGATTACAATCCTCATCAGTCATTATTGCTGGTTTCTTTGCTATTCCTTCTAATGGCCTCCATAAATCCTTCTGATAGAGATAATCCTCCATCTGCATCTTCCATAACTAATAGTTTTTCCCATTGAATTTATCTACCTTCAATTTACGCTCGTCTACCATTGCTCCCACTTAACCGTGAGACTCCTAATCAACCGTGAGACCTTCCTACAGACGATAATCGAACACAACCTAGCTTTGATACCACTTGTTAGGAATTGCATGTAGAAGATAACGATTAGATGCAAATAAAGATTAAATAAAGGAATAAAATTACATAGAAATAATAATATCGAGAAACAAGCTTTAATGTGGTTCACCCAAACTCAGGCTACATCCACCAACAGAGAGTCCAATATTATTATCCAGCTTATCAAACTGATTATAACCAACAATCCCTTGTAACTCAATACCACTACAAATGCTACAATACAATATCAAAATCCCACCCACAACATACATCCCAACTGCTTATAACAAGCTATTTGGAACCTTCTAGAATTAGGGTTTTACAATGTCATTTTTCTTTTGTCGGTTAACAAAAAATTAACAACTAACTCCGAACAGGCAAAAAGAGGGAAAAAAATTTTAGGCGTTGCAGCCATAAACCCCTGCTCAAGGTTTGGCCCGGCCCTAAACACCGACAAGAATACATTACGAGTGTAGAGTACTTGCATGATTAGTCACCACATACCAACAAAATACACACAAAAGTTATTAATGACCTATTTAAATTAAAATATTAATAATATGAAATTATCTAGTTACATTAAAAACATAGTGGAAGTAACAATAATAATTAAGTTATTAAAGTTTTTAAAACAAAATAATAATAATAATTCAAAGTTTAAATAAATAAAATAAAAATAAAAGAGAAAAGTACATTTCTAGAAACATCATTTATAAAGGCTCAACCCCCATCTTTTAAGGCAACTTTTCAAGAATCACATGGGAGAATTCTTTTCCACAAGAATTAATGACAAATTGGAAAATTGGAAAAGAGGCATTAATTAAGTAGACTTGGAAAATTGACAAATTGGAAAAGAGGCATTAATTGAGAAGACTTGACTCACAAAGACTCTATTGTGCTAAGTTTGGTTCATGAAATTACACTAGTTACACTGATTTAATTTTATGCCTATTGTTTTCATTAGCCTAGATTTATGTATGACAATAAATACATATATGTCTTTATATGTATGTTTATAAATTTGAAAATTGCCTAGAGTTGATCCAATTTTTTGTCATACATATTGTAAGGGATAAGGTACATTCAGTCCGAGCTCTCTAAAATGAATCTGCATTTTCATAAATTAATTCCAATTTGAAAGCATTCCAGAGAGAAATTATGCCTAAATTCTAGTTTGAAATCATTCAATAGAAAATTTGTGCAATTGTATTTACAATTTGAAATAATTCAAGAAAGGATTTGTGCATAAGTAAAGTGTTTTATAATAGAAAAATAATTCATGTGCTCTATTTATAATTTACATTTTTGCATACCCTATTCCTGAGTGCCATTTTGGCATAGACAAGAAGTACGTTGTCGAAGGTTGTGGAATTTGTCTTTACGCCTGCCAATTTCATTTGCTTGAAAGTTTCTAAAGCCAAACCCTTTTATGTCCTTTTCAACAAATCCATTTTGTGCACCTATTGCAATCGTTGCAATCCATGAGACAATATTTCTTTGAGAGATTTTGTCAAACAGTTGACGTGCCTTAGCTTCCACATTCTGTATATATGTCTACCAACACTTTTCTAGCTATAATATCTAACAAAAACCCCCCTTCCATTATGCTAGGATGGATGTCCATGTAAGGAAATGAAGACCAACGGACACATTATTTTCTCACCAATTGTTTGTCTTTTCACATTCCTCTTGTGATGTATAATGAAGCATTATATATGCTTGATATCTCATTGTAAAACTCAATTCATTATCAATAACAATTCCTCTTCTCAGTGTGGATGTACCCAAGTTTGGTGAACCACGATAAATCTGGTGTCTTATTTCTTTTTGCTTTCTAATTAAATCTGTGTGCTGTTTATTACTCTTTTTTCTACAATTGAGTTGTGCTTTCAATCTTAACAATTAGTATCAGAGTTGTACGGTGATGGTATAGTTGATTGCAAAAATTAGTGTTGGATTTTTGAGCCATGGAGGAACCGAAGATTGAGAAGTTCTTCGGTCAGAATTTTGGACTGTGGAAAGTGCATATGGAGTCTTTGCTGATAAAACAAGACCTCTCACTCGCACTTGAAGGGGTAGCAAAGAAGTCAAGCTCAATGATGAATGAAGAGTGGGACAAGATGGATAAGAAGGCAAGAGCTACGATTTTCCTCTCACTGTCTAGCAATATATTGTTTAATGTTTCAGTGGAGAAGACTTCGAAGGAATTGTGGGATAAACTTTGTAAGATGTATGAGATGGCTTCAACATCCAATAAAGTTTTTATTATGAAAAAGCTTTATAACTTGAAAATGAAAGAAGGCAGAATTATGCGAAACCATCTGAATGAGTTTAATACCTTACTTACCCAACTGACTTCGGTGGAGATAAAGTTGGAAGATGAAATTAAAGCAATCTTTCTACTATGCTCATTGCCCAATAGCTGGGAAGGTGTCGTGATGGCCATAAGTACTTTAGTTGCAGCCAAAACAAAATTGGTTTTTGATGACGTAGTAGCTACACTCCTTAGTGAAGATATGCGTAGAAAGAACCAAGAAATATCCTCCGGTGAAGCCTTAACCATTGTTAGTAGAGGAAGGCCTCATAATAGAGGCAAAGACAATAACAGAAGAAGATCAAAATGAGCAAAGAGGTCAAAATCTAGAGGTAGAGTTGGTGACTGTTGGTTCTGCGGTAAGCCTAGTCACACCAAGAAAAATTGTTATTCCTATAAGAAGGTGCAAGAGAACGTTAAAGACAGCGAGGTCAATGCTGTTTATGACAAGGGTGATAATATTTTGGTTTTGTCTGTAAGTGAAACTACTTTAGATTCATGAGTTCTAGATTTGGGTGCATTCTTTTATGCCACCTCTTGCACGGATGCCTTCTCTAATTATCAAGAAGGACAGTTCGGGAAGGTCTACTTGGGGGATAATAATTCATTGGACATCATTGGTAAAGGTGATGTTCTCCTACAATCCAAGAATGGAAGCAAATGGCTTTTGCAAGATGTTAGGCATGTCCCAAAACTAAAAAAGAATCTAATTTCTATAACCCAATTGTTCTCAAAAGGTTGCAATACTACCTTCTATCCAGATTCATGGAAGGTTACTAAAGGTGTCATGCAGATTGCCAAAGGAAATAGAGAGGGCAGTTTATATGTTTTTGAAAATGACTCTGAAGTGGGAGCTACTATGACACTAATGGACAGCGAAACCGAGCTTTGGCACCAATGGCTTGGACATATGAGTAGGAAAGGTCTTGAAGTCATGATCAAAAGAGAACAATTACCAGGGTTGAAATCTGTGGATTTGGATTTTTGCCAACATTGTCTCTACGGCAAGCAGAAGCAGATCAACTTCATAAAGACAGGTCATGAGAAGAACACCTCACCTTTAGAGTTGGTTTATTCAGATGTTTTTGGGCCAACTAAGGTAACTTCTCTTGGAGGTGCTAATTATTTTTTAACTTTCCTTGATGATTGCACTAGGAAAGTTTGGATTTTTATGCTTAATAAAAAATTTGAAGTGTTCAGCAAGTTCAAAATTTTTAAAGCTCTAGTTGAAAATCAGAGTGGGCATAATATCAAGTGTTTGCAAACTGATAATGGTGGAAAATTTTGTTCACTAGAGTTTGATAGTTTTTGTGCTAATAATGGTATTTGAAGAATCAAAATTGTTCCTTATACACCGCAAGAAAATGGGGCTGCGGAGAGGCTAAATAGAATGATTTTGGAAAAAGCACGGTGTATGCTTTCCAATGCTGGACTGGGAAAAGAGTTCTGGGTAGAAGCTTGCAACACAGCGGTTTACCTCATTAATTGAGCTCCCTCATCTCGGTTAAATCTTGACATTCCTAAGGAAAGGTGGATGGGTAAGCGTATTTCTTATAGTCATCTACGGGTGTTTGGATGTGAAGCGTTTGCTCTTATTCCTCATGAGAAATGATCCAAATTGGATCCCAAGTTGCAGAAGTGTATTTTTGTTGGGTATGGCAAGGATCAGTATGGATTCAGGTTGTGGGATCCTGTTGCCAAAAAGGTCACTCGCAGTCAGGATGTCATCTTCAATGAAAACGTTTTCCTAGGTTTGCATAGAGAAAGTACATCTTCAAAAGAATATATTAATGTTGATTTGTTTGACAATGGTGTTTCTTTTACACAGCCATTAAATGTAAGTTCGGCATCTTCAAATAGTGGTGCCCCTATTGTGCACTCTACCCAAGTCCATATGAACCCTCCTCAAATACAAATACTACCTCTAGCAATTTTACCCCAGCCTCTTGTAGATGGTCAAACCCATCCAATGCAGCCTCCCTCACATCCAATGCAGCCTAGTCAAACTTGTTCACTGACTTTCCCAACTCCTGCATAGCCTTTACCTTGTGAATCACAGCTATCACTGCAGACTAAAGATATTAGGTTGCCCCCAACTGTGAATTTGCCTCCTCAAACAAGTTTGCTGCCTCTAACTCCTACACAGCAAGTAACTAGTCAAATGCAGTCTGTGTTTTCACTGCTATCCTTTCTAAATGCCATGCAGCCTCTTCCTACAGCTATGCCACCTCTTCTTACTCACACGATGCCTCCTCAATCTCATATGCTGCCTTCCTCCAGCCACACGCAACCTATGCCTGATGCAATGCAGCCTCCTATAGTTAATACGTTACCTCCTCTTACACAACAGGAGCATGGATACTTTGGTCAGCAAAGACAAAGGCAAAACATTAGAGAATTTGCACAAGGAAATGTGCAGGCACAACGAACTGTGCAATAGGGAAATGTACAGAGGCAGAGTTATGAGGCTAATTTGTAAAATGACATAGCAAATATTCAAAACTAGTTACACAAAATGAATCTAGATGATTCAAATTTGCAAGAGGAGGGTCCTCACTTAAGGAGGTCTACCTGGGAGAGGAAACGTCCTTCCAAATTCTCAGATTATGAGTTATTGTATTTAGAGGAGGCAAAGCATGAACTTTTGATTTTTGATCAACCTGAACCAACTACCTATAAATAGGGTTGGAAGGTAGTTGACTCTTTGAAATGGCAAAAGGCGATGCAAGATGAAATGAGTTCATTGCAAGATAATAACACTTGGGATCTAGTACCACTTCCGCCTAATCAAAGACCCTTGAAGAATCGCTGGGTATACAAGTTGAAAGAGGAAGATGGGGGCAACAAGTGCTATCATGCTAGATTGGTTGTCAAAGGGTATGATCAACAGAAAGGCATAGATTTTAATGAGATTTTCTCACCAGTTGTGAGAACGACCACAATTCAGGTAGTTTTGGGTTTGGTTGCAGTTTGGGATCTTGAACTTGATCAGTTGGATGTTAAAACAATGTTTTTACATGGTGACGTTGATGAAGAGCTGTACATGGAACAACTGGAAGGATTTAAAAAACAGGGACTGGAACATCTTTATTACAGATTGAAGCAAAGCTTGTACGGGCTCAAGCAAGCCCCAAGCTAATGGTATCTCAAGTTTGATCGCTTTATAACTGAGCATAACTTCTTGAGATGTGAATTAGATCCTTGTGTCTATTATAAGTGACTTCCTAATGGTGAGTTTGTCATTCTCTTGCTCTACGTTGATGACATGTTGGTAGCCAGTACAAGTATAAGGATTGTTTTTGAATTAAAGTCTCAATTAGCTAATAGATTTGCTATGAAATACTTAGGCCCAGCCAAGAAGATTCTTGGAATGACCATCACTAGGGATAGACAAAAGAAGGAGATCATGTTGTCACAAAAGGCATACATTGACAAGGTTGTAGACAGATTTGGTATGGCTGATATAAAGGTTGTTTCTATTCCTCTTGCTGCCCATTTTCATTTATCTTCTGATTTGTGTCCAAAAACACAAGAGGATAAAGAGTTTATGCAAGATGTTCCTTATACATCAGCTGTTGGTAGCATTATGTATGCTATGATCTCCACTCGTCCCGATATTGCTCATGCACTGGGAGTTGTGAGCAGGTTCATGAGCAATTCTGGTAAGCCTCATTGGGAAGCCGTCAAATGGTTATTAAGGTATCTTAAAGGTACTTCTGATTATGATTTGTGTTTTGGTGGCAATAAGGTACAGCTGCAAGGTTTCACTGATTCTGATCTTGCCGGAGATTTATATAAATGGAGATCTACTACTAGCTATGTCTTCATGTTTGTTGGAGCTGCCATTAGTTGGGTCTCGAGGCTGCAACATTCTGTTGCTCTTTCTTCTACTGAAGCTAAGTATATGGCTCTTTTCAAAGGTGCTAGGGAGATGATTTGGTTACAGCAGCTGTTTGGTGATTTGAAGTGTCAACAAAGTGACTATGTTATGTTTTGCGATAGTCGCAGCACCATTTTTATGGCTCACAATCATTCATCTCAGTGTCGTTCTAAGCATATCAACATACATGCTCATTTCATTTGTCATGTGGTTGAAGAGGGAAAGTTACAAGTTGCAAAAATTGACACAAATGTCAATCCGGCAGACATCTTGACCAAGCTTGTTCCCAAAGAGAAGTTCAAATGTGCCAGGACTTCTCTTGGTCTGGTTAAGAAGAAGTGATCAGAAGTTTAGAGCAGAGGAATGATTGGCGAGTTGCAGCATCCGTTGACCTTCAAGTGGGAGATTGTAAGGAAATGAAGACCAACGGACACATTATTTTCCTGCCAATTGCTTGTCTTTTCACATTCCTCTTGTGATGTATAATGAAGCATTATATATGCTTGATATCTCATTGTAAAACTCAATTCATTATCAATAACAATTCCTCTACTCATTGTGGATGTAGCCAAGTTTGGTGAACCATGATAAATCTGGTGTCTTATTTCTTTTTGCTGTCTAATTAAATTTGTGCGTTGTTTATTACTCTTTTTTCTGCAATTGAGTTGTGCTTTCAATCTTAACAGTCCATACCCTATTCCATAGCTTCATATTGTTCATAGGCAGGGAAGATGTTGGTAAAGGTTTTAGAATTTGACTTTATGCTTGCCAATTGCATTTGCTTGAAAGTTTTTAAATCTTTTTCAACAAATCCATCTTATGCACGTCCTGCAATTGCTGTAGTCCATGAGACAACAATTCTTTGAGGGACTTTGTCAAACAGTTGATGTTGCCTACCAGGGCACTTGCAATTACATCTTCTACCAAAATCACCCTTTCATTATACTTTGATAGAAATCCATACTCTATTCCTAACTGTCAATCTTGGCACAGGCAGGAAGGACATTGGCAAAGGTTTTAGAATTTTTCTTTACGCCTGCCAACTTCATTTGCTTGAAAATTTCAAAGGCCTTTTTAACAAATCCATTTTGTGTCTAACCTGCAATCTCTGCAGTCCAGAACACTGCACTTCTTTTAGGGATTTTGTCAAACAATTCATGCGCATTATCTATGCTACCATGTTTTGCATCCATGTCGACAAGAATATTCCTAGCAACAACATCCACTGCGTAGGATGTCCATACCCTGTTCCAAAGCTCTCACGTGTGTAGGTAGGGAGGACGCTTCCGAAGGTTGTGGGATTAGACTTTACATCTGCCAATTCCATTTGCTTGAAAGTTTCTAAAATTGTTTCATCAATTCCATTTTGTGCATATCTTGCAATCATTGCATTCCATGAGAAGACATTTTTGTGAGGCATGCTGTCAAACAGTTCATGTGAATTGACTAGGCTTCCACAATTTGCATATATGTCTACATGAGATTTTCCAATTAGAATATCTGATAAAGATCCTCTTTACACTATCGGCTTGCCTTTTTGGTTTGAGTGTCTTAGTTTCTGCGCAAAAAGAATCCCTGCAAATCTAAACTTAATAGTGGATTTTGGTTGAAAATGCACCTCATTCCATGCAAACACGCTGTTCTGGTAGACTGGAAACCCTAGCTGGCCTTGGTTATGGAGTGGCGATGCTCAAAATGAAAAAAATTGATGTGCAAAGATGTTTATCAGAAATAGTACATAAATAGTTGCATTTTGGAGATGGATGTTGTGTTATTTTAGATCTTAGGTTTTATGTGGCGAAGGATTTGACCCACACATAACACGGCCTCAAATCAGATATTCTATGTGCTATATCTAGGAAACTTTGTAGCTTAATTGTAAAGGTCCTTTGGGGTTTATAAAAGTGTCTTTGGTCATGTTATGTGTTCATCTTCTCAGTCGGTGAAGCATGGATAAAAATCATCTTGACTACCAATATTCGGGATGCTTCTTTTGTGTCATGAAAGAGGCAAATCCAAGCAAGCAACGTACTAGTATCTTGAATTTTTTTTAGATCTACCCTCTCAAGATGATGAAGGTCAGGTTCTTGCCATTAGTGGCCTGTGGAACACTGCTATGGCACATCCCAATGATCCCGAGTTCATTGACTTAGGTATTTTTGAATGCATGTCAGCTCTTATATCGAAAGGTTTAAAAAAAAAGGTAGTGGCTTGCTCATGATCAATATACATTCCATACTATGCAGCTCACATCATTGGGTCATACACTATGAACATTGAAGAGTTTGTTGAGAGGGCTATGCAGGTAGGAGTTATCATTCCATTGGTGGAACTTTAAGTGAAACACTTATTGGAAACTAGGTATTTAAAACATATCCTATATCGTTTATGATATCAAAGAACATATAATTTTGGTGTCTTTTAACTACCAAAAATTCTTTTATTCTTTCTAGTAAAAGTTCATTCTTTCCTTAAACCATTGAAATCTAGGTGATAAGCCTTGAAGGGAATTATTATTATATTAAGGATAACTTAGTCTAGTTGAGGACTTGAAAATGTTATTTCTATAATCATGAGAAAATTAGGTAGGATAGATGGTTTAAAGGCTCAATGTACTTGAGAACTAAAATACGTTAGACATTATAGTATACTTAATATATTAATCAAACTTTGAGTTGGGTTGAATTAAAATTCAAGAATGCTTATGATGTATGATCAATCGTGTCATTAATAATAATAATTATGTTTTCCCTAAATGGTTTTGAGTCACTCCTATTATCTCTTAGTTTTCAAGTGTTATTGATTTGTAAATTATGCAACAAATCTACTATCTTAGACATACTTATAAGTGTATTAGCCGTGATGTTGGCTATCAAATGGTTATTCAAAAATAAATTTAATTTAAGAATAAAAGTAAAGGATAAGCTCCTTATTGAACAACTTAAATCTATAGAACAATTACAATAGAAACAAAATCATATGTCAATCAATCATAAAATGAATCTTGAATTCTTAAGTATAAATTTGTTGGACTTAGACCTTGACATATGTTATAAGATTAAAGTAAGAATCATAATTGGAAATAAATCATGAATGTATAAGTAATTGTCAAACCTTAAGGGTACAAAATTGAAAACTTGGTGATTTAGGACAACTTCAAAGACTCATCCAATATGACTTATGAAAGGAAGTAAAGCTTGTTTGATTAATAGTGTTAACATTTAGAAACTTTTAGTTGAGAAAATTATTGAGATTCAAATATCATAAATTCCTATGCATTTTCAAATATAAATAAGTTGAATGCTTTTGCAAGGAATTGATCCTCGTACTATACCATTGAACAATGTTTATGTTCAACAGTTTAATTATCAATAATTCATGGTATTGTACTAGGCTAGATCATTATGTACCTTATTGATTAAGTAACTTTCAAGTCTAATGCTTTTCAAATTGATTAAGTTAAAGAAAGGTATTATTATGAGTTCATGGTTAAATAGTTCAATAGTTAAATGATATTTCTGATAATGATGTTATAATATTATTGTTATAATGCACTTATTTATCAGTGCAAGCTTATTAACAATGGAGGGTAATTAGTTTTATTAAAGTATAAACCCAATTAGGGAGTTTTAAGTAAATCTCTTGTTGAGATATCTATCTTAATTTAAAACTTGTATTAAGTCCTTATTGGTTTCAATTTAAGGGTAAGTTTGTAATGATCATGTAAGTAATCATATCAATTCTTTACCTTTGGAATAAAGTCTATTGATGTATGACAAATAAGTTATCAAGATTTCTCACTTTTCACCAAGACTAAATCATTATATACATTATTGATATAATATCTTTTCTACTTATGTTACGCAAAATTATGAACTGATTAAATTGATTAAGTAACTTCTCTAATCGTACTCATTACGTATAAGTGAAATGATCAAGCATCTTTGTATACACCTAAAAATGACATGACTCTACTTAAATAAATATTTTAAATATTTATTTCATCTTCATATTCCTCTATCAATAAATAAATAAATTTATTTATTTATTTGATTCATTTCCTCCCATTTAATTAAATAAATTAGACTTATTTAATTAATTTCAACTTTAATCTTCTAAATAATTAAATAATTTTAATTATTTAATTAAATCTTTCATTCTTCCAAATTTAAATAAAATGCAAATTTATTTAAATCAAATCTCCAAAAAATAAAATATATTTAAATATTTTATTTATTCTTCCAAATTATGCACAAGTAATTAAATATATTTATTTATTTAATTATGCTTTCTTATCTTTTAAAAAATCTTCAATATCTTCTAAAAATAAATTCTTCTTGTCATACAAAAGCAAAAGCTGAGTTAACTGATTTAAAGCTATCAACAAAAGCTCTTAAATTAGAAAAATATATTCTAATTTAAGAAATGAAAACTCATCCTCATCAAGAAAGCAGTTAACTCAACTAACATCTTTTTGAATGACACATGTCCTTCTTCTATTCGCGCACGTTCTCTCAAACATTCTCCTCTGTTGATCTTCTTATTTCTTTTCCACCGTTGATCCTCTCTCACACAACTCTATAAATACAACCCTCTTCTTCTTCATTTCATATCCAACTTTTGAGTAAACTTATGTTGCAGAATCTATAGCGTGCCATTGGCACCCCCATTTCCATACCACTTCATCTATCATCCATTGCATATTGTGTTGAAGCTCATCTTCAACACAACAAGTATCCAAGCCATCTCTCCTTGTCATCTTGAGGAATCGAAGCAAGGAAGCAAGCTTCCTGAGGGCCATGTTCATCACCTAAAGATCAAGAAAGAGTAGGTGAACAATGGAAATCGCAAGGTAAAAAGTTGTGAGTATATCTCTCATTTTAAATCTCCTTTTGCATGCACATTCCATTGATGTTTTGGGTTTTATTATTCATTTGATTAATCCAATTTTCCCCTTAACATTTTTGGCGCCCACCATGGGGCACTTGCCCCTAATCTAACTAAAAATCTGAGTTTCTTAGTGATAGGTTCTGTACAGGTTTCTGACAGGTTTTTAACAGGTTCATCCGGTGCATACATCCTCTGAATCGGTGCTTTTACTTTCTGTTCCAACGCACACAGTCTTCTGGCACATACATCCTCCAAGCCAGTGCATCTGAGCACTGTTATAGTGCCTTTCTAGTTAGGGTGCATCCATCCACTGGTACGGTGCATTTACCACCTGTTTCGGTGCCTACGGTAGTCTAGCGCATATACCCTAAGTGACAGTGTTTACATCCCTTTTCATGGCACATCTGTTAAATTAACGTATCTATCTATTCTTCCTGCTCTTTTGACATTTGTCTTAGCACATTTGTAAAATGGTGCTTACAGACTCTGTTTCTGCGCATTCAGACTGTTAAGCAGCTTCTAATTTTTCATTGTGGTTTTAGGATTTCTTCTAATTTTTTTGATTGACACTAACATTTGGCTTGCAGGATTAGGAGCTGGATAGATCATTTAGCTACATTAATTAATTCATTTTAGATTAATTAGGGGAAAAAGTAAAAAAAAATGCATGCATACAAATCTCACATAGTCTTTAACTAGGAAGATAGTAACTAAACTATTGCTTTCTTTGCATATTGCTTTCTTTCTTAGTTAGAACATTGCAAATCTCACAAACAAAATGAACATTGCTATCTTTTAAACAATTTAAAGTTAACAAATGCGTGAGTGCCCAAGTAGATAGCACATTTAGTTTTTTTCCTTTTAACTAGGATTGGATTAACCACTATCTTCTATGTCTGTTGAATGACAATAGGCTTATGCTCTCCCCTTTACTAGGTGACCAGAATGCCAGACTTCTTATTCCTTGTGTTTAACCTTTATAGGGGCCTGCCCTTGGATGTCTGCCTGTCCAAGTGGGAATGGCCCTGAGTGGAAATAGGCTAAAGCCAAGCCCTACTGATCCACTTTAAATAAACTGTGCTTGAGGTGAAAGCTTCCTGCAATGAGTGCTGCTGTGTTACACTGACAGCCAACCTCCCCCAAAACCCTCCATGGCGTAACCCTTGGAGGCTGGGAGACTCCATAACGGAGAGTAGTGCTGCTGCATGTGTAACCACTCGAATGGTTTCCCTGACTACTTAACCACTTGTTTAGTATACCAAAAACCCCTATTTGTTGACACAAAAGGTGGAGCCTTTGAAGCGATCCCAATTCATGTGATTCTTAATAGAGGTAGTAGGGAGAATCCTAAGGTTCGATGGGGGTATGAGCCTAAGGAAACCCAAATCTGGTATACATGAGAAGTGAGTGTCGTGCAGGGGAGTCGGTGCTACCAGATCCTGGAGCTACACGCTTTGAATATGCACAGCTAGGGGATTCAACAAATACTGTCCTTTCCAGCCTAGCTTGTGATTGTTTTTGTGTCAAAAAGTCTAAAAATACAAAAAAAAATACCAAAAGATAAAAATCATGAAAACTTGTATGCACTTGCTATGTCTTTTGCCATAATTGAAAATTAGAATTCAAAAAGACCAAGTTTTCATTCCAAAAATAGAATTTTTTTTAAAAATGTTCCAAAACTATGCAAATTCAAACTAAAAACCAGAACAACGCATTTGCTGCGACCTGTGGCGCATTTTCTCAGACTTACAGCGTGTTTGAACATTGTTGCAACGCATTTGAAAATTACCAGATTGGCACATTTGCTGTGACCTGTGGTACTTTTACACTCTGTTCCGGCGCATTTACTGTTGCACATCTAAAACAGAGAGGTATTTCCATACCTTCCAAGAGAATTTTTTTTAAAAACTTTTCAGAAGCCATTTCAAACCTGTTTCAATTGTTCAAAGATCTAATTAAAATCATGCAAGTCAACCATTTCAACCTTCTACTGTACCATAGCTGCTTTTCTCATCCAAAATCTCACAAAATTCTTCCAAAATCCAACAAGGTTAGAACCAAGCTATTCTTGATTGTATCAAACGTCAAACAAACCTAGTGAGTCTCCACTATCAAGGATCACTTATCCTTTTCTCTTAGAACTCCACTAGTGGCTTGTGCAAAACCAGTCCACATCAAGTAAATGGATTTTTATCATGCTTACTTTGACTATCATTTTGTGCACCCAACTTGTTTGACACCAATTAGATCTAATGGAGAACCTTGCTCAAACCTTGGCACATTCTAACACCCCTTGCTTAAAAACTTTCAAACTCACTCCATCCCATTCTCTAGTCACCTTGCATGGTCTTAACAAGATTACAAAAACAAAAACAGATTGAAATGGTTGAGAAAACTACTCAAAACTGTCACGACAGTAATGAGGAAATTTCTATGGAAGAAGTCCTCCAAACACAGCAAGACCAAAGATTTCAATGCATAATGGATAAGGTACTTGCCCAAGACCCTACCAAATTCTTTCTACACTTAGCACATCTAGGAGTCAATCTCCCTAAAGATTTTGATGTAGAAGCTCTAAAAGAAACTGAGGAAGAAAGACACCCTGAGGGAAGCACACATGAAGAAACATCCATGGACAAAAGCAAAGCAACCATTGATTCTACAAATGCCTTGAGCTTAATGACCCAACAAATCCAAGCTTTACAACAATAATTCATGGACATGCAAACAAGAACATCAACTAAGCATTATTCCCTAGAGGATATTTCACCATATCCTTTTGATAGAACCTTGATCATGATACCTTTCCCCTCTAAATTTGAGGTGCCAAAATTTGATAAATATTGAGGAAAGGGTGATCCAAGGGACCACATTAGGGAATTCAATGTTGCATGTCTTGAAGTCGCACACAATGATACTTATCTTATGCGACTATTTCTAAGAAGCTTAGGAGGACAAGCCATGGAGTGGTTTTCAAGACTACCACCCACCATTAGAATATTTAACAAACTTGTGGATAAATTTGTCACATACTTCTCCTATAATATTGAGCATGACACCTCAATCTTAGATCTTTGTAACACCAAGCAAAAAGGTGGGGAATCTTTTGCCGCCTTCCTACAAAGATGGAGACAACTGGCAAGTAAGTGCCCACATCAAATGCCTGAAAAACAAATACTGGAAATGTTTATCCATAACTTACAAACTAACCTAAGCTATCAGATACAAGTCCAATGTCCTACTTCCTTTAGCAAAGTCATTGATATGGGTCTAATCATCGAAAAATCTTGAATCACAAAAGGTTAAATAAATCTCTATAAAGACACTCCTAGTACCAATACGAATGTAGATAAACAAAGATTCTGGACAAAGAACAAAAACATTGTGAATGATGGGGTGGTAGATGCCAAGAATACGGCACCAAAACAACCAATCTTCAACTTATCAAATCCTCAAAACAACCCCCAACAAAACAAACCAAGAAACACTTAATCATGGTTTACAAATTTTCAACATAGGAGAAAATTCACACCTTTGGGAGAATAATTGGAAACCGCCCTACGAAAGTTAATCACAAGTAAGATCATAATACTTCCTATAGTGTGGGAATATGAACCAAAAGTCAAACCTCCTTGGTGGAACGACAATGATTTCTGTGAGTACCACCGAAACAGGTGGCACAAAACCAACGACTGCATTGTGGTCAAGCACACTATCCAAGATTTGATCAAGCAAAATAAAGTGTCACTTGATGAACATACCTCTAATAATGATAACAGAGCATTCAAGGATCCTCTTCCCAACTATGAGCAAGGAGGGTCTTCCAACCAAAACAATAGTGGAACTAACAACGCAAACTACACAAACGTCACCTTTGACTATGTTGTTAACCATATCTCAGAAAGTGATTCACGCATCAATGTGATCACTATGAAAAAAGATCTAGATTGTAATGTTACCACCTACAGTAATAGGGTCACTCTTAGAGGAGCCTCCGTCCCTCCGGCTAATCAATACAGTATCTTGGATCAGCTACATAAGACACCTACACATATCTCTATTCTAGAACTTCTGCGTCTGTCCCCGTCCCATAGGGCCATACTTGACAAAGCTCTTTCTGAAGCCTTCATTCCAACAAACCTCACTGAAGAACAGTTTCAAACCATGGTAGGTCACATTACCTCACCTCATTCCCTATCATTCACTGAAAAGGATGATATGTCAATCACCCAACCTCATAATGCCTCTCTTCATATCAAAGCCTTCATTCACAAACACAAGATAAAAAGGGTTCTAATCGATGGGGGAGCTGGTTTGAATATTTGAACCTTGAAAGTAATCCTTGCATTGGGGTTTACGGAGAAAGCTATAGATCCAAAAAAGAAAATCACTATCAAAGCCTAAGCTGAGGAGGAAAGAACTTCCAAAGGAACTGTTACTTTACCAATCAGAGTGGGACCTATAGTAAAAGATGTGGCTTGTCAAGTCCTTGATATGGAGCTAGCATATAACATCCTTCTTGGGAGACCATGGATACATGCTTTGAAAGTAGTGCTGTCAACATACCACCAGTGTATAAAATTCCCCTATGAAGGCCAAGAGATCACCATCCAAGGTGACCCCAATCTATTTCAGTATTGTAACTCTATTCATCCTAAACCTGAAGTTGTAATTCCTAACAACTGTGCCTCTACTTCATCTTCCTGTCGTGTTGACCCTGCTTCACTGGATTCCACATCAAAGGCTTCTCAACCTGACCTTAGAATCAAGGATAAAGGCTTGGGTGAGTACACAATCTCCCAATCCCTCTATTTGGCACAACTCCCCCTATCTCCTAGATCCTATGGAAGACCTATCCTAAACAAATCAAAAGCAGATAAAACTACCAAAGGTCCATTTATCAAATGGGGAAACCTCGAAGATGAGAGCAATGAAAAGGATATCCTACAATGGTTATACAAGGATGAAGGCAGTTCATCAACACAACAAGACCATCATACTATACAAACTAAACAATATGGTCAAGGATTCCAAATGCTAGAAAGAATGGGGTATGAGGGACACGGTCCACTTAGTTCAAGAAAAGATGGTATCACTGAACCCATCCAACCTCATACCTTGACATCCCAAGACACTACAGGGCTAGGTTACACTGGCACATCAAGAATCAATAGAGCAAATAAGAATAAAGGAAAACAACTAGAAACATCTGCTAGTAATCTGGTTGATCAAATTCAGCAACTACAACTGGGGAGTGAGACTGATTCCAATGTGTATGAGTGGGATAGTCTCTCAGAGCTATCTTGTGGTGAAAAAGACATCAATGTTGTCCATGAGTATGACCCAAACCATGCAAATGAGAGACAAAGTCCAAGGACTAGACCACTAGAGTCTGACTCACATAATAATGATAGTGAAGGTCGTGAGAAAAGAATGATACCCCCCTTGACGGATCCGCTAATAGAGAGTACCATCGCAGACTTCGTCTGTGCTTATAACAACTCTGTCCTAACCATCAATACCATCAAACTAGACCAACCCAATGACTCCTTACCATTGGTACATCCCGAACTCATAGATTGGGATTTACAAGGTACTACCCCTGAGCTCGATACCTTTGAGAATGATGAAGCCATCATAGACTATCTTGAGCTTAGAGATCATATACCTATTGGCGACCACAGAACTGGCTACACTATAGAACTCAACGAGAAGGCCTATTTTGGAGAGAGTGCCAAGCCTTTCAGTCTCAAAAATGTCAAAATGAAAGAAAGATCTAATGGTGAAAACTGCTCTGTGACAGTGTTAGATCATGAAAAAAGTAAAAATATAGACGTATCCAACAGTGAAAACCTCTCTGAGGTGCCGAAGGATGTAAGGGTTGACCCTCTACCCAATCTCACACATCAGGAGAGATATTCAATCTTGATAGAACCAGCAGAACCAATCAATGTCAGCACAGGTGATAATCCCAGAATGATCCACATGGCACAGTCTTTAATAGCACAAGAAAAGCTAGCATTCACTGAATTCTTCAAGAGAAAACAAATCAACTTCACTTGGACACATGCAGACATGCCAGGGCTAGATCTGAACCTCATAATGCATCACTTATCTTTAGCTCTAGGAGCTAAGCCAGTAAAGCAAAAACTTAGAAAGATGCACCCACATGTGGCCCTCATGGTGAAAGAAGAGCTAAAGAAACTATTAGATGTCAGATTCATCAGACCAATAGACTATCCTGAGTGGATTACAAACATAGTACCAGTTGCCAAACCAGAGGGTAGATTTCAAATATGTAATGACTTCAGGGACCTGAATAAAGCTTGTCCAAAAGATGACTTCCCCCTACCAAACATTGACATGATTGTAGATCTCACGGCAGGGCACACCATGCTATCACTAATGGATGGTTTTTTCTGGATACAACCAGATAAAAATTGCACTTGAAGACCAACACAAGACTGCATTCACATGTCCTTGGGGCACCTATTGTTGGTGTGTCATGCCATTTGGTTTAAAAACTACTGGCACAACATATTAGAGAGCTATGACCACAATCTTCCATGACATGATGTACACTATAATGGAAGACTATGTGGATGACATCCTAGCAAAATCACTCACAAGAGAAGGACACCTGGCAATACTAGATAAATTCTTCAAAAGACTAGAATAGTTTAATGTGTGCCTCAATCCAAAGAAGTGCGTGTATGGAGTTACCTCAGGTAAGCTACTGGGATACATAGTGTCCGCCAATGGAATCGAAGTCAACCCAACTAAAGTGAAGGCCATCATGGAAATGCCACCTCCTAATAATATCACTCAACTAAGGTCTCTAAGGGAAAACTACAATCTATCAGAAGGTTCATTTCTCAATTTGCAGACAAGTGCCACCCATTTTCTCACCTTCTACATAAGAATGTCCCTTTCAAATGGAATGATTCATGTGAACAAGCATTCCAACAATTAAAAGAATATCTCATGAAACCACCTGTATTGATGCCACCAATTCAGGGTAAACCTATGCTACTGTATATCTCAGCCACACCAATAGCTCTGGGAGCTCTCCTTGCACAACAAAATTATGAAAGGAAAGAACAAGCAATCTACTATATCAGTTGAACACTCGTTGGATATGAACTGCAATACATGCCAATTAAAAGAGCATGTCTCGCTATAGTCTTCCCCTCACAAAAGTGGAGACATTACATGTTGTCACATTCTGTCAAACTGGTAGCAAAGATTGATCCACTCAATTATTTACTCAACAAAGCAGCCCTTATAGGTAGATTGTCCAAATGGGTCATGCTTCTCAGTGAGTTCGATATCGAATATGTAGACAGGAAAGCAATAAAAGGCCAAGTACTTGCAGATCGACTGGCAGATGCACCTCTAACAGATGATAGCCCTTTGAGTTTTGAATTTCCAGACAAGTCTATCTTTCACATAACTACAACAACCTAGAAAACGTACTTCGATGGATCATACACTCAACATAGATCAGGAGCAGGTATCTTGTTGATCACACCTAGTGGTGACACCATTCCAAAATCATACAGATTACTCTTTCCCTACACTAACAATGTGGCAGAATATGAAGCCCTAGTCATTAGCATCAAGCTAGCAGTTGAATGCAATATCTAAGAACTTTAGGTGTATGGCGACTCACAGCTGGTCATAAATCAAGTAAATGATGACTACCAAACAAAAGATGAGAAATTAATCCCTTACAAATGAATGGTGGATGACTTCAAAGAATACTTTATCAAGATCTCTTTTGAATAGATACCAAGGATTGAGAACAAAGCTGCAGACACCATGGCAATGATTGCATCCCTCCTCGATATTACAAATAATCAATCACATTATGAGTTCTTGGTAGAGCCAGCGTCTCGTCCTACATATAACACCCTGGAATCCCATATCATTTGCCACATTGTTGGAACTGATTCCCCCCTCTATGGAAAAATATTTTCCTATTTTAAAGAGAATACCCTCCCACCTGATCTCTCCAGTAACCAAAAACAAACCTTCATTTGTCAGGCATCCCGGTATGCCATTATCGCCAATACTCTATATCGCAAAGGTCTCGATGGTCCTCTCCTTAGATGTCTTGATAGTGAGGAATATCAAACCGCCATGAGTGAAGTGCACAATGGTATATGTGGGACCCACTCTAGTGGCCCTACCCTAGCCAAGAAACTCATATGCATGGGATACTACTAGCCAACTATGGAACAAGATTCCTATCATTTTGTAAAGAAGTACAAAAAGTGCCAAATCCATGGGAACCTGATACATGCACCAACATAGAACTGTAGCCATTAACGACTCCTTGGCCTTTCTGTCAGTGGGGACTCGACTTAGTGGGCAAGATTCACCCTCCTTCATCCAGCGGCCATAAATTCATAATCATTGCCACTGAGTACTTTACAAAGTAGATTGAAGCCGTACCCTTAGCCAATATCACAGGCAAGCAGATTGCCTCCTTTATCTTGAACTATATCATTTGTCTCTATGGTATCCCTTTGTCCATTGTCACGGATAATGGATGACCTTTCAAAAATCAAGATGTCAGGAAACTATGTGACAAATTCCATATCCAACACTACTTTTCAACCCCCTACTACCCCCAAGGCAATGGCCAGGTGAAGGCATCAAATAAAACTAGTTTGAAAATCCTAAAGAAGACTGTCAATGAGGCTGGCCGTGATTGGTATGTCCAATTAAATCCCGCATTGTGGGCCTATCATACAAGTATCCGTACACCCACAAGTGCAACACCATACTCCCTGGTCTATGGATCTGAAGCCATCTTGCCCATTGAAGTTTAGATCACATCCTTGTGTGTTTTGTTAAAAGGCCTCATATCTGATGAAGAGTACAGAGTATCTAGACTTCAAGAGTTAGAGCTGCTCGAAGAGAGAAGGCAACATGCCTTTAACCACCTAAAATCTTATCAACAACGGATGTCAAGAAGCTATAATCATAGGGTAAAACCGTGAGTATTCCAAGTTGGTGATCTAGTCCTCAAAGAAAATCCCAGAAATCAACAAGATCAAGAAAAGAAAGGCAAGTTTGAACCCAACTAGCTAGGTCCCTATGTCATCATTGTAGCCTATGGGTCAGGAGCATATCAATTGGCTACCTCTAAAGGTGAACTGTTTGATGATCCTATCAATAACATGCATCTTCGCAAGTTCTACACCTAAACCCCAATGCAAGGGAGTCAAAAATAACAAAAAAATTTGAAAAGTGATAAAAAACAAACAAAAAAATTGAAAAAATAGAAAAATAACAAAAAAATCATCCTTTGGTGAAAACCTGGCAAATAGGTGCCTCGGATAGGTACCATGATGAAAACCTGGCAAATAGGCGTTATGTGTACTTTTAACTTTCGTGCAAATAAAAGCAAGTGATGAAAACTTGGTAAACATGCGCTATCTGTGACAAACCATTTCCTGTTGGATTTGGGACAACAACTGAGAGGGGGGTGAATCAGTTGTTCAAAACTTTTCTTACAATTAACCACTTAAATCCTTTTCTTAATTCAACATTACAAAGATAAATCAATCATGAAACTTAATGCAACAATTCAAGAGCAGAAACACATTCACACATATGACACCAAGATTTTTGACATGGAAAACCCAGTTAAGGGAAAAACCATGGGGTGATTACCCCAAGATTGTATTCTTTGTTAGAAGAATAGAAAGAACAAAAATGGTACATGCCAATTAGGGCTCACTACCCAAGCACACTGCTCACAAGAGGCTCACTGCCTACAGGAGACACACTGTCTACAGAATAATAATTATTACATACTTGAACTAAAGAATAGCATCTTCACCATGCTTCAGTTAGTTCCATTTACGCCCAAAAACTTCTTCTTTGTTTTTCGCTCTCCTCCTCTCTACCACACTCTCATCTCACCAAGACACTTTTGAAATGACTTTACAATCCCTTACTTATACAAGACATCGACTTAGGAATAATCATCCAACTTGGCATATATTATAGAGCAAATACACAAATACATCATGACTAATTACAAAAGACTTCACGTGGATCAACACACTGTCGGCCACACAGAACTGAGACTTCAATCTTCTTCTAGGAACGTGCCAATCTTCACATAACATCTTCAAGATCATCCGTAGGAGGTGTAACTCATCCGGTCAGCCAAACTTATGAAGACCATCATCATCCGAAAGTAATTATTCAATTGAGAGTTTAAACTTCAATGTGAACCATCAACACAAACTAGACACGATCCAAAGACTTACACAAGCTTTCCTGAATCACCAAGAACATCTGCACTACATCTACTTACTGGAATCATTCTCTCCTTCATCTGAAACCTCACAAACACAATCTTTCATCACTATCATACTAGAATAGATGCTTGCGGACCTCTAGACCATGATCCAACTGAGTTTCCAATTCACATTGACTGCCTACACACTCCACCAAATCCACAAAATAGGATAATGCATTTCTGGATCTCACCGGACCTATCTGTGTCACTCTATCACCTCTGAACAGCTACCAGAACTGGTTTTCCTTGAGCAGCCACAACTTCTTTAGATCACCATGCGGACCTCTAAAATCTTTACTGGATCACCTTAAGACACATATCTACAAACCCTTTGAACCGTATCCTCTGATATTCATCTTAGCTAGGATCATTAGCTCACTATCTTGAATGTTCTTCTCTATTCCTGATTAGAACTAGTTTTCTCAATATCCTCAGCACACAGCTCATCCAATCCTTGTCATTAATGCAAAAGGAGTATGTTGACATCAATGACAATACCAGTTAGGCCCATACTTGCAACAATCTCCCTTTATCATTGATGGCAACATAATGTGAAAAACTATTCTAACCATCAAGACAAGAACTTTTCTTTACTGACACAACTCCCCCTATCAATCACATGTCTTCTCTTCCTTTATTGCTCCCCCTTTGATCAACAACCACTTGTTTTTCACTTGTCTTCTCTCCCCCTTTGACATCAATGGCAAAGGGCACATACTTGTAACTCCAATACTTCAAAATCATGTCAACTGCTCCCCCTGAGTAGCAGCTCCCCAACATCAATCTAGACCACAAGATATGACTGTGATATCCACTGGACTGATGCACATCAGTGCACCTTAGTTCATCACTAGAGGGGTAATAACCCCTAACTTCTCCCTGAGATACTCAAAAGAGTCCTTAGGAAGAGGTTTTGTAAAGATATCTGCAATCTGATCCTTGGACGGCACAAACTCCAATCTGACTTCATTCTTGTTCACTTGCTCTCTCAAAAAGTGAAACTTGATTGATATATGTTTAGTCTTTGAATGCAACACTGGATTCTTTGAGATGTTAATTGCACTTGAGTTATCATAGAAGATTGTGATAGGTTCCCCATACTCCACTCTGATGTCTCTTAGCATCTGCTTCATCCACAAAACTTGAGTTCAACTACCTACTGCTACAATATATTCTGCTTCAACTGTGGTCAGAGATATTGCCTCTTGTTTCTTGCTTAGCCAAGAAACCAATCTCTTCCCTAAAAAGAATGCTCCACCACTGGTACTCTTCTGTTCATCCACATCTCATGCCCAATCTGCATCTATATATGCATGAAGAGAGAAATCATGATCTCTAGGATACCATAGACCATACTCAACTGTCCCTTTTAGATATCTAAAAATTCTCTTGATTGCCATGACATGAGATTCTCTAGGATCAACTTGGAATCTAGCAACAAGACCAACAACATTCATAATGTCAGGTCTAGTTTAGTGAGATACAACAGTCCTCCAATCATTGACCTATATTGTTTCTGATCAGCCTTAGGTGAGTCATCATCTTTTCTTAATTTGCATCTGGTTGCCATGGGAGTATTCATTGGCTTTGAGTCTTCCATCCCAAATTTATTCAACAATTCTTTCACATATTTGGTCTAATAAATGAAGATTCCTTTCTTCATTTGAGTGATTTGTAGACCCAAGAAGAAATTCATTTCCCCAAGCATGGACATTTCAAATTCACCTTTCATTTGATTTGCAAAAGTTTTGCACATACTATCTCTTACTCCAAAAATGATATCATCAACAAACACTTCAACTATCAAGATGTTTTCATGATCAATTTTGAAATACAAATTACTGTCAACAGTACCTTTGTTGAAACCAATCTTCAAAAGATGCTTATCTAATCTGTCATACTAGGCTCTTGGGGCTTGCTTGAATCCATACAGTGCTTTCTTCAACTTGCAGACCATATCACCATGATCAAACAATTGAAATCCATCCGGTTGCTCAATGTATACTTCTTCTTCCAAGTCACCATTCAAGAAGGCAGACTTGATATCCATCTAATATACTTTGAAATCCTTGAAGGTAGCAAAAGCAAGAAATAATCTAACTACTTCAATTCTTGCCACTAGAGCAAAAGTTTCTTCAAAATCAACTCCTTCTATTTGAGAGTAACCCTTGCAGACCAATCTAGCTTTATTTCTGATTACTTCACCAACTTCATTCAGTTTGTTCTGGAAGACTCATTTGGTTCCAATCACATTCTTGTTTCTAGGTCTAGGAACTAGATCCCAAGTGTGATTTTTCTCAATTTGTATCAGCTCTTCCTCCATTGGTTTAGTCCAGTTTTCATCATTGCAAGCTTCATTCACTGTCTTAGGTTCAATCTTTGAAATCAGACAATACTCTTCTAAATCTTGAGCAATCCTTCTTCATGTTTGTACACCTTTGCTTTTATCACCTATGATCTAATCCTCAGAGTGATTCAGTTTTACATACCTGGGAATTTTGGGATTTTCTTGCACTTCTACCTCTTGAATAGGTTCATCCAAATTCATCCCTTCTTCCTAGTTTACCGGATCAGTTTGAATCTGAATCTCAGAAGGGGCTTGGACTTCTTGGATTAAAACATTATTCTGATTGTCTTCATCATATTCATAAAACCTTGAGGGTTTTTCAATCCCTTCATCAACCTTCACATTTGTACTTTCTATAATCCTTCTCAATCTCTTGTTATAACACCGGTATGCTTTGCTTTGAGTAGAATAACCCAAGAATATTCCTTCATCACTTCTAGCATCAAATTTGTCTAGATCTTCATCTATTTTAATGTAACATTTCCTACCAAAAACTTTGAAATACCTCACAGTGCGAGTGATGCCAAACCAAAGTTCATAAGGAGTCTTACCGGTATTGCTTTTGATTTGCACCCAATTGAGAGTATAGACTGCAGTGCTTACAACTTCTCTCCAATAGATCTGAGGAACATTTGCTTCCATCATCATGGTTCTAGATGCTTCCTGGATGGTCCAGTTCTTTCTTTCCACTACTCCATTCTGCTGTGGAGTCCTAGGTGTAGACAACTGTCTTTTTATTCCATGTTTCTCACAAAATTCTATGAACTCACCGGATGTGAATTCTCGACCTCTATCAGACCTCAGCTATTTCAATTTTAATCTGGTTTCATTCTCTACCATAGCCTTGAATATTCTGAATTTCTCAAGAGCTTCTGATTTCTCCTTCAGAAAAGTTACCCACATCATCCGGGAGTAGTCATCAATCAAAAGCATGAAGTATCTATCACCTTGCACACTTCTGATTCTTGCCAGACCACATAAATTAGTATGAACTAAGTCTAATAATCTAGTAGAAGATTGTTCCTTACTTTTGAATGTGACTCTAGTCAGCTTACCCAACTGACATTCTTTGCACAAGCTATTAGTAGGTTTCACAAGTCTTGGAAGATCTCTTACAGCCGGAGTGTTGCTTATCTTGATGATATTATCAAATCCACATGACACATTCTCCTATGCCACAACCAACTCTAATATACTTGAACAAATAAGCAATTTTTACCAGTACCAGCCAAGTGGAAGATATTACCTTTAGTTTGAGTACCGGATGCAATCTCAGTTCTGGAACTTTCAAAGATCTTGCATTTTCCATTTTTGAATAAGAGATCATAGCCTTTGTCCACCAACTATCCAACACTAAGAAGATTGTGCTTCAATCCTTCAACATATAGTACATTACCGGTTTTATTCTTTCCATCAAAATAAATAGTTCCTCTACCTCTGATTCTACCAGCAGAATTATCACCAAATTTTACCACTCCTCCTTCATACCTTTCCAAATCTATGAACTTATTTTTGTCACCTGTCATATGGTGGGAGCATCCACTGTCAATGATCCAATCATCCTTTTCTTCAACTTGGGCAGCTAGAGCTCTTTCTACCACTTTATGATTGATAGATTCAGAGGGCATCAGATTTTTTTCCTTGATGGCAATAAACACCTAGTCACTTCTAGATTTGTTTCCTATTTCTGATTCATCATCTGTTACTCCTGCATTATCATCATCTTCATGAACATAGTAGCAATTCTTCTGGAACCTTGATCTGTTAGGGTTTGGCCTTGAAAATCTTTTCGGACACCTTGAGGCAAAATGACCAATCTTATTGCAGTTAAAACACTTAAAAGGCAATTTTCCTTCATACTTATCGGATCCTCTTGGCAGTCTTTTTACAATAAGGGCTTCAAGTTGAGCAGTTTCAACTTCTTCTTCTTCCAGGTCTTTTCTTGCTTTTTCATAGCATGATAGTTTTCTTGAGGAGTTCTCTCCTGGATCAAACCTTTGTTTACCTTTAATAGATGCACTAGCTTTGAATGTAGATTCAGTCTTGGGGGGGCATCTCCAAACTCAGCCATTTCAAATGCAGCCAATTTACCAACCAATTGATCTCTTTTGACACCTAAATGGGCTCTGAATTCTTCAATGGCAACAACCTTGTATTTGTAAGAATCAGGAAGGGATCTGAGAACTTTGCCAACAATCTCATCTTCATCCAAGACTCCACCAACACATCTAATGCCGCAAATAAGCTCATTTACTCTTGGCATAAAAGTAGTGATATTTTCATCATCTCTCATCTTCAGATTTTTGAATTTTCCTTTTAGACTCTGTAGCCTAGAACATTTAACAAACTTGTCTCCTTCATGTAGAAGTTTTAATTTTTCCCAAATCTCAAAAGCAGTTTGTAGGTCAACAACATTTGATAGCTCTGAATCAGACAGGGCACTTAGAAGAGCTTCTTTAGCCTACAGATTGCTTTTAGCATCTGTGATTTCATCTTCGCTTTCTAGACCATTCTCTGGAGGAGTGTACTTCATTGAAGCCATGGTCCAATACTGCATTCCCATATATTGCAAGTGACATTGCATGTGACTTTTCCAAAGATTAAAATTGGTTCCATCAAATTTTGGACTATCCTTCTTGAAGGACGACATCCTAGATCTTCTCAAGCGGTTAAGCTCTTTTAGAGGAACTTAGCTCTGATACCAATTGTTTGATTTGGGACAACAACTGAGAGGGAGGGTGAATCAGTTTTTCAAAACTTTTCTTACAATTAACCACTTAAATCCTTTTCTTAATTCAGCATTACAAAGATAAATCAATCATGAAACTTAATGCAACAATTCAAGAGCATTCACACATATGACACCAAGATTTTTGACATGGAAAACCTGGTTAAGGGAACAACCATGAGGTGATTAACCCAAGATTGTATTCTCTGTTAGAAGAATAGAAAGAACAAAAATGGCACATGCTAATTAGGGCTCACTGCCCGAGCACACTGCTCACAAGAGGCTCACTACCTACAGGAGACACATTGTCTATAAAATAATAAGTATTACATACTTGAACTGAAGAATAGCATCTTCACCATGCTTGAGTCAGTTTCATTTACGCCCAAACACTTTTGCTCTATTTTTCTCTCTCCTCCTCTCTACCACACTCTCATCTCGCCAAGACACTTTTGAAATGACTTTACAATCCCTTATTTATACAAGACATCAACTTAGGAATAATCATCCAAGTCGGCATACATTATAGAGCAAATACACAAATACATCATGACTAATTACAAAATACTTCATGCGGATCAACACACTGTCGGCCACACAAAATTGAGACTTCAATCTTCTTCTACGAACATGCCAATCTTCACATAACATCTTCAATATCATCCGTAGGAGGTGTAACTCATCCGATCGGCCAAACTTATGAAGACCATCATCATCCGGAAGTAATTCTTCAATTGCAAGCTTAAACTTCAATGTGAACCATCAACACAAACTGGACACGATCTGAAGACTTACAAAAGCTTTCCTGAATCACCAAGAACATCCGCACTACATCTGCTTACTGGAATCTTTCTCTCCTTCATCTAGAACCTCAAGAACATAGTCTTTCATTACTATCATACTAGAATAGATGCTTGCGGACCTCTAGACCATGATCCAACTGAGTTGCCAATTCACATTGACTACCTACACACTCCACCAAATCTACAGAACAGGATATTGCATTTCTGGATCTCACCGGACCTATCTGTGTCACTCTGTCACCTCTGAAAATCTGCCAGAATTGGTTTTACTTGAGTGGCCACAACTTCTTCAGATCACCATGTGGACCTCTAAAATCTTTACTGGATCACCTTAAGACACATATATATAAACCCTTTGAACCACATCCTCTGATATTCATCTTAGCTAGGATCATTAGCTCACTGTCTTCACTGTTCTTCTCTGTTCCTAATTAGAACTAGTTTTCTCAATATCCTCAGCACACAGCTCATCCAATCCTTGTCATTAATGCAACATGAGTATGTTGACATCAATGACAATACCAGTTAGGCCCATACTTGCAACATTTCCTCCATTTGTTGTGACCTCATATCTCTTGTGTCCATCATATCATTCATCTTGAACCAATCCTTCGAACCGTTGTTGAACTACGTCACCTTTGAGCTATCATGTAGGCAAGGCCATTCCCAATGCACCCCTGAGGCTCTGCTTCACTCCCCTTCCTTTCTGTCCATTCTATCCAGTGTCGTCTGTCCTACTGTCCATACCATTTCTGCATCTTTGCCATCGCCTAGGTCTTAGGTCCATCAGGTTCACCTCGAACTACGTGACCTCTGCGTCGTCACATAGGCAAGGCCATTTTAGCAATGAGCCCCTAAGGCACTAGGTCAGTCCCTTAGGGTCTGTCTCTCCATGTCTGTTTGATGTCTCACCCATAATAAGTTGATCCTTGTCTAAACTGGGGGCAACTCCTCGACCTGGTTGTGGATTTGGATTCTTGAATGCCACATTTTTTAAGAGGATACCAATAAAGGATTGTGATACCTTTCACTAGACAAGCGTGTGCAGCAAAACAAGCTTCCAAAAAAAAAAAAAACTTGACACGCAAAACATCAACCTATCCAAGGCAAAATAACTACATATACCGAAACACTTAGACTAATTCTATATCAATTATGGCAAAAAGACACATCTAATGCAAGAATGTTTTGTGAACATGTCAACTTACAAAGTCTTGGATTTTTGTCATTATGTCTTCCTATGCTACTCAAGGATGCCAAAAGCTAGAGATTCTATGATGGGGGCATAATCTTTTTCTTTGTTTGCTGCTTGTGAATCAAACTTTAGCAATGTGACGACTTTTTTCTAAAGACATGATCAACAAATGATCATCAAGGACTTTAGAGGTCTGGACATGAAAAAGGGCAATCCTTGTCTGTTGAAACACAAGAAGTACTCAGGTCATCTAGCTTCAAGTTTGACTAGATGCTTTTACCAATTTACTATATGAAAATCCATGTAAGTAATACTCAGGTCATCTCAATTTAATTATACCTAGATGCTTGTATTTTCTTACAACATTTCAATAAGAGAAAAGAAACAAAAAGTACCCAATGATGAAAGTAAAGTACTTACACTCTAATGATGAAAAAGTATCCACATCCATGCCATATTCAACAATCCATAACAACCATGCAATAATGAAAGAATGTATTTCTTCATCTCTTCTCTTCCGCATATCTATATCATCTCTATGTCGATTGAGTACATTTGGACATATCAAAAACATAGCATAGATAACATATCATATCACATGAGATAGTCACTTACATGATTAAATGATTTGCATACATAACAAGTGCATTAAGTCATCCACATACATTTGCATCCATATATCTTATCAAAAATAGAAAACATAGACAAATACATATAGATTTGCATAAACATATCAATAACATTTTTACATCTGCATTGCATATCAAATCATCCCAAATCCATCTAGCATGCATCACATATACAAAGCATCATAAGATAAATTGCATCCATAGCATATAAACATAGAACACATGCATGTAGAACATCAAAAACTGCATCATCATATAAACATCAAAACATGTCCAAATGTTCAATATATCAAAATATTTGTCCATCTCTCAGAGTCATATCATGAAACGTATACAAAGTACATAAATATGGTGATACATGTCTTGGGGAAAAATAATACATATACAGGCTATCTCAGCCATAAAAAATGTGTATATCAAATCAAAAATCGGTACAAGTGTCCAAGTCTGGCTAACCCTGCTGCCGTGGAGCACTGCTCCCTATGTTGCCCTCTCCTCTATCTCCCCCTGACTACTGGGGACCTCTCACTAATGCCACAAATTGGGTTCCACCTACCCTCTGTGATGCCCCAAATTGACTCCTGTAGCTAGGCGCACATTGGTCCGCCGTCACTGCCTTGTGATATAATCCTCTGTAATACTAAGCCTAAGCCTGCGCTCTGGCAAGCTCACCCTGTACCTAGGCTAGCTGTGTCTGTGCCTGCTGCACCTGTGAAACCAAATAGCTAGAAGTACCATCTATACCCATAGCTGCCACGACTGCATCTCTCTCTGCTCTCATCACCGGCATACTCGCCAAGGCTGCGTCTCGCTCTCTAGATATCTTTGATATCTGTCCCGCATCTGAATCTCTCTGGGACTCTGCTGCTCTCAGGTGAGAACTCAACTGCTTAACCTGACCCTGTAATGCAACCATGGCTTGCTACTGTAGGTCAGGCTATGGAGCCTCTGTGCTAGCACCTACCACGACACCTGCTGATGTGCCACCTGCTATGCTGGCACCTACACCTGCCCTACAACCTGTAGCTGCACAACCTCTTGCTGACTTGAAGGTCCCTCCCTAGACCTCCTCCTCCTCCATCTCCCCCTCCTCTTCTGTCTCCACCATCATCCCCCTGACCTCCTCTCCCCCTCCTCCTGCCAGCTCCACCATCATCACCTAAATCCTCCACCTCTATACAAGGAGCCAACTCTCTAGGTCCTGAATATCTCAGAAATGGATGAGCGGCAAACCACTCCTCATAGTCTGGCATCATTCCTGCATCCACTATGTCCCTCCTTATAGGCCATGCTACATAGGGGATCTGTTGAAAGTCTGTCAAGGCCTCCTCATATGATGCCACAAGACCCCACCTATATCTCTCTGCATGGGTCCTCACGAATAGCGCCTGCCCTTGTGGCCTACCCTGCACTCTACCAAACTATCGCTATACCCTGCTAATAATCTCCCACTCTAATATGTACCTTGTCCTACCAATGAGCCACCAAGTCTTGAAGCAGTACGGAAGATCGTCCACCTCATCCTCCCATACCTCGCAGTCTAGGTATGGGCACCAGATAACTAGATCCACATTATCAAATGCTTGTCTCCAATACTTGAGCTTCCCCAGCTTGTGCTAGGAAATCACACCTGCATAACCATAGATGTAGGGCTCACCTCTCTACTTGTGGAAAAGACATATCAGCCGTGTGATAGCTATATGCTCCCATAACCAAAACTATAAAAGAGACACACCTACTGACAAGCTAGCCCCTCTGTGATACACAACCTGGTGCATATCTCTGTATAAGTGTGCTAGCATGCACACACCCCATGCATACTGAGTCCCATTGGTAATCATGCTCTCTAACACCCTCCCCCAACCAATCAAAAACCCATGAGACCTCCTATTGGGGCATACTACGCCACCAATCAATCCCACCACTATCCCCGGGAAGTAGTCATAACAGTCGTGTATGTCCTGCCATGAAATCACCTTCTCAACCAACCTTGGGTCGTCAAAAATGTGTCTATACTCAACTAATCCAGCATCACGATGTGACTCATACTCTACCAACTCTCCCTGAATAGGGAGGTGCAGAATCATGTACACATCCTCAAGAGTGATCTCCATATCCTCGGTTGGTAGATGGAATGTCTCATCCTCGCTGTGGAACCGCTCCACCGCTGCAGTCAACATACCGCAGTTCGCGTGCACCTTGAGCATGAAGCAAATGTAATGCAAACCCATAGCACCAAGTGCCTCGTAGTCAATCTCTGTCAACATATACTGCTACAACAATGGCAAAGGGAACTTAACATTTTCTAAATGTGCATTTTCCCCTTAACAATCTTTACTTGCATTATGTTTTAAAGAAGTGCCCTTCCTTTGTCAATTTCTTTTGCAATGATTATGCAAGTTTTTCTTTTCTATTAGATAGGTAAACATTGTAAATAAATGTCCAAACATAAAACAAATCATAGTGTTTAGTTTTTATGGTACCTCTGTGTCACATTTACGGGTAATGCCGTCACATTGAACCAAGTACCTCGTGCCTAGAACATAGATGCAACAACGGTGTTTGGGCACCGTCCCTCTAAATCGTTGGGGAGTAGTAAGGGACATGTCGAAGTTAAATCCTCAGGAAGGGAAATCTCCTCGGATACCTCATTAACAAGATTAACTAAAAATAAAAGACAAGCCTATTGAAATAATTGTATGATGATTACCACATGAAGTGCTGAGGCTAAAATGCACATTTAGAAAACCCTTCAAACTATTAATAGGAAACGAGGCTTATTCACAATGCAAGACTAAATAGGGATGACTTGTAAAATGTTAGGTAGGGCAACTAGTCTGGTCTAGAAACCCCTCTACCGTAAGCTCTCACCTCGCCTTCGTGGATCTTGGTGAAAGCACTAGGGAATTAGGTACGGAGTTAGTCACATAATTACCTAATTTAGCTTTAGGAAGTAAACTAGATTTCATGAGCAGACACCTGATAGGGATTCCTCGACACTAGGACTAATTGAAAAACACCCCTTTAGGTGTTTGTGGTAGTGGACTAATTTTTGTCCCTATTTCACTGAGTGGGTGGTAACCGACGAAGAATTATCTAGAGCAGGGAATAAACCTAGAAAGGGTTGGATACTCGCTCATAGTTACATCAAACATAGTGCAAAATAGAACTACATATTTGTATTCCTTGTGTTAGTCAGATCTGAAGGAGGGGGGACTTGATCCCATGGATACAGGGCATGTAGGAAGTCTGGACGGTGAAGGATGCCCCCAGTACTCAGGTCCCCCAGATGTAGGGTGTTCTTTTATAGTTTTTGTGTAGTGATTTCTTAGTCATGCTAACATGAGATTGTCTAGTTAGTTTTGTGTAGATGATAAGGATACAAGTCACTGGGGAGAAAGTAAGTTGTCAGAAGTGAATGCAGGATATAACGAAGAACTTAAGGTATGTGTGATCTATTGTTCTTATAGGTTATCTTGTGTAATGTACCTTCTCTTGTAATGTACTCTCTCCCTTCATTAGATTTAAAATTAGTGATCTTTCAGGACTTGATGATTTTAGAAATCTAAACTCAAGTTTGTCTCATCTTTATAACATGCATTAAGCACTTCTTAGAATTAATAGAAAAATTTCATATTTTCTGTATCTATTAGATCAAAACTTTAATTTCCTCAGTATTTTCAAAATCAGAGTTAGTATTACTTTAAGGATGAGTCGGGTCCTTACACTATTCATAAACTATTTAAAAGTGTTGTAACCTTGGCAATGCCCCAAGTCATTTGGACTTTCTAAGAACTAAAGTTTCATGGACAAAAGTTCTACGCATAGATATCTACATGATGTGTTGACATCCCAAAAGCATCTTTCTTTTCGTGAAGCATTTTTAGAAGGTGTATTTTTACTTGGGTAGCATTTTGAGATTTTCTTGATGTCTATCCATGCCCAAACATCTCCTTTCCCAAATTTTTGCCTCCTGCCTCTCGTAGAAAACTCTATCAATTTTCCATTTGAAAGGATCAATTTCTCATGCCAGTGAAGCTCTATCAAAATTATTGCTCACTCTTATTTTACTTGTGATATTTCTATTCTATGCTCATTGTTTATTGCAGATTATTGAGAGTATTCATCTAACGTGATTTACTTTGGTTTCTTCACACTCTTCAAAAGGTTCTCGTTCAAGATCACTTTCCTTCTAAAGAAAGATTCATTTTGTTCTTCGATGAGATAGTCTTCTAGTGAGATCCTCATAAATTCTTTCCTTACCTTTGTCAATCCATTTACATTAACATTTATCTTTGTGGGTTAAATATCATTTCCTTACTTGTTCGTATTCATAAATTACTTTGTAAATCTACTCTAAGTCATTGAGTAGGTTTTATTTTATCAATATTGCATTATTATTTTGTCACTTCTCATTACAATTCTAGATGCACTTAGAATTAAGAGCACACACTATTTATCTATATATCAATCTCTTTGGTTGTCATTGACATGGAAACACCAAAAATGGGATTTGACTAAGGTAAACTCCTATATAGCCTAACCCTCCTCTATTTGTTCGATTGTAGTTTGTGAGAGGAAAGATCTCAAGTGCACGAACATTTGAATTTTTCTTTTACCTTTCTCATCATTTCTCTTATTTCATCCTCATAGTATCATTTTCATCTGTCTCTCATCTATAGATTTTCCTATAATAATTATTGTGTTTTTTGTCAACATGGAATTGTTAAAATCTTTGTGAAGCCGTGTAGGTATGAGATTCTAATTTTCTATTCATATAGACTATAGCACAACACATAGATGTCCACATGATGCATTGTTGTCATAAACAATGAGGGGGTAAGTTCATGGAAATGGGATACAAAAATGGGGTCAAAAGTGGCCACTTGTTTCCTGAATTAGCTAAACATGAACTTGGGTGAGTAATTCGAGATATTTACACTCAAAATTTAAAGACATGGTAAGAATAAGAGTTTTAGTACTCTAAATCTAGTTTCTAAACTACTAAGATTTTAAAAAAATGGTTAGGATTAAGAGGGTGAAATATTGTATGCACACAAAAGTGTTCCTACTTTTATCACTGAAGTATAACATAGTGTCCGGTGTGTGCCTCCTATTTTTTATTGCATTTGGTATTTTTAAAAATCACTTGGCAGAAATATAGCTAAGAGTGAATACTAAAAGTTGTGTATTTTTATTATTTTTCATTGAATATTATTTTTTATGATTTTTCAAATTGGATGCATCTTGAAAATTGCATCACTGAGTGTGCACATCACATAACTTGCACAAAAATAATTGAAAATGTTATTTTTTTTAATGTGTATAGGATTAATCATAGAGAAATAATATATAATTTGTTTCAAATTTGAATAAGTGGATCAAAAATTATAAAGAAAAACCAATACATATGTATTTGAGGAATGCAAAGACACTGTTAAAGAAAATAAAAATAAATACTTTAACCTATTCAAAATACTAAAAAAAATATGGTTATAGAGATTAGAATTTCCTTATCATTTTGGTGGTGATTTCATAGATTTTTTTTGTAAAACAAATAAATCTTATGATGATGAAGTTTGAATTCAATATTTTGTGTTCAAAACATGTATTTTGGAGCCAAAGGGGAGGTCCAACCCTTAGTCTTGGAAATCAAAGTATAATGGCTAGGTTTTTTAAATTTTAAATTTAGGAATAAAAAATGTGTAGAATTATAGCATGTACACGCTATAGTGCATACGTATTATGTTTTCAATCAAAACAAAATGCAAGAGTGTTATGCTTTGTATTATTTTTTAAAACAATACAAGGCGTAATGTGTACGCATTATGCTCTATATTCAAAAAATAACACTTGCATGTTATATCACGTGTATGTTATGGCTCATACATATTTTATATAATGTGTACACATTGTGTATTACACGTATGTGTTTTGCCTAAAATTTTCATTTTAGCGATACCCGAGGATGTCTGCTTAGTGCCAAGTTCCTTGTGACCTGATGTTTCTACTTCTAGATTTATTTCTATAAATCATTTTATCAATCTCTGCCTTTTTCCTATTTTCTCCCGACTTCGTTAATTTTAATCAATAGTATTTAATCATTTCATTTCCAATTGCAACAAAGGGATATATCTTGAACATTCTCACTCTTCTAGATACGATAATAGTGAGATACATGTCTTTGTTGGCTAGTATCCTAATATGTGATAGGAAATTGTTCGGATTAGATATAGTTTAGTTAGAGTTAGTTTTACCATATCATATTTTGATAAACTTGATGTGTCTAAAAAAAACATTTCTTCTCTTCTTCTTAACAAAAACTTCTCTTTGTCATTTCTCAAGAAAATTCCCTTTCATCTAATCTTCAAATCTTAGAGTACTTGTACATTGGGGAGCTCCTACCGGTTTATAACCTTCATGACCCAGTTCTCTAAATTAGAATTTATCATTTGTAGAAGTTTAAGATTACTAATATCTTCCCGTGCTCTTGGATCTCTAGCTCCACTCAGTCATAAATTGACATCTTTAATTACTCAATGCAAAGTTCCAGAGTGAACCCACCTATCTTCTCTTTCTCTAACACAACTGCAATCCCTAGACTACAATCTTCTAGAGAGCCTCTTGATATAAACACACCTATGGTTTGTGTGCTCTAAGCCCAAATCCAAACATTGGACAATCACTTGGCTAACACTTAGGATTTTTTTGGGTATGGAGCACCTAGCTAGCAAGGTTGTCCCTCTCGTAGAGAACCTCCAGAAACTATTACCCAATGAACCACATGGTGTGGATCTTCTACGTAGTCTAGCTCACATTATGAATAGCAATGTCCCAGTGCTAGCTAGTTGTGCAAAAATCATCAATGAGTCGCATTCCAAGACATCGAGAGCTCATCTATTGGTTCCTATGCCAACTTCTTCTACATCAATATTCACTTCTTCCCAAATTTGTACAAGCTTTGCTCAATGAGTAAATGTTAATACAAATTCTATTGGAATGGGTGGGAACCCTATAAATCAATATGGGTAACTTGTTCCCCCTTCATCTACCTTACCATTCACTTTCCCAAGATCCAACCTTAGAGTTTCCTAGCAAGCCAACAATTCGATTCCATCTATTACCCAAGCTCAGTCCATTCATACCACTGACCCTATCATCACTCAATTGCTCCAAAATATCAATTCCCTCCAGCAACAATTAGCCAACATCGCTACATATGCATCTCAACCAACAATCCTTTCATACTACACTAGAAGTACTTTGTCCTTAGCCATTCTTACTTCTCCCCCTCTCCAAAACTTCGAGGCTCAAGTACTTTGAGAAGTATACTGGTAAAGGAGATCCATAGATTCCAAGAATATATTCTAGCAAAAATCTTCCCATAGTCTCTCAAAGACACCATGTTGGATGAGTTATGCTCTCTTCCTGATCACTCCATCAACTCTTTTCAACAACTCATCAATCAATTTCTTCAACTCTTCCAAAAAAATATTAGACCACAGGTCACACTCATTGATCCCATCCATTGTATCCAAGAAGTACAAGAGAAAGTCATTGATTTCATTGGCCGCTATCAGACCTTCTTTTCGTAGATCCCTTATGCACTCCTAGATTCTGATGTTTAGTTGGTTTTGATTAAAAACCTGCAGTCTTAGACATGGGATAAGATTCTACTGATGTGATATCCTTCATTTATGCATCTTTGCACAACACTCCATGACTACTAGCAATTGGTTAGTTAGTATTGTTAGTTTATATTAAGCTCACTTAGGATAGGGCTATTTTTAGTCTTTTGGCTTTTGTGTTGTTCTATTTTCAGCACACACCATGATTAGGAGTCTCAGTACTTTAATTGCACATCTATGTTTAGAATAGGTGTCTAGGGTCACTTATCTTGAGTTAAGTACTTGCATGCGTATCTTTAGGCCCCTACTATTATCAAGCTTGCTTTCCTATTTTTGGCACATCTATTCTTAGGAGACTAGATGCTTATATGTACTTGATTATTGAGCTAATTCATTCATGCAATTTTTTGTTTTGCATATTGCTTATATCTTTAACAATGTTGAGTGTGTGATTGTTTGATCTCTCGTGACTCCTTGTGCCAGTACTCACAATCTTCCATGATATTTCCTAATTTCTACATGGTATCAGAGCGATAATGGGTTAGGTTGCAAGACTGGTAAAGTTTGCATTGTTGAAATCTTGAGCACATCATATCTTTTACATGGTGGATCTTTGTTTTGTGGCGGATCTTTGTTTCTAAGGCAGTTGGAAGCATTTTTTTTGTTGTAGAGGAAATAATTTTTGCTTTTGAGGCATTTAAACCTCCTATGGAGGCATTTAAACCTACTAAGGAGGCATTTTTCTAAACCCTAAAACATTGTTTCCTCTAAAGGTGCCTTTTTTTACTGTTTTGTTGTTTGATAGGCCACAAGCTCTCCGTAGGGCATGGAAAGGCATCCAAAGACATCGACCAAAGGTGTTTTAACCTATTTTCAAATTATTTTTTTTATGTAGAGGAGTTTGAACTATTTTGGAGGCATTAAAATCTACTCTGAAGGCATTTAACATTACCACAGGTGTGTACCATGAGTGCACACAGCAAAATAGAGGTTTGAAATTTGCCCAGACGCCCCCAAATTCGCCAAGAATCTGTTAAATCAACACTCCAATGGCCAAATCGACCCTCCAGACACCAAATCACCCCTACAAACTACAAAATAAAGGTAAATCAACCTAGTATTTACCTGATTTTGCATATTTTTGACCTGGTTTTGGCCTGATTTTGAAGTGTTTTGACCAGCTTTGTGTTTTTTCTAAAAATTTAGGGCTTTTTTAAGAAAAGCTATATTTAAAATTTATTTAAAGATATTTTTTGCAAAATCACAAGTGCTACTCCTTGTAAAAGTTTATTTTTAAATATTCTTTGCAAAATTAAACTAAAAGTGCATTTAAAATCATGTAATAGGCAATTTTTGCCTAGGCACTACTTATAAAGTGCCACAATTGGGGGGTATTCAAAATAATCATAGGGCATCTTTTCTTCTTTTTTTTGCATTACTTGCAACATGGAGTAGGATCAGTCTATTTCTCTATTAACCCCATTTACTTATCATGACTAGAAATCTAAAGTTTAGTTCATGTTAAAGAACAAAGGGTTATACATGGTTACAATGGGCACTAAAACGAAACCATTTGATGATGATGCTAAAGTTAAATGGTTGAACAAGTGTGATCAGGCCTTCAATTGTCCATGTCTCGGCATCTAAACAGAACTCCTCTTTCATCTAGAATCTTTGTCAAATACCAATGTTGTATGGCTTGCCCTCGAGAAGCTCTTTGGGAAGGTAGACGAGATGAGAGCTCATCAACTAGAAAATGAGTTAATCAGTTTGAGTCCGAACACATTTAACACATTAGAAAACTTTTTCACCATGTTTAAATCTATCAGGTTGTAGTTAAAAGAATGTGGTATTGATAAAAAGATGACCAACTTTTGCTTTCAATTTTCTTCAAGTTAGGACATAACTATTCTGTATTGGTGTCTACTTTGTACTCCACTAAAAGAGCTCTCAGAGCCACATGGAAAATGCCATCCTTAGATTACTTCATTACAAACTTAACTAGGGAGCAAGATAAGTTAGTACACATGGGTACCCTGCAGACATCAAAACCTCAAGCTCTCTTTACTAGGAATGGGGAACATAATGCTTCAAATAAGAAAGGGGAGAATAATAGAGAATACAAGGAGATCGAGAAGGAACAAAAATCTGAGTCCAACACAGAATCTTCTTTAAATCAAGGGAAATCTAAGAAAGAGAAAGTCAAGTGTGCCTACTATAAGAAGACAGGACACAATGAGCACATATGTATGAAGAAATAGATAGACCACCTCACTCATCTTCTTAAGAAGCATAACATAGGGGTCCTTGAATCTATCAAAGGGTCCTCATCAACCAAAGAAATTTCTAAGACAAAGGAAAAAGGTAATGAGAAATATAAGGGTTGTTACAAGTATGTGCCTAATTGGTGTTGTCATTGATGTCAACATATCCATGTTGTCATTAGTGTCAACTGTGCTCTTACTTTATTGAGGATATTGAGAAAGTTAGCCCCTCCGGTGATAACAAATGCGTTGGAGTAGAAACAGTACATTATATGCAGAAGAATAGTCCAGAAGAATGCTCCACATTTCTTGTAGAATAAATATATTTGCCTGCAAATTGGAAGTTATTTAGAAGCCTGTTTGAAGATGTTATATTCTAATTTTGAGCCTCTGTTATGAAGAATTGAGTGAGTTATGTTCACTAGAGTGAAAACAACTTTTTCTATATGTTTTCATGGTGACAGGGAGAAAGTGTTTTTCTCCGCATTCCTCTCCATTAAAGTATTTTGATCTATGGTTATGGAAGTAAGTCTATGATGATGTTAAATGCCTTCAATTGTAATGGTTCATGATTTGGTGGTACACAAGCTATCTTTTACTGATGATAGTGGCTAGCAGTGTTGTTCTTATGCTCCGATTTGAAGAATCTTCTTGGCAAAGTTGTTAGAGATTGTGTGGTAGTTCCTGGTGATTACAACATGCTTGTGGATGTCTCTTGATCATGTTCCTACCTTTGGATTGGTCTGCAAAGAGAAAATTGGATCATGAATAAAGAATGTTCTTGCAAACCTAGTGCTATCATCTGTCTTGGCCGACCTGGTTGAATTCATCATTTGTAGAGATGCATCAAAGATTGTAGAAGCATTTCATGGCAGGGAGGATTTTGTTTGAGTCACAGCTAAGGCGTGGTGTGATCCGCATTAATTCTTACATCTTTTCCTTAGCTAAATTTGTATTAGGTCCAGACCTATTTTGTGTATGTTTATAATGCTAACCTTCGAGATTGTTCCAATACTTGATGATTGTAATGTTGACCTTGATGATCATTCTAAGGTTGATGAAGTGTATAAATACTTGTAATTGAGTCGTGAAAATTTATCCAAGTGTGAAGATGTGAAGATAAAAGAGAAGTAAGGTAGCAGAGCAGAGTAGATGTGTTTGTGCTTCAATGGAACTGAACTTTGGCATGGAGTAGATGATGTTATCTCAGTTCAACCTTTTGGTAGTGATCCACCCCTAGGCAGTGAGCCTTTCTTTGCAATGAGCAATTTGGGTAGTGAGCCCTATAGGCAATGAGCCTCTATTTTTTGGTATTGATATAACTTATATATATTTTTGGGCTAACACCCACCATGGTTTTTCCCTTTTAGGGTTTTCCACATAAGAATCTGGTGTCTCCTGTGTTGATTATGCTTTTGTGTTGAGCTTCTCATTTATGCTTTCATGGTTATATCTAAATATAAGTAATTAATAAGTTGATGATCATAATTGGTTAAAAGTTTTACAACAACTGATTCACCCCCCCTCTAAGTTGTCCAGTGTAGTCTAACAATTGGTATCAAAGCATGTTCCTCTGAAGAAAGCCTAACAACTTGAAGAAGATCCAGGATGTCTTATAAGAAGGAAGCTATGCATTTTGATGGGACAAATTATGCTCTTTGGAAGGTATGAATGAAAATCCATCTTCTTTGTCTTGGTTATAAAGTTTGGAAGGTTGTAGAAACAAAATATACCATGCCTAAAAATGGTTTGATGACTGAAGATGAAATCAAAGAATATGAGTTGGATGTCAAAGCAAAGGATGCTTTGCTAAGTTCCTTAAGTGACTCGGTGTTGACAAATGTTGAGGACTTTGAATCTGCAAATGAGGTATGGGAGAAGCTGAAAAATCTGTATGAAGGATATGATTCTGTAAAAGAAGCCAAGCTACAAAGCTTGAAAGTGAAATATGAGGGTTTGAAGATGAATGAAGATGCAAACATAATAGCCTTTATGCAAAGAGTTGATGAACTTGTCACTAGAATAAAGGGTATGGGAGGAACTCTCGGTGATAAGGAAGTTGTGATGAAAATTATCAGATCACTACCAAAATCATATAGTCACAAGGTAGCTACAATTGATGAATTCATGACTGTGAAAACTATTGATAGAGATCAATTACTTGGAAAGCTTATAGCCTTTAAGATGAGAGAATTTGGTGATTCCCTACCCAAAGTTGAATCAACTTTTAAAGCCAGTACTTTAGCAGAGATCTCCAGAGTTGAGAAATACAAGGTGGATGATGACTTTGATGAAATTGAAGCTAACTTTGTTGATAGGATACAAAGAGGCTCCGGTAAGTTCAAAGATAAATTACCTTTCAAATGTTTCTCTTGTGGTAAAGTAGGTCATTATGCTTCCAAATGTCCTGAAAGAATTGAAATAAATAAGAAGAAACATGAGAGCAGGCCTACAGTTCCAAAGAAATGCTACTATGTTAGAGATTTGATGATGAAGGGGTGACTGATGATGAATCTAATGATGCTAGTACTAGTACAAATGAATGCTTGTTTATTTCTATTAAAGAAGATCATGTGTCTACTAATTCTACTAGATGTGTGAAGGATGAAAAACTAGTGGAAGAAAGTGCTTTGGCTCTTCAGGTTGAGAAAGATAAGGATGATTGGATTATTGATAGTGGATGCTCACATCACATGACCGATGACAAAAATAAGTTTGTAAGTTTGGAAAAGTATGATGGAAGACTGGTTAGGTTTGGAGATAATGTAGTTGGTAAGATTTGTGGAAAAGTCCTATTGCATTTGATGGAAAGCATAATATCGACAATGTTCTATATGTGAAGGGTTTGAAGCATAATCTTTTGAGTGTTGGTCAGATGTGTAACAAAGGATATGATTTGAGATTCAAAGATAATGGGTGCAAGATCATGGAAAATTCCAGAACTATGATTGCTACTGGTAAGAAGACAAAAGGTAACATCTATTAATTGAGAGGAACTAATGATTATTGTTTATTGGCTCATGCAGATGAAAGTTGGTTATGGCATAGAAGGATGTGTCATATATAAACTTTATTAATCTAGTAAAGATAAGTTTAGGTTAGACTGTGAGAGATTTACCAAAACTTGTGAAACCATCCAACACAATCTGCAAGCAATGTCAATTAGGGAAGTAGACAAGAACAAGATTCAAGAACAAATAGCAATTCTCTACTAGTTTGTTGGATCTAATGCATACAGATCTCTATGGTCCTACAAGGGTGAGAAGTCTACAAGGTGATAGGTACTTCATGTTGCTTATTAATGATTATTCTAGAATGACTTGGGTTACTTTTCTAAGAGATAAATCAGAAGCCTTAGAGAAGTTCAAATCGTTCAAGGCAATGGTTGAGAATGAAATAGAGTTGAAGATCAAATGCTTGAGGTTTGAAAGAGGAGGTGAGTTCACATCAAATGAATTCAACATTTTCTATGAAGAGCATGGGATAAAGAGACAACTATCTGCACTTAGGACTCCTCGGTAGAATGAAGTTATGGAAAGGAAAAATAGGACAGTTCAAGAGGCTACTAGGACTATGATGAAGGAAGTAGATCTACTGGAAGTATTTTGGAAGGAGGCTATTCATACTATTGTTTACATCCAAAATAGAGTTCAAGTGAAAGGTAATGGTACTCAAACTCCTGATGAATTATGGTATGGAAAATTTCCTAAAGTTAAATATTTGAAAGTCTTTGGAAGCAAGTGCTATATCAGGAGATATGAAAATCTAGGAAAGTTTCATGCAAGGTGTGATGAAGGAATCTTCCTTGGATACTCTACCAAGAGTAAGGCTTACCAATGCTACAACAAAGGCCTCAAAAAGATTTTTGAAAGTGTAAATGTGATGGTAGATGAAGGCAAGGAAAGAATATTAGACCTGAGTCGTTATGAACCAAATGAACCTGTGACTATAGTAAATGAAGAGAAAGATAAGCAAGAAGACAATAAAGATGAAGAAGAGGCTCTAGAAAGTGTTGTCAAGACTCCTAGGTATGTAAGGATAAATCATTCTAAAGATTAGATTATAGGTGATAATAAAAAGGTGTGTTGACAAGGAGAAGAGCTGCTGAAGAACAAGTGAATTACTATTTGCTTTCAAAGGTTACACCAAAGACTGTGAATGAAGCATTTAATGATGAAAGATGGGTAAAAGCCATGGAGGAAGAGCTAAAGCAGATAGAAAAGATGATACTTGGGAATTAGTTCCTAGATGTGCTGACAAAAATGTTATTTGAACCAAATGGGTTTTAAGGAATGAGCTGAATGAGAAGGGAGAAGTTCTAAGGAATAAGGCAAGGCTTGTATGCAAGGGATATGCTTAAATTGAAGGAATAGATTTTGAAGAGACTTTTACTCTAGTAGCCTGAATTGAAGCAATCAGAATATTCCTGGCTTTTGCAGCCCACAAAGATTTTAAAGTATATTAGATGGATATAAAGTCTGCATTCCTGAATGGTGAGTTGGAAGAGGAAGTCTACATTGAGCAACCAAAGGGATTTAAGTTATTAGACCAAGGAGATGTTGTGTGCAGATTGAAGAAAGCCTTGTATGGACTCAAGCAAGCCCCTAGAGCATGGTATGCAAGGTTGGATAAGTACTTACTGCAGTTAGAGTTCAATAAAGGTACTGCTAACAATAATCTTTATTTCAAGATTAATGGAGATCAAATACTAATTGTTGAAGTCTATGTTGATGATATCATTTTTGGAGGCAATGAGGGTATGTGTATGAAATTTGCTTGTGAAATGCAAAAAGAGTTTGAGATGTCCATGTTTGGTGAGATGAATTTCTTTCTAGTTCTGTAAATAAATCAATCAGATAAAGGAATCTTCATATCTCAGTCTAAGTATGTGAAAGAGTTGTTGAAGAAGTTTGGGATGGAAGACTCTAAACTAGTGTGTACTCCCATGGTGACTGGCTGCAAGTTGAGAAAAACTGATGAATCACCTAAGGCTAATCAGAAAAAATACAGATCCCTGATTAGAGGATTACTTTATCTAACTCAAACCAGACCTGATATTATGCATGTAGTATGTCCTATTGCAAGGTTTCAATCTGATCTAAGAGAATCACATGTGATGGCAGTAAGAATCTTGAGGTATTTAAAAGGCACTCTGAATAATGGCTTATGGTATCTAAAGGACAATGACTTCACTCTCAATGCTTCTATAGATGTAGATTGGGCCAGAGATGTTGATGATAGAAAGAGCGCAAGTGTAGGTGCTTTCTTCTTAGGTAATAGATTAGTTTCATGGCTAAGCTAGAAACAAGATTCAATAGCTTTGTCAACTACAGAAGTAGAGTATATTGCAGCAGCATGTTGTTGCACTCAAGTATTATGGATGAAGAAGACTTTGAAGGATATAAGATTTGTGTATGAAGATCCAATTGCAATCTATTGTGACAATACAAGTGCCATAAACATTTCAAAGAATCCAGTATGCACTCAAGAACAAAGCACATATCAATAAGGTATCACTTTTTGAGAGAGAAGGTGACAGAGAATGAAGTAAAGTTGGAATATCAAATTGCAGACATCTTCACTAAGCCTCTGCCTAAAGATACCTTTGAGTATCTCAAAGAAAATTTAGGGGTCATTACCCGTTCTACCTTGAACTAAGATGCATAGGAATGCATCAATTCAGTGGAGCTCAAAGTGACATTTCTTGATCTAGATTGATGTTTTGAAGGCTACCCCTTAAGGGGAGTAGCTATATGTATCTAATAAAGTAAGTGGATCAGAGTAGTAGCATGCAAGTATGTACCCTTTACCATTGATGTCAAAGGGGGAGACAAATCATGTGAAAAACTTAGGGGGAATAAGAATGTAGATGTGTACAGAGAAAGGGGGACAATCTTGTCTTGGTGGTCATTTCAGTTCTTCACATCATATGTTGCCATCAATGACAAAGGGGGAGATTGTTGCAAGTATGTGCCTAATCACTATTGTAATTGATGTCAACATATCTGTGTTGTCATTGGTGTCAACTGTGCTCTTACTTTGTTGAGGATATTGAGAAAATTAGCCCCTCCTATGATAACAAATGTGTTGCAGTAGAAATAGTACATTACATGCAAAAGAATAGTCTAGAAGAATGCTCCGCATTTCCTGTAGAATACATATCTTTGCCTATGGATTGGAAGTTATTTAGAATCCTGTCTAAAGATGTTATATTCTGAGTATGAGCCTCCAATATGAAGAATTGAGTGAGTTATGCTCACCAAAGTGAAAACAACTTTTTCTATATGTTTTGGTGGTGACAGGGAGAAAGTGTTTTGCTCTGTATTCCTTTGCATTGAAGTATTTTGGTCTGCGGTTCTGGAAGTAAGTCTGTGATAATGTTAAATGCCTTCAAGTGTAATGGTTTGTGATTTGGTGGTCCGCAAGCTATATTTTACTCATGACAGTGGCTGGCAGTGTTGTTCTTATGCTCTAGTTTGAAAAATCTTCTTGACAAAGTTGTTAGAGATTGTGTGGCAATTCCTCGTGACTACAAAATGCTTGTGGATGTCTCTTGATCATGTTCCTACCTTTGGATTGGTATGGAAAGAGAAAATTGGATCATGAATAAAGAATGTTCTTGCAGACCCAATGCTATCATCAGTCTTGGCCGACCTGGTTGAATTCATCATTTGTGGAGACATGCATTGAAGATTGTAGAAGCATTTTGTGGCATGGAGGATTGTGCTTGAGTCCTGGCTAAGGTGTGGCATGATCTACATACATTCTTACATCTTTTCCTTAGCTAAATTTGTAATAGGTCCAGACCTATTTTGTGTATGTTTGTAATGCCGACCTTGGAGATTGTTCTATGTGTACCTTCACTTTTAACTAATCTCCTATCAGTGTATCAAATTTCTCACATAGGGAAGGGCATGTGAGTTGATTTTACTCTAGATTCAGTTGAGATCAGAGAGTTGCTTAGCAAAAAATTAGTGGATTTTGAAAGGGCGGATCACCATGTTAGGTTATACACCTCACACTTTTCCCATGATATTTCTCCTTTTGACAATCCACAACAGATTCCTAAGGTAGAGTTTTCTTCTTCTTCTAGTTCTGATAGCGAGGACAGTGATGGGGTGCCATCTCCATCCATCTTAAGACTAGTTTTGGAGGATGACGATTCAACATGTAACTCACCCACATTCATCTCTCTTTGGGTTAGACAACCACTTTAGAGTGTAGGTACTAGGGTACATAATCTAGTTGGTGGCTGACTTACATTGTCACATTATAGGTCACATGCTTTCTATGCCTCTGCTACTAAGTTTAGTGTTTCTCCTTTGAGAATTTCTAATGATTCATTACAACAAGGTCATAATCAGGATTCATTTAATTGGGACACACTTCTGCTAGACATCTCTTGGTTGTGAAGAGACCTAATGTCTCAAGTTACTGCTTGAAACCTCAGTCGTTCATCGGCAAGACTTAAATTGTCAGTGAACTCTTATCTTCTTCTACCAATGGACAGTTTCTCTCCGATAGTTGCTTGGTCATCAGCCACACTAAAGCATCGGCCGATTTGGTTAAAGCTACATCGATCTCTTTGGTCTCACTGATGGTAGTGAGCTATCAGGTTGACCTTCTGTATCGGTGGGAGTGAGGAGTCTTTGGCTGATCTGTAAAGGTTACACCGATGGAGGATGAGTTATCATTGTCAACATGTTTTGCAGATGTCACTCTGATAGTCTTGTGTCTTTCCGATGAAGGCTTGGATCGGCAAGACCATTACTATCGGTACAGTTTCAGAATGTCACTCCGATGGTCATCTGTTACTCTGATGAAGGATGAAGACTTGGGCATTGGTGGGACAAGGACTCATCCCTGTGAATGGTGGAGTTATCTCTGATGGTTTGTGCTATCCCGATGAAGCTTAGACTGGCATCGTCAGCAACAAAATTGCCGACGATAGTTTTATAGTGTGTTCGGGTATATAAACCTGGATGTCCAACGCGACCTGGTGCATGTGGGACTAATGAGTCCTCTTGAATATGAATAGTTGTGATGGTTGGAAGATAGCAATGCTGGGTCAGTTGAATTGAACAGTTAGGGCAGAAGTTAAAAAATGGTTTTGCTCTTGAAGACTATGGATATATACAGATCTAGTGATGTCATCGAGGTTGATGATGAGATTCGATCAAGTTGTTCATTCTATAAATGTATAGAGGAAGTGAACCGTGTATATGATTTGAGAATCAATACTTGAGCGAGAAGGCTGTGTTCTTTATTGTAACTTTTAAGCTTACTATAAATATAGATTGTCTCTCTTGTGGTGGTGGGTTTTTTACCCGAAAGGGTTTTCCCACGTACATCTGGTGTTGTTCTCTATTATATTGTATGTTTATTCTATTTTTCCTGGTGTGTTCATCTTTGTATTTGAATTAAACGTTACCTGTCTACATTATCCCCTTAGAATTGACATTAGGGAAGCTGTATTCCGCACCTGTGCTTTCCTTACAAGTGGTATCAGAGCCTGGCCAGTTGTGTTATCCTTGTTGGTAGGTTGGGTTTTTTGTGTTAGTTCTGTGAGTGGGAGTTTTGTAGAGCTCTATTTTGTTAAATTAGATGGCAAGTTCAATAGGAAAAATAGACATTGAAAAGTTCAATGGCACAAACTTTGAGTTGTGGAAGCTTAAGGTTGAAAATATGTTGGTTGACATAGATCTTTGGGTTGTTGTGTCTGGGGTTCAACCTTCAGGCATGAAGTAAGAAGACTGGGACCTGGCAGATAGGAAAGCCAGAGGACTTATAAGATTAAGTTTAGCAGATTATGTTCTATTAAACGTCCATGAGGAGAAGACTGCAAACAATTTGTGTAAGAAGTTGGGAGATATTTACCAAGGCAAGTCCTTGGGGAATAAACTTTTCCTCAGAAATAAGTTGTACTCTTTGTAGATGGATGAAGGAGCATCTGTAGTAGACCATCTGAACTCATTTAATATGATTGTTGCACAGTTGACTTCTGTAGGTGTAAAAATAGAAGAGGACCGCTGTATGCTTCTGTTGTGTTCCTTACCTAACTCATGGGATCATCTTGTGATGGCTATTGGAAGTACAACAACCACATTTAAAACTGAAGAAGTTGTTGCCTCACTATTATTTGAAGAGATGCGGAGGAAATCTTCTAAGATGGCCAGAGAGGCCCTATTCGTTCGAGGTAGATCAAAGGAAAGAGACAAGAAGAAAGACAAGAAGTCTAAGTCGAAATCAGAGGGGAGATCAAAATCTCCTAGAAAAAACTCCAAGGTGAAGTATTGGAATTATGGGCAGAAAGGACACATCAGAAAAGACTGCAAAGAGGAGAAAAAGAAGAAGAAGAAGAACTTCTCTGACACCGATTCTTCTCAGAGTGATGTTGATGCCTTCATTGTTGCCTTGGCAACGCCTGCATCTAAAGATGTATGGATGGTGGATTTAGGAGCATCTTTTCATATGACATCTCACAGAGAATGGTTCACTAAGTATGAACCGTATGCTGGTGGGAAGGTGTTCCTGGCAAGTGATTCGACATTGGAAATTGTTGGCTGAGGAAGAGTCAGAATCCAGTTCCCGGATGGCAGAATAAAGGGAATGAATGGAGTACTACACATACCAGGTCTGGCTCAAAATTTACTTTCTATTAGTAAGCTTAATGATGTTGGAGTGCAAGTTACTTTTGTGAATGGTGATTGTAAGATGACTAGAGGTTCTATTGTATTAGCAAAGGGTGAACGCATTGCAACTTTGTATAGGTTAGATGCTAAACCAGTGTGCTGTAATAATGTCTCTGTAAAATCTGAAAAAGCTACTATTATAACACATGATGCAAACTCTATGGATGTTAAACTTCCTGTAGAGAAAACAATGCTCTGGCATCATAGACTTGGTCACATAGGTGAAAAAGGTTTAGAAACCTTGAAGAACAAAAACCTGGTAGATGGGCTAATTGATTGTAATCTGGAATTTGATTTTTGCGAACATTGCATATATGGAAAACAGAACCGTGTTTCATTTTACTCTAGCACTCATAAATCTTCTAGCATTCTGGACTATGTACATTCTGATGTTTTTGGTCCATTTGATGTTCCTTCTCTGTCTAAATCAAGATACTATGTATCATTTATTGATGATTATTCAAGGAGGGCATTTGTATATTTTTTAAAAAATAAATCAGAAGTGTTCAGCCGGTTTAAAGAATTTAAAAATCTTGTGGAAAATCAAACTGGTAAAAAAATAAAATGTTTGAGAATGGATAACGATGGTGAATATTGCAATACAAATTTTGATAAATTTTGTCTTGATCATGGAATAAAAAGGCATAAGACTACACCTTATACTCCACAACAAAATGGAGTTGCTAAAAGGTTGAATCAATCATTAATGGAGGAAGCAAGAAGTATGTTGAGTTATGCTGGTCTTCAACAAAGGTTCTGGGCTGAGGCAGTTGCTACAGCTTGTTACTTGCTGAATCGTTCTCCTACTTCGGCATTGGTTGATAAGATGCCTATGGAAGCATGGTCTAGAAAGAAGCGCTCTCTAAGACATATTCGTGTCTTTGGCTATGAGACATATGCTCATATTCCTGAGGTAAAAAGATCTAAGCTGGATTACAAGGTAGTCAAATGTATCTTTATTGGCTATGGAGTCGGTGTTAAGGGTACATGCTTCGAAATCTTGAACTTGAAAAGGTAATTTACAGCAGGAATGTAATTTTCAGAGAGCTGAAACCTTTGGTTATTGATCCTCAGCTGGAGAAGATAGAAGAGAAGAAACAAAAGAGTGTTGTTAATATTCCTCTGACCCCTGTAAAAGAGGAACAACAAGCACCAAGTGTAAATGATTCAGATATGAGTTTGGGTAGCTCCGAAGATTCAGATCTAGAGTAAGAACATGAACCTATACCTCAGCCATTGAGGAGGTCTACACGTGAAAGAAGACAACCAGATAGGTATGGATTTTTGATACTTGATTCAAGTTATGCCTATGCTTTTCTTACTGATACTGATGAACCTAGGATAGTGAAAGAAGCTATTAGTTTACCAAATTTAGATTCTTGGTTGGAATCCATGGATAACGAAATGTCATCATTGGACAAAAATGGAAGCTGGGATCTGGTGCCCTTGCCTGAAGGCAGAAAACCTGTGGGCTGTAAGTGGGTATTTAAAAAGAAATATGGTCTAGATGGTAGTATTGAAAAGTACAAGGCAAGACTGGTTGCTAAGGGGTATTCCCAAAAGGAAGGTATAGATTATGGAGAAATCTTTTCTCCTGTAGCTAAGCTGACATCCATTAGATTTCTGTTGTCACTTGCAGTAGCATATGACTTTGAAATTCAGCAGATGGATGTGACGACAACATTTCTTCATGGGGACCTTAAAGAAGAAATTTATATGTCCCAACCAGAGCATTTTGTGGTAAAAGATAAAGAACATCTGGTATGTAAACTTTAAAAGTCTCTTTATGGCTTGAAGCAATCTCCCAGAATGTGGTATCAGAAATTTGATATCTATGTTTTATCTTTGGGATATGTGAGATCTAAATATGATCATTGTGTCTATTATAAAACTGATGGTGATCGGATTCTTATAATTGTGTTGTATGTGGATGACATGTTATTCATTGGCAATGGTAAGGGGATGATCTCAGATTTGAAATCTTAGTTGTCCTTGAAATTTGAAATGAAGAATCTGGGGGCAGTGAAGTACATTCTGGGAATGGAAATCAAAAGGGATAGATCTAATAGAAAGCTTTGGCTCATCCAGAGAAAATATATTACCAATGTTTTTGATAAATTTAATATGTCTGATTGCAAATAGTTAGTTGTTCCAATTTTGCAAGGAATGAAACTATTTGTTGAAGATTGTCCAGAATCTTCGAATGAAATTGGCGACATGAAAAAAGTGCCTTATGCAAGTGATGTTGGCAGTTTAATGTACGCAATGGTCTATACTAGACCAGACATTGCCGAGGTAGTGGGAGTTTTGAGCCGATTTATGGCAAATCTAGGCAAGTCACATTGGGATGCTATGAAGAGAGTTATGAGGTATTTGAAGGGAACTTTTGATTATGCTATTTGATATCATGGAAACTCAGTTGGATCTTAGAAATCTATCAACATTCAGGGATATGTTGATTCTGATTGGGCAGGGGACATTGACAGTAGAAGATCTACCAGTGGATACGTATTCACATTAAATGGTGGTGCTATCAGTTGGATGAGCAAGTGACAGGCTGTAGTCACTTTGTCCACAACAGAGGCAGAGTACATGGCAGCTACTTGTGCATGCCAAGAAGTCATTTGGTTGAAGAGGTTGTGTTTTGATGTCATTTTTAATACAGGGCAGATACAAATTCATTGTGACAGTCAAAGTGCTATCTGTTTGGTGAAAAATCCTACTTTTCATGCTAGGACAAAACATAGTGATGTCCAATATCACTTTGTTTGTGATATGGTGGAAGACAAAAAGGTAAAGCTAGAAAAGGTTGATACTTTGGAAAATGTTGCAGATGCCTTGACTAAACTAGTGAGCATGACCAACTTCAAATGGTGTTCAGATGAAATGGGTCTTTAGGCCCATAATTCTCAGTAATCAAATGAGGATTAAGATGTAGCAGTAATCTCTTCAACAAGTGGGAGATTGAAGAGACCTAATGTCTCAATTTACTACTTGGAACCTCCGTCGTTCATCGGCAAGACTTAAACTGTCAGTGAACTCTTATCTTCCTCTACCAATGGATAGTTTCTCTCTAATAGTTGCTTAGTCATCAGCCACACTAGAGCATCGACAGATTTGGATAAAGCTACACCGATCACTTTGGTCTCACTGATGGTAGTGAGCTATCAGGTTGACCTTTTGTATTGGCAAGAGTGAGGAGTCTTTGGCCGATCTACAAAGGTTACACCGACAGAGGACAAGCTATTGGCATGACAATCATTGTCGGCATGTTTTGCAGATGTTGCTTCGATAGTCTTGTGTCTTTCTGTTGAAGGCTTGGATCGGCAAGACCATTACTATTGGTGCAGTTTTGAAATGTCACTCCAACAATCGTCTATTACTTCGATGAAGGATGAAGACTTGGGCATCTATGGGACAAGGACTCATCGCTGTGAATGGTGGAGTTGTCTCCGATGGTTTGTGCTATCCCGATGAAGCTTAGACTGGCATTGTTGGCAACAAAATTGTCAACGATAGTCTTACAGTGTGTTTGGGTATATAAACCTGGATGTCCAACGCGACCTGGTGCATGTGGGACTAATGAGTCCTCTTGAATATGAACAGTTGCGATGGTTGGAAGATAGTGATGCTGGGTCAGTTGAATCAAACAGTTAGGGCAGAAGTTAAAAAATGGTTTTGCTCTTGAAGACTGCGGATATATACAGATTTGGTGATGTCATCAAGGTTGATGATGAGATTCGATCAAGTTGTTCATTCTATAAATGTATAGAGGAAGTGAACCGTGTATATGATTTGAGAATCAATACCTGAGTGAGAAGGTTGTGTTCTTTATTGTAAATTTTAAGCTTACTGTAAATAAAGATTGTCTCTCTTGTGGTGGTGGCTGTTTTACCTGAAAGGGTTCTCCCACATACATCTGGTGTTGTTCTCTGTTATCTTGTATGTTTATTCTATTTTTCCTGGTGTGTTTATCTTTGTATTTGAATTAAACGTTACCTGTCTACATTATCCCCTTACAATTGACATTAGGGAAGCTGTACTCCACACCTGTGCTTTCCTTACAGGTTGTTTGTAGAGTCTCACATTTCGGATCTTGGTGACACCTTGAAGGATCTCATCTTATTATTTGATGATAGTACTCATACACCTTCTAATACTACTACTATAGAGTTCAGAGAGGCTTCATCAAGGGCTTCTAGTGACTCTTCATAGGACATCTCATGAGATTCACATTGTAGCCACATGACATGTATTGACATTCCACATCTAAACATCATGAGACTTACCAGCTCACCTCACTTCTTTGAGAATTCACCATTGCAGTTGTTTCTTCCTAAGGGGAGAAATGTCATTTGTCACAAATAGATCATTTTCATCATTCATACATGGGCATTCTCTTTTGGCATAGGGTCTACTTCATTGTTGGGTGTTACATAGTCTCTTTTACTCTCTTATGGGGGCTCATATCTGCATCATCATGGTCAAAGCGACATGGTTTCAGGATTCATGTAGAGTTATCATCTTTGAGGAGGTTTCCTAGTCTTCTTCATTTTCTTTTCTCTCTTTTGGAGGGGAGTTTTTTTGCACAGGGTTTTCTTTCTTTCTCCAATTTATGAGAGATTACATTGTATTGTATTGTACATGGCTACCTGATCAGGCCCAATTGTCAGGACCCATCTTCATTTCCTCACCTAAGCTTTGCTTAAAGGGGGTGTTAGTGCATATTAAGCTCACTTAGGATAGGGATATTTTTAGTCTTTTGGCTTTTGTGCATTTTAATTTTTGGCACATGCCAGGATTAGGAGTCTCAGTTCTTTAATTAGCACGTCTACATTTAGATCAGGTGTCTAGGGTCACTTATCTTGAGTTAAGTAGTTGCATGCCTATCCTTGGGCCACTACTATTCTCAAGCTTGCTTTCTAATTTCTGGCATGTCTATTCTTAGGAGACTAGATGCCTATATGTACTTGATTATTAAGTTAATTCATTCATCTAGTTTTTGCTTTACATATTGCTTATGTCTTCGATAGTGTTGAGTGTGCAATTGTTTGATCTCTTGTGACTCTTGTGCCAATACTCGCAATCTCCCACAATAGTTTCTAATTTCCACAAGTATGACGAACCTTCCTCATAGAATCCCATTGGGAAGTTAGATGCCCCTTCATCATTCCAAAATTACATTAAAATAAATTATTCTAATAAATTCAATAAGTAGAGGCCACTACAACAACCCAAAGTGCTATAGCCCTCTCAGAAAATAAACCAAGGACTTGACAATTCATTCCACAAGTTCCAAATCCCTCTATGCTATAATGCAATAGATTTTAAACAATAACCTCATTTACCTGCCACCAATCCATCCTATCAACACCACCAAACCCCTATGGTTGCCTTACTATGACCCAAAGGCCTTATGTCAGTTCCACAAAGTTGTCAGACATGAAACCAAGCGATGTATGCATCTTAAACATAATGTGCAAGACCTCATCAACCAAGATGTCATCCGAGTCTTTGGGGTGAACGATAGATGAAACAAATCTGTTGCTCCACCTAATCAAAACCTTTAGATTTATTGACAATCTTGCCACCTCTTTAGCCAAGATGATTTCCCTTGTAGATGATTCCTATCACCTTAGTCAAACATGTTCTATTCCTAAACCAGTCATCTCTTTTACACCCATTGATGCACCCATGCATGTCTACGATGGACCTTTGTACATCACTGCCCTAGTCAATGAAAAACCTACCAAGGGTGTATTAATTGACCTTTTGTGCATGGTGAATGTAATCATAGAGGAATTTCTATATGTACATGAACTTTATTAGGACAAGTACAAGCAATCATAAGTTTAGATATGAGTGCATGATGGGTCCTCTCATTGCACCTTAGGTTCGCTTACCGATCCCAACTAGGAGGGACCAAAAGTCCTCGACATTCTCTTCTCCATCATTCCCACCTCAAACCAATTTCATGTGAAGTTGGGCCATCCATGGATCTCTTCCATGAGAGTAGTCCCCTCTATAATTGTTATCAACAAAGTATGCACCCAAATGCTAAGCTATCAACTTAGCTACCTGTTGACACATGGAAACACTCTTAGGCCTATGGGTTGCCTAAAACTTGGAGTGAACCTCCAGAGAGGGTTGGTTCCCCTCGTAAATCACCTAATCTAAAAGTCTTTTTGAGGAAAGGGTTAAGAAGATAACTAAAAATTAAATTCTAAAACCTAAGGATGTTTTACCAAAATTTTATCTTGACTCACAATCAGCCTCACAAAGCCTTTTATCCTCACAATTTCACTAAAACAATGCAATACAAAAGTAATTTGCATGAAATCTTGAAAGTTAGAGGTTTGCATGAAGGACAAACACAAGTTTTATCACAACTTCAACCCACTAACTAGGCTAAACATAACATGCAACTTACATTACATGAAACTTTCGCACTCAGTCCTGCAACAATGAGACATAGGAAAAGGATTCAAAAATTGAATCACAATTGAATATCAAAGCATTGATTGCAAAATGAATTAGAAATATGAAAAGGAGAACTTTGTTACTCTATTGAAACTAAAAGGAGTAGAAACTGAGTATCTGAGTACAAAAATGTTTACAAGCTCTCTACATGTGAACAAGAGAGAAGAAACAATAATCAAAACTGAGAAAAACTAAATTTTTCTCCAATATATGCCTCTAATTTTCCAAAAATGGAAAAATAGAAAAGAAAACTGCAAAAATCTCTCTAAAAGCTAGCCTCCAAGTCATTCCCAAGATCCATAAAAAAGCCTTAAACACTATCACCAAACTGCCTCCAAAATGAAGAGAAAAGCTGCCAAACTGATATCCTAAATGGGCCCACCAAAATCCCCTCAAAATTAGGCTTTATTTGCTCAATAAAGGCTCCATTTCATCCATATTTGTCCAAAAGAAAGCAAACTCAAAAAGAAAGATTTACTTTGCTTTACTTTGCTTTAACTGCATAAAATAACAAATATTTAAAAGAAATTTATAGAAATATTTCTTTAAATATTGTTATACAAAGATTTACAATTTTGTTTTCCTAATTTGCCTCAATTTGATTCTTTACAAAGGATAATACATGATATTTCCACTTGGGCAATTTAATTTTCTACATAAATCATAAAAATGTGAAAGGCATATTAAATGGTTTGAAAAAATGAAAGCCTTTAAGGCCTGCCCTCCATTTGATCTGCAAATTATCCCTAAGGCATATGAGATCCTTAGTCATGAGGACTAGGTAAATGCAAGGTGAATCAACATACCACAATGGGTATTAATCAATGCATGTGAAAAAAAATTTGATGTGATAAAATACCACAATCAAACTTAGGGCAAAAGGTAATCCTAACACAAAACAAATCATGCCCTATCTTTTTAGGCTCATTTCACACTTGGCATTTCGATGAAGCTCTGTTGCTACCACCATGGGTCTAGGGTTTGAACTAGAAAACTTTGTTTCCTCACTATAACACTACAATTTCTTAAATAATCTCTATAGAGAATGAAAAGATAAGATCATTCTGCACATTTCCAATCCGTTTTTCTACATTTCTGAGGCAAATCTCTAGCTTTTAAGTCACGACTATGGCTCATCTGATGCATTCTTTTTTGTTCTCTATTTTCTTGAGTCAATATACTCTTGTCTCCGTTATGAGGCCGTGACCAAGGCTAACTGACTCGAGTTCTTCTGAGCCATTGCAAAAGCAATATAAAAGCAAAAAATATGGGTAAAAACGCATGGCTTCATGCATTCATCTCCACTCAGAACAAAGGTGAGTTCTCTCTTTGTTGAACATGATAATATCTTAAACTCTAGTATTCTATAAAAGATTTATATTTCTGAGCATTTCTTTGCTTACTGTGAGTTCGGGCTTTTCTATTGTTCTGCAAACATGATCTTCAATTCAAAACACCAAATAGGTTTAACTTGCTGTGAGAATAGAGTCTATCTTTATTATAGGCCATGGCTTCAATGGCATAAAAATGGTTTTCATTTATTTCTTGAACTTAAACAAACCCTTGTGGGTTTGAACCATGTATCTCCTTTATATATGATCTTCACTATGCAAAATGTGATAAGGGTTTGTATAAGAAAAGGACACTCAGGTACCAATATGAACTAGGTTTTTCTCCATTTCTATATGTAGAAAATAATGGCATCACACTGTTGTTCCATTCTGAGAATGCAAAAAACAAACTTTCATAAGCTCAAAACTCTTCATTTTCACCTGTAGATGCTTTTACTTCTGCAATTCAATGTGCATTTTGACATTTTGCAAAGAAAATGTATTCTTTGACTATTCTTGAGAACCCATATATACTTTCTATATTCTTCATTTGTATGTGCAGAGAACATGATTCATTTTGTTCTTTTGTTTCTGTAGCAGCATGATGATTATTACAGGACTAAGAATATGTGATGAACACCTACCTCCATTTGATTTCCACTGTACCCACAAAACATTTCTTCTCTCAACGGTTCATTTATCTTTTCTGCTTGTAAAAACACTATTTGATGAGATATGGTATTATAAGAGAAAGATTACTTACAGTCTCATTCCTGCTACTCCATAAGAATTCTGTGATGACAACATTTATGTCATCTCTTTCGGCTCCTCCTGTAGATTAATATGATCATTGAAACATTAAGCTCATACAATCTTACATGTGTGTATGCTTCATTTAATGAATGTGGCACTTTTATATACATGTTCTATATACATTTGGTATGGCATACGTACTTGTTGTTTAGTTTCATGTACTATGTTAAATGCATTCAAATACATACCATATTGGAATGATAATGGCTCCTTTTCTTTATGTATATCATGGATATTTGGCTTCATTGTTCATGTGTACAAATGATACTCTTTCTTACAATTGTTGCTTTCTTGATAGCTGCAACATGTATCATGAAGTTGAATTTTGTTCATTTTACAACTATGCTCCAAGGCATTCATCACTTGTAGTTGCATCTCTACCTTGAATTTGTGGATCTCATGTGCTTTTGGTTGACTATTCCATTGCATTTGATTAATAACTTGATACCTCATAGCAACAAAAGAAAAATATCTGTTTCATTGTGTATTGCTCTCCTCTTTTCTTGACAATAATCTTTCACTCATACAAGATAGTTGTTCTATTGCTATGTATTGTCATGGCTGGAATTTTTATATAGCTGTTCCTTCACCTTATTTCCTATCTTGGACAAGTTCACTGCACTTGTATGGTTATCATATCATCCTTTGAGCCAATGATCATGGAAGTGTTGCAAGGTGTGGCCCTTGGTCTCCTTGTTCAGTGCAGCGCTGCGGTGGTTTGCGACAAGGGCTTAACCACCTCCCATGCTTGTTAAGTCAAGCGGTTGTATCAGGCATTAACATGTCGATCTTTTGGTGCAACGGTAGCTAACAATTGGTATCAGAGCCAAGGTCACGGGTTCAAACCCCGCGCTTGTGCTTAGGGGGGTTGTTGCAAGGTGTGGCCCTTGGTCTCCTTGTTCAGCGCAGTGCTGCGGTGGTTTGTGACAAGGGCTTAACCGCCTCCTGTGCTTGTTAAGTCAAGTGGTTGTATCAAGCATTAACAGGTTGATCTTTTGGTGTAACGGAAGCTAACATGAAGGGTAATGATCTTAAAGTTTATGCACTCACTTGAGGTGACACTCCTTTAGCTGAATGTATTCTATTTGATCAATATGAATAAGTATTCCTGTACCATTCCCCTTCAGATTCAGGGGCAGCATGTTGGGCTCTACCCTTGTGGGAGTCCACTTTGCACCACATGTTGAAATGTCTTCATAACATAAACATAACCTCTTCTATACCTGCACAGGAAACAAACATATTAGTTTAAAAAATAGTGAAGCTCAATAATGTTTCATTTCTTCAGGCTCTCTTGCATATGGATGATCTAACTATCTGATTTAGTGCATCATAAAGAATGTTTAATGTCTCTGTTTGATGAAGTACATATGATACATCATATCTAGAGCTCTAACACATCTCTCTCCATCTCTTGCAGGTTCATCAAAGGTTGGAGGCAAGTAGCAAGCTGCAATAGGGATCAATCCAAGACCTTTATAGGCAATGATAGATATGCTCTATCTTATTTACTTCATTGCTTTAGTCTTTTGAGATGCATAATATATTCTTTCTGATGTACTGATTTAGCTATTCCCACAGCTTGTGTGGGACATTTGATCTGTCTTGCTTTCATTCAATGCAATGTTTATTCCATTTGTATATATCTCATTTGTCAAATGAATAATCATTGTAATATGAAATTAAACAACTTCTATTAGTAATGAATACTCAACAAAGCATTAAATGATGATATGAAATTATTTCTCTTCTATTGTAACAATGCATCATAACTGAACCTTCTCCTTCCTAAGCACCTTGAACTATGCAATAAAATGTTAAAAATTATTCATCTAAACATGAAACTAGATGCACACCAACTCTACCAATTTGAGTTGCAAGTGAAAAATTGGTAACATTTCTGGTGACTTCTGCTACATGCTTGTCTGCTAAGCATCAAGACCAGTTACCTTAACTGTCCATTGGGCATGAAGTCATACTCTGCTCATCTCATACTTAGAAAACAATGAAAATCAGCTACAAACGTCTCCAAATAGTAGCAAAAAACTAAAACCAAACCAAACTGAAAGCAAACTAAAAGGCCCTGGTGGCCAGAAAATATGTACAGCAGCACTTAGGAAAAGAAAAACTAACTGAAAGGAATGTGCATAAAGCACTTATTAGCTAAAAACACTAACTCTAACCTACTATAACTAGCCAAAGAAGCTGGTCAAACAAACCCATTCACTGTCTCAAGAAAATAACTGCCCTTCCTTTGCAATCTACAATACTCCATAAGCTTGTGAGTCAACCGAAAGAGGTGGAGAACAATCAAACCTCTAGCAAACTACTGCAACACCTTTTTGAGAAGGAAAATGGAGTCACTTACCCACCTGACTTGTTTGGTTAACTGATCAAGTGAGCAAGTAAATTGGTTGTGCTCAACTTAATACTCTCCCTAATGATCTGGATCAGTGTCGCTATGAGGTTGCTCCCTCTTGCTGGCTTGCAACCCAGCCAGATGCCTAATAGGACATCCCCTCGAAAGATTTGGACTAGAGAGAAAGTAATTTGAATGATTGGAAACAACATCACCTTCACTTTGCATGATAGCTTGCCATGTTGCTTCCTCCTCTATAGTTAATGGGCCATCCTCATCTGTTAAGGTAGCTAATAGCTCATCAAAGCTATCAATTCTTGAAAGGCTCTTAGTAAGAGTTGGACTAGGCTCAAAATACTCATTATTACTCAAGGATGTACACTCCAAAATAGGAGTGTCTTCTTCAATGAATGAAGGCAAGTGTTCAAATGATGAGCTAGTCTCTTTCAACAAACCATCAATTGGCACATCAACTTCAAGTTCCTCTTTGTAATAGAAAGGCAGCTCCTGCAACCAATCCAGATCATGCTACTGGTTAGGCTGCTCCATAACCAGTAACTCATTCGGGAATATAGCCACTTCCACCTCTTACCTTTGCTATTCAAGATAACCCTCCTCCAAGGATGTTGGCATAACATCTAAGTGTGAGCAGAAAAGCTCAATTTTATCTTGAAATAGATCCTCCTCAAGCTCTTGATCATTCAGGGCTGCTTTTACATATTTGTTCTTGGATCAACACCTTATCTAAATGGTCCTCATCATTGTGGTGATTATAACTTGGCATAGCCATGCCATTTTCACTTTCATACTCAAAGTTAGGAAGCTCATCAAATAGATTAACTAGAAAATAAGGTTCAACACCAATTTCTTGTACATTATCTAAGTTTGTAATAGAGACCTCAAGATCATTCAAAAACAAATTTTCTTCACAATTTTCCTAGGTTTTTGATGAAAAGGGGATGTCCTTTAGCTCATGATAACCTTCACTAAGCCTACTGGGCTCCAAAACAGGTTCATCTTTATCCGCTTCCTCTTGATCCAAGGTTCTATTAGCATATTGATGTTCTTCACTCAGCAACTCCTCATATTTGACATCTTTCTGCTCTTCATCCTCCTCATCATTGTACCAACTGGATACCTCACACTAGTTATCAATATCCTTCTACATTGGTTGATCCTTTGAGATTGAAACATTTTCATCCACTTTAATAAAACTAGGAAGCTCATCAATAAAAACAAACAAAGACTCATTTAGGGAAATCTTTTCTTATTCAATCTTTTTCTGCTCCAACCGATATTGTTCCATAGCTATATGCACTAAATTTATGTTCCTAGCTTCCTTCATGGTGAATGAGTTATTTTCTAAGATAATAGGTCGATCCTTATAAAGGCAGATAGTGATAGAACAATCAGATTTATCTAGTTGGGAAACTTGGGGAGTTTCTTGAGTTTCTTGTGAGGAAAAATGTTGCTCAAGGGGCTGATCTGCAACTATACTAGGTTGAATATGATTATTTTCCTCAACTTACAAGGGATGAAGGCTTTTGAAACTTGGTATTTTAAGATTAAGATGCTGGCTTAAGAAATCAAGGACTTTATTTTGTCTAAAACTTGAAATCTCAACTTTAGGAACACTAAGAGGCTCATTCTATCTAAAACTTGGAAACTTATACTTACGAACCTCCTCTTGAGTCAGCTATTCTGGAATGACAAGAGTTGTTTGGGCTTCGTGCCTTTGAAATTGAGCAAGCAAAAGATTCATTTGTGCAACTGCCTCCCTCTCAAGATTCTCTTCAAACTATCTCCTTTGTGTCTCCAACTCCTGGTCACAACTAAAAGTCTCACAAGGTTGTTGCTCCTGATGTTGGAGATAGGCTTGGTGATCTAACTCCTATTGCTGCAATTTACACTCTTCATATTTCCTTCCTTGAAACTCCCTTTCTTGTTGGTACTGATAATCTGAGCAAGCCCATTCTTCATGTTATAAGTTATACTCATGCTGCCTCTTAATCTCTTCTACATGTTTTGTGAAGTCATGCATGAAATCAAACAACATACTCTTTATGCTTGCAATCTCCTCATGTTGCTGATTATACTCATGCTACCTCTTAATCTCATCCATCTATTTATTGTAGTCTAATAGAATGTCTCTAAGCTCCATAATTTAAGAACTTTTAGGCTGATTAGAAGATTGGCCAGGGGTGGGTGGGTGGTAAGCATCTTGAGTAAGCTGGTAGCTTACTGTCATAGGATTATTTGGACTAAAACTAGCATTGTGGCTACTTGGGTATGGTTGATAAAAAGTTTTGATAGTATTTTCATAATATGTGATGGAACCATCAAAATTTTGCAAATTTTGAGTGCATGTCCTTCCAATATGTCGATAGAGGCTAAGTCGACATACTGCTCAATCTACCCCGGGGGCCATCTTCACTGATTAAAATTTTGCATCTCAAAAGTGATCTTGAAATTCTGTATGGTACAATGTTTCTTGGTACATATGGTAGTGCACTTGTGCAATTTCGTGCTTTTGAGATGAGTTCTGATGGGCTATTTAGTTATTTTCTGACTACGACCAGGCTAAATTTGGTGTTACAAAAATTTTATAATTTCACAAATCTGAAGGCAACCCATTTCTCTTTTTGGCCTAAAACAACTCCAGTTCCATTTTCATTAGAAATTGAGTCCATATGATGCATTATTTTAATGCATCTCAGTTGCAGTGAACACATTTTGCGAGCCAGTTTAAAAAGGAGGTACCTAAATTCTAATTGTTGGGCGAGATCCATCGACAAACCCATGTTTTAAATAATTGATTATCCAGGTGTTCTAGTTTGTACGTAGTGAATTTTCTCTGTTTGGGATGCATGCGTAATTAAAATTTCATTGTTTTCTAATGTTGCAACTTGCAAATATTTAAAATATTTTATATATTTTAAATAATTCCAGAAAGCAAATGAAAACAAATATTAGGGCAAAGTTTAATATTTACCAAAACTTTATAAAGTTTTATGGCTTATTAAATATTTATTTTTTGTACGAATTCTGCCATTCCATAGATGCATAAAAGGGAATGCTCATTGTGAACACGAAACATCAGAAAGGAGAAAGTAAAGCATTCTAATGCTTTCTAATGTTTGGCAATGAAAAATTAAAGAGGAAAAGGCTTTGTTAATATGCATTTTTATTTATTCTCCACCAATCTACGGATATGCAAAGAGTGAACGGTGATGAAGAGTGCAGAACTACGAAAACATTTTTTATTTTCTTTTCTAAACTTTACAAAGTTCAGGGTGTTTTAAATATTTGCTCTTTCCGCATTTTGTAGTGTTGCGGTGAGCAGAGTATGCAAGTGTGCGGGGAGATTGTAAAGTGGGGCTGAAGGTTTTCTAATCACGTTTTTTGGTTTTGAGCGTGAATTTGGGGCCTCTCATGAGCTGTAAATGGTAGTTTTTGTCTTCCAAAGAGTGCCCAGATCATTTGCCTTGCTTTGGTAGCCATTTCGGCACTATTTTCAGCATATTTGCAGGTTTGGCAGTAGTAAAAATGACCCAAGAAAGCAAAAAATGCCTTGGTAGTTTGTTTAAATCAGAATGAAAAAGAATGCAAAGAGCAGATTTCAAATCAAAGTATAAAATGTGCAATCATGAGAATGCATATCAAATGTTTGACATAATGTTAAACATAGCATATTGCCAATTAATCATTTTATGGGTTAAAGTGATAAGCGCGAAGAATTGCAAATAAATTTTAATGCTGGGAGGATAAAATGTATTTGGTGAAAATAAAATTATGGTAAAGTTTGAGTTGCTGCCCAAGTGGGTTTTAACCCAAGTGATTATTTTTTACCCAAAGAAGGAATTATTGTTGCAAATCAAATATTTTTCACCCATGTGAAGTTTATTTCAGAGGGGCATAATTTTCAGTTGCAAACAGAAAAGACAAAGAAAAAGCACAAGGCAAGAGAAAATATTCTATTGGAAACATTTCCACCCAGAAGTGAGAATTTTCACTTTCTAGTGAAAAAGGAGGCAGTTAGTAGGATTTTTCACCCAAGTGAACAATTTGCATGGGAATACAAATCAATTTTGGGCAAAATCAATTACAGTTGCAAAGATTGAAGAGGGAAAATGAAGAGTTGAGGAGCATCTTCTAAAGGCAAATCAATCGCAAATCAAGGGAGTTGAGGTGTGCCATGTGTCACCACAAATTGATTTCTAGGGCTTCTCTACTATTCTCTCGTTTCTATTAAGTGTGAAATTATTTTCATTGTAAAGGGTTGGTTCCAAAGCATACTTTAAAAAAAGGTCTAAATTATGGGATTCAATCTAGGTGATCTCAAAGCTATATTGTAATGAGTGATTAGTTTATGTAATACAGAGGTCTATTTGTGACAAATATTTTGTAGTGATTCAGTTAAAGCTTGTTCAATAAATCAATATAAGATCATTGCTTCTGTTATCATTTTGTAGTTTATCTCCATTAATGTCTGAATGTTTTTAGGGATTCCAAGGGTTTCCTGGGTATACATTTGTTGTTCTCTTTGTCATGTGTTTGTTAGTATGTATTCAAGGGATACATTAAAAGTGTTATTCTTAAGATGATTAAGTATGCACACTTTCATCACTGATATGTGGATCATTTCAGATTTTATTGGATAACTAAGAATGGATTGTAATTTTGAGAGCAAGAGGGCAATTGAGGGTTTGATGTTTTTTTAAGGTAGAAACCTGACAAATCATGCCTAGTTGAATGTTATGGCTTCTTTTTCATTATTGGTCTTGTTCAAACATGAATCTGTAGCCCAAGATTAGGGACTTGTCTTATGGCTGAAGATTGTCCTACCCATTCAAAATTAAAATATCATGTTAGTCTTTTCCATAATTTATTTATAAGTTATTTCTGCCCTACCCTTATGCATGAAGTCCAGTATTCTAAACCTTTTTAAACCTCATGAGAAACTTGTAATTGATGCAAATCTTCAGAGGACTTATGCATATTGTATCTCCTAGGTCAGTGGTGTTGTAAGAAGCTGTAAATGAGTACATTCACAAAGATTATAACCAAGCTTATCATATGTTAACACCATTTGAACCTAATTGCCTACATTTAGAGATCTCCCTTCTTGTGTATCTGTTTCCTAAATCGCTTTGAGGTCTCTAGGAACACCCTTCTGAGCTTGGCAATGCTCAAAGAGTAGAAGGCTATGTTTAGCCTTATTCGTTGGCCAAATCTCTCTTTGAATCTCAACATAAAACATGACACATCTTTAGGGTTCAATGTTCAGAAATTTGGAGGACCAACAGATTAGCGACTCTACTGGGGAACCTCCAGTATTATCCATTTGAAAAGAGTCAATAAGTTTTCTGATCTAAAGTTTTGGGTCAGATGATCCAAGGACCTGCATACTTGAAGAATGAGATTGTTGCAATGTTTTCTAGTGTATTCTTGGAGTTTGGCACTCTGTTGGTGGAGAGAACTCAGAAATACTTAGATCTTGGAGGAAGCTTCTGCTGCTTGAAGATCTTTTCCTCTTTCAAAGAGGTGGCGACTCTACATAATATTTCAAATCATCAAAAGAGTTGGTTACAGTAGTTCTCAGGTATTTTTCTATTGCAACACTTTTGTTTGAAGGTTTGCAACAAAGGTTATAGTAAATATTGTCCCTTATTTAATACTCTAAGGTACTAGTAGAAAAAGGGAATGAGAAAGTAGGATATTCTGAAAGGAGTATCAAGAAGTAGATAGTTGTAGAGGGGATTAACTCATTTACAAATATGTATGAATGTTCTAGTTATCCCTCTACAAGCTATAATGTCATGCTTGAAACACAGTCATATCATCAAAGAAATTTTTCTATTGAAAGATACAGAGCCATAAATTTTGGTGGTATTCAAGGTTTTCCAAACCCTGTTCCTAATGAAGTTAGGGAATGCTTACCAGAATTCAAAGGGCAAAGCTCAGAATCAGCATGTAGACATTTGCAAAAGTTCATGGACTTGATGGGAGATTTTGAGACAGGTCATGAAGATGTTGTCATGAAGTTCTTTGTTTAATCTCTGAAGGAAGATGCTAGAGATTGGTTTTCATATTTGCCAATGTGTTATATCAATTCTTGGGATGAGCTCAAGGCAGTTTTCATGGAGCAATTTGGTGAGAGGGTCAATACAAGTTTTGTGATCAGCAAGTTCATGAGCATTCAGAAAGAAGATGATGACCTAGTTCCAACATTTAACATGAGATTTGAAAAAAACATTGAGGGTTATTCCTGGGGGTATGAGGCCAAATGATTCAATTAGTTTGGTTGTTTACCTAGGAGCTTTTGATAGTAAGATGACTTAGAGGTTGAGAAACAATGATCCTACAACTTTGCATCAGGCTTATGAGATCGCCATGGACATTGAAAACAATTGGAAGCATGGGATGCCCAAGGGTTATTTGTCTGCAAGTGTTTGCTATCCTAAAGAACACAATAATGATGTGAAGTGTAAATCAGAAATTAAAAATGACTGTCAAAGCAATTATATCCTTGCTATCCCAACTCATACATCAGTCCATAATGTTGATCATATAGAGCCCCAAATAAATTATCAACAAGTTGCATGCATTAGTGATCCTATGGTCTTTGTTCAAGTTCTCTTTGACATAAGGAGATGTGAGGGAGAAATAGGATATTCATTATTTTCTAGAATCTTGGACACCTATATGGAAATCCCTGTTGGTTTCAAGCCTCAAGAATCTGTATGCATTGATTTTTTTGTGAAGTGTATGGGTTAGGTTTGAGTTCATTACCCTATAGGTTGAAGCCAAATACTTTTGCTCAGGCTCCTAATTGGATAGATATTGTAGAGAATGCTAAGATTCATGACGATATGAATAACAAACTTCATAGTGTTGATCACATTAGTCCTATGGTTGAGTATGAACCAAACAATGGTGCAATATATTTGAGTGAAAAGAACATGTTTCAAAGTGAAGTTACATCTCATACTACACCAGGTAATGGAACTACTAGCTGCCCCAATGATAAGATCATAGAAGAAGTTCAGTTGAAGCCTTGTGGTAAAAATGATTCTAATGATATGTTCAATAATGAGATAATATTTTCATCATTGAATGCGCAAAAACCATGTAATCCTGATCACAATCTTACCAGTGTTGAGAGCTTTGTCACTAATGATCATGATATCATTAGGCTTGTTCATATATATTTAACTCACAAAGTTGATCATGCTAATTGTTATTCTGTTGGTCACAGTGGCTTATATGAAGCAGAGTTGGAAAGTTTTACTCTAGATGAAGATAACATTAGCATGCAAGATGTTGATAGCATGATTTCACTCTCAAACGATCAGGTTATGTATTATGAAAAATATGCATATGATAGAATATCACCATTGATGGTTAATAGTATTATGGAACTTGAAGAGCCTTCTTACCATGTTGTCTCAGATTATGTTGACAGGGCAGAAATCTCAGACATGGGTGTGGAAAAATTAGAGGATGAAGTGAAAAATGAAAAATTGGAGATTCATGTTGATATGATAGAGACCAAGGTCGAATATGAAGTTCATTACAGAAGTGATCAAGTTCTGAAGAATTCATATGCTAATCTTTAGGATGGGATATTTTCAGACTTGTTTGAACCTTCTTATGAAGCTGTGTACATGGATGTGAGTGATGATTGTAAAGTTGAATCAAATTATGTCATTGAACCAAAAATGTGTGCACTTGTGCAATTGTGGGATGATGATGACAACATTTTTGAAGGCTCACAAATGCATGGAAAATCTGTGATGGTGTTGATAATCCTTTGGATGATCATCCCAGTTCAAATTGTGTTGATGATATAAGATTTTTAGAATCTTGTATGGAAGAGATATATGCTGAAAACTAGGATTGCCAAGAGATTGAAATAGAGAGACAATCTGAGGAGTATGGCTCTTCACATAAAATGTCTCATAATATGGATCGAAGTGTTGATGAGGTTTACATCAACATAAATGACCCCAAGATGTACTGGTCATCTATGGTCCTTGTTTTAAGTTTCAAGTTGAGTATGATGTGTTCCTTTGTGATGAAGTTGTAGTTTCTCACAGTGTGAATCCTTATGTTCCTGAATTTGAACACTTCACTTGGATCCAGCATACATCTTGCAGTAATGATGAGTAGCAACAAGTTATCTAGGTTGGTGATTCTCTGCCTACTCGTGTTTCTTATGTGCCCGAACTTCAATGTTTTAAGTTTGACATGTTAGAGGATGAGTTTCCCTCTCCAAGTCAACATAATGAAGGGGCATATTTTTCTTATCCATGTGAATTGGAGGCATTTTATTTTTTCCTTGATTCATTTGAGGAGGTCAACAGCTATAAATTTTCCATGTTTTCATGTGCTATTGATTTGAGGTTTCAAGTTTTTCCACCATGAACTAAAAAAATGAAAAATTTTCCACATGACAATGTGGTGGCCTATGTTATATGGTTTTCATGCAACAACAGGATCAAATGTGGAGCAAGTATTCACTTGTTTAGTGGTAATTACATATTTATGCTTGTAAGAAGAAGGCTATAGTTGTTGCAGTGGTGTGGCAGAGGTAAGTGTGGGTTGAGGGAAATCAGTTCCTTCAACAGGATGGTGTTTGATAGAGGCAAACATTGATTCTTATTTTTCATTTGGTGGCCTGGGGCCATCAAATAATGTTTGAAAATTGTGTGTTGAGGCTCTGCAGGTTGCATGTTGAATAAGTTTTCAGAGCCAGCCAATGGAATAGGCACTTGGTCTACGTCCCAGAGATCTAGAATCTCGCCATGACCACAGGGTGCATGCATCCTCAACTAGAGCCACTAATGGAACCCTCAAAATTTTACAAATTTTGAGTGCGTATGTCCTTCCAATATGTCGACAGAGGGTAAGTCGACATACTACTCAATCTACCCTGGGGGCCATCTTCACTGATTAAAATTTTGCAACTCAGAAGTGATCTTGCAATTCCATATGGTACAATGTTTCTTAGCACATATGGTAGTGCACCTGTGCAGTTTTGTGCTTCCATGATCAGTTTTGATGGGCTATTTAATTATTTTTTGACTACGACTAGACTAAATTTGGTGTTCCGAAAAGTTTCTAATTTCACAAATCTGAAGGCAACCTATTTCTCGTTTTGGCCTAAAACAGCTCCAGTTACATTTTCATCAGAAACCAAGTCCATATGATGCATTATTTTAATGCATCTTGGTTGCATGAAGGCAACCAATTTCTTGTTTTGGCCTAAAACAGCTCCAATTTCATTTTCATCAGAAACCAAGTCCATATGATGCATTATTTTAATGCATCTCAGTTGCAACAAACATGTTTTATGGGCCAGTTTACAAAGGAGATACCTAAATTCTAATTGTTGGGTGAGATCCGTTAACAAACCCATGTTTTAAATAATTGATTATGCATGTTCACAAGTTTTCATGTCTCCAAGTGTTCCAGTTTGTGCGCAATGAATTTCCTCTGTTTGGGCCACAGGCGTAATTAAAATTTCATTGTTTTCTAATGTTGCAAATTGCAAATATTTAAAAGATTTTATATATTTTAAATAATTCCAGAAGGCAAATGAAAACAAATATTAGGGCAAAGTTTAATATTTGCCAAAACTTTATAAAATTTTATGGCTTATTAAATATTTGTTTTCTGATACGAATTCTGCCATTCCGTGGATGCATAAAAGGGAATGCTAATTGTGAGCATGGAACAATAGAAAGGAGAAAGTAAAGCATTTTAATGCTTTCTAATGTTTGGCAGTGAAAAATTAAAGAGGAAAAGGCTTTGTTAATATGCCTTTTTATTTATTCTCCACCAATCGACGGATATGCAAAGAGTGAATGGTGATGAAGACTGCGGAAGTGCGGAAACATTTTTTATTTTCTTTGCCAAACTTTACAAAGTTTAGGGTGTTTTAAATATTTGCTATTTCCGCCATTTTGTAGTGTTGCAGTGAGCAGAGTATGCAAGTGTGCGGGGAGATTGTAAAGTGGGGCTGAAGGTTTTTTAATCACGTTTTTTGGTTTTGAGCATGAATTTGGGGCCTCTCACGAGCTGTAAATGGTACTGTTTGCCTTCCAATGAGTGCCCAGACCATTTACCTTGCTTTGGCAGCCATTTTGACATTGTTTTGAGCATATTTGCAAGCTTGGCAGCAGTAAAAATGACCTAGGAAAGCAAAAAATGCCTTGGCAGTTGTTTAAATTGGAATGAAAGAGAATGCAAAGAGCAGATTTCAAATCCAAGTATAAAATGTGCAATTATGAGAATGCATATCAAATGTTTGACATAATGTTAAACATAGCATATTGCCAATTAATCATTTTATGGGTTAAAGTAATAAGCATGAAGAATTGCAGATAAATTTTAATGCTGGGAGGATAAGATCTATTTGGTGAAAATAAAATTATGGTAAAGTTTGAGTTGCTGCCCAAGTGGGTTTTAACCCAAGTGATTATTTTTTACCCAAAGAAGGAATTATTGTTGCAAATCAAATATTTTTCACCCATGTGAAGTTTATTTCAGAGGGGCATAATTTTCAGTTGCAAATAGAAAAGACAAAGAAAAAGCACATGGCAAGAGAAAATATTACGTTGGAAACATTTCCACCCAAAAGTGAGAATTTTCACTTGCCAGTGAAAAAGGAGGCAGTTAGTGGGTTTTTTCACCCAAGTGAACAATTTGCACGGGAATACAAATCAAATTTGGGCAAAATCAATTTCAGTTGCAAAGATTGAAGAGGGAAAATGAAGAGTTGAGGAGCATCTTCTAAAGGCAAATCAGTCACAGATCAAAGGAGTTGAGGTGTGCCATATGTCACCACAGATTGATTTCTAGGGCTTCTCTATTGTTCTCTCTTTTCTATTAAGTGTGAAATTGTTTTCATTGTAAAGGGTTGGTTCCAGAGCATACTTTCAGAAAAGGTCTAAAGTATGGGATTCAATCCAAGTGATCTCAAAGCTATATTGTAATGAGTGATTAGTTTATGTAATACAGAGGTCTATTTATGACAAGTATTTTGTAGTGATTCAGTTAAAGCTTGTTCAATAAATCAATAGAAGACCATTGGTTTTGTTATCATTTTGCATTCTGTCTCCATTAATGTCTGAATATTTTTAGGGATTCCAAGGGTTTCCTGGGTATACATTTGTTGTTCTCTTTGTCATGTGTTTGTTAGTATGTATTCAAAGGATACATTAAAAGTGTTATGCTTAAGATGATTAAGTATGCACACTTTCATCACTGATATGTGGATCATTTCAGATTTTATTGGATAACTAAGAATGGATTGTAATTTTGAGAGCAGGAGGGCATTTGAGAGTTTGATGTTTCTATAAGGGAGAAACCTAACAAATCATGCCTAGTTGAATGTTATGGCTTCTTTTTCATTATTGGTCTTGTTCAAACATGGCTCTATAGCCCAAGATTAGGCACTTGTCTTATGGATGAAGATTGTCCTACCCATTCAAAATTAAAATATCATGTTAGTCTTTTCCATAATTTATTTATAAGTTATTTCTACCCTACCCTTATGCATGAAGTCCAGTATGCTAAACCTTTTTAAACCTCATGAGAACCTTGTAATTGATGCAAATCTTCAGAGGACTTATGCATATTGTATCTCCTAGGTCAATGGTGTTGTAAGAAGCTATAAATGAGTACACTCACAAGGATTATAACCAAGCTTATCATATGTTAACACCATTTGAACCTAATTGCCTACATTTAGAGATCTCCCTTGATGTGTATCTGTTTCCTAAATTGATTTGATGTCTCTTGGAACACCCTCCTGAGCTTGGCAATGCTCAAAGAGTAGAAGGCTATGTTTAGCCTTGATCATTGGCCAAATCTCTCTTTGAATCTCAACATAAAACATGACACATCTTTAGGGTTCAATGTTTGGAAATTTAGAGGACCAACAGTATGGGGTTGGGTATACATATTGACTATAAAAATTTGACATTTCTACTCATATGAAGAGCTGGAAACAAGAATAAAAGTTTAGTTTTTTTTTTTCAAACATACTAGCACTTGATCTATTAAAACTAACAGATCTTGATTTGGAGTTGCCAGATGTGTTTGAAGAACTTGGCTCCAAAGGCTGAGATTGCTAGTGCACACCCCAAGAATCAACAATGAAATGACAAGATTTAAACTGTGACAGTTCAAACTGTCCCACTGAGCATGCCAAAAATTGTTATCAACAAAGTATGCACCCAAATGCTAAGCTATCAACTTAGCGACCTGTTGACACATGGGAACACTCCTAGGCTTGTGGGTTGCCTAAAACTTGGTGAACCTCCGGAGCAAGCTGGTTCCCCTAGTAAATAACCTAATCTAAAAGACTTTCTAAGGAAAGGGTTAAGAAAATAACTAAAAATTAAATTCTAAAACCTAAGGATATTTACCAGAATTTTATCTTGACTCACAATCAGCATCACAAAGCCTTTTATCCTCACAATTTCACTAAAACAATGCAATACATAAGTAATTTGCATGAAAGCTTGAAAACTAGAGGTTTGCATGAAGGAAAAAAATAAGTTTTATCACAACTTCAACCCACTAACCAGGCTAAACATAACATGCAACCTGCATTACATGAAACTTTTGCACTCAGTCCTGCAACAATGAGACATAGGAAAAGGATTCAAAAATTGAATCACAATTGAATATCAAAGCATTGACTGCAAGATGAATTAGAAAGTATGAAAAGGAGAACTATGTTGCTCTATTGAAACTGAAAGGAGTAGAAACCGAGTATCTAAGTACAAAAGTGTTTACAACCTCTCTATAGGTGAACAAGAGAGAAAAAACAATAATCAAAACTGAGAAAAACTAAATTTTTATCCAATATATGCCTCTAATTTTCTAAAAATTGAAAAATATAAAAAAACTACAAAAATCTCTCTGAAAGCTAGCCTCCAAGTCATTCCCAAAATCCATAAAAAATCCTTAAAAACTATCACCAAACTGCCTCCAAAACGAAGAGAAAAGATATCAAACTGATATCGCAAGTGGGCCCACCAAAATACCCTCAAAATCAGGCTTTATCTGCTCAATAAAGGTTCCATTTCGTCCATATTTGTCCAAAAGAAAGAAAACTCAAAAAGAAAAATTTACTTTGCTTTACTTTGCTTTAACCACATAAAATAACAAATATTTAAAAGTAATTTATAGAAATATTGTTATACAAAGATTTGCAATTTATTTTCCTAATTTTATTTTATTTTACAAAGAATAATACATGATATTTCCACTTGGGCAATTTGATTTTCTACAAAATCATAAAAATGTGAAAGGCATATTAAATGGTTTGAAAAAATAAAAGCCTTTAAGGCCTACCCTCCATTTGATCTACAAATTATCCCTAAGGCATATGAGATCCTTAGTCATGAGGACAAGGTAGATGCAAGGTAAATCGACATACCACAATGGATATTAATCAAGGCATGTGAATAAATTCGATGCGATAAAATACCACAATCAAACTTAGGGCAAAAGGTAACCCTAACACACAAAAAAATGATGTCCAATCTTTTCAGGCTCATTTCACACTTTACATTTCGATGAAGCTTTGTTGTTGCCGCCATGGGGCTAGGGTTTGAACTCGAAAACTTCGATTCCTCACTGTATCACTACAATTTCTTAAAGAATCTCTACAGAGAATGAAAAGGTAAGATCATTCTGCACATTTTCAATCCATTTTTCTCCATTTCTAAGGCAAATCTCTGGCTTTTAAGTCATGACTATGGCTCATCTGATGCATTCTTTTTTGTTCTCTATTTCCTTGAGTCAATATACACTTGTCTCTGTTATGAGGCCGTGACCAAGGCTAACTGGCTTGATTTCTTCTGAGCCATTGCAAAGGCAATATAAAAGCAAAAAATATGGGTAAAAACCCATGGCTTCATGCATTCATCTCCAGTCAGAACAAAGGTGAGTTCTCTCTTTGTTGAACATGATAATATCTTACACTCTAGTATTCTGTGAAAGATTTCTATTTTTTAGCATTTCTTTGCTTACTGTGAGTTCGGCTTTTCCATTGTTCTACAAATATGATCTTCAATCAAAACCCCAAATGGGTTTAACTTGCTATGAGAATAGAGTCTCTCTCTATTATAGGCTGCGGCTTCAATGGCATAAAAATGGTTTTCATTTATTTGCTAAACTTAAACAAACCCTTGTGGGTTCAAACCCTGTATCTCCTTTGTATCTGATCGCCACTATGCAAAATGTGATAAGGGTTTGTAAAAGAAAAGGACACTCAGGTAGCAATACGAACTGGGTTTTTCTCCATTTCTATATGCAAAAAACAATGGCATCACACTGTTCTTTCATTCTGAAAATGCAAAATACAAACTTTCATAAGCTCAAAACTCTTCATTTTCACTTGTAGATGCTTTTCCTTCTGCAATTCGATGTGGGTTTTGACATTTTGCAAAGAAAATGTATTCTTTGACTGTTCTTGAGAACCCTTATATATTTTCTATATTCTTCATTTCTATGTGCAGAGAACTTGATTCATTTTGTTCTTTTGTTTCTGTAGCAGCATGATGATTATTATAGGACTAAGAATGTGTGATGAACACCTACCTCCATTTGATTTCCACTGTAGCCACAAAACATTTCTGCTCTTAAAAGTTCATTTATCTTTTCTACTTGTAGAAACACTATTTGATGAGATATGGTATTATAAGAGAAAGATTATAGTCTCATTCCTACTGCTCCATAAGAACTCTGTGATGACAACATTTATGTCATCTCTTTCAGCTCCTCTTGTAGATGAATATGATTATTGAAATCTTAAGCTCATACAATCATACATGTGTGTATGCTTCATTTGATGAATGTGGCACTTTTATATACATGTTTTGTATACATTTGTTATGGCATACTTACTTGTTGTTTAGTTTCATGTACTATGTCAAATGCATTCATATACATACCATATTGGAATGATAATGACTCCTTTTCTTTCTGTACATCATGGATATTTGGCTTCATTGTTCATGTGTACAAATGATACTCTTTCTTACAATTGCTTCTTTCTTGATAGTTGCAACATGTATCATGAAGTTGAATATTGTTCATTTTACAACTATGCTCCATGGCATTAATCACTTGTAGTTGCATCTGCACCTTACATCTATGGATATCATGTGCTTTGGGTTGACTGTTCCATTGCATTTGATCAATAACTTGATACCTCATAGCAACAAAAGAAAAATACCTGTTTCATTATGTATTGTTGTCCTCTTTTCTTGACAATGATTTTTCACTCATACAAGACAACTGTTCTATTGATGTACATTGTCATGGATGCACCTTTTATATAGTTGTTCCTTCACCTTATTTGTCTATCTTGGACAAGTTCACTGCACTTGTATGGTTATGATCTCATCCTTTGAGCTAATGATCATGGAAGGGTAATGATCTTGAAGTTCATGCACTCACTTGAGGTGACACTCCTTCAGTTGAATGTATTCTATTTGATCAAAATGAATAAGTATTCTTGTTCCATTCCCCTTGAAATTCAGGGGCAGCATGTTGGGCTCTACCCTTGTGGGAGCCCACTTTGCACCACATGCTAAAATGTCTTCAAAATAGCAACATAACCTCTTCTATACCTGCACAGGAAACAAACATATCAGTTTAAAAAATATTGAAGCTCAATAATGTTTCATTTCTTTAGGCTCTCTTGCATATGGATGATCTGACTATCTGATTCAGTACATCATAAAGAATGTGTTATGTCTCTATTTGATGAAGTACATAGGATACACCATATCTAGAGCTCTAACATATCTCTCTCCATCTCTTGCAGGTTCATCAAAGGTCAGAGGCAAGGAGCAAACTACAACAGGGATCAATCCAAGACACTTATAGGCAATGATAGATATGCTCTATCTTATTTACTTCATTACTTTAGTCTTTTGTAGATGCATAGTATATTCTTTCTAATGTACTAATTCAGCTATTCCCATGGCTTGTGTGGGACATTTGATTTATCTTTCTTTCATTAAATGCAATGTTTATTCCATTCGTATATATCTCATTTGCCAAATGAATAATCATTGTAATGTGAAATGAAACAACTTCTATCACTGATGAATACTCAACAAAGCATTAAATGATGATATGAAATTCTTTCTCTTTTGTTGTAACAATGCATCATAACTGAACCTTCTCCTTCCTAAGCACCTTGAACTATGCAATAAAACATAGTAGAATAAATGTTAAAAATCATTCATCTAAAAATAAAACTAGATGCACACCAGCTCTACCAATTTGAGCTGCAGGTGAAAATTTGGTAACAGTAATCTATAAGTCCCTGAAATTCCCTAATGATGGTTAGGTGCACACTATTTATCATAGTGGGTTTAAACTTGTCACATTAAGAGGAAATTTCTCCTTGGATTACTTTTGGCCAATAGTAACTAAGCGATTGTGACCATGCAATAATTTCTCGTTTCTCTCATAACAAAAAATTTAAATTGAATTACATAACTTCATTATCCATTGATGCATCCTCTTTGACCCAACTGACTACATCTATCCATCCTCCTGCCCCACAAGCAAAGAAGGGATGACATCCAAAACTAATTGACCTTCCCCATCTGTGACCATCTAGAATTTATGTGGAAGTCCCACCTCCAGCATCTTATCCAAGACCTAGCAACATACGGCCCACACAATCCAGACCTTCCCAACCTTTAGCAATTGTTCCTATTCCTCCTACCTCTTTGAAGACTTGAGGAAAATTGCCCATGGTGTGGGACCCTTCCCCTTCGGTCCCTCAATCTTTAGTGGTAGCCTTTGTTCCTCTAACCCTTACGGTGGCTTGAGGAAGGAATCCCACATTGAGAGACCCTCCCCTGGTAGTACCCTAGCCTTTGGTGGCTCCTTATATTCCTCCTCCCACTCCTAGAGCAATGGAAGAAAAGCAACCCATGTTGGGAGACTCCCCAGTTCCTCTTACAGATACTTTGAGCCATACTTGGTGTAACCAACTTGCAAGAGATCACAAGCATCACTAATATATTGTAACTCATGAATGCACAACAAGAGATGAACCCATTCCCATGCACCCTCCTCCTATGTAGAATTCATGGCTTTTTAGATATAATTCCCTCCATAGTCTACTATATGAACATATTTAACTTAATTTTCTAGAAACCTAAGTCATTGATAAAAAGATGGAGATATCGCATGGAGGATTTGCATTCAACACACATTCTAAATTGTTTGGGAGTCTTATATGTGAACACAAAGCTCCTTATATGTTGAAAACAAGGTGTGATAGCAAAAAGTCTCAGAGAATTTTTTTATCTTTTATTGCATGACAGACTTGTTTATATATTGTGTATGTGAGGAGGTATGAACTCAACAAAAAGGTTGTAAAAAGGTTTTATCTCTAGCAAAGTTACATCATAAAAAGTATGAAGATGTAATCAAGCATAAAAGTAAACATGTTAATGATAAAGGAGGAAAATGCTTTTGAGTGGGGGAAGATACAAACATGAAATCATGATATATAAAAGCATAATAAATATGATATAATCAAAAGGTTAGAGTTCAAATTAAAAATATAAGCATTACTATATAATCTAGGGAGATGTTCATGAATCATCGAATGGATCTAGGAATATCATAAGTATCCTCAAACATCATCATCCCAACATATGTCATCATACTTCTCTTCATTAATTTTTGCATTTTGTTCTTCATGATTTGCCTTTTCTATTATATGTGTTCTTCTTGATAATCCTTTGTATTTTTCAACAATACATTATTAATTAGCAGAATATTAGGAGTTTCTTTTTTGACCCAAATTTCTGGCTTCTTTGATTGTGGTTGTGTAGGACTATTTGGCATTTGGTGCACCACAAAATTTTTATTTGGGATCCACATAGTCTTTGGTGAATATGGTTCTAGTTTCTATATCACTTTATACTTGTTTTTATTTCTTTCCTTGGTTCATAAATGATTTGTCCCTCATAATGCTCTTTGGAAGACATACTTGTATTAACACCTTTTTGCTTGGTCATCGTAGAATTTTCAACTTGAGGCTCTTTAGGTCTTGGCAGATTTTCTTCACTAGCCCACCTCTTTTTAATTATTTTTATTTTTGTTTGAAAAATTCTATTTGATATATAGACAATTCTTTCTTTTATATGGAGACTCCTTGCAAGCAAGAATGTAAAAGTGTCCAAAGTAAAATGGCTCAAATTGGCAAGAGGTTGGTATGAATCTATATTGATCTTGATAACTTGATCTTCATGAATGAGTTTTACACATTGATTCATAAGAATAGGTACAACTCCTAAATATTCCAACCAAGGTAAACTGAGTGAAATAGGAAATCTATCCAAAGTAGTTACAACATGAAATATCACATGTACTTCCTTAGGTCTAAGTGTAATTGGTCGTCTCAATCCTATTAGTCATTTTTCATGATACTCTTGAGTGTTGGTTTGAAATGATTAACTACCAAAAATCCTTTCATACATATGTTGTATTGATTGGTGGGATCTATGATTATATCATCTCTTGAACACCAATATGAGATGGTTTTATTGTGGCTTCATGTATTGTTTATATTGACCATTATGTCTCTAGTTTATTGAAATTTATTCCTCAACCTTCATGTGCCCTTGTTACAAATGCCTTGGTTGTATTTCTTAGTATTGATTTCATGGTGGTCTCATTTGTAGAAGTTCAAAATGATGGTTCAAATCTTTCTTTATTAGTTATGCCTTTATCATTATTTTAAACAATCACCTGCTAAAGTGGTCATACTTTGTCTTAAGTATTTATTTCTCTCCATCGATTGACTAGTTACCAATTTCCATAGATCTATAGACTAGATGGGTTGGTAAAATGCTTATCTTCTAATCTACCATAATGATTCACATCATCAATCTTAGTGCACCCAAATGAAATTCATCTATTAATGAATTATGACATGTGTGTTGTTGATTGGTCCACAATGAAACTGGCTCTCAAAGAGGAAGTGTATTTGGTATATGCTTTCTTGCTAACATTCGTAAATTAAATTAAAGAGGCTGACAAAGGCAAACCTTTTAAGAGGGCCCAAGCTGACACGAAATGATTTTTATCCCAGCAAATTGGGTTGGACTTGGGTGCGGGGGCCCAAGTCCCAAGACCCTAATTTGGTCATGATTAAGGATTGGAATGGGCCTCTATTCACAATTTGACATGGGTTTCAAGGGAATGTTCTTTAGGATGAGTATTTAACTTGCATAGTGTTAACACGGGTATCTAGGAGCTAAACTAGGAGGTAAAAAGGCATCAAGTTACTTTTTACTCCATAATATTTAGCCCCCACTTTAATGTATGTATGATCTTACGATTCAATACATGCATTAAACTATAGTTGAAGCACAAAACACATCAAACATACAAAGCACATGGAGCTAAAGCATACACAAAGGTTGGAGAACTATTTCTATCCCCCAATCTTAGGTAAGCACTAGAAGACACATGAGAGTCACACAAGACACAAGGAAGACAATGCAAAACATAGAGTATATAGTGAAGCACACAATACACGAAGAAGACATGAGAGTAGTCATGTAATACACAAAGTATACATTGATTTAACAACTAAACAAATCCTAAGCTAGGGGGCAGAGGGAGCTCATCGCTACACACCTTTAGACAACCAAAAAAACATGAAAAATGAAACCCAAAATGTGGAGGGAGCTCATCGCTACGCACCTTTACACCACACTAAGGGGAAGAAATGCAAAGAAACCCCCAAATGTGGAGGAATCTCATTGCTACATGCCTTTACACCACAGTCGAGGGAAGAAACAACAAACATGCAAAGAAGACACATGGAATACATGAGTGCCACATAGTATGTCGTCGACACACTATACACCTTATACACAGAAAACACGGGCGATGGGAAGGAGCTTATTGCTAAGTCCCACCATCTAAAACATATTTCAGACACACTTGACAGTTAAGCTACACTACTACAATCGCCAAAGACATGCTTAAGGGTGAATGACTCGAGACCCACCCTGCCTCCACAGATGACTTTGTATAAAAGGATGTGCACTAGCTCAAGAGATACACCATCCCGACTCGTGATGAGGTCATTTTTCTTAAAAGGATGTGCACTAGCTCAAGAGATATGCCATCCCAGCTTCTGTAGAAGGGATTTGTTTAAAAGGATGTGCACTAGCTCAAGAGATACACCATCCCACTTCACGATGAGGGATTTCAAACATGCTTTATTGGTGTCAAAATAATCAAGGAAATGCCAGTATACATGCCCCCACCTTAAAGTGGTTGACTCTGCTTGCTAGGAACAATCACATTTATGGTCAATTTAACAAATACTCAAGGAAACAAGAGCCTTCGCAAAGCCCATGCTCCCAAGGTGACATATGCTTTACAATCATCGAATGTTCCTACAAACACATCAATATCATTTTCTAAGAAAATAAACAAGATATAAGCTTTGGTTAGAAAATCTTACTGTAAGATAACAACCAAATCAATTCATGAAAGCTATGCTGAAAACATTTATCAAATCATAGAATAGACCAAGGCTACACTTACGGGTTTAGAACCAAGTATAGCCGTGAGGTTATATTACATGTGTCTCAAAACTGAGTGTAGCTACAAGGTGAGATACAAAACAATACAAAGTGCATAGAAGAATATTTAGAGTATTGCAAAAGATTTGGTACAAGATTTTCACATGATCAATCACAACATGAAGTGATTCTACTAGCCAAGCATGGGATATATATATCAACCCCATCTTCATATATGGATTGGGTCCATTTTTTCTTTCTTGCTAAAGGGACACATGGTCTGTATCAGTACATTTGTTTGTTTTCATCATCCACCGACTAGTAGAGTCACTACAGAATGGAAACAATAAAAATGAGAGAGGAGACAAGAGTGACTTGGGTTTATAAGACGGTAAGAAGCCCCCAAGACATCCTCCATAATTTTAAGCCCCCAAGGCACAACGCACAACAATAAAAAGAGATGAGAGGAGTATAGAAGAATTGAGAAACAAATAGAAGAATGGTCACAAGAGAGCCACTCTCCTTATATCCTTGACCTTACAAGAGTAACAAGGGTCATCCAAAGAGACCTAAAAAACATATAGCACAAAATGGGGGAACATAATACATAAGAGGAGGCAATGTAAGAAAGCAACGTAAAGAGGTGCTAAATCCAAAGTGGCAGAAAGGGTTAAAAATACTTACCTATTACACAACTGAGCTAGCAGTTGTCATCGAGCAGATTATCTTCTTCCCAATCCTGAATGCAAGAGGAAATGGGTACATAAGGTATAATTCAAAAACTTGTATCATTGTCCTTTAACTCATCAACCTTTAGTTCTTCCTTGTTTGATTCAATATTAGTTGGTGGAATGTTCTCTTGTTGAGGTTTTGCTTGTCGAGCTAAAGCTTGTAATTTTCTTCTTCTTTCTCTTGCTTGTATATTCCGTAATGTTTTATTAGTGATGTTTGTAAAATGGATTTCATGATTTTCCACAGACTTTGACATGTTGAAAGAAGGGGTCGGTACAAAGTTGATCTTTTGTGATGAAATTCTTTGTTTGTTACAAGTATCTCCCGATTCTTGTAAGGATGATAGAGGAGGAACCTTAGCAAAAATACCTTTACCTCATGGGCGAGGGGACTCTTTCAATTTGGGTTGTTTTTCACATTCTACTTGATCAGTAGAAGGAAGTGAAGCCTCAGGAGGTTGAGAAGGTCTAGGAACATATAGTTTAGGTGCTAGTCTAGCAATGGGTTTAGCTTTGTACTTTTGATATGCAAGGAATAATTGATCTTGTCTAGGTTGAGCTTCTTCAGTGGGTTCATGCCAAAAGTAGTCCAAATTAAAGTTCTCGTGAGAAGACAATGGTGCCAATCCACTATGGTGTGCAGTACGGACTCATCCTTTCTAAGGGAATTTCAAACACCTATGAATTGTAGAAGGGACCGCTTTCATGGATTTTAGCCAAGGGTGACCTAATTTCACCCAAAAGAGATTAGGAGTAGGGATGATGGTAAAGAATTGTTCCAAGGTTCTTTCCACCACAGTAATGCAAAGTTTAATCTTCCCAATTGCAGGAATAAAATATCCATTATGTGTCTTAATCATTATATCAGTTGGAGTCTAAGTGTCTTGAGCCAAATCTTTCATACATAGGAACTCTTCTATTATGACATTTGTGAGACAATTGGGATCTATAAGGACAACTCTTGTAGGATTTCTACTGATTCCTATTGTGATATCTAGAAGACCTTCAATGCTTGCAATGGTTCTATCATGAGCTGTAAAGGTTATTTCAGGTTTAGGAATCCTTCTCTTCCTATAAACTCAAGGAGGGACCATAGCATTATTATTGTGATGAGAAGCCATGTCTGTGAGACTGTTTCACATCAAAGCACTTGTTTGAGGAAATCAAGTTTTTAGAGAGCAAAAACACATGAACTTCACAACAAAAATAGTATATATGATGGAAATAGTGCTACACTACAAGGCAAGATGACAAATTTTAAGTGTGTTTAATGAAATGTGAGGAAAGTGTGTATAAATCCTTAATGTTGAAATAAACACTGTGTAATTGCAAAATGTGATATTTTCAAAGCAAAGATGCAAAAGTATGCAAAATGAAGCAACACTACAATTCTAAATCAGATTTGTATGAATGTTGAAAAGGAGTAGAAAAATCTGAAAATGAGGTTTTGAATACAAAACCCTAGTTTTTGGAATTACTAGGTTATATGAAAAATGCAACTTTTTAAGCAAAACCCTAGCAAATGTGATGAAATACAAAGGAACATTCTCAAACAATTGATACCATATTTCACAACAATTGTTCTTATCATGAGATTACTCTCTTCTTGAGATGACCCAACATGATTTTACCACTCCAAACTCTTCAAAAAACATTTAGAACACCTTAGGATCTATGGGGATAAACCATTAATGACTTCAAAGTCACAAACTTCACAAAATTGTAGACCTTCTTTTGGGTTGTCCTGAATTACCCTTCTTGCTTATTCAAGTTTACATCACACAAGTGGGCTCTATGGCTTCAGAGACTTATCCAATACTTGGGAACCCTTCCACAGGTTAAAGATGACATAGTAAATTCAGTCAATCCACTCAAGAAACTATGAGACCCTATCTATGGACTTTCTTCTCACAGGCTGTCCTATTCCTAGTAGCCCTCATACCCGATATGTCAGAGCATAACTTTTAAAGGGAGTCTCATACCAAAAAAACCAAACCATTTTTTATTACCCATTAAGGAGTACTAAAACATATCTCAAATTCACTATGGGTCATTTCGAAACAAATGGCTCAAAAACTGACCGTCACAATTTTTTCAATATGCCTAACTAGGCTTGTTCATGAGGGCTTATTAGAAATGCATACTCTAGACCTTGTTCCATCTTACCAATAGTTAAAACACTTTGTTATAGTTCTACATATACTCAATTCATCAATTGGAGTGGCCCACTGGTGGTGTTTTGTCAAAACCTAATACTTACACATCAAAATTACTCAAAAACAAAACTCTATCAGCCTACAATATCAGCCAAAATTCTCAAAACAACCTCCCCTACTCTTGCCAACCACATGAAACAATAAAGCATACTTCTACCATGCCATTTCATGAGATATCATGAGGTTATACTAAATAAAAATCTTTGAGATGCAAATTGCTTACTCACTGTTTACCCTAGTTAGGGTTTGACAGTAGAAAACTAGTTTTAAGGAAAACACTTGTAACTTTCAGGTATCACAATGAAATTAAAAGAAACCAAAAGATGAAATACAATAGACACCTATATATTTCAATCCCCATAGGTTTCAGGGCCGAACACATCCATACAGGCCGTACATAAGCCTGGAAACAACAAAAACACAATGAATACGGAGTTTTTAATAGCAGAACAAAGTATTTTTGCATTATTTTATCATCCACCACCTTCCACCCACTTGGAAATGAGTTAAAATGCCTTTTTAAAGCCTTTACAACTTCCTCCAATGAATAAAACTAAATCAAACTACCCTATGACCTTTCATCTTCCCTAATTTTGCATCTTTTTTTCAATTTTACAACTTTGTATGACAACTTTTACATTTTTGAAAAATGGACAAACTTAAACATTTACCCCTCCTAATGACCTAAAAATATGAGAAATGGTCTAAATGACCTTGTCACAAAGTAAAGACGTCAAAATTTGAATCATCTTCAAGAGTTGCATTAAGGAAACATCAAATCTATCAGGTTCTCCTGCACCAAAATGGAACCTTCAAATGCAAGATTTGATACGAATTAATTAATCATGAGTTACTATAATAAGTATTAGATCTAATTCTAATATCATAAAATTCAATCTTTTATCAAATGCAATTGAAATCATGCCAAACTATGCCTATATGCAAGCTTAGAATGCCCACTTTTTTCAATTTTTTTGAAATGTATGTAAGATTTTTCAATGCAAGATGACAAATATGATATGTATAAATGCAACGACTTATTACAACACTCATAAACATGCTAAATGTTCATTGTTCTAGGTCGACCAAAATGTTATATGTAAACATGGGAAAGGGTGAAATGATGCTAAAGGGGTATCAAATCAAACCCTCCTATCACATTAACACTCAAGCAAAAAACTAAGCCAAGTCACTAAAAGATGAATGAGGACTCATCTACTAATTTTTTTTCTCAAAAATGATAAGGAAAGAATATATTAGATTGAGAGATTTTCCAAAACCTAGGTCAAATAGGCCTTAAACCCTAATTGTAAAGCAATCAGGTACAAACAAACATGATGCCACTGATAACTAGATAGGAAAGTACTTAGGAATGATTAGAAACATACTAGAAGTTGAATTCCTAAGATTGAAAACCCAGAGGACTCTAGGGTGGGTGCCCTAGTCCAAGAAGATAGAATTTACCAAAACTTAGAATAGAGAAAATGATGTAGACAATCTCCTCATGCCAGATCTAGGGCCTAATTTTTTGAAAAGAATATGGTGCCCACGCCCTAGTCTTCCACAAAGGAATATTCCAAAGATTCTTCCAGATCTTGAATCTTTATCCTTCAAACTGCTTCTCTACACCTATACTTTTCCAACTCCCACACCTGTAATCTACACACATTCAGAAGAAAGGGGTTTGGGGATTGTGGTGTTTAGGAGATTGCCTCGGTAAATCCGTAGAAGGACATTCAAGTCTTCCAACACCTTTTTTAGATAGAGTGCATGCCCAAGGAGGGCAGAGGCCAAATCCAATGATGTGATGAAATTATTGAAACACAAATTGATGTCACCTTAGAGGTGAAGCCCTCACAGAGATTAGTATCCTTCAAATCATGAGGAGATGGATTGATGAAGCCAAATCTACAACAAACAAACACAATAACAACACAATTCTACTCTAAAACATAATGAAGTCCTTTGAATGTTCTTTGCTCAATATAATAAGTTTGTGTTATCCATCTTATGCACAAATGAATTCATTAACCTATTTAAATATTCTTTCCTGCTAACATTCATAAATTAAATTAAAGAGGCCGACAGAGGGAAACCTTTTGAGGGGGCCCAAGCCTACATGAGATGCTTTTTATCCCAGAAAATTAGGATGTACTTGGGTACGGGTGCCCAAGTCCCAAGGTCCCAATTTGGTCATGCTTAAGGATTGGAATAGGCCCCTAGTCCCCATTTGACGCAGATTTTAGGGGAATTTGCTCCAAAATGAGTATTTAACTTGCATAATGTTAACACAGGGACCTAGGAGCTAAAATATGAGGTAAAAAGGCATGATGTCACTTTTTACTCCATAGAAACACTTAATGTGTTGGTGGTGTTATTAGGAAAGTTTAATTGGTCCATTTTAATATTTGTTAGACTTTGGAAATGATGTGTAGAAAATAATTAACAATTATTCTAAGTTGTCAAAATTTCATTTTATAAAGGGAGATTATGTTTAAATGTTTTAAAAGGTTGGCAAACATCATAAAGTGTATTTAAAAGAGAGTCAAAAGTGATAACACTAGGCAGGGGTACAAAGTAATGAATTATAAAATTATTTTAAAAGTGGGTTACAAAAGTGCGTTGAAAATGGGGATTAAAAGTATTATCAAATTAAAAGATCCAAAGTCGCTTTATTTTTATTATTGGGGGGAAAGTGAGAATAAAAGAAAATAATTTGTCTTCCCCTAAAAGTGTCTATAAAAGGACCTGAGTTGAGCACATAAGAAGGATTCTAGCTTATTGTCAATTTCTTATTTTCCTAAGAATGAATGAGATTTTTTTTTTACATTTCCACCCTAGGATGAAAACCATTTCGCAAGATGGTTTGAGGATGAAAACCCTCTCAACCATTTAAGTAATTCCAACTAGGGATTACTTGTGTGTTACAAGTTTAGATTTGGAGACAAATACCCTCAATTCCTTTAGGGTGATTTCATACAAAGATCACTAGTGAGATGAGTGTTGTAATTTTTTATTTCATTATTTATGGAGTTGATTGAATATCATTTTTCAATTTTTTGGATTAGGTTCACTTTGAAAGATTCATATAATTCTAATTGTTTTAAGATCAAATCATTGAATTTCTATTGTAGGGAATTATTGTGGTTTGGAAAGGGCCGTAAAATTTGTGCTCTTGGTTGTACCATTACAATTAAGGAATTTCCTTACTTGGCCGCATCATTTGCAACAGATTTTATATTATTGGTGTAGGTGAATAAGATGCTAGGGATGTCACAACTATTTAGAAGGGTCTTTAATCATATTTTTATAGTTGTACCATTTGATTTAGGTGTTGTACCATTACTTTAATGTGCCATACATTTTTCTAAGGGGGTTGTCATAGTGTCTTTTGGAGTTTTGGGGACTATACCATGTTATAGTAGCAACTGTATAGTTTAGTTTAGTTATTTTTATACATTTCAGTGACTGTTCAATCTTGGGTTAGCATTCTACCTTTAATTTTAAGTCCAAAATCAAAGTTTACAATGAGTTTAGTCTATCTTGGCTTGATCAAACCATCTATAGTTTATATTATTGTATTTTACTAATTAATCTTGGACTTATATTTTCTGCAATAGTTGATATTTTGTTGATTTGAATTAATTCTAGTAGTATTTTTGTTGGTGCTTTCAGTATAACTGATCAATATTTTTAGTTTCATGTTTAATTATAAATCTGGATGTTATTACTATCAGATAGCATTGCATTTAATTTTGTAAGGATCTTGGAAGGTTTACGACTCGATCCCTTTGCATTTGCATTTTCTCCAACTTGTTTGGCATTGAATGGGTCTACTTGTTATCAAACAATTTGGCTTGATCTAACTTTCTTGTAATCTACCAATGGCTTTGTCCAAACATGCATATTTTTTCACCGAAGAGGTGTTGATCTAGCCAGCTATGCCACTTGTATGCCCTAGTCAACTATGCCACCTATTTACTATTCCAACATTACATTTAGTTAGTGTTTTTTCAAACATTGCATGCTCTCACCTTGCCGACATTGAGATTTGGGTGATAAGAAAGTGTGAGGTCTTGAATTTTCAGCATTCAAATATTGTAAAAATCCTAAAAAAATAGTTGGAGATATTACAATGCACCTCATGTTGGATGTGTTCCTTGAGCTCTCCTAGAAACAAGTCATTCAAAATTTTATCTATGATGATTTCTACTCTCAATAATATATTCTGGAACTACTGAATATAATCCTTGATAGATCATATTTGATGTAATTTTTCTAATTGGTTGAAGTAGTTCTTTTCCATGCTATCATAATATTGCAACTATAATTCATTAGAAAAACTAACCAATTGGCACTAAGACCCTTCTTCTTACCGCAAAGCTATCGATACCAAATGAACTACTCCAATTCTAAGTGTAAAGATGTTATTACCACCTTTTGTCCATGTTGGATCTAATGTACATAAAAATGTTCTTCATTTGGTTGATCCAAGTGACTAGATCCTTCCCATCAAACTTGCACATTTCCACTTTAGAATCAAGTTACATGGTTCTAAATGGGCACTAGTCAAAGGAAGTCGCTATGACATATTTAAGATCTCATTAGGCTATGTATTAGTGGTTGGTCGAACTGATTTAGTAGATTTTGTTGTAAGTTCATCAAGTATTTGCCTGATATCTAGTCCAAAAGGTGATTAATGTTCGTTATATCAACTTGGAGGTTGTGCACACTATACTCAAGCCGTATGACTTTGTGATTTGTCAAAGAAAACCCTAGAATAGAAGATCCCCCAATTCCCATTTTGGGCTCCACATCAGGTCTTTATTAGGAGATTTTCCTAGTGTGTATGAATTCTTGCCTCAACCTCTAGTCCTTGGTCTAGTCGTGATGCAACAAAATAATTTTGCAATAAATAGAACAAAAGTATCGAAATAAGCTAAAAAAATTATTATAACTTACCTATGCCTAGATCTCACATCTTAGAAAAGTTATCCAAGAAATTTTGTGATTTGCAAGCTCCTTGGCAGTGGACTTGGTATAAATTATAATTTCATAATAACTCCTTCATGAATGGTCTCAAATTTGGATTGTAGTAGCTTCAATATGTCTCTAATCAATCCTCAAAATTTTAGATGAAAACTTACCAAAATGAATGAGATATGAAATTCAGAATTTAACCTCCTAAATAAAAATACTTTGTTTTTTACCTTCTACATGCCAAGATCATGCTCTAATACCACTTTTAATGACAATAACTTCCTCAAGAAGATAATATAATAGGAAATATGGTGCAAATACTTGAGATTAATAAGCCATTTCAGGGGGTAAACCTCTAAAAGTATTCAACAAGAACATAATTCATGATATGACGCTAATAAAATAACCACTACCCCTTAGAAACTCTCTCCTCTTATCTGTCCAACTAGTTATTTGCTTGCTAATTGAATCTACATTTGATAACATAGATTCAAGAGATTTAGCAAGCGTGGACCTATGAAAGGTTGAAGTGGAAGGATCTTTCAACCTTGTAATTATATCTTCAATTTCTTTTTTGTTGTTTTCAATTTGCCCCATTATATTTTCTTGTGTTCCAGGGGCATGTTGAGGAATGGATGGAGGAGGTTGTTGTTTTGCAGGTATTTCCTCCTTAGGATTTTGTGGATTTTAAGGAGGAGGAGGAGGAGGTGCATTAACATTTCCTGACAATTAACGAAATATACATCAAAAATCAACTAAAACCTACCTATTTAGAAACAAATTCAAACAAAAAACTTATACAACTCACTCCTTTGGCGTGCTTGAGGTCGTGGCGGCATTTTGACAATGAATCGATAAGGTTTTTGTGTTGAATGGAGTTTTGCAAAATGCAAGTGCGCTTTCTAGGGTTTGCAGGCCACAGGCATAGAGGAGAAGAAAGAAATGAAATGAGATTAGAAACCTTTTTTTTATTTATAGCAAATCATAATGCAAGCACGTTATAACACGCTTGCATTATGACTTAATTTTTTTAAAATTAATTTGGCCACTTTTTGGCGCCAAAAAGGGGTCTTAAGTGGCCACTTTTTTTCTGAAATCAGAAAATACTGGCCTTGGATGAGAAATTGAGCATAGTTACACTCAAATTTTGGAGATGTAACCAAAACAATGTTTGTAGTGCTCCGAGTCTACTTTCTAAACTACTATTTCTTTTTAAAATGGCATAGATTAAGGGGTTGAAAAGAGGGAGCCACAGAAATTGGTGTTGCTTCTATCAAAAAAACATAACATAGCATGTTTTGTGGCTCCCTCAAAAGGTCAACTTTTTTTTGGTATTTTTAAAATCGCTTTAGTGAGAAATTAGCTAATAGCATGTAGTTTATGCCTGATTTTTCTGATAATTTTTTGATGAATATTTGATTTTTTACTAATTTTCAAAGTGGACACATCCTAAAAAATAGAATTTTGGCCGTGCTACCCCTATAAATTTTGAAAACTAATTGAAAATTATTTTTTTCTTTTTTTAATATTTGTAGAATGGAGTCTAGTTTCTAAATATGTATTTTTTTTTAAATTTCAATGAACAGTTAATTTACAATGAAAAAAAGACCAAACAGTGGTTTTTGCCCAAAAACGAACACACAAACAAAAGAAATTAAAGATAAAAGGTTTAACATTGTTAAAATGTGAAAAAATCATGTATCGTTAAATAGCTAAGAGAAAGCCTAACATTACCTAGGTGTTTGATTTGTTCGACATTGAAACACGTGCAAATCTGAGGGTTAGCACGAATGAAATTATGTGAAATATTGAAGAATCTGGAAAAACACGTATGTGATTGTTCAAAAGGCACTCCAAGCCTTTGGGTTGTAAATCCAAATCAAATCCCAAGCCCAAGACTTGGGATTCCCAAAGCAAGACATAACTCAAGCACGTTATAACGCGGTCATGTTATGTTTTGCTTTGCATTTTTCCTTTTCTGCAAGTCTGTTGTGTCATGTTTGATATAACACGAGCGCGTTATAATGCGCTCGCGTTATGTTCCCCTTAATTTTTTTATGTTCAAGGCTATTAATCATGTATGTATGTATGTATGTATGTATCTATGTATGCCTATATGTATGTATGTATGTATCTATGTATGCCAATATGTATGTATGTATGTATCTATGTATGCCTATATGTATGGATGTATGTATCTATGTATGCCAATATGTATGTATCTATGTATGTATCTATGTATGCCTATATGTATGTATGCATAGTGTCAAGGGCAGAGGAGGGTAGAGATGGGAGTGACCCAGATAGGGGAGAAGAGGGGTGGATAAGGATTAAGTGATTAAGGTTTAAGGTTGAGGGTTGAATGTTTAGGGATAGGATTTAGAGTTTAGGTATAAGGGATTAGAGTTTAGGACCTTGAGGGATTAGGGTTTAGGGTTGAGGATTTAGGGATAGTGTTTAGGGTTAAGGGTTGAGGGATTAGGTTTAAGGTAGAGTGTTGAGGGTACAGGGATTAGGGATTAGGGTTTAGGGTTGAGGCTTTAGGGATAGCGTTTAGGGTTAAGGGTCAAGGGATTAGGTTTAAGGTAGAGTGTCGAGGGTAGAGGGATTAGGGATAGGGTTTAGGATTGAAGGTTTAATGATTTAGGGTTGAGGCTTTAGGGATGAGGCTTAAGGGATTAGGGTTTAAGATATAGTGTCAAGTGTCAAGTGTGTAGGGATAGGTTTTAGGGTTCAAGTTTTAAGGGTTAAGGGTCGAGGCATCAGAGTTAAGGGTTGAGGGATTAGGGTTTGACGTTGAGGGTTGAGTACATTGAGGTTCGAGGGTTAAGGGTTTCGGGATAGGGTTGAGGGTCAAGGGATTAGGGTTAAGGGATAGGGTTGGAGGGTTTAGGGATAAGGGATTAGGGTTTAAGGTATAGTATCGAGCCCATTGAGGGTCTAGGAATAGGGATAGCATTTAGGGTTTAGGGATGACGAATTAGAGTTAAGGGATGACTGAATACAAATTAGGGATGAGGGATTATGGTTTAGGGATAAGGTTTAGGGTTAGGGTTGAGGGATTAGGGTTTAAGGTATAATGTTGAGGGTTTAGGTATAGGGTTTAGGGTTGAGGGATTAGAGTGAAGGGTTGAGGGATTTGGATTTGACATTGAGGGTTGAGGGTTTAGGGTTTAGGGTTTAGGGATAGGGTCGAGGGTCAAGGGATCAGAGTTAAGGGGTTGAGGGATTAGGGTTTGACGTTGAAGGTTGAGGGTTGAGGTTCGAGGGTCAAGGGTTTAGGGATAGGGTTGAGGGTTGAGGGATTAGGTTTAAAGTAGAGTGTAGAGAGTATAAGGATTAGGGATAGGGTTGGAGGGTTTAGGGATAAGGGATTAGGGTATAAGGTATAGTATCGAGTCTGTTGAGGGTTTAGGAATAGGGATAACATTTAGGGTTTAGGGATGAGGGATTAGAGTTGAAGGATGATGGATTAGGGTTGAGGGTTGAGGGTTGAGGGATTAGGCTTTAGGGATAAGGTTTAGGGTTTAGGGTTGAGGGATTAGGGTTTAAGGTATAGTATTGAGGGTTGAGGGTTTAGGGGATAGGGTTTAGGGTTGACAGATTAGGGTTTAGGGTTGACGGATTAGCATTTAATGTCAAGGTTAGGGTTAGAGTGTCGAGGGTAGATGGATTAGGGATAGGGTTTAAGGTTGAAGGTTTAAGGATTGAGGGTTGAGGCTTTAGGGATGAAGGTTTAAGGCTTAAGATATAGTGTCAAGTGTTCATGGTGTAGGGATAGGGTTTAAGTTTTAAGGGTTGAGGGGTGAGGGATATGGATTAGGGTTTAAGGTATAGTGTTGACAGTTGATGGTTTAGGGATAGGGTTTAGGTTTGAGGGATTAGGGTTTAGGGTTGATGAATTAGGGTTTAATGTTGAGAGTTGATGGTTGAGGGTTGAGGGTTGAGGTTGAGGGATAGGGTTAATGGTGAAGGGATTAGGGTTAAATAAGAGTGTCGAGAGTAGAGGGATTAGGGTTTAAGGTATAGTATCGAGCTTGTTGAGGGTCTAGGAATAGGGATAGCATTTAGGGTTTAGGGATGAGGGATTAGAGTTGAGGGATTAGGGTTTAGGGACGAGGGATTAGAGTGAAGGGTTGAGGGATTAGGATTTCACGTTGAGGGTTGAGGGTTTAGGGTTTAGGGTTTAGAGATAGGGTTGAGGGTCGAGGGATCAGAGTTAAGGGTTGAGGGATTAGGGTTTGACGTTGAGGGTTGAGGGTTGAGGGTTGAGGTTCGAGGGTCAAGGGTTTAGGGATAGGGTTGAGGATCAAGGAATTAGGGTTAAAGTAGAGTGTAAAGGGTATAAGGATTAGGGATAGGGTTGGAGGGTTTATGGATAAGAGATTAGGGTTTAAGGTATAGTATCGAGTCTGTTGAGGGTTTAGGGATGAGGGATTAGAGTTGAGGGATGACGGATTAGGGTTGAGGGTTGAGGGATTAGGGTTTAGGGATAAGGTTTAGGGTTGAGGGTTGAGGGATTAGGGTTTAAGTATAGTGTTGAGGGTTTAGGGATCGGGTTTAGGGTTTAGGGATTAGAGTGAAGGGTTGAGGGATTAGGATTTGACGTTGAGGGTTGAGGGTTTAGGGATAGGGTTGAGGGTTGAGGGATTAGAGTTAAGGGTTGAGGGATTAGGGTTTGACATTGAGGGTTGGGGTTGAGGTTCGAGGGTCAAGGGTTTAGGGATAGGGTTGAGGGTCAAGGGATTAGGGTTAAAGTAGAGTGTGGAGGGTATAAGGATTAGGGATAGGGTTGGAGGGTTTAGGGATAAGGGATTAGGGTTTAAGGTATAGTATCAAGTTTGTTGAGGGTTTAGGAATAGGGATAGCATTTATGGTTTAGGGATGAGGGATTAGAGTTGAGGGATGACGGATTAGGGTTGAGGGTTGAGGGATTAGGGTTTAGGGATAAGGTTTAGGGTTGAGGGTTGAGGGATTAGGGTTTAAGGTATGGTGTTGAGGGTTTAGGGATCGGGTTTAGGGTTGAGGGATTAGAGTGAAGGGTTGAGGGATTAGGATTTGACATTGAGGGTTGAGGGTTTAGGGTTTAGGTTTTAGGGATAGGGTTGAGGGTCGAGGGATTAGAGTTAAGGGTTGACGGATTAGGGTTTGACATTGAGGGTTGAGGGTTGAGGTTCGAGGGTCAAGGGTTTAGGGATAGGGTTAAGGGTCGAGGAATTAGGGTTAAAGTAGAGTGTGGAGGGTATAAGGATTAGGGATAGGGTTGGAGGGTTTAGGGATAAGGGATTAGGGTTTAAGGTATAGTATCGAGTCTGTTGAGGGTTTAGGAATAGGGATAGCATTTAGGGTTTAGGGATGAGGGATTAGAGTTAAGGGATGACAGATTAGGGTTGAGGGTTGAGGGATTAGGGTTTAGGGATAAGGTTTAGGGTTGAGGGTTGAGGGATTAGGGTTTAAGGTATAGTGTTGAGGGTTTAGGGATCAGGATTAGGGTTGAGGGATTAGAGTGAAGGGTTGAGGGATGAGGATGTTATGTTGAGGGTTGAGTGTTTAGGGTTTAGGGTTTAGGGATATGGTTGAGGGTTGAGGGATTAGAGTTAAGGGTTGAGGGATTAGGGTTTGACGTTGAGGGTTGAGGGTTAAGGGTTGAAGTTCGAGGGTCTAGGAATAGGGATAGGGTTGAGGGTCGAGGGATTAGGGTTAAAGTAGAGTGTGGAGGGTATAAGGATTAGGGATAGGGTTGGAGGGCTTAGGGATAAGGGATTAGGGTTTAAGGTATAGTATCGAGTCTGTTGAGAGTTTAGGAATAGGGATAGCATTTAGGGTTTAGGGATGAGGGATTAGAGTTGAGGGATGATGGATTAGGGTTGAGGGTTGAGGGATTAGGGTTTAGGGATAAGGTTTAGGGTTGAGGGTTGAGGGATTAGGGTTTAAGGTATAGTGTTGAGGGTTTATGGATCAGGTTTAGGGTTGAGGGATTAGGATTTGACATTGAGGGTTGAGGGTTTAGGGATAGGGTTGAGGGTCGAGGGATTAGAGTTAAGGGTTGAGGGATTAGGGTTTGACATTGAGGGTTGAGGGTTGAGGTTCGAGGGTCTAGGAGTAGGGATAGGGTTGAGGGTCAAGGGATTAGGGTTAAAGTAGAGTGTGGAGGGTATAAGGATTAGGGATGGGGTTGGAGGGTTTAGGGATAAGGGATTAGGGTTTAAGGTATAGTATTGAGTCTGTTGAGGGTTTAGGCATAGGTATAGCATTTAGGGTTTAGGGATGAGGTATTAGAGTTAAGAGATGACAGATTAGGGTTAAGGGTTGAGGGATTAGGGTTTAGGGATAAGGTTTAGCGTTGAGCGTTGAGGGATTAGGGTTTAAGGTATAGTGTTGAGGGTTTAGGGATCAGGTTTAGGGTTGAGGGATTAGAGTGAAGGGTTAAGGGATTAGGATTTGATGTTGAGGGTTGAGGATTTAGGGATAGGGTTGAGGGTCGAGGGATTAGAGTTATGGGTTGAGGGATTAGGGTTTGACGTTGAGGGTTGAGGGTTGAGGTTCGAGTGTCAAGGGTTTAGGGATAGGATTGAGGCTCGAGGGATTAGGGTTAAAGTAGAGTGTGGAGGGTATAACGATTAGGGATAGGGTTGGAGGGTTTAGGGTATAGTGTTGAGGGTTGATGGTTTAGGGATAGGGTTTAGGTTCAAGGGATTAGGGTTTAGGTTGATGAATTAGGGTTTAATGTTGAGGGTTGAGGGTTAAGGGTTGAGGGTTGAGGTTGAGGGATAGGGTTAATGGTCAAGGGATTAGGGTTAAATAAGAGTGTCAAGGGTAGAGGGATTAGGGTTTAAGGTATAGTATCGAGTCTGATCAGAGTGGTTTAGGAATAGGGATAGCATTTAGGGTTTAGGGTTGAGGGATTAGAGTTGAGGGATGATAGATTAGGGTTGAGGGTTGAGGGATTAGGGTTTAGGGTTGAGGGATTAGGGTTTAAGGTATAGTGTTGAGGGTTTCTTTTGTCAAATTTTGATTTATGGGTTTGATTATATTGATTGCCTCTAATGTTTTGGAATCAATTAGGAAGTCTTCAGGAGACTTTGTGGAAGTGGATTGGAAATCGCTTGACAGAACCCCTGCTATTTATGCTTGGATAAGGATTTGTCACAAACTAGAACTTCTGCTTCCAAAAAAGATCTATCTTTCTTCCTCGATGGGCATTTTCTATCAAGAATTTGATTATGAGGGCTTGCCCCTTCATTGTTATGCCTATCATATGGTAGAGCATCTGGCAAGCTCTTACAGGAAACAGGAAAAGTTCTCCCTCAAAAACCTTGTGGTCATTCAAGTCTGAAGGGGAAGGTTTGGAAAGAGATGTGATCAATGCAAAGGATGTGATCAATCTATAGCAAGACAAAACACGAGCGTGTTATAACGCGCTCACATTTTGTCTTGCTATTGAAATGGTAAAAAGTGTTGACCCCCGTGATCCAAGCCCACATGCTCTATTTTCTTACTGATTCTGTGCATGCTCCGACAAAAAAGAAATGCTTTCATGTTGTTGGTAACTTCACATGAACATTTGACACATTGTACCACCTTTGCATGATCTTTCCACCACCTTTTCTGCTTTGCCAACTTGAGAAGGAGGAAATAACATAGTTTTCACACCAAGTTTGATATATATCTATTCAAATTTCAATTTTTGTAGTGTTGCAATGTTAATTGTGATTCCATTTTAGGAATTTAACATTATAGATTGGTTAATAATATTGTTGTTAGTAATTATATTTGAGTGTTATTCAATTTAACATTGAAAAGGAAGCAAGTGGTGAAAAAGTCAAATTGTTGAGGAGTTTGATGCAAGAAGAAAAAAACACTACATAATTGGGTACTCTCTCCATTTGAATCTTCATTTTTTAGGTATGTCAAGTTTTTACATGCATGTTCTTTAAATTTTCCTTATTTCGGATTGAATTACTTTATCATGCTTTATCATACATGTTTAAAATAGACACATTCCCAATCAAGAAAGCAACCTAAAATCTCACATGATGCCATGTATATTTTCTACACTTGGGCTCTTTAATAATTATGTGTAATAAACAGACCTTAACATACCATGATGTCAAACTATAGAAGAATAAATCCTTACAACATAATAAAAATACAATCCCACTATTATCTTGTATTCATTTCTTAGGAACTAATATTGGTCTCTTTATCATGCTACAGACAAATTCTCTGTCATGCGGAGGAAATGATCAAGAATTAAACCAACATAGGAAGAGATAGAAGCTAAGAATGCAAAGAAAGCAATGGCTATGAGGGAACTTCGTGAGAAGAGGAAATTGGACACGATAAATGAAGACATACTAGTTGAAGAGGAACCACAACCATCACAAAGAGATATGGTATTGGTGGCACAAAGAGAATGAATGCAAAAACTTCATGGTACGAGAGATTTGAATACCATAGTTGGAGGCACGTCCTCTACTGCAAGTCAACATGTAGGGACACCATCTACCACATCTCAAGTTGAGAGTACATCATCACTCACATGTGATGAAGGAGGTCCGCCATCGTTCCCACCTCAACCTCAAGGTATGTCATCTATTCCATATTTGATCGAAGGTATGCCATCTAACCCATCTCATTTAAATATTGATGAAATTCCTAATGTTGAGATGAATTTACCTAACTTAACACCACCTAGAATTTTGCATAGAAAGCCGAAGTATTTGATTGATATTGATGAGAATATTTTGCAGCCAATGGAAGGTAAGATTTCAAAACGCACTTGTAGAAGATATGCTAATAAGATTTGGAGATTGTTCTTTGAAAAGTTAAATGAGACTGCAAGATGTCAACTATTTGTTGAAATGATGCAAAGTATAAAGTATAGGTCTATCATGAAGATTCTTGGGTTGAGAACATTAGAGGCTTCAAGTGAAAAATCTATTGTTAAGAATCTAATGAGTGCATATGAGAGTGTGGGTAACACCTCATGCACAAAAGATAGTAATGCAACATGGCGTGTGATTACATCAACTATAGTAAGTAGTCAAACAAGGAAAGCTCATCTCATTAGATAGATGAGTCAACAATTGAGAATTAATAGGAAAACTTTATCAAGGGCCGTTGGAAGATGCTAAAGAATTAAGGACACTAATGCCAATGAATTATGGGTGTTCTCGGGGAGACTACCATGAAAAGATAAACCAATTGCTGAAGCATTGAGATCACTAATTGAAGACTTTTGGAAGAATTACACAAGGGTATCTCCGAATCAAAGGGATGTGGTAAGAAGGAGAATTGGTAGTCAGAACCGCGAGCCACATCCAAAGCATTTTTTGGATGAGACTCAAACACAGTTTTATGGTAAATTTTTGGAGAAGTATCCTCAAATTAATATTTGTCAAAGATATTTTGAAATGCTAAAACCTTTCTATGTTAAGATAAATCACACACACACTACTTGTTGTTGTAGATTACATATTGAATTCTCTAACCATTTTAATGCTTATAGGTCTTTATGTTTAGATATGCATACTAACAATGATTTGTAGGGTTGTGCCATATGTGCCCCACCAACATCTTCAAGAGACTTCATATCAAGAATTTTATGTGAAAGAGAGGAAGGTTAAATATTCTACAAGAAATTATGCTTGGATGGCACATGTCATCGTTGCGGTGGCTTGCAACATTTGCCAATATGTGAACATATGGAAAGAACACATGTGGTTGGAAACGAACTAGTAGAGTTTGGCAAGTATAAAACAGTGGCATACAATACAAAAGATGGTAAAGAAGCAAAGAGGTGTGAATTGGTTATTGAAAAGATTCCAGTGTATCAGTTTATGCCTATATTTCGTGACAGCATAGTGTATGAGTATGCAAGACATGCCCATAGAGCTTGATAGTTGGACTTGCAATTCAAGTTATGCAATGACACATTTCTAGTTGGTAGCATTGTTTCAGTCGTCAACTTTGTAGAGAACTACAGTCTATAGCCATAGCGTGAGGTGCAATCACAATATCACAACTCCACACAGGTTTCTATATTTGTGCATATCGCATTCATTCATGCGAATGATAGTACAGAGGATGACAGGAAGATCATAAGGGAGTATAATTTCTTTATTAATGATGATCGCACGCATTCTATGGAGTTTGTACAAGGTTGCTTTCAGGTGTTCTACAATGATTTGGCTAGAAGGGGCATATAGTTCAGTCAGCATATCATATGGTCAGATAACTGTGTGTCACAATTCAAGAACTCATGAAATTTCTATTGGCTGAGTAGGAGGCATAATTTTACAGGTATTCAACATATGTGAAACTTTTGTGAGGTCGGGCATGGAAAGAGGGAGCATGATGGTGCAGGAGCATGTATAAAGACAATGCAAAGTTGACAGATGCAAAATTGATTGTTGAGTGGTGTAATGCTTCCATGGGTCCAGGTAATGAAGGTAAGTCTTCAGTTCATAGATTTTTTTGGTTGATAGATGATACTAACATTGCACCATATGAGGACTGTTGTACATTGACAGGATCAAATGAGATGCACTCTTTCAGAAGCTCAATTGTAGGTTCATGGAGTATCCATACATGAAAGATGTCATGCTTTTGTTCTTCTTGTACAATTCAAGTCTAGGATGAGTGCGAGTCAAAGGAGTGGGTTGACAAATGGCAGTTAAGTTATCTTAGCCCACTTGACATGTATCGACCCCCGACGGCACTGGAACTAACACAGATGGAATCATCAATTGACTTTGACCACATATCAGATTTAGTTCAACCAGGTAATATAGGGCACGTATATGCATCTAATTTCATCTAGTTCAACCAGGTAATGTCATCTTACTTTGTAGTGTTTTTGTAATGTTGACTAATTTCATCTAATTTGCTACACATATCAATGTAGGGCACATATATGTAGTTATTGTAGATGAAGATAATGAAGAGGGAACAGATTATTACTTATGTCATTGTGTTGAGGCCAAAAAGAAATTGGAGGCCCCAGTTATGGATGGAGAAAACATTGAATACCCTACAGGCTCAATGGTAATTACTGGAACATGGCATAGAAGGTAACCACATAAGAGTGTTAATATTTGGCTATTTCAGGACTTTGACATGCATCAGAAGATTCTTAATTACTTGAACCTTGTCGTGGGATCCAATGTTCATTTGATAAAGTACCGGGGTAGACCTTTGAACAAAATCTTGTGGAAGGTGCGTGAGTCTGACAATGAAGCAATACTTGACATAATAAAGAGTAGAGCAGACCCGGATGGTTCATTGGATTAATTTGTAAGTATTCACATTGATTTTGTAAAGTCATGTTACATTGAGTTGTAAGTATGCACATTAATTTGTATGCACATATACACATTTTTACATCATCATGTTATGCATATTTGGTATCCTGCTCCTGATGTGACCAAACTCATAACTCACCCTACTTCCTCTAGACACCATTTGATGATCTCTCCAACACTCTAGATCCAGGCTGCCCAATCATGATGATGACCTATATACCATTCTCCCAAAGTGCTCATAATGAATGAAAACAAGACCAAGGGCACCCAAGCTTAATAGACTTATTTCTTTCAATTTTGATGATCCAAACTCTTGCAAAATGACATCCACTTTCATGCCTTTAGATCTTCCTTCACATACAGGGTGCCAACTCAAGTTGAAAAATCTACATAAGGGCACCAAAATGGATGAAAGGAGACATGAAATGCGCCTTAGGACTCCATGCTAAGGTTTGAGCTATTAAAGTCTCTTGATATTAGGCGCTCATGATGATGAAACTTAGAGCTTTTTCCTTTCCTATGCGCTCATCTAAGATGTTTGAATGATAAGGAGCACCTTGACCTCTATAATGTACATTGGGCACCAAAATCAACGTGATTTTAAGTCACTTTGAGTCATTTGGGGTCAGTTTGAGTCTTTGAGTCATGTTGCAAAAAAGTGTCAATGTTGTCAAGTTGCACAAAGCAACTTTTACATTTTTGGTGTCTTGCTTATGATGCGACCAAACTGATTGTTCCAACACGTCCAGATGGGTACATTTATGCTAGGCATGGTCCTATTTTTCACCCAAACATGTCGAAACAGTCTGAGCTACATTGTACCGACGATATCCCTAAAGAGTCCAAAGTGCAAAAAGACCGCACTCTTTGACGAGATGTTACTCAAAAATCGTGTCACTTAGAAACATTCTGTCTAAGGAAATGTGATCATGTAGAGTACCTCTACAATAACCTCTCTCAGTTTTTTATATCTCTGAGATATTTGCCCGTGGTGAAAGGTTTCCAGCTGCCCCAAAAATTGTCAAGGGGCAATGTAAAGTTGCAAAGGGGTGTAACTTTCATCCTATTCCTGATGCGACCAAATTGACTATTCCAACGCATCCAGATGGGTACATTTATGCTAGGCATGGTCCTATTTTTCACCCAAACATGTCGAAACAGTCTGAGCTACATTGTACCCACGATATCCCTAAAGAGTCCAAAGTGCAAAAAGGTAGCAATCTTTAACGAGATGTTACTCGAAAACTGTGTCACTTAGAAACATTCTGTCTAAGGAAATATGATCACGTAGAGTGCCTCTACAATAACCTCTCTCAGTTTTTTATATCTCTAAGATATTTTCCCGTGGTGAAAGGTTTTCTGCTGCCCCAAAAATCATTAGAAGGAGGCAGTGTAAAATTGCAAAGGGGTGTAACTTACATCCTGCTCCTGATGTGACCAAACTAACTATTCCAATGCATCCAGATGGGTACATTTACGCTAGGCATGGTCATGTTTTTCACCCAAACATGTTGAAACAGTCCGAGCTACATTGTACCGACGATATCCCTGAAGAGTCCAAAGTGCAAAAAGGTAGCAATCTTTGACGAGATGTTACTTGAAAACTGTGTCACTTAGAAACATTCTGTCTGAGGTAACGCGATCACGTAGAGTGCCTCTACAATAACCTCTCTCAATTTTTTATATCTCTAAGACATTTGCCCGTGGTGAAAGGTTTTCTGCTGCCCCAAAAATTATCAAAAGGAGGCAGTGTATTAAGTCAGGATGAAAGCCTATTCACTCTAGGCACCAATCTCAAGTTGCACAATCATGAATGGGCACCTAGAGCAATAAGGTGCTACATCATGGTTCCAGGACCTTCAAATGGCGCCCAAGCATGTAGGAGGAATTTTCAAGGAGCCAGAATGTTTTTGAAACTATAAGGAACTAGTCCAAAGACTCTAAGGCACCATCTTAATGAGCGCCTAAGTTTGAATTGATCTTGTGATTGAAAGTTTGGTGATGTATTGGTGCGAGATGATCTTCAATTGAAGCAATCTAAGTTCCAGGAAGGGTTTAGAAGCAACCTCTTCACTAAGTTAGGTGCACTTTACAAGCTTTCTTACCCAAGAGTTGCACCTCATTAAGACAAGGCGCATCTTAACCTCTGGGACTTTTCCAAAGAAGTGCTTCAGTTTATTAGCACCTTTGGACCTTGTTTTGCATTCTAAAAGAGAAGGCACACTTTGGAGGCATTTCTAACCCAGATTGACACCTAGGTATAGTCATCTCTCTGGAGCATTACAATGTGTTTTAAAATGAAGGACATTTCATAAGTTGGGGAATTGATCACTAAAGACCTTGGAGTTTTTAAATTACTCTAAGCAAGAAGGTGCATTTCCACGCAGTAGCATACTCTAGATAGCACCTAATGCCATCAAGGTGCAATTCCACCCTCACTTTTGTGCCTATCATCAAGAAGGGGCATTGGGCATTCCTTGAACAGTTCTGAGCATTTGAAGTTCGTGAAATCACCAAGGAATGTTGGGCGCCATGTGTATCCTCAACAAGCTTGAGTTTGCGCCTAGACAAGTTGGCACTTATTCATGTTTTAACTTCCCTCTTGAAGCACCTAACTTGGGAAAAAGTTATCTTGTTGTTAGTCAAGTGTTTGATGTGTTTTGGAGACTCCAAAAGACTTCCTCTTGCTAGGCGCTCTTCTTGGCAACTACAACCTTCAACTGGCGCCTAGATCCTGAAGAAAAACACTTAGACTTCAATTTTCATGCACTTAGACTTCAAGGCACCAAAACTAGTAGGAAAATATTCGGGGAGAAACCACGCTAATAAAAGTTGGGTAAATTTAACCTCTAAGTCTAATTAGGCTCCATATAACAACAATATTTATATCATGTCCCTTTGCTTTATAAAACAAGCAGTATGTGTCAAGTCATAGGGATAACACTTTGGTCCTTAGAAATTTCTCTGTGACTTTTGATAAGATTATCTACTATTATGTGGATGCTTGATAGTATTATCCTGATCCATTGGACTAGTTTGGCTATGAGGTTGGAAAGTGTTGCAACCTCCATCCTTTAAACTTCTCCACCTTGTTATGGGTTGTTTTGAGTATTTTAACTTGCTTTCTCTTCGAGAATATTTTCTAATGATACATGATGTGTCATAGATCATTCAACTCGATAAAGAACATGGAGGGATTCTCATGCCTCCTATACTTCTTGCAAGTTTATTTATAGATAGCTCACATCATTTTCCATCTAGGTGGTCATTTCCCTAAATATTATGATAAGATAATCCTGTTAATGAACTTTGGATTGAATGAGAATCAACATGCTTTGTCTTAACTAGAATAGTTGGGATGGACAAAAATCTATTGATTCTAGGTTGGGTTGTTAAAGGTCAAGAAGTTTTGGTGTCTAATGCCCTCTAAATCTAAATATTCAAAATTATAGTGGTTCAATAAGTTACAACAAACAATCAAGTAGACAATAGACTATAAGGAACAAGGACTACACATGAATCCAAAACAACACTAGTCAATAAGGACATCACAAGTAACTCAACATTACTTCCAGAGACTTTCACAAAAATAAAGGGGGGAACACAACTAGAGAATGCTAGATTGTAGTAGGGATGAGTGTCTGATGCAGAGCACACAGTGGAAGCATATAATTATCAACTTTTGAACCTTCAAACTCACTATTGGCGAGACAACATACCATTGGCGAGCTTAAAATTTCATCGTCCGATAGGCCGATGCCACCATGACTCCATTTGATTTCACTTCTGACAAACATCCCATCATTGACTCTTATCGGTCAGACAAACCGCTATCAGTGACTTGATATCCTTTCACTCTAATGTCTTTGTCACTTCGATATGAGACTCTAAGTCCCTCACCTATTGGTAGGACTTAATACCATCGGCACACTCAAAAACTCTTCTGTCGACACACCAATCTCACCAATGACAACCTTCAGACCACACCTGTTGGTGAGACTCCAAACATCGGTGAACTCTAATCTCGTTGGGCCGATACACCGATGGATTTCGACTATCGGTGTGACCCCCTTCATCAGTGAATCTCTCAACTGCTCTTCCAATGCGCCGATGGGATTATCTTCTGATACACCAATGTCTTTAAATTTGAACCACACTCATCAGCAAGACAGACCACTATCATCAAAGCCTAACTAAGGTCTATTGATACGCCGATACGACCAACTCTTGACGTCGATACAAGGTTCTTTTGAAGGCAAAGGGTGCCTAGGCTTATGGGGCTCAATTTGATGTATTTATTGAAAGCTTAAGGTGAATTGATGCTTATTAAAAATGCCACTTAGTCCTTCATTTGCATTCTAGGCACCATTTCCTATTGACTTATATACTACTCCTCATGCTAGGGTGCCATAATGAAGTGGTTTAGACAATAAGTGTACTTCACTTACTAGAGGCTCGTTCTCCTTCCACCTTAGGTGCACTTTTATGGTGGAACAGGTGTCAATGGGTGCCTTATCTTAAATGAATGCTCTCTCTAAGTTGGGCACCCTTTTGAGGCTTTATGAGTTGCAAATTGCGCCTTAACCCTTCATGCTTATTGCTCAATGTTTGAATGTTTAAGAAAGTCTCCTTTAGGTGCTCATCTTAATGACTTTTTCTCAAGGCGCAATCATCCTAATGACTTGGATATTCATCCTAGTGTTTCAGGATATCAGGCTACCAGACTTAGTCATTTTCAGGATCTCAAACATAAAGAATAACATGATGATTCATTTTTTTTGTATTGCATATAGTTGACATTCTATGCTACTCATAAAGAATATTAATATTTTCTATTCAACATGATGATTCATTTTTTTTTAAAATACAACTTTTATCTTTTAGTTCCAAAATGAGGTTTAGGTGATACTTGAATAACAATAGCTTGCTTATTGGATCAACAAACATCCTATGTAATACAATTGGACTTTAAATATTTGAAGTAGCCATCTACAAATATCCATTCAAATCTGGATTTATAATGCAAGTATGGACGCCATCAATAAAAAAGATTTGTATTAACCAAATATCCATATAGGCATACATCAATATCTGTCAATATAAGTATAACATATATACAAAATAGCCATATAGGCTTACAAGAATGCCATATAGGCATACAATGTCAACTATATACAATACAAAATATATGTCCATGAATGCCATACATGCATACAAAAAAGGAACACAATAAAAATTCATTCCCCTCTGGCTGGTGAAGAGAATAGATCATGGGCAGCCTTTGATCTTCTAGGGGATGGAGACGTGCGTGTGGGTGGTCTACTACGAACCCGAGGGCTACTCCTCCTATTTAGTTCTTCCTACATCTTTAGTTGTTACAATAAAAAGTATAGACATTAATATATAGAAATTACATGTTATAAAAAAATGAAACATTTAACAAAATAATCACTTACCACTAACATAAAATCTATCTCCTCACTTGCCTCAGTAGCAGGAATAGGCCCTGGTGATGTCATGTCCTATAGAAACCATCCAGATAGAAATTAAACTTCAAATCAATAATCTTTTGATTTTTCAAAAATAGACAACTATAACAATGAATGTAAATTAAAATTTACTAATCTGCCTCATACCCCTGTCAATGCCATGGAGCTATGAATCACAGAGGCCACACCCTGCTCCATTGCCCTATGAACATGGGGAGGTGTCTCTGCAACCTGCACCATCTGGAAATACACAATAAAGCTCACAAGTCACATACAAAAATTTAGTAAGTACAATTCATTCATTAAACTATTATTTTATTACCTCCGTAAAGCTTTGAAATCCACCATCGCTGGTAGGTGTTGCCATGAAATCTACAGTATTAACCTATTCAACATCCAAAATTAGATATTAGAATACCATTCGTATAACGATGCTATTCACATGTAATATTTATAATTGTTTACTAGTTACATACCCCGACAGTAGATGATCTAGTGTAAAATGTAGGTGGAGAACCACTGAAAACTGCATCGATGCTATGACCCTGATATTTCATTAAAATCATCAATTTAAATTAGTTAATCTTGCATTTCAAAAATAAAATTTAATAAATTAAATTCAATAAACTTGCTAATATTTACCTGAGTATCAAGGCTGAAAGTCTCACTCAGGAGGTATCTATCATCACCATCTGCTCAGCTACAGATGTAGCCTGTGCACCTACGTCCTGACTATCCATGGGGTCATAACCACAGGCTGACCCGCAAACCTGACAAGCATGGGGTGGGACCCTACTCCTCGCACTATCTTCCAACGCACTCTATGTTGCAGGACCAGCATGCTCTGTGATGCTCTGAGTCAAGGCACTAATGGACTGTAGTCTATCGACCTCAACACTCTCCTTCATAGTGGAAGGGATAGAAACATGCTCATGGGCTGGTATTCTGATTACTCATCTCACTACTCACTGTGGGTCAAGACGTGCCCCTAGTCTATCTTGTGTTGACCCCCCACCTCTACCTTAGAAGTCCCGCATATGAAAATAGTTTGTCCTCCTCAAAAAGTATTGCTGGACCTCATTATTATTGCATGGAGGATGGTCAAAAACCATCCACCACCTCTACCCAAAATTGTCCCTTATCACTTGGTTGTTGCACCAATGGATAGGGAACCTCTTGCATGTAATGGGTGGAGGTTGATTTGTTTGTGGGTTTGTGAAAATCGAATACAAGTCTAATTTTGTAATTTATAATTTTTTCACATCTTGGTATGACAACTTGTCTGTATAGTAATCTCTAAACTCTCTCTTCTTATCCATCCAACTAGTTATTTGCTTGCTAATTGAATCTACATTTGATAACATAGACTCAAGAGATTCGGCAAGTGTGGACCTATGCAAGGTTGAAGTGGAAGGATCTTTCAACCTTGCAATTATATCTTCAGTTTCCTTTTTGTTGTTTTCAATTTGCCCCATTATATTTTCTTGTGTTTCAGGGGCATGTCGAGGAATGGATGGAGCAGGTTGTTGTTCTGCAGGTATTTCCTCCTCAAGATTTTGTGGATTTTGAGGAGGAGGAGGAGGTGCATTAACATTTCCTGACAATTAATGAAATATACATCAAAAATCAACTCAAACCTACCTATTTAGAAACAAATTCAAATAAAAAAACAAATAAACTCACTCCTTTGGCGTGCTCGATGTCATGGCAGCATTTTGGCAATGAATCGATAAGATTTTTGTGTTGATTTGAGGAATCCAAAACATGAGTGCGCTTTCTAGGGTTTGTAGACTGTGGGATTGTGGAGAAAAAGAAATAAAATGAGATGCAAACCTTTTTTTAATTTATAGTACTTCATAATGCACTCACGTTATGTATTATTTTTTTTAAAACCATTTGGCCACTTTTTGGCCCCCCATCTTTTTCGACTTACCCTTAGAGATTATTATACAGACAAGCTGTCATACCAAGATGTGAAAAAATTAGACTTGTGTTCTATTTTCACAAACCCACAAACAAATCAACCTCCACCCATTACATGCAAGAGGTTCCCTATCCATTGGTGCAATAACCAAGTGATAAGGGACAATTTTGGGAAGAGGTGGTGGATGGTTTTTGACCATCCTCCATGCAATAATACTGAGGTCCTGCAATACTTTTTGAGGAAACTCTACTGTGAGTTTTTCCTCAATAAAGTGCCAAACTATTTTGATATGCGAGACTTCTAGGGTAGAGGTGAGGGGTCAGCACGAGATAGACCAAGGGCACGTCTTGACCGACAGTGGGTAGTGAGATGAGTAATCAGTAGACCAGCCCATGAGCATGTTTCTATCCCTTCCATTGTGAAGGAGAGTGTTGAGGTCGATACACTTCAGTCTATTAGTGCCTTGACCCAGAGCATCATAGAGCATGCCGGTCCTGCAACACAGAGTGGGTTGGGATATAGTGTGAGGAGCAGGGTCCCACCCCATACTTGTTAGACTTGTGGGTCAGCCTGTGGTTATGACCCCATGGATAGTCAGGATGCAAGTGCACAGGATATATCTACAGCTGAGCAGATGGTGATGATAGATACCCTCCTGAGTGAGACTTTTAGCCTTGATACTCAGGTAAATATTAGCAAGTTTATTGAATTTAATTTATTAAATTTCATTTTTGAAATGCAAGATTAACTAATTTAAATTGATGATTTTAATGAAATTTCAGGGTCATAGCGTCGATGTAGTTTTCAGTGGTTCTCCACCTACATTTTACACTAGATCATCTACTATCAGGGTATGTAACTAGTAAAGAATTATAAATATTACATGTGAATAGCATTGTGATATGAATGGTATTCTAATATCTAATTTTAGATGTTGAATAGGTTAATACTGTAGATTTCACGGCAACACCTGCCAGCGGTGGTGGACTTCAAAGCTTTACGGAGGTAATAAAATAAATAGTTTAATGAATAAATTGTACTTACTAGATTTTTGTATGTGACTTGTGTGCTTTATTGTGTGTACTTCCATGTTTAGATGAACGTGTGTGTATGTTAGGAGCCATGATTTGCATCACTATTATAGTATTCGTAATTGAATAATGTTGTTTTATTTTCAGATGATGCAGGCTGCAGAGACACCTCCCCATGTTCATAGGGCAATGGAACAGGGTGTGGCCTCTGTGATTCATAGCTCCATGACATTGACAGGGGTATGAAGCAGATTAGTAAATTTCAATTTACATTCATTATTATAGTTGTCTATTTTTGAAAAATCAAAAGATTATTGATTTAAAGTTTAATTTCTATCTGGATGGTTTCTATAGGACATGACATCACCACGGCCTATTCCTGCTACTGAGGCAAGTGAGGAGATAGATTATATGTTAGCGGTAAGTGATTATTTTGTTAAATGTTTCATTTTTTATAACATGTAATTTCTATATATTAATGTCTATACTTTTTATTGTAACAGGTAAAGATGCAGGAAGAACTAAATAGGAGGAGCAGCCCTCAGGTTCGTAGTAGAACACCCACATGCACGTCTCCATCCCATAGAAGATCAAAGGCTGCCCATGATCTATTCTCTTCACCAGCCAGAGGGGAATGACTTTTTATTGTGTTCCTTTGTTGTATGCCTATATGACATTTGTGGACATATATTTTGTATTGTATATAGTTGACATTGTATGCCTATATGGCATTCTTGTAAGCCTATATGGCTATTTTGTATATATGTTATACTTATATCGACAGATATTGATGTATGCCTATATGGATATTTGGTTAATACAAATCTTTTTTTTATGGTGTCCATACTTGCATTATAAATCCATATTTGAATGGATATTTGTAGATGGCTACTTCAAATATTTAAAGTCCAATTGTATTACATAGGATGTTTGTTGATCCAATAAGCTAACTATTGTTATTCAAGTATCACCTAAACCTCATTTTGGAACTAAAAGATAAAAGTTGTATTTAAAAATAAATGAATCATCATGTTGAACAGAAAATATTAATATTCTTTATGAGTAGCATAGAATGTCAACTATATGCAATACAAAAAAATAAATCATCATGTTATTCTTTATGTTTGAGATCTTGAAAATGACTAAGTCTGGTAGCCTGATATCCTGAAACACTAGGATGAATATCCAAGTCATTAGGATGATTGCGCCTTGAGAAAACATCATTAAGATGAGTGCCTAAAGGAGGCTTTCTTAAACATTCAAACATTGAGCAACAAGCCTGAAGGGTTAAGGCACAATTTGCAACTCATAAAGCCTTAAAAGGATGCCCAACTTTGAGAGAGCATTCATTTAAGACAAGGCACCCATTGACAACTGTTCCACCATAAAAGTGCACCTAAGGTGGAAGGAGAACAAGACTCTAGTAAGTGAAGCGCACCTATTGTCTAAACCACTTCATTATGGCACCCTAGCATGAGGAGTAGTATATAAGTCAATAGGAAATGGTGCCTATAATGCAAATGAAGGACTCAGTGGCATTTTCAATAAGCATCAATTCACCTTGAGCTTTCAATAAATACATCAAATTGAGCCCCATAAGCCTAAGCACCCTTTGCCTACAAAAGAACCTTGTATTGACGTCAAGAGTTGGTCGTATCGACGTATCGGCAGACCTTGGTTAGGCTTTGCCGATAATGGTCTGTCTTGCCAACGACTGTGGTTTGAAGTCGAAGACATCGGTGTATCGGAAGATAATCCCATCTGCGCATCAGAAGAGCAGTTGAGAGATTTGCCGATGAAGGGGGTCACATCGACAGTCAAAATCCATCGGTGTATCGGCCCAACGAGATTAGAGTTCACCGATGTTTGGAGTCAAACTGATGGGTGTGGTTTGAAGGTTGCGATTTGTGAGATTGGTGTGTCAGCAGAAGAGTTTTTGAGTGTGCCGATGGTATTAAGTCCTACCGATAGGTGAGGGACTTAAAGTCTCGTATCGGAGTGACAAAGACATCAGTGTGAAAGGATATAAAGTCATAGATAGTGGTCTATCTGACCGATAAGAGTCAATGATGGGATGTTTGTCAGAAGTGAAATCAAACGGAGTCATGGTGGCATCGGCCTATCGGCTGATGAAATTTTAAGCTCGCTGATGGTATGTTGTCTCACCAATAGTGAGTTTGAAGGTTAAAAAGTTGATAATTCTATGCTTTCACTGTGTGCTCTGCATCAAACACTCATCCCTACTATAGTCTAGCATTCTCTAGTTGTGTTCTCCCCTTTGTTTTTGTGAACGCCTCTGGAAGTAATGTTGAGTTACTTGTGATGTCCTTATTGACTGGTGTTGTTTTGGATTCATGTGTAGTCCTTGTTCCTTATAGTCTATTGTCTACCTGACTATTTGTTGTAACTTATTGAACCACTATGATTTTGAATATTTAGATTTAGAGGGCATTAGACACCAAAACTTCTTGACCTTGAACAACCCAACTTATAATCAATAGATTTTTGTCCATCCCAACAATTCTAGTCAAGACAAAGCATGTTGATTCTCATTCAATCCAAAGTTCATTAACAGGATTATCTTATCATAATATTTAGGGAAATGACCACCTAGATGGACAATGATGTGATCTATCTATAAAGAAACTTGCAAGAAGTATAGGAGTCATGAGAATCCCTCCATGTTGTTTATCAAGTTGAATGATCTATGACACATCATGTATCATTAGAAAATATTCTTGAAGAGAAAGCAAGTGAAAATACTCAAAACAACCCATAACAAGGTGGATAAGTTTAAAGGATGGAGGTTGCAACACTTTCCAACCTCATAGCCACACTAGTCCAATAGATCAGGATAATACTATCAAGCATCCACATAATAGTAGATAATCTTATCAAAAGTCACAGAGAAATTTCTAAGGACCAAAGTGTTATCCCTATGACTTGACACATATTGCTTGTTTCATAAAGCAAAGGGACATGATATAAATATTGTTGTTATATGGAGCCTAATCAGACTTGGAGGCTAAATTTACCTAACTTTTATCAGTGTGGTTTCTCCCCAAATATTTTTCTACTAGTTTTGGTGCCTTGAAGTCTAAGTGCATGAAAATTGAAGTCTAAGTGTTTTTCTTCAAGATCTAGGTGCCAGTTGAAGGTTGTAGTTGCCAAGAAGAGTGCCTAGCAAGAGGAAGTCTTTTGGAGTCTCCAAAACACATCAAACACTTGAGTAACAACAAGATAACTTTTTCCCAAGTTAGGTGCTTCAAGAGGGAAGTTAAAATGTGAATAAGTGCCAACTTGTCTAGGCGCAAACTCAAGCTTGTTGAGGATACACATGGTGCCCAACATTCCTTGGTGATTTCATGAACTTCAAACGCTCAAACTGTTCACGGAATGCCTAATGCCCCTTCTTGATGAGAGGCACCAAAGTGAGGGTGGAATTGCACCTTGATGGCATTAGGCACTATCTAGAGTATGCTACTCCATGGAAATGTGCCTTCTTGCTTAGAGTAATTCAAACACTCCAAGGTCTTCAGTGATCAATTCCCCAACTTATGAAATGTCCTCCTTCATTTTAAAACACATTGTAATGCTCCAGAGAGATGACTATACCTAGGCATCAATCTAGGTTGGAAATGCTTCCAAAGTACGCCTTCTCTTTCAGAATGCAAAACAAGGTCCAAAGGTGCTAATAAACTGAAGCGCTTCTTCAGAAATGTCTCAGAGGTTAAGATGTGCCTTGTCTTAATGAGGTTCAACTCTTGGGTAAGAAAGCTTATAAAGTGCGCCTAACTTAGTGAAGAGGTTGATAACTTCTAAACCCTTCCTAGAACGTAGATTGCTCCTTAAAAATTCCTCCTACATGCTTGGGCGCCATTTCAAGGTCCTGGAACCATGATGTAGCGCCTTATTGGTCTAGGCACCCATTCATGATTGTTCAACTTGAGATTGGCGCCTAGAGTGAATAGACTTTCATCCTGACTTAATACACTGCCTCCTTCTGACGATTTTTGGGGCAGCAGAAAACCTTTCACCACGGGCAAATGTCTCAGAGATATAAAAAATTGAGAGAGGTTATTGTAGAGGCACTCTACATGATCGTGTTGCCTTAGACAGAATATTTTTAATTGAGAAGGTTTTTGAGTAACATCTCATTAAAGATTGTTGTCTTTTCGCACTTTGGACTCTTCAAGGATATCGTCGGTATAATGTACCTCAGACTGTTTCAACATGTTTGGGTGAAAAACATGACCATGCCTAGCCTAAATGTACCCATCCGGATGCATTGGAATAGTTAGTTTGGTCACATCAGGAGCAAGATTAAAGTTACACCCCTTTACAACTTTACACTGCCTCCTTCTGACAATTTTTGGGGCAGCAGAAAACCTTTCACCACGGGCAAATGCCTCAGAGATATAAAAAACTGAGAGAGGTTATTGTAGAGGCACTCTACATGATCGTGTTGCCTCAAACGGAATGTTTCTAAGTGACACAGTTTTTGAGTAACATCTTGTCAAATATTGATGCCTTTTTGCACTTTGGACTCTTCAAGGATATCGTTGGTACAATGTAGCTTGGACTGTTTCGACATGTTTGGGTAAAAAATAGGACCATGCCTAGCGTAAATGTACCCATCCGGATGCGTTGGAATAGTCAGTTTGGTCGCATCAGGAGCAGGACGAAAGTTACACCCCTTTGCAACTTTACACTGCCTCCTTCTAACGATTTTTTGGGCAGCAAAAAACCTTTCACCACAGGCAAATACTTCAGAGATATAAAAACCTGAGAGAGGATATTGTAGAGGCACTCTATGTGATCATGTTACCTTAGATAGAATGTTCTAAGTGACACAATTTTCAAGTAACATCTCGTCAAAGATTGCTACCTTTTTGCACTTTGGACTCTTCAGGGATATCGTCGGTACAATGTAGCTCGGACTGTTTTGACATGTTTGGGTGAAAAATAGGACCACGCTTAGCGTAAATATACCCATCCGGATGCATTGGAACAGTCAATTTACTCGCATCAGGAGCAAGATGAAAGTTACACCCCTTTGCAACTTTACACTGCCTCTTGATGATTTTTGGGGCAGCAGAAAACCTTTCACCATGGGCAAATGCCTCAAAGATATAAAAAACTAAGAGAGGTTATTGTAGAGTCACTCTACGTGATTGCATTTCCTTAGATGGAATGTTTCTAAGTGACATAGTTTTCGAGTAACATCTCGTCAAAGATTGCTGCCTTTTTGCACTTTAGACTCTTCAGGGATATCGTCGGTACAATGTAGCTCAGACTATTTCGACATGTTTGGGTGGAAAAAAAAGACCATGCCTAGCCTAAATGTACCCATCCGGACGTGTTGGAACAGTCAGTTTGGTTGCATCAGGAGCAGGATGAAATTTACACCCCTTTGCAACTTTACACTACCTCCTGATGATTTTTGGGGCAGCAGAAAACCTTTCACCACAAGCAAATGCATCAGAGATATAATTAATTGAGAGAGGTTATTGTAGAGACACTCTACATGATCGTGTTGCCTCAGATGAAATGTTTCTAAGTGACACAATTTTTTAGTAACATCTTGTCAAAGATTGTTGCCTTTTTACACTTTGGACTCTTCAGGGATATCGTCGGTACAATGTAGCTCAGACTGTTTCGATATATTTGGGTGAAAAATAGGACCATACCTAGTCTAAATGTACCCATCTGGACGTGTTGGAATAGTTAGTTTGGTCGCGTTAGGAATAGGATGAAAGTTACACCCCTTTGCAACTTTACACTACCTCCTTCTGACGATTTTTGGGGCAGTAAAAAACCTTTCACCACGGGAAAATGCCTTAAAGATATAAAAAATTGAGAGAGGTTATTGTAGAGGCACTCTACGTTATCATGTTGCCTTAGACGGAATGTTTTTAAGTGACACATTTTTTGAGTAACATCTCGTCAAAGATTGCTACCTTTTTACACTTTGGACTCTTCAGGGATATCGTCGGTACAATGTAGCTCAGACTGTTTCGACATGTTTAGATGAAAAACAAGACCATGCCTAGCCTAAATGTACCCACCTGGATGCATTGGAATAGTCAATTTGGTCGCATCAGAAGTAGGACACCAAAAATGCAAAATTTGCTTTGTGCAACTTGACAACATTGACACTTTTTTGCAACATAACTCAAAGACTCAAACTAACCCCAAATGACTCAAAGTGACTTAAAATCACCTTGATTTTGGCGCCCAATGTACATTATAGAGGTCGAGGTGCTCCTTATCATTCAAACATCTTAGATGAGTGCCTAGGAAAGGAAAAAGCTCTAAGTTTCATCATCATTAGCGCCTAATATCAAGAGACTTTAATGGCTCAAACCTTAGCATGGAGTCCTAAGGCACATTTCATGTCTCCTTTCATCCATTTTGGCACCCTTATGTAGATTTTTCAACTTGATTTGGCACCCTGTATGTGAAGGAAGATCTAAAGGCATGAAAGTGGATGTCATTTTGCAAGAGTTTGGATCATCAAAATTGAAAGAAATAAATCTATTAAGATTGGGTGCCCTTGGTCTTCTTTTCATTCATTATGAGTGCCTTGGGAGAATGGTATATAGGTCATCATCATGATTGGGCGCCCTAGATCCAGAGTGTTGGAGAGATCATCAAATGGTGTCTAGAGGAAATAGGGTGAGTTATGAGTTTAGTCGCATTAGGAGCAAGACACCAAAAATGCATAACATGATGATGTAAAAATGTGTATATGTGTAAAAATGTAGGAGGAAATAAAAAAAGACAAACCTTACAAATTAATGTGCATACTTACAACTCAATGTAACATGACTTTACAAAATCAATGTGAATACTTACAAATTAATCCAATGAACCATCCGGATCTGCTCTACTCTTTATTGTGTCAAGTATTGCTTCATGGTCAGACTCACACCTTCCACAAGATTTTGTTCAAAGATCTACCCCGATACTTTATCAAATGAACATTGGATGCCACAACAAGGTTCGAGTAATGAAGAATCTTCTGATGCGTGTCAAAGTCCTGAAACAACCAAATATTAACACTCTTATGTGGGTACCTTCTAAGCCATGTTCCAGTAATAACCACTGAGCATGTAGGGTATTCAATGTTTTCTCCATCTATAACAAGGGCCTCCAATTTCTTTTTGGCCTCAACACAATGACATAAGTAATAATCTGTTCCCTCTTCATTATCTTCATCTGCAATAACTGCATATATGTGCCCTACATTGATATGTGTAGCAAATTAGATGAAATTAGTCAACATTACAAAAATACTACAAAGTAAAATGACATTACTTGGTTGAACTAGATCAATTTAGATGCATATACGTGCCCTATATTACCTGGTTGGACTAAATCTGATATGTGGTCAAAGTCAACTGATGATTCCATCTGTGTTAGTTCCAGTGTCATCGGGGGTCGATACATGTCAAGTGGGCTAAGATAACTTAATTGCCATTCGTCAACCCACTCCTTTGACTCGCACTCATCCCAGACTTGAATTGTACAGGAAGAACAAAAGCATGACATCTTTCATGTATGGATAATCCATGAACCTGCAATTGAGCTTCTGAAAGAGTGCATCTCATTTGATCCTGTCAGTGTACAACAGTCCTCATATGGTGCAATGTTAGTATCATCTATCAACCAAAAAAATCTACGAACTGAAGACTTACTTCATTACCTGGACCCATGGAAGTATTACACCACTTGACAATCGATTTTGCATCTATCAACTTTGCATTGTCTTTATACTTTAACTCTTCTCGTGCTATGGCTCTTTTGATACATGCTCATGCACCATCATGCTCCCCCTTTCCATGCCCGGCCTCACAAAAGTTCCACATATGCTGAATACCTTTAAAATTATGCCTCCTACTTAGCCAATAGAAATTCTACGAGTTCTTGAATTGTGACGCACAGTTATCTGACCATATGATATGCTAACTGAACGATATGCCCCTTCTAGCCAAATCATTGTAGAACACCTGAAAGCAACCTTGCACGAACTCCATAGAATGCGTGCGATCATCACTAATATAGAAATTATACTCCCTTATGATCTTACTGTCATCCTATGTACTATCATTCGCATGAATGAATGCAATGTGCACAAATATAGAAACCTGTGTGGAGTTGTAAAATTGAGATTGCACCTCACGCTGTGGCTGTAGACTATAGTTCTCTGCAAAGTCAACAATGCCACCAACCAGAAATGTGTCCTTGCATAACTTGAATTGCAAGTCCAACCATCGAGCTCTATGGGCATGTCTTGCATACTCATACACTATGCTATCACGAAATATAGGCATAAACTGATACACTGGAATCTTTTCAATAACCAATTCACACCTCTTTGCTTCTTTACCATCTTTTGTATTGTATGCCATTGTTTTATACTTTCCAAACTCTATTAGTTTGTTTCCAACCGCATGTGTTATTTCCATATGTTCACATATTGGCAAATGTTGCAAGCCACCACAATGATGACATGTGCCATCCAAGAATAATTTCTTGTAGAATATTTGACCTTCCTCTCTTTCACATAAAATTCTTGATATGAAGTCCCTTGAAGATGTTGGTGGGGCACATATGGCACAACTCTGCAAATCATTGTAAGTATGCATATCTAAACATATAGACCTATAAGCATCAAAATGGTTAGAAAATTCAATATGTAATCTACAACAAGTAGTGTGTGTGTGTGATTTATCTTAACATAAAAAGGTTTTAGCATTTCAAAATATCTTTGACAAATTTTAATTTGAGGATACTTCTCTAGAAATTTACCATAAAACTATGTTTGAGTCTCATCCAAAAAATACTTTGGATGTGGCTCGCAGTTCTGACTACCAATTATCCTTCTTACCACATCCCTTTGATTCAGAGATACCCTTATGTAATTCTTCCAAAAGTCTTCAATTAGTGATCTCAATGCTTCAACAATTGGTTTATCTTTTCGTGATAGTCTCCCTGAGAATGCCCATAATTCATTGGCATTAGTGTCTTCAATTCTTTGGCGTCTTCCAACGGCTCTTGATAAAGTTTTCCTATTAATTCTCAATTGTTGACTCGTCTTTCTCATGAGACGAGATTTCCTCATTTGACTACTTACTATAGTCGATGTAATCACACGCCGTGTTGCATTACTATCTTTTGTGCGTGAGGTGTTACCCACACTCTCATACACACTCATTAGATTCTTGATAATAGATTTTTCACTTGAAGCCTCTGATGTTCTCAACCCAAGAATCTTCGTGATAGACCTATACTTTATACTTCGCATCATTTCAACAAATAGTTGACATCTTGCAGTCTCATTTAACTTTTCAAAGAACAATTTCTAAATCTTATTAGCATATCTTCTACAAATGCGTTTTGGAATCTTACCTTCCATTGACTGCAAAATATTCTCATCAATATCAATCAAATACTTTGGCTTTCTATGCAAAATACTAGGTGGTGTTAAGTTAGGTAAATTCATCTCAACATTATGAATTTCATCAATATTTAAATGAGATGGGTTAGATGGCATACCTTCGATCGAAGATGGAATAGATGACATACCTTGAGGTTGAGGTGGGAATGATGGCATACCTCCTTCATCACATGTGAGTGATGATGTACTCTCAACTTGAGATGTGGTAGATGGTGTCCCTACATGTTGACTTGAGGTAGAGGACGTGTCTCCAACTATGGTATTTAAATCTCTCGTACCACGAAGTTTTTGCATTCATTCTCTTTGTGCCGCCAATACCATATCTCTTTGTGATGGTTGTGGTTCCTCTTCAATTGGTATGTCTTCATTTATCATGTCAATTTCCTCTTCTCACGAAGTTCCCTCATAGCCACTACTTTCTTTGCATTCTTAGCTTCTATCTCTTCCTGTGTTGGTTTAATTATTGATCGTTTCCTCGGCATGACAGAGAATTTGTCTGTAGCATGATAAAGAGACCAATATTAGTTCCTAAGAAATGTTCATACAAGATAATAAGGGGATTGTATTTTTATTATGTTGTAAGGATTTATTCTTGTATAGTTTGACATCATGGTATGTTAAGGTCTGTTTATTACACATAATTATTAAAGAGCTCAAGTGTAGAAAATATACATGGCATCATGTGAGATTGTAGGCTATTTTCTTGATTGGGAATGTGTCTATTTTAAACATGTATGATAAAGCATGATAAAATAATTCAATCCAAAATAAGGAAAATGTAAAGAACATGCATGTGAAGACTCGACATACCTAAAAAATGAAGATTCGAATGGAGAGAGTACCCAATTATGTAGTGTTTTTTTCTTCTTGCATCAAACTCCTCAACAATTTGAGTTTTTCACCACTTGCTTCCTGTTCAATGTTAAATTGAATAACACTCAAATATAATTACTAAAAACAATACTATTAACCAATCTATAATGTTAAATTCCTAAAATTGAATCACAATTACATTGCAACACTACAAAAATTGAAACTTGAATAGATATATATCAAACTTGGTGTGAAAACTATGTTATTTCCTCCTTCTCAAGTTGGCAAAGCAGAAAAGGTGGTGGAAAGATCATGCAAAGGTGGTACAATGTGTCAAATGTGCATGTGAACTTCCCAATAGTATGAAAGCACTTCTTTTTTGTCAGAGCACATGCAGAATCAGTAAGAAAACAGAGCATATGGGCCTGGATCATGGGGGTCAACACTTTTTTACCATTTCAATAGCAAGACAAAACATGAGCGCGTTATAACACACTCACATTATAACGCACTCGCATTTTATCCTGCTATAGATTGATCACATCCTTTGCATTGATCACATCTCTTTCCAAACCTTCCCCTTCAGACTTGAATGACCACAAGGTTTTTGAGGGAGAACTTTTCTTATTTCCTACAAGAGCTTGCCAAATGCTCCACCATATGATAGGCATAACAATGAAGGTGCAAGCCCTCATAATCAAGTTCTTGATAGAAAATGCCCATCGAGGAAGAAAGACAGATCTTCTTTGGAAGCAGAAGTTCTAGTTTGTGACAAATCCTTATCCAAACATAAATAGCAGGGGTTCTGTCAATCAATTTCCAATCCACTTCCACAAAGTTTCCTGAAGACTTCCTAATTGATTCCAAAACATCCACACCCCAAAACTGGAGAGGCAATCAATTAAATCGAACCCCTAAATCTACATTTGACGAAAGAAACCCTCAACACTATACCTTAAACCCTAATCCCTCAACCCTAAACCTTATCCCTAAACCCTAATCCCTCAACCCTTAACCCTATTCAGTCATCCCTCAACTCTAATCCCACATCCCTAAACCCTAAATGCTATCCCTATTCCTAGACCCTCAACAGGCTCGATACTATACCTTAAACCCTAATCCCTCTACCCTCGACACTCTTATTTAACCCTAATCCCTTGACCATTAACCCTATCCCTCAACCCTCAACCCTCAACCCTCAACCCTCAACTCTCAACATTAAACCCTAATTCATCAACCCTAAACCCTAATCACTCAAACCTAAACCCTATCCCTAAACCATCAACCCTCAACACTATACCTTAAACCCTAATCCCTATCCCTCAACCCTTAACCCTTAAAACTTAAACCCTATCCCTACACCCTCAACACTTGACACTATATCTTAAGCCTTAAACGCTCATCCCTAAAGCCTCAACCCTCAATCCTTAAACCTTCAACCCTAAACCCTATCCCTAATCCCTCTACCCTCGACACTCTAACCCTAACCTCGACATTAAATGCTAATCCGTCAACCCTAAACCCTATATGTAAACCTTCAACCCTCAACACTATACCTTAAACCCTAATCCCTCAACCCTCAACCCTAAACCTTATCCCTAAACCCTAATCCCTCAACCCTAATCCATCATCCCTCAACTCTAATCCCTCATCCCTAAACCCTAAATGCTATCCCTATTCCTAAACCCTAAATAGACTCGATACTATACCTTAAACCCTAATCCCTTATCCCTAAGCCCTCCAACCCTATCCCTAATCCTTACACCCTCCACACTCTAATTTAACCCTAATCCCTCGACCCTTAATGCTATCCCTAAACCCTTGACCCTCGAACCTCAACCCTCAACATCAAACCCTAATCCCTCAACCCTTAACTCTGATCCCTCGACCCTCAACCCTATCCCTAAATCCTAAACCCTAAACCCTCTACCCTCAACGTCAAATCCTAATCTCTCAACCCTTCACTCTAATCCCTCAACCCTAAACCCTATCCCTAAACCCTCAACACTATACCTTAAACCCTAATCCCTCAACCCTAACCCTAAACCTTGTCCCTAAACCCTAATCCCTCAACCCTAATCTATCATCTGTCATCCCTCAACTCTAATCCCTCATCCCTAAACCCTAAACGCTATCCCTATTCCTAGACCCTCAACGGGCTCGATATTATACCTTAAACCCTAATCCCTTATCCCTAAACCCTCCAACCCTATCCCTTAACCCTAATCCCTCGACCATCAACCCTATCCTGAAACCCTTAACCCTCAAACCTCAATGTACTCAACCCTCAACATCAAACCCTAATCCCTCAACCCTTAACTCTGATCCCTTGACCCTTAACCCTTAAAAATTAAACCCTAAAACATATCCCTACACGCTCGACACTCGACACTATATCTTAAACCCTAATCCCTTAACCCTCATCCCTAAAGCCTCAACCCTAAATCATTAAACCTTCAACCCTAAACCCTATCCCTAATCCCTCTACCCTCGACACTCTACCTTAAACCTAATCCCTTGACCCTTAACCCTAAATGCTATCACTAAAGCCTCAACCCTAAACCCTAAACCCTAATCCCTAATCCCTCTACCCTGAACACTCTACCTTAAACCTAATCCCTTGACCCTTAACCCTAAACGGTATCCCTAAAGCCTCAACCCTAAACCCTAATCCCTCAAGGTCCTAAACTCTAATCCCTTGTACCTAAACTCTAAATCCTATCCCTAAACGCTTAACCCTCAACCTTAAACCTTAATCACTCAATCCTTATCCACCACTCTCCTCCCCTATCTGGCTCACTCCCATCTCTACCCTCCTCTACCCTCGACACTATACATACATACATATAGGCATACATAGATACATACATACATACATATTGGCATACACAGATACATACATACATATAGGCATATATAGATACATACATACATACATATAGGCATACATAGATACATACATACATGATTAATAGCCTTGAACATAAAAAAATTTAAGGGGAACATAACGCGAGTGTGTTATAACGTGCTCACGTTATGTCAAACATGACAAACAACAGACTTGCGGAAAAGGAAAAATGCAAAGCAAAACATAACGCGAGCATGTTATAACGCGCTCACGTTATGTTTGGCTTTGGGAATCCCAAGCCTTGGGCTTGGGATTTGTTTTGCATTTCCAACCCAAAGGCTTGGAGTGCCTTTTGAACAATCACAGACGTGTTTTTCCAGATTCTTCAAGATTTCACATAATTTCGTTCGTGCTAACCCTCAGATTTGCATGTGTTTCAACGTCGAACAAATCAAACACCTTGGTAATGTTAGGCTTTCTCTTAGCTATTTAACGATATGATTTTTTTCACATTTTAACAATGTTAAACCTTTCATCTTTAATATCTTTTGTTTGTGTGTCCGTTTTTGGGCAAAAACCAATGTTTGGTCTTTTTTTCATTGTAAATTAACTATTCATTGAAATTTCAAAAAATTATATATTTAAAAACTAGACTCCATTCTACAAATATTAAAAAAAGAAAAAAAATGATTTTCAATTAGTTTTCAAAATTTATAGGGGTAGCACGGCCAAAATTCTATTTTTTAGGATGTGTCAACTTTGAAAATTAGTAAAAAATCAAATATTCATCAAAAAATTATCAGAAAAATCAGGCATAAACTACATGCTATTAGCTAATTTCTCACCGAAGCAATTTTAAAAATACCAAAAAAAAGTTGACCTTTTGAGGGAGCCACAAAACATGCTATGTTATGTTTTTTTGATAGAAACAACACCAATTTCTGTGGCTCCCTCTTTTGAACCCCTTAATCTATGCCATTTTCAAAAAAAAGTAGTAGTTTAGAAAGTAGACTCGGAGCACTACGAACATTGTTTTGGTTGCATCTCCAAATTTTGAGTGTAACTATGCTCAATTTCTCATCCAAGGCCAGTATTTCTTGATTTCAGAAAAAAAAAAGTGGCCACTTAAGACCCCTTTTTGGCCCCCCATCTTCTTGCACTTACCCCTTATATATACCATATCATGCCATGAATGCTACCCAAGTGACTTAACTGCATATATAAGACGAAATAAATAATCATATAACATAATTAAAGGTTATGCTAGATACAAGACAACTACACATCCCCATGATTGTGATAGGTTAAGGGCATAGCATGATCCTTGTCCTGAGATTTGTGTTCCCTCATTTTGGGTTGATCCAACAATGTGTGAGTTTGCTCTCGCAGTGTAAATTTAACCCAAATTTTAAATTTAAACTTTTGACTTACTAACTCCTACCCTTTCTCAATAGCCATTGGGATTCAACTTGGTACACATTTGTGTAATGATTTTTAATGTCTTCATATTTAAAGACATACATTTGAACAATAATTCACATCCTAGAATCATTCAATCATCCAAAATACAAGGAGCACTCATATTTAGGAACACTTTGAATAGTTGCACACTTGTTTGTTGTTTCTCAATACTTGCCCAAGGCCATAAAGTTGGTCATTCAATGGGGTTGACTAAGGAGAACGTGAAGCCTTGCAATTCAACAATCTCCCAAGGTATTTCTAAATACTACGAGCCCTTATGCACTGTCAAATATTAGTGATTGAGATGAAAAATATTGTATTAAGTGTATAATGTATCAATTCAAGTAAATAGTTGTCATGGGTTTGATTTGTCAAAATCTAAAAGCAACCCAATTCAAATTTCATTGTTATAGTTTGGTTGCATATAAAAAGTTAAGATTTTAAATTACAACACAAAAAATAATGATTGAAATAAATAACAACTATCTATCAACCATCAAAATCAACTAAATACTTTTATTTCCATTATTTCCAAATTTCAAATTCTATTACATAATTTATTATAATTTTAAATTAAATTAATTTATTATACAATAAAGAGTAAAATATTTAATGCCGTGTTGTGTGCAGGAATATCAAAGTCTGTTGGTCAATCGTATTGTCAGCAAAAGAAAAGTCAGCAAAAGTCAGGAAAGAGGAAAGAAAAAGTGGGGAAAGAGGGAATATTTAAACTGGATTTGTACTCATATCTGATTTATAATGTTTTCTATATTAAAGTCATATTAAAGGGAGAAAAGAGGGTAAGAAAAAGTGGGGAAAGAGGGAATATTTAAACTTTATTTGTACTCATGTCCCATTTATAATGTTTTCTACATTAAAGCAAGGAAAGACCGAAAGAAGGAAAGGAAAAGTGGGGAAAGAGGGAATATTTAACTTGATTTCTACAATAAAATAAGAAAAGAGGGACAGAAAAAAGTGGAAAAAAAGAGAATATTTAACTTTATTTGTATTCATGCTGTTTATAATATTTTTTATATGTTTTTAACTTCCCAAAAACATTTGATTTCTACAATAAAGTAAGAAAAGGGGGAAAGAAAAACAGTGGAGAAAAAGAGAATATTTAACTTTATACTCATGCTGTTTATAATGTTTTTTACATTAAATTTATGTTGTTAACTTCCCAAAAACATTTGATATGACGGGCTCATCCAGCATACACAAGTCACGTATTGGGTTAGAGTCACTAATGTGTATGCGATGATATCGTCTTTTAGTAGAGTAGAAAATAAATCTCTACGTATTTAGCTAGCTAATGTGTATGCGATGATATCGTCCTTTAATGAGAAAAGCAAACGATAAAGATTAAAATATTTAATGCCGTGTCGTGTGCGGATTTCTTTATTTTGCATTTCTGTACAGGAATAACAAAGTCTATGGTAGTCATTCCTTGCACAGCAAAAGAAAAAGAGAGGAAAGAAAAAGCGGGGAAAGAGAATATTTAAATTTGATTTGTGTTTATATTAAAGCGAAGGAAAGAAGAAGTGTGGAAAGAGGGAAGTGCTCGCTTATTCAGCGATAGACACATGAAGACGAAGCATACACTGGACGCAAAATGATTATAGGCGAAAATTTAGTGATTAATAGTCTATGTTGCTCAATCGTGTTGTCCGTTGATCTTGCACAACAAAAGAGGAAAAGAAAAAGGAGGAAAGAGCGATAGGCGAAAATTTACTCGCACGGTCCAACGGGGCAAGCGAAACTTTCGCCTATCAACCGGAGTTAAAATCAAGATTTAAATTGGACCATAAGTCCACGTAATTGTATATTTAATTTTGTAATTTTCTAATACCATTTACAACTCACACGAAACTTGGCATAGCAGGAGCAATAAATCTGTTATCTATGCCATATATCCTTCAGTTAAGACTTCTTTCGCAACAACAACGGGTAAGCAATTAATTCCACTTTCAGATATGAAGAATTGCAAAGGTCAGTTCGTTCTTTTACTCATCGTCACTACTTTTATCTCTGTTACATTCTCCTCCAATGACTTGCAATACCAGAAGCAGATTGATGTACAAGCTTTGCTTCAATTAAAAATGTCTGTAAAGAGTGATCCATTTCTTTCCTTGTCCAACTGGGTAAATGGAATAACATTTGTAACTGGACTGGAATAACTTGTGATCACAATCAATTGGTTGTGAGTGTGCTTCTCAAATATAAGAGTCTGGCTGGGACGATACCTCCTCACATCGCCAATCTCTCCTCCCTTAAAATTCTCGACCTCTCTCACAATCGTTTCTTTGGCCAAATTCCCCATCACCTTGGTAAATTACAGAACCTGCACTACATGAAGCTGTATGAAAACAGTTTGCAAGGTTCAATTCCAGTTACTCTGCGTGCATGCACAAATCTTTTACAACTCCGGTTAGACCATAATTTCTTGAATGGGAGCATTCCGCCAGAGCTGAGTTCCCTGCACAAATTGCAAAAGCTTCACCTTTCTTTCAATAATTTGAGTGGTATTATCCCCCAAGACTTGGCAAATTGCACTGCGCTTAAAGCCTTACATCTTAGGCATAATCTTCTAACTGGCACTATCCCCAAGTCCATCAGTAACTGCACAAATTTGCGTTTCTTGTCTCTGTCCGAGAACGCGCTTGAAGGACCAATTCCATCTGAGATATTAATAGCATTGACCAGATTACAAGATCTGGATCTGTCTTCCAACAAACTCAACGGAAGCATCTCCATAGATATTGGGAAATCGTGGAGCCTGAGGGTGATTCTCTTTTATAAGAATAGTCTGACAGGTAGCATTCCCATGGCCCTGGCGAACTGTTCATCTCTGGAGGTGTTGGTTTTGTATGAGAATTACTTGTATGGCACCATTCCAGCAGAATTGGGTTCACTTACCCGACTGCAGCAACTGTGGTTGAGTAATAATACCCTCGGAGGATCGATTTCTTCTCTCATGAACTGTACTGAAATGAAGATATTGCATCTAAGTTACAACAACATTGAAGGTACAATTCCAGAGGTTATAGGTTATAAGCTCTCCAAGTTGCAAGAGATTGATTTGGCGCAAAATCAGCTAAGCGGGAGCATCCCAAAATCAGTAGGAAATTGTTCCGCTCTCTATTTTCTTCAATCACCATTAAACAATTTGAGCGGAGCAGTACCCAAAGAATTGGGGATGCTGACTCGTCTACAAGTACTTACGCTTGGTGCAAACCAGTTGAAGGGAAATGCTTTTCCTTTTCTGTTAAATTGTACAGAATTGCAGGTCCTTGGACTGGAAGGTAACAAGTTCGTGGGCTCCATTCCCGCAGATATTGGCCTCAAGCTCACCAAGTTACAACAATTTGGTGCGGCAGACAATGAGTTGAGTGGGGGGATCCCAAAGTCTATAGGAAATTGTTCTCAGCTCTCCGTTCTTAATCTCTCATATAATAATCTGGTAAGTGGTGTGGTGCCTCAAGAATTGGGAATGCTAACTGCTCTGCGGAGACTGTTGCTTGACCATAACAGCCTGTCAAACGGACACTGTGCTACAATGTGTGTATTAGATGTACTTTCCAACTGCTCCAACCTCGAAATCCTATATCTATCGACAAACCAATTCTCTGGCACTTTGCCAAGGGGCATAGGAAACCTCTCTCCCAGGCTATCATATCTCTCCTTGTCCAGCAACAATATCACTGGCAATATACCAGAAGAGATTGGCAACCTTACTGGCTTAACCAAGCTAGATCTCGATAGTAACAGTTTTATTGGGAAAGTTCCGAGTACATTAGGCCGTCTGAAGTATCTAGTAGCGTTGAACTTGAGTTCCAACAAATTGCAAGGCAGCATTCCACCGGAGTTGAACATGCTTGTAAACCTGGAATACCTATGGCTTTCGCTAAACAATATTTCTGGCGACATTCCTTCATATTGGGGCAGTTTGCAACAGCTGAGGAGACTTGACTTAAGTCATAACGAGCTCACAGGAAATATACCAAATGCCATTGGGCAATGTTTCCGCCTGGAGAACATTGACCTCTCATACAACAGCCTCACAGGAAATATCCCTATGGAGATCTCAACCCTCCATTCATTGGCGTTCTTTCTCAATTTTTCACACAATTCATTGACAGGAAGATTGCCTCCATTGGGAGGAATGCAACATGTTCAAGACATAGATATCTCTGCTAATAAACTGTCAGGACCCATCCCTGGCGAGATTGGCAGTTGCGTGGAATTGCAATATCTGAACCTTTCCAAAAACAAATTGGAGGGAATAGTGCCAATATCAATAGGGCAGCTTAAGAGCCTTGAAAACATTGATTTGTCTTTCAATGAGTTGTCTGGGCCAGTGCCACGCTCTATTGCAAATCTCACCATGCTCAGCCATTTAAATTTCTCATACAACAACTTGAATGGATCAGTCCCAAATCAAGGAGCCTTCAGAAATCTAAGCGTAACATCATTTTTGAGAAATCCAGGATTATGTGCAGCCTCAGGCTGGTTGAATTTACCAAATTGCACAAGCTCTGCCAAAAACCATAATTGGTTCAACAGGAACATTGTCTTGGTTGCTTCAGTTGGCACATTCTTCGCATTGTGTTGCATTTTGGGGGCATTTTATATTTTCTACAGAGGAATTAAAAGAGCACCGATTATAAATAGTTTGTTGGGACAAGGTTTCATGCAAATTTCTAGTCAGGAACTTCACAGAGCAACCGAAGGATTTAGCGCCGCCCAATTACTAGGTGAGGGCAGCTTTGGATCCGTTTATAAAGGAGTCTTGGATGATAATACATTGGTGGCTGTTAAGCTATTCAATCAGGACCGTTCAAATTCATACAGGAATTTCGTCAGGGAATGCAGAATACTGAGCAAAATCAGGCACCGCAATCTTGTCAAAGTCTTGTCCTCTTGCTCAACTGAAGATTTCAGCGCTCTGGTACTGCAGTTCATGTCAAAGGGGAGCCTAGACCAACTCCTGCACAGGAATGAATCGCAGTGTAGCCTGAGTTTGAAGATGAGACTCAACATTGCACTTGATGTGGCTCACGGGATGGCATATTTGCACCATGATTGTTCTCCTCCTGTTCTTCACTGTGATTTGAAGCCCTCAAATGTGTTAATGGATGAAACCATGACAGCCCATGTGGCTGATTTTGGGCTTTCCCGTCTATTGACGTCCCCTGTTTCTGAAAATAGCAGCACGTCCAGACTGAAGGGAACAGTAGGCTACTTTGCTCCAGGTAAAAACCCAAACCCAACATTCTTTCCAATTTTCTGTGATTTTCTTGGCCTTTTTTGTTTCTTCCCCCATCATGCATTAGTTTTATTCTTTGCGAAGTCAAACCACTCTGCCCCTTCAGCTTCCTCTTCCCATGACTCTTCTCTGTCCTGAAGAGAATCTTATAAACATGTCTCAATATTTTTTTGGATTGATTTATGAGAATATTGATTTGTTCACCACTACAATAATAGAGGAGTTGCCCTGCTTTTCCTGTGGATGTAGCAATTACTTTGGTGAACCATGTAATTTCTTGTGTCCCTGTTCTGTATGTTCTATTCTGTACTTATTTTGATGTTCTGTTGTTTTATTTGGTTTATTTTTCTGCTATTTATACTCAACAGAAATCACATTTTTAACTTTTGCAAGAATATGGTTTGGGAGGACAAGTGAGTACAAAGGGAGATGTCTACAGCTTCGGGATGCTCATCCTTGAAATGGTGACTAAAAAGAGACCTACTGATGATATTTTTTCTGGAGATGTTACTTTGCCCAGATGGGTGAGAAGAGCATTCCCTGAGGCAGTGGAGGAAGTGGTGGACAGAGAGCTGTTGGTTGATCAGTTAGTTGTGGGAGGGTCCAGTAATGCTACACCTGAAACCACTGCTGAAGAAATGGAATCCTCTGAGCATGGCAGTTGCCTGCTTAGTTTAATTGGATTGGGAGTGCAATGCACGAGGCAATATCCAGGGGATAGACCAACAATGAGAGAGGTGGAGGGTATGCTTGAAAAAATTGTGTATGGCAGGGCATATGGCAATTTAGAAGAGCATGCCTCCGTCCAGAATCTTCTGAGTGCAGGCAATCGGGAAGGCCATCCAAATAGTAGCTCAACTTCATTTACCAGTCAGAGCCAGAGCACTTAAAGCATGGGCTAGGAAAAACTACTGAACTTTTTCACCAACAATATCCGTTCAAATAGTTATTTTCACACATACGCATGGAAAACAGTTAAGCTTCCCAATGATTACAAGCCTTATTTGTTTCAGCCTTGTCTGAAATATAGTGACTAAAATCTACTAGTTATGAGGGAGATTCCAAGCCATTTATGATCAGATTTTGTATGGTGCTTTTTGAGATTTGTGATTCTGAAGTTTTTATTTATTTCTGGACAGATATCATCCTAAATATGTTTTCTTGGCATTTTCGTTAGCATTATTAAGCTTGTCTGTAATTTCATCGTCATACCAATTTTGAGTTATCTATAAAGCAATATACCAATTTTGAGCCATCATCAAATCATTACATTTAAGTGCACCTGTCTTTTAGGTTTCATGGCTTTGTAAGTTTTCTCTTTTAACTGAATGTCAGGGTTAACTCTTTCTAATCTGATCTAGTGTTTGGTTTATTCATTCTAAGTGATAAGATGAATGACAAATGGTAGCAACATCTTTTAAGTTAGTGGGAGAATTTTTTAGCCTCACTTTCAAGGTACCTTTGAAAATCAAAATTTTAAAATCTAAAAAGTAGGGATTTTTATTTTAACTGAATGTTAGAGTTAATTCTTTCTAAAATAGTGTCTGGTTTATTCATTCTAAGCAAGTAGGCCACGTTGGGATTGTGTTTTTCTTTCAACGGTTGGAACTATTTAGCTGAATCTAGTTTACTACTTACACAGCCAATTTTTGTAAGTTTGTTTTGTTGGTGGAAATTGTGGTGACTTTTTGTTTTAATTAACATTGATATACTGTACTGGTTGTTTAATGTTCAAGCGGGTTTGGGTAACATCGTTGTTTGTTTTTAATATTTTTTATTCACTTTCTTGCTAGAAGAGTTAGTTTTTATCTGTTTCTGGTTCAGGCAGATGTCTTAATTTCCTGGAGTTTTGAAATTTGTGGTCGGATTTATGGTGTTGTTGCCCTTTTTTCAGTTTTTTAGTGGATCTTCTAATAATGGTATTGTGTTCTCTGGTTATGATCAAATCAAACTTTTGTTTCTTCCCAGATACTAGATGAGGAAAATGTTTGGAGACCTGAACTGAAGGGATAAAAAAAATACAATTAAGCTAAGCTAAGTTCCTTTATGAAGAATATCCATTTAAATTGATAGGATCCAATTTAAATGATTCTAAAGGATAATTAAAGGATAATTAGAACATGTCTTTTAAGTTATTATTTAAATACAGTTAAGCTAAGTTCTTTTATCAACAATATTCATTTAAATTGATTCACATAGTATTGACAGGATTCAATTTAAACAATTGTAAGGATAATTAGAGCATGTCTCTTAAGTTATTGTATCAAATGACATCTTCCTTCTTTCTTGTTTCAAGGCACATAATTAGTGGTGTTGAGTTGTAGAGAACTTTCTTGACAAAGCTTTTTAATTGATGCTCCTTTGGATAGGTAGATTGTGGCTTCCAATTTTTATTGGTAGATTGTGGCATAAGAATTATGCCTCTTGTTGCTTACAATTTTAAAAAGCTCTTAATGGCATGAAATTGTTGATTTTTTATTTATTACTACTATTTTTTAGCTTAAATTTCATGCCCTTCAATTTGTTTTCCTTTTTAATAAAATTTATCTCTTTTATTTACAAAATAAAACGGTTTATAATAAATTTATTTGATTTTTATTAGTTGATTGGATTTTTTGAGTAGTCTAATCAAATATATGTATATTTGTCTTATTTTTGGAGTAGTTGGAAGAAGTATTGGATGACACATGACCACTACAACTATCATCTAACATTATCTATAAGACAATAGTTGTGTCATTATATGCACAAGTGTTTTTACTTGTCAAAATAGAAAAATAGAGCATATTGGCCATTGTATCTTGCTACCATATGCCTTTCTCTATTAAAAAAAAATTATACAATAGATTATATTTGTACTTGTATTTCTTATAATATGGAAATAGGTATCAACAATAATATACCTGATGACTTCTTAGTATAGTACTATGAAATTCAACAATCTTTAGGGCCCTACATACAAAACAATGTCACACAATCAATTTGAGATAACAATATGGTTTGGAAAGCACTCGAACAATTATTTGATTGTTTTAAACTCCTTTTGGTTGCAAACAATCCTTTTACATTTTGCAATAGTTGATTGATGTTTCTAAAACATTGAGTCTATGAATCAATGTAGGAATCAAGTTCACCTGTTTATTGGCAAAGAAAGTTAGCCTACTTCAATCTAGCCATTAAATTGTAGCTTGGCTACACTGTAGGAGTTAGCATCACACACTATGAAATATTATATGTGTTACCTCATTTTGCCTATATTTATTCTTTTGTCCTTTATAGTTGAGGATATTTCTATAAAAAATGTACTTGTCTTAGTGATATTGTATTCTTTTGCTTAATAGTTTTGTTAAATTTCATAGTAGTTTAGTTCAAAGGAAACCTCAGCCTTGTAAATAAATAATTGTATAAGATTGTAAATGTTGGTAAACTTAGTTGTTCATAGAATTACTAGTTTTTGAGTAAGAGAATATATATTTTTCTAGCATATACAAAAAGATATGAATTTTAATAAATGTAACATATTGTTAGACCATTGACTAATTGCAATGACCATTTTGAGTTGGATTGCTATGCTATTTTTTTTAGTTTGGTATATAAATTGTATGTTTGGTACTTGTGGTTTTGTTTGAGCCCAAAAATGTTCGAACACATAGAACTATAGACTAAGTATATAACCTATGTTCACATACTTGAAGAACTAGTACATACAACACCAAACTAAGACTTTTGGATCATAAAAGGCAACAATAAACAAAATTCACCAATTGAAATCATACAAATACATTTACAATTGAGTCCCTCTTTCTTTAGGAAGTCTACAAATGCAATTTTCATATTTTGAAGATTGCCTCTAGGTTCGAAATGCATATCTTATATGTTTACAACCCTATATGTATATAGATTTTTAGGTCATTCCTTCACTTCTAGGTTGTAGCTTCCACTCTTTCTATATATAGAGACTTATCTTACTTCTCAATGGTGTTCACTTTGCTTTGAGACAGAGCTTAGTAATGTTTACATACATGTACACTTTTTTATACGTTAACATATTATAGCATTGTAGTGCCTCAAACACTTAGGAGAATTTTTTATGTACATTTTAGTCAAAATTATTGAAGAACCTACTAAGAATTGATTTCTGTCTATACATTTTATAATTGTTGAGCTGATATTTGATGATTGGATTGTTGTAGATAACTTCAATTTGAATGATAATACACACACCACAACAATGTTTGTGTATGCCAAAATAAGAGCAAGTGGAAATAACATGTACAAGTCCATCAAAAAAGAGTGTATTACATGTATCATAATCTCTTAAACCTTCTACATATTTTCTATGTTTTTCTTTATCTATAAAAAATTGTGAATTTTTATTTATCATAATATGTGGAACTTCTTAAGCCTCCTACTTTTAGCCATCAATTCTAGACATAGGAGATTGAGTTACAAAATAGATGGGACATATAGTCGAGTTTAGAAGAGTGAAACAACTAGAGGATTTTTTTTTTTTAAGTTTGTAATGTTTTCATTAGGAAACATATTTTTTTATCAATGACATTAAACACATTATTAAACGTGCATTGTATACCTCCTTAGTATGGTCACATTATGCATACATAGATACAAGGGAATTCCCAATATGAGGATTTTGCTCTCTTTTGTTTCTTCTTATGTAGTTATGGATAAATCAAAACTATATTGTAGACTTAAAGTTAAATAAATGAAATTTCTCTCTTTAAATGTAAAATAATTTACTCTAATGAAATGAATCTTTTGCCTACATTATTTCTAATAGAAACCATTATGTTGTTGTGTAGAGATATATTACATCAAATATGTTCATTTAAAAACAAATACCCCTTTTGATAATAAATATGGAATCTTGCTTAGAACAATTTATGACTGGTATCCTTTAACACCAATCTCACATGGAGTTTAGTACTAGACTAGGCTTAAGATTGTCTACCTAGGTTGACATGTTACACATGGAAACCATCTATCATGGATTTTTCTACCTTGGGGTGTGGTATTACGTGTAGAATATGGCACATGCCATTCATTATTTGGCTAGAGAATGTGTCATGGTTTCAGGATTGTAAATTTCTTTAGGTGACACTCCATATTCTAACAAATGGAGTAGATAGTTAGTTTACTTCACCTTGAGTATCCTTATATTATTTGGCTAGAAAATGTGTCATGTTTTAAGGATTGTAAATTTCTTTAGGTGATACTCCATAGTCTAACAAATGGAGTAGATAGTTAGTTTACTTCACTTTGAGTATCCTTCTATAGATTCATGTTCAATTTTGCATAAAGTACGAAGGGAATTCTTTTGTAACATGCCTAAATAAGTTATCAAAGAAATTATTTAATCACATGAATTTACTTTGTTTTGTTTAGCACTTATTTAGTAAGCTTAAATTTATGTTTCACAACTTTTATAACTTGATGAGTTATGTTCTTGATCAAACATTTTAGTATCATTTAATCAAATACATTGTGCTCTATGTTTTACCATAGACTACATACATCTATAAATGCTTTATTAAGCTTTAAATGAATACTTGTGTATATATTTTCTATGTAATAGTTTAATTTAAGACCCACATTTTGGTCACAACATATTTTCTAGTAGAGAAAATTATCTACTCATTCTAGAGACTTTGCACATGAGCTAAAGCCCAAGTCCATCACAAACCATTTCTATGTCATGCGATCTTATTCACATTAACATCAATATATTATTGTAAGGTCACAATCACATGTATATCCTTGATTGGTTACTTTTGTATCAATCAATTGATTGCTTTGTGCCATATTAATTTTTAGTTGTAAAGCCTCTATAATTTGTGTGCCCTTATATAATAAATGTATAGTTTTATTAATTATGGTTGTGTCACCATCCTCTTTTCTATAGTTTTCTTCATGGTTAATGTAGTTTTTGGAAAGAAAATAATACATACAATGTTATATTTATGGTGAATATTGTCTGCAAACAACAAATAGTATACTCAATATTATATTTACTTAGAATGTGTAATTCAACAAGTATCAAAAACACATTATTGATGTGTTTTGTTTAGAGTTATAATAATAGAACATGAAATAAAAAAATGGAAAAAGAACTAAACAAGTCCCATACACACCTTATTCTTAATTATATTAGCACACATGTCCAAACACTCTTAATGTAGAAAGTGACAAACTTCAATATGTTCAAACACACATAGAACACTAGGCTATAGAGAGAAATAGCTTCAACCCAACCCTAACCACAAGCTTTGATATTTGAAAACCCCTAGTTGGCATAAACCACAATTAATGTTGTAAGTTTGAAGTAAAGGAAAACTAAAATACTTACTTCTTACATGTTTATTTCTAGTAAACATCTTTCATGTTCTAATACATTCAAGTTGATAGAAACAAAACATGGTATGATTATATGTCTAACCACACCAGTCAAATAATATTTAAATATAGTCATAAACATAAGTCTAGTATGCATTTTTGGGTCCTGAAGCTACAACTCCTCAATCCTAGAGCATGTTCTTACCTTCAAGGCTAGGGTTTGTCATCAAGAGGGTAAAATAGGAGCTCATCAATAGATTATGGATGGTTAAAGGAAAATTGATGAGAGTGGATAATCTCTCCTACACTTTGAACTCAACTAGACTTAAGAGGGTGCTCACTAGAGGTATCCTTAATAGGAGTGAAAATAATGAACAAATGAATGTGATGTAATATTGTAATCGTATCTAGAGTATGCTTGACCCCTAAGATTGTCACTAGGTCGTAGACTAACCGATTGCACTTAAACCTCTTGCTAAGTTGATGAAGGAATCATTGCAAAAATGCAAGATGTAGATATACTTAACATGATACTCTAGGATGAGTAACTACTTGAGGTTGCTTGTAATGCCCCGCAATGAAACCCTAGAGATAAGTCAACTAAAGCAATAAAAAAGAAAGATTTTTTAAAAAAAATAGAAATAACGACAACTATAACATAATCTGATTCAACAAGTTAACTAACATCTCTAGGGATAACATGACTGCATTATTGTAATTAAGCAATATTCCGTAACTCATTCAAATTATGTTTAACTACATAACCACTTTACTTATTACTATCATGATCCAACTAACAACCATGGTTTGTACTAAATTCCAAATAAATACATACATGCACAATTGGTAATACCTTCCAACAATGAACTCAACAGGCTGATAAGATATCAATATACAAAATTTATCTTAGTAAACCTCAAGTCAATAAATGAGTATATCAACATTCGTCAAAATGAAATGTAAGATACAAATATTTCAATAAGTTTATACGTTTATACTTCTTTACCAATACTACCAGATAGCCATCTATTTGCCAAGTGGGAAGGTACCTCCTTAGCTCCAGAGTCCTGCATGGCTTATAGATCTCAAACTGCACATCTAAAGAAATATTAGTCCTGCCTAATTAGAGGTTACACAATACAATTATCAATTGTATGAAATGATAAGCCTAAGGCCCTAAGGGGCCGACCTAATGTCTCGGGGGCACATAATGGCCTTGCCTATGTACGCATAGCGTAGAGACTTCGTAGTTCAGATTCGATCTTGCAACCATAATTGATTTCATATAATATTGATAATAGCCAAAAGAAACTTATAAATATACTTGTTAACAAGTAAATAGTGTCGCCATACATTCTTATGTCATAGCTCATCACTAGAAAACTTTACAATCAAGAGTAAAATTCTTCATCCTAGAAACATAGTAATTATTCCCATCATCTATTTTTCTTAACCAATAGAAAGTTCCAGGAATCTGAACAATAACAAACAATTCTTTAAAACAACTTCAAGACATTCATCAATTGATTCCTCTCTAGTAACTAAAACTCTTATACTCTATTTATATCAATCCAATCTACCACCGGTTGTACATAATTCTATCCTTCTAAGAAAGAGTCATGTTCACATCAATCTTCTACAAAAAGAAATAGATACCAAACCTTTACTGAAAGGCCTTCACCAATCAGCATGCAGGTTAACAAATCCAACAACAACTCATGTTAAATCTTCTAGTGTAAGATCACATGATATAAAGGTAATTGTTCTTCCCTATACCATAACACTAGTACACATGCACTGGATCTACCAAAGATTTCTAAAGGTCTGAGATTATAAGAAATCGTACTTATAGAGAATGCAATACTAATAATTAGTCTTTAAAGAATATGGTCCAAATATATGGTTGAAACATTTATAAATATCATTGCATTAATCAAGAACATTATTAATAATATAAATGAACCACATTTCTTAATCGTATCTAAATCTTTATTTTAAACAAGAATATGTTAGAACTCTTTATCACACAAGTTACATCTATTAACATTTGAACTCAGCTATCAAGCTAAAGAGTGAGAAATACTATTAATAGCAATCTAAATCTGTAACGAATGACAGTGAATATAAACTTTTTTAATGTGCATGAGGTATCATGGGAAACCAATTCAATCACTTCGGTGCAAAACAATCAAGATATTAACATATATAAATATATAATCATATGAACTAATTTGAGTAGGTAAATATGTAATTCAATGCAATGTATTGTGTAGAAATAGAATATATAAATTCAACTAGAAATAATTACTAAAACTTGATAAACTGAAATAATATCTGACATCTATCCATGAGTGTTTCTCATGACTATTAAAATAAAATAAACATTTTGTGTCAATATATAAATTAACAAGCGACAAACAGATGGCAGGAAACCTTGAAATTCATGCTTAAAATAGTTTGGGTTGCAACATTAAGTAAAATGCAGATCTCGTAATTGCATGCCTCTTCAAACCACTATATAAGATGACAATTTCAAGCTTACTAGAATTTAACTAGCAATACAGACTGGTAATACCAATATCCCATTATTTTACACCATCTGAAATAATAATGGAAATTTAACAAGGAAGATTGATATAATCTGACATATTGTAATGAGATTTATATAACATAAAGGACTGCGTATTTTTACACAATCTCTCTGATCTTCTTAGAAAGTGATATAAAGGCAATCTTCTCGATCCCCTAATTCAGAACTTAAGGATATTGCCTACTATGACTTATTTGATCTAACAAAGAAATGTTATGCCATCCTCTAGCAAATTTGCACAAGAAAGTCAATTAAAGCATCATTGAACTGAGCCACATAATCAAATCTTATCTTAAATTTATCTAAAAAAATTCATACTTATTCATAAGTCACTGTAGGATAATGACTAAGTTTGAGACTTCTATTATGGTAAGGTGAAGCGTTAACCCCGCTGGTGGCTTATTAGTTATAACGCCTTGTCATAAAAGAAAACTCTTATATTAAATGAATAGTTACTAAGTTAAACATTATCTCTTTTATTTAAAGGAAGGAAATATTTACTTGAACAATGATCTAGAGACTTCTCTGACTTTATTTGAATATAATGTACCAGCACCAAGGAAATAGATGTATTCTGGCTAAAAAAAAAGTTCTATATATAGGTCAATAATGTAGAAGAATGACTTAACTCAAGTTTAGATAAACTGGTATGGTTGCATTAAGGAGTTGGGTATGATGCCTTATTTCTAAAGGACTAATGCATTAGGTTAGTAGGATTAACTTATATTACCCTCCATTCAATGAAGTGTCACTACAACACAACTAAATCAAAATAGGCCATGCGATACAAGAAAGAGTCTTGAATCATGCCCACAGAGCAAAGAAGGACGACTCGATGCCTCAACAAATGACATCTATTACAAGAGGCAAATTACCATAGAAAATGAAAGAGATCAAAATAAATCTAGAGAATTTAGCTTGGATGGTGCAGCACAATTAGGGTGTGATTATATACAAATCCCCTCAAATGTATATCATCAAAGGAGACGCCAATGAGGAGAAATTGCATATATCTAGACATAATAGTTCGAGGTCATATGTAATATATATATATATATATATATATATATATATATATATATATATATATATATATATATTTGATCTATTACATCCCACAAAGGCCGCATATCTTTCCCAGATGTGACCGATTCTGGAAAATTATACATTTTGGCCAGAAGAACGTTGACATTTTGGATTGAGAACTGTGACTATGCAAATCAGTGATAAGATGATATCGAAATGTGGTTTCCAAGCATATTATACCAATAGTTTGACCTTATATTGAAACATTTACAGATTTAAAGGAATCAGTCGATTTAGACTAACATTAGTATGCATCATTCCTGATTTCTAATAATGCAGAAGGGACATTCATCGAAGCATGATGTAAGAGTAAATATTGTCAAATGTGGTAATTGCAAGTGTTTGTTAAAACATGCCTACACTAAGAGAACTATAATCCAGACATGGTGCGGTGTAGGAGTCTCCAGAATAGGCACAAAACTAAAAAAATGCAAGATATAATGGATTTGTTGAAAAGATTATAAGATCCATTGATAATATGTCACAACCAAGAAAACCTACACTTATCATAAAATTCATATACACCCTAATCTCCACGCGTAATAAAATTATATATGTAGATTTCTAATACATACAAAAAGAATTGTAGAGCATAATAAACTAGTCAAGATAGTACCAGAATTAATTGCTTGATTGAAGACCTTTAACATGCGCATCAATGAGATTGCTCAACTCTGTAGCCATTGATCATTCCCACTTGCCCAAGCACATAGATTATGTGTTGTATCTACATCTAGGACATCATATTCCTCTCCATCCATCCATCTCCTCTTCTAAAAATTGAATACCCTCCTTCAAGAGCAATGACAACCACGAGTGCCCCTTATGCGACCTTCCAATCTCTCAATCTGTACTCCCAAAAAAAAAATTGCAGAGATATCTTCCTTCCTTCATTTTCTTTTTAGTCTGTAGATTATCCCCCTTAAAAAGAGACATTATTGTGGATATAAGTGATGGCACTATATTCAGAAAATCTGAGATATAGGTCTTCCCTATAATTTTGCACCCAGTGTTAGATTTACAACATAACGGAAGAGGAATTTATTATAAGCGTTAAATTTGCAAGTGTTGTGGTAGCCATGCATATTCACAAACCGAATCACAAATCATCTAAATTAAAAGTGATATCCTAGAGTGCAAAGATAGCATGATTAAGAATATATTGTTTAAATGTCATAGAGGCGTCTACATATGCACAATTTAACCAAACTACGATTGTAATTGATATCTATATTAAAATCTATAATCAATACCTATTCTCTTTAACAAATCTATTTTTCTAAAACTTCAATACTTAAATCAAAACTCTAAAACCTACACATGGATATGACACCTAATAGCATAGGGAGCCCTACCATGATTCAACATCCCAGTAGATAGTATATATGCAACCGTAGTGCAATCAATTCAAACTATCGTGAGATGAGAGTAACAATAAAAGCATACCTTTCTCTTTATGCTCATCTAAGTCACCAAGGCTTATTTTCAAATTGAGAGCTTAAGCTTCCCCACCTACCGCAATTTGATGAAATTTAAAGCACCCCAATTGATCTCCTGATCCCTCTCTAACACAACCAAGGTGAAAACGGAGGGGCACTACATCCTCCCCCCTAAAACTCGACTTACTCCTAGAAGTCGCAACTAGGGTGGAAACATTACACATTAGTATCAACATCAAAACTGATTCATTTCATAAAAATATTTTGCACAATGTATTCATTTCCCCTATTTTACAGAAGATGAATGGGTCCGGTATGTCTTGAGTAGGGTGCATGATAACTTCATGTGGTTGAATGGACCATTCAAGATCACAAAAGATGCCATTAGGGAAGTTACTGGATTGCACTCACCCAGTGGGATACCTGCTCTCAAATCTGTCAAGAATCAAACTGTGAGTGAGGCTACCGGATCTAGATTTGATAAAAGAGCAATGACAGTTGAGGATATCACAGAGCCAGACATCAAGTTTGCCTCCATGATCATTGGCTACAAGATATATCACTCCAGCAAAGAATATTCTATATCCGGAATAGCAATCTACACTGCCTATGAAATGTTAAGAAAAAATGCAGATTATGATCTTTGTGAACTCCTTCTAAGCCAACTAATGGAAAACCTACAAAGGATCAAGAAGGACAAGAAGAACTCTTTTAAGTATGGTGGACTGATACTATGTCTATTCTTCTACTTTATGAATGAGCTACCCAGATCCAATGGTTGGGTATGGCAGAATGACAGACTTGTTGCAATTCAAATCAGAGATTACTTGCATGGGCTTGGTGATACCAAGGCACAAAACACAGTATTATGGGGTTACTTCAAAAACTTCCAAAGCATGATGCAGGCTAGAGAAAGAATTCCCCAATCCCTAGTTGAAAAATATAAAGATTTAGTATGCTTTATGGTAGAAATTGATCAGTGCTTAATGGAGGCAGTGGAACCAAGAACAGTGTGGATCATGCCAATAGGGTATGAAGTGGATGAGAAAATTGTAGAGCTGAATGTTTAGCACATACTAAGTCAGCCAAAGGATCCCAAGGCAGAAAGGTTTGGAACCTTTGAGGAGCTAAGTGTGAAGATCCATGTGGAGCTAAGGCAATCAGAGATGAAGAGAAAAGTGAGAAAAGAAGTAGAGAATGTTCCTATAAGGTATGGCATCTCAAAAGAGGCACTTGATGCAAATAGAGAAAAGATGGAGAGGTCAGAGAAAGAAAAACAATAAACTGAAAAAGAAAGTGCTCCAGTGCAAGCCCCCTCCTGGACCAGATCAACCAAAAGCTCTGCACCTACCACTTCCAAGGGTCAAAAGGCTTCAAAACTGAAAGCTCAGACATCTGGAAAAGGAGAAAAGAGAACTAAGAAAAAGGCAACAAGGTCTTACACAAGCTAAAAGGATGAAGAAGAGACAGAATCAAATGAGGAAGTAAAGAAAATGAAGAAGAAAAGGAAAACATCCAGTGAACCCTCTACTGAAGAAGTAATAGAAGAATTTGTTGAGAAGCCTACTCTGTGCATTGATGACATCATAAAATCAGTTGTGGATGGGAACCTTCAACCAATGGCTGAATTCTATGATGATTACAATGAAGCTGACCAAAAGATCTTGCAAGAAGCCACAGTCAGGTATCTAAATATCTACAATAAGGCTTTTATTGAAATCATATCTCTTATTCCCAAAAGCCTAGAGAAGGAGTTAGAAATAAGAAAGAATAATGCTATGGCAAAGGATCTTGAGATCTGAGAACAGAAAGCTATTCAGCTATACCCTTTAATCACTCTGAAGCAAATGAATATGATCTTCAAAGATTGCAAGGATGAGTTCCGGAGCAAAGCTAGAATGAATCAGCTTATGCTCAGACAAACTGACAAAGTAGCAAAGGAGACAGAAGAGATCCTTTGAAATGCATACAAAAGATTCAACATTCCTATTATAGAGGACTTAGGTGATGATCCCTCTACTACAAATGTTGAAGAAGAATCTACTGAGACAGTGGTAGAAGAGGTAAAGGAGATAGGTGAAGAAAAAGGTAAGGACTTAGATTCCTCTACTCCGAAAGAGGAAGTCCCTGAAAAAGCAAACATCTCTCCTCCGGTTTCCACTGCAGACTCCGGATCTAAAGGAGAAGAACAAATAAAGGAGAAAACTAGTCAAGGAGAAGAAGTACAAGAAAAGGACAAAGGTCAAACATAGAAAGCCTCAGATGATACTGCTAAGGTTGCAGAAGAGGAGAAAACCCTGTCATTAGCAAGAGACACAGCAGAAGCAGTCAAGGATTTCTTAACCAAAGAGATGATGGAATTTGATGAACCAGAACTTCTTCAAGGACCGTTCAACTTTGATTCCTTCTTCCTGGTTCAGACCATGAAGCTTGCATCCTTCACTCAAGCAAAGGCAAAAGAAAAACTTCTGAAGTCTCACATGGAAGACTGTGAGCTTATAGAAGCTGCATCTGGTGTATTGGAGAAAATCATGCCATCTTTTCAAAAGGATCCCTCAGCCTCTTCATCCGATAATCTCAAATCTCTAGTAAATAGTGTTAGCACACATTTTGATTCCCTAGAGAAGTCAACAGAAGATAAAGTACATAAGGAGTTTTTAGAAAAGAGATTCTCTGAAGTACAAGGACTAATATCCAATGATAGAAGAAATATGGATATAGGGATAAAGAGCTTTAAAAATGCTCTTAAAGATGGCGGGAAATGTATAAATTTTGTCTACCATGGTCCAAAGTAATAGTGGAGATTGAGAAGAAAGTAAAAGAATAGGAGGATAAACTAACAAAACTATCTCAAAATTTTGATCCTCACCACGTCCATAATAAATCAAGAATGTCAGACTATTGCAGTCTTGAATGAAATTAAGAATCTTGAGAAGGAGAAGAAAAATAGAATAAGTAGGTTGAATGAACTTAGAGGCCATGCATGAGGCCCTAAATTATGCTCAAACCACAACCCGAACCAGTGATCTGACAGATCTAAAGAGGGCAAAAGCTTTTGCATTCCTGTTGAGTGGTCACATCTCAGTTTTGGACAGGATGAAGCTGAGTTGGGTGACAAAAGCTGTACAATTGAAGAATACTTTTGTAGATATACTAAAACATATGTAAAGTATAACTGGATAATATACTTATGCGACTAAGTATAGATTGAGTTTTGAAAATTTTGGTGTACGGACCCCACCCTTTTCCATTGATCTCAAAGGGGGAGTGAGGAGCAGTGAAAAATGAGGAATCCAACTAAGGAGGAGCTCTGGAAAATGTACATAAGGACAGAGCATCAGCCAAGGGGGAGTATAGTGTGACACTTAGTCATTTTTCACTAAGTGTTGCCATTAATGCCAAAGGGGGAGATTGTTGGCAAGAGACACTATGTGGCTTCATGAATGTTGTCATTGATGGCAACAAAATCCATCCCACACATTCGTAGGACATGGTGTGTCTTTACCGAAAGTCAAATTGAAGAAGTGTTGTGGTCCGATAAGCAATAATAGAGCAGGCAGCAAGGTCCAACAGTCAGGTCCGGATCTTTCAGAGGAAGTATCTCAGTAAAGTGCAATTTTGGGGAAGTCAAGAGGAGTACCTTGACTGATAGATTCCAAGGATTTAGCTTCTGGTGATAGAAGAGTGAAGAGATATGAGCACTTGAGTGTTGGGTTCCTGAATGGCAGAGTAGACAGAGGAAGAACTGACCGACAGAGTATCAGATCTAAATTCAGATGAGATATTGATGGTGAATAAGTTTCTTGAGGTATCATTCATGATTGGCTGACATGATTGATGACTTCTCTAAGCATCTCCTTGATTTGCATCACCTAGTATGCAAGGATTCAACTGACAGATTAGAGTTTGGGAAAATATTGACTATTCCAGATGCTGACTAGAAAGGTGTTGAAATCATTTGTGTGGATATATATACCAGATGGATTTAGATGTGAAGGTGTGTGTGTGTGTTGGTGTTGTGCGAAGAAAAGTAGACGAGTAGTGAAAAGGTAGTAAGACAGGTCTGGAATGTGACTGTACAATAGCACCTAAGGAGAGCAAGAATGAAGTGTAGCAGATCAGTATATTGAGCTTAACTGGAACTAAACTTCAACATGTGTGGATGCTTCTCATCAGTTCAAGTATCTTGTTACCTTCTTCTCTTGTAGACAGTGAGTCTCTTGTAGGTAGTGAGCCTCTTGTGAGCAGTGTGCTCAGGCAGTAAGCCCTAATTGGCAAGTGCCATTTTGTTCTTTCTATTCTTCTAATAGAGAATACAATCTTGGGTTAATCACCCCATGTTTTTTCCCTTAACCGGGTTTTCCATGTCAAAAACATTGTGTCATGTGTATTGATCTTATTTCTGCTTTCTTGGTTATGTTTGCTTATATGATTTGATTCTGCACTAATTGTTAAAAAGGGACTAAAAGTCAAAATAATTAAGATAACTGATTCAACCCCCCTCTCAGTTATCAACAGTCTATGATTCCACACTTTGCATACATGACTCCTAGGGCAGTTGCAACTAAAACATCTATCAAAGTTCCTTTATCCTTTATTCTTTCATGGTTGTCCATACCATGTCCCAGAGATCCTAATTTGGTACATGCGGGGAGGATGCTTGCAAAGGTTATTAAATTTCATTTTACATGTGCCAATTGCATTTTCTTGAAAGTTTATATATCGCTTACTTTCTCATGCAAATGGATAAACTATATTTTCATCTTATAATGGATAATGGATGTGTACATGTTTGCTATCAATGATAATGGATGTGTTCTTTGTATAATTTTCAAGAAATGTGACGGCTGAAGTTACATTGCCTCATAAACTTTACCTTCTTGTCCTTCATCACCTTCAAGCAGACTCGTTTTCTCACACTCACCAATCAATGAGTGAAGTTATCTATAATTCAAAATAGAAATTGTGTAAATACATGTGATAACAACTCTCTTATAGATCTTACACAAATTTCTCATTACCTATGTTGATTGTGCATTTGTCTTTCTCTTGCAGAACAAGGAAGAGAGTGAGAGAGAGAGAGAGAGACATTTGGCATGATTCACATATCCTCATTTCACATTTTATATGGTTTCTATACTTTGCATATCCTCATTTCACCTTTCTACATTTGGTTTACACCTACCACTATACATTCATGTCTATCAGAGTAATTGCAACTACAACATCTAACAAAATTCTCATATCCTTTATGCTTTGATGGATGTAATTAGAACACATTCCATACCTCGTGGGGTAAAATTAACTATGCCAATGCATCAAGGTGGGCGGGTGAATGCTAGGGGAGGCATCTTTTAAGTGGCCAATCCTCTTGGTCATTATTGGCTATATCGAACGTAGACAATCTCTCAAGAGCCCTAAGAAAAAAAAGGTGTCAAACTTTGGCCTAGTTGTTCCATCAAATCATGACATCTGGGAACATCTTATTTGCATGTATAGGTGGATGTCAGGTCCATCTACAAATAACTACCTCAATTTTTTTTAAATCAATTTTGTTTGCCTATGGGGGAGGTCTCATTTTGTGTGCCAAGTGTCTTAGTTGTTCGGGGCAGCAAGCTACTGGTAAAGTCACTTAAGATCCCTAAGAGCAAAAAACTGTCAAACTTCGACAGAGCAGTTCTCAAAATTTATTGCAGCTGGGAATGTTCCATTCAAACCTACATGTGCATGTTGGGTCCATTTATAATAATCTCTCCCATTTTTGGTCAAATCCAATCCATTTGACCATGCCAAAATCAAATGCATTCTTGCAAAATGCTTTAGTTTCATGTAGTGGAAAGGTGCTAGGAGTGAGATTTTTCTTCCCGCAACTTGTGGGACCGAACAAACTACTACAACATATCAGAGTGGGTGGGTAAATGATAAGGGAGGTCTCTTTTAGTATGTCAAGTGTTTCATTCATTCAGAGAAATAGGCTATCAGCAAAGTCACTTAAGATCCAAAGAGCAAAAAACTGTCAAAAATTGGTGTAGTTTTTAGAATTCATGGTAGCTAGGAATGTTCTATTTCAACCTATAGGTGCATGTGGGGTCTGTCCACAATAAATTCTCTCAATTTTGGTCAACTCCAATCCATTTCACCATGCTAAAATCAAATGCATTCTTGTAAAATGCTTTAGTTTCATGCAGCACAACATCGGTAGGCACCATATTTTTCATTCTACTCATCGTGGGGCTGAACCGATTGGGCCAATGTATCAGGATGGGTGGGTAAATGCTAGTGGAGGTATCATTTCATGTGCCAAGTGTGTCAATCATTTGGGGCAGTAGGCTACTGAAAAAGTCACTTAAGATCCCTAAGAGCAAAACAATGCCAAACTTTAACGGAGTAGTTATTGGAATTTGTGGCAGCTAAGAATGTTTTGTTTAGACCTATAGATCCACATGGAGTCCTTGCACAATAACCTCTCCTAGTTTTGATCAACTCCAATCCATTTGACCATGCCAAAATCAAATGCATTCTTGCAAAATGCTCCAGTTTCATGTAGTGAAAAGGTGCTAGGAGTGAGATTTTGCATTCCACAAATTGTGGGGCTAAACTAACTACACTAATGTGTAGATGTTGGTGGTTAAATACTAGGAGATGTCTTGTTTCATGTGCCAAGTGTCGTATTCATTCAAGGCAGTAGACTACCAACAAAGTCACTTAAGATCCCTAAGAGTAAAAAATTGCCAAACCTTAACGTAGCAATTCTCAAAATTCGTGGCACCTGGGAATGTTTACCTATAGGTGCATGTGGGGTTTGTCCACAATAACCTATCCTAGTTTTTCCAACTCCAATCTATTTGATCATGCCAAAATCAAAAGCATTCTTGCAAAATGCTTCAGTTTCATGCAATGGAAAGGTGCTAGGAGTGAAATTTTGTATTCCACAGCTTGTTGGGCTAAATCAACTACACCAATATGTTGGGGTGGGTAGGTAAATTCTAGGGGACATCTCATTTCATGCACCAAGTGTCTCAATCATTCGGGGCAGCAAGCTACCGACAAAGTCACTTAAGATCCTAAGAGCAAAAAACTACCAAACTTTGACAGAGTAGTTCTCAAAATTTGTGGTAGATGGGAATGTTTTGTTTGGACCTATAGATGCATGTGGGGTCTATCCACAATAACCCCTTAGTTTTGTTCAACTCCAATCCATTTGATCATGCAAATTAATCAAATGAATTCTTGCAAAATTCTTTAGTTTCATGCAACACAACCTTGCCAGGTGCCATATTTTCTGTTCTGCTCATTGTGGGGCTGAACTGAGCACACCGATGGGTCAAGGTGGGTAGGTAAATACTAGGGGTGGTCTCATTTCATGTGCCAAGTCTCCCATTCATTCGGGGTAGCAGGTTACCGATAAAGTCACTTAAGATCCCTAAAAGCAAAAAATACCAAACTTTGACAAAGAAGTTATCAAAATTCGTGGTAACTGGGAATGTTCCGTTTGGACATATAGGTGCATGTGGGGTCTATCCACAATAACCTCTCATAGTTTTGGTCAACTCCAATCCATTTGACCATGCTGAAATCAAATGCATTCTTGCAAAATGCATCAATTTCATGTAACTGAAAGGTGCTAGGAGTGAGATTTTGCATTTCACAACTTGTGGGGCTGAACCCACTATGCCAATGCATCAGGGTGGGAGAGTAAATACTAGGGGTGGTCTTGTTTTGTGCACCAAGTGTCTCAGTGATTTGAGGCAGCAGGCTACTGGTAAAGTCACTTAAGATCATAAGAGCAAAAAACTACTAAACTTTGATGGAGCATTTCTTAGAATTCATGGTAGGTGGGAATGTTTCATTTATACCTATAGGTGTATATGGGGTCTATCCACAATAACCTCTCTCATTTTTGGTCAACCCTAATTTGTTTGACCGTGGTGAATTCAAATGCATTCTTGCAAAATGCTTCAATTTCATGCAGTACAACCTTGTTAGGTGCCATATTTTTCATTCTACTCATCACAGGACTTAACTGACCATGCCAATGCATCAGGGTGGGTGGGTAAATTCTAGGGGAGGTCTTGTTTCGTGCACCAATTGTCTTAGTCATTCTAGGTTGTAAGCTACCAACAAAGTCGAAAGGTGCTAGGAGTGAGATTCTACATTCCACAACTCGTGGAGCTAAACCAACTACACCAATGCTTTGGGGTGGGCACATAAATGCTAGGGGAAGTCTCATTTCATGTGCCAAGTGTTTCAGTTGTTTGGGGTAGTAGGCTACTGGCAAAGTCACTTAAGATCCCTAAGAGCAAAAAAATTCCAAACTTTGATGGAGCAGTTCTTAGAATTCATGGTAGCTAGGAATGTTTTGTTTAGACCTACAAGTGCACATGAGGTCCATCCACAATAACCTCTCCCAGTGTTGGTCAACTCCAATCCATTTAACCATGCCTAAATCAAATACAATCATGCAAAATGCTTCAAGTTCATGTAGTGGAAAGGTGCTAATAGTGAGATTTTGCATTCCACAGCTCATGGGGCCAAACCAAATGTGCCAACACATTAGGGTGGGTAGGTGAATTCTAGGGGAGGTATCATTTCATGTGCCAAGTGTCTCAGTCATTTGAGGCAGCAAGCTACCGACAAAGTCACTTAAGGTCCTAAGAGAAAAAAAAACTACCAAACTTTGACAGAGCAGTTCTTAGAATTCATGGCATCTGGGAATGTTTTGTTCAGACCTACAAGTGTACATGGGGTTTATCCACAATAACCTCTCTCAGTTTTGGTCAACTCCAATTTGTAAAGATTAAGATTACAAATCAAGATTAAGTTAGGATAAGATTCGAATTACAAGGAAAGATGACATATATCATACCATTCTTTTACTTCATGAAGTAACTAACATTCACCATTCAGATAATATTTAAGAATGTATCATAGCAATGCAAAGGAACTCTTCCAACACTTACAATGTCTTTTAGCTCTCTCTATCTATAGAAATCAACTTTTCCATACTAAGTTTTTAGCATTGCATCAATGGCCAAGATATGTTCAACATTTACAAATGGTGGTAGTCACAATCTCTAGGTTAATTTCACATTTTCTTAACATATCTTGTCAAACATGCTTGTCTCCTTCACCTAAGTGAATTGGGAATACAATTTCCAAGGTAACAACTTTTGTTGACAAGCATAAATTGTTCTATAAGGATGTCAAAATCATGTAGCATTCCTTCTTTTATAATAAATCTTCAATAGAAAGGAAACTTTATTATAGAAATAGAATAATTTACTACCTTTTTACCTTATTTTATTCTCATATTTATAGATAAAATTGTGTGGAGCATGGTTTTTTTAGAACAACAACAAATGAGGTCATCAAATCAATAATTTGTCCTTTGTTCATCTCATTCTCTTAGCCAACATTTTTCTTGATCTTGTCTTAGGTTCTCTTTTAATACTTTCTTCCTCTATCATATTTTTGTTAAAATAGTGTATGTAGAGCAACCTCCTACTATTTAGCAAAAAATTGAGATAAACAAAAAAATGAAACACAAAGATTTTAATCAAGATCAATGAAAGATTTGAAAACATGAAAAGTTAGATTAAAGATGCAACATATTCATTCCTATTTAGGACAAATCCCTTCTCTAATCCCTCTCCTATTCCTAGTCAGATTGGTTGTGAAATTATAATCAAGTGTCAATTTTAGTTTCTTTTTGCAATCACCAAATTTGATGTCCTTCTTTTGATCTTGACTGCTACTTCATGATGCACATGACTCTTTCATTAAATCATGAAAAGGCTATGCACCCACCAATATCAATACTCCATCTTCCTTAACTATCTAATAACTCCTTGACAAGTCACTATCTATTCAAGACAACCTCATTGCCATTATAATTTTCCTAATAACTATGCCAATAACATGTATGGTTATCTTTTAGTTGATGACAATCTTCCCTACCGTATGACTATCCTTTCAAGACCACCAACATATGTTTATATAGTATCATGGATACCTTTTTGCATGGATTTGAGATTAATTGACTTATCATTTAGTCTTGATTGCCACTTTGTGTATCAGTTGGTATCCTACCCATGGGTGAGAGGTGATAACTATTCCTAGGGTTGCATGATAGCTATTGCAATATAATTTCTAGTCTTTAGGTTGATATGATAGTTCTTCCAAGTGAGTATGCTCAAGTGATAATCCTTAGCTTGATTTTAGCATGATGATAATTCATTGACTAACATGATTTCCCTTAGTGTCCTTCTAATTGTTTAGGTTAGTGTTTGAATTAGGATAATAGCAACATGTTATTACAAATCTACTCCACAGTGAAAGTGTTTATATGACCTTGCTCTAGCTTAAGATTATCCTTGAATGCTGATAAGACTCCCTACATAAATATATACCTATACTATCTTGATGATTTTCTTCCCATAGTGATATGTCTTGTTGTCATAGATTGTTATCTCAAATAAATATAAATTTTCACTTTCTCATGATAATTTAACATGTCAAAATGATAATCCTTTCACTTCCCTCATGACTATCCTACAACAAGAGATTTCATTCTTTAACATAATCATGAAATTTCATTCTTTAACATATATCATCAAATTCAATCTAAATACATGAAAATTAGCATTGAAACAATATGAAACATGAAACTATTAGTTTAAATAATCAAATTATGTCTAAAAACATCCAATTTACTTCTTCTATGTTGAAAAACCAAAAAATGGTGGTGGATTAAGTAAACAATGATTGTCAAAATGTCAACACCATGAAAAAGCATTTTCTTGTCCCATAATTCATGAAAAGAAGGGAATAACAGAGCATGTGGGTCTGAATCACAAATCCCACATGCTTTTTGTCTATTTTTATTGGTTCACTAAAAGGCACTCACATTATAATGCGAGCATATTTTGTCAAGCATGGAAAGATTAAGTTCTTTCATGAATGGAAAGTCTTAAGTGTTGTCATGCATGGAACATTATAAGTATTTTAAGTGAATGGAAAGTGGGGAGGGAGGTATAGAAGTGAGAGAGAGAGAGGGTACAAGCTATAGAGGGGAGTGAGAGGGTAGGAGGTAAAGAGGAGAGAGAGAGAGAGAGAGAGAGAGAGAGAGAGAGAGAGAGAGAGAGAGAAAGATAGAGAGACTACTTTTGACATACAACCCTAAAACCTAAAGCTGAGCAACCTTAAGCCCTAAACAATGCCCCTAAACCCTAAACCTCTAAACCCTAAATAATACCCCTAAACCCTAACCCATAAACACTAAACCCTAAACCCAAGCAACCCTAAACCTCTATCTCTCTATCTCTATCATCCCTCTACCTCTCAAGCTCTCTCCCTATGTCTCTATCCATGTCCCTCACTCTCTATCTCCCTATCTCTCCCCTTGGTCTCCTGTATATCTCCCTATTGGTCCTCTCTCTCTCTAAACCCTAAACCCTATACCTCTAAACCTTAATCCCTAACCCCTATACCCTATACCTTAAACCCTAAATAATGCCCCTAAACCTTAACCCCTAACCCCTAAACCATAAACCTGAACAACCCCAAACCCCTAAACCCTAAACCCAAGCAACACCATGTCCTACTTTTCTTATTCCATTTTCTTTGTTGATAAGAGAGAGAGAGGTAAGGAGGGAGGGAGGGAGAGAATACTAGAGAGAGGGGTAGGGAGTGAGGAAGTGAGATGATTTTATTTCACCATAACGCAAGCATATTAGAATGCACTCACGTTATGCTTTGCTTTGGTAATTTCTAATCCTTTGGCTTGGACTGTGTTTTGGATGTCCAAAGATGTGTTTTTGCAGATTGTAACAAAAATTACATAATCTAGAGTGTGCTCCCCATCAGTTTTGCATTTGTTTCAATGACAAGTTAAAAAAATACCACCATAATCTTAAGCTCTCTCTTATCTTTCTAACCATATAATTTTTTTCATGTTTTGAGTATGTTAAGGATTTCATCTTTAATTTCTTTTGTTAGTATATCTGTTTTTTGTCAAACACCAATGTGTGGTATTTGTGACTATTTTTTTACCGTTCATAAAAATTTCAAATAAATTACATTTTTAGAAACTAAACTCCATTCTATATGTATTAAAAAATTTGGATTTTTAATTAGTTTTCAAAAAATTTAGGGGGGAGCATGCTCAATTTTCTATTTTTTAGGATGCATCCACTTTGAAAATTAGTAAAAAATTAATTATTTATCAAAAAATATCAAAAAACAGGGATAAACTACATGGTGTTAGCTAATTTCTCACTAAAGAATTTTTTGAAATACTAATTTTTTTTTAACATTTTAGACCCGGGGCACATCAGATGCTATGTTATATTTTTTTGAAAAAATAGGAATAATTTGTGTGCCCCCCCTTTTTTAACCCCTTAATCTCAACCATTTTTTAAAAAAATTAGTAGTTTAGAAACTAGATTGAGAGCACTACAACTCTTGTTTTTGTTGTATCTTCAAATTTTGAGTGTAACTATCTTCAATTTCTCATCCAACACCAATATTTCCTGATTTCAAAAAAAAGTGGCATCTTAAGACCCCCTTTTGGTCCCCCATCTTTGTGCACTTACCCATACATAAAAATGTTCTTCATTTGGTTGATCCAAGTGACTAAAACCTTCCCATCAAACTTACATGTTTCCTCTTTTAGAATCAAAATACATGGTTCTGAATGGGTATTAGTCAAAGGAAGTGGCTATGACATATTTGGGATCTCATTAGGCTATGTATTAGTGGTTGGTGGTTGATTTAGTAGATTTTGTTGTAAGTTCAATAATTGATCAAGTCTTCGCCTGATATCTACTCCAATAGGTGATTAATGTTGGTTATATCAACTTGGAGGTTGTGCACACTATACTCAAGTTGTATAACTTTGTGATTTGTCAAAGAAAATCCTAGAATAGAAGATACATCAATTCCCATTTTTGGCTCCACGTGATTTTTTCCTAGTGTGTATGAATTCTTGCCTCAACCTCTAGTCCTTGGCCTCGTCATGATGCAACAAAATAATTTTGCAATAAATAGAACAAAAGTATCCAAATAAGCTAAAAAAATTATTATAACTTACCTATGCCTAGATCTCACATTTTAGAAAAGTTAGCCAAGAAATTTTGTGATTTGCAAGCTCCTTGGGAGTGAACTTGGTGAAAACTATAATTTCATAATAACTACTTCAAATAGTCTCAAATTTGGATTGTAGCAGCTTCAATATGTCTCTAATCAGTCCTCAAAATTTTAGATGAAAACTTACCAAAATGAATGAGATATGAGGTTCATAATCTAACCTCTTAAATAAAAAAGTACTTTGTTTTATACCTTCTACACGCCAAGATCATGCTCTAATGCCACTTTTAATGAGAATAACTTCCAAAAGAAAATAATATAATAGGAAATATGGTGCAAATACTTGAGATTAATAAGCCATTTTGAGGGGATAAACCTCCAAAAGTCTTCAACAAGAACATAATTCATGATACTAAGCTAATAAAATAACCACTACTCCCTATATATACCATATCATGCCATGGATGCTACCCAAGTGACTTAACTACCTATATAAGACTAAATATATAATCATATAACTTAATTAAAGGTTATGCTAGACACAAGACAACTAAACATATCCCCATTATTGTGATCTAGGTTAAGGGCATAGTATGATCCTTGTCCTGAGATTTGTGTTCCCTCGTTTGGGTTAATCCAACAATGTGTGGGTTTGCTCTCGCAGTGTAAATTTAACCCAACATTTAAATTTAAACTTTTGAATTACTAACTCCTACCCTTTTTCAATAGCCATTGGGATCCAACTTGATACAGATTTGTGTAATGATTTTTTATGTCTTGGTATTTAAAGACATACATTTGAAAAATAATTCACATTCTAGAATCATTCGATCATCCAAAATACAAGGAGATCTCATATTTAGGAACACTTTGAATAGTTGCACACTTGTTGTTTGTCAATACTTGCCCAAGGCCATAAAGTTGGTCATTCAAGGGGATTGACTAAGGAGAACGTGAACCCTTACAATTCAACAATCTCCCAAAGGTATTTCTAGTCCTTATGCACTAGCAAATATTAGTGATTGAGGTGAAAAATGTTGTATATGTGTAGAATGTATCAGTTCAAGTATATAGTTGTTATGGGTTTCATTTGTCAAAATCTAAAAACAGCGCAATTCAAATTTCATTATTACATTTTGGTTGCATATAAAAAGTTAAGATTCTAAATTACAACACAAAAAATAAAAAAATAATGATTAAAATAACAAACAACTATCTACCAACCTTTAAAATCAACTAAATACTTTTATTTCTATTATTTCCAAATTTCAAATTCTATTACATAATTTATTATAATTTTAAATTAAATTAATTTATTATCATATTTATTAAACCTAATTTAAATTAAAAAGTCCATTTATTTCTTTCCACAACTATTTTAGCCGAACGTTTTAACGATGTTGTTACCAACTTTAGCTAATGTTTCAACTTTTTAAGTAGAGCGGAAAATAAATCTCTCCGTATGGGATGAAATCTCTGTATCGTCCTTCTAACTTAATTTAATGAGAAAAACAAACGATAAAGATTAAAATATTTAATGCCGTGTTGTGTGGGGATTTCTTTATTTTGCATTTATGTACAGGAATAACAAAGTCTATGTTGGTCAATCGTATTGTCGGTTTTTCCTTGCACAGCAACAGAAAAAGCGAGGAAAGACGAAAGGAAGGTTAACATTTGATATGACGGGTCACGTATTGGGTTAAAGTAACGCCGTGATTGAGACGAAACATACACTGGACGCGAATTTAGTTTAAATCAAGATTTAAATTAGACCATTAGTCCACCTAATTTTATATCTAGTTTTTGTAATTTTTAACTACAATGACAACTACAAAAGCGGGAGCCCCTCTTCCATTTACAACTCACACGAAACTTTGCATGGCAGGGGCAATAAATCTGTTATCTATGCAATAAAAGACTTCTTTCGCAACAACAACGGGTAAGCAATTAGTTCCACTTTAAGATATGAAGAATTGTAAAGGTCAGTTCATTCTTCTACTCTTCTTCACTACTTTTATCTTTCTTACATTCTCCTCAAATGAGTTGCAATACCAGAAGCAGATTGATGCACAAGCTTTGCTTCAATTAAAAATGTCTGTAAAGAGTGATCCATTTCTTTCCTTGTCCAACTGGGTAAATGGAAATAACATTTGTAACTGGACTGGAGTAACTTGTGATCACAATCAATTGGTTGTGAGTGTGGTTCTCAAATATAATAGTCTTACAGGTAGCATTCCCATGGCCCTGGCGAACTGTTCATCTCTGGAGGAGTTGTCTTTGTATATGAATCAGTTGTATGGCACCATTCCAGCAGAATTGGGTTCACTTACCCGACTGCCGAAACTGTGGTTAACTAATAATAGCCTCGGAGGATCGATTTCTTCTCTCATGAACTGTACTGAAATGAAAGAATTGTTTCTACGTGGCAACAACATTGAAGGTACAATTCCAGAGGTTATGGGTTATAAGCTCTCCAAATTACAAGTGATTGGTTTGGGGAAAAATCAACTAAGCGGGAGCATCCCAAAATCTCTAGGAAATTGTACCGCCCTCCATTTTCTTCAATTAATATATAACAATTTGAGCGGAGCAGTACCCAAAGAATTGGGAATGCTGACTGGTCTACAAACCCTTACGCTTGGTGAAAACCAGTTGAAGGGAAATGCTTTTCCTTTTCTGTTAAATTGTACAGAATTGCAGGTCCTTGGACTGGAAGCTAACAAGTTTGTGGGCTCCATTCCCGCAGATATTGGCCTCAAGCTCACCAAGTTACAAGAATTTAATACGGGAGGCAATGAGTTCAGTGGGGGGATCCCAAAGTCTCTGGGAAATTGTTCTCAAATCTTTATCTGTCCGGGAATCTGCTAAAGTGGTGTGGTGCCTCAAGAATTGGGAATGCTAACTGCTCTGCGGACACTGTTGCTTGGCCATAACAGCCTGTCAAACGGACACTGTGCTACAATGTGTGTATTAGATGTACTTTCCAATTGCTCCAACCTCGAAGTCCTAGATCTACCGGAAAACCAATTCATTGGCACTTTGCCAAGGGGTATAGGAAACCTCTCCCCCAGGCTATCATGGCTCTCCTTGTTCAGCAACAACATCACTGGCAATATACCAGAAGAGATTGGTAACCTTACTGGCTTAACCGCTCTATATCTCGATAGGAACAGTCTTATTGGGAAAGTTCCGAGTACATTAGGCCGTCTGAAGCATCTAGTAGAGTTGGACTTGAGATCCAACAAATTACAAGGCAGCATTCCACCGGAGTTGAACATGCTTGTAAACCTGGAATACCTATGGCTTTCGCTAAACAATATTTCTGGCGACATTCCTTCATATTTGGGCAGTCTGCAAGAGCTGAGGAAACTTGACTTAAGTCATAACAAGCTCACAGGAAAGATACCGAATGCCATTGGGCAATGTTTCCGCCTGGAGTACATTGACCTCTCATACAACAGCCTCACAGGAAATATCCCTATGGAGATCTCAAGCCTCCATTCATTGGCGTTCGGTCTCGATTTTTCACACAATTCATTGACAGGAAGATTGCCTCCACTGGGAGGAATGCAACATGTTCAAGACATAGATATCTTTGCTAATAAACTCTCAGGACCCATCCCTGGCGACATTGGCAGTTGCGTGGAATTGCAATACCTGAACATTTCCAAAAACAAATTGGAGGGAATAGTGCCAATATCAATAGGGCAGCTTAAGAGCCTTGAAAACATTGATTTGTCTTTGAATGAGTTGTCTGGGCCAGTGCCACGCTCTATTGCAAATCTCACCATGCTCAGCCATTTAAATTTCTCATACAACAACTTGAATGGATCAGTCCCAAATCAAGGAGCCTTCAGAAATCTAAGCATAACATCATTTTTGGGAAATCCAGGATTATGTGCAGCCTCAGGCTGGTTGAATTTACCAAATTGTACAAGCTCTGCCAAAAAACATAATTGGTTCAACAGGAGTGTTGTCTTGGTTGCTTCAATTGGCACATTCTTCGCATTGTGTTGCATTCTGGGGGCATTTTATGTTTTCTACAGAGGAATTAAAAGAGCACCGATTATAAATAGTTTGTTGGGACGAGGTTTCATGCAAATATCTAGTCAGGAACTTCACAGAGCAACCGAAGGATTTAGCGCAGCTAAATTACTAGGTGAGGGCAGCTTTGGATCCGTTTATAAAGGACTGTTGGATGATAACACATTGGTGGCTGTTAAGCTATTCAATCAGGGCCGTCCAAATTCATACAGGAATTTCGTCAGGGAATGCAGAATACTGAGCAAAATCAGGCACCGCAATCTTGTCAAAGTCTTGTCCTCTTGCTCGACTGAAGATTTTAGCGCTCTGGTACTGCAGTTCATGTCAAAGGGGAGCCTAGACCAACTCCTGCACAGGAATGAAACACAGTGTAGCCTGAGTTTGAAGATGAGACTCAACATTGCACTTGATGTGGCACACGGGATGGCATATTTGCACCATGATTGTTCTCCTCCTGTTCTTCACTGTGATTTGAAGCCTTCAAATGTGTTAATGAATGAAACCATGACAGGCCATGTGGCTGATTTTGGGCTTTCCCGTCTATTGACGTCCCCTGTTTCTGAAAATAGTAGCACGTCCAGACTGAAGGGAACAGTAGGCTACTTTGCTCCAGGTAAAATCCCAAACCCAACGTTCTTTCCAATTTTCTGTGATTTTCTTGGCCTTTTTTGTTTCTTCCCCCATGTATTAGTTTTATTCTCAACAATGAAGTCACATTTTAATTTTTGCAAGAATATGGATTGGGAGGATAAGTGAGTAGTAAGGGAGATGTCTACAGCTTCGGCATGCTCATCCTTGAAATGGTGACTAAAAAGAGACCTACTGACGATATTCTTTCTGGAGATGTTACTTTACCCAGATGGGTGAGAAGAGCATTCCCTGAGGCAGTGGAGGGAGTGGTGGACAGAGAGCTGTTGGTTGATGAGTTAGATGTTACTGAAGAAATGGAATCCTCTGAGCATGGCAGTTGCCTGCTTAGTTTTATTGGATTGGGACTGCAATGCACGAGGCAATATCCAGGGGATAGACCAACAATGAGAGAGGTGGAGGGTATGCTTGAAAAAATTGTGTATGGCAGAGCATATGGCAATTTAGAAGAGCGTGCCTCCGTCCAGAATCTGCTGAGTGCAGACAATCGAGAAGGCCATCCAAATAGTAGCTCAATTTCATTTACCGGTTAGAGCCAGAGCACTTAAGCACGGGCTAGGAAAAACTACTGAACTTTCCCCATCAATATCCGTTTAAATTGTTTTTTCATTAGTACACATGAAAAACTAGTGACGTTCTTCCAGTAGTAATATATATTTAAATAGATTTTGTTATTTAAATACAGTTAAAGCTAAGTTCTTTTATTTAGAATATCCATTTAAATTGACTCCTCTAAAGGATAATTAGAGCATGTTTTTTAAGTTATTATTTAAATACAGTTAAAGCTAAGTTTTTTTTATCAACAGTATCTATTTATATTCACTCACATGGTACTGATAGGATTCAATTTAAATGATCGTAAAGGATAGTTAGAGTAAGTCTTTTGGTTGGGAGGCAATATATATTTTGATTGGCTTGTGGGAGGGGTGCCCCCCAAAAGATAGATGCCGAGGGAGCTAGATGTTGTTGTTGGGGGTTATTGTATCAAATGACATCTTTCTTCTTTCTTGTTTCAAGGTACATAATTAGTGTTGTTGAGTTTGTTGTTGGGGTTATTGTATCAAATGACATCTTTCTTCTTTCTTGTTTCAAGGTATATAATTAGTGTTGTTGATTTGTATAGAACTTTCTTGACAAAGTGTTTTAATTAATGCTCTTTTGGATAGATAGATTGTGGCTTCCAATTTTTATTGGTAGATTGTGGCATAAGAACTATGTCTTCTTGTTACTTCCAATTTTTAAAATCTCTTAATGGCATGAAATTGTAGATTTTTTATTTATTAATTAGTATTTTTTTTAGCTTAAATTTCATGTCCTTCAATTTGTTTTCTTTTTTTATTAAAGTTTATCTCTATTATTTACAAAATAAAATGGTTTATAATAAATTTATTTGATTTTTATTAGTTGGTTGGATTTTTTAAGTAGGGCAATCAAATATATGTATATTTGTCTTAATTTTGGAGTAGTTGGAAGAAGTACTGGATGTCACATGACCACTACAACTATCATCTAACATTATCTATAGGACAACTATTGTGTCATTATATGCACAAGTGTTTTTACTTGTCAAAATAGAAACATAGAGCATATTGACCATTGTATATTGCTTCCACATGCCTTCCTCTATAAAAAAAAATATATAATAGATTATATTTTGTACTTGTATTTCTATTTGTATTTCATATAATATGGAAATATGTATCAACAACAATATATCTTATGACTTCTTAGTATAGTACTATGAAATTCAACAATCTTTGCGGCCCTAAACACAAAACAATGTCACAAAATCAATTTGAGATAACAATATGATTTGGAAAACACTCAGAACAATTATTTGATTGTTTTAAATTCCTTTTGGTTGCAAACAACCCTTTTACATTTTGCAATAGTTGATTGATGTTGCTAAAACATTGAGTCTATGAATGTATATAGGAAGCAAGTTCACTTCTTTTTAGGCATACAAAGTCAAGCTACTTCAGTCTAGCCACTAAGTTGTAGCTTGGCTACACTCTAGGATTTAACACCACACTATATGTAATATTTTATGTGTTACCACATTTTTCCTACATTTTTCCTTTTGTCCTTTACAATTGAAAATATTTATATCAAAAATTTACTTGTCACAATGATATTCTATTCTTCTACTTTAAAGTTTTGTTAAATATTATACTAGTTTAGTTCAAAGGAAAGCTCATTCTTGTAAATAAATAATTGTATAAAATTGTAAATGTTGGTAAACTTTGTTGTTCATAGAATTACTAGTGGTCCACTAAGAGAAAATATTTGTTTCTAGTATAGACAGAAAGATATGAATTTTAATAAATTTAACATATTGTTAGAGCATTGACTAATGAGTATGATCCTTTTGATTTGGATTGCTATGTTATTTTTCAATTTGGTATATAACTTTATGTTTGGAAGTTGTGGTTTAGTTTGAGCCCAAAAATGTACTAACACATATAACTATAGTGTAAGGCCACCTACATCTACTCTTATTAGCACGTCTAGTGGTCTTGATTTATTTGATAATGTCGTTACACTTAATAATGATGGTGATTCATCCTTGTTTATCTATTTGATTAATATGTATCAATCAATTATGTCTAAGTTTATTGTTTTATATGCCATCTTTTATATATTAAAATGGTTGCTGGCCAGTTATATTTGTATGTTGTATTTGACTAGTTTAACTGTATTCTCTTTTTACAATCTATTGGACTGCTTTCTTTATTTGTAATTTACGTTTTACAATTTAAAAAAAAATAATAGAATACCTTACATAATAAGATTTATTTAGTATTGCATTTGCTTAATAGTTTTGAATGCCTTTTTCTCAATGGCAATTTAGAAGAGGATGCCTCCGTCCAGAATTTGCTGAGTGCAGGCAATCAGGAAGGCCATCCAAATAGTAGCTCAACTTCATTTACTGGTCAGAGCCAGAGCACTTAAGCATGGGCTAAGAAAAACTAGTGACATTCTTTCAGTAGTGATATATATTTAAATAAATTTTATTATTTAAATATAGTTAATTTTTTTTTAAGAATATTCATTTAAATTGATATGATCCAATTTAAATGATTGTAAAAGATAATTGGAGCATGTCTTTTAATTTATTATTTAAATACAGTTCAACTAAGTTATTTTATCAATAATATTTATTTAAATTAATTCACATAGTATTGATTGTGAAGGATAATTAGAGTATGTCTTTTAAGTTATTTAAATACAGTTAAGTTTTTTAAATCAAGAATAGCCATTTAAATCGATTCACATAGCATTGATAGGATTCAATTTAAACAATTGCAAAGGATAATTAGAGCATGTATTTTAAGTCATTGTATCAAATGGCATCTTCCTTCTTTCTTGTTTCAAGGCACATAATTAGTGTTGTTGAATTGTAGAGAATTTTCTTGACAAAGTTTTTTAATTGATTCTACTTTAAAAAGTTCTTAATGCCATGAAATTATGGATTTTTTACTTATTAAGTACTATTTTTTAAGCTTAAATTTCATGTCCTTCAATTTGCTTTCCTTTTTTATTAAAGTTTATCTCTTGTATTTACAAAATAAAATTGTTAATAATAAATTTATTTGATGTTTATTAGTTGGTTGGATTTTTTGAGTAGGGCAATCAAATATATATATATTTGTCTTAATTTTTTAGTAGTTGGGAGAAGTATTAGATGGTGCATGACTATTAAAACTATCATCTAGAATTATCTATAGGATGACAGTTGTGTCATTATATGCACAAGTGCTTTTACTTGTCAAAATAGAAACATAGAACATATTGGCCACTGTATCTTGCTTCCATCCGCCTCCCTGTTAATAAATTTATAACAATAGATTATATTTGTACTTGTATTTCTATTTATATTTTCTGTAATATGGAAATAGGTATCAACAACAATATATCTTATCACTTATTAATATAGTACTATAAAATTCAACAATCTTTGGGGCCCTAAGCACAAAATAATATCACAAAATCAATTTGAGATAACAATATGGTTTGGAAAGCATTTGAACAATTATTTGATTGTTTCAACTCCTTTTGGTTGCAAACAACCTTTTTGCATTTTGCAACAATTGATTCATGTTGCTAAAACATTGAGTCTATGAATGAATGTAGAAAACAAGTTCACCTCTTTATAGGCATACAAAATCAAGCTATTTCAGTCTGGCTAGAGTTAACACTGCACTCTATGTAATATTTTATGTGTTACCTCGTTTTGCCAATATTTTGGCCGATAGGCCATTCTATATGTGCACACATCTTGTAACTGCCAAATTTTGGTAGTCCATTTTTTTGGTAATCCTTCAGTTTTTTTTTCTCCAAAATTTTAAAAATAAATTTGGCCGATAACCATTCTATATGTGCATACATCTTGTGTGAAAAATCTATTGCAGCTACTGATTATTAATTTCCTATCTTATAAGATTATTTGGCTGCCGAAAAATTAAATAATTTACAGCAAATATTATAATATAACACAGCTGCAACTTCACGGAAAAATCACGGAGATAGAAAAATAAAATGAACACAATGTTTTGGACAAATTGTCCCTGGAAAAACCCCGAAGGGAAAACCAGTCAGCAGATATGAATTTTATTCAACTGCAGAAAATCAAGAGATACAAAATTGCTTGCCTCTTACTGGCAGAGCTCTGGAAATTTCTTTCCTGTAAATTCCCTTCCCTCAATTGTTCCTGCTGAAATTGCTCCGGCAATATTTTCCTTCTCTGGCAATTCCACTGCTCTCCAACGCTATCACTGCGCCCTTTGCTTTCACTGCAAATCAATTTGCTATCACCGCAAATTTATTTATTTGCTGTTGCTGCAAATACTTCTCGGATCTGTGTTTTCCAAATGCCTATTGATCCTCTTTTATAATCCCCTCATTGGAAACCAATGGCCATGATTTAATTTTAATCAATGGATAGGATTAATTAGACTCTAAACCCTAATATCTAGAAGTCTCTCGAGAAATCAATTATCTAGGTATGGAGATAATTATTCCAGCTGTGTTTCCAGCCTCGTAATCTCCACCCGAGACTAGAACACCTGTCCAAGCTACAAAAATTAACACTCCCTCTTAGCGAGGAAGGTGTTCTGCATAACACCCAACTTACCTCTGAAGAAGATGAATTTTGCCTTCCCCAATGCCTTTGTCAAAATGTCTGCTACCTGCTGATCTGTAGGTATATACTGTAGCTGAACAACCCTCCGCTGTACACAATCCCTGATGAAATGATATCTGATGTCTATATGTTTAGACCTATCATGAAACACTGGATTCTTAGATAATCTGATGCAACTCTGATTATCACAGTGTATCACTGTAGTCTCAACCCTCTGACCAAACAAGGCTACTAGCAACTTCCGAAGCCATATAGCCTCACACGTTGCCATGCTAGCTGCTATGTATTCTGCTTCTGCAGAACTCAGAGCCACGGACTTTTGCTTCTTGCTGTACCAAGAGACAACTCCTGATCCCAAACTAAAGCAGCACCCTGAAGTGCTTTTCCTGTCCACCGCACTACCTGCCCAATCTGCATTAGTATAGCCTATCAACTTGATACCATCACCTCGAGCATATCTGATCCCATACTCGATTGTACCACGCAAATACCGCAACACATGCTTTGCCGCTATCCAATGCACTCTCTTCGGCTCAACCATGAACTGACTAAGAGAGTTTACTGCAAAGGATATATCTGGCCTAGTGTTGACCAAATACATGAGAGATCCAATCAACATCCTATATAAGGTGGGGTCTACATCCTTTTCCTTGGATGTGTCTACCTTCTTCCAATTCGTGATCATAGGTGTAGACATGGCTCTGCAATCTTGCATCTCAAACCTCTTCAAAATTTCAATGCAGTATTTCCCTTGTCCAAGGAAAATCTCTCCATCTGTCTGCCACACTTCCATGCCTAGAAAGTAGTGCATAAGCCCCAAATCCTTCATCTCGAACTCTGCTGCAAGGTCCCTCTTGCACTCCTCTATAAGCTCCAGTGAACCTGTTAAAAACAAGTCGTCCACATATAGAACAAGAATGAGAATTTCACCCCCAACCACCAAGTAGTAGAGGTTAGCATCCGCCTCACTCTTCACAAAGCCTATTCCCTGCAAGTATCTATCAATGCGCTCATACCACGCCCTGGGAGCCTGCTTGAGTCCATACAAAGCTTTCTTCAATCTGCACACGTGGGTTTCGCTGCTGTGTGCTACAAAGCCCTCTGGTTGTTCTATGTATACCTCTTCTAACAATTCACCATTAAGAAATGCCGTCTTGACATCCATTTGATGGATCTGCCATCCCATATGTGCTGCAAGTGAGATTACGGCTTGTATAGAAGTATACCTGGCCACTGGAGCGAATGTCTCCTCATAGTCTATTCCCTCCTTTTGAGAGAACCCCTTGGCCACGAACCTTGCCTTGTATTTTTTGATGCTACCATCTGCACCATGCTTAATCTTATAGATCCAGCGTGATCCAACCACTGCCCTATCTGTCGGTCTAGGCACAACCTCCCACACATCATTCTGCATTATTGAGGTATATTCCTCAACCATCGCATCTTGCCACACCTGTTGCTGTGCAGCCTCTTGATAGCTAGAAGGCTCACTATCTACCAACTGACTAACCAATGCCACATAGTCATTATACCTAGCTGGTTGTTTCCGCTGTCTATTACTCGTCCTAGGAGCTCCCACAAACTCCTGAGTATCCTTATGTGTCTGTTGAACCTCACGGTTCCTCCTGTCAACTATAGAGGATGAAATATCAAACTCCATATCTTCTTGATGCATCTCTTGGATTTGCTGTATCTGTTGCTCCATACTCTGCGAACTCTCAGCACCTGAGCCTGTGCTTGTACTAGTAACTGTACTCGTGCTTCGCTGCCCCTGTTCTGGTTGAACAATCCTTGGAGCTTCTGTTGGCTGCTCATTCTGATCATCTGCTGGTAAATCTCTGGACCTCCTATATGCCTTGTCCTCCATGAATTTGACATCACGCCTGACTATAATCCTCTTGGTCCCTGGAATAAATATCTGATATGCCTTTGAGGTCTCGCTGTACCCCACAAAGTACCCTCTCTCTGCAGTCTGATCTAACTTGGAACGTGTAGCCCCTGGAATGTGACAAAATGCCAAACTCCCAAATATCCTAAAGTGACTAACATCTGGCTTCTTCCCTGAGAATGCCTCCTCTGGTGTCATCTTGCCCAATACCTTATGTGGAACCCTGTTCTGTATGTATACTACTGTACTGCATGCCTCTGCCCATAAGTAGCGTGGCATATCTTGGTCATACAACATAGCCCTTGCTGCCTCCGATATAGAACGATTCTTCCTCTCAGCAACCCCATTCTGCTGCGGGTTGTAAGGAATGGTCCACTCTCTCTTGATTCCTTCCCTGGTACAGAACTCCTGGAACTCTTTCCCTTTGTACTCGCCTCCATTGTCTGACCGAAGAACCTTTACCTTCCTGCCTGTCGAATTCTCCACAAGAGCTTTGAACTCCTGGAAGTGACTGAAGACCTCATCCTTGGTCTTCAAGAAGTATATCCAGGTCTTCCTGGAGAAATCATCAATAAAAGTAACAAAGTACTCATATCCTCTGAGAGACTTCGTTGACATTGGTCCACATATATCTGAATGTACTAGATCAAGAACCCCCTTGGATCTGGTGTCACTCCTTGGAAAAGCTGCTTTCACAAACTTCCCCAATACACATCCCTTACATACATCATCATGCTCTGTGCTCACGTTTGGAACACCTGTCACTGTCTCACAAAGCAATTTAAGTGCTCCATGATGTATATGGCCCATTCTTCTATGCCATAGCTCTCCTTGATCTCTAGGATTACTGCTGCTCACTAGTGCCTTAGGAGTATCAAACTGCAACCTATAAAGTCAGCCGCTCCTAACTCCAATAGCTATGGGTGATTTCTAATCCTTATGCTTGATTAAAACATGCGCCCCTCTAAAGAGTACATTGTAGCCTTTATCCTGAAAGATAGATACGGAAATTAGATTCATGCCCAAGCCTGGCACATACAACACATCATGGATGGAAATAGGCTTGCCATTCTCCCTCTGAAATAGAACAGTCCCTCTCCCAATTGGATTGCACTTGGACTTGTTCCCCATCTGAATCTGGAATCTGATGTCCTCCTCCTTGTATCTGGAGAAGTACTCCCTAACTCCTGTCATATGAAATGACGCCCCACTATCTATATACCAAACACCCTGTGAGGTTGAGCTAGTCAGGCAAGCTATGAGTGCAAACTCATCCTCCATTCTACTAGAAAGCTCATCTACACTTGCTGAAGCTGCCGTCTGCTTCTTGCCCTTCTTTTCATTTTTCTTCCTTTGTGGGCAATCGCTGACATAGTGGCCGAACTCGTGACAGCCATAGCATTTGATCTTAGATAAGTCCTTCTTCTCACTTTTTGAATTTGATCCTTTGCCAGACCCCTTCTTCGCTTTCCCTTTTCCTGCTAGGGCAACGTTTTCCTGTTCCACCTCACTTTTCTGACTATTACTGCTGGTTCCATTGACAAGACTTAGTCTAAGCTCCTCCTGAGTGAAGTCACTCCATAGTCGATCCCAACTCGGTAAGGTGTCTCGTCCATTAATAACTTGAACAAAGACATCCCACTGCTTAGTAAACCCATTCAGGGCTATTCGTACTAGCTCATCATCCTTTGGTTTGTCTCCAACAGCTGCCAATTCATCCTTGACAAGTCTAAGTCTGGTGAGGTAACTTGTGACGTCTTCTCCCTTATTCATCCGGGTATTCCTTAACTTTTCTCTGAGAATCAGCTTTCGGTTAAGGGTAGCATTCTGGTACATATTCATAATGGCATCCCACATCGTCTTTGCTGTATCTAACTCTGCAATATGCGGAACAATATGATCCTTAACACCGTCAAGAATCAGCCTCCTTACCTTGGCATCTTCCTTCTTATATGCTACGAGCTGTGTTGCGTCTGTAGGTACAGGTACAACAGTGGTCACATAATCCTTGATACCATTCTCTTCCAGCAATAAAGAAATTCTGGCTTTCCAGACACCAAAATTTGAGGCTCCATCCAATCTGTCCTGATCTCTTAAACCTGCTGAGGCCATCTCAAAAGAAAATAATAATTTGAAGAGGTCAAACTGGGTTTTATAAACCCTAGATTATTTTTCCTTTCTCCCTGTGCCTGTTCTGCACTCAGATCTGCTCTGATACCATGTGAAAAATCTATCGCAGCTACTGATTATTAATTTCCTATCTTATAAGATTATTTGGCTGCCGAAAAATTAAATAATTTACAGCAAATATTAAATAATAACACAGCTGCAACTTCACGGAAAAATCACGGAGATAGAAAAATAAAATGAACACAATGTTTTGGACAAATTGTCCCTGGAAAAACCCCGAAGGGAAAACCAGTTAGCAGATATGAATTTTATTCAACTGCAGAAAATCAAGAGATACAAAATTGCTTGCCTCTTACTGGCAGAGCTCTGGAAATTTCTTTCTTGTAAATTCCCTTCCCTCAATTGTTCCTGCTGAAATTGCTCCGGCAATATTTTCCTTCTCTGGCAATTCCACTGCTCTCCAACGCTATCACTGCGCCCTTTGCTTTCACTGCAAATCAATTTGCTATCACCGCAAATTTATTTATTTGCTATTGATGCAAATACTTCTCGGATCTGTGTTTTCCAAATGCCTATTGATCCTCTTTTATAATCCCCTCATTGGAAACCAATGGCCATGATTTAATTTTAATCAATGGATAGGATTAATTAGACTCTAAACCCTAATATCTAGAAGTCTCTCGAGAAATCAATTATTTAGGTATGGAGATAATTATTCCAGCTGTGTTTCCAGCCTCGTAATCTCCACCCGAGACTAGAACACCTGTCCAAGCTACAAAAATTAACATCTTGTAACTGCTAAATTTTGGTAGTCCTCCATTTTTTGGTAGTCCTTCAGTTTTTCTTTCTCCAAAATTTTAAATGAAAGGTGTGATATTACTCAGCTGGCCGTTTCATCCAATAGATTGCAAGGGACGCTTCTTGTTTAACTATCGCCATAAAGAATACAAGAATTGTCAAGAAACGTTTCATGTCTCTATGCGTTGTATCAATTTTATATACTCCAAAACTTCGGCGAAGTAGGACAGGTATCTCTGGAGGGAAATTCACGGACAGTATAAATAGATTCAAGCTTATACGATGCACAAGATTATCATAGAGAACACGAACAAGAAATTTGCATAAAAGAAGCAATCCATTCGTTGGTTCACAGTCTGCAGAAGGGTAGATTCAAGTACAGAGCCTGAGACTTTGCAGTGAAGTATGGCGCGGCGAATGGAAAACATAAATGATGTGAAAGAGGAAGCCAAAGTCAGAACCCTCTCTGCATTATCGCTCTTGCCTACTTTTTATCACGTAAGTATAAATTCATATTATTATTAACTGAATTGACCTTTGTCGAAAACCTGAATTGCGGTTTCTTTAAAGAGAAAGAGCACACGAGAATTCTGCAATGCAATATCCTACTTTTTAGTTTTAGATCTTGTGCCCAACAATTAAGTATGGTAAGTTCTATTTATCCTGCATTAAATCTTTTTTACGACCAGACAAGAATGAATGCCTTGGTAGAATGTATCTCCTCTTTACACTGAAACTGGGAACAAGACTGTAATCCTGTCAAATTGCTTTTCACCAGGTGACATCTCTTTTGAAGCATTTTTGTCAAAACATTTCACATACGCCTACCCAAAATATTTCCAATCTTGTTATTTGACAAGAATCCCCAAACCATTATTCTTTGATGGATTCCCATACCCTGTTCCAAATCATCCACTTGGGCACATGCAGAGAGGACGTTGACATAGGTTGTCCAATTTCGCTGGGCGTAAACAACCGGTGAGTTGTGAAATGGGCCTCCGTGACACTTTGACTTTTAACGTTTGTCTATCTTTTCCGTTTCCATTTGTGTTTCCATTTTCCTCCCGTTACCGTTGGCATCCCTTATTCGCATGCCACCATGTTACATGTCACACATGCTGAGCCCATACCATGATGTGGGAGAAAAAAGGTAGGACATTTTGCCGCACAAATTCAATTTTTTAAAATTTACCGCTCAATCAACCTAATCAATTATTAAATTGTCTTTCCTCCCATTTTGTTTTCTCGTTGACGCCATTTTTAGCGGTGCAGACAGCTCCTGTGCTGGAAAGACATACCATTTGCGGCTGCAAATCCTGGCCACGCTCACTAGCCTTGCTTTTGAAGAGGAAGGCAGAGAGAGTGGAGTTTTGGGTAATCTTCTCTTTGTATTTTTCATGGAGAGAATGAGGAGATGAGGCAGCTGGTGAGCAAGACAGGGGAGTCCCTCATTCTTCTTGCACTCCACAATAATGACAACTACCAAGCGATGATTTAACTCAAATTACGGCAGCATGGAAGCAAAAACTATGTATTTCAGTTATAGCATAGACTGCAATCAATTTTCAAAGACCTTAAAATGTCACTAGCATAGAGTATTTCCCTTACTTTCCTTTGTTGCTTCCTATTTCACACTGATGAGGTTGAGTATTGCAGGAACTTAAAGTATGGTCCAACAGGGAATGACATTGGGTTTGACGACATGAATGAGCTAGGGAAAGTAGCACAAGACCTCGCCATTTCTTTGTAAATAGCAGTGTGGTTTTGGATGAAACAGAGCAACTGCCACACTGCCATCGCTTCTGGACAGGGATTTAGGGCCACAATCATGATTTTCTTGTTTTTTTTTATGTTTCATCTTCTAAATGAAGTATTTATTGTATTTGTATGACTTATTATGCAACTATGAAATTTGAAAATAGAAAAAGAGCCCAGCTTAATGTACTATCGACAGTGCAGACAAATGAAAGTAATTTTGTTTTTTAAAAATTACTTGTTTCCAAGCTTGTCATGGTATCGCAGTATTATTTCGTCTTCTTCAAAGAAAAAATTCCTCTCGACAGTGCAGACAAATGAAATTAATTTTGTTTTTTAAAAATTACTTGTTTCCAAGCTTGTCATGGTATCGCAGTATTATTTCGTCTTCTTCAAAGAAAAAATTCCTCTCTTTATGTTAAGTTGCAAATAGTTGGTTCAGCAACCTGCAACTCATCCCACATCTCAATAAACCTGCATCAACATACAACACGTTTATGTGTCATATGAATACTCATCCCACATCTCAATAAACCTGCATCAACATACAGCACGTTTATGTGTCATATGAATATACATTGGCTAACATCCAATAAGCTCAGGTTTTGCAGATGAAAACATTAAGGAGAAAAAGTTTAGAAATATTAAGCATGTAAATTACATCGAAAAAAGTAAAATATAAGATAAAGTATTTAGACTTCAAACATGACACTGATTCAAATCATATTTGAAAAGTCTACATAATCTATCAAACGATGACTAAAGGAATATGTATAGAAGAACAAATATAAAAGAGAATGATTCAGTTTAAGATCATAAATTTTTTTAGTTTATAGATATTGAGTACACGAATTATTGATTTTTTGAAATTTATAAAAAATCATTTAAATTATTTTCCATTTTCATATGTTGGAAATATATATATCTCCATTTTTTTTTATAGCTTGTAGACATCAAGCTCTTTAATATTTATTTACAAATTTTGTAAATTATTTTTAATCTCAACTATTTTTTTGGTTTGGAGGATAAAAAAGGAAAATAAAGATTATGAAATGAAAACAGTTTTTAATAGTTTGTTTTGGGTATTTGTGTGATGTAATAATATTTGTTTTTTTCTTATTTCTAAAGACAAGGTTTTGTCTTGTAATTTAGTTTTACACTTATTTGTTATCTGTACAACCTTCTATAATATGTGCTTATATTTTTTATAAATTACATATATCTCATCTTATTATTGCATATGCTTAAATAAAATATAAGATTAAAGTTCTAAATATAAATTAATATAGATATCTTAAATACATTTATCTAAAAAAATGGGGAGAGATATTTATGCTAATTTATCTAAATTTTAATAAATTATTTACTATAGATATTTTAAGTACATCAAAATTTATAATCCACAATAAATTATTTACTCCATATTTAAGTACATCACTATATCAATAGTACCAAAAATTTTATAATCTAGAATTTTAATAAATTATTTAGTTCATATTTTAAGTACATGACTATTGATAGGAAGCGGCTATTCTCCCAACAAAACGAAATGCCTAAGACATCATAACATTCAAATCATCATACAAAATGGCATTATAACATACAAATCACCATACAAAAAGGTATCAATCCACAAAAAGCATGGGTGATGGGACCCCCACCAACCGTTAGTTTTGACCTTTCCACTTGGCATTTTCCATCATGCTGCCACTGTCAAAATCAAATTTTTGGATTTGATAGTGCGGTCAACTCAATGAAAAGTACCAAAATAAAAATTTGAAAACACCTGCACTAGCTCACAGCATTGATGAATAGGTAAAACTAGTGAAGCAACAAGTGTAGGAGCATTGCAATAGGAGAATGGCAATGCTAATGTAACAACTCTCACCTTGCCATTCGATGGCTCTTGTTATTGGTTGGTGAGTTGGTTTATGATAGCAAGAAATATTTGGTGTGTTGGTGAGAATATATGTCTTTTGGGGGAGTGGATTGACCAACAATAAAGAGCCAGGATGAAAATATCTTTGGGCAATTGAATGAATTAATGGCCTGGGGGCTTTTCTAGTGAGGGACTTCAGGATTGAAGGGGGGCGTATTGGAAACTTCATTTCTTGTCATCCCTATCCAACTCAATGCGAATGGACTGATCAGGCAACTTTCTATTGTGCATTCTTATTGAAGGGAAATAAATCCATCTTTAACAGGCATTTGGCGGGATCATCCCCAAATTTGGCAAGTAGATCAATGGCGTGTACAAATGGGGGACATGGTGATCAAAATTAGGGGGTTCCTGTCAGTTGAAGGGAGGTTCACATGCTTTTGTAAGTGGGTACCCTCGTTTACGGATTGCCTGGCAACTAGAAAGATACCCAGCTGCAAAGATCATTCTGCGGAGGAGGAAAAAGTTAACCCAAATTCAGGAGGAAGTGATTCACAAAGGTGAGCATATCAATTTGTAGATTTGAGGTGCGCTGAAGGGGTAAGCGATTTGATAAAGGTATTTACATTAGTTCTTTGTTTTTCTAGTACAAAATCTAAAACATGTTTGTTGTGATTTCCTCTTTGTTGGTTCTTTGGCACAAAACTAAGAAATCTATTTACTGCATGTAAAGGAAATCTACCCAAGTTTCTTTCAATACAAGATATTACGTTGCTTTCCTTGAGACTACTTCTCCTTGAGGCATTCTATAAAACAGTTCATGCATCATGTCTTTGCCTCCCCTTTTGCATACATGCCGACCAGAGCATTTCCAACTATTATATCTGATAAAATTCCTCCGTCCTTTCTGCTTTGTTGGACATCCATACCCTGTTCCATAGCTCCCATTCTGGGCAGGTAGCGAAGATGCTGGCAAAGGTTTTGGGATTTGGCTTTACACTGCCAATTGCATTGCTTAAAAGTTTCTAAAGCCTTTTCAACAAATCCATTTTGTATACATCTTGCAATCGTTACATTGCATGAGATCACATTTCATTGCATGAGATCTTCGTTACCTTACTAGTTGATGTACTTATTCAGTTATTGTATCACATTCATAGCTATGCCATTATACTTGTATATTCCTTTATGTAATTTTTGTACTCTCTTGCGAGAGATTATGTAAATTATAGTAATGAGAAGAAATGTGATGTTGTTTCTTATTTGTCTTACGAATTCCAGTGTGGGTATCAGATCCGCTTGTACTATGATGATTATGGATTCATGTTTGTAATTAGAATGGGATTAGGAACATTTGAATTGGTGTTTAAAATGAACGTAGTTTTTACAATATTTCCTCTGGAGAGTGAATTAGTCCTCTCCTTTAGGTTGTACATTCAGCCATACTTATCCATGGATGTTGTCAACATATCAAATTTGCAACCGTATCATGTGCATGCTATCCTTTTATGTAAAAAAAAATATTCCGGTACTCTTTTGGCTCTTACCCTTCGGGGTTGCATGGCGGGATGTTACAGCCAATGTCTCCATGGAAGGCATGTTGGATGCAATTATTGGCGATTTGGGGTGTTTCAATATGCTCATGGCTTGGTCCATTGATGTTGCAAGAAGTGCATTAAGATTTCTTGCAGCCCATGGTGAATCTATCATCACAGAATTTAATGAATTGTCTAGAGAACTGTTATGGCTTCGATGGTATTACGACCCCTACACCAACATTTCTTCCTACTTCTCCATGCAAAATTTGAGAGTTTTAAAGATTTTTGATGAATCTTGCGACCTAGAGAGCTTGTGGTAGTCATGAACAGGTATAAAAACTACTATTCATTGCTTGCATTTATGCTTGTTGTTTGGGTTGTAGAAATGAAGGTGGCATTATACATGTCTGATGTCAAAAGAGGTGACCATGGACATGGTGGAAATGCCTCCATCTCAGTAAGGCAAATATTTATAAGACCTTTTGAACTAAGAGACTTATTCCACTTTACAAAAGTTTGCCAAATCAAACATAAAAGAATGCACTTTGGCATTATCAATGGGGGTTGCACCAACTCTACATGCAAAAGCTCAACAAGTTGCCAAAATCAACAGGGTTCTCAAATATTTGAAACAAATGGTTTTAAGTTTAGGCTCAACGAGAAGTTTACTAGGCGGTTTGTCACTTGAAATCCCTCAATCAACTTGACCTAATTTATTGCTAGGGATTACAATTACTTCCAAATCGATTTGTTAATTGTATAAAAGGCCTATGCAGAGCATGATTGTTCATAATTCAATAAATTTATTTTTGGATCATATAGATAGTCTTGTTTTGGGTTGCTTCCTATAAAATTTCATAGTACTTCATTACAATTCTATGACAGAATGAAGGCAAGTTATGGCACCATGTTGCATTCTCTTTTGTTCTCACTGCCTTTGTTCACTCTTAGCTAAGCTAAGACAACTACATTCTAGTGAAGTGAATATATTTTCATAATTCAATAAACTTATTGTTGGATCAAATAGCTAAGATTGTAAGCTTATATAGATTATATTGTCCAAAGGATAAGCTCAAGTCCTAGTTCTCTTAAATTATATAGAACAACATATTTATGGATAAAGTTAAGGTGAATGGAAGATATATAGAACAACATTGGTGGATGATGTAATCAAGGAACATGCATCACCCTCAAAAATTGATCTCAATGAATTGAGCTATATCCCTTTGGTATGTTTTAACCTTTGAATTACCATAATTAAAATAAGAACTAGGATAAAGCATAAGTGGGGATAAAGAGACCTCCTTATTTGTAAGGATGCCATGTGGAGATAAGTGTTAGTCCTAGAACACACCTCCTAAAAAATCTAGCATTTCACCACAAATTTCTTCAAGTTCCTTGTTTGCATGCACACAATCAACAAAATCATTGGTCAACAATAAACTTTGCCAAATAAAATCATAAAGGACCTCATGAAAATCAATGCAATCTTATGTATTAGTAAATTTAAAACATGAGGATTCATTCTTGTTAATTATGAGTTCAATATTAGTACGACAAGAATCAATCTTACTACCTTGAAAAGTATTAGATGTTCCACCATTATTATTAGAAAATGTTATATAAGTTACACATGAATCTTCCTCTAACACCTAATCAAGAAATTCATACCACTCTTTAGTTTTACTCATCTAGATGTAGTCACATATCTCCTCTTCAAGTGAAAACTTGTTCCTCATTTTCGTGTTCCCACACACAAAGTATGATAGATCTAATTCAAAGCATGAACCATCATGATTTACCTATGCACATATCACTTAGGGGCTTAATGTTGATGACTCATTATCCTTTCAGAAAGAATTTGGGCATAAACCATCTTAGTCAAAACCAATCAAGGTATCTAGTTGACCCATTATTTGCATGTCATCATTCAATTTTTGAATGAGTGTATGGATGTTTATTTTAAAATCTAGGATTGGTGGTGGGTGTGGCTCTTGTTTGAGATTATATTCATCATGATAGGGGTAGGCATTGTCACCTTCTTGATTTGCCATAAAACTAGACAACTTAGGAGTTGAAGCATATTCAATATGTACTCATAGATTAAATGAGTTTTATAAGCCCCAAGTTGTTTATTGCCATCAACAAATATTTGAAATAGGTGTTTCCATCACATGACAAAAAATATTTTGGTGGAAGGTCTATCATTCTTGTTGTCGATCTTGTCTACTTACTACTTGTGTGTGACATGCCATTTATGCAAGTATCCCCATTTTATTACATTATGTAGGATAACACTTTATCATTATATCTGTAGATCATTAAGTAGTGTGCAATTTAACCATATATTTTTTATGTAATGTTTGTACTTTGTGTGTTTACATGCAACACTTATGGTAAGGTATTATGGGTTACATTTTTGACATATGTGACCTTGAAGATGGTTTTTCATTAACTAAGACATGATCTAGAACAAGTTAAATCTAAATAAATGTTTGTCCCTATTGGGAGTGGATTTGAAAGGCTGCCCACCACCCTCGCCTTCCAATATCACACTATGCACCTCATTCTAGAGGCACCTAGATTGCCCCTAGAGGTTCCATCAAAGTTTAGTTTGTGCCAACCAATTTTTTTCTAGATGCCAAACTACCTGCATTCTCTGCAATTGAGCTTTTTTGCCACCTTCCCCGCAGAAGGGGAATGCGTAGCCCAAACCAAGACACTCTCATCTTTACGTCCCATCCAAGGAAGTTGACATTTTTGGGGTTTTGACTCACCACTCTGCTATCAGAGACTTTGACTATGGTCGCTTCAAGTTTGTTAAGAAAGTGGGGAAAACACAACTCTTCTCCTTGAAATACTCTCCTATTTCTTTCCTTCCACACCTCCCATATCAGCAAAGAAGGACTAATTTTCCAAATGTTTGTGAACATGGTTGATTTGAAAAGAAGGGGCCAAGATTGGAAGAGACTAAGAATATCGTTGGGTAGGGCTCCCTTCCATCCTAGCTTGGCACAAAGCCACTGCCAACACTCCTGAGTGAACGAACAACCAAGTAGCAAGTGGTCTACTATTTCTTCTGCATTCTTGCACAAAACACATCTTGATGGACCCTAATAGCTTAGCTTATGAAACTTATATGTTGTTACAATTTGACTTTGTAAAGATGCCCAAGCGAAGGTTTCGACCTTGGGAAGGCACTGCTTGTCCCAATAGAGATGCACAAGCAAAAGCGATCTGCTTTCCTCTTCTGCCATTAGGAGCCTATATCTGTCTTTTACATTGTATTGGCTAGATTTGGCTCCACTCCAAACCAGTTTGTCTTCTCCTGCCCTTAGGCATATGACTCTACAACTGAGGTCTGCCTTAAACTTAGAAAATAGGGGTCTCAGGAATCTCAAAGAATTTACATCCTTCCACCTCCACTCCTTTCCACCAAATGTGCAACTCCTTTCTTGCATGAAATCCCTGATTCTGACTCCCCATCTTTGGGTTGTGACTCTATTGACCTCCTCTAATTCTTGTCTTTTGTTTAAGCATAGGTATCCACCCCATGAGTCATCCCAAAAAAGTGTAGATCTTCCATCCTTAACATCCCAAGTTAGATAATTTGTTATGAGTGATCTACCATTACTCATGAAGTTCCAAATCCTTGAGCCTTGTGGAATGTGGAATGTGATATGAAGTTAGGATACTCAGCCTATCCCCATCCAAATACTTGTTTTGCAATATTTTGACCCACTTCAAATTTGGATTCGAATACATCCTCCAAATCAGTTTTGCTTCGAGAGGAATATTTTTCTTTATCAAGTTCTTCAGTCCCTCTCCCCCTGCTTGCTTAGATTTGCACATCTTTTCCCACACTATGAGAGGTATTTTCTTTTGTTTAGAGTTACCTTGCCAGTAAAAGTTCTTCATACTCTTGTTGATCTTTTGACTAGCACCCATTGTTAAAGGAAGACAAGACATTAACTAAATTGGGATGGCAAGCACCACAACTTTGAGCATGACTACTCTTCTCACTCTAGAAATCCATCGCCCCTTCTAGGAGGCTAGTCTGTTGTCTATCTTTAGACCAAGGGGATCCACAACTTGTATGATCTTTGTCCCGTTGCCAAAGGCATACAAGATATTTGCAAGGGAGACAACCTCTATTGAATTTGAAGAGATTTAGAATCTGTTGTTCAAGCTTGGGGTTGACAAAAAAGAAGAAAATTTCTGACTTGTCCTTATTGACAAACTGACAGAAGCATTTCCATATAAGTTGAGAAAATACAATAAATTATTAATCATATAAGAAGGTCATAAATTTTAAAGACATCTTACAAATCATAAACTAAACATTTGTACATTGAAATACACATTGCATTTTTAACTTGCAATTTTCTTCACCAACATTCATTTACTTAATATGCATTTTTTTAATGTATGAATCCCAAAATTTCAAATAAAATAAATTCTGAAGCAAATAAATTCATAAATTTGAAAAATATTTTATAAATGATGAACTAATATGTATAGATTGAAATACATATGTTTTCAAGCTACAATTTTCTTCAACATTCTATTACACAATATTGGAAGATAAATATATTTTGGTGTATTGATAATATAAACAATGGGAATATAAATCCAACTATCATGCTAACACTTGTAATAGAATTTGTATATTAGAAAAATGAATATTGTGTAATAGAATGTTGTTGAAGAAAATTGTAGGTTGAAATATATTATTTCAACTTCCACATGCACCCATTTCTTAACACTTTAAATTGCAAATTAATTACATATCATGTTATAAATAACTCATTTTTAATCATTCAAAAATTTAATATGCAAATTAATTTAGAAATTATTGATAAAAAAATACCAGGGTGAAAATTTTAGACCTTCTTCTTAGGTTTTTGTATTTTTCACTATCTCAAAAGTTAATATTTGTGCATTTCAACCTGCATATGCACGCATTTCTTACAATTTTCTATGATAGTTTAAATTGCAAATTAATTGCATTCCCTTCTATAAACAATTGTTAGTCACACTTTAAATTCCAAATTACTTTCATTCCCTACCATAAATAACTCATTTTAAAAATAATTCAAAATTCACTCTAAAAACAAAGATTGTGTATTTGAATGTTTTTTAAAGAAAATTACAAGTTCAAATACTTGATTCATAGGCAAAATGAATATCGTCAAAAATGGACAAAGTAACACATCCAACCTATATGTTACTTTTTATTTATATTTATCATAAGAATGTTAAAATAATCATCTTGCAAACACATTTCCAAATAATAATCATAGGTTAAATATTTTGTTTATATTAAAAAATCTAAAATTTACACTAATTTATTAAATATTTTGTTTGAGTTAAATATTAAAGCATTTATTTATTTAAATATATAATAAAATGAGTATACTATTATCATAATAATTAATATAATACATAATTTAATATTAAATTTTTATATATTACAATCATCGAAATTTTAAAATATATATTAATACCATATAAGATTTACTACACTTTTCAGTAAAAACAAAATTCAGCAATTGCCAAAATATTGAAAGAGCTTTTCAAAAGTAAGATTTAAAGTTATGATATTAAAAAAATAGTATGTGTCGAGTGAATAAAATAGTTTTAAAGTAAAATAAAATAACTCTTATGTAAATAAAAATATCTTTATGTCTTTACTTATCTATTTATGTATTTTTACTAGTTAAAATAGATTTTAATATTAAATATTTATATAGAAAAATAACTACATATTATTATTTTGTATTCTTGTCATTTTGGTTTCCTCTCTAATTATTTAGAGAAATCTCTTATTTTAAAAATAGCTATATACTTAATAAGTTAAATAAAGTAATTAGAAAAGTTATGCATTATAGGAAATAAACATAAGATATAAAACTATTGAAATAATCTATTTCCACAACAAATATCAATAGTTATTTAGTTAAAATATGGATTAAGTAATTTATTAAAATTGTAGACTATAAAACTTTGGCACTATTGATATAGTGATGCACTTAAAATATGGAGCAAATAATTTATTAAAATTGTTCAATTTTAAAACTTTGATGTTAGTGATATAGTGATGTATTTAAAATATGAAGTAAATCATTTGTTGAAACTTAGTATACATATCTTGATGTGTTTCATATCTATACTACTTTATATTTAGATTATTTTATTTATGCATATGCAATAATAAAGTGAGTCATTGTAATTTATAGAAATCATAAGCACATATTATAGAAGGTTGTATAAATAAATAATCACACGGCAAGATAAACTATAGTTAAAATTAAATTAGGTTACCTGACAAAGTCTTATCTTCAACAATAAGAATGGAGCAACACTATTGGGTCTAATAAATCTTTCTTGCATCACATATTATTACACCACACAAATATCCAAACAAACTATTAAAAACCATTTTCATTTCAAAATCATGCTAAATCTACACAACGTCCTAACGTTAGAAATGGCTCAAAATTTTTATTATATTGATATTTGATTGGATAAAATAATTTCTTAATTTTTACAAATTGAAAATTCTAAAATTCTTCCAATAAAAAGTGTTTAGTCAATAGTTTTAAAAAACCTTCTAATTTTTATTATAAAAAAAATTGAAACAAATCTAAAACATCAAACTTTTAATGTTTGTACCATTTTTTTAAAGGTCCATATTAAAAATAATAACTTCAATATAAAATATTTTATTAATGCAGTAAAACTATTGTTTTAGGTTATTAATGCACCAAAACTATTGTTTTTAATCCAAAACTATAGTGCATCAAAACTATTACTTTAAATAAATTGGACCAGGCCTAATAAATTCAAAATTATTAAAAGAATTGACGCCCCTGGGAATAAATTTAAAATCATTTGAACTTCGTGAATCATATGGTAGGCTGCACGTAACGGAATAAATTTAAAAATCATTTGAACTTCGTGAATCATATGGTAGGCTGCACGTAGCGGAGTAAATTTAAAATCATTTAAACTCCGTTGTAGACTGCACGTAGCATCCATTAAACATAGCTGTACTTTTTCTCCATCCCATCAGGCAACCCATGTCTGATTTTGATATGGCATGCCTGGCATGGTAACATGGTGGCATGAGAATAAGGAATGCCAATTGAGGGAAACGAAAACAGAAACGAAAACGGAAAAGAGTTTGACTGTACTGTGGGCTCCACATGCAATGTCAGCCGGTACTAACAACGCACCGGCTGTTTAAGCCTTTCCGTCGAATTTGGCCTTACTCCTGACAGTTGCATTTGTTCGAGATTCCTAAAGCCTTTTAAACAACTGTCTTTTAGGGTATATCTACTAGAAGTTAATAATTAGGTCGAGGCATTCTTGTCGTCGAAGATGTGCCGAGTAATATGGTTATATTTTTGATTGCATGTGCTTGAAGTTTTCATGGTGCCAAACTTTTGATATAATACAGACATTCAACTATTTTATTTTTCATCGATGCAACTTACATGCATCATGACGGCAGGTCAAGGGTCTACAGGCTATCCAAGCTCCATTCATCTTCTATGTTAGTGACGTGTTCACAGCAGTAAGGCTCGTCAAATCTCCTATATATTGAAATCCCAAACGATCACAGAGTGTGGAAATCATCAAACTATTCAAACTGGAATATGGGCTATTACCACCGATTGTCATTCATGAATTATAATGTTAACACTAATTAAGTCAAGTTATCAATTGCTAATTAGGTGCAAGGATAATGAATAACGAATGATATAGAGTAGTATGATGATTGTAGAGTATAAGTTTGATGGCATTATTCATGGATCTATGAGTCGTTCTTTCATTCTGCTTAGCCAATTCTTACCCGATCCATATAATGTTGTGGCTATGTCTAGCCGAGCCATATCTAGAATCAAGGTTGCTCTGGTTGTACTATGGAGTCACCATATTTAGAAATTATATTAAGTTCATCTGCATCGTTAACTAGATACTATCTTTCCGTTGATAATAGAAATTTCAGTTATATCAGTTTACAATATTTTTTAATAGATTCTTTTATCATTTATCGTTACCGATTCATTTTTTCTGAGATACCTTCCGTTCCAATCAAAACTTGTATAAATTAATGGTAGACTAATGTTGATAAGTTGTTTATAACTTTCAAATTTGTCCAAACTCCAACTTAGTGATGTTATAATGATTTCCTAAATTGAGAGTAGTGTCGGGATTTAATTGACATTTGTATAATGTTCCTAGTAGCGATACAATTAGATTAAGACTTCAAGTTTACGAATCTACCCATTGGTTACTTCAATTATCTACAATTATTTGTCTATCTAATATGCGAAGAATTCTTAATTTAGATGTTTGGAAAATTCTAGCAAAAAGGATTTGGATTATTTTACTTTGGAATTTGGTATTTCAAATAGTAATCCTTCTTTAATTCAAATAAGAAATATTATAGATTTGCATTTGATAGAGAAATAAAAATGATTCTAGGATTCGTAACTGAATTGTTCTAATAAGTTTATTCCTATGTGTAAGTATATTCAAATTTCAAGAGTTGAGAGATTAAGTTAATTTCGTAAGAATGTAATAATTTGATCTTGTAAGTATAATTATAATACGAACGTCTTTTGCAAAATTGTTTCTTTCCTAGCTTGATGATACTTAGTTTTGTATTTTTCATTGATGGCAACATCGTTTAGGTCTTACAAATCTATTGTAAATTATAATTTATTTAGTTTTGTTAAGTATTGTATTACACTTATAGATCTATGCTAATTCAAGGGAGTGTATATTAGAACTTGATTAGATCACTAATTATGTATCTAAAGGAATCTATCTTTGAGACTATTTAGTCATGCTTGTATTATTAAGGTACTTAATATGGCAACTGTTGAATAACTCAAGATTGTAGAGATAACTGTAATCTTTTCTTACTTGCACGTTTAAGCTTAGACTATGTTTGATTTCTATATTAAGAATTTTTGTTTAGAAAGATTTTAAGAGAAATTTTGAGAGTATGGATTAAAATGTGTAAGTGTTTCTAAACTTAAAAGTTGTCACTATCTTGTGAATCACATTCCTGAGGTTTTCGATTTGTATGATATTGTCCGATGGTCGCATGTTTGTGTTCTCAAACTACAAAGTCTCTGCACTACGTGTACGTAGGCAAGACCATCATTGATGAGCCCCCGAGACATTAAGTCGACCCTTAGGGCCTTAGGTTTGTCATTTATGATATTTATTTTGTTTAATGTTATCTAAAATGTTTGATGTTCAATTTTTTGGATCTAATGTTTATAATGAATGTGCAGATCCAGGTTTATATGTCGTGCAGGTTCTAGTGGAATTGAGAAAGTATCACCTTACATTGCGAAAGGATGATCTTAAGACAATCATTGAAAATATGTATATTTGAATAAAAAGCAATTATATCTTGTAATTTATTTCAGATGATATTTATTTTGATTTCAAGAAAATTTTCCCCCGTAATCATATCTTTATTAGTATTTTTTGAATATTTTATTAAAATATTGTAATTAATTATTAATTTCTTGAATGGGCATTACATTAGGTTAGGGTTAAAGTTAGGGTAAGAATTAAGGTTAGGGTTAGAATAAGGATATCTCAAATTATGTAGGATGCAAGAATAATATCATAAATCTACATTGTAGAGTTCATGTAAAATAATTTACAACATTCATCAAACACATATTCTAAGGCATATATCAAAAGGTATTATTTTAATAAGAGAGTTGAATTGCAAGTATTTTCTTCCATCCTTTTAAAATTATGCTTTAGAATTAAAATGATCAACTAATCAAATCGTGATGATACATTACAAAGAATAGTTACGTGCTATATATATCAAAATGGCCAAAACATACAAAGAACAATTACAATGTGCATATCAAAATATAAATGTATACTATTTGTTGATAGGCCTATAAATATTTGTGCCTATCGGCCATTTGATAGCACCTATGGTGCTTTTACTAGTTATCCTTTTGTTATGTTATTTTTTCAATTTTGTCTATAAATTGTATGTTTGGTAGTTGTAGTTTAGTTTGAGCCCAAAAATATACTAACACATAGAACTATAGGCTAAGGATATAACCTATGTTCACATACTTAAAGTAATGCTTTCAACACTAAACCAAGACTTTTGGATCGTAAAAACCAAAAAATAAACAAAATTCACCAATTAACATCATACAAAGACATTCACAATTGAATCCTCTTTCTTTAGGACTGCGAATGCAATTTTCATTATTTTGAAGATTGCCTCTAGACTCTAATCCATTTAGGTGCCTTTCTACAGGCTGCCGTGGGTTTGTGAGTATGCAGGACGTGAACCTCTTTGTTCAGGCCGCGAGCCCTTGCCAAAGGCCCTTTCAACACCCTTTCCACGCCCTTGCCAAAGGCCCTTCAAACCACCAAACGCACCCTTGGTTTGGACGCCTTCCAGAAACCAATCGTCCCCCTTTCTCTCTGCAAAAGCAAATCACCCAAAAATATAGGATGTTTTGGGGTCGATTCTAGTGCTCTCTCTGGTCGATTTGAGGAAGGGTTTCGGGCCAGTTGACAGGGTATTTTAACGCCTTCCAAAAAACTTCACGCCTGGCGAATCCGGTTTGGCTAACAGGGCGAATCCGTCCTGCCAAAGAAGGGCGAATTCGGCCTGCCAAACAGGTCATGGTTGACGTGGAGTTTTCGCCCTTCCAACGGATTACAGGTACATTTTAGTCAAAATTATTGAAGAACCTATTAAGAGTTGATTTGTGTATACATTTTGTAACTCTTGAGCTAATATTTGATGATTGGAGTGTTGTAGATAACTTCAATTTGAAAGTTAATACACACCACAACAATGTTTGTCTATTCAAAAATAAGAGATTGGAAATAATATGCACAGATCGATCAAAAAGAAGTTTATTACATGTATCATAATATCTTAAGCCTTCTACATATTTGCTATCATAATATGTGAAACTTCTCAAACCTCCTACTTTTAGTCATCAATTCTAGATATGGGAGATTGAGTTACAAAGTAGATGGGATACATAGTCTAGTTTAGAAGAGTAAAACAACTAGAGGATTTATTTTTTTAAGTTTGTAGTATTTTCATTCGGATACATCTTTTTTATCAATGACATTAAACATATTGTATACCTCCTTAGTATGGTCACATTATGCATACATACCTACAAGGGAATTCCCAACATGAGGATATTCATCTCTTTTGTTCCTTCTTATTTAATTATGGATAAATCAAAACTATATTTTAGACTTAAAGTTAAATAAATGAAATTTCCCTCTTTAAATGTAAAAGAATTTACTCTACTAAAATGAATCTTTTTCTTACATTATTTTTAATAGAAACTATTATGTTGTTGTGTAGAGATATATTACATCAAATATGTTCATTAAACAAGTACCCCTTTCGAGAATTACTATGGAATCTTTCTTAGAACAATTTATGGTCCCAGTATACCTTAACACAAATCTCACATGGAGTTTAATACTAGACTACACTTAAGAGACATACCTAGGTTGACATGTTACACATGGAAACCATTGATCATGGTTTTTTTCTACCTTGGGGTGTGGTATTACGTGTAGAATATGGCACATGCCATTCATTATTTGGCTAGAAAACATGTCATGGTTTCAGGATTGTAATTTTCTTTAGGTGATACTCCATAGTCTAACAAATGGAGTAGATAGTTAGTTTACTTCACTTTGACTATCCTTATATAGATTAATGTTCAATTTCGCATAAAGTACAAAGGGAATTCTTTTGTAACATGCCTAAATAAGGTATCAAGGAAATTCTTTTTCAAATCACATGTATGAATTTACTTTATTTTGTTTAGCACTTATTTAGTAAGCTTAAATTTGTGTTTCACAACTTTTATAACTTGATGAGTTATGTTCTTGATTAAACATTTTAGTATCATTCAATCAAATACATTGTAATCTATGTTTTACCATAGAATGTATACATCTATAAATTCTTTGTTAATTTTTGAATGAAGACTTGTGTATGTATTTTCTATATGATAGTTTAATTTAAGACCCACATTCAAGCCACAACATATTTTCTAGTAGAGAAATTTATCTACTCATACTAGAGACTTTGGGCATGAGATAAAGCCCGAGTCCATCACAAACCATTTCTATGTCATGTGATCTTATTCACATTAACATCAATCTATTATTTTAAGGTCACAATCACATGTATATCCTTGATCGCTTATTTTTGTATCAATCAATCATATGCTTTGTGCCATATTAATTTTTAGTTGTAAAGCCTCGATAATTTGTGTGGCCTTATATAATAAATGTATAGTTTTATTAATTGTGGTTGTGTCACCATCCTCGTTTCTATAGTTTTCTTCATGGTTAATGTAGTTTTTGGAAAGCAAATAACACATACAATATTATATTTATGCTAAATATTGTCTACAAACAACAAATAGTATACTCAATTTTATATTTACCTAGAATGTGTAATTCAACAAGTATGAGAAACACATTATTAATGTGTTTTGTTTAGACTTATAATAATAGAACATGACATAAATTTTTTGGAAAAGAACTAATATGTCCCATACACACCTTATTCTTAATTAGATTATCACACATGTCCAAACACTCTTAATGGAGCAAGTGACAAACTTAAATATGTTCAAACATAAATAGAACACTAGGCTATATCTGAGAGAAACAACTTCAACCCAACCCCAACCACAAGCTTTAATATTTGAAAATCCCTAGTTGGCATAAACCATAATGATTGTTGTAAGTTTGAACTAAAGGAAAACTAAAATACTTACTTCTTACATATTTATTTCTAGTAAACATCTTTCATATTCTGTAATGTCCCCTTCTCATTAGTGATATCCAGGATTGATTGTTAGCCTATTCCAGAGGCCCATAGGCTAGTCAAAGGCAATAATTAGGGTTTCCAACTGTGTGGTGATCTCTTCAAAGCTTTTAGGAATTTGTTTGTCAGTGTATGGCAGTTTGGTTGTGGGATTCGTTCTAGGTTTTCAGAGAGCTTCAGGGTGACATGACATGCATTGGCATTCAAGGACTTTCTTGAGCTTACTATTTTTAGTAAGTGCTATTTCTGGCAGCATGATTTATGGCAGGGTATAGCATGGAGTTCTTCCTTGATAGTTTCTAGTTGGAATGGACAAGGACAATATAATGTGGGCATTTTATTATTATATTCACAAAAAGGAAACCTTGGCATAATTAAATATTATATTTAGTTATAGAGTTATAAAGTTACAAAATTAAGTTGTATCCCTATGCCTAGGAGTCACAACTTAAAGTTGTTTTAAAAGGTGGCCATGTGAGCATTTAAATAAATTAATTAATTATGCCAAAAAGGGAATGCTTTCCAAATGGAGGCAAAAACAACTGAACCAAAAGGCTTCACTTTAAAATTCCTAAATAGGAGGTCAAGAGGATGCAAATTTTTCTTGCTTGGGGCATCTTTAGGACAAGCCAATTTAATATTATTTCTCACAAGGACTTTCCAAGGCTTAGGGGTCTCCATAGAGTTTATAATCCATTTACCTACTAATGCTATCCCATGCAATTTCAAATCTTTCAACCCTAACCCACCATGATCTCTGCTAGTACAACGCCATTTCTAATTGACATGATATTTTTTACCATGTCCCTTGCCATCTGACCATAAGAAAAACCTAATTTCTTTTTGGATGCTCTCAATCTACAAGTTAGAAAAAAGCCACATGGAAGCATAATATACAGTAAATGCAGATAAAAGTTTTTGACATGAAATCTTCCAGCTAGAGAAAGGGCCTGCCTATTCCAACTCTTAAGCTTAACCTCAATTTTTGTGAAAAGCCAACTCCACATTTGCTTGAGAGAGGGATCAAGAGCAAAAGGAATGCCAAGAAACCTGACTATCATTTTTGGACCACCCCATTGCCAGTCATCCACACCAAGCCAAATAGGTGGGGATTTAAACCAACCAATGAAGAAGGATTTATTAAAGGATACCTTTGCACCTAAGGTAGAACAAAAGACTTTCAATATGAGCTTTAAGTTTTCTATATTTTCTCTTTCTAAAACTGGAAACAAAGCAATATCATCAGCAAACTGCATATTAAGAAAGGGATTACCGTCTGGGAGTCTAATACCTTCAAATCTTCCTGGGATTTTGTCAGTTCTCAGCAAGTAGAACAAAGCTTCAGATGTAATTACAAATAAGGTTGTGGCCAAAGAGCAACCTTTCCTAATGGATCTCCCCATTAAAAAAGAAGAGGAAAGATGCACCATTGACTTCAACCTGGGCTGAAGCATCTTTAAATAGCATTTCTACCATTTTTAAAAATTCCCATGGAAAGCCAAAAGCTTTAAGAATGCAGATTATAAATGACCACTCCACCCTGTCATAAGCATTTTCTAAGTCTAACAGTAGGATCCCTGCATTCTGCCCAGACTCCTTGGCCCAATGTGTGGCTTCCCAGCTAGTAATATGGTTTTCTAGGATGTGCCTACCTTTGATAAAGTCTGTTTGAGTTACATTGATTATTGCAGGTAGAATGTCTACTAATCTTCTTGCTAATACTTTGGCAATAATCTTATATGAAACATTGAGTAGTGTTATAGGCCTCCAATTTCTCAAATTAGATTTATCACCCCCCTTGGGCAAAATTTTAATTATACCTCTATTAATATCCTTACCCAAAGATCCATTACTGATAGCCTCTTGATACACCTCAAAAAAGTCATCAACTATCCAATAATATTAGCTTTGTAAAATTCTACTGGTAGCCCATCAATCCCAGGAGATTTACAGTTACTCATGGATAGAATGACACATTTGATTTCTTCTTTGGATAAGTTCTGCTTTAGCTTTTCTTCCATTTCCACATCAATTTTCTAGGATAGTTCAAGGAGCAAATCCTATGTGCATCTGCACATGCAACATTATCATCTTCTACTTTAAAGAGATTCTCATAGAAATTTTTAAAGAGAAGCTTAATATCATCAAGGTCTGAATAGGTAGTGCCTTCTTCCACAATAGATTCAATGTGTTCTTGCCTAAATTTACTTTTCAAGAGATTGAAGAAATATTAAAGCATATGTCCCCACCTTTGATCCAATTCAACCTAGTCCTATTTTTTGCACTTTGGGCTCTAAGGGTTTCAAACCATCTGAGTTTATGCTTAGTGGCATTCAAGATAGATTTTAACTCTTCATCAAATGGGGCTGCTTGTAACTTCATTTCAGAGTCCAGAAAAGTCCTCTAAAGTTCCCTCTCTTCCTTTCTCTTACGCATTACACATTTCTTTCCATAAATTTGAAAAACCTCTTGGCAAGCCTTAACAAGTTCAGACCAATAACTAATAGGCCTGTCATGGGCACATAATAATGTGATGATGTTTCTTACTAATAGAATTCCTTGCATACAATCATCATTTTCTAGCAACCTTCTATTAAGCTTAAAAGGGTTAATAGCTTTGGGTTTGGAGGCCATATTATGGTCAATAAGGAATATATCTGCACAAATTGGGTGATGATCAGAAAGAGAGCTTGGTAAGACTTCGACTGCATTGTCTCCTTTAGGGATTTTAAACTAAATTTTTTTTTTGTTTACATACATTCTATCAAATCTGCTATAGATTCTTCTGGTACCAGCTTGGGCATTGCACCAAGTGAACCAAATTCTAGAGCTTTTGCTCTTGGCACCTTCCAGAGGGTCTACCAATTTAAGAGACTTTTTAAAACTAATCTAGAAGAATTTCTCATTCCATTTCCAACCTGCATTAATACCTCCTACCTTATCTTCTCTATTTTCCACCATATTGAAATCTCCTACAAATATCCATGGAATTTTAGGGAGATGCATAGAAAGCCATTCCCAAAGTTCACCCCTTTCTCTATGATCATTTGAGGCATACAAAGAGCAGATGCCAAATTTCTCACCATTCTTTTCAAAGCAAGCCCATGCTACCCTATTGCAGGGACAAAATCCAAATTAGGACAAAAAATGTTCCCAAATGGGGTTAATTAAGATATAGTTCCTCCTTTCCCCTTATTACACTTGGTACAAATTTTAAAGGATTCTTTCCCGATGAATCTGAGCACATTATCTAACTGGAAATTGGTGGCTCTGATTTCCTACAACATAAGGAAATCTAGATTCCTATTCTTGTTAACTAGATCCCTAACAATGTACTTTCTGTTTGGTCATTCTAAACCCCTTACATTCCAACTAATGACCTTCATACAGAGCAGTAGGTTTTAGACACAGACCATCAGTCATTGAGCCTACTCCTTGGAAACACCCATTTTATCAAAGCATTTGGGGAGTTTCCCCCCTTTTACCCTTTTGCAATCAACCAATTTCCTTTTAACATACTTCCTCTTTTTTCTTTCCCCATCCCCTTTAGGGAAGATTTCAATCTCTTCTACTTCACCCTCTTTTAGGGGAACATCCGATTGAGAAGGGAGACCAATCTCCTATACAAGCTCTTGCATTTTCCTAGCTAATAAATCTTCTCTGATTTTCATCATAGCAAGTTGTTGGGCATTCTTTTTGTCAGGGATAACCACTGGGGCACCTCCTTCACAAATTGCCACTCCTTTTCCTACAATGCTGAGAGAGTCACCTGAGGCAGCCTCATCCAGATTTTTTGAGATTGGATCACTCTCCCCTACTAGAACTGAATCCCAAATGACTTTTTGCTCATCATCAAGGGGACATACTTGTGATAAAGAATCCAATGTCTCGGAGGCACAAGGGGGATCAGAGATTACTAGAGGAGAGTTACCCACCACATTCACATTGGCCTCTTTGAAAACCACATTCTGATTAGCAGTAGAGGGAGAAGGGAAAAGTGAGGCTTCGCCCAAAACTGAGCAACCAAGAGTGCCATCATTTGGTGGGATATCATCTAGGTTCAATTTCTCCATGCTATTTCTAACTTCTCTCAAAGCCCCATCCAAGGACCCGAGGCCAGGCTGGGAACGCCAAGGGCACAAAAAACACTCAGCCACAACAAGAACAGGCTCTTCTGCCTTAGTGACCAAGACAGTTCTATGCCCACCTTTTCCTGAGCCAGAGGCATTGTTAGACAGTTCACCAGGGTCAAACTGATTATCATCATTTCTCTTTTTTAAAATTGGACAATCATTCCATTGGTGCCCATCAGATTTGCATAGGAAACAAGAATTCAGGCCTCCAAGACCTACCACTGCACATTCTACAATTCTATTTTCAAGAATCACTTGGAGACAATTAGGTATATTTATTCCTAGTTTGAGGGACACTAGCACCCTAGCATCCATATGGGGTAGTGTCATTTTAGAATCTTCCACCTTCAAGGTTTTACCCAACGATTCAAGCAAATTGGGCAGAAAAGCCCACACTTGAATAGGCACATTTCTAATCAAAAGCCATCTTAAAACAAAACAAAATTTTATGTCATGCATAGAAGCCCCAAGAGTCCATTAAAACACTTTAAACAAAGTTCTTCCTACATTCAACATTTCTCTCTTAAGAATCTTTTTTTGCATGGTGTGATTTTTTAATATTATAACAAAAATCCCCTTTGAAATCATTCGATGGAACGAAACAAAAAAACCCATCTTTTTTCCCCACACGGAGTAAAGCCAATTATCAAAAAATCTCCTCACAAGCATTTTTTCCACATCCAAGCAAACAAAGAACAAAGCCACATTCTTAAGTCTAGTTTCTTCCGTATTAATTGCAATTTGCATACCAGGATTGGGGTGAAGAATCAATTTACGCAGAAAGCCAAAGTCCTTACCTTCTGCTTGCTCGACACCTTCCTTCCTTTGCTAACACTCCCGCAACCACTGCTGCCTTCTTCTCCCTCCTCCCATGCCTGAAAGCTTGCATCTTCGGGTGGAGGGGCAGCATGGTTAATGTATAAGGCCTCCTTAAACGTTTTACCTGCACCAGCATTTCCATCCCCAACTTCTACCAAACTATTAGGATCTATAAACTTAGCCATTACTTCTCCCGACCGAGGTGTAAATGCCTCGGCCAGGACCATGCTGTGTGAGATACTTATCACATGTGCAAAGCTAGACAACTCCCTAACCAACCTAGGTAGGAAAATCAAAAAAATTAAATTCAAATACAGGGGAAAAAACCTATGCAGGTTATGGTTAGCTTTTTAAGGAATGTAGGATTTTTACAAACCAATATTTCAGAAAGCAATAACACTAAAAAATTATGAAACAATGCAGAAAGAAGAGGACTAAGAGGACCAATACTCAAGGAGAGGACTCTACAAATTGTTCATGGAGGGGAACCAGAACCCTCGAACAACTGGCAGAGCCCCGATCCTATTCTACAAAGCTCTTATTATTGTCCCTGATGGAGATAATACTTTGATTCAATGGGAATATCACAATTCTATATGGTGGTCCCTAAAATATAAGGAGAACCCCCTAGCTATTATCCAAGGTTGTTCTAGACTTAAGTGGCACAAATTGCGTATGCCCTCTTTCCAAGAAGTGACATGTCCTGATGGCATTAAAAGTTGGGAATCTTTAAAAGGTGAATACGAGCTGAAAGACACTCAAAAGAGAACTTATTCTATGTTGGTCTCTGCATACTCAGTTATTCCTGCCCAGCCAATTTTCTTGTGTGTGTAGGACTAGGTGAATATGCTAAAGTGGGAAGACGGAGGCAATTTAACAGGTTGTGTTTCCAAAAGGATCTATTAGCTTCTTGGGGATTTTGATGAGATCTTTGTTCACATTGTGCAAAGGCCTGGGACTTTGATTTTAGTTCTAGAGACCTTCGTTATTACTTTATGTCATTCTGGTCTAAGCCATTGGAACCAAAGAAAGGATGTTTTAGGTGATTATTAGGGTTGAAGAAATTGCTAGTAGGTTTTAATAGTTATCTTTGTAGTCTTTGTAATGTCCATGAAAGTTGTGATCATATTTTCTTTGACTGTCCTTTTGCATATCAGGTATGGAGTATGTTTTTTAGCAGTCTTCCTAATTGGTCTTTATCTGATTCTAAATGCAAAATTGGAATTATCTTTCGTCATTTCTATGGTCTTGATGCTAAAAATAAAATATTTTGGCTAGTTCTAATGACTGAAATTTTGTGGATACTATGGAAAAAGAGGAATGAGGATCAATTTCAAGGCAAGCCTAGAGTTCTTACTAGGTCTAATTCTAGGCTCACACATATTGACATTTACTTGCAAGTAGCTGTTTCTGTTGAGGATCAGTTGGCCAATCTGTTGAAGATGGATGATAGAAGGTTCTCCTCATCACAAGACTCTGAACCTATTCTTTCTAAAATGAAGTCGTTAGACATTGATAGACCTAGCCAATCCTTCAACTCAAGGCTGGAAGAAATGCTTTTACAATTCAAAAATTTACATCTTATCGAAGCAGATAATGTCGTTAACTCTCAGGAGGAGATACCTTAGGTAGCTTACATGTTGCATGCTGCTCCCTGTGAAATTGAAGAAGATAAGATTTATATGGATAGTGCTGGAGTGGGCCATGCTGCTCCCAAATCAGAATGTGAACCAGAATTAGATGATACATAAAGTGGCCTATTCATTGATGAGCCAGTATCTGAACTTCCAGAAGTTTATCAACAAAGTTTAGCAGTAATACTTCTAATTTTGTTTTGGAATAATAGTTAGGACTCTTTGAGCATGTGCAGGGCTTACATTATTCTATATTTGTAAGATGTAATTTTGATTCATTTTTGCTTTCGGTTGTAAAGACTTTAATCCTGAGAGAGTGGCCATCTTGGCCACAACATATGTAATGACACAGCTATAATTTTTTGGTAATATAATTAGACTATATTTAATCCAAAAAAAGGAAACACCTAGGGAAAGTGGGAAAAAGAAAGGAAATAAAGTGTTTTTTTCTAATCCTATGGAAAAGTGAAAAAAGAAAGATTAGAAAAGGATGGAAATAAATGTTTTTTTTCTAATTTTTAAAAAAAGAAGGTTTCCTTATCATGTGTGGCGCCCATATTGAGGAAATTTCCAAAATCTTTCAAGGAGGAGGATTATAAAAGGATGCGAAGGCTCTTCATTATGTTATGTTGAATATTTGTTGATATTGTTATGCTATGTTGTTGGCTTGTCCATTGATCCTAGGGCTTTGAGGACGAAAACCCTCATAGTTAACATCGGTTTCAGATTTGAGAGATAATTCCTAGCTGATCATTCAAGAGCAGCTTCACATAGAGGTTGTAGAAGTGCACATTGAAGATTTTAGTGAGATTTCAGGGTGATTTCGTCATTTCGGCATTGTTGGTTTTGATAAGGTTGAAACAAAGATTTGCTCGTGGAGGAAAAGCGAAGACAAAATTCATTCTGGGTATTTGATCCAATTGATCCTCATCCTAGGACGACCATTTACCTAGGTTTTTAGGAGCTTTCATGGAGTATTGAGCTTGCTGCAAAAATTTTCCCTTTAGAGGTGTATGGCTAGCCTGGAGAGTGCATTGGAGTTAGTGCAAAAATATTTCTGCCATTTTCAGCTGGTTTTTTGCATTGGAGCCTAGGTGTCTAAGGCAAGGGTATCATTTGCAATTGGTTTGGGGTCATTTGGAGACCTGGTGAGCATTGGACGAGTAATTCAATGGTATCCAACATTCATTTTGTCAGGCTGAAATTCATACCAGATTGATGTGGTTTGCATTATCTCAATACTTGCACTTTCTTTTTGTACAAAGACTCATTAGAAGACAAAAAAATAATAAGTTCTTGTTCTATCATATGTTTATTTGTGGTTTTGTGTTTGAATTTCCATGTTCATATGTGTTTTGTTGCTGCTGCATTTATAAAAAAAAAAAAAAAAATAAGAGGGACATTACAGTGGTATCAGAGCCATTGATCTTGCCAACCTTTGGGTATTAGACAGTTGTGTATACTCCAATTTGGAATTGGTTTTTAGTTTGGACAACAAGGTAGGTTCTCATGTCAGGTTTGTTTAGCAATAAACATGCATGGGAAGAGATTGAAAAAACACAATATATGATCATTCAGGAATTGCATCATTTAGAAGATTCACTTTCAAGGAAGTTTGGACTTTCTAAAGGATCATCTTCTTCTACTAGCAAAGGTCCAATGCTACAAGACAAGGAAGTAGAAGTGCTTAGCATATTTGAGGAGTATAGCACTCTTCCTCAAAAGGTTAAGGAGGATTTGCCTTTCAAGGACTATATGGACTTGCATCCCAAACTTTGTCATAAAACTAAGCAAGCAAGGAAGAAATATCATGCTATAGCTGATGATTTGTTTACGCATGGATTGGATAAAAAATTTTCACATATGGTTGATACAAATCTGCATGAGAATGATTTGGTGTCTTCAAGTTCCAATGAGCTATGCAAAAAATTATATGTGAATTCAATAGACATGTTGATTTGACTCAAGAGGACATGGGGATAGCCTTGGGTAATGATTTGTGGACTTTTTGGCCAATAAGTGGACACAACTTCTTGCACACACCCATAGAGCATGTTAGTGATTTGGATAGCAATGGTATGGATTCTTTGGGTGTTCATAAGGCATCTTCTAGTGTGATAGTTGATTCCAATAATGTCACATCACCTACACATGAAGAAAAATCAAAAGATAGCCAAATAAAGCATTGGGAAAAATGAAGAGCTAAAGGTGCAAGAACAATGAAAGAAAGAGGAATTACTTGTTTGTAACTTGTAGCCCATAAGTGAACATAATCAATGCAAAAATCAGTTATCATGCAGGAGTCTTAAAGAAGAAAAAACTTCGGATCAAGAGAAGATACATAGTACACCGTTGAGTCTTCATGTTGATCACACAGTGGAAGAGATTACAGTCATGGATCAGCCCATTAGAGATGTTGTAAACATGACACCAAGGTATGACACCTATTCTGACTTTTGCAACAACATTTCTAATCATGAGGTAGCATCCATTTCACATGAAGGTAATAGTGTTAGTGAGTCTTCCTATGTTGGGGCTCAAGTTGAGAGTGTTACACATGAGATATCTATTGTGTATTCAAGGCACAAAGGTCCTAATTTTGTTCACCATACTGTGGAAGATGTTAAAAGGACACAAAGGTTGTGTGATGGGTGGTCTCTAAGAGCTAGGAAGGCCAAGATGCTTGTTGCCCAAGCAAGACAACACTTACAAGAAGTCAAGGACACAATCTGGTAGATAATGCAAGAAGACAAAGAGAATCATGCATTAGATCCTTATTTCTTTCAAAAGAAGAGTGCATGTGGATGTTGAGTATATAAGGGAAGAACTTCTTGAGGTAAGCCCACAAGAAGAGCATGTTGAGTTGTGTGAAGAAGAAAGGAGGAATGATTTAGGAAATTCCGTTTGGTCATCTACTTTGCATCATGAGGTCTATGACTTTCCTCTTTTAGAGAGCTATTTGAAGGCTGAAAACAACGATGATATTTGTCACACACTTGATGGATCAGCCACAAGTGTTATATCCATTTGTGAGGAATGGAACATTATTGATTTCAATTTGGTTAGTCATGCATCATCTACAATGGAAGGACAATTGTTAAGATCATATGAAGCATTTTGTCTTAGAGAGCTGATTAGGGAGACTAAGAGATTGCTTACTAGGAAGATCTTGCATTTTCATAATGTTTGGTTTGTCTTGCATACTACACTTTGGAGTTTGCTATTAAGGGGAAACATATCAGTTATGGAGGTGATGGTATGAATTAGAAAATCGGACAGCAATCTTTTGAAATCACATGAGCATGAATCCAAGCTAGATGGTGGTGACAAGAAATGTAGCATGGTAGACATTCATGAAAAGATAGATAAGCATGAGGTGATGGTGGGAACTTCTACTTGCCAACAATCTGAATTTATAACCGTAGTGAGAAAAGAACATGAATCAATTTGTATGTTGATTCCTCACCCTTATAATGTTGATAATTTGATTAAGTATAAGGATGTCATAACTTCAAGATTTGATATGCTACAAGATTGGGTTGCCAAGTGTATGCAAGTGTGCTATTGCATTGAAGTTTTCTAGGGTAATGAAAGAGAAGGTACAATCAGTCTTAAATCTCTAGTTGAGGACAACAGTGATATACTCTCTCATTTAAATGAACTTGCAACCCCTATTCATGGAGTAATTGGTGACAATGAGCTTCCAAATAATAGCTTACATGATGCATTGGTTAAGAATGGCTATTTTGATGTTGTTTCTTCTAAGAGGACTGAATTTGTTTATTTTAGAACAACAACAATAAATCAGTCCAAAGAAACGCATAACATACACCACTCCATACATGATGAGAAGCATGATTTCTCTAATCCTCAGTTTGTAGTTGATATTATCAACATTAAAGAGAATGAAGTGTTGTTAGGTATTCAATGGTTGAAATCTCTTGGGAGGTTTGTCCAAGACTTCAACAAGATGGTGTTAGAGTTTACTCACATGGGTAAAGACATTGTGCTTAAGCCACTAAAGAATGAGACAAAGGATGGGATAGTTAAGAGCATGTTTGCTTGCTCTATCATTTAACACTTCAAAGGCATGGATAAGAAAGAAGGATTCAGTCCTAATTTGTTGATTTTGAACAGTAGGGATATATCCTCACTTCCTAATTATATTGCAGCTTCTAACCATTGGGAAAGGAGTGATATTGTTTCTACTTTGGTTGGTACACAAGATGCATGCATTGGTCATGGTAATTTGTATGATGCATCTCACTTTAGGACTGATTTTAAATAGTTTGGAGCAGTTGATTTAGAGCAGTCCCAAATATTGAATGATGGTTGGCTAGAGAGGGAAAAGCAAGCCAAGTTGTTAGCTCAACAAGCCAAGCTCCATCTTCAACATATTCATGATATACACCATTCTTTAGATGAAGATGATCAAAGGTTGACTAATTCAGAAAATTCAATTGTTGTTGATTATTTTCTTGATGGTGATAATGATTTTGTGGAGGACACTCCTAGTGGGCTAGCCACTCAAGAGTTGTCTTTGATGAATGTTGATGGTATATATGCTACACCTTTGGGTTTGTCACCTATTTCTCATGACATGGCAGTGATCTATTTGTTGATTGGTGACTTCATATTCATAGATTCCTCATGGATTAGTGGTTGTCCTATAGCACTTCCTAATTTTTCATGGTTTACATCAACGATTTAACGGTCTAGGAGTGTGTGGAGGTATGTCTTTTGGATGGACATGGAGTATGAGATAGATTTTTTTGGTTTTCATTGGTTTGATGACATCTATGATATATTTCTTATCGCTGGCCTGGGTTATATCAACGATGTTGAGAGACTTCATGTGTTGATGTATTGGCATGTGATAGTTCATTCATACATCTTTTTTCTAGACTTTCTCCATGGATGGTTGTCTCATGGTGCTTGGTTCAGATATTTCTTCCTCATCTCATACAACAGGTCCTATATTTTGGTTTGGAATCCAAGAATTGATTTGTTGAGTGCATTGTTACACATAGATTCTATTGAGTTGCTTCATACTGTGGTTTTATGGCATATATATCAGAGTCGAGTAGTAGATCAATTTGCGATTGCTTGAGGCAAAGAAATCTTGGGAAGGGTATATTGTAATGTCCCCTTCTCATTAGTAATATCCAAGATTGACCGTTAGCCTATTCCAGAGGTCTGTAGGCTAGTCGGAGGCAATAATTAGGGTTTCCAACTGTGTGGTGATCTCTTATGAGCTTTTAGGGATCTGTTTGTCAATGTATGGTAGTTTGGTTGTTGGATTCCTTCTAGGTTTTCAAAGAGCTTTAGGGTGACATGACATGCATTGGCATCCGAGGACTTTCTTGAGATTACTATTTTTAGTAAGCATTATTTCTGGTAGCATGATTTATGGCAGGGTATAGCATGGAGTTCTTCCTTGACAGTTTCTAGTGAGAGGGAACTTGGTGGTAGTGAAGGGGAAGAGATTCAGAAGCATGTTCAAGCTTGAAGCTACTACAGTTTATAATGCCTCTTATGTATCTGAGGCTAATATTGAAATTGCATGTATGTTGTGGCACCGTAGATTGGGCCACACAAGCAATAATGTATTAAAAACTATTAAGAATAAAAATTTGTTGGATGGTTTCTCCTATTTTGATGAGCACTTTGATTTCTGTGAGCATTGTGTGTTTGGTAAACAAAACATAAAATTATTTCCTTTAGGAAGCAATAGACCAAAAGAGAAGTAAGAAATTATTCATAAGGATGTGTTTGGACCTATGGATAATGAATCTATCATAGAATCTCATTATTTTGTAACCTTCATTGATGATGTATGCAGATTTACATGGATTTATTTTATGAAGCATAAATCTGAAGTTTTCACTAAGTTTAAGGAATTCAAAGTCTTAGTAGAGAACCAATCAGGTTTAAAGATAAAAATATTAAGATCTGACAATCGAGGGGAATATTGTTCTAAGGAATTTGATGATTTTTGCAAGCATGCAGGTATAATCAAACAAAAGACAACTCCGTATACACCAAAACAGAATGGTGTTGCAGAAAGGATGAACCAAACAATTATGGAAAGGGCCATAAGTATGCTTAGTGATGCACAATTGGATAAATGATTTTGGGTAGAGCATGTGTGTACTGCTTGCTACTTGATAAAGAGATCTCCTTGTAAGGCTCTTAATTCGACACCTTATGAAGTGTTGATAGGTAAGGAACCTTCTATTTCACATTTAAGGGCTTTTGGCTATGAGGCTTTTGTTCATGTGCCTAAGGAAAAGTGATCTAAGTTGGATCCAAAAGATGAAAAGTGTACATTCATTGGATATGGTGATAATGTGAAAGGTTATAAGCTTTGGAATCCACTAATCCGTAAGATTATCTTTTCTAGAGATGTTATTTTCAGGGAACTTAGAGCTATTTTTGAACCTAGGCAGCCAAAAGAGAAAGAAGAAAAAGTAAAGAAGGTGCACTTTGATTTAGAGCAGCAAGATGCACCTTAGGCAGAACATAATGATGGAATGGGGGGTGAAGAAGAAGAAGAAGATTCGAGTAGTTCTGATGAAGATGAGTCTGTTGTTACAGAAGAAGCTATTGTAGATGATCATGTAGAAGAATGAGTAGAGTCTCATACTCCACCCTTGAAGAGATCCATAAGACAACGAAATCCAGTTGACAGGTATAGCCCACCATATTTTTGTTATGTATATGCTTTATTGAGTACTAACGATGAACCTAGATCCTACAAGGAAGCTATTTCTGTAGATGCTATGAGTCTTGGCAATTAGCCATGTAGGAGGAGATGATGGCTTTAGACTCTTGTAACACCTGGGATCTTGTTCGTTTTCCCAAAGGAAGAAAAGCCATAGGATGTAAGTGGGTCTTCAAGAAGAAGTTTGGAGCAGACAGGTCATTAGAGAAGTACAAGGCTAGACTGGTAGCCAAGGGCTACTCCCAGAGAGAGGGAGTTCATTTTGGTGAGATATTGTCTCCTATTGCTAAATTGAGTTCTATTAGATTTCTTTTATCTATTGCTGCAACTTATGATTGGGAGATTGAGCAAATGGATGTTAAGATTGTGTTCTTGCATGGAGATCTTGAAGAAGAAATTTATATGCAACAACCTATAGGTTTTGAGGTAAAAGGAAAAGAACATTGGGTTTGCAGGTTAAAGAGGTCTCTTTATGGTCTAAAATAGTCCCCCATAATGTGGTATCAAAAGTTTGATTCATTTGTTTTGAAATTAGGTTTTGTTAAAAGTGAGGAGGATCATTGTGTTTACATTCATTGTGTTGATGATTCTATACTAGTTATTGCTTTGTATGTTGATGACATATTTTTCAGCAATATTAAGGGTATGGTCAATGAGCTTAAAACCCAACTTTCAGGGGCATTTGAGATGAAGGATCTTGTTGTTGCAAGGTATATTCTAGGAATGGAGATCAGGAGGGACAAAGTTAACAGAAAGTTTTGGTTGTCACAAAGTAAGTATGTAAATACTATTGTACAGAGGTTTAGTTTGCAGGACTGTAACCCAGTAAGAGTTCTTTTACCCACTGGTACTAAGCTTTCATTAGATATGTGTCCAAAGACTGAGGATGATCTTGAGGATATGTCTAATGTGCCATATGCTAGCATTGTAGGGAGTTTGATGTATGCAATGGTTTGCACTAGACCAGATATTGCCGCCTGGTAGACAGCATTGAAACTATGAGAAGAGGGTGTTTAAATATCTTGCAGGTACTCCTAACCATTGTTTGGTTTATTCTAGTATTGATAGTACTGATAAATCATTGGACATGTAGGGTTTTGTTAATGCAGATTGGACAGGTGACTTGGATAGTTGAAGGTCCACTAGTGGCTATGTATTTACTTTGTTTAGAGGTGCAGTGAGTTAGATGAGAAAGAGGCAGCCCACAGTTGCTTTGTCCACCACAAAAGTAGAGTATATGGCTGCTACTCATATATCTAAGGAGACAGTTTGGTTGAGGAGACTGTGTATAGGTATTGGTTTTGATTGCAAGATTATTCAGATTGGTTGTGATAGCTAGAGTGCTTTCTATTTGGCCAAGAATCCCATGTATCATGCTCGGACTAAGCATGTTGATGTTCAGTATCACTTTGTTCAAGAGTTGGTTGCAAATGGAGAGATTGAGCTGAAAGAGATAGACAGTCAGGAGAATGTTGCAAATTCATTGACCAAGCCTGTGCGCATAGAGAAGTTTGTATGGTGTAGAGAGGCCATGGGCCTTGTTTCTAGTGCCTGATTATTTTTCATTTGCTTTCCTATGGGTTGATTTACAATTTATAATGTCAAGTGGGAGAATGTTGGAATAAGGTGCCATTAACCTTATAAATTCTAATATTATATTTTATTCCATTTATTATTTGTTATTTGTAATTACCCATAAGGGAATGAGGTAGTCTCATTGATACTTGTAATTTTGGAGTTACCGGTGGCAGTTACAGAGTGACACTTACTGTTGGAAAATGTAAAAACTCAAAGCAAATGAGGGTAGGCATGCTCCCTTGAGGAATATACTATTTTTGGCATGTATGACAACTGTCATAATGTTTGGTAAGTGAATCTATGACAGCTACAAGTTGTCATAAGATTATGAGATTCTATGACGCATATGACGGATATGTTAGTTGTATATTTGCTATATTTAGCCCAAGGTTTCTATCTTTGAAAGATACTCTTTTTTGGAATCTATGACAGTTATGATGCATCATAAGATGCTGTAAGAAGCTAGATTTAGTCTTGGGCGCCCAATCTTTGCATGGCTATTTTTTGGACAAGTGTAAGATGCTTGTAAGATGGTAATTAATGTTTACAGGTTGAAGAATTTTAGGACTGAGAAGGTGAATGCCTATGATGAGTTAGAAAATGTTTCTATAAGTATTTACTATGTATTAGTTGTTGTAATATAGATTTTAGGTACTCGGGTGCTACCAGAATGTTGTCAGATTGAAGACTGGTGGAGAGAGTTGAAGTGTTGTTGTATTGTAAATCATTTTCAGATTAATACAAACATTGGGCCTCTTTCCTGTGTGGAGTTTTTTTACCTGAAAGGGTTTTCTCCACATTAAACATTGTGTTATGTGTTCATATTTTTGATTTTACATTTCTATGAAGCATAGTTTTGTTTCTGTGTTACAATCTCTATTAATAATACATAGTTAAAGGTTGTTGAAATTTATCTTGAATCAGATTTCCATTGAAGTAGTGTTACTTTCATTTCTAACATGCAGTACCTGTAGTGTTAGCACCAAAGAAAGATGGAGAATGGAGAATATGTACTGATTCTAGAGCAATTAACAAGATCACAGTTGAGTATAGATTTCCTTTACCTAGGATGGATGATATCATGGATTGTTTGAGCAGAGTGAGATATTTCACAAAGATAGATTTGGAGAGTGGATACCATCAGATCAAAATCAAAGAAGGAGATGAATGGAATACTACTTTCAAGACAAATGAAGGATTGTATGAGTGGTTAGTGATGCCTTTTGGATTGACAAATGCACCTAGTAGTTTCATGAGATTGATGAATGAAGTTCTAAAGAAATTCTTGGGTAAGTTTGTTATTGTGTTTTTGGATGACATTTTGATTTTCAGTAAGACAAAGGAAGAATATTTGCAGCACCTAAGACAAGTATTGCAGAGACTGAGAGAGGAGAAATTGTTGATCAACATCAAGAAATGTAGTTTCATGAAGGAAGAATTGGTATACTTGGGATTTGTGATTTCTTCAGAAGGATTGAGGATGGACCCTAAGAAAGTAAGAGAAATTGTTGAATGGCCTATGTTGGAGACTATTGGAGAAGTCAGATCATTCCATGGATTAGCTAGTTTCTACCAGAAGTTCATCAGAAATTTCAGTTCAGTTTGTAACCCTATGACAGAAACCATGAGAGGTGACAAAAAATATTTCAAGTGGACATCAGGAGCAGATAAAAATTTTGAATTGTTGAAGCAGAAAGTGATAGAGCAACCTATTTTGGCATTACTGGATTTCAATAAGGTATTTCAAGTGGATTGTGATGCAAGTGGAAATGCAATAGGAGCAATGTTAAGTCAAGAAGGTAGACTTGTAGCATATTTCAATGAGAAGTTGAATGATGCAAGGAGAAGATATTTAGTTTATGATCAAGAATTCTATGCCATAATTCAAGTCTTGAAGAAGTGGAGACATTACTTGTTACCTAAGGAGTTTGTGTTGTATACAGATCGTCAAGCTTTGCAATATTTGAATAGCCAAGGTAAGTTGAATCAGAGACACATGAGAAGAGTAGAGTTCATGCAGAGTTATACTTTTGTATTGAAGCATAGGAGTGGCAAATCAAACAAAGTTGTTGATGCCTTGAGTAGGAGAAGAAACTTGTTGACAGAGATGAGAACTCAAGTGATGGGATTTGATGAATTGAAGAACATGTATGAGGGAGACACTGATTTTGTAGAACCTTGGAAAGCATTTAAGGAACCTGTTGTAACATATAGGAGTAAGTGGTTGGATTATTTGATTCAGGAAGATATGTTGTTTAGAGGGAATCAATTGTTGTTGGGATAAGGTGCCATTAACCTTGTAAATCCTGATATTATATTTATTCCATTTATTATTTGTAATTTGTAATTATCCATAAGGGATGTACAAGTTTCACCAGTAATGGTAAAAATTATTTACTATCCACGGTAATTATGGAGTTACTACACGGTAAGTCCCAGAGTTATTGGCGGTAGTTATGGGGTGTCATTTACTATGGTAAATGGTAATTGGTCAAAGTGGGGATCACATGTGGAGGAATAATCTATTTTTAATGTTATGATGCACACCATAGATGCTGTAAGAGGGTGTAAGAGATTCTATGACAACTGTAAGTTGTCATAAGAATCTATGATGCTAATAATAGCATATGACGCATCATAAGATGTTGTAAGTGGCTATTTTTGGCCCCAAGTCATTCAATCTTGCATGGGAACTTTTTTCCAAGTGTAGGATGCATGTATGATAGCATTTATGGCCCCATAAGAGCCTATTCTTGGCCATGGACACCCAAGGTTGTGTTGTTGACTCTTGACAAGTGTTATGGGCTTGTAAGAAGTCATTTAATGTCTTGAGGTTGTGTAAATTCTAGAAAAACCATAGCATAGTAGATGGAGTGCATATAACAATTTATAGGTACCCAGGTTCTGCTGGAGTGAAGGTTGGAGGACAGAGGAAGTGAATGTATTTGTAATCTCCTTTTGTGAAGATAATACAACTTGGCCTCTTTTTCTTGGTGGAGTTTTTTACCCGCAAGGGTTTTCTCCATTTTAAACACTTGTGTTATGTGCTTCATTATGCTTCTGGTATATTTATGTATTGTGGGTTTATGTTTTGTTACAACTCCATTAATAACACATAGTTAAAGTTTGCTAAAATTTATCTTGAATCAAATTTCCATTGAAGTAGTGTTGCTTTCATTTCTAACAGTTGTGCATACCCAGAAGTTCCATGAGAGATAATTTGATCAAAGAGAAACACAATGGTGGATTGGCAGGACATTTTGGCATTGATAAGATAGTGACTTTGGTAAGTGAAAACTACTTTTGGCCTCATATACATAAGGATGTTAGAAAATTTGTGCAAAGTTGTAGAATTTGTCAAGTTGCAAAAGGGAGTAGTCAAAACACTGGATTGTACATCAACCTTTGACAGTACCAAAGAGACCTTGGGAAGACATTAGTATGGATTTTGTAATGGGATTGCCTAAGACACAAAGAGGACATGATTCAATATTTGTAGTGGTGGACAAATTTTCAAAGATGGCTCATTTCATACCTTGTAAGAAGACAACTGATACAGTACATGTAGCAGAACTATTTTTCAAGGAGATTGTGAGATTGCATGGATTACTTAAGAGTATAATTTTAGATAGAGACACCAAATTTCTTGGATACTTTTGGAAGACACTTTGGAAGAAGATGAAAATAGATTTGAAGTTTAGTTCAGCATTTCATCCACAGACAGACAGACAGACAGAGGTAGTGAATAGGAGTTTGGGAAACTTGTTGAGATGTTTGGTTGGAGAGAAGACCAGAAGTTGGGATTTGGTTCTTGCACAAGCAGAGTTTGCATACAATAATTCAGTGAATAGGAGTACCGGAAGAACACCTTTTGAGATTGTTACTGGAGTACACCCTAGAGGAGTTACAGAATTAAGAGATATCAGTTTGGAAGAAAGGTGAAGTGCAGAAGTAGAAGAATTTGTAGCTCACATGAAAAAAGTGCATAATCAGGTTAAGAAACACTTAGAGGAGATGAAAAATAAGTATAAGGAAAAGGTAGATGGGAAGACAAGACATAAGGAATTTGCAGTTGGAGATGAAGTGATGCTATACTTGAGAAAAGAAAGATTTCTAGTTGGGACATATAACAAGTTGAAGATGAAGAAGTTTGGACCATATAGGATACTCAAAAAATTTGATTCAGGGAATGCATATGAAGTGGAGTTACCGAAGACATTGGGTATACCACCTATTTTCAGCATTGTAGATCTATATCAATATCATGAAGTAGAATTCAGTGACAACATTGAAGAAGACTTGAAGACACAGTTACCACAACAAGCATCAGAGCAGATTGAAGGCATTTTAGATAGCAGAGTTGGATGCAGCACTAGAGGAAGACAATACAAATAATATCTTGTGAAATGGAAAGGTAGACCAGAAGAGGATTCATCATGGATTACTTAGGCTGAGGTGGACCGTCTTGGTTTTCCTCTAGCCCCAAGCAAAGTGAGTGACTCACTATTTCAATAACCCCTAATGTCTGATGCAAGAGCATCCCTGGTTCAAGATCAATCTTGCATCAACCAAAAATATTTTCATTTTAGTTTGTTTGCAGTTTAGTTTGTTTCTTTTCATTTTCCAGTTCAGTTCAGGCAATTTAGTCAGTAGCAGTTTCTATGTTTTGGACCGCATTTTGCCACAGTTTTTAGACCTTGCAGAGCTAAACTTAGCATCTAGACATGTTCATCTACATCACATCCAATTCTCAGAGCATTTGGACCAGTTACCAGAAAGATATCGCTATTAGAATATCAACTATTTTCTTAGAGCATAGAACTCTGATAGTCTTAGACAATCAGCTAAAGGAGAAGACCTGCGGAGAATTTCTCAACTTGTGGAGCCTAATGACACATCATTTAATGATCTTTTGTTCGTGGCTGACCTTCCTTGAGATCCGCACTTCATTACATTCATTTGTAGAGGAATTCTTCATGTTTAGGTCTGACCTCTCCATGTACACACATTACAGCTCTTTATTAGAGTTTTTGATCTTCCTTGGTCAACGTGGAGGAATCTTTTGTACCGGAGATGATATATAAAGATGTAATAGATCTATAGAATTCAATAGTGATTCACATAATGATAGTTTGATAGGTTGGATTTTGTGAGAGAGAGCTTCAAAGCCATAACTTGTGTATAATTTGATATTCTATAATCAGGCTTGTGAGTTAGCTTGTAAGCCCGCATATTGTCGGTTGATCTATATTTGATTTCTATGATATACTAAATGACTGAATCTACATGTGTTTCATTTCTTTGAGTTGTTTCCACTGTGTTTACTCTTGTTGCATGGTTTCGATAGTTCATTCTGTGAACTCTCCTACTGTGACTACACCACTTCCTAAGAGGGATGTTCTTGCTTGGGGTCATGATCTGAGAGGTAAATTCTTTCATTCTTCCTAGGGATCTTGCTAAAGAGTTGGAGGATTTGGTTACAAAAGATATGAGATGTTGCCTGGGTACTGCTTGAGTGCTTTCTTGGTGTTTTTTGCCCCTGTGGGGGATGCTTGTACTTTCCTGTCTTGTACTGCTTTCTTTGATTGATAAAATTTTTACCCTCTTTTTAAAAAAGATATATTTTATATTTATAATATTCTATTTTAATTGTTCCATTATTTCTATAAATCTAATATTTAATATTATATATTTAATGTCTATTAATATTAAATATTATTAAATATTAAAAAATTATAAAAATGATTATAATTAATAATAATAATAATTACAAATATGAAAATTAAAAATTATTGTTAATTTTAACACTATAATATATAATAATAGGCCAAGAGATATAGCCTATGAATAGAGCCAGATGAATTAAAGGCTTAGTTGTAGAGGTCCTAGGTGGATTACAAATTTATAGAAATTTATTTGTGTGGATGATATGAATTATGAATTATGAATTATGGCTATAAACCAAATAATCTATGAAGTATTCTATGACATACCAAATATCAAGTTGCCACATCTTTTTCTTATGTAAATTTAATGTATATTGTATTATGCACAATTAAAACTAATAAATATATATAATTATTATGTATAATAATTATTGCTATAAATAGTTATTATTTAATTTCATATATATTTCTTTATCTCTATTTTTTTCTTTGTGTCACTCCTCTCTCTTTCTATATTGTCTTTCAATTCGTATGTTTTAAAGTAGATTCTTAACCCCATGTTTATCAATGAGTGGAAAGGGAAACTTTAATTGTCTAATGAAATCATTAACCTTCTGTAAATAGTGTCATTTTGCAAAGTGTCAAGAAGGGGGAGACCACATTGCATTATATGTTGCCCATGTTTGATTTATATAATTTAAATTGTTGAATATATTTAAAATATGATATAGTATAATATAATTATATATGTAAATATATTTTGAATTCAATTATATATTGATTTGATATATAAAATTGATACTATAATTATATTATACTTTAAATAATATAAATTATTAAATATAAATATGATATAATATATTAATATTTAATAACATGCATTTTATTATTATACTAAATTATATTTCCCATTATAATATTAAAAATATACAACTCTTAATTAAACAAGTGCAAGTTAGTGGTAAGTACCTACCTTTATAGTATTGTAATAATAAAACTTGTCTAGATAATGTAAGTTTAGAACAATTCTAATTGCATAAAAGAAGCCTAGGTCTTATTCTTTAATAGTTAAGTTGTTTAAATATTATTTAATCAAATTACCATATAAGTATATTTATGATTATACACATGTTAGGAAATACTTTTAAAATGATTTTTAAATGGTGGAGTTAAGTTCATTAATTAGTGTTTAAGGGAATGAGAAATTGTCATAATGGAAGTGAATATTGAAATGGAGATAAGATGGTGTATGTTATGTTAAAATTAGGAGTCTGTTTAAGTTAATTGTCCAACTAGTTAAAAATTACATTATTAAAATAATAACAATAAATCTATAAGTGGAAGTGATACAAACTAATTAAAAATGAAAACAAATTCCATAAAATAGGGAATGATGGAGAGAATATAGGAGTGAGTGGAGGAGACATTCAAGGAAGATGGGGGGAGAATAAGAGGATCAATCAATTAGCCAATAGAATTGTATCTCCTAAATCTAAATCAAATTATAGATAAAAAATTTAATTTTTAGGAAAATTTAATATAAACTTATATAAGAAAAAAATGCTCTTGATTAGCTTGTTTAACAAAAAAATAATTACAGTTTTGAACACAATAGTATGTGCTTATAATAAAAGAATAAAATTTACAAAATCAATTTAATGACTAGTTATGCGTTTTTGATCACAAAATTGAAACTAATAATTTTATTGATATTTAAAATATCAATATTAAAATTAATATACATATAAAACAAACACAAATTAAATAATCAATATTAATATTCATATAGAGATTATATCAAATTAAATAAACATAAACATAAATATATTCTAATGATAATTCCATTTATTTATGTAATCAATAATTTAATATAAATATTAATAATATATTATTAATTATATTATTCTATTGATATTTAAAATAAGATTTTTATTTTTTTAGGTAAACTCAATTCCCTTTTGTATTAATTTTAATAGTAATACAATATTACAAAAAGCTCTCACAATCCTCTGCAATATAAAGAGTTTCAAAACCAAGGTTTTCACTTCTACTTGGACATGTCATTCAAACTTCCTACTAACCTAGACTGAAGTATTATCAACATACATCATTTTATATCATTAGTTATAACATGGTATTGCAATATCAACTATATAACAAAAACAAGAAACCACAACAACCATCATTCCCATTCAAGCATTTGAGTCAACCTGGTAATAGTAATCAAGAAAGTCTTGCATCCATTCAAACCATTTTGTCTTTCCCATCAGTTTCTTCAAAAAAACCTGCTCCTATTGCAACCATGCGCTTCCTTCCCTTCTTGACACTAGTTCTCGAAACCTTCACAAAAAAATACCATTCAATATTGTCTCCAGGTTTGTTAATCCTATGAAAATCTATCAGTAATGGAATCCCTACACCTGGTCTTGCCACCGCTAGCATTTCCTCCAATCTCACTACCCAATCCTTAAATATGAATTCACTAACCATGTCTACAATATCTTCCTTTGTTTCCCCAATATCTAGCAAGGCTCCAATGAACATGGCCACCATGTCAGAATTCACCTTATACCTATTTGCCTCCTTAATGTATTCATCTCCCAAAATACACTATATGGCAAATAAAACTATACCACTCCTCGGCTTGAATATTTTCATCATTCTTTGTTCAAAGATACCTCCACAGAACACCATTTACCTTTTAATTCCCTTCAACATTATAGAAATATCCATTCTTCTCCCCTTAATTTCTTCACGGACACCTATAAAAGTCATTAAAGAATAGTGAACATAGAATTTAACCATCCCCTTTGTTCTACACTCTTCCATGACAACACCATCCTTCTCCCTACTCTTCGCACAAGTCTATCAATTCCTAACTCTCTGAAATCATTATCAGTCCACTTAGCAATAAAGCTTACTAAAGAATGATTTCAAACTACCACTAAATCTTCCTTCAAATCTATGGCTTCATTTGCTACTATATCTGCACTTCCTTATTACACTCTTTAAACCCATGATTGATGGTAAACTCTTTGAAACTATTTAAAAGATATAATGCTTCCTCTAATAACAACTTAAGTCTCCAATTTACAACATCTCCTCTCCTAACTGCATTTACCACCAATTAAGAGTCTCCCACTATTTCTATCTTTCTTATTTCTAAATTCTCACTCAAATGTAATCCCAGAATCAATGCTTGAAACTTGATCTAGCATTATTGGTTCCAGGCTCTAGATGATTTGAATCCTTACTCACTACTAATCCTCTCCAATCCATAATAATGCATCCCGCACCTGAAGCTCCTGGATTGCCTCTCAAGGCTCCATCAAAGCTAAGTTTCACCTACCCCTCCTTAGGTAGAGTCCACTTTGACTCCAATATTCTTCTTTTGACCTTATCACCACCAATCCCATTAATGGGGGGAATGATCAACCCACTCCAATTTTTCCTAAAACTATTATCTTCTATCGTGAAAAGATTTTCCCCTCCTCCCCTTAAAACTCTATTATTTACCACTTCTACTGTTGCTCTTTCTAATTTAGATTTGAAGCCTTCTAAACAAAATTATTTCTCCTAAAATATTATTCCATTCCTTTCTTTCCAAATTTCCCACACCATAATAGGAGGACAAATAATCTAGAAATAGGAATACAATGCCCCTCTATTTAGAATCAGACAAGATTTAAAAAGGCTCTTAATATCATTGGGAAAATCTCCATACCACCCCAATTTAGCACAAAGCCACCTCAACACTCCTATGCAAACTGACTCTTCTTCAATCTTACACATTACACACCTTGAAGGCCCTTTAATTCTTTCAAGCATTAAAATCATTTTCTGCAAAGCTACCCATGTAAGGATTCCTTTTCTACAAAGCTGCCCATGTAAGGATTTCATCTTTTGGCAAACAAAGATTATTCCAACAAAAGTACAAAGGTAAATATGATTTTCCCAAAGCCTGTTTTGCAATCAAATAACCCCCCTTGGCATTATATTCTCTTTCCTTAGAACAATTCCACTTTAAACTATCTTCCCCTGGTAGAATATTAATTCTCCTCTTCTGTAAAACCTCTTTGATCTTAGACACTTCCTCTTTCGATATACCTTTACCCTCCTTATAAGAATTTTATAATTGATATATACAATAAATAAAAATTAAATATTAATAAATATTAATATGAATATTATATAATATAATATATTAATATTTAGATTAATATAATACTTCAATATTTAATATTTACACATAAATATATATTAATATTTCATTTTACTATAATATAGCATAAATATAAATACATTATAATGATAATTCTACTAATCAATATACATTATAATTAATTATATTATTTCAATAATATTTAAAATATCAAATTTATAACTAATATATATACAATGAATCAAAATTAAATAATCACATTAATATGAATATTATACTAATATAAATATTAAATTTTTGTTATAATATTTGTTTAACATTAAAAAAAACATTATTTAACATTAAAAAAATATTATTTATTTAATAACCAAATTCAAGGCAAGAATTTAGCCAATAAGAGTTTAATTAAACAAGTTAATCTTTAGTATTGCTACCTCTCACTTCATTCCATTCCATACTTCCCTCCAAACCGTATTAACAAAATAGTATTTCCCCAAAATCAATCTTTAAAAGCTCAAATTTTGAATAGAGATAAACGATTTTCCAATATTTTTTACAATTAAAATAAATTGTATATATGTCCATTTTACATATTGTTATTGAAAGATCTCTAGTTTACATAGAAGACATATATTTTAGTTATATCTATTAATATTCCTTATAAAATCTCTATAATAGGTTATTATAGATTATAATATATCATAATATAATAATACATATTAATAGATATAAGTGAAATATAGGTAGATTGTTATTTTATAGGAAAGATATAATTAATAGCTTTAATTAATAAAACATGTATATATAATACATGTTTTGTAATTATAGATTTTAACATTATAAAGAGGGGGAAAATTATATATTTATATGTTACTTTTAAAATCTTTAATTTTTTTTTTTAAATATGTGTAATTCTGTTTTGATTTTCATACCACTATTAAACACTTCTAGAGTAATTATTATATAAAAATTTATTTTCATGAATATATTATTATATATTAATAAAACCCCTTTCCTTACATTTTACTATACAAGTTGTCTTCAAATAGATTGGCAACCGAATCACCTTGCCTATACTTTTTGAACAAATTTCATATTAACTCTGAGGAATAAGAGAAATGTACTATATTGGAACTTTTATTCGGGAGGAAATTTTCTTTAGTGCAAATTTTAATTTTGAATTTACCTATGTCATTTATGAGAATTGGTTAAAAATTGTGCAAATGTCCAGCAACATGACAAATTGTTATAAAACGTGAGAGGACTGAGAGGAATCTTAGAAGGTAAAAAAGATCCTCCATCATTTTCCCACGTCTGCACTAGAAATAATTTTTGGAATGCCGTGTCCTTCAAGCTCATAAACATCAATGGAGAACCAACCCACTACCAGTCACACTCTTTCCAAAAGATGCACGGCAAAGAAAATTTTAAAAAACGTTTTCAGACTTGCACCTATAAAAATCTTACTGACTGAATCTTTCCAATTTTTAAAAATACGCCTATTTCCACGAAGACTAAACGGGAAATGAATATTTAAAAGTAAATTTGCCGTGCTGACCATTGCTATTTCCTGATTGACGGGACAAAATGTCTTTCCAATGCACTGCCTTAGCCTGTTTTTCTCCAATGTACGGTGCAGCATGTCGTGACTCTTTTTCTCGAATGTACGGTGGAGCCTATCACAGGGGGCAGAATTCATGACTTGTTATATGTAATTCGCTCCACAATCCACTGTACGAATGTTTAACTTCATTTTCTTGGAACCTTCATTGCAAAGGATGATGAAGATATCACACTCAACACACATTTTAAATTGTTTGCGAGTCTTACGTGTGAACACAAAGCTCCTTATATGTTGAAAACAAGGTGTGATGGCAAAAGGTCTGGGAGACTTTTTTTATTTTTTAATTGCATGGTCCGCACTTGTCTATATATTGCGTGTGAGGAGATATGAACTCAAAGCAAAGGTTGTAAAAAGGTTTTATCTCTAGCAAAGTTACATTGTTAAAAGTATGAAGATGTAATCAAGCACAAAATTAAACATGTTAATAATAGAGGAGGAAAATGTTTTCAAGGTAAAAACATGAAATCATGATATATAAAAGATTAATAAATATGATATAATAAAAAGATTAGAGTGAAAATTAGAAATATAATCATTAATATGCAATCTAGGAAGATCTTCATGAATCATGGAATGGATCTAGGAAGATCATAAGCATCCTCTAAAGATCATCATCCCAACATATCTTATCACACTTCTTTTTATTAATTTTTTCATTTTGTTCTTCATGATTTGCCTTTTCTATTACATGTGCTTCTTCTTGATAATCCTTTGTATTTTTCACCAACACATTATTAATTAGTAGCACATTAGGAATTTCTTTTTTGACCCAAATTTCTTTCTTCCTTGATTGTGGTTGTGGAGGAATATTTGGCATTTGGTGCACCACAATATTTTGATTTGGGATCCACGTAGTCTTTTGTAAATGGCATTATGGAAACTCCAAGAGGTAATTTCTTCATAATTGTGATAAAATAGGCTATGTTCTCATAGTGATACACAAAACCAATGCTAAGTTATCCTATGTGAAATCATGAATGACAGGTGCATTTACCGAACCATAAAATTATGGTATTTATGTATGACTGAAATTAGCATTATGATATTCTTGAAGATTAATCTAGGTGGTTATCATAGTGAAAATGATTTGGCATATATGCTATAGTATAATATATTGTTTATAAAGAAAGAGACATAAAGCAATGTGAATGACATATGTAAGGTATAAAGCAATTTTTTAAATAACAATGTAGAGGTAATTTTATAAATCGTGAAAAGTAGTTTCAACTGCCTCATATTAGACATATAATATAATCTAATAATCAAAGACATATTTTCACTAAGTATCCACAATATTATAAGGTTGTTACTTCTCCTAGAGGCTTTGTAATGGAAGAGTTGTGTGTAGGGTCCATGGAGCCACTGAAGTGGGTTGACTATGGGCATTGTGGGTATCAATATGTGTGTTCACTATGCATTTCTAGTTAGGTCAATTTAAAGTGAAGGTCTACAAATATTGTGCAATCGCGCCTTAGTGCATGCAATGGGTACACTGAGAATGGTTGTAGACAATAGTAAATTAGACTACTTTATGAATAAATAAAAGATGGCATACAATGTGCTTATTATATGCTATGAATACATGGATAAATACATAGTGGACGAGGTTTACAATTATTCAAGTGAAGTCATTTCAAAGATTTCATCAATAAGGACACTTGAGTTGATGAAATTAAGGTGTTGATACCTTGAATAATAGTGCTAAGGCTATGATCACCATAGAATTCTTCTCATTTGATAACTAAGTTAAAGAGCAATTGGTGGGACACAACATTACTTAGTAACTTGTGAATGATTTCTAGTTATACCCATAGACGCTATAATCTTTGGTTGTGACACCAATCATTGCTTAGGTGGAATCTCCGAATGTGGTAACATGCCTTAGTTCACTCATGTGATCTTGTAGGTCCATCTTTAGAATATAGGTAAAATCATATTCAAAAAAATCAACACTACATTGTGGGTAATACCAAGTATTATATAAGTTCTGGATGACTTTTTAAAAATATTTTATTTTCTATTATAAGTAGGATGAAAGGTAGTAAAAGTTATCTAAGTACATATTTGTTAGAATATATCTAACATTAACATTCTCTAGTTTTTCCAAGAGGGTAATTTTGTGCCCCTCAAAAATAAACATTTGATTGTCAAAGCTAGAAGAAAGAATGTTTGTACTTGATAAAGATAGTGAATATAGAGCAGCAATCTCAATAGCATACCAAGACTTTAATGCATGCATTTATTTTAAATCTAAATCAACAAAAAATTTAGTGTCAAAATGGTATCAATTATTAACAATATATTTTCAAGCTATATAGCTTTAAATCTTACAACCTGCATCCTTTAAGAAATCTTATGCTAAGTTATCCTATGTGAAATCAAGTATGATGGGTGCATGTACATAACCATAAAATTATGGTATTTATGTATGATTGAAATTAGCATTATGATATTCTTGAAGATTAACCTAGGTGGTGATCATAGTGAAAATGATTTAGCATGACTTGTAAATGATAGTGAAAATGCCACCATCTAGGATGCATATGAGTGAGAACATATGCCACTTGTAGTGATAAATAGTTTCCTATAGAATTTTTATTTATTTTTACTTTTGTCTTATTCTTTAGCATTTATAATATAGTTTCCTATAGCATTTTTATTTGGAGAATGCAAGTTTAAAGAATGCAAAATTCTTTTCATAAATAACTTATTTACAAGACACTTAGTTTGATATAATGCAATAATTTTATCTCATAAAATCTTATTGAAGTTTTGAACTAAAACATTCATAAAGATTGAATTTGAAAAGCACAACCTAATAGTAAATCTTAAAATAATTATTCATATGAAGGTTGTGCATGTAGCCATGTTTTCTACTTGAAACTTTTCAATCCATACATTTTCGTTACCCCTTGGCATACTATACACATATTCAAAGTAAAAGTATGGTGGGCCTTGCGAGAATATAAATAAGGTAAATATAATGAAAAACAATGTATTATACTATAATATAATACTAAAAACTTATAATTATAATATATTTTATATTTATAATATTCTATTTTAATTGATCCATTATTTCTATATATTTAATAATTAATATTATATATTTAATGTCTATTAATATTAAATATTATTAAATATTAAAAACCTATTAAAAAATTATTAATAATAATAATTAAAAATATGAAAATTAAAAAAAACTGAGCGATGTCGAGTGCTTCTGCTAATTCTCCAACTCCTACAGCTCTCGCTCCTGTCTCCCTCATTGTACCTTTGACATGAGCTTGCACTTCTTCAGCGGGTGATTTCAACCCTGCCACACCCTTTCTCCCTGCCATGGAGGGGCTTCTATTGCTAGGAAAGGATGCGGAGACCTCAAATCCACTGAGGGTGTGCCCTAGATCGGCTAGGGTTTTAGAACATCAAAGCACCAAAAACCTCTACTTGGGCAATTCAACACCTCTTCACCCTGCAGTTGGCTCTCAGGGTTCGACAGACTCAAAAATTGGGCATAGTTTGTCCTTCCGTGATATGCTTGTTGGTTCAAAATAGGGGAAAAAGTTTAAGTCTGTAGCTTGGGATGCTCGCCCTATGAAGGACAACTCAATTCCTATTGAGAATGGAACCCCCTAGAACTACCCAAAATTGTGCATTAGGAAGGCATCCTCCTCACCTATTCTAGTTTTTTTAGAAAATCTTAGAAAGGAGGTTGATGTTGGTGAATAGTATTTTACCTCCAACGGATTGATTGGCTAGTTCAATCGCCTATGGTCAAATTTATAGGATTTTCATGAATGGATATCATCGACATGGTTGCCCACGCTCAAAGGTAATGTAGAGGTCTACCCTTGTGCTCAAGGGTTTTTTATCATGGTGTTTGATTGCATTCGGGATAGGATGTCATTCTATAAGAAAAATGGTGTTGAGAGTGGAGCATTCTCCTTCTTAAACCATGGTTTATAGATTTTAACCCTGCTACTACTTCTTTCTCTATAAAACCTGTTTGGATCCATCTTTCGAACCTTTCATTGCAATTCTGGTTTTCAGACTATTTTCAAGCAATTGGTAATTCTTTGGGAAGTTTCCTAGCAGTGCATTCAGAGACAACCAATTTCACCCATACAACTTTTGCTTGCATCCTTGTAGACATTGATGTAACAAGTGATCTCCCCACAAATATCACATTCACATTTGTGGATCACTGTTGGACATAGCTTCCAGATTATGAAGGTTTACCCTTCCAATGTAGGAAGTATTTTGATATAGGCCATATGGCCAACTCCTACTCTAGAATCGTTAAAAAGTTCTTATCAGCAATCTTGGTGGAAGGATGATCTACCTCATCATTACTCAATCATAGCATCCTTAAAGGTGAGAGAGGAAAAGGATGTACCCTCCCAGAAGCCTATTTTCCCACCAATGTCTGAGAATGGGCAAGGCTCAACACACCCAACTAAGGAACCTTGTCAAGAAACATGTTCAGCTCAATGGAAGACACAATATCCAAGCATCCCATCAAAAGTCAAGCCTCAGCCTTCAGTCTCAAACCCAATTGTTGTTTCTTCTTCAACGATTGCTAGGAATTCATCTGCAATGGATGGTGGAAGCAATTCATAGGTTTCATCTCAAATCATGGTCTCTTAGAAATGTAAAAGAAGGAAGATGGGGAAGATTGGCAAGAAGTATAGAACAAGAAAAAGAAAATCCTCTTGACAAAATTGAATAGGATTAAAATGGATTTGCAATCTCACACCAAATCTGGTGGAAAAATGTAACTTAGAATGAACTGGGGTTTACTGTTGTACCCCTTGCTACATTACTACCTGTTGGCCATGGTTGGCCTTTTATGTAATTTTCATTTTTAATTTTAATCAATAAAATCACTCTTATAGATAGAAAAAAAATATGAAAATAAAAAATTATTGTTAATTTTAATACTATAATATATAATAACAAGCCAAGAGAGATAGCCTATTAATAGAGCCAAATGGATTAAAGGCTCAGTTGTAGAGGTCTTAGGTGGATTAGAAATTTATAGAAATTTACTTGTGTGGATAATATGAATTATGAGTTATGGGTATAAACAAATAATCTATGAAGTATTCTAAGACGTACCAAATATCAAGTTGCCAATTACATTTTCTTCTTTCAATAAAGTAAATGTAATGTCTTTTTCTTATGTAAATTTAATGTATATTGTATTATGCACAATTAAAACTAATAAATATATATAATTATTATATATAATAATTATTGCTATATAGTTATTATTTAATTTCATATATATTTCTTTATCATTACTTTTCTCTTTTTGTCACTCCTCTCTCTTTCTACATTGTTTTTAGATTGGTATGTTTTGGAGTAGATTCTTAACCCCATGTTTATCAAAGAGTGGAAAGTGAAACTTTAATTGTATAACAAATCATTAATCTTCTCTAAATAGTGTCATTTTGTAAAGTGTCAAGAAGGTAGAGACCACATTGCATTATATGGTTTCCCATGTTTGATTTATATAATTTAAATTGTTGAATATATTGTAAATATGATATAGTATAATATAATTATATATGTAAATATATTTTGAATTCAATTATATATTGATTTGATATATAAAATTTATACTATAATTATATTTATTATTATATTATACTTTAAATAATATAAATTATTAAATATAAACATGATATAATATATTAATATATAATACCATGCATTTTATTATTATACTAAATTATATTTCCCGCAGTAATTTTAAAAAATATACAACTCTTAATTGAACAAGTGCCACATAGTGGTAAGTACCTACCTTTATAGTATTGTAATAATAAAACTTGTCTCCATAATGTAAGTTCAGAACAATTCTAATTGCATGAAAGAAGCCTAGGTCTTATTATTTAATAGTTAAGTTGTTTAAATTTTATTTAATCAAGTTACCATATAAGTATATTTATGATTATACACATGTTGGGAAGTACTTTTAAAATGATGTTTAAATGGTGGAGTTAAATTCATTAATTAGTATTTAAGGGAATGAGAAATTGTCATAATGGAAGAAATATTGAAATGGAGATAAGATGGTGTATGTTATGGTAAAATTAGTAGTCTATTTAAGTTAATTGTCCAACTAATTAAAAATTACATCATTAAAATAATAACAATAAATCTATAAGTAGAAGTAAATACAAACTAATTAAAAATGAAAAACTTTCCCATAAAATAGGGAATGATGGAGAGAATATAGGGCGAGTGGAGGAGACATTCAAGGAAGATGGGGGAGAATAAGAGGGTCAATCAATTAGCTAATAGAATTGTATCTCCTTAATCCAAATCAAATTGTAGATAAAAAATTATTTAATATTTTTATTTAAAAAAATTAATTTCTAGCAAAATTTAATATAAACTTATATAAGAAAAAATGCTCTTGATTAGCTTGTTTAAAAGTTAAAGAGTTTTGAACACAATAGTATGTGTGTACTAATAAAAGAATATAATTTACAAAATCAATTTAATGACTAGTTATGTGATTTTGATCACAAAATTTAAACTAATATTTTTATTGATATTTAAAATATTAATATTAAAATTAATATACATATAAAACAAATAAAAATTAAATAATCATATTAATATTAATATAGAGATTATATTAAATTAAATAAAAGTAAACATAAATACATTATAATGATAATACTATTTATTTGTATAATCAATAATTTAATATAAATATTATTAATTATATTATTCTATTGATATTTAAAATAAGATTTTATTTAAGTAAACTATGAGACAGTTCCCTTTTGTATTAATTTTAACAGTAATACAATATTACAAAAAGCTCTTACAATCCTCTACAGTGTAAAGAGATTGAAAACCAAGGTTTTCATTTCTACCTAAACATGTCATACAAACTTCCTACTAACCTAGACTGAAATATTATCCACATACATCCTTTTATATCATCAATTATAACATGGTATTGCAATATCAACTATATAACAAAAACAAAAAAAAACTACAACAACTATCATTCCCATTCAAGCATCTGAGTCCACTTGGTAATAGTGATCAAGAAAGTCCTACATCCATTTGAACCCTTCTATCTTTCCCATCAGTTTCTTCAAAAAACTCGCTCCTATTGCAGCCATGCGCTTCCTTCCCTTCTCCACACTAGCTTTTGATACCTTCACAAAAGAATGCCATTCAATATTGTCTCCAACTTCATTAATCCTATGAAAATCTATTGGTAATGGAATCCCTACACCTGGTCTTACCATTGCTAGCACTTCCTCCAATCTCACTACCCAATCCTTCAATACGAATTCACTGACCATGTTTGCAATGTCTTCCTTTATTTCCCCAATATCTAGCAAGGCTCCAATGAACATGCCCACTATGTCAGAATTCACCTTATACATGTTTGCCTCCTTCATGTATTCATCTCCCAAAATACACTCTATGGAAAATAAAACTATACCACTCTTCGACTTGAATATTTTCATCATTCTTTGTTCAGAGATACCTCCACAGAACACCATTTACCTTTCAACTCCCTTCAACATTATAGGAATATCCATTCTTCTCCCCTTAAATTCTTCATAGACATCTATAAAAGTGATTAAAGAATAGTGAACATAGAATTTAACCATCCCCTTTGTTCTACACTCTTCCATGACAACACCCATCCTTCTACCTACTCTTTGCATGAGTCTATCAATTCCTAAGTCTATGAAATCATTATTAGTCCACTTAGTAATAAAGCCTACTAAAGAATGATTTCAAACTACCACTAAATCTTCCTCTGAATCTATGGCTTCATTTGCTGCTATATCGACTTCCTTATTACACTCTCTAAACACATGATTGATGGTAAACTCTTCAAAAATGTTTAAAAGATATAATGCTTCCTCCAATAACAACTTAAGTCTCCAATTTACAACATCCCCTCTCCTAACCGCATTTACCACCAATTGAGAGTCTCCCTCTATTTCTATCTTTCTTATTCTTAAATTCTCACTCAAATGTAATCCCAAAATCAATGCTTGAAACTTGACCTAGCATTATTGGTTCCAGGCTCTAAACACTTTGAAGCTTGACTCACTACTAATCCTCTCCAATCCTTAATGATGCATCCCACACCTGAAGCTCTTGGATTTCCTCTCGAGGCTCCATTAAAGCGAAGTTTCATCTACCCCTCCTTAGGTGGAGTCCACTTTGACTCCAATCTTCTTGTTTTGGCCTTATCACCACCAACCCCTTAATGGAGGGAATGATCAACCCACTCCAATTTTTCCTAAAACTATTATCTTCTATGGTGAAAAGATTTTCCCCTCCTCCCCTTAAAACTCTGTTGTTTACCACTTCTACTATTGCTCTTTCTACTTTAGATTTGAAGCCTTCTAAAGAAAATTATTTCTCCTAAAATATTATTCTATTCCTTTCTTTCAAAATTTCCCACACCATAATAGGACAAATAATCAAAAAATAGGAATACAATGCCCCTCTATTTAGAAATGGCAAAGATTTAAAAAGACTCTTAATATCATTGGGAAAATCTCCATACCACCCCAATTTAGCACAAGGCCACCTCGAACTCTCTTGTGCAAAATGACGCTTCTTCAATCTTACACATTACACACCTTGAAGGCCCTTTAAATATTTCAACCATTAAAATCCTTTTCTGCAAAGCTGCCTATTTAAGGATTTCTTTTCTGTAAAGATGCCCATGTAAGGATTCCCACTTTTGGTAAACAAAGATTATTCCAACAAAAGTGCAAAGGTAAATCTAATTTTTCCAAAGCCCCTTCAACAATCAAATAACCCCCCTTGGCATTATATTCTCTGTCCTTAGAACAATTCCACTTTAAACTATCTTCCCTTGGTAGAATATTATTTCTCCTCTTCTACAAAACCTCTTTGATCTTAGACACTTCCTCTTTCGATATACCTTTACCCTCCATATCTTTCAAGGTCCATTTAAAATAAGAATTTTATAATTAATATATACAATAAATAAAAATTAAATATTAATATGAATATTAAATAATATAATATATTGGTATTTATTAATATTTAGATTAGTATAATATTTCAATATTTAATATTTGCACACAAATATATATTAATATTTCATTTTACTATAATATAACATAAATATAAATACATTATAATGATAATTCAACTAATTTAATATACATTATAATGAATTATATTATTTCATTAATATTTAAAATATCAAATTGATAAATAATATATATACAATGAATCAAAATTAAATAATCACATTAATATGAAGATTATATTAATATAAATATTAAATTTTTGTTATAATATTTGTTTAACATTAAAAAAATATTATTTCTTTAATAACCAAATTTAAGGCAAGAATTTAGCCACTCAGAGTTTAATTAAACAATTTAATCTTTAGTATTGCTACCTCTCACTTCATTCCATTCCATACTTCCCTCCAAACCATATTCACAAAATAGTATTTCCCCAAAATCCCTCTTTAAAAGCTCAATTTTTGAGATAGAGATAAATGATTTTCCAATAATTTTTGTAATTAAAATAAATTGTATATATGTCAATTTTATATATTATTATATTAGTCTATAGATACGCAACATATAAATCCTAGTTTATATATTTTATAGACTAATATAATAATAGTTGATTTATTTATATATATCATCATAGTTTTAATATATTTTAATTGATTGAGGGGTTAGCAAGCAAGTGACAAATTGTAGGGGTTTTTGACTTTATTTACTTCTCATTGTTATTGAAAGATCTCTATTTTACATACAAGACATATATATTCTAGGTATATCTATTAATATTCCTTATAAAATCTATTTAATTGGTTATTATAGATTATAATATATCATGATATAATAATACATATTAATAGATTTAAGTGAAATATAGGTATCTTGTTATTTTATAGGAAAGATATAGTTAATATCTTTAATTAACAAAACATGTCTATATAATACATGTTTTGTAATGATAGATTGTAACATTATAAAGAGGGGGAAATATTATATATTTATATGTTACTTTTAAAAAGTTCAATTTTTTTAAATATCTATAACTGTGTTTTGATTTTCATGTCATGTTAAACACCTCTAGAGTAATTATTATATAAAAATTTAATTTCATGAATATATAATAATTAATAAAACCCCTTTCCTTATGTTTTACTGTACAAGTTATCTTCAAATAGATTGGCAACCGAATTACCTTGCGTATGCTTTTTCGAACAACTTTGATATTAAATCTCAAGAATAGGAGAAATGTACTATATTGGAATTTTTTTTAGGGGGGAAAATTTCTTTAGTGCAAATTTTAATTTTGAATTTACCTACGTCATTTATGAGAATTGTTTAAAATTGTGCAAATGTCCTGCAACATGACAAATTGTTATAAAACCTGAGAGGACTGAGAGGAATCTTAGAAGGTAAAAAAGATCCTCCATCATTTTCCCACGTCTGCACTAGAAATCATTTTTTGAAGGCCCATACACTGTTCATTCATTATCATACACTGTTCATTCATTATTTCAATGGCCGTGTCCTTCAAGCTCTTAAAAAAGATGCACGGAAAAGAAATTTTTAAATGTATAGGTACCTACATTAGAAACGTTTTCAGACTTGAACCTATAAAAATCTTACTGATTAATGCAATGACGAAATCTTTGGAGGAAAGAAGATACGAGATGTATTTCCATGCAGACTAGACGGGAAATGAATATTTAAGAGTAAATTTGCCACGCTATTTCCTGATTGATGGGACAAAATGTTTTTCTCCAATGTACGGTGCAATTCACGACTTATTAGTTTTCAGTATGCTTTCCGTCACAGGGGGTGGAATTCATGAGTTGTTAGATGCAATTCCCTCCACAACTTCATTTTCTGGGAACCTTCATTGCAAAGCAAGACGAAGATATCGCATTCAACACACATTATAAATTGTTTGGGAGTCTTACGTGTGAACACAAAATTCCTTATACGTTGAAAACAAGGTGTGATGGCAATTTTTTTTTTTTTTAGCATGGTCGACACTCGTCTATATATTGTGTATGTAAGGAGGTATGAACACAACAAAGAGTTGTAAAAAGGTTTTATCTGGAGAGAAAAAGTTACATCGTCAAAAGTGTGAAGACGAGTAAACATTTATGATTTTCCAGCAAACTTCAGGCTGGTCAAAAAGTCTCAGAAATTTGATCTTTTCAAAACAAGCAAAAGACTTCGACTGTTTATACTTGTGGTTGTCACGTCCTCTACTGAGACGATTCCTTACGCAAAGTATTACACACGATTTTGAATGCTTACCCTAGTCTTCCCCATCACAGTCTTATCAGTTGTCTGAAATCAAAGAAAAGTGGAGAAAGAGAATGAGGATCGATGAATCTTCCCCGGAACGGAGTGAATACTGTTGATGACAGGCAGAAATCTGAGAGATAGAAGGAATGAATACTGTTGATAACACTCAGTTTCTGTCAAAATCTTTATCATCTAAAATGATTTCTTCTTCAATCAATTCCCACTTATTTTTTCTCCACCACCGACAGGGAAGCTTTTCTGTGTTTACTAAAAGAAATATAACCATGAATTTATAAATATAAAATGTAAGCATGTATTTTAAATATTTTAGAGTAAATATAAATTATTTGTTTTGCACCGTCTATAATTAATAAAGTTTTTAAGATGCCTAAGTTTACTCTCAAGCTGAAAGCTATTACTAATTTTTGAAGTATTTTAGGAAATGTTGACTGAGAAAAGTCAACTTCTACTGCATTTTGCATGTTTAAAAGTAAGAGTATAGTTAATCATGATATTAGTGCACAAGGGTCATGCCACTTTTCTTTTTAAATTACCATTGAAAATTTATAATTGTTCTTTATTTGTTGAATGGGAATAGGAAAATCTTGTGTCATATACCTTAAGTTCAAGAATGTATAGTAGCTACTTCAAGTTTCATTGAAAGATATATGGATTGGCAGGTAACATTGGAATCATTGTTACTGATTGAAGTAATGAGAAACTAGAATTGTTACAAGTCTTGCACAGTCTACAAATCAATGTAAAGAAAAAATTTCAACAGTGTTTGTGTCTTGCCATTTTTCACAACTATTCAACAACATTCTAGAAGAATTTCAACAGTGTTTGTGTCTTGCCATGTTGCAGTGACCTTAGATATTGTCCATTCCTTTCCGCAACATTCTAGAAGAAGTTGGGTCATGTAGGCATTTGAGATTGTCACCCATTGGCAAGGCATGGTTGGCACCTACCATACATGACATATTGATCACACACCTCCAAAATCAACTAAAAACAATGATGATGAATATATGTATGATGGATTAGAAAAGAGACAAAACCATGATACAAATGAGTGGCGGCTCCTATCATGCATCTGTTGTTGTTGAGAACCTAGACATGCTTGGACACCAAGACTTTGACAATACCATTGGGTTGCCAATATAATTGCCCCCTCCTTGATGGAAAATGTTATTGCATTCATCAACTATAACCATTCATCAAACCAGGTTAAACATATCGAAACCACCACATTTATCACAAAGGACAATCTTACATTCAATCAAGAAATGCTTTCAACAATATTGTGAACCACTTTTTTTATATAGGGATGCAATTGCCACTTTGAATGATCATACAAAGTATCAAAGGAATAGGGAAATCATACTTGATTAATAACATTAAGATATCACTCTAAAAAAATGTACCCTATTCATAAACACCCTTGTTTTTGCTCACCCCAACAGTTATGGATACTTTCAACATCAATGTATTAACCATTCATTCAACACTTCACACACCAATCAAAGACATGAACCCTCTTCAAGGTCATACTCTATCAACTTTCCAAGAAAGCATGTATGTCATTCATTACATTTTAACTTCTTAAATGAGTTTCATTGGACCAAGGTTGTTATGGTCCATTGACAACACGTTGTCTGAGGCATTCCCATATCATAGTCAAAGTCCATTCGATGATCACTCTATTGTGCTTGTTGGCGACCTAGGACAATTGCCACCAATATCAGACATCACAATATATATTGGATTATCATACGGGACAACACCTTGGAGAAGCTTTTAGATAATGGTGACATTGGACAAAATTTTTGACACGGAGATGAACTTGCCCAAATCAAAATTTGCAACCTTCTTAAAAATGTAAGGAATGTTGAGGCAACACAAATAGATTGGAAACACCTCACATGACACACCAATACCAACTTTTCTAACAATGAACAAGATACATTCTATTCATCAATACATTTGTTTGCAATAAATGATTTGGTTGCAATACATAATGTTAAAATCAATGGCCACATTAGTACCATGCTCTATTGCCAAGAAAAAAAGGGGTATATCGAATTCAATTTTAGATGATGAACAACTAATGACAATGGTGTTGTTGTGCATTGGACAATAGATTGTGCAAAACATAAATTTGTATTACAGTAGTATTGATTATTATTATAGTATTATAGTGTTAAATTATTATGAATATTATAGTATTCCACTATAAATTATAATAATACTATGATAGTCTGTTGGGGAGAGCTTAGTAAAGTGATTGTTATTGTCTACAAAAATGAAAGCAAGCCACTTGATCTATCTCGCTTTGTTGTCATGAAATTCCAATGTTACATTGGACATGCATGGAACAAACACAAACCACAATTAATTCTAATTGCTCTAGTCACACATGGTGACCAATGACAAATCCCCCTTAAAAATGGCTTCGGCATTGAGAATCATAAAAGCTCAGGGTCTAAGTATAAATAGAACATCAATATACACTGGAAACTTAAATAGTCAAGGGAAACATAGATCGTTAGGGTCTTACCTTAACAACGTTGTGAAGAGTTTGAATATTGTCAAATCTATGAGTATCCCTTGCATTCTCATTGCAAATGTATGCACTCATGAAAAACAATATTTATGCAATCCTACATAAGCAAGACCATCTAAAAAATTGTTTAGAAAGAATTTATAAAAAAAAGTTTTCTTAGTTTTGGGAAGATGAATTCTATAAATTCGTGTATTATTTTGTAAATTCTTCCTAATAATTGAAGATTTGACTATGGGTAAATTATATAACAAATGTTTATTGTAGTTAAAAAACTATGGGTGTGCCCATTGAACCTATAGGTCCAACTGCTAGTAATAAACCCCTTTCCTTACATTTTACTATACAAGTTATCTCCAAATAGATTGGCAACTGAATCACCTTCCCTATGCTTTATCGAGAAACTTTGATATTAACTTTGAGGAATAGGAGAAATGTACTGTATTAGAATTTTTTTTAGGAAGGAAAATTTCTTTAGTGCAAATTTTAATTTTGAATTTACCTAGGTCATTTATGAGAATTGTTTAAAATTGTGCAAATGTCTTGCAACATGACAAATTGTTATAAAATGTGAGAGGACTGATATAATTTAAATTTGTGCACCTATTGAACTAATTGAATCTTAGAAGATAAAAAAGATCTCCATTATTTTCCCATGTCTGCACGAGAAAGAATTTTTTGGAATGCCCATACACTATTCATTCATTATTTTAAATGTCGTGTCCTTCAAGCTAGTAAACATAACTATAGAAGCCACCCACTCCCAGTCACACTCTTTCCCAAAGAGGCATGGAAAATAAATTTTTAAATGTATAGCTACCTACATTAAAAACATTTTCAAACTTGAACCTGTAAAAATCTTATGGATTAATGCAATGATGAAATCTTAGGATGAAAGAAGATACCAGTCGTATTTCCACAAAGACTAGATGAGAAATGAATATTTAAGAGTAAATTTGCCACGCTATACATGGCTATTCCTGATTGACAGGACAAAATGTGTTTCTAACGCACTGCCTTAGCATGTTTTTCTCCACTAGACCCATTCTTCGATGTACGGTGTACCAAGGTTTTTAGCTTGCCACTAGTTTTCATTATGCTTTCTATCACATGAGGTGGAATTCATGAGTTGTTAGGTGCAATTCCCTCCATAGTCCACTGTACAAACCTTCATTGCAAAGCAAGATGAAGATATGACATTCAACACACATTTTAAATTGTTTGGGAGTCTTACGTGTGAACACAAAGCTCCTTATTGGCAACTTTTTTTTATTTTGTATTGCATGGTCCACACTTGTCTATATTTTGTGTATGTGAGGAGTGTATACACCCAAAATTGTCCCCAAATTTGTCCATATCTTGCAACACCTAGTCAAATACCTTACTAAGACATTATGTAGCATTTTTTCCTAATCCCACTAATCCATTAGCTAATTAATTAAATAAATTTTATTTATTTAATTAAAATCCCACTCTTAATCCCATCCTTATCCCACTTAGCCAATAAATAAATAAATTTTATTTATTTAATTAATTTCACATTCATAATCTCACTTTCCAATTAATTAAATTAATTTATTTATTTAATTAATTTCCACATCATATCCTATCCTATCCTAATCATCTTCCATTCCAACACTTGTCCATCTCTTAATTGAATCATGTGTGGTACTACATTTTTCATTTAATATCTTTCACATGTAGTATTTTTTATGCATACGATCACATATGAGCCTTATCTTCCTTGTACACTTGTCACATGACTACAACTCCCTTGAAGAGTGGGAATAACTAATCAATTCTAGCAGTCCACATCAATCATTTAACCTTTTAATCTTAACCATCCATTTGAACAAAGCCTTTCCTATAAATCAACCCCCTCATAAGCCATTTTCATGCATTAATTTGGAGTATCCTTATGCTGTCAAAATATCATTAGAGCCTTTGTATCATTTATCCATTATCCTCCATATTATTATCTATCATCTATCATTCTTCCATCTATCAATCTCCATCTTATTGTTTTGTTGTTGAATTGATCAACCAACATATCAAATCAATCAAACAATTCATCTTGCATCTATCTATTCGAGGTATTGAAGATTTGGACAAGGTAATGCATTTGTATTGTTTTATCATTTTTTCAATTTATCTAAATTTTTCATTACACATTTTGGTGAACCCGACGAGAACATGCCCTATTAGATCTAATCATTATTTTTTGTAGGTTCTTGTTGTAAAAATTGGTCGTTTTCTAACCCTAGTTTGTTAAGATTTTGATGTAAATGTATGTAGATGATCTCCTATCTCAAATCTAACCTCACCATTGCGTCAAGAAAAGAGTGTTTGGTGAAGAAACTCACATTCGAGCTATAGAAAATTGCTTTCGACATTTCTGCATCGCTTTTGAGCAAAAACCAATCACTTTTGGCATTTCTGCATTGCTTTTGGCATTTCTGCATTGCTTTTGAGCAAAAACCAGTCGTTTTTGGCATTTTTGCATCGCTTTTAAGCAAAAACCAGTCGCTTTTGGCATTTCTGCATCGCTTTTGAGCAAAAACTAGTCGCTTCCGACATTTCTACATCGCTTTTGAGCAAAAACCAGTCACTTCTGGCATTTCTACATCGCTTTTGAGTGAACAGTGATTGGTTCCGATTGACAGTGAATTGCTTTTGATAAAAAATCAGTCGCCTTTGGTTGTTCCAGTCGCTTTCGGTAGTCTAGGGTTTTTCTATTAACAATTGATCTTACAGGTTTCTTTGAGAGATTTTTATTAATCAATCAGGGGTTCTAATCTATGTTTTGCATGTCTCTGATCACCATATCATCTGCCAATCAATTTGATTAGGGTTTTTGATTTTATTGAGATAACACCCTTGGTTTTGCAAGATCTTATCAATTTATCATTCTAGGGTTTTCAATTGATCAATCTGTGGTTGCAGGGTGTCTATCTAGGCTAATTTTATCCACTAGATTTTATATTTAGGGTTTGCATTCTCTGATAGTCATTTTTTTATGATCCTAACCCTATTTGGACAAGAAACAAGAATTTTTAAGCATCTAGTAAATTTGCCTTGCTTTTGAGCAAAAAATACTCGCTTTTGGTAAATTTAGCTCACTTTTGAGCAAAAACTACTCGCTTTTGGCAAAATTTAGCTTGTAATGATCAAAATTGCATTGCTTTTGGCTCTGTAACTCGCTTTTGGTCACTGTCATTGTGGATTTTAGTTTTTCTATCATAACTTTCACATATGAAGGCCAAATCACGCAAACAAGGACTCGTTGGAAAGCTAAGAGGATGAACTTCACAGTGGAGCAGGTTTTATCAAGTGACTTTATCATTTTACTATCTCTTTTATCAGTCAAATTCAAACTTGTTTTTAAATTTCAATTGAGCATATCTTGAGCAAAATCAATCAGATTTCAAAAAAAAAATTTCAAATTACTTAGAATATCCTAAACCTTCTATTTTTGTAATCCTTTTTTCTGTATCAGATCAATCTCTTCAAATTTTATTAGATTTCATCTTTTTCACATAATCATCTTCCTTGCATGTTTACTTGTTTATTTTGCGATTTGGTGACTTGTAGGTGAATCAAAGGAGCTAGAGAAGTATTTGGATCGGTCAAAATAATAAGTGGGAAAGTAAAATAATTAGGTGCACTCATTCTAATCTTTCATCTCTTAATCATTGTTTGATCACACATTTGGATTTGGGCTATTAAAACAAACAACTTGCTTGCAATCACATCATTGAAATTAGACTAAAATGAACTAGTGTCTTCCTACATATTTAGATTTGGGTCTAAAAAGAACAAGTACTTGAATTGTTTTCTACACATTTCATTTTCTAAGGGTCAATTAACAACTGCGAGTGTGAATCAAGTGACAGCTCACTTTATTTTCTTTTGTAAACCCTATCTAGGAGGCCTTCTTAGAGACACACCACTCCAAGGGATGACCTCAACCGAGGCTAAATCGAAAGACACCCTCATTAGGAGTTGTAAATCTTGTCACTCTTGGCTAAGCCCTAAAGAAATTTATACCTTTGGGAAGTGAAGGTGAAGGGTGGGTTACCCCTTTCTCCTAGCTGTGTGGCAAGATTTTTCTTTCAATTCCTTAGTCAACCTTGTGCAATAGATAGCCTAAGACCTAATTGGCCATACCCACTTGACTAGACATTAGGCTTGTGATGTGTTTTCAAGTGCTTTCTTAATAATCATCAGATTTCATTTTTAAAGTAAAAAATTACTTATGTCTTGTGTGAGTGATTCATGTGTGTATATGCATAATCATTTGTTTGAACATTGCCAAATCAAGCTATAGACACCAAACACATAAACAAATCCATCTGATTTTTCATCATAGTCACCTTCATCCTAATCATCCAAACAATCCATGTTATCATTGAATCATAACCAAGTACTTTCCAAAAAGGTCTTAAGACTTAAATATTTGTGTGACACCATGCCAAAATTAGAAGACCTAGTACTAAAACTCATGCTCCAACTTCACAAAGCTCAAGCAAGCCAATCACCTATAAGCCAACAAACCATTCAAGAGGCCAATGACATGATCCAACAACTTCAACAAACAAGCCAATCACCTCAAATGTGACAACTCATAGCACAAGCCCAATACCTCATGGCCACTTGTCAAACCCAACAAGCACATCATCCTCTATCCATTCAACATCAACCAATGCCACCTCAACATTACATGTCATCACCTCCCATTCCATATCAACATATTCCATCCACCTATCATGTAAATGCCACGTCAACATATCCACCCCCATCACAACAAGAACATGTAAGCCCAAATCCACCTTGGTAACATGGTCAAATGCCCTCAACTTCATACCAACCCCAAGACCTTTTATCTACACATCCCACCATTTCACCTAACAACCAAGACTATCAATGGCCTCCACAACAAGCACAAGTGATCCTAAGTCCACCTTTGCAACAAGAAGCATATGCAAGTCCAAGTGGCCCCTTGTATATAAATTAAAGCCCAAGTTATCCTATGCAAGACTTAATTACCTTTGACAAGTGAGATACCAATCTAGAATGGCCTCCACCATCCAATCACATGCCAACACATGATCCTAAAAGTCCTATCTTAATACCTTCATGTGATCACAATCCTAGTCCATTGATCCCTCCATCTTCTAACCCATCAAACCCTCGATTACCTTCATCACCATGTCATTCTAACCTTTCACCAAAACATGTGGCTGAGATAGTTTTACAAGACATGCTCAAAAATAAACTCATTGAACTTCCCCCCATCAACCCATATGAATAAAGTCCATATGATGAACATGATTATTGTGCCTACCATAGGACCAAAGGCCATGATACAAATAAATGCCCCATATTTTTCCCAATTGTTTACAAGGTGTATCAATATCAAATGGGAAAGCATGCCAAATCATCCCATTCCCATGTGTCACCCCCATCTAATCCAACTCCTAATCCATCCAATCTCATGATCCCTTCATCCAATCCTACTCCTAATCCATCCAATCTAATTATCCCTCAACCTAATCATAATCCTAAGCCTACAATACCATCTACCCTTATCATTCATCCACTATATTGTCCATTCACCCATGCACTTGCAGAGGATGTGATCCATTAGCTACTAGAAAGGAATAAACTATCCCCATGTCAAACACCCATTCATGAGCCTACCAAAGAACTTCCAAAGGTTATGTCCAATCCTATAATCCCATCATGTGGTCTGCCTATCCTTGAGCCTATCCAAGAGTCCTCCATTAACATGCCTAGCCTTTTAAGATCTTCATGTGACCCACAATCCATTAAGCCTATTCAAGAACCTCCCATAAGTCCAAGTCAAGAGCCATCATACCCTCATGTTGTTGACCAAGAACATGTCAAGCCTCGCCAAGAGCTATCCACTTCCATTCAAGCAACCCAAGAGGTATGTCAAGAGTTTAATCTTAAGCATGTGGAAACATTAAGCCCTAGTCCAACTCAAGATCAAAGCATCTCCATTCAACCTATCTATAGCATATATCTTTTCTATGATCAAGATGATATCCATAATGATGAATCTATCCATGATCCACTTTATCCTATCCATCTCCCAACAACCATTCATGAGCAAGCTATACAAATTCAACCTATTCATAACATTTACTTATGATCAAGATGATACCTATGAAGAAGCTATCCATGAGCACCTTGATCCTATCCATGAGCAAGATATCCAAATTGCTCCTAGTCATCCACCATCTAGCCCTATCCATAATGAGGAAACATCCACTTGTCATGATGAGACACTTGTCCCCCAAGCAAGCATAGAAGATCAAACAAATAACTTGGATCTTAGTGAACACAATGCTAATCAAGATCCTAATGATCCTCCTTCCACATCCACCATCGATTCTACTTCAAGTCCACCATCATATCCACTTGGTCTTACCACCCTTATACATGAATGTTCTTCCCTAGGATAACAACGACCTTTATCCACTTTACATTCTCCATCTAATAATGAACTCAAGTCTAGTGTTCAAACTACACCTATTCCCATTGTCAATCACATGTTTCAACAAGCTAAAGATGTTGGTAATTCCTCCATCCATCTTAAGTCCAATCCTTTTCATCACAAACTCCATCACACCCCCAAAACATATGTTGCTTCAACCTACAAATGTCAAAAGCATGTGACCGTACACCTTCCACCATCCACTTTACCTCCACTCCTTCCAACACCTAATATCACTCCATCCACTTTACCACAATTACTCCAACACCTACTATCCCTATCCTCCAATCCCCTTATCCATTTATCCATAAACCCCTTTTGATCCATTCATGCATAAGTACCTTTACATTCCTAATCATGACCAACAAATGCACATATTGTCTAAACATGAATCTTCCACTCATTCCATCCATCCCTTGGGATTCCAAAATAAACATTTGGATGCCTCTATCCATAAAGCCAAAATTCCTATAAAAAATCCTAAGGACCCTCATGCCTTAGGGCACAAACAGGAAAAATCAATGCAAAGAACCAAAGCAAAGCAATCCAAAAAGCTACCCAAGCCCATACCTTCACAGGTAAAACCCAAAACCAAAATGGTTTCAGTCCTTAAGAAAAAATCAAGCAAGTCTAATGAGGCATCCTCCTCTACATCTCAATAATCCCAACCATCCACTTCCATCCACAAATCTACTTCCATTCAAAAGTTTCAAATATCCCAAAAATCCCACAAGAAAAGCAAAAATCATAAAAATACTAAGTCTATGTGGCTACTTAAATCATTACATCACCCATCCCCTAAGCAAACATTCTCATTGCTTCCTACTCCACCATCCACTCAAAATCTTCAATGTTTATCATGGTGTGTACAATCGTTGGTCATGGTTCCCTTTCGTTCCACAACATTCCCACATACCTCCATCTCCCCATCCTTCATCCATTATCCTACATATCTCCCCCATCATCCTATCCCTATGGTCCATACTTTTGCATAAACCTTTCACGTATCCATCATTTTCATATAGCGTCTACATTATCATCTTGAGCATATTGAGCATTTTAGCATCCATCAGCCATATTATCATTATCATCCATCCATCATGGCAGCTTTGATCTTCATAATTGTTCATTGCTGAGAAATGATCTACATCATATATAAGGAATCATACAATCTAGGTGATCTTGTTCTTGAATTGCATGCTTTTGGTTTCACTTGGATTTGATTCTTTGATGGTGGTAGGATTAGGTTTTCATTTGCATGCTTGATTTTACTAACCTAATTTTTACCTATCACATCTTGACATGCCTACATCATAATCCACTAGCCTACCCTCCATAATCCACATCATAATCCACTTTCCCCTATCCTTCATAATCCATATCATAATCCACTAGCCCACCCTTGCATGAACATTTCATAATCCATTTCAAATCCACTATCTCCTTACTCCATCACCTTTACCAACATCTATGAGCACACTTGACATGGTCCATGCAATGACAGTCATCCAATGGGACACTATCACCTTTCATAGCACTAGACATTTGAGTCCCTCCTATCCATTAGCATGGTGAAAACTTGCTTCCAAGCGCCATGCGTAATTGTCATGTTGTCCCATAAAAATAAATTAAAAAAATTAAAAAAAAAACAAAAATAAAAAAAAAGAGAAAAAAATCAAAATAGTAAAGAGAAATCCCTTTGTCCAATGGTGAAAACCTAGTAAACAGGTGCCTTGGATAAGTACCATGATGAAAACCTAGCAAACATGCGTCATGTGTAGGTTGATCTTCTATGTCACTTAAACTTGGGGGCACATTCTATCATCCATCGTATCATTTCCAACCTATCATTTTCTATCTTATCATGTCCTATCTCACCATTCTATCCTACCATCCTTATCCATTGCACCCACATAACTATCATATTGAGTCCATCCATCCTCCCTTCTTCCTTTTGATCTTGATAAAAATTAAGGGCAAAATGTTGAAATATGATTTGGATATCTCTTGATATACCTCATCCCATGCAAACTAATCCATCCACCTATCATAAGCCTTGTCATGTAAAATCCATCATGTCATCTATTTGTCATAAGCTTTTTCATGTAAAATCCTAAGTCTACCACCAAGAATGGGACATGTTATTCTTATGCGACATAGTCTTTGGAGATCACATCCTAGCTCCTTTATGAGGCATACATCCATCCACTATAGACTATCCTTGTATCTATCCATTTATCATTAGCTTTCCATTCTATGGCCTATCCTTTTATCCATCCATCTATCATGAGCCTTCCATTCCATGGTTTATCCTTGTTATCATAAGCTTTCCATTCCATGGCCTATCCTTTTATCCATCCATCTATCATGAGTCTTCCATCCCATTTACTAATTGCCCATCCTTTCATCCATCCATCCTGTTAGGTCTCCAAAATGTAGGTTGCTAATCCTAAGAGGATGCCAAGCTCGATGTTTAGATTTGCAATGTTTTTGAACTAACGCGATGGAGTTGACCTTTAGGGTTTGATTACTCCCTGCACTTTAGGTCCTGCTAAACCTAGGCGGGTGGACCTTGAAAATTAAAGAAGATTGAGTGTAAGTATTTTGACTAAGTAAATGGATCTACCTACAGTGGAAAATGGTGTAGAATAGATGAGAGCTTTTTAATTAATCCTATATCTAATATATGATGGATGATTGGTATAAATTGTATAAGCAATATCAAGGTAAATTTTACAACTGTTCTTAACTAATAAAGGGTTTTTAAATGATGAATTGAGATAAGACCAGTGCCTTGTTGGGTGAACAGAGTCAAATGGAAGACTAAGACTAGTGGCTTATAGTGGGCAGTAACTCTAACTATTTGGCACAGTACTTTAGATTATAACTTGTATAAATGTGTAGGAAAATGACACAAATACAACAAATGTGTATTGACAAATTAACTATATACTTGATATATTAATTTGAATAACAAGGAAATACTGAACCGGAGACAATCATATAATTGAATAATTTTAACAAATAGTTGATGCCAAAATAAAACCACAGAATCAGAGAACTTCAATTTACTTCTTCAATAATATCCTTGCAACATGGTCTTTTAAAACATTGTAAACTTCATGTATTATATCCTATCGCTGATGATTATTCAACATCATATGTTCAACTTATATAGAAATACTTATGAAGAGACAAAACTCTTCAGAATGTCTTTTGGGAATTTACATGATTAACATAACAACAATAAAGATAACGATGCTTAAGCTCTATTCAACCATAGGTATATCTGAGAAATGTGATCCAAGTACTCCTGGTTGTGATGTGTATCAGTAATTCAATAGCATTTCTTGTGATCACATCCATCATTACCATCTTCTCCAGATGCTTGCAGGCTTCCCCAGATACAGATTCTTTGTCCTAGAGGGCTCCTAAGGCTTCATGCAATATCACTTGATAGTCCTTACTCCATTCATCTTTGCACTTCAGTTCTTTATTATTTCTGAACAACATGGGCACTCCTGCTTTTGAAGCCTCAATACATTCTTTGGCATCGTTCTTAAGCTGGTCATGATATTTTTGATGCTGCTCAATTAGATCTTTTACACTAGAAGTACATGTAGTGTCAGAAACATCCTTACTCTATGTCTCATTGAGTTTCTCCCATAGCCTATTGTGGAGCCTCTCATGTTCTTGGATTACTTTATAGTTTTCAGAATAAATATCCCAAAATTGGTTCATCTAATGCATCATGTTGACATGCCTAATTTGAAGCACTGTTGCAAGTGTGTCAATTTGGACCTAAGCTATCTAATCAATAGATGGTGATTGGGCACTTTGTGAGATCTCTCCCTGAGTTAGCCTTTTCACTGACCCTCTGAAGGTATTCTTAACAGTATCTTTCAAAAAATCATTTTCTTTTGTTAATCTCTCACAACTTAGTTTGTATGCATCACATTCTTTGATCAGCATCTAAGCTTGTGCTTTGTTCAACTTTGCAACATTTATGACAATTTCTATAGTAATCAAGGGGTCAATTTCCCCTTCCTTCAAAGTCATGACATGCCCAAAAGCCTTTTCAGTATCTATAATGGTTGTCTTCTTATGAGGCCAGTACAAGGCCCATATCATTAGTGAATTTTCATCGTTGTTATATTTGGTGCCCATATACACTTCTATGACACCCTCAGGAGTGAGCTTATATTTGTCATCTATATTATGCAAAAAACTATCAAACACCAAAGAAGAATTCAAATCAAGACCAGGAAATATCATAATGCCTACCTCTCTGAGCAGTTGTCTACCCTTACTAGGAGTCATAGCTTGCAATTCACTGTCTACTATTGTTTTTAACATATCAATTAATTGTCTTTCATTGTTAGCTGGGACATTATCAATTGATTCCTTGATCTCTTTACCTTTGTATTTATACAAAAATGATTTAAATTATTTAGAATGAATAAATTGATCATCAGCAATAAAAGAATCATATGCTACTTGTCTTGGATCCTCATCATTAGGCCCCTCTTCATCATGCTTTTCATCAGGAGACTGATAGCATTGCATTTTTTGTTTGGATATTATGGTTGCATATTGATGTGGCTCTTCTTCTTCTATAGACCCCTCATCAATAGAGGACAACTCTATCTCTACAAGATGCCTCCTTTTCTCATCTAAGTCTCTATTATATTTCTCAACCACTAATTCAACTTTAGTTTCTTCCATATTCCTGATAATGTCATCATGTGGATATGGGACATGTGTATTTCCACTAAGGTTTTGTTTTCTCATCAGGGCTTTTGTCAATTTTTTGTTTCTTTGTTTTACTGGTTTCACTTGACTGTTCTCTACCCTTGCTTTTTACTGGAGTCTCCATTTTAATCTTAGACAACAAATTCAAATTGTAGGCTATTGCACAGAGGTTTTTATATATGTACCTATTATTAGAGGCGATGATCAAATTCCCCTATTTTCTCCTCCAAGTCTCCACTTACATGCTCCTTTCAGACAATTCTTTCAAACTTAATTGCAGTGATTTCAAATGGCATTTCAGAGGATCTCTTCCTTGTCTGCAATTAATTGTTCTAGTGTTTTAATTTTCATGATCATTGTGAGATGTCACATCATCATAACTCCCTTCATTGGTATGATTTTTGTAATGTCAGGTTGATTTAATATCTTCTTATGGCATGAACATTTGCATATGGATCAATCGCTGTGACCCTTGATTTGTCTCCTCGCTGTCATCTTTTATAAAGACATATATAAGTTTGCATCGACAAGATATTTTGAGGTCTACCTGATATAGAAATGGGCATGGCTATTATTGGCCTGACTTACTTTATCACCATGGGAATAACATTTTACTCTGATATCTTGATTGTCTCCGATATGACTGTTGGCATGAGTCTTGTCGATGAGTGTGGCTACTATCATCATTAGAATAACAAATGTTATTGGGATGACTTAATTCAATTTACCCGATCACAGTTGTTTCCCTGATACCTTTCTCATAGCCTTCATCGGAGTGATTATTATAGTATGTTACCGATATCCTTCATCGTCATGACCATCAGTTCGGCAAGACTTGTAGGCTTTTCTTCCGACTTGTTTACTTTCACCGATGGTTTTTATCCTTTGTAGACATCGGTGTGACTTAAGCCAAAATAATGCCGCTTTATCACTGAGACATTGCAAGGTCAGAGATACTTTAATTTCTTGCCCCGATGTGCATCTCTGCCTGATGATCATTACTTTCACCAGCTCCATGGGTAGCTTGGCAAGAGTCATACCGAACTCCATCAGTGTGATCTATATTGTCGGGGGGGGGGGGTTGGAGTATTCCCCGATAGTGTTTTCTCATGCCGATAGTCCTTGTTACTAATCAATTCGGTGTGACTACAAATTCTCTCCCCAATGAGAGGTCATCAGTGTTACTTTATTCATCGGTGGTTCCTAAAATCTTCTCCCTGATCATTATTTTCATGCTGATACTCATTTCATCCTGTTTCTCATAGAGCATGGATTGGTATAACAAAGGTGAGGTCTTGCCAAAATTAAGGAACTGAGGCCCCTTGATTATATATAATGTGATGGGTGAGACAAATGTTGGTGGTAAAGATTATGCGATCTTATAGAGTTCATCCACTACTATGATGATTTTGGGTACATGATCTTTTGATCTATTTAGACATGGAATGGGTAGGAATATAGGAAAATTTTGAAATTTTCATGTCCCAATAGTGGCTCTGTCTGGGATGTATACCCCTTGTGGGTATAACAAGAATTCAGATCTCTTGGGGGAGTAGACCATATATTTTATTTATTGGTGATAACAGCTTCACAAAATTGTATGAATGAAATGAGAATGGGAGATGAAAGTGATAATGATGGGGAATGGGGATGATCCTATACTCTGTACATGGAATTTTTTTTTTGTTATCTTTGAGAGATTCATAGGACTGTCCATGTACTGGCAGATCCTAATCTCTTCTGATTGCCCTAGACTACTGTGCATGGAATAAAAGTATTTCGAGAATTATTTATGGGTTGTCCATGCACTGGCAACACTTAATTCTCTTTGTGCATGATTTTGATATTTTATGAAAAGAAGGGCTTCAGAAATTGCCCATACACATGCAGTTCCTTCTCTTCTCTAGACATATTTTACAAATAGTAAGAATCATCACCTCCTTTTCCAGTTACAACAAAAGGACCTAGCCATAAAGCTTCAAACTTTCCATGCTTTCCTTTCTCCTGGCACCTAGCATTCCACATCAATTCTAAGTCATTCATCTCAAATTTCCTGTCTTTGGCCTTTTTGTCAAAAAGGTATTTCACTTGTGATTGCAACTTGATATTCTACCATTAAGCCAATCTCCTTGTCTCATCAAGTTCTGCAAGATGTTCTAATCTTTCATTCATTGGTTCAGGGATGTTTAAATCCTCTTGAAGAACAAATTTTTACACTGGTAAAAGATTTTCTAATGGTATCCTTGTTTGTGTTCCATACACGAGTTCAAAAGGAGATCTCCCAATTGATATCTTCACAATAATCCTATCATACCACATAGCCGTTCTCAACTTTGAATCCCATGCCTTCTTATTTCCCTCCAACATTCTCTTTATAATTTTCAGAAGATTTTTATTACTGGATTTTGCCTGCCCATTTGCTTGTGGATGATAAGGGGCAACATAGGACATAGTGATGCCATGTGTACTATAGAAATTTTTTGAACTCATCAAACCTAAAACACATTCCATTATCTATAATCAACCTCACTAGAGTGCCAAATTTGAATATAATATTCTCCATCAAAAGTTGATCACCACTTTGCTTGTTGCTTGTTTAGTTGGGATTGCTTCCACCCATTTTGTGAAGTAATCTGTTGCTACTAAAATCCATTTGTGTCCTCCACTTGACTTCTCTGCAATTTCTCCTATGAAGTCAATGCCCCACTGATAGAATGGAGCCTCCACCTGCATGGGTTTCAAGGGTAATGCTCCCTGATATTTTAACTTTCCTAAAAATTTATGACATGCTTCACATTTCCTCATGTAATGATATGAATCATTAAAAACTCTAGGCCAATAGTATCTAGCTCTTAAGATCTTGTGGGCTGTAGTCTTTGCTGAAAAGTGCCCTCCACACATACCTTCATGTAACTCTTTCATGACATGTTTTGACTAATGTTCATCTAGGCATAGTAGTAGAATACCATCCCTATTCTTCCAATAAAGATCTCCATCAATAAATACATATTTTGAGGCCTGTAACTTAAGTGTCCTTCTCTTGATATCATCATAACCTTCATGACATTTCATGTGCTTTAGATAGTATATGATGTCAACATACCATGGAGTATGCTCAATGCTAGAACTCGTGTTATCAACATCATTAGCACTAAATATCTGAGAAGCCTCAAGATTATTTTCAGCCATTAATCTAGCAAGACCTTCTCCTCTTACTAATTTGTTGATCTGGATTTCAATATTAAACTCCTGAATTCTATTGATCCATCTGCATCTCCTTCCTGTGACCTTAGTTTGGACTACAACATCTTTTACTGCAGCATTAGGCACATATGCTATTATTTCAGCTCCCACCAAGTATGGCCTAAAAGCTTGAACTGCCTTCACCAATGCATATGCTTGTTTCTCAACTATGTCATATTTTAATTATGCATTTTGAAGAGATTTGCTGAAAAATGAAATGTGTTGTTCATGCCCCTCATTATTTTTCTGTAATAGTACTGCTGCAACTATATGATATGAGGCAAATGAGAATAGTTGGAATGGCTTACTAAAATCAGGGGATATCAGAATAGGGGCTTCTTTGATTACCTTCTTAATGGTGGAAAATGCCTCTACTATTTCTATTGTCCACTTCACTTCTGAATTCTTCTTCAACATTCTTGATATAGGACTAACAATTTCTGTAAAATTTGATATGAACCTCCTGACAAAGTTGATTTGGCTAAAGAATGACTGTATAGCTTTTACATTTTTAGGAATGGGAACTTGGTCGATGGCTTTTACTCTTTCAGAATCTATTCTTACTCCATCTTTTGAGACTATGTGACCAAGCAACTTGCCCTTTGTTACTGCGAAATGACACTTCTTAGGATTCAATGAAATCCCATATTCTAGGGCTATAATAAAAATTTGTTCTAAATGTGTACAATGATCCTCAGCCCTTTTGGAATATGTTGTCATGTCATCCTGATATACTATCATGATTTTATTAATCAATTATGGAAAGGCCACATCCAGTGCTCATTAAAATGTTGCTCCAGCATTTGTGAGTCTAAATGGCATCCTTAAATATACATACATTCCCCATGGTGTGGTGAATGCAGTCTTATATTGTTCTGATTCTTTTACTTTCACCTAATTATATCCTGAGAAACCATCCATCATTGACAATAGTTCACATGCAGTAACCTTTTGCAGTATTGCTTCCATATTAGGAAGGGGATAGTTGTCCTTAAGAGAAGATTTATCTAGATTCCTGAAGTCTACACATAATCTAATATCACCATTTTTCTTTCTGACAGGCACCAAATTAGAAACCCAAGAAGAATGTCTAATGGGTTTAATGATAGCTCCATCTCTTAGTTTTGTGAGTTCTTCAAGCATCTTAGGAGCCAATGTAGGATTGATAGGCCTTTGTTTTTGCCTGAATGGTTTAGCATCCAGTTTTAACGGTATTTCATGCTGGAAAAGATCTTCCCTATATGCTTTCAAATCATCATATGACCATGCAAATACATGTCTATATTTCTTGAGTACGTTAATGAGTATGCTCTTGATTTTGGGACTAAGATTTTTCCCAATGTATACATTATTTGGGGTTGTCTGTGTCCCTAAATTAATCTCTTCAAGGTCGTTCTATACTATTGGCGTGTCTTTCTTTTTAAATCTATCACAGCCATCAAAAACTTTCTCCAATGCTATAAGTCCCTTAGGTATTTTGTTTGTTTTTAGATGAACTATCTCTTGACAAAAAAGAGTTTCTTTCCCATCATGTTCTTCTACAAACGCATTCAAATCAATCTCTTGGTTTTCATAATGATCAGTACAATACAGGAAGTTAATTATATCAGCATCATTATCAAACACTTGCTAGTTATGTACATTATTTGGAATAGTGGGTTTGGTTTTGAATTCAACTTCTGTAATACCTCCTAATGTGATATCATCCCTTTTTAATGCAATATTTGCTAGAAAATCTGCCATAATATTTTTTGATCTTTCAATCCAGTTGATTGAGAAGGCATCAAACAACTCAATATCATCCCAGACAGCATTTCTATATTGTCTCAACCTCTTTTTTTGACAAGTATTTCTCTCTCACTTGGGAAGTAACCAATTCTAAATCACTATAGATAGCCAACTTTTTTATCTTATGTTTAGTGGCTATATTCAAACCAGTGCGCAAAGACCCGTATTCTACTACATTGTTTGTGCATTCAAATGTCAATACAAAGGAGTATTTGAAAGTTTTAGCTGCTGGCGAGATAAATAATACTCCAGTGCCATTTCCCATTTTGCTACATGCACCATCAAAATACATCTTCCACACATCATTTTCCTCTTTCCTAGAATCAACATGTATTAGATTAGTATTCTACAATTCTGGCTGAATTTTTTCAACCTTGAAGGCTCCCAATCTGTATCTCAAAAGAAGTTTATTTGATTTTGATCCAAACATTCTATGATGTTCTCATATCTTGGCTCCCTACACAACTTGATCTCTTTGCCTCCCACTGGTATTGTGGCATATGATAAATATAATTGGACATTCCCTCCTGCCATTGTAGCCCATTGTCCTGATAAGAGCATTCCATAATATGGTGGAATGTCAACCACAATGATATCAATGTTATAGGTTCATTCAGAGTATGAAGCAAGTTTTATCTCCACATCCCTCATAATGCCAATGACTGGGATGGATCTATTATCCACTGCATACCATCTACCAAGTGTAGTGTCAACCCACATTCCTAGTTCTTTCATGACCGCTATTGGCATGATATTCATGGCCACGCTTGAATCAATCATGCAGTTCCTTACTATCCTATTTTTGATTAATAAGGTAGTGTAGAAAGGGTCCACCTATGGGGGATTCTTAGTCAAGGTATCACCTAGATATACCTCAAGAATTTGGAATGTTTCTTGGTGAACATTATTTTTTCTATTCTCTAATTCTTTACGTTTTTGATTTGATATATCTAAAATCAGTTTAACTACTGTATTTATGTATTTTTCTATCTTCATCATTTCCAAAAGTGGTACTAATATCTTTACCTGAGATATTGCATGAGCAATGTCAAATGAATGGGCCATAGTCTAATTATTCCTTTCTGTCTTTATATGTTCTTTTTCTTGATTTTGTGATGTCTTTCTTTTCATTTTTATCAACTTTTTCTGGTTCTTTGAATGATGACTTTACATTATTCTTTTTGTAAATTTGATCTTTTATAAAGATACTCCCAGGTCTTCCTTGTTCAACATTTACTGTCATGTTCCTTAAGTTACAAGCATTTTTAGCTTGAGCTACTGTAGCTATTGTAAGAGCTTCTCTTTCATTTTCAGTGGGCTTTCTCCATTGATCATATGACAAATTGTTATAATAGGTAGGATCCTCGTAACCATCCTCCTAATCTGAGAAAATTTCTTGTTTTTCGATATTGATATGATGTTTCTGGTTTCCCACATCATATTCATATCCCTCTTCCTCTGTAGAAGAGTAGTCTTCATTCAACAAATATGGTGTATCTTGTATCATGTTTATTGTGTGATTGTCTCTGTTATAATTGTATAATGTTTCTTCTTGTTGTATTGTTTTAGCCACCACACAGTATTCAGGCGAGTGTGGCAAATTGCACACCAGACACCAAGGTTTATCTTCTACCATATGCACCCCATTTCTTTTCAGAGGGTCAGGAGTATCTTTGTTGATAACTGAGAGGGGGGGTGAATTTGTTATCTTAATTGTTTCATCTTTTTGAACTTCCTTAATAGTTAATACAATATTAAATCAAATGAATAAACATAACCATGAAATGGAAATAACACCAATACACATGACACAATGATTTTGACGTGGAAAACCCAGTTAAGGGAAAAACCACGGGGTGATTAACCCAAGATATTATTCTTTGTTAGAAGAATAAATTCTTTGTTAGAAGAATAGAAGATACAAAATGGCACTTGCCAATTAGGGCTCACTACCCGAGCACACTGCTCACAAGAGGCTCACTGCCTACAAGAGACTCACTATCTATAAAAAAGGAAGGTAACTCAAGGTTTGAACTGATGAGATACTGAGGTTCAGTTTTGGTTAAGCTCAATAAACTGATCTGTTGCACTTCATTCTTACTCTCTTTTGATGTTGCTGTACTGTCACATTCTGGACCTATCTTACTGTCTTCACTCTACTTTTCTTCTTTTCTTCGCACCACACATACCTTCACATCTGAATCTGTCTTGTATATATATCTGTACAAGTGATTTCAACATTTTTCTAGTCGGCATTCGGAATAGTCAATATTATCCCAAACTCTGGTCTGTCAGCTGAATCCTTGCATACCAAGTAATGCGGATCAAGGATATGCTTGTAGATGTATTTAATCATGTTGGCCAACCATGAATGATACCTCAAGAAACTTAGTCATTAGCAATATCTCTTCCAGATTTGGGTCTGACACTCTGCCGGTACAGTTCTTCCTCTGTCTACTCTGTCAAACAGGAACCCAACACTCAAGTGCTCATATCTCTTCACCCTTCCATCACCGAAGGCTAAATCCTTGGAATCTATTAGTCAAGGTACTCCTCTTGACTTCCCCAAATCTGTACTTCACTGAAATACTTCCTCTGAGAGATCTGGACCTGACTGTTGGACCTTGCTGACTGCTCTGTTCTTGCTTACCGGATCATAACACTTCTTCAATCTAACTTCTGGTAGAGACTCATCATGTCTTGCGGATGTGTGGGATAACCTTTGTTGCCATCAATGACAACATTCACGAATCCATATAGTGTCTCTTTCCCACAATCTGATGCAGAGGTGTCAGATCTCCTATGGTAATCTAACAAGATCAAAAGATTCAGATAGCTTGTGGGTTTCAATCACTAAGACTTCACTAGTCTTCCTCTTGCCTTAATTTCCACCAAGATGCTCAAATTTGTGTTCCAACTTCTCAAATGAAAACTTATGTCTTCTAGGGTCTCAACCTACCCCAACCAGCAAGATTCAATAGGTTTTACACACCATTTTGCTTGGTTCATTGACAACTCCATTTAACTAGGCCTAATCCTAGTAGCCCTGTTCAGCGACTAAACTGTACTTTTCTCCCAACTTTCCCAAGACACTCTTGAAACAAATGACTGATTTGGATACCCTCTATTGAATTCTAAAACATATCTCAAAATCACCTATTGTTGTTTTGGATGAAATGTGACTGTCCTAACACCCTCCTGCCTTCCTACAAGGCCTAAATTGACCATTTTACAAAGGAACCCTATGACAAACCTGTCACCCACTCTCCAAAACTAAAAATAGTCTTAGGAAAGGGTTCAAAACCAAGGATTTTCTAGGTTTGATCAGTTGATTTTCTCATTTAGATGTTCAAATACAAAAACCTCATTTCTAGGGCCTAAAACCTAGGGCTTCCTAGATCTCCCACTTCCAATCACTTCCGGACCTCATTCAAAGGTCTAACACCATGTCCTTGACCATATTAAACAATAACAAACATAAAACCATCACATTATTAAGGCCAAATTCCTGTTGCTATAACTAAGCCACCATTTCAATGCTCTTTCACATGCAATCTTTGGCTTCCAATGGTGATCACTTGTCCATTTGCACTCCTCCTACTTTGTCAAAGTTAGGAATCATATTATACATGTTACTAAGGACCTATTCCATGAGAATCGGGATCTTACATCCATGGAAAGGTCCTATGATGCATTGTAACCACTCAAGAACTCACAGAACAGTCTATTGTTCCTTGTAGCAGTCAGATGAACAACAATGAAACTACTTAAAGAAACCTTCTTAGAGCATGAAATGAAGTCTATTAATGTTAACTAAGGTCCTAATACATTTTCCAACACTCAACAATCAAAAAGACCAACAGAAACAAGAAGGGCATGCAAGACAAAACTAAATTTTATTGCTATTTGCAGCCTGTCGTACAACCTAGGCCTCCAATATGCTTCCACCGTACCACCAAATGCCTTTTATAGGCTTACATAAGTTCTCCCTAACTTCTTTAACCAATCCCCATTAGTTGGAGTTGGTTTAACCACAAAGAAACTACTCAAATTGACTTTCCCTCCTAAATGCATAATTCAAAAATTTGAATTTTTAAACTTTGTTTTAATAAACTCCTGCCCCATTTAATGAACCCCTACATTCTTAATTCATCATGTTTGATTTTCTTAGGTTCATTAAACCTTTTTGTTGATCTTAGACACCTCTATTTGACTCTAGGGGCACTATTGGCCCAACTTACATCATTTTTGGTCCTAGGGTCCTTACCAGGACCCTCAGGACATTTGATCATTACATTGTTTTGTTCATTGTAACATGTCATCATTGGTTTTAAACTATTCCATTTGAGTTGATGGTTTCCATGGGCTTCTCCTGTGATCATTTGTGTCTTCTTGCTCTAGGGTGTTCTCTTAGGTGCTCCTGCAGCATACTCCCCAGCATGATAAAAACTCTTGTCCCAAGAATCATGTGATATGCTCCAAACCTCCTGTAATCTTTTTGAAATGTTCCTCTGATTTGTGATAGGGAATATGAACTCTCCAAGAGTTATCCTCCTCCTTCTCCCACCTGCATGGCTTTTACAAACAATTTTAGCATCATAAAACATGTTTGAATGTCCTTGCCTAAGACCTTGCTGTTGTGGTGTTTCTGCCTTCTCCATCTTGAGATTCTGATCTATTTTTCCTTGTTGGTTACCTTCCTATTCCTGCCTCCCTATAGGGCATTCAATGTCCCCAATCTTGATGCAATTCAAGTCCCAAATTTGTTGCTCTTTAGGACTGTTATAAACATTCTTCTGTTGCAACTGTTCCTACTGTCTCCAAACATCTGTAACCTGCACATTCAACTTCAATTTCTCTCCAAAACAGATAATGGTATGCTCCTTCTTGTCCTCACAAGGTAAAGGCATTAGTCTAAACTTTTTATAATCCTTGTGCACCAAATAACTATTTGTATAACCATCATGAATTGTCCTTCTCAAATGTTGCCATGGTCTACCCAAAATTATATGCCCACATGTCCTTGAAATAACATTACATAAAATAGAATCATGATATGGACCAATTGAAAAATCTACACATGCCTTCTGATTAACCCTTACTTGTTGTTCTTGACTTATCCAAGTGGCATTGTAAGGACTAGGATGATCAAATGTCTTCAATCCCAATTTATGCACCATATCCCAGGAAACTAAATTATCATGTGAACCTGGATCTATAATCAACTTACACATTTTTCCATGGCTTAAACAATTAGTTTTAAAAATGGATACCTGTGGTGCTTGCTGCACTTTGCCTTTTTCCATTATGAGAAGTTCTCCAACCATTTTTGGAGAGGCTGATAATATTTCTTGGTCTTGTTTCTTCTCCTCCTCTTGTGCCAAGTGAACTCTTCTATCCTTTCTCTTATCAGCATCATCCCTCTTAGGACATTTGAAAGATGTGCGTCCCACTTCATTGCAATGATAACATCTGCCTGTGAATACTCCTCTACCTGATCCAAACCTACCTCCACCTCTATATCCACCTCTTTGATTTGCAGAAAACTCTTTGCCCTTCTCATTGCTACTCTGTCCTTCATTAGTAGGTCTGCCCCCACCTCTATATCCTCTACCACTTCCTTGTCTTTCTTGTTTCCTCTTCACCCTCTCTTCAGCCCTTATGGCCAACTGAAAACATTCTCCAAGTGATTTTGGTATTGTCAAACCAATCTCATCTTGCAAGTGATACCTAAGCCCATTAAGGTATCTTGCCACTTTCTCTTCTTCATCTTCCAATCCTCCTCTAATACTAAGCTTATGAAATTGCTCAGTATAGGACATAACATCCATGTCCTTTTGCTTTAAATTTTGCCTCATCCTCTTTGTTTGAATAGAGTAATTAGATGGAAGAAATTGATCCTTCATCATATCCTTCATCCTACCCCAAGAAGTGATTCTTATTCCACCTCTAGCCATTATTTCTGTTTGCACACTACTCCACCATGTAAGTGTTGTCCCTCTCAGATTTGTTTTTGCAAATTTAATCTTCTTCTCATCACTCATCTCCTCATACTCAATAAAATTTTCAAGGGCATCTATCCACCCTAATAGCTCTTCACTATCCATCTTCCCTTGATAGATAGGTAACTCTATGTTTGCCTTTGTTCCACTTCCTTGGACTGCCTTAAGTAATCTCACAAATTTCTTTTCTTTAGGATCCAATTCATCCTCAGGAGGGTTCTCATCTGCCTCCTCATCTCCTTCTGAATCATATTGTTCATCCATTCTAGGATTCTTCTCCAATGCTTCCAACCTTGCCAAGATTGATGCATTCTCCCTTCTTACTTGTCTTAACTCTCTTTCCCTTGCAGCATACTATTCTCTTCTATCCCTTAACTCTTTTTCTCTTGCCTCTAAGGCTTCCCTTAGTTCATTATTCTCCCTAGCCATCCGATTCTTAGGAGGCATCTTTACAACTCTCACCAAACTCTTAACTTTTTCACAAGATCCTACTACTCCCTCAAGGACCTACTTGCTGCTCTAATACCAATATGATGTAGAGGTGTCAGATCTCCTATGGTAATCTAACAAGATCAAAAGATTCAAATAGCTTGTGGGTTTCAATCACTAAGACTTCACTAGTCTTCCTCTTGCCTTAATTTCCACCAAGATGCTCAAATTTGTGTTCCAACTTCTCAGATGAAAACTTATGCCTTCTAGGGTCTCAACCTTCCCCAACCAATAAGATTCAATATGTTTTACACACCATTTTGCTTGGTTCATTGACAACTCCATTTAACTAGGCCTAATCCTAGTAGCCCTGTTTAGCGACTAAACTGTACTTTTCTCCCAACTTTCCCAAAACACTCTTGAAAAAAATGACTGATTTGGATACCCTCTATTGAGTTCTAAAACATATCTCAAAATCTCCTATTGTTGTTTTGGATGAAATGTGACAGTCCTAACACCCTGCTACCTTCCTACAAGGCCTAAATTGACCATTTTACAAAGGAACCCTATGACAAACCTGTCACCCACTCTCCAAACCTAAAAATATTCTTAGGAAAGGGTTCAAAACCAAGGATTTTCTAGGTTTGATCAGTTTATTTTCTCATTTAGATGTTCAAATACAAAAACCTCATTTCTAGGGCCTAAAACCTAGGGCTTCCTATATCTCCCACTTCCAATCACTTCCAAACCTCATTCAAAGGTCTAACACCATGTACTTGACCATATTAAACAATAGAAAACATAAAACCATCACCTTATTAAGGCCAAACTCCTGCTGCTATAATTGAGCCACCATTTCAATGCTCTTTCACATGCAATCTTTGGCTTCCAATGGTGATCACCTGTCCATTTGCACTCCTCCTACTTTGTCAAAGTTAGGAATCATAATATACATGTTACTAAGGACCTATTCCATGAGAATCAGGATCTTACATCCATGGAAAGGTCCTATGATGCATTGTAACCACTCAAGAACTCAGAACAGTCTGTTGTTCCTTGTAGCAGTCAGATGAACAACAATGAGACTACTTAAAGAAACCTTCTCAGAGCATGAATTGAAGTCTATTAATGTTAACTAAGGTCCTAATACATTGTCCAACACTCAACAATCAAAAAGACCAACAGAAACAAGAAGGGGATGCAAGACAAAACTAAATTTTATTGTTATTTGCAGCCTGCCGTACAACCCAGGCCTCCAATCTGCTTCCACTGTACCACCAAATACCTTTTATAGGTTTACATAACTTTTCCCTAAATTATTTAACCAATCCCCATCTGTTGGAGTTGGTTTAACCACAAAGAAACTACTCAAATTGACTTTCCCTCCTAAATGCATAATTCAAAAATTTGAATTTTTAAACTTTGTTTTAATAAACTCCTACCCCATTTAATGAACCCCTACATTATTAATTCATCATGTTTGATTTTCTTAGGTTCATTAAACCTTTTTATTGATCTTAGACACCTCTATTTGACTCTAGGGGCACTATTGGCCCAACTTACATCATTTTTGGTCCTAGGGTCCTTACCAAGACCCTCAGGACATTTGATCATTACATTATTTTGTTCATTGTAACATGTCATCATTGGTTGTAAATTGTTCCATTTGATTTGATGGTTTCCATGGGCTTCTCCTATGATCATTTGTGTCTTCTTGCTCCATGGTGTTCTCTTAGGTGCTCCTGCACTACAATCTCCTCCTTTGGCATTGATGGCAACACTTAGTGAAAAATGACTGTCACACCATACTCCCCCTTGGTTGATGCTCTATCTCTATGTACATTTTCCGAAGCTCACCCTTAGCTGGATTCCTCATTTTTCACTACTCATCACTCCCCCTTTTACATCAATGGCAAAGGGTGGGGTCCACACACCAAATTTTTTTCAAAAATTAACCTATACTTATTCGCATAAGTATATCATCTAGTTGTACTCTACATATATTTTAGTACATCTGCAAAAGTGTTTTTCAATTGTACAACTTTGGTTGCCCAACTCAGCTTCATCCTGTCCAAAATTGATATGTGACCACTCAGCAGGAATGCAAAAGCTTCTGCCTTCTTCAGATTTGTCGGATCATTTGTCTTGGCTGTGCTTTGAGCATCACTTAGGGCCTCATGCATGGCCTCCAACTTAGGAATGATTATTCTTCTAAGTTCATTTAACCTACTGATTCTATTTTTCTTTTCTTTCTCAAGCTTCTTAATGTCATTCAAGACTACAATAGTCTGACATTCTTGATTTACTATGGATGAGGTACGTGGATCAAAATTTTGAGAAAGTTTTGTTAGTTTGATCTCCTGTTCTTTCATTTTCTTCTCAATCTCCATTGTTGCTTTGGACCATGATAGACAAAATTTATATATTTCCCCGCCATCTTTAGGAGCATTTTCTAAGCTCTTTATCCCTATATCCATATTTCTTTTATCATTTGATATTAGACTTAGTACTTCAAAGAATCTTTTATCCAAAAACTCTTTCCAGGCCTTTTCCTCAGCTGATTTCTCTAAGGACTCAAAATGAGTGCTGACTAAACTAACAAGAGACTTAAGATTACCTAATGAGGAAGCCGATGAATCCTTCAGAAAGGATGGCATGATCTTTTCAAGCACACCAGATGCAACTTCTATAAGCTCACAGTCTTCCATGTGAGACTTTAGGAGTTTTTCTTTGGCCTTTGCTTGAGTGAAGGAAGCTAGCTTCATGGTCTGAACTGAGGAAAGGGAATCAAAATTGAATGGACCTTGAAGAAGTTCCGGTTCATCAAATTCTAACATTTCTTTGGTTAAGAAGTTCTTGACATTTTCTGCAGTGTCTCTTACCGGAGATAGAGTTTTCTTTTCTTCTACAGTCTTTGAGCTGTCATCTTCTTTTCCCTTCACTTCTTTTTCTTTCTCCTCTATTCTTTCTTCTCCTTTGGATCTGGAGTCAGCAGGGGAAATCAGAGGAGTGATGTTTGTTTGTTCATGGGCCACCTCTTTCGGAGCAAAGGATTCCAAACCCTTATCTTCACTAGTGTCCATTACTTCTTCTGTCATTGCCTCAGTAGATCCTTCTTCAACACCTGTGGCCGAGGGATCAACACCTAAGTCCTCTATAATAGGAAGATTGAATCTTTTTAAGGCATTCCATAGGATCTCTTTTGTTTAGTTTGCCACTTTATCAGTTTCTCCAACCATGAGCTGATTCATTCTAGCTTTGCTCCGGAACTCATCCTTGCAATATTTGAAGATCATATTCATTCGTTTCTAAGTGATTGAAGGATAGAGTTGAATAGCTATCTGCTCCTGAATTTCTAGATCTTTGGCTTGGGCATTGTTCTTCCTTATTTCAAGTTCCTTCTCTAAGCTTTTGGGGATCAGAGATATAATTTCAATGAATGCTTTGTTGTAGATGTTTAGATACCTGACTGTGGCATCTTATAATATCTTCTGATCAACATCACCATAATCATCATAGAATTCAACCATTGGTTGAAGATTTCCATCCACAGTAACTGATTTGATGATGTCATCAATGCGAAGAATGGATTTTTCAACAAATTCCTCTGCCTTTTCTTCTTCGCCTTGATCGGTAGAGGGTTTACTGGATGTTTTCTTCTTTTTCTTCATTTTCTTGACTTCTTCATCAGATTCAATTTCTTCTTCATCCTTTTGACTAGCATAAGATCTTGTGGCTTTTGTCTTAGTTCTCTTTTCTCCTTTGCCAGATGATTTTGCTTCCGGTTTTGATGCCCTTGAGATTTTAGCAGTGGCAGGTGCAGATTTCTTTGATGATCTGGTCCGGGTGGAAGATTCTACCGGAGCACTTTCCTCTTCTGCTTCTTCTTTTTCTTTTTCTATTCCTTTTGTCTTTTCTCTATGGGCATCAAGTGCCTCTTTTGAGATTCCATGCCTCTTGGTAACTTCTTCAACTTCCCTTCTTACTTTCCTCTTTATTTCAGGCTGTCGAAGTTCTACATGGATCTTTACACTCAATTCTTCAAAGATTCCAAATTTTTCTGCCTTGGGATCCTTTGGTTGACTCAACATGTGTTGAACATGCAGCTCCATGATGTTCTCATCCACCTCATACCCCATTGGCATGATCCACACTATTCTTGGTTCCACTGCCTCCATTAGACACTGATCAGTCTCTACCATAAAGCATACTGTGTCTTTGTATTTCTCAACTAGAGATTGGGGAATTCTCTCTCTAGCTTGCATCATGTTCTGAAAGTTTTTTAAGAAACCCTAGAGAGCTATGTTTTGTGCTTTGTCATCACCAAGTCCATGCAAATAATCCCTGATTTGTATGGCAACTAGTCTATTATTCTGCCATACCCATCCACTAGATCCGGGTAGCTCATTCATAAAGTAGAAGAATACATAGAGTATTAGGCCACCAAATTTGAAGGAATTCTTCTTAGCCTTCTTTATCTTCTGCAGGTTCTCTAAGAGTTGGTTTAGAAGGAGCTCACAAATGTCATAGTCTGCATTTTTCCTCAACATTTCATAGGTAGTGTAGATAGCAGTTTCAGGTACTGAATTCTCCCTGCTAGAATGATATATCTTGTAGCCGATGATCATGGAGGCAAACTTGATATCCAGATCAGTGATATCTTCTATTGTCATTGCCCTTTTGTCAAACCTTGATCTAGTAGCCTCACTCATAGTTTGGTTTTTGACAGATTTGAGAACAAGTATCCCACCGGATGAGTGCAATCTGGTAACTGCCCTAATGGCATCTTTTGTGATCTTGAATGGTCCATTCAACCACATGAAGTTGTCATGTATTCTACTCAAAATATACCTGACCCATTCATCCTCAACAAAACAGGGGAAATGTATGCATTGTGCAAAGTGCTTGTCTCGGAGGGCCTTGAATTGGGGTTTGAGCTCAAATGAATCATCTATTAGTTGTTTGTGGTAGATATCCCTCAATTTGAACTCTCTGAATTCTTCAATATTTGCATGAATGTAAACCCTAATATCTTCTGTATGCAAGACACCATGCGGTACACTGGAAAATGCTCCTAGGGGATCTAATTCCAAGGATTTGTAGGGATGTTTCTTGAATTTTGGGTGAGGCCTATCAGTGATCTTCAAAATATTTGGAGTAGCCATCATTCAAGGATTTATAGAGAGATATTTGATAACGAAAAATACCTCTTGTGCTTGTAGGGTTCGCGGAGTGAACTTGAATGATTTGCTAATTGAATCAACTCCAACGGTTGGCCTTTGAGAAGTTTGAAGCAATTTGTTGCAGAGCTCTTCTTTCTTTCTTTTTGAATGCGAATGTGCAAATGACGAGCACATGAGCCCTTTTATTTGCAAGAAAAACTCTAAATCCATACTGCAATAAATGCCCAACTTAAGTTATTCCGATTGCTCTGTATACCTTATTCTGAAATAGATCTCTTTTTGGATCACTATAATATGCTTAGAGTTATCCTTGGTGATTAAAAACAAGATTTCTTACTTTCCTCAACCATTTGATTTATTCGTAGATCAAGATGTCTCAATTTTAGAATCACACCAGACCAAACTTGTAAGAAACCTGCTTTTATCGGAAGACTGTTAAACCAAATCTATCTGAAGGGATTAGACTCTTTAAATCTTCATGCGGATCTTTCAAATCTTTACCATGGCTTATCTAGGTGTTTCTCTGAAAACCCTTTGATCCGCAGCCTTTCATGTGCCGATTACAGGCACCAATTGATTGGTTGGGGGAATTGGTTTTTCTTTTGTTACTCCCCCTGACCCAGAGCCCATCTATTCAATTTTCGAAAGGAATATCAGCACCAGATTCTGGTACGGATCCATTTCCAACATTTTCTGCACTTTTCTTTACCCAAATCTTGTTCATCTCACTTTGAACTTCATCCGCATTCACTTTTCTTTTTCCTTTCTTTTGATTCTGATTATGATGCACCGGACCCCTTTTGTCCTGATTCTTGCTTCTACAGAATTTAGCAATATGACCAGATCTATTGCAATTGTAGCAAACAACATTTCTTTGCATATTTGATTGATATTCTCTTGATCCACATTAATTAGCCATATGTCCCATTCTATTGCATGCAAAGCATCTACCACTGAATGAATTGCTCATTTGCATATATCTACACTCATGGGATTTGTGACCATACCTTTTTTAGTTGAAACACTATCCGAAGAAGGATGTAATAGTTTGATTCATTCTTCTTCTACACTGATTTGCTTTATGACCAAAGTTATTGCAGTTGTGGCAGTATCCATTGAAGGATGGAATCTTTGAGCATTTAGTTGCCTTACCAGAGGTCTTCTAGGCCTGTTTCTTGGATTTTCTAATCTGGAGTTCTTCTGACCGGATTCGGAGCTTTCACCTTTTTCATACCCCAAGCCATGCTTGTCATCTACCCTCTTTTGTCTTTCAAGAAGAACTTCAAGTTGAGCAGAGCTTACCTTGAATTTCTCTTTATATTCATTTGCTATTTGAAGATCCCTTTTGAGAGTGTCAATCTGATTCTCAAGTTGTTCTTCTTTTTCTTTAGCTTCTTCAAGATCAGATTCTAGATGCCTGATTATTCTATCCATATTGTGGCAGTCTTCAGATTTCTCCTTGAGAGATTGTCTTAGGTTATCTTCATTTTTTCTTTTCTCTTCAATTTCTTGGTTGAATTTCATGACTTCTAATGCCATTTCATGTCTTATCATAATGGTCTCTTTTGATAACTTTTCACATAGCTTGGTTTTCTCCTTCAGATCTTCATTTGTATCTTTGGCTTCACCTTGACTTGCCAATTGTTGAAGTAGATCCTTTCTCTTTTTCATAGAGAGACTTAGTTTCCCTCTTAGTTCACTTATGAAATCATCAGCCTGTTTGAGTCTTTCCTTCAGTTCATTGACTTCAGAATTAGATTGCTCAAGATCATCCAGGGCAGACTAAAGTTGTTGTATCATACCATACATATCCATTTGAATTCCCAGATCTTCCTCAAGCTATTAAGCTCTGTTTGGAGGAACTTAGCTCTGATACCAATTGTTGATAACTGAGAGGGGGGGGTTGAATCAGTTATCTTAATTGCTTTAGCTTTTTGAACTTCCTTAACAGTTAATACAATATTAAATCAAATGAATAAACATAACCATGAAATGGAAATAACACCAATACACATGAAACAATGATTTTGATGTGGAAAACCCAGTTAAGGGAAAAACCATGGGGTGATTAACCCAAGATATTATTCTCTGTTAGAAGAATAGAAGATACAAAATGGCACTTGCCAATTAGGGCTCACTGCCTGAGCACATTGCTCACAAGAGGCTCACTGCCTACAAGAGACTCACTGTCTACAAGAAAGGAAGGTAACTCAAGGTTTAAACTAATGAGAAGCATCCATACATGTTGAGGTTCAGTTCCGGTTAAGCTCAATAAACTGATCTGCTGCACTTCATTCTTACTCTCTTTTGATGCTGTTGTACTGTCACATTTCAGACTTGTCTTATTGTCTTCACTCTGCTTTTCTGCTTTTCTTCGCACCACACAATACACCACACATACCTTCACATCTGAATCCATCTTGTATATATATCCGCACAAGTGACTTCAACACTTTTCTAGTCGGCATCCAGAATAGTCAATATTATCCCAAACTCTGGTCTGTCGGCTGAATCCTTACATACCAAGTAATGCAAATCAAGGATATGATTGTAGAGATCTTTAATCATGTCAGCCAATCATGAATGATACCTCAAGAAACTTAGTCATTAGAAATATCTCTTCCGGATTTGGGTCTGACACTCTATCGATATAGTTCTTCCTCTGTCTACTTTGTCAATCAGGAACCCAACACTCAAGTGCTCATATCTCTTCACCCTTCCATCACCGGAGGCTAAATCCTTGGAATATATTAGTCAAGGTACTCCTTTTGACTTCTCCAAATCTGCACTTCACTGAAATACTTCCTCTGAGAGATCCGGACCTGACTGTCGGACCTTGCTGACTACTCTGTTCTTGCTTACCAGATCATAACACTTCTTCAATCTGACTTCTGGTAGAGACTCATCATGTCTTGCGGATGTGTGGGATAACCTTTGTTTCCATCAATGACAACATTCATGAATCCATATAGTGTCACTTGCCAACAATCTTTGCCATAATGTTGCTTTCTGTTGTTTTCAATGGGTCTCCCATCTTTCCAATTTGTATTATTTGGCATATCATGCAACCTAGGTCTTTCATGTATATGCTAACCTTCTTGTTTAGTCTACTGAATGTTTGGGATTTGAGGAACTCTAGGATTATCTCTTTTACTAACCATACCTGCAGCTTTCCTATTGTTCTCAATAGTTAATGCCACTTTCTGTGCTTTAGCTAGGGTCATAGGGCACCGATTTCTAAGTTTGTACCTAGTGTTAGGATCAAATGCTTTCAAATAAGTGCTCAATGCTGTTGGATCAGTCAGTTTAGATCCATGTGGTATTTTGTTGTGTAACTTGGAAAATTTCAAATTGAAATCATATACTGATTCATTTTGGTATTTTTGGATGCTTATCAATTCATGAAATGCAAACTTAGGGGCATATTAATTGCCATATTGCTCCTTAAATTGATTATGAAAATTAGTTATTAAATTGATTGAAGCATTAGGTAAGCTGTTGAACCAGTCTCTTGCATCTCCAGTCAAAGTCATCATGAATAACCTCATTTTAACATCTTCATAGTCCATACCGATATCTTGTACGAAAGCATTGAAGCTTTTGATATGATCCTCAGCTGATATTGCATTGTTTCTAGTGAACTTGGGAACTATATTTCTCTAATTACTGTCAATAGGGTATGGATACAATTGATATCCAGTCAGATCAAATTGGCCACATATGTTTTTGAGCTTTTGGGGTGGGAGATTGATGCAGAGCACATAGAGGAAGTGTTCAAAACTTACCAATAAACTGATCGGCAAGATGTGACCTATGTCTTGGCGACCAAACCTTGTCAGCCAAACATATCCTGTCAGCCACCTTGCTATTTCTCTGGCTGATCTATCAACTCTTCTTGACAGCCCACTCCACTTAGTCTTTGGAGAGACTTCCTCTATCGGTGGCGTCTCCAAACTTCCTACCAATACTCTGATGATGGTTAGGTTTACACTTACTTAACTGTAACAGTTAATTGTGACCCTGTCGGCTAGACGTAACTCATCGGTGACTATTGAGGGACATTTGCTGATATGCCGATACCTTTGACATCACCTGACTACCACCAACACTTCGGTGAGACTCCAAACATCAGTGAAGCCTTAAGTCTTTCACCTGATCTGCCGATGTGTTATGTTTCCTTCGGCAAGACCTCCTTCGTCGGTGAGCTCCTAGTTTGTTCTTCCAACACGCTGATATAAAAACTTAGCATATACAAGACATGACTTGCTACTGTCGATGGACTAATGTATCTTTCCCCTGATTTCACCTTTACTACCTGTCACCTTTTGTATCCGACACAAAATACATTCCCAACATACAATATCAACATACATTTGCGATATACATTCGCAATACACCTTTGGTGCGATTGAAGTTAGTCCTCACCGATGAACCTCTGATCGGTCCAACACCTTTAATCGATATAACTTTCAAAGGATTCTCTGAGGTTTATGTTACACCGATGGCAACTCTATAGCTCTGCAACTCACAGACATTCAACAAGAACTCAATAGAATAGAAGAGGACTACAATCCTCGGTAAACACTTGATCACCCGTCAACTTGGTCACTCTACAACAACACTTTTCCTCTCACTTCTATGACTAGTCACATAGAGATGCCTAGTCGACTTATGCCAAACTCCTTGGATCCTCAGGTGTCTGATCCAGAACAATAGAAAACACAAACTACACACTGTATTCCTCCATCACATTGAAAATGAGAATCTTTCTTTCAATGGACAGAGGAATAACACTCCATTTGTTCACCAAAACCCTAGTTTCTAGGTCTTCAGAATAGTCTCTACGAAAAGAACAAAAACTCACAACCTACAACATTTTAAGACACCAGACTATTATCAAATAGAAACTACTTCAATGCCTAGACATCTTCTAATCAGTTTCAGATGATCAACCAATTGTACAAAAAGATTGTTATAGAGAATTATTCAGAACAAAATAGAATTTCAATACACCCAAAAATCCAGATCTTCATTCATGCATGTTCTTCATCCTTCCAATTACATCCAACTCCTTCACCTTTAGAAGGCTTGGAACATCAGTTACATTCCTCCAACTGTGCAAAACTGATTTGAAAGACAGTTAGCCATTGGATTTCTCCTCTCACAAGAAAACTACATGTTTTCCTTGTGTTATTACATCAAACTTGACCAAAACATGGTCTACATAGGTCTAGTGACCAAATTAATACAAAAACCTTATTACAAACATGAAGTGGCTTGAAAAGCCTTATTGAAAATAAAAACAAAACATGACTCCTGCACTATAGAGAAGGTGCTCCTACACCATACTCCCCCTGTAGGAAAAACTCAAGTCCCTTGAGTTTCTAACTATTGGAGTGTCTTCTCATGCTTTAAAATGTCTACCTCACTCATCCATGTAGCTTCTGAATTAGGAAGATCCTACCACTTGACCAAGTACTCCTTGTACACACCCTTCCTTGTCTTTTTGGCAACCTTGGAATCTAAGGTGCATTCCAATTGTAAAGGCTTACTTGGAGGTAAATCTCTGACCCAATCTTCATCTTCAATCACAACATCTGATCCATCTTCAACATTCAATGGAGGTCTGAATGGAAATAGATCTAAAACATTGAATATGAGAGAAATACCAAGATCGGATGGCAATTCTATTTCATAAGCATTTGGACCAAACTTATGCACTACCTTGCACAGTCCTATTTTCTTCATCAGAAGCTTGGTTGGCTTTCCTTTAGGCAGCCTTTCCTTCCTTAGATAGGCCATCACCAAATCTCCCACCTTGAACTGTACATCTCTCCTTTTGAGATCCATCCTATCCTTGTATTTGGAGGCTGTCTTTTCCAACCGAACCTTGACTTGATCATGAACTGCCTTCATGGTGGCAGCAAAATCTTCTCCTAGAGCACTCCTCTTATCCCAACCCTGTAGATCTTTGAGTTCATGTGGTCCTCTTGGATGGAAACCATAAACAATTTCAAATAGACTCTTCCCAGTACTTCTATTCATCGAATCATTATAAGCATACTTAGCTTGACTAATAATCAAGTCCCATTCTAACCCATGTTGCTTGGTAAGGCATCTGAGAAGGTTTCCTAAGGACCTATTAACAACCTCAGTCTAGCCATCAGTTTGGGGATGGTAGGCTGATGAGAAAGACAATTATGTTCCCAATTTTCTCCATAAGGTCCTCCAAAAATGACCAACAAACTTGGAGTCTCTATCAGTGACAATTGAAAGGGGCAAACCATGGATTCTGACCACTTCTCTAAAAAAGAGACCAGCAATGTGTGATGCATCATTTGTGCATTTGCATGGCACAAAATGAGCCATCTTACTAAATCTGTCCACAATGACAAAAACACTATCCACACCCCTTGCTGTCTTAGGAAGACCAAGTACAAAATCCATACTAATGCTCTCCCAAGGCCTGTTGGGAATAGGAAGGGGTTGGTACAAACTAGCATTAGAAGACATACCTTTGGGCTTTTGACATATGGTACAACTTGCAACATATCTCCTGACATCTGATTATACTTTTGGCCAGTAGTAGAATCTAGTGACTTGTTCCAAAGTCTTGTCCAACCCAAAGTGTCCTCCTAAGGTTCCATTGTGCTTCTCTTTGATGATGTTATCCCTCATTGAACATTTAGGAACACATAGCAAATTGCCTTTGAATAGGAGACCTTCTTGCAACACAAAATCTGAATATTCACCATGAAAAGTGTTAGCCAAACTAGCACAAACTTCATAAGAAGCCTTGAAATCTGCATCCTCCTTGTATAACTCCTTCAAATAGTCTATCCCCATGCTTCCCATCTGTACTTCCTGTATGACAAGCATCCTTCTACTTAAAGCATAATCCACTTTGTTGGCAATACCCTTTTTATGCTTAATAGTGAAGGTATAGGCCTGCAATTGTTCCATCCACTTGACATGTCTATGATTCAACTTTTCCTAACTATTTAGGAAGCTAAGAGCATGGTTATTAGTAAAAATAATGAATCTTTGGGTAGCAAATAGTGTCTCTATTTTTTGAGAGCTTGTACCATTGGATAAAGCTCTAGGTCATAGGTAGAGTACCTTTGTTTAGCCTCATTCAATTTCTCTGAGAAAAAGGCCACTGGATGTCCATCCTGACTAAGAACAACACCTATTTCTTGCTGACTTGCATCACATTGCACTAGAAAAACTTTGTCAAAATTAGGGAGCACCAATGTAGGTAATTCAACCACTTTCTTCTTTAACAATTCAAAGCTATCATCTACTTGCTTTGTCCATTGAAATTTGCACTTCATTCCACCCTTGATGGTGTTGAGAATAGGAGCACTTATGTGACTAAATCCTCAAATGAACTTCCTATAAAAAGTTGCCAAGCCATGGAAGCTTCTAACATCTCACACTGTCCTAGGGGTAGGCCAATTGAGAATGGCCTCAACCTTTGTGGGGTCCATCTTCAAGCAACCATTTGAAATCACAAAACCTAGGTACACAAGTTTAGTTTTCATGAACTCACACTTATCCAAGTTGATCATCAACTTATTCTCATGTAACTTATTCATCACCTGTCCAAGATGCTTCACATGTTCTTCTTTTGTTCTGCTGAAAACAAGTATGTCATCAAGATAAACAATTATAAATTTGCCAATGAATTCAACAAGTACCTTTTTCATCAAATGCATGAATGTGCTTGGGGCATTGCTAAGGCCAAATGGCATGATAATCCACTCATAGAGACCTTCATTTGTCTTGAAGGCAGTCTTCCACTCATCTCCCTACCTAATTCTGATATGATGATAACCAGATTTCAAATCAATCTTTGAATAGTAACATGACCCACCAAGATAGTCCAAAAGATCCTCAATCCTTGGCATAGGGAATCTATACCTTATTATGATCTTATTTATGGCCCTTGAGTCCATACATAGTCTCCACTTTCCATATTTCTTTGGAGCAAGTACACTAGGGACTGCACATGGACTAAGACTCTTTCTAATTAGTCCTTTCTCTAAGAGTTCTTGAATTTGTCTACTTACCTCTTCATTTTGCTGTGGTGTCAATTTATAGGCAGCCTTATTGGGCAATGTGGCACCTAGAATCAAGTCAATTTGATGACTTATATCTCTCATTGGTGGTAAGGAGTTAGGAGTATCCTCTACCACAAGATCTTGGTACTTATCCAACAATTGCTGCACTTCTAGTGGAACCTCTTTCTACTTTTTGTCTTACTGACCTGAGTCATCTTTAGGCTTCATTATCAAGGCATACCCTTGGGTATCCTTCTCCTTCATGAGATGTAAGAACTCTTTTCCAATAACCGTCATGACATTGGTGTCATTACTCTTCTCTCCAATCTGCTCTTGCATAGGATCCATCCTAAATTTCCTTCCATTCTTGGTGATGAGGTATGTATTCTTCTCACCATCATGTTGTGCCTTCACATCATACTGCCATGGACGTCCAAGAAGAAGGTGACAAGCATCCATAGGAATAATCTCACATAGTACTTTGTCCTTATAATCACCTATCTCAAACTCAACCTAGGTTTGTTCTTCTATCATGTAATTTTGATTCTTATTCAACCAAGAGATCTTATGAGGACTAACATGGGGCAGCCTTTTCAACTTACATTTCTCTACCATTTCAGTAGACACTACATTCTCAGTAGAACCTAAATCAATAATGGTTTTACAAAGTTTACCATATGCTATACCTTGGGTTCTGAAGAGAGTCTTCCTTTGTGGGGGCTCTTGCTTTAATGGCATCTTCATCAAGGTTCTCTTGATCATCATGTTCTCTCCTTCAAGGACTGGTGCAGCACTACTAATGGGTGAATTCACACTTTGGCAATCATCATCTTTCAACAACTGATTCCTTCTCCCACCATCATGGGAACTAGATGCCATCTCAGGGCATTTGCTCGTAGTATGGCCTACTTTATTGCAGCCATAGAATCTACAGTGAAAAATTTGGGTCCTCTGCCTGTACCACCACTTCTACCTCTGAAACCACCACCTCTATGGTCTACATCAGAATGAGACTTTTGTTGACTTGGGTTCTCATTTCTACTTGACTGTCCTCTACCAAAACTGCCTCTCCCCCTATTATTTCTGCCACCTCTTCCTCTTGTGTTTTGATCACTCTTTCTTTTCAATTTCTCTTTTGCCCTAGAGGCTAATTGAAAACACTCATCCACTATTTTAGGAACCACCATACTAAATTCATCTTGTATGTTATACCTGAAACCATTGAGATATCTACCACCATCTCTTTCTCCTCCTCCTTGTGATTGGCTCTCATGCTCAATCTATGAAATTCTTTAGTATATGTAGCCACATCCATATCCTTTTGTCTGAAATGATTAAACTTCCTAATGGTCTACAACTCATAATTAGATGGCATGAACTTGTCTCTTAGCATGGTCACCATTTTACTCCATTTAGTGATAGGGTTCTTTCCAACTTTCTCCCTTTCACATTGTGTATAGTTCCACCAAACTAGGGCAGAACCTCTCATTCTAGTCTTAGTAAACTTGACTTTCTTGTTGTCACTCTACTCCTTGAAGCCAAAATAGTTACACATGGCTTTAATCCAATCCATGGGGGCATCTCCATCTAGTTTCCCATTGAATGTGGGAACATCCATCTTTGGATCACCACTATCTCCATGAGCACCTTTGAGTGCATTCAAGAATGCCTTTTGGTCTATAGTCATACATTGTTCTTGAGGGCTCTCCTCTGCCTCTTTTTCTTCTTCTATATCAGAAGCACTTCCATCCTCTTTATCCTTACCCTTAGGCCTCTCTTCTTTCAGTCTTGCTTCGAGCATCTCCTCTACCATCTTCTTGATGGCTTCTTTGCTCATAGACTTGGGAGGCATTGTGCTAGCCTCGGTCTCTATCTCCTCATTTGACATACACTACTCAAATTTAAATATTGGCTCTGATACCAATATGATGTAGAGCGCACAGAGGAAGTGTTCAAAACTTATCAATAAACTGATCGGTGAGATGTGACCTATGTCTTGGCGACCAAACCTTGTCAGCCAAACATATCCCATTGGCCACCTTGCTATTTCTCTGCCTGATCTATCAACTCTTCCCAATAGCCAACTCCACTTAGTCTTTGGAGAGACTTCCTCTATTGCCGGTGTCATCAAACTTCCTGTCGATACTTCGATGACGGTTAGGTTTACACTTACTTAACTGTAATGGTTAATTGTAACCCTATCAACCAAACTTAACTCATTGGCAACCACTGATGGACATTTTCCAATATGTCAATACCTTCGACATTACCCAACTACTATTGACACTTCGGTGAGACTCCAAACATCAGAAAAACCTTAAGTCTTTCACCCAATATGCTGATGCATTATGTTGCCTTTGGCAAGACATCCTTCGTCAGTGAGCTTGTAGTTTGTTCTCCCGACACGCGGATATACAAACTTAGCATATACAAGACATGACTTGCTACTATTGGTGGACTAATGTATCTTTGCCCTGATTTCACCATTACTACCCATCACCTTTTGTATTTGACACAATGTATATTCCCAACATACAATCTCAGCATACATTTGTGATATGCATTCACAATACACCTTCGGTGAGATTGAAGCTGTTCCTCACTGATGAACCTCCAATCAGTCCAACACCTTTGATCGGTATAACTTTCAAAAGCTTCTCCGAGGTTTATGTTACGCCGATGGCAACTCTATAGCTCTGCAACTCACATACATTCAATGAGAACTCAACAAAACAGAAGAGGACTACAATCCTTAGCAAACACTTGATCATCCATCAGCTTGGTCACTCCACAACAACACTTTTCCTATCACTTCTACGACTAGTCACATAGAGATGCCTAGTAGACTTATGCCAAACTCCTTGGATCCGTGGGTGTCTAATCCAGAACAATAGAAAACACAAAATACACACTGTATTCCTCCATCACACTGAAAATGAGAATCTTGCTTTCAGTGGATAGAGGAATAACACTCCATTTGTTCACCAAAACCCTAGTTTCTAGGTCTTCAGAATAGTCTCTGCGAAAAGAACAAAAAATCAACCTACAACACTTTATGACACTAGACTATTACCAAATGGAAAATATTTCAATGCTTGAACATCTCCTAATCAATTTTAGATGATCAACCAACCATACAGAAAGACTGTTACAGAGAATTATTCAGAACAAAATAGAATTTCAATAGAACCAAAAATCTAGATCTTCATTCATGCATGCTCTTCATCCTTCCAATTACATCCAACTCCTTCACCTATAGAAGGCTTGGAACATTAGTTACATTTCTCCAACCATGAAAAATTGATTTGAAAGACAGTTAGCCATTGGATTTCTCCTCTCACAAGAAAACTACATGTTTTCCTTATGTTATTACATCAAACTTGACCAAACCATGGTCTACATAGGTCTAGTGACCAAATTGACACAAAAACCATATTACAAACATGAAGTGGCTTGAGAATTCCTTATTGAAAATAAAAACAAAACATGACTCCTGCACCATAGAGAAGGTGCTCCTACACCAGAGTTTCATGGGTGGTGGGTTAGGATAGTAATTATATCCTCCTAGATGCTGATGATAAGCATGTTGCTATTGTGGGTTTATTTGGGGATTTATATAAGGATTTTGTGGTCTATAATACCATTGGCTAGGGGGTGGGTATGGATTAGCCATATGTTGAGAGGTGTTGTGCATGGGAGGTGGTCTAGGATTTTTAGGAAGGGTATTTTGATTACTTCCGGATGCTTGTGAATTGGAAACACCACCTATATTTTGGTGCAAATTTTGCTGTGGATTCCTCAAAGTGTTTCCTCTATGTGGAGGTACATATTTTGGGGTGGCTATTTTAGTCCTACTCTTTATCTATTCAATCTCTTGTTGTAACAACCTCTTAGTTTCCTCTATCTTGATCATTTCAAGTTCTTCCTAAAGCCTAAGCACATCTTGTTGTGCTTCATTCATACCTCCTGAATTCTTTGGACTTTCATTTATTTCTTGATTTGAGAATCCATGTTTTACCCCCTCTCCCTGCTGTAATGACATTTTAAAATCATATTCATCTTGCCTTTGATCGACTTCCCTCATGGCCCATGCTTCACACTCAAGCTATTCTTGAGGATCGGGTCTGTATTTTTCCAATATATCATTAGTTACTCTATTGAAATTTTCATTTGATTCATGCAGAGGTGTAAAACTATTGTGAGTTGTGATAGTTTGTTTGGTGTTATCCTCTTGAGCCTCATGATTATTATTCTGATGAGAATAACTTGGTGCTCCATTTCTCTGGGAGATGGTTCTAATTGGTGGAGATGATTGTAATTTCTTCCCTTCCATCTTGGATCTTCTACCATCCATTTGGTGTTAACTTTCTATTATAACAGTTTCTAGAGTTGCCACCTATCTTGTAAATAAGAAAAAGTTCATAATTTATCTTTTTGGAGTCTTCTTGCTAGAAGAGTTACCAATTTGTATTTTTAAAATTTCTGACTCTATAAAAGAATGTTTTCTTACTAAGGTCCTTTATTTGGTTCCCCAGTAGAGTCGCCAATTTCTTAGGTCTCAAAAATGCAGGTTGCTAATCATAAGAGGATGTCGAGCTCTATATTTAGATTTGCAACATTTTTGAACTAACACAACGGAGTTGACCTTCAGGGTTTGATGACTCCCTGCACTTTAGGTCTTGCTAAACGTAGGTGGGTGAACCTTGAAAATTAAAGCAGATTGAGTGTAAGTATTTTGACTAAGTAAATGGATCTACCTATAGTGGCAAATGGTGTAGAATAGATGAGAGCTTGTTAATTAATCCTATATCTAATATCTAATGGATGATTGGTATAAATTGTATAAGCAATATGAAGGTAAATTTTACAACCGTACTTAACTAATAAAGGGTTTTTAAATGATGAATTGAGAGAAGACTAGTGCCTTGTTGGGTGAACAGAGTCAAATGGAAGACTAAGACCATTGGCTTATAGTGGGTAGTAACTCTAATTGTTTGGCATAGTACTTTAGTTTATAACTTGTATAAATGTGCAGGAAAATGACTAACAAACTCTTCTTAATAATCCAATAGATAAGATCAGATTTCTTGTTATTCACCAGAAGGAAATTTAATACTTTCTTGAAGGAACCAATTGAATGAAATATACAGGAATAACAGATAGTATCAACTTGGAGATAGAATGGCAATCCTAATTATATGGTTCTTCTTAGTAATCCAAACTAACACTTCTAGGTTACTGTGACTGATCAGAAGGATTTTAATTCCTCTAATGGAAACCAATTAATCCAATCACACAAATACAACAAATGTGTATTGACAAATTAACTATATACTTGATATATTAATTTGAATAACAAGGAAATATTGAACTAGAGACAATCATGTAATTGAATAATTTTAACAAATAATTGATGCCAAAATAAAACCATAGAATCAGAGAACTTCAATTTACTTCTTCAATAATATGATTGCAACATGGTCTTTTAAAATATTTTAAACTTCATGTATTATATCCTACCACTGATGATTATTCAACATCATATGTTCAACTTATATAGAAACACTTATGAAGAGACAAAACTCTTTAGAATGTCTTTTGGGAATTAACATGATTAACATAACAACAATAAAGATAATGATGCTTAAGCTCTATTCAACCATAGGTATATTTGAGCAAAGTGATCCAAGTACTCCTGACTATGATTTGTATCAGTAAATTCAATAGCTTTTATTGTGATCACATCCATTGTTACCATCTTTTCCAGATGATTGCAGGCTTCCCCAGATGCAGAGTCTTTGTCCTTGAGGGCTCCTAAGGCTTCATGCAATATCACTTGACAGTCCTTACTCCATTCATCTTTGCTCTTCAGCTCTTTATCATTTCTAAACAACATGGGCACTCCAACTTTTGAAGCCTCAATACATTCTTTGGCATCGTTCTTAAGCTGGTCATAATATTTTTGATGCTGCTCAATCGGATCTTTTGTATTGGAAGTACCTATAGTCTCAAAAACATCATTACTCTGTGTCTCATGGAGTTTTTCCTGTAGCCTGTTGTGGAGCCTCTCATGCTCTTCGATCACTTTATAGTTTTCAGAATAAATATCCCAAAATTGGTTCATCCAATGCATCATGTTGACATGTCTATTCTGGAGCATTGTTACAAGTGTGTCAATTTGGACATGAGCTATCTAATCAATAGATGGTGATTGGGCACTTTGTGAGCCCTCTCCTCGAGTTAGCCTTTTCACTGACCCTCTGAAGGTATTCTTAATAGTATCTTTCAAAAAATCATTTTCTTTTGTTAATCTCTCACAACTCTATTTGTATGCATCTTGTTCTTTGATTAGCATCTGAGCTTGTGCTTTGTTCAACTTTGCAACATTTATGCCAATTTTTGTAGTAATCAAGGGGTCAGTTTCCCCTACCTTCAAAGTCATGACATGCCCAAAAGCCTTTTCAGTATCTATAATGGTTGTCTTCTTATGAGGCAAGTACAAGGCCCATATCATTAGTGAATTTTCATCATTGTTATATTTGGTGCCCATATACACTTCTGTGACACCCTTAGGAGTGAGCTTATATTTGTCATCTATATTATACAAAAACCTATCAAACACCAAAGCAGAATTCAAATCAAGATCAAGAAATATCATAACGCCTGCTTCTCTGAGCAGCTGTCTACCCTTATAGGAGTCATAGCTTGCAATTCATTGTCTACTATTATTTTTAACATATCAATTAATTGTCTTTCATTGTCAGCTGTGACATTATCAACTGATTCCCTGATCTCTTTACCTTTGCATTTATACAAAAATGATTTAAATTCTTTAGAATAAATAAATTGATCATCAGTAATAAAAGAACCATATGCTACTTGTCTTGGATCCTCATCATTAGGCCCCTCTTCATCATGCTTTTCATCAAGAGACTGATAGCATTGCATTTTTTATTTGGATATTCTGGTTGCCTATTGATGTGGCTCTTCTTCTTCTGCAAACCCCTCATTAGCAGAGGATAACAACTCTATATCTGCAAGCTGCCTCCTTTTCTCATCTAAGTCTCTATTATATTTCTCAACCACTAATTCAACTTCAGTTTCTTCCATATTCCTGATAATGTCATCATGTGGATATGGGACATGTGTATATCCACTAAGGTTTTGTTTTCTCATCAGGGCTTTTGTCAATTTTTTGTTTCTTGGTTTTGCTGGTTTCACTTGATTGTTCTCTATGTTGATAACTGAGAGGAGGGGTGAATCAGTTATCTTAATTCTTCTACCTATCTGATCTTTCTTAACAGTTAATGCAATATTAAATCAAATGAGCAAACATAATTATGAAATGGAAAGAACACCAATACACATGACACAACATTTTGACATGGAAAACTTGGTTAAGGGAAAAACCACGGGGTGATTAACCCAAGATATTATTCTCTGTTAGAAGAATAGAAGTAACAATATGGCACTTGCCAACTAGGGCTCACTGCCTGAGCACACTGCTCACAAGAGGCTCACTACCTAAAGGAGACACACTGTCTACAAGAAAGGAAGATAACATAATGTTTGAACTAATGAGAAGCATCCACACATGCTGAGGTTCAGTTCCGGTTAAGCTCAATAAACTGATCTGCTGCACTTCATTCTTACTCTCTCTTGATGTAGCTGTACTTTCACATTCTAGACCTCTTCTACTATATTCACTCTGCTCTTCTACTTTTCTTTTCACCACACAACACAACACACACACACACATTCACATCTAAATCAATCCTATATATATCCGCACAAGTGATTTCATCACCTTTCTAGTCGGCATCCAGAACAGTTAATAATTTCCTCAAACTCTGATCTGTCAGCTGAATCCTTGTACACCGAGTAATGCGGATCAAGCATATACTTGTAGAAGTCATCGATCATGTCAGTGAAACATAACTTATGCCTTAATAACCTTTTCCATCATTAGTAACACATCCGAAATAATGTTTGATATTCTGCCAGTTAGTTCTTCCTCTATTCACACTGTCACTTGGGAACCCGACACTCAAGTATTCATATCTCTTTATCCTTTCCACACCAGAGGCTCAAACCCTCGAATCTATCAGTCAAGATACTCCTCTTGACTTCCCCAAATCCACACTTCACTGAGATACTTCTACTAAGAGATCTGGACCTATCTGTCGAACCTTACTGACTACTCTGTTCTTGCTTACTGGACCTTAACACTTCTTCAATCTGACTTCTGGTGAGGACCTATCATGTCTTGCGGATGTGTGGGATAACCTTTGTTACCATCAATGACAACAATCATGACTCCATATAGTGTCTCTTGCCAACAATCTCCCCCTTTGGCATTGATGGCAACACTTAGTGAAAAATGACTGTCACACTATACTCCCCCTTGGCTGATGCTCTGTCCCTATGTACATTTTTCAAAGCTCCCTCTTAGCTAGATTCCTCATTTTTCACTATTCCTCACTCCCCCTTTGACATCAATGGCAAAGGGTAGGGTCCGCATACCAAAACTTTCAAAAATTTTAACTATACTTAGCCACATAAGTATATACATATGGCATACTTACATATACTAAAGTATGTCTGCAAAAGTTGTCTTCAATTGAATGAATTCTGTAGCCCAACTTTGCTTCATTCTGTCCAAAATTGATATATGACCGCTCAACAGGAATGCAAACGCATTTGCCCTTTTTAGATCTGTTGGATCATTGGTCCGAACTGTGATTTGAGCTTCTTTTATGGCCTCATGCATGGCCTCCAACTTAGGGACAATTATCCCTCTAAGCTCACTCAACCTACTGATTCTATTTTTCTTCTCTTTTTCAAGCTTCTTAATTTCATTCAAAGCTGCAACCGTTTGACATTCTTGATTTATTATGGATGTGGTAAGTGGATCAAAATTTTGAGAAAGTTTTATCAGTTTGTCCTCCTGTTCTTTCATTTTCTTCTCAATCTCCACTGTTGTTTTAGACCAGGATATACAAAATTTGTATACATCACCTCCATCCTTAAGAGCATTTTCCAAACTTTTTATCCCAATACCCATAACTCTTCTGTCATTTAATATTATCCCTTGCAGCTCTAAAAATCTCTTATCCAAAAACTCTTTCCTGACCTTCTCCTCAACTGATTTCTCTAAAGAATCAAAATGTGTGCTAACACTATTGACTAGAGTTTTGAGATTACTAGAAGAGGAGGCTGTGGGATCCTTTTGAAAAGATGGCATGACCTTTTCCAACACTCCGGATGCTACCTATATAAGCTCACAGTCTTCCATGTGAGATTTCAGTAGTTTCTCTTTGGACTTCACATTTGCAAATGAAGCTATCTTCATTATTTGTACTGAAGATAGAGAGTCAAAATCTAATGGCCCTTTTAGTAATTCTAGTTCATCCATCTCATTAGTTTCTTTTGTCAAGAAGTCCTTGACAGATTCTGCAGTGTCTCTTTCCGGAGACATATTCTTCTTCTCTTCTGTAGTGTCACTTATGTTCTTTTTAGCTTGACTTCCTTCTTTTCTTTTCACCTCTTTTTCTTTCTCCTTTATTATTTCTTTTTCTTTAGATCCGGAGTCAACAGGGGAAATCAGAGGAGAAATGTTAGTCTGTTCATGGGCCACCTCTTCTGGAGCAGAGGATTCCAAGTCCTTAGCTGTTTCTGCACCGGTATTCATTACCTCTTCTATCATTTTCTCTGTAGACTCTTCTGCAACACTTGTAGTCGAGGGATCAGTACCCAAGTCCTCTATAATTGGAATGTTGAATCTTTTGAATGCATTCCAGAGGATCTCTTCGAACATAAGTTGATTCATCCTTTCTTTGCTCCTGAACTCATCCTTACAATCTTTGAAGATCATATTCATTTTCTTTGGATCGATTGAAGGATATAGCTGAATTGCTATCTGTTCCCAAATTTCTAGATCTTTGGCTTGGGCATTGTTCTTTCTTATTTCAAGTTCCTTCTCCAAGCTCTTGGGGATCAAAGATATAATTTCAATAAATGCTTTGTTGTAGATATTTAGGTACCTGACTGTGGCATCTTGCAATATCTTCTGATTTGCTTCACCATAATCATCATAGAATTCAACCATTGGCTGAAGATTTCGACTGATTTGATTATGTCATTAATGTGAATAGTGGGTTTTTCAACATATTCCTCTGTCTTTTCTTCTTCCTCCTATTCGAGAGAGGGTTCACCGGATGTTTTCTTCTTTTTCTTCAGTTTCCTGATTTCTTCATCAGATTCAGTCTCCTCTTCATCCCTTTGACTAGCATAAGCCCTTGTAGCTTTTGTCTTTATTCTTTTCTCTCCTTTGTTAGATGATTGTGCTTCTGATTTTGATGGCCTTGAGATTCTGGTAGTGGTAGGTGCAGATCTCTTTGATGATCTGGTCCAGGTGGAAGACTTTGCCAGAACACTTTCCTCACTTTTCTTTTCTACCTTTTTCTTTTCTTCCTCAGCTATTTCCATCTTTTCCCTGTTGGCATCAAGTGCCTCCTTTGAGATGCCAAATCCTTTGGCAACATCTTCAACTTCTTTTCTCACCTTCCTCTTGATCTTTGATTGTCTGAGTTCCACATGAATCTTTACACTTAGCTCCTCAAAGGTTCCAAACCTTTCTGGCTTGGGATCTTTTGGCTGACTTAGCATGTGTTCAACATGCAGCTCAACAATTTTCTCATCAACTTCATACCCCATCGGCATGATCCATACTATTCTTGGTTCCACTACCTCCATAAGGCACTGATTAGTTTCTACCGTGAAGCAAATAGTATCCTTATACTTTTCAACTAAAGATTTGGGGATTCTCTCTCTTGCCTGCATCATGCTCTGAAAATTCTTGAAACAGCCCCAGAGAGCTATATTCTGTGCCTTGGCATCACCAAGCGTATGTATATAATCTCTGATTTGAATAGCTACTGGTCTATCATTCTGCCATACCCAGCCACTGGATCCGGGAAGCTCATTCATGTAATAAAAGAATAGGTAGATTATCAAACCACCATACTTGAAGGAGTTCTTTTTGTCCTTCTTTATCCTTTGCAGATTCTCAAAAAGTTGGGTTAGAAGAAGTTCACACAGATCATAGTCAACATTTTCTTTTAGCATCTGATAGGCTGTATAAATTACAGTTCCTGGTACTGAGTTTTCCCTATTGGAGTGATAAATCTTATAACCAATTATCATGGATGCAAACTTGACATCTGGATCAGTGATATCTTCAATTGTCATGGCTCTCTTGTCAAATTTTGATCTGGTTGCATCACTTACTATCTGATTCTTGATAGATTTGAGAACAGGTATCCCATTGGATGAGTGTAGACCGGTTACTGCCCTAATTGCATCTTTGGTGATTTTAAACGATCTATTTAACCATAAGAAATTGTCATGCACTCTGCTTAACACATACCGGACCCATTCATCTTCTTCAAAATAGGGGAAATGAATGCACTGTGCAAAATGCTTCTCCCGGATGGCTTTATACTGAGGTTTGATCTCAAAGGAATCATCTATTAACTGCTTATGATAGATATCCATTAACTTTGAATGGCCAAATTCTTCAATGTTTGCATGAATGTAAACCCTAACATCTTCTACATGCAGAACCCCATGCGGAATGCTTGAAAAGGTGCCTAGGGGATCAACTTCTAGAGATTTATATGGATGCTTCTTAAATCTAGGATGAGGTCTATCAGAGATCTTCACAACATTCAGAGTACCCATTTCCAAAAAGATTTTACAACGAGATATTCAGCAATGAAAATACCTTTTTTTTGTTTGAAGGGTTCGCTTGAAAGAGCTGGATTTGATTAGCTGTATGAAACAATTTCAATGGCTGATCTTTGGGAGTTGAGACAATTTGATGCAGAGCTCCTTTTTCTTTTCTTCTTGAGTGCAAATGTGTGAATGATGAACGAATGAACTCTTTTATTTCTGAGAAGCCCTAATTGTCACCCTGCAATAAATGCGCAACCTAATTCATTTTAGTTTTCCTTGTTTATCTTATTCAGAGACATAACCTTTCCAGATCACTGAGATAGACTTTGAAGTTATTCTTGGAGAGTAGTGATAATCCATCTTCCTTTCACTAGTTATTTGATTTATTTGTAGATCTAGACTCCATCATACCGGACCAAACTTGTGAAGAACCTATTTTTACCGGAAGACTGTTTTGCCAGTGTTTTACCGGATCAATTGTGGAAGGATTAGACTCTTCAAATCTTTTGTGGATGTCTCAAATCTTCACCATACCTCATTTAGATGTTTCTCTAGTAACCCTTTGATCCACAGCTTCATATGTGCCAATTTCAGGCACCAATTGACTAGCTGGGGGAATTGGCTTATCTTTTGTTGCTCCCCCTAAGTTAAAGCTCACTTTTTAGTTTCCAGAAGGAATATTGGCACCAGAGTCTGGTGCGGATCCATTTCCAACATTCTCTGTACTTTTCTTCACCCAAATCTTGTTCATCTCACTCTAAACTTCATCCACATTCATTTTCTTTTGCCTTTGTCTTGATTCTGATTATGATGCACCGAACCTCTTTTGTCTTGATTCTTGCTTCTACAGTATTTGGCAATATGACCAGATCTATTGCAATTATAGCAAATAACATTTCTTTGCATATTTGATTGATATCCTCTTGATCTGCACTAACTAGCCATATGTCCCATTCTATTGCATTCAAAGCATCTACCATTGAATGATTTGTTTATTTGCATATATCTACATTCATGAGATTTGTGACCATACCTTATGCAGTTGAAACATTGTCTAGAGAAGGATGTAATAGTTTGATTCATTCTTTTTCTACATTGATTTGCTTTATGACCAAAGTTATTGTATTTGTGGCAGTATCCATTGAAGGATGGATATCTTTGAGCATTTGGTTGCCTTACCGAAGGTCTTCTAGGTCTGTTTCTTGGAGTGGAGTTCCTTTGACTAGATCTGGAGCTTTCCCCTTTTTCATACCCCAAGCCACGCTTGTCATCTATCCTCTTTTGGCTTTCAACAAGAACATGAAGTTGAGCAGAGCTTACCTTGAATTTCTCTTTATATTCATTTGATGTTTGAAGATCCCTTTTGAGAGTGTCAACCTGATTTTCAAGTTGTTCTTCCTTTTCTTTGGCTTCTTCAAGATCAGATTCTAGGTGTCTGATTATTCTATCCATATTGTAGCAGTCTTCAGATTTCTCCTTGAGAGATTGTCTTAGGTTATCTTCAATTTTTCTTTTCTCTTCAATTTCTTGGGTGAACTTGATAACTCCTAATTCCATTTCATGTCTTACCATATTGACTTCTTTTGATAACTTTTCACATAACTTGTTCTTCTCATTTAGATCATCATTAGTGTTATTGGCTTCACTTTGATCTGCTAATTGTTGAAGTAGTCCTTTTCTCTTTTTCATAAAGATACTCAGTTTTTCTCTTAGTTCTTTGATGAAGTCATCAGCTTGTCTGAGTCTCTCCTTCAGTTCATTGACTTCATAATTAAATTATTCAAGATCATCTAGGGCAGACTGAAGTTGTTGCCTCATTCCATACCTATCCATTTGAATTCCTAGATCTTCCTCAAGCTATTAGACTATGTTTGGAGGAACCAGGCTCTGATACCAATTGTTGATAACTAAGAGGGGGGGTGAATCAGTTATCTTAATTCTTCTACCTTTCTGATCTTTCTTAACAGTTAATGCAATATTAAATCAAATGAGCAGACATAATTATGAAATGGAAAGAACACCAATACACATGACACAATATTTTGACGTGGAAAACCTAGTTAAGGGAAAAACCACGGGGTGATTAATCCAAGATATTATTCTCTGTTAGAAGAATATAAGTAACAATATGGCACTTGCCAATTAGGGCTCACTACCTACAGGAGACACATTGTCTACAAGAAAGGAAGATAACACAATGTTTGAACTGATGAGAAGCATCCACACATGCTGAGGTTCAGTTCCGGTTAAGCTCAATAGACTGATCTACTGCACTTCATTCTTACTCTCTCTTGTTGCAGTTGTACTTTCACATTCCAGACCTCTTCTACTATCTTCACTCTGCTCTTCTACTTTTCTTCACACCACACAACACAACACACACATATTCACATCTAAATCAATCCTATATATATATATATCCACACAAGTGATTTCATCACCTTTCTAGTCGGCATCCAAAACAGTCAATAATTTCCTCAAACTCTGATCTGTCGGTTGAATCCTTGCACACTGAGTAATGCAGATCAAGCATATACTTGTAGAAGTCATCAATCATGTCGGCCAAACATAACTTATGCCTTAAGAACCTTTTCCATCATCAGTAACACATCCGGAATAATGTCTGATGTTCTGCCAGTCAGTTCTTCCTCTATTCACACTATCACTTGGGAACCCAACACTCAAGTATTCATATCTCTTTATCCTTTCCACATCGGAGGCTCAAACCCTAGAATCTATCAGTTAAGATACTCCTCTTAACTTCCCCAAATCTGTACTTCACTGAGATACTTCTATTGAGAGATCCGGACCTGTCTGTCGGACCTTACTGACTGCTCTGTTCTTGCTTACCGGACCTTACTGACTGCTCTGTTCTTGCTTACCGGACCTTAACACTTCTTCAATCTGACTTCCAGTGAGGACCTATCATGTCTTGCAGATGTGTGGGATAACCTTTGTTGCCATCAATGACAGCAGTCATGAGTCCATATAGTGTCTCTTGCCAACACTCTACCCTTGCTTTTAACTGGAGTCTCCATTTTAATCTTGGACAACAAATTCAAATTGCAGGCTACTGCATAGAGGTTTGTATATATGTACCTATTATCAGAGGTGATGATCAAATTCCCTTGTTTTCTCCTCCAAGTCTTTGCTTACGTGCTCCTTTCAAACAATTCTTTCAAACTTAATTGTAGTGGTTTCAAATGGCATTTCAGAGGATCTCTTCCTTGTTTGCAATTAATTTTTCCAATGTTTTAATTTTTGTGATCGTTGTGAGATGTCACATCGTCATAACTCCCTTCATTGGTATGATTTTTGTAATGTTAGGGTGATTTAATATCTTCTTATGGCATGATCATTTGCATATGGATCAATCGTTGTGACCCTTCATCTATCTGCTCGATGTCATCTTTTATAAAGACATATATAAGTTTGCATCGGCAAGATATTTCAAGGTCTAGCTGATATAGAAATGGGCATGGCTATTATCAGCCTGACTTACTTTATCACCGTGCGAATAACATTTTACTCTGATATCTTGAGTGTCTTCGATATGACTATCGACATGAGTCTTGTTGATGAGTGTAGCTACTATCATCATCAAAATAACAGATGCTATCGGGATGACTTAATTCAATTTACCTGATCACGGTTGTTTCCCTGATACCTTTCTCATAGCCTTCATCAGAGTGATTATTATAGTATGTTACCGATATCCTTCATCGTCATGACCATTAGTTTAGCAAGACTTGTAGGATTTTCTTCCGACTTGTTTACTTTCATCGATGGTTTTTATCCTTTATAGACATGGTGTGACTTAAGCCAAAATAATGCCACTTTATTGCTGAGACATTGCGAAGTCAGAGATACTTTAATTTCTCGCCCCGATGTCCATCTCTCTTTAATGATCATTAGTTTCACTGGTTCCATGGGTAGCTCGGCAAGAGTCATACCAAACTCCTTCATCGGTGTGATCTATATTGTTGGGGGGGTTGGAGTATTCCCCGATAGTGTTTTCTCATGTTGATAGTCCTTGTTACTGATCAACTCGGCATGACTACAAATTCTCTCCCCAATGAAAGGTCATCGGTGTTACTCTATCCATCTGTGGTTCTTGAAATCTTCTCCTCGATCATTATTTTCATGCCGATACTCACTTCAACTTGTTTCTCATAGAGCATGGATCGGTATAACAAAAGTGAGGTCTTGCCGAAATTAAGGAACTGAGGCCCCTTGATTATACATAGTGTGATGGGTGAGACAAATGTTGGTGGTAAAGATTATACGATCTTATAGAGTTCATCCACTACTATGATGATTTTAGGCACATGATCTTCTAATCTGTTTGGACATGGAGTGGGTAGGAATATATGAAAATTTTGTAAGTTTCCTGTCCCAACACATCCTACCTCCATCCTTGCACCTAGACATGATTTCTTCCCTTGTCATTGGTATCAAGCACAAAGGCTACCCAAAAGTTAAATCTAATGCCATCCCAAAGCATTCTCAAAAAATACAAAAAAATCAAATATTCTCAGAAATCTAAACAAAAATCAAATATTCTAAAAAAAAATCAAAATATTCCCAAAATCCAAAAAAAATCAAATAAATCAATCAACCCAATCCAATCAAAATCAATCACATCATCAAAATCAAATCAATTCAATCAATCAACTTCATCAAACTCAAATCCAACCAATCCATTTATAGCAATCCATCATCATCAAAATCAAAGCACATCAATCCAACCATCAAATCAATCCTTTCATCCAATCAAATCAAATCAATCCAAACAATTATCCAAATGCAAGTCATCCTTAATCTATATCAATCAAGTCAATCAATCTTATCAAATTATCCAATCGCAATCAATGGTCTTTATCCTAATCTTGAAGTAAACCCAATAAAACAACCAATCATTATCAAACATCCTTGTGTTGATCTAGGGATATAGCATTCCCCGCAATGACAACACTATATTATCAATTAATCAATCAATAAATCATTGGTTTACAGCTTGATAGGGGCAATACCATGTTTTTTTGAATCATTTGTGCATGATTGTTTGCTTGCTTGTGTGTGTTATCATTTTATATTGCATTTGTATCAAATCCATATCATTCCAACTAATATTCATATCTTATGTATGTTGGAATAGATTTTTGAACTATCCTTTGCATCTAAGGTCACATCGTACCTTTTGTGCATTAAGACTTCAATGCTCTAAATTTACTTCCTCATACATTAAACAAGGTTGTATTATGCTGGGACACAAGACACATCGTCACTGTGGTCTTTATACCTTGGTGCGTAACATCTAGTGCTATATCAAATATCATGGTTGCTCACTCTCATTGTAGCATATTGCATCATTCATTTCTTCTATCCATTCCCTTATCTTTCTTCCTTGATCAATCCCTTTCATTTCGAGAGCCTACCCATGTTTGTCCAACCCATATATCCTCTTAAGGGGGCATCATCATCCTATTTTTCCATCATCATCCTATCTTTCCATCATCATCATCCTATTTTTCCATCATCATCCTATCTTCTCATCCATCCTTTTCCTCTGTCCATACCTTAGTGTTAGACTTGGGACAGACAACTAAGAGGGGGGGTGAATCAGTTGTCCAATACTTTCTTCCAATTTAGACACTTAAATCCACTTGTAATTCAGCAACATAATAATAAATCAATCATGGAAACATATTGCATTAAATCAAGACCAGAAACACATTAACACACAAGACACCAAGATTTTGACGTGGAAAACCCGGTTAAGGGAAAAACCATGGGGTGACTAACCCAAGATTGTATTCTCTATTAGAAGAATAGAAAGAACAAAAATGGCACATGCCAATTAGGGCTCACTTCCTAAGCGCATTGCTCACAAGAGGCTCACTGCCTATAGGAGACACACTATCTACAGAATAATAAGGATTACATACTTGAACTAAAGAATAGCATCTTCACCATGCTTGAGTCAGGTCCATTTAAGAACAATAATTCTGCTCTGCCTTTTGCTCCTCTCCTCTCTACCACACTCTCATCTCCAAAATACACTTTTGAAATGACTTTGCAACTCCTTATTTATACAAGACATCAACTTAAGGATAATCATCCAAGTCAATAAACATTACAGAGCAAATAAATAAATACAACATGACAAATTACAAAAAGACTTCACACGGATCAACACACTCTCGGCCACACAGATTTGAGACTTCAATCTTCTTATAGGAATATGCCAATCTTCATAGAACATCATCAAGATCATCCGTAGGATGTATAACTGATCCAGTCAGCCTGACTTGGGAAGAACATCAACCAGAAGTAATTCTTCAATTACAAGCTCAATCTTCAATGTGGACCACCAACATGAATTGGACACAATCCAAATATCTCCACAAGCTTTCTTGAATCACCAAAAACATCCAAACTACTTTTGCTTACTGAAAACATTCTCTCCTTCATCTAGAACCTCAAGAACAAAGTCTATCATCACTGTCATATTAGAAATGATGCTTGCAGACCTCTAGACCATGAACCAATTGAGTTGTTAATTCTTATTGACTTCCTAAACACTCCCCCAAATCCACAAAACAAGATATTGCATTTCCAGAGCTCACTGGACCTATCTGTGTCACTCTATCACCTCTAAACATCTGCAAGAACTGGTTTTACTTAAGTGGTCATAGCTTCTTCATATCATCATACGAACCTTTGAAATCTTTACTAGATCATCATAAGACACATATCTACAAACCCTTTTAAGCACATCCTCTGATCTTCATCTTAGCTAGGATCTTTACCTCACTGAATTCACTGTTCTTCCCTATTCCTGATAGGACTTATTTTCTCAATATGCTCAGCATACAACTCATCCAATCCTTATCATTAATGCAACATGTGTATGTTGACATCAATGACAACACCGGTTAGGCCCATACTTGCAACAATCTCCCCCTTTGTCATCGATGGCAACATATGATGTGAAAAACTATTTTGACCATCAAGACAAGAACTTCTTCTTACTAACACAACTCCCCTATCCACAACAACCATTCACATGTCTTCTCTTTCTTTACTGCTCCCCCTTTGATCAACAACCACTTGTTTTTCACATATCATCTCTCCCCCTTTGACATCAATGGAAAAGGGCACATACTTGTGTTACTTCAGAATCACACCAACTGCTCCCCCTAAGTAGCAGCTTCCCAAACATCAATCTGGACCACAAGATATGACTGTGAGATCCACTTAACTGATGCACATCAGTGCACCTTAATTTAGAACTGGAGGGGTAATAACCCCTAACTTCACCCTGAGATACTCAAAAGAGTCCTTAGGTAGAGGTTTAGTAAAGATATCTACAATATGATCTTTGGAAGGCACAAACTCCAATCTGACTTCATTCTTGTTCACTTGCTCTCTCAAAAAGTGAAACTTGATGGATATATGTTTATTCTTTGAATGCAACACCGGATTCTTTGAAATATTTATTGCACTAGAATTATCACAGAAGGTTGTGATAGGTTCCTCATACTCCACTCTGATGTCTCTTAGCATTTGTTTCATCCACAAAAGTTGAGTGCAACTACCTGCTTCTGCAATATATTCTACTTTAGCTATGGATAGAGATATTGCCTCTTGTTTCTTGCTTAGCCAAGACACCAATCTCTTCCCCAAAAAGAATGCTCCACCACTGGTACTCTTCCAGTCATCCACATCTCCTACCCAATCCGCATCTATATATGCATGAAGAGAGAAATCATGATCTCTAGGATACCACATATCATACTGAACTATCCCTTTTAGATATCTAAAACTCCTCTTGATTGCCATGACATGAGATTCTCGAGGATCAGCTTGGAATCTAGCAATAAGACCAACAACATTCATAATGTCAGGTCTAGTTTGAGTGAGATACAATAGTCCTCCAATCATTGACCTGTACTTTTTCTGATTAGCCTTAGGAGAGTCATCATCTTTGCTCAATTTACATCCGATTGCCATGGGAGTATTCATTGGTTTTGATTCTTCCATCCCAATTTTCTTCAACAATTTTTTCACATATTTGGTCTGAGAAATGAAGATTTCTTTCTTTGTTTGAGTGATTTGCAGACCAAAGAAGAAATTCATTTCCCCAAACATGGACATCTCAAATTCACTTTTCATTTGATTTGCAAAGGTTTTGCACATACTATCTCTTCATCAAAAAATGATATCATCAACAAACACTTCAACTATCAAGATATTTTCATGATCAATTTTGAAATACAAATTATAGTCAGCAGTACCTTTGTTGAAACCAATCTTCAAAAGATGCTTATCCAATCTTTCATACCAGGCTCTTGGGGCTTCCTTCAGTCCATATAGTTCTTTCTTCAACTTGCAGACCATATCACCATGATCAAACAATTGAAATCCATCTGGTTGCTCAATGTATACTTCTTCTTCCAAGTCACCATTTAGGAAGTCAGATTTGACATCCATCTGATATACTTTGAAATCCTTGAAGGAAGCAAAAGTAAGAAATAATCTGACTGCTTCAATTCTTTCCACTGGAGCAAAAGTTTCTTCAAAATCAACTCCTTCTACTTGGGAGTAACCCTTGCAGACCAATCTGGCTTTGTTTCTGACTACTTCACCATCTTCATTCAATTTATTCTGGAAGACCCATTCGGTTCCAATCGCATTCTTGTTTTTAGGTCTGGAACAAGATCCCAAGTGTGATTTTTCTCAATTTACATTAGCTCTTCCTCCATTGCTTTAGTCCAGTTTTCATCATTGCAAGCTTCATTCACTGTCTAAGGTTTAATCTTTGAAATCAGACAATACTCTTCTGAATCTTGAGCAATCCTTCTTCTTGTTTGTATACCTTTGCTTTTATCACCTATGATCTGATCTTTAGAGTGATTTAGTCTTACATAACTGGGAACTTTGGGAGTTTCTTGCACTTCTGATTCTTGAACAGGTTCATTCAAACTTATTTCTTCTTCTTGATTTACCAGATTAGCTTGAATCTAAATTTCAGAGGGAGCTTGGACTTCTTGAACAAAAACATCATTTTGATCATCTTCATCATATTCATCAACCTTCACATTTGTACTTTCCACAATCTTCCTTAATCTCTTGTTATAACACTGGTATGCTTTGCTTTGAGTAGAATAACCCAAGAATATTCCTTCATCACTTCTAGCATCAAAATTTTCTAGATATTCATCTCTTTTAATATAACATTTGCTACCAAAGACTCTAAAATACCTCACAGTGGGAGTGATGCCAAGCCAAAGTTCATAAGGAGTCTTACCGGTATTGCTTTTGATTTGTACTCGATTGAGAGTATAGACTGCAGTGCTTACATCTTCTCTCCAATAGATCTGAGGAATGTTTGCTTCCATCATCATGGTTCTAGATGCTTCCTGGATGGTCCGGTTCTTTCTCTCCACTACTCCATTCTGCTGTGGAGTCCTAGGAGCAGACAACTGTCTTTTCATTCCATGTTTCTCACAGAATTCTATGAACTCACTGGATGTGAATTCTCCACCTCTGTTAGACCTCAGACATTTCAATTTTAATCCAGTTTCATTCTCTACCATAGCCTTGAATATTTTGAATTTCTCAAGAGCTTTTGATTTCTCTTTCAAAAAAGTCACCCACATCATCCAGGAGTAGTCATCAATTAATAGCATGTAGTATCTATCACCTTGCACACTTCTAATTCTTGTTGGACCACATAGATCAGTATGAACTAAGTCTAATAATCTGGTAGAAAATTGTTCCTTTTGAATGTAACTCTACTTTGCTTACCCAACTCACACTCTTTGCACAAGCTATTAGTAGGTTTCATAAGTCTTGGAAGATCTCTCATAGCCTGAGTGTTGCTTATCTTGATGATATTATCAAAATTCACATGACACATTCTCCTATGCCACAACCAACTCTGATCAATTTGAACAAATAAGCAACTTTTACCAGTACCAACCAAGTGGAAGATATTGCCTTTAGTTTGAGTATCGGATGCAATCTTTGTTCCAGAACTTTCAAAGATCTTGCATTTTCCATTTTTGAATCAGAGATCATAGCCTTTGTCTACCAACTGTCAAACACTAAAAAGATTGTGCTTTAGGCCTTCAACATACATTACATTACTAGTTTTGTTCTTTCCATCAAATGAAATAGTTCCTCTACCTCTGATTCTACCAGCAGAATTATCACCAAATTTTACCACACCTCCTTCATACCTTTCCAAATATATGAACTTATTTTTGTCACCTGTCATATGGTGGGTGCATCCACTGTCAATGACCCAATTTATCCTTTTCTTCAACTTGGGTAGCTAGAGCTCTTTCTACAATTTTATGATTGACAGATTCAGAGGGCATTAGATCTTCTTCTTTGATGGAAATAAACACCCAGTTACTTCCAGATTTGTTTCCTATTTCGGATTCATCATCTGTTACTCCTTCATCATCTTCATGGACATAGTTGTTGCAAGTATGAGGATAACTAGTGTTGTCATTGATGTCAACATACTCATATTGCATTAATGAGAAAGATTGGATGAGTTGTGTGCTGAGGATATTGAGAAAATTAGCCTCAATCAGGAACAGTGAAGAACAGTGATGACATTAAGGTAAAAGTCCAAGATAGGATGAATATCAGAGGATACGGTTTAAAGGGTTTTCAGATATGAGTCTTGAGATGATCCAGTCAAGATTTCAGAGGTCCACATGAAGATATGAACAAGTTATGGTCGCTCTAGTAGAACCAGTTCCGGCAGATGTTCAGTGGTGACAGAGTGTCACAGATTGGTCCGGTGAGCTTCAAAATTGCGTTATCTCATTCTGAGGATTGGAGGGAGTGTTGCAGAAAGTAGTGTGAAGTGACAACTAGATTTGATCATGGTTTGGAGGTCCAAAATCACCTTTTTTAGTGTGATAGTGGCGATAGACTGTGTTCTTGAAGTTTTGGATGAAGAAGAGAAGAATTCCAATAAGCTAATAAAGTGCGGATATTCTTGGTGACTCAGGAAAGGTTTTGGTGATCTTTGGATCATGTACAATTCTTATTAGTAGTCTGCATTGAAGTTAGAGTTTGCTTTTGAAGAATTACCACTGGGTATTGGTGTTCTTCTTGAGACTTGCCGATTGGATGTGTTACACGTCTTGTGAATGATCTTATATGTGTTTGCCGACTTAGATGATTGTTCCTAAGTCGATGCCTTGTATAAATAAGGGATTGTGAATTCATTTTGAAGTGTATCTTGGAGCGAAGAAGTGCAAAAGGTAGAGTAGGAGTTTTTGGGCTTAAATGGAATTGATCTAGGCATGGTAAAGATGTCAATCTCCAGTTCAAGTTTGTAATACTTGTTACTTTGTAGATAGTGTGTCTCTTGTAGGCACTGTGCCTCTTGTGAGCAGTGTGCTCAGGCAGTGAGCCCTAATTGGCATGTGCCATCTATTTTTCTTATTCTTCTAACAAAGAATAATCCTTGGGTTAATCACCCTGTGGTTTTTCCCTTGACCGAGTTTCCACGTCAAAATCTTGGTGTCTCATGTGTTTATGTGTATCTGCTCTGGTGTTTATGCTTTATGCTTTCATGAATGATTAATTGATATACTATTAAATAACAAAGAGGATTTAAGTGTTTGAATAGAAAGCAAGTTTTGGACAACTGATTCACCCCCCCTCTCAGTTGTCTGTCCTGAATCCAACAATAGTAACATTTATTCTGGAACCTTGATCCATTAGGATTTGGTCTTGAAAATCTTTCCAGACATCTTGAGGAAAAATGACCAATCTTGTTGCAGTTAAAACATTTAAAAGGCAATTTTCCTTCATACTTACCAGATCCTCTTAGCAGTCTTTTTGTAATAAGGGCTTCAAGTTGAGCAGCTTCTACTTCATCATCTTCCAAGTCTTTCCTTACTTTTTCATACCATGATAGTTTCCTTGAAGAGTTCTCTCCTAGATCAAACCTTTGTTTTCTTTTTACAAAGGTACTAGCTTTGAATGTAGATTCAGTCTTGGGGGGGACATCTCCAACTTGGTTAATTCAAATGCAACCAATTTACCAACCAATTGATCTCTTGTGATACCTAAATAGGATCTAAATTCTTCAATGGTAGCAACCTTATATTTGTAAAAATTAGGAAGGGATTTGAGAGCTTTGCCAACAATTTCATCTTCATCTAAGACTCCACCAGCACATCTAATGCCACAAACAAGCTCATTTACTCTTGGCATAAATGTAGTGATATTTTCATCTTCTCTCATCTTTAGATTTTCAAATTTTCCTTTTAGACTCTGTAGCTTGGCACATTTAACATACTTATCTCCTTCATATAGAAGTTCCAATTTTTCCCAAATCTCATGAGCAGTTTTTAGGTCAACAACATTTGTCAGTTTTGAATCAAATAAGGCACTTAGAAGAGCTTCTTTAGTCCATAGATTATTTTCAGCATCTCTGATTTCATCTACTATACTCAGACCATTCTGTGGAGGAGTATACTTCTTTGAAGCCATGGTCCAATACTACATTCCCATACATTGCAAGTGACATTTGATGCCACTTTTCTAAAGAGTGAAATTGGTTCCATCAAACCTCAGACTATCCTTCTTATAGGATGACATCCTAGATCTCCTCAAGCGGTTAAGCTCTTTTAGAGGAACTTAGCTTTGATACCAATTGTTAGACTCAGGATAGACAACTGAGAGGGGGGTGAATCAGTTCTCCAAAACTTTCTTCCAATTTAAACACTTAAATCCATTTGTATTTTAGCAGCATAATAACAAATCAATCATGGAAACATAATGCATTAAATCAAGACCAAAAACACATTAACACATAAGACACCAATATTTTGACGTGGAAAACCCAGTTAAGGGAAAAACCATGGGGTGACTAACCCAAGATTGTATTCTCTATTAGAAGAATAGAAAGAACAAAAATGGCACATGCCAATTAGGGCTCACTACTTGACCACACTGGTCACAAGAGGCTCACTGCCTACAGGAGATACACTGTCCGTAGAATAATAAGTATTACATACTTGAACTGAAGAATAGCATCTTCACCATGCTTGAGTCAGTTCCATTTAAGTCCAATACTTTTGCTTTGCCTTTCACTCCTCTCCTCTCTACCACACTCTCATCTCCACAATACACTTTTGAAATGACTTTGCAACTCCTTATTTATACAATACATTGACTTAAGGATAATAATCCAAGTCGGCAAACATTACAGAGCAAATACATAAATACAACATGACTAATTACAAAAAGACTTCACACGGATCAACACACTGTTGGCCACACAGATCTAAGACTTCAATCTTCTTATAGGAATACGCCAATCTTCACAGAACATCATCAAGATCATTCACAGGATGTATAACTCATCCGGTTGGCCTAACATGGGAAGAAGACCATCAACCGGAAGTAGTTGTTTAGTTACGAGCTCAATCTTCAATGTGAACCACCAACATGAACTGGACACAATCTAAAGATCTCCACAAGCTTTCTTGAATCACCAAAAACATCCACACTACTTCTTACTGAAATCATTTGCTCCTTCATCTGAAACCTCAAGAACACAGTCTGTCTGCACTGTCATATTAGAAAAGATGCTTGCAGACCTCCAGACCACAAACCAATTGAGTTCTTAATTCTCATTGACTTCCTAAACACTCCCCCAAATCCACAAAATAAGATATTGCATTTCTGGAGCTCATCAGACCTATCTGTGTCAGTTTGTCACCTCTGAACATCTGCCAAAACCAATTTTACTTAAATGGTCATAGCTTCTTCATATCATCATGTAAACCTTTGAAATATTTACTGGATCATCACAAGACACATATCTACAAACCCTTTTAAGTGCATCCTTTGATCTTCATCTTAGCTAGGATCTTTACCTCACTGACTTCATTATTCTTCTTTGTTCCTAATAGGACTAATTTTCTCAATATCCTCTGCATACAAATCATCCAATCCTTATAATTAATGCAACAAGAGTATGTTGACATCAATGACAACACTGGTCAAGATCATACTTGCAACACTTAGCTTCTTTGAAATGATGTTACTCAACACAAATCTTATCATCTCGAACATCATCTCAAAGAGGGGCAAAATGTAGACACCAAAGATTGTCCCCAAATTTGTCCATATCTTGCAACACCTAGCCAAATACCTTACTAAGACATCATGTAGCATTTTCTCCTAATCCCACTAATCCATTAGTTAATTAATTAAATAAATTTTATTTATTTAATTAAAATCCCACTCTTAATCCCATCCTTATCCCACTTAGCCAATTAATTAAACAAATTTTATTTATTTAATTAATTTCACATTCACAATCCCACTATCTAATTAATTAAATAAATTATATTTATTTAATTAATTTTCACATCATATCCTATCCTATCCTAATCATCTTCCCAATTAATTAAATAAATTTTATTTGTTTAATTAATTTCCCTCACATATCCCAACTAATTCAAATAAAATATTTGAATTAAGTCCTCACCTTTCGTCACATTCCAACACTTGTCCACCTCTCAATTAAATCATGTGTGGTACTACATTTTTCATTTAATATCTTTCACATGTAGTACTTTTTATATACACAATCACACATGTAGTACTTTTTGTGTACACAATCACATATGAGCCTTATCTTCCTTGTACACTTGTCACATGACTACAACTCCCTTGAAGAATGGGAATAACTAATCAATCCTAGCCATCCACATCAATCATTTAGCCTTTTAATCTCAACCATCCATTTGAACCAAGCCTTTCCTATAAATCAAGCCCCTCGTAACCCATTTTCATTCATTGAGTTGGGGTATCCTTATGCTATCAAAATATCATTAGACCCTTTGTATCTTTTATCCATTATCCTCTATATTATTATATATCATCTATCATTCTTCCATCTATCAATCTCCATCTTATTGTTATGCTATTGAATTGATCAACCAACATATCAAATCAATCAAATAATTCATCTTGCATCTATCTATTAGAGGTATTGAGGATTTGGACAAGGTAATGCATTTCATTTCTTTTATCATTTTCAATTTTATCCAAATTTTTCATATACAAGGATGTTGTAAAAAAGTTTTATATCTTGGAAAGTTACATCGTCAAAAGTATGAAGACGTGATCATCCAATGGAACTATCGTATTTTATCTTGCAAAGTTACATTGTCAAAAGGTTTTTTCTAGAGTCATATGGACCTAGGAAAATCATAAGTATCCTCTAAAGATCATCATCCCAACATATGTCATCATACTTCTCTTCATTAATTTTTGCATTTTGTTCTTCATGATTTACCTTTCCTATTACATGTGTTTCTTTTGATAATCCTTTGTATTTTTCACCAACACATTATTAATTAGTGGCACATTAGGAATTTCTTTATTGACCCAAGTTTCTTGCTTCTTTGATTGTTGTTGTGGAGGACTATTTTGCATTTGTTGCACCACAATATTTTTATTTGGGATCCACGTAGTCTTTTGTAAATGTGGTTCTAGTTTTTGTATCACTTTTATAATTGTTTCTATTTATTTTATTGGTTCATAAATGATTTGTCCCTCGTAATGCTCTTTGGAAGACATACTTGTATTAACACCTTTTTTCTTGGTCATTGTAGAATTTTCAACTTGAGGTTCTTTAAGTTTTGGCAGATTTTCTTCACTAGCCCACCTCTTTTTAATTCTTTCTATTTTTTGTTTGAAAAAATCCATTTGATATATAGATAATTATTTCTTTTATATGGAGACTCCCTGTGAGTAGGAATATAAGTGTCCAAAGTAAAATGGTTCAACTTGGCAAGAGGTTGGTATGAATCTTTATTGATCTTGATAACTTGATCTTCATGAGTGAATTTTACACATTGATGCATAAGCATAGGTACAACTCGTAATTATTCCAACCAAGGTGAACCAAGTGAAATAGGAAATCTATCAGAAGTAGTTACAACATTAAATATCACATGTACTTCATTAGCTCTAAGTGTAATTAGTTTTCTGAATCCTATTAGTCATTTTTAATGATACTCCTAAATGCACATAGGATGTTCATTTCAAATGATTAACTGCCAAATAACCTTCCATACATATGTTGTATTGATTGGTGGGATCTATGATTATATCATTTGTTAAACATTAATATGTGATGGTTTTATTTTGGCTTCATGTATTGCTTTTATTGACCTTTATGTCTTCAGTTCATTGAAATTTGTTCCTCAACCTTCATGTGCCTTTCTTCTTATTTCTTTCATGGAAATCTCATTTTTATAAGTCCAAAATGATGGTCAAAATCTTTCTATGTTAGTCATGCCTTTATCATTATGCTAAACAATCACCTACTAATATGGTCCCACTTTTTCTTGAGTATTTTTTCTTTCCATCAACCAATTAGTTACCAATTTCGATTGATCTATAGACTAGATGGGTTGGCCAAATGCTTATCTTCTAATCTACCACAATGATACACATCATTAGTCTAAGTGCATCCAACATGGAATACCTATGTGAAGGCATGATGACATATACATTGCTGATTGTGCGACAATGAAATTTGCTGTCAATGAGGAAGTACATTTGGTATAGTGGAATGGGATTCTTTTTTACAATCTAGAACCCAAGGTAACGTGGTAGCTTTTGAGTTGTTTCTAGAAAAGCAAGGATTGTCTATTTAAGTACGATCAAGAATCTTCCTACAGAATGTATGTATGAATTCAACTCACAATTCAACAAATCTTGAAATAGATTCTGAGCAAACATCTATCCATCCCTAGGTTTTGCATATTTATATTTCTTAAAATCTTTAGAATCTAAATTTTAATCTTGATTTAGATTTTAGGAGGTCAAACTCTTCTCGAATCATATCATTTGGCTATAAAGGCTAATAAATATATAACAGCTACTGAAAAATTACCTTGCATACCTCCAAGATCATTGTTTCCTATAGGAAATAACTCTTGCCAAGCTGTTCAAAGTAATAAAATGCATATTCTTTGTTCACCACCCACCCTCCCCATTGTGTTGACAATCCTAATGAGATAAATAAAGTAAAATTGTTCGTAGAAGATCTCTCCCACAAGTTCATGAGGCTAAAAATTAGTCCATTGAACCAAGTGAGTAAACTCTTATACCTCCATACCTTCTAGTCCACAACAATTTTTCTCATATCCTCTTGTCAACACATTACCTCTTGTTGTGCAATAAGTGCAAACCCCTATGGTTGATAGATATATTCCTTATTCCTCTTTGATCCTAGTGCTTCCCAAGCCCAAATTTGAGCAAGCAAGTGTTGAGGAATATGTTTTCTATCAAATTGATATAATGTATAGATGTAATGAGAAAACCAATGTCAAAAATTAAATATGTAATCCAGAGGTTTTTTCTCATACAAGTTCTCCAATAGATCATATGCATATAATAAATGTGAAATTAGTTCCACCATTGAATGCTTTGCATTTCATCTCATTCAAATCCTTTTCTAATGCATTTTTCAAGGACAATGATAAGAATTTGTAGCTACCTCAAGGCATAAAACTTAAAGCATGAAGGGAAGATGAAGGAAAATGTCATGTAAAAAAGTTGTCCAATATTGAAGATCTCATAAAAATGAAGATAAAGAAGGATTTTTAGCTACTATAAAAGTTGATCCTATGTATTTAACACAAACACATATTCCCTTGTCTTAGTTTGAGGAGCATGCATGGAAAGAGATAATTAATGATCCATTAGAGTTGTTGTGCCTTGCACACACACCCCATTTAACCTTTGGTAAATAGGGACCCACTCTTTTTCTTTCTTCCTTGTTGCCTTGATTGATCTATTTGTGTTAGCATTCTTCCTTTTGCACTCTATAGTCTCAACATCAAGTTGGTAATGGTTTTGGAAAGTGTTTGAGAGGTTTCAGTCATGTGTTAAGTCATTTACAAAAGTTTTAGTATGTTTTTAGTGAGGAATTCAAGTTTTAAGAGCCTTCATGGGTTTGCAAGATTTTCAAGGACTTGAGGATTTTTGACTTATAGTCTAAAGTCTCAATATTCCTCAGATTCTTGCATCTGCTTCTTCTTCCCCTACACAACCTTCCCCATGCTCCATAAAGTCTCTTCAAATTCATGAATGTGCAATTTTGCAAGAATTTCAAGGACTTATGGATTTCTAACTTTTAGTTCAAAATCTTCACATTCTAGTTGATTCCTACATTCTCCTTTTTAACTTTCATTATTTTCTCAATGGATCTCATTATTGCTCAAGTTTGTAGGAATTCCACAAACTCTTTCCATCTTCTATTGTGGTCACAAGTCCAAATGTCTAGATTAATCCCATAGTTGTGCAAAAGGTCTAAATGTTAGTTCTACAGAGACATCATGTGTGTCCTCCACTTCTTAATTTTCACCTAGACACATCATCCAACCATTTATTTTTTAGTTTTCTCACCTACTTGTTTGTTTGCAACAATGGTTATTGTGTGCAAACTGGGCCTTTATAAAACTTATTTTCTTTCATCATTTTCATCTTTTAAAAATTAATTTTTTGACATCCAGTGACTCTCCTTGCAACCTTTACATCTTTGGAGACACAATTTCCAATCTTCTTCAGTTGAATTTTCCATAGGATTTGGTATAAAAGGAATTTGTACAAGCTAGGAGCAGTGTTTATTTGCATACTTGATAGTTAAGGTTGTCATGAATTTCTAGGGCACATTTTTAGTGAGTTTGCTCTTATTTTGAAATCAAAAGAAATAAGATTATATTTTAAACTATTTTGTTATTTCAAGAAGAAAATGTGATCTTAATATTAGTTTTCTTAAATATTTCAGTGTGAGGAGTCTAAAATGAAATTCTAAATTTAGGGTTTGTTCATGGAATGTTTTCTTTTCAAAATCCTAAGTTTTTTAACTGTTTTGAATTCAAAATCAATTTGTTATGAAAAATTTGGCTTTAAACAATATGTTCTCTTAACATTAATATATGCCATAATGAAATTGTAAAAATGGTTAAATAATGAAATATATGTAGATCACAATTGGGATCTCGCAAAATGTTATAATGATGAAATCCTTACTTAACTTTTTTTTCTCAAAGTTGGTTTGTGGAATTGTAGAATCTTCAGAGATATGTGATCCTCCAAGTGTTAGTTTGAGATCCTCATCTCCCATTAATCACCACATTTACATGTCAAGTCATGAAAGCTTTGAATATCAATGAGAATTCATTCATTAGTCAAAAACAATAAATTATGGAATTATTTTGGATTTGTGTACTTCCGACCTTTTAATCCAAAGTTTTGAAGTTTGGTAGAATCTTGGATTTCCATGGTTCCCCTATATTTAGAAGCTTGAGAGTCTTGCTTAGATTGTGAATTTATTTAGGACTTCTTCCACTCCAAATGGTAAACATTGTAAATCTACATAAAACAATAAACACACAAAATACATCAAATTTAACATTTTTATTGCATAATATTTCATGCTTAAACATCATATGGAGAAAGGTCTTAGAGATTTTTTTATTGCATGACACACTTGTCTATATATTGTGCATGTGAGGTGGTATGAGTTCACTCAATAAAAAGTTTGTAAAATGGTTTTCACATATTCTGTAGCATCATAAATTGTGCTCGCTTATAACTTCATGCTTTATTTGGCACTCACTTTAGTGTCCAATCCCCTAGTGTGTTTTTTGGGATCACTTGTCAGCCTTATCCTTACCATCAACCAACAAAGATTATTTCTAAATGCTTCTTTGACCCTTTTTGCTTATCCTATCAAAAAACCGTTTAAAAGTGTTGTAACCTTGGTAATGCCCCAAGTCATCTAGACTTTCTAAAAATTGAAGTTGCATGGATAAAAGTGCTAGGCACAGATATCTGCACAGTGCACTAACATCCCAAAAGCATCTTTCTATTTGTCAACCCTTATTAGGTGTATTTTTACTCGGGTGGCATTTCAAGATTTTCTTGATGTCTATCCACACCTAAACAAATCCTTTCCTAGATTTTTTCCTCTTGCCTCTCCTATAAAACCCTATCAATTTTCCATTTGAAAGGATCAATTTCTCATGCTAGTGAAGCTCAGTCAAAATTATTGCTCACTCTTATTTTACTTGTTCTATTTCTATTCTATGCTCATTGTTTATTTTAGATTATTGAGAGTATTCAGCTAATATGATTTACTTTGCTTTCTTCACACTCTTTGAAAGGTTCTCATTCAAGATCACCTTCCTTCCAAACAAAGATTCATTTTGTTCTTAGATGCGATAGTCTTCTAGAGAGATCCTTGTAACTTCTTTCCTTACCTTTGTTAATCCATTTAGATTAACATTTATCTTTGTGGGTTAAATATCATTTCATTTCTTGTTCATATTCATAAATTAGTTTGTAAATCTACTCTAAGTCATTAAGTAGGTTTTATTTTATGAACATCACATTATTATTTTGTCACTTCTCATTACAATTATAGACACACTTAGAATTAAGGGCACACACTATTTATCTATATATCAATCTCTTTAACTATTGTTGAGGTGGAAACACCACAAACGGGATTTGACTAAGGTAAACTCCTATATAGCCCAACCCTCCTTCTATGTTTGTGCAATTGCAGGTTGCGAGAGGAAAGATTTCTTGTGTAGAGCATTTACATTTTCCTTTTACCTTTCTCATCATTTCTCTTATTTAATTCTCATAGTATCATTTTCATCTATCTCTCATCTGTAGATTTCCATGTAATAATTATTGTGTTTTCTATCAATAGGAAACTCTTGAAATCCATTCAAAGCCGTACAGGTTTGAGATTCTAATTTTCTTTGTCATATATACTATAGTGCAGTGTATAGATGTTCACACGATGCACTATTGCCTTAGATAGTGAGGATGCCTGCCTAGTGCTAGGTTCCTTGTGATTTGATTTTTCTATTTCTGCATTTATTTTTGTAAATCATTTTATCAAACTCTACATTTTTCCTATTTTCTCCTGACTAAGTTGTTAATTTTAATCAATAGTATTTAATCATTTCATTTCCAATTGCAAAAAAGGGATATAGCTAAAAAATTCTCACTCTTCTAGATTGGATACCAGTGAGATACTTGTCTTCATTGGCTAGTATCCTAATGTGTGATGGGAAATTATTCTAATTAGATATAGTTTAGTTACAATTAGTTTTCCCATATCATATTTTGGTGAACCCGATGTGTCTAAAACACTTGAAACTACAAAACAAAACATTTCTTCTCTTCTTCTTAATAAAAACTTCTCTTTGTCATTTCTCAAGAAAATTCTCTTTCATCCGATCTTCAAATCTTGGAGTACTTGTGCATTGGGGATCTTCTACTAGTTTATGACCTTCATGACCCAGTGCTCTAACTCAGAATTTACCATTTGTAGAAGTTTAATATTACTCATGGCTTCCCATGCTCATGGTAGCTCTAGATCTACTCAGTTAGAAATCAACATCTTTAATTTCTCGATGGGAAGTTCCAGAGTGCAACCACCTATCTTCTCTTTCTCTAACACAACTGTAATCCCTAGACTACAATCTTTTAGAGGTCCTCTTGATATATGCATTCCCATGGTTTGTGTGCCCCAAGCTCAGATCCAAACATTGTGTCACATCCATAATTTTGACTATGTTTTACTTTTTACTTGTATGTAGTTAGTAAATAATTTTGTTTGGATCAATGATTTGGCATTTCTAAAAATGTTAGGATAAATCAATTATTTTATTATCTAATGTTTATATGAGTATAATTTAGACATGTGATTATATAATGTCATTATTATTTATTCATAAGATATATGAAGTGACTAATGATGAACTAATCCAAGTTTGGTTGATTGTAAGTTGTAATCAAGAAATAGGTTTTCAACCTCCAAGATAAAGAGGGATAGTATCATCTAAGAGAGGAGAATAGACATTTGGATACATGAACAGGTTGTCACCATCTAAGTCTTGTGCTTACTCTGAATCCTTGTCTTAGTTTGGTAAGTTGGTTTTGATTTGACAATTGTTGATTTCTCGTCATGATCTTTTAATGTAGGTCTTGTCAGGTAAAACCAAGATAAGATGGTATGATCATCAACAAGATATAGTTGATAATCATTATTTTTCCCCAGTGTGATATGAGTATAGTTATATTATTATAACAATGAATATTAGAGGTTAAACTAATTCATTGTCGGTGGTTTCCAATAAGTATTTTATTTTGATAGCCTATATTTGTTGGCATTTTCACAATATCGAGAGGGGAGAATACCTTGACCCCATTCTTGTAATCTTATTTAGTGATAGGAGCAACATAAGAATACATTGTACATACCTACACTAGGTTTTTTATATCTATTTAAATATTATCTATAAGTTAAGATGTAGGTTATGTTTTTGAAGAGCTTCTTAGCATCGTGGTATTTATTCAAAACCACTACATGTTTTATGTCGGAAATAAAGATTCCAACCATAAAAGAGGGAGTACGAGAGTGGTCATTAAGACGAACTACTCCATAATGTATGCATGCTAATGAAGCATGATTACAAGGAAAAGTTTTTGCCTATGATTCCATGACATTATGGATGAGTTAACCTTTAATAATGCTATGTTGACATAATACACACATGGATACATAGAGTGCATGAAAAATAAAAAATGTTTTTGTATAGTTAAGGGAGACTATGTGTGGCATAGTCAAGGTAGGAGGTTCTAATGATGGACTATCCAGCCTTGCAGCCTTAAACAACCAACATCATGATCATAACAAAGATGCAACAAAAACACACATCTAACAACTGAATGATAAAGAGATATTCATAATCACAGGACACAAGATTTATCCTAGGAAAACCCTAAAAGAGAAAAACCCAACCTTCAAAAAATTATTTTTCATTATAATATAACCTATAACCTCATTACATGTGCCTCTAGGGCTTTTCATGTGTTAGGCTGCAACCCAGGCTTGCAATGTTAGATTTAGGACAGACAACTGAGAGGGGGGTGAATCAGTTGTCCAAAACTTCCTTCGATTTAAACTCTTAAATCCACTTTGTAATTCAGTAACATAATAATAATTCAATCATGGAAACACAATGCATTTAAACCAAGAGAAACAACATATCAACACATAAGACACCAAGATTTTGATGTGGAAAACCTGGTTAAGGGAAAAACCATGGGGTGATTAACCCAAGATTGTATTCTCTATTAGAAGAATAAAAAAAACAAAATGGCACATGCCAATTAGGGCTCACTGCCTGAGCACACTGCTCACAAGAGGCTCACTACCTACAAGAGGCACATTGTCTACAGAAGAATAAGTATCACATACTTGAACTGGAAAATAGAATCTTCAACATGCTTGAGTCAGTTCTATTTAAGCCCACTACTTCTGCTCTGCCTTTCACTCTCCTCCTCGCTACCACATTCTCATCTTCATAAGATACTCTTTCAAATGACTTCACAATTCCTTATTTATACAAGACATCGACTTAGGAATAATCATCTAAGTCAGAAAACATCTACAAGAACATCCGTAGGATGAGTAACTCATCCGATCGGCCAGTCTAAGAAGGAACACCTTCATCCGGAAGTAATTCTTCAAATACGAGCTTAAACTTCAATGTGGACCACCAACACAAACTAGATATAATCCAAAGACCTCCATAAGCTTGCCTAAATCACCAAGAACATCCACACTTCATCTGCTTACTGAAATCCTTCTCTCCTCCATCTGGAACCTCAAGAACACAGACTATCATCACTGTCACAAAAGAATAGATGCTTGCGGACCTCCAAACCATGAACCAATCCAATTGACACATCAAAAGGACTTCCTAAACACTCCACCAAATCTACAGAATAGGATAATACATTTCTGGATCTCATCGGACCTATCTTTATCAATCTATTACCTTTGAACACCTGCCAGAACCAGTTTTACTTGAGTGGCCACAACTTCTTCAGATCTTCATGTGGACCTCTAAAATCTTTACTAGATCATCATAAGACACATATCTACAAACCCTTTAAACTGTATCCTCTGATCCTCATCTTATCTTGGACTTTTACCTTACTGTCTTCACTGTTCCTAATATGACCAATTTTCTCAATATCCTCAGCAAACAGTTCATCCAATCCTTATCATTAATGGAATAGGAGTATGTTGAAATCAATGACAACACTGGTTAGGCCCATACTTACAACAATCTCCCCCTTTGTCATTGATGGCAACATATGATGTGAAAAACTATTTTGACCATCAAGACAAGAAATTCTCTTTATTGTCACAACTCCCCCTATCGGCAACAACCATTCACATGTCTTCTCTTCCTTTCCTGCTCCCCCTTTGATCAGCAACTAGTTGTTTTTCACATGTCTTCTCTCTCCCTTTGACATCAATGGCAAAGGGCACATACTTGCAACTCCACCACTTCAGACTCATACCGACTGCTTCCCCTAAGTAACAGTTCCCCGTCATCAATCTGGACCATAAGATATGACTATGATATCCACCAGACTAATGCACATTAGTGCATCTTAGTACACCACTGGAGGAGCAATAACCCCTAATGCCTCCTTGAGATACTCAAAAGAGTCCTTAGGTAGAGGTTTGGTAAAGATATCTGCAATCTAATCCTTGGAAGGCACAAACTCCAATCTAACTTCATTTTTGTTCACTTGCTCTCTCAAAAAGTGAAACTTGATGGATATATGTTTAGTCTTTGAATGCAACACTGGATTCTTAGATATATTTATTGCACTTGAATTATCATAGAAGATTGTGATAGGCTCCTCATACTCCACTCTTATGTCTCTTAGCATTTGTTTCATCCACAAAACTTGAGTGCAACTACTTGCTGCTGCAATATATTTTGCTTCTGTAGTGGACAGAGATATTGCCTCTTGTTTCTTGCTTATACATGAAATCAATCTCTTCCCTAAAAAGAATGCTCCACCATTGGTACTCTTCTGGTCATCCACATCTCCTGCCCAATCAGCATATGTATATGCATGAAGAGAGAAATCATGATCTCTAGGATACCATAGACCATACTCAACTGTCCCTTTTAGATATCTAAAAATCCTCTTGATTGCCATGACATGAGATTCTCTAGGATCAGCTTGGAATCTAGAAACAAGACCAATAGCCTGCACAATGTCTAGTCTAGTTTGAGTGAGATACAACAATCCTCAAATCATTGATTTATACTTTTTCTGATCAGCCTTGGGAGAGTCATCATCTTTGTTCAACTTACATCCAGTTGCCATGGGAGTATTCATTGGATTTGAGTCCTCCATTCCAAATTTCTTCAACAATTCTTTGACATATTTGGCTTGAGAAATGAAGATTCCTTTCTTTGATTGAGTGATTTGTAGACCTAGGAAGAAATTCATTTCCCCAAGCATGGACATCTCAAATTCATTTTTCATTTGATTTGCAAAGGTTTTACATGTACTATCTCTTCCTCCAAAAATGATATCATCAACAAACACTTCAACAATCAAGATATTTTCATGATCAATTTTGAAATACAAATTACTATTAGTAGTACCTTTGTTGAAACCAATCTTCAAAAGATGTTTATCCAATCTTGCATACCAAGCTCTTAGGGCTTGCTTTAGTCTATATAGTGCTTTATTCAACTTTCAGACCATATCACCATGATCAGACAATTGAAATCTATCTGGTTGCTCAATGTAAACTTCTTCTTCCAAGTCTCCATTGAGAATGGTAGACTTGACATCCATCTGATATACTTTGAAATCCTTGAAGGTAGCAAAAGTAAGAAATAATTTAACAGCTTCAATTCTTGCCACCGGAGCAAAGGTTTCTTCAAAATCAACTCTTTCAATTTGAGAGTAACCCTTGCAGACCAATCTGGCTTTATTTCTGATTACTTCACCAACTTCATTCAATTTGTTCTAGAAGACCCATTTGGTTCCAATCACATTCTTGTTTCTAGGTCTGGGAACAAGATCTCAAGTGTGATTCTTCTCAATTTGCATCAACTCTTCCTCCATTGCTTTAGTCCAGTTTTCATCATTGCAAGCTTCATTCATTGTCTTAGGTTCAATCTTTGAAATCAGACAATACTCTTCTGAATCTTGAGCAATCCTTCTTCTTGTTTGAACACCTTTGCTTTTATCACCTATGATCTGATCTTTAGAGTGGTTCAGTCTTACATACCTGGGAACTTTGGGAGTTTCTTGTACATCTGATTCTAAATCAGGCTCATTAAAACTCATCTCTTCTTCATGATTTATCCGATCAGTTTGAATCTGAATTACAGAAGGGACTTGGATCCCTTGAATCAGAGCACCATTTTGATCATCTTCATCATATTCATAAAACCTTGAGGCTTTTTCAATTCCTTCATCAACCTTCACATTTGTACTTTCTATAATCTTTCTCAATCTCTTGTTATAACACCGATATGCTTTGCTTTGAGTAGAGTAACCCAAGAATATTCCTTCATCACTTCTAGCATCAAACTTGCCTAGATCTTCATCTCTTTTAATGTAACACTTACTACCAAAGACTTTGAAATACATTACAGTAGGGGTGATATCAAACCAAAGTTCATAAGGAGTCTTACCAGTATTGTTTCTGATTTGTACTCGATTCAGAGTATAGACTACAGTGCTGACAGCTTCTCTCCAAAAGATCTGAGGAATATTTACTTCCATCATCATGGTCCTAGATGCTTCCTAGATGGTCCGGTTCTTTCTTTCTACTACTCCATTCTACTGTGGAGTCCTAGGAGCAGATAACTATCTCTTGATTCTATGCTTCTCACAGAATTCTATGAACTCACCGGATGTGAATTCACCACCTCTATCAGACCTCAGACATTTTAATTTTAATCCAGTTTCATTCTCTACCATAGCCTTGAAAATTTTGGATTTCTCAAGAGCTTCTGATTTCTCTTTCAGAAAAGTTACCCACATCATCCGAGAGTAGTCATCAATTAATAACATGAAGTATCTATCACCTTGCACACTTCTGATTATTGTCAGACCACATAAATCAATATGAACTAAGTCTAATAATCCAGTAGAAGATTGTTCCTTGCTTTTGAATGAGACTTTTCTTTGTTTACCCAACCAACATTCTTTGCACAAACTGTGAGGCCTACTTTTTACACTTCTATTCATGGGACTATTTGTAGTGCTATTTCTATTATGTTCATGTTGAGAAACTGTTGATCCTGGAATCTTGTTATTAAACCTAATTGATTTTTAAGGAAATAATTGTGCAATGATAATTAGATGTTGCTTTTAAGAAAATGATGAATGGATATGGAACTTCAATGTGATTTCAGTAGGATTATATGGTAGAATGTTTAGGATGCATGTATTTAGATTGCTTTGGCTATGATATCTTTATGTGTTATTGACTTCAAGTTTGAGTGTGTAGGTATTGCTAATGAAACCACAAATACAGGAGATCATCCCATACCCTATGTTGTATCCCTTGTGAGCCGATCTAGTTCCACGAGAAACTAAGATCAACCTCGTGTTTGGAGAAATATTGTAATGTTGTAATGTGTTAATGTTGCATGAGGTCAAGGGAATAAGGGCTATCTTCTGATTTACTATTATTATGATAAATGTTGTAAGAAATGTTGTTTTGAATCTTGTTTAAACTTTATTTATTTTAGACCTTTTCTTGTGTTTTTATTTGACTCTGGGAGTTCTAACTAGGCAAAAATCAACCCTAGGTTATACCCCATGGGTCTAGGGACCTTTTTGACTAGGATAACCTTGGGTTAACCTCCATATGGTCACTTAAGCTTCACAGTGAAGTTAAGTGACGAATTTGGAAGCATGGGGACAATGGGATGAGTGGAATCCACACTCAGGCCCACTTCCAAGTCATGGAACAACTCCATGATCCCCTAATAATGGAGTGCTTGTCTCCTTGTGCCTCTCTTTTGGTGGGGTTCCCTTTAATAAGGGTGGTGTGTATTCCACTCCCTTTTGTATTTTTGTTTTACTTATTGTATTTTAATTCTCCATGTGTTGTAAAAGGACTATAGTGGGGGACCTCTTGAGTGGGGTTAATTATTTTTAAGTCCACTAAGATAATGGATGAGTTGGGGGGAATTAGTTGTTTAATGCCACTTGGGAAATAAGGAAAATAGAGGGAATTAGTTTTAAAAGAGAGAGGAGGAGGAGAGTAAGGGGGGTTGGATTATTGTGGAAAGAAGGGGAACTTGGAGAAAGAGGCTAAGAGTGGAGCTCTTCATCAAATTTCATCCATAATTGGGCTTGTGAAGGTTGGTGAATAGGACTTCGAACTTGAATGATCTGGACTTGTTATGTATGTTTTGTTCTTGCTTGATGAATGAAATTGCAAATGTTTTCTATGTAGTTTTTTTGTTATTTTGGGGTTTGGGTTGGGTGTTGAAAGAGCTCCTTCCAGTTGGAAAGCAATGCTCATCTTGTATAGGGAATGGAAGGTGTGAACCTCCTCGGGTGTCTTCTTGTTTCTTGATATATGAAATGCCTTGAGGGCATGTTGGTACTTTTGAGCCAAGAGGGCTTTAAGGCTTTGAGAGCCTATTTGGATATCCCTAGAGATTGATTTATTTGGAAGGCTTGAGGCCTTGAGAAAGAGTAATTTGTTGGCTTGAGGCCTTGTGTTAAAATGTGATAAAATATTGAAGAATGGCACCTTGAGTGAGAGAGTCTACTTCCCTACCCTCCTTGAACTCACCTCAGCTGAGTCTTTATATTGTGATTAAGACCATGGGAGTGTGTGTGTTATTTGCTTGTTTGTTGTTACTCAATGTTGTGAAGTGTTTTGGTCTATTCTACCCTGGGTATGAGGATGGTCTCCCTAGCTCAGGGGTGACCCTCTTGCAGGTCTATGGTAGGGAGGAGAGCTAGTTGGTTGTTGTTTCCTCCCTTGTTGTTATGCAGGTTACTGTTGAAGCATGTTAAGAGGATTGAAAGAATTTTTTCCTTGTTAAGGAAAATGTTCTATCTTCCTATTTGTAATGAGAGCTTGGTCTCTTTTAAATTTCTTACTGTAATAGTTTCTTTTGAAAAGGAGAGAATGCTCCCTGTGAAAGTTGTAGAAAAATTGTATTGGGAGAAGAAAGTAAATCCCTCCCTTAAAGTGTTTTGTGAGTTGTGGGATTTTTACAGTTGTATGTTCTTGTTTACCAAGTTGTAAGTTGTGAGATTTGTTGTGGGTTTGGATCAGTTGTTAAAATATATCTCTTGCATTAATTAGTGAGAAAGCTACTTTTACAATATTATGAAAGGTGCAAGTTACCTTTGAAAACAAAATTAAAACTTGATTCAAGTATGCAATGGAAAAATAATTTAAATCAATTTACTTGTCTGTTTACCTGAAGTGAAAGATTTAGTAGTCCCCGTATTTACTATATCTCTTTAAAAATTATTGGAATTAAAATATATACTAGATAGATTAAAATGTAGTAGAAGAAAATTCAGATTTATATGGTTATTTACTTGTTTCACTCAAATATTTACTTTATTGAAAATTAAAATGTAGAGAAATTGTGAATTTGAATTTATGGATTGAGAACGGAAAGGTTGTAGGATTTACTATGAAACTTTGTTATGAGAAATATATATATATATATATATATATATATATATTTCTATTTTAAATGAAGTCGTGAAGAGTTGGAACATTTTTATTATGAAATGATGTTGGGAAAATTTTATACAACTGTAAATATATATGCATATATATATATATGAATATATATTTTTATTATAAAATGAAGTAGTGTAAATTTTGGTATATTTGTTTATATACAAATATATATATATATATATTTAAATAGTTTTAAGTTGAATGAAATTGAGAAAATGATATATATATATATAAATATATAAATATAATTAATTAATATTAATTTGTAATTACGAAATAGCTCATGCGATGAAGGAAAGATGAATCGCTGCCTTGTATGGAAAAACCAGTCGAAAATTACAATTAGCAATGGTGGGGGGGGTTTAAACCCCCCACCGAACTTTATATACAGAGGGTGTGGGAAGGGGCGGAGCCCCACCCACACCCCACGACGTGGGATGTGGGTGGGGCTCCGTCCCTCCCCACACCCCCACCGTGGCCTCAAAGCCCATACCTCCTACCGCCCACGCCCTCTCCCTTTGCGGCCTCTACCCTCTGCCAGCGTCATATCCCCACCACCCTCTGCGGCTTCCATACTACCATCCCACCACAGTCCTCCGCTGGCCGCTGACTGTGGCCTCCCCCAAGTGTTTCCCCACCTGTGTTCACCGTCGTCGCTCCATTAAACCCTGCAACAACAATCACAAACAACAACATAAGGTTAGGGTTATTTCTATGAGTGGATTTTAAAAAAATACTCTATTAAAATTCATGTGTGGAGATTCCACTATCATTATTAAAATCATCAATTATATATATATATATATATATATATATATATATATATATATATATATATATATATATTATTTTCCCTAAAAGGATATTCCATGAGTATATATATATACTTATGTGTTGGACTTTTATAAAATTCTCTATTAAAATAAAATTATGGGTGGAGATCCCATTAACAATATAAATTTTACAATCATATATATATGAATATTTATATATATATATATATATATATATATATGTATATATATATACATATATACATATATACATATATATATACATATATATATATACATATATATATATATATCAAATTAAGTAATATTAATGGGGCATCTGTAATCTTCATTAATAATTATTTTGATTAGTGCGTGATTAAGAAGTTGTGACTACGAAATTTAGAATCTTCCAATTGAATTACCAAAGTAATGAAAATAAATTTAACGTCTTAAATTTAAATGTATATGAAAGAAATAGAGAAAAGTGTAAACGAGCGAACCGGGAAACTATTTAAATCATTTTGATAGAGGAGCAAACACACACTGTGAGGCAATGTTATAGAGGTTGAGGAAACCGGTTAGAGACCAACTAAATATCAAGTGAATTCAAACGCTGAAAGTAAATCTGGCATAAAACGTAGTAAACGTTATCAAGCAAACAAAGTAAGTCCAACATAGTAAATGTACATGTGAGTGATTTATTCCATAAACAACTTTATCACTGGCGACTTAAACACACACAATCAAGCACGCTTACGCGTGCGAGGAGGAGATACAGAGTAATAGGAGAAAATTTTTGATAGTTCGTATCATGACTACATGTCATATGTGGACATAACACGCGGGTTTTGCGTGTTGTGAACGCATGTGAAATGTGGGCATGACATTTGGTATCAGAGCCCAGTCATTTTAAAACACTAGGCTTGTATGAGCACATTATCACTTCTACGACCAAACTGACTAGAGATTACCTCGTTTTGTATGATGCCTCCTAGACGAGTTCCACAAACACTGTCCCACCGCACTCCAACCACCAAGGTGCACACTGATTCTTCAGCTGTGGGACCGGATCAGCCAGCCCCACCAGAACAGCCAATACCACAAGTTCAGCCAGTTCTACAGGCACAACCAATTCCTCAGGTACCGCAAGCACCACTAGCCCCACTAGATATGGGACCATAGATATTACAGGCCTTACAGGCTATCTTAGATAGGCTTCCACCGGCTGTAGTTGAGCCGCGCGTTGAGCCATGTGTCGAGCCCTACGATGTTCCACGAGAGGAGCCACGCGTGGAGACATGAGTTGAGTCTCATGTTGAGCCATGTGAGGAGCCCCACGTAGAGCCGTAGGGGTACCGCGTGTGGAGCCTTATGTCGAGTTGCCTGATATAGAGGAGGTTGGTTCAGCCGGCAGAGCCGTAACAGGAGCCCTACACATCATGCCAGGCATGACGAGACAGTTAGAGTAGAGCATTTTGGTCCCAGGCCTTATGATTATCATGCAGATGAGACTTATAGGGGGTGCATTGATAAAGGAGATCCCATTAGGGATATATTGAGGTTAAACCCTCCTACTTTCATTAGAACCACAGAAGGAGCTGAGGCAGAGGCCTGGCTTATCAGTTTGGACAGGTGCTTCACATTGCGTCCATACGTAGGCAACACGAAGTTCCGTGTGGCAGTACACTTATTACGAGATGCAGCAGCTACCTAGTGGTGCACTAAGGAGTGCAAGCATCACCTTTCCTTAGATGCCCTCACATGGGAGACCTTTATTGAGCGCTTCAACACGCGTTATCTATCTGATCATTACAGACAGCGTCGTATAGACGAGTTCCATGACCTACAGCAGAGGGGACTCTCAGTGGCATAGTATGAGAGTAAGTTTACAGAGTTATCCAGATATGCAGAGTATCTCCATGACAAGAAACTCCTAGTGCATAAGTTTATCAGAGGTCTAAACCACAGTATAGCAGGACCTGTTCGAATGGCAGATCCCCAGACTTTGAGTGATGCTGCTGAGAAGGCTTATATTGTTGAGGAGATTCAGGGACGGGGGCAGAGTTCTCACCCTCAGTTCCAGGATCGGGGGCAGCAGCAGCATCAATAGAATCTTCGTAGGCCAACACAGCCACCCCCTAGAGGAGGATACAGTTCAGCACCATTACCTCCTAGGCCCCCACAACAACAGCAGTCACAATAGCAACAGAAAGCTAAAACACAATAGAAGTCATATGGGGGAAATAATAGAGGTTGGCAGCAACAGGGCCCACATAGAGATCAGAGACAACAGGGACCACCTACGGGACCCGCGAGACTGCAGCAGCAGTATAGGGGCTCACAGGGGTCTACTGATAGAACATGATAGCAGTAGTCGAGTAGGACTCAGACTGTACAGGTATAGGTTAGGGGCCCTTGTTATACTTGTGGTGAAGCTAGACACATAGCTAGAGAGTGCCCATAGGGTTTTACAGTAGGGGGATAGCATCATGCAGGAGGTTCCGAGTAGACTGTGGGTGATGTGGGTAAATCCCACCGTATGTTTGCAACGGTTGACGACCGCCAGGCTGATTTTTAGGCTTCGGTTATTGAGACAGTAGGTATGATTGTAGAATCTCCCATCTCTATCCTTTTTGACTCCGGAGCTACCGACTCCTTTATATCTACATCGTTAGTGGAATGTTGCAGGCTGGTGGCTTCTAGGCAAGACATTAGGTGGGAGGTCGAGTTGGCCTCTAGGGCCAAGATATCAGTTGATACCATTGTTAGAAATTGTGAAGTCTCATTGGGTTCATTCATTACAACATGGGATCTTAGGGTGATGCCATTAGGAACCTACGGCATAGTTCTTGGCATGGACTAGCTTGCGGCCCACAGAGCCAAGCTAGATTGCCGTCAGAAGACGATTAGTTGCACAGATGATCATGGCACACCGGTCGAGATAGTGGGCATATAATAGCCCACGACTGCTCAAACAGTATCTGCTTGACAACTTAAGCGTTGCATGCGGAAGGGTTGTCAGATGTTTGCTATCACCCCATCCTAAGAGAATTTGCAGATGTTTTTCTGCCAGAGTTACCTGGTATGCCTCCGCGCAGAGAAGTTGACTTCCACATCGATTTGGTACCACAGGCAAAACTAGTGTCTCGGGCACCTTATAGAATGACTACACATGAGCTTACAGAGCTGAAACTGCAGTTAGAAGAATTACTAGAGAAGGGACACATCTGACCTAGCGTTTCACCATGGGGCACACTAGTTATCTTCGTAAAGAAGAACGATGGATCTCTTTGGCTATGCATGGACTATAGGCAGTTGAATAAAGGGACGGTGAGGAACTGATATCCTCTGCCAAGAATTGACGATCTTTTTGACCAAATGCAAGGAGCCAGAGTGTTTTCAAAGATTGATCTAAAATCTAGGTATCACCAATTGAGAATTATAGAGGCAAATATTCACAAAACTACTTTTCGAACCAGATACAGCTATTATGAATTTACAGTGGTACCTTTCGAATTACCGAACGCCCCTGCAGTGTTCATGAGTCTTATGAACGTGGTGTTCTGCACTTACCTAGATCGGTTCATGATCATTTTTCTAGACAACATTTTGATCTATTCACAGACCGAGGAGAAACATGTGGACCATTTGCATCAGGTATTGCAGTGTTTACGTGAGCATCAGCTGTATGGCAACCTGGCGAAATGTGCCTTCTTCAGGACAGAGGTGCAGTATTTGGGACATATATTATCAGGTGATGGTATCTTCGTAGATCCATCGAAGATTAGAGCAATTCAGGATTGGCCAACACCCACCAGTGTTACAGAAGTAAGGAGCTTTATGGGACTAGCCGGTTACTACCGTAGGTTTGTCGAAGGTTTCTCCAAGATAGCTCATCCTATCACTTCCCTTCAGCGAAAAGGGAAGGGATTCACTTGGACTGAGTAGTGTGAGAAGGCCTTTGGAATCCTTAAGGAATGTCTTACCAGCGCACCCATATTAGTTGTTCCTGATCCGACAGAAGATTTTGTTGTCTGCACGGATGCATCATTAGATGGATTTGGAGCTATGCTTATGCAGGGTGGTAGAGTGATTGCTTATGAATCATGAAAACTTAAAACACATGAGCTAAATTACCCTACTCACGACCTAGAGCTAGCAGCTGTCATTCATGCTCTTGTTCGTTGGAGACACTTTCTCTTAGGCTGATGTTTTGAGCTCCATTTGGACCATCATAGCTTGAAGTATATTTTCACTCAGTCTAATTTGAATGCCCGCCAGCGGCGTTGGATGGAGTTCTTATGTGAGTACAACTTTGATGTCCACTACATCAAAGGAAAGGAGAATGTGGTCGCTGATGCTTTGAGTCAAAGGCACCATGAGATCATGACTCTAACTTTGAAAGTGGATTTAAGAGAACGTATTTTACAGCATCTGCCTGAGGACGAGTGGTTTCTTGAGGTGCAGTAGGAAATCTAGAATCAGAGGGTCCTGAAGGGTAAATTCGTAGGATATTCCCTGGAGTCAGATGGATTACTTAGACATAAGCAACACATCTATGTACCCCGTGTAGGTGATCTACATGCAGTGATACTCTCTAAGGCTCATAGAGCACCTTATGCAGCTCATCCAGGAGTGAAGAAGATGCATACAGATTTGCGGCAGTTATATCATTGGGCTGGGATGAGGCACGACATTGCAGAGTATGTTGCTCAATGTCTTGAGTGTCAGAGGGTCAAGGCCGAGCATCAGCATCCAGCAGGACTGTTGTATCCTCATGAGATACCTGAGTGGAAATGGGACACCATTTCCATGGACTTCATTGTTGGTCTACCTATGTCATCACGATGCCATGATGCCATCATGGTGACAGTTGACAAGTTGACCAAGGTGGCGCATTTCTCACCGGTACCCACAATGTACAATGCACCATCGGTGGCGAGAGTGTTTCTAGATCAGATTGTCAGACTACATGGAGTACCTCACCGCATTATATCAGATAGAGACTCTATTTTCACATCATCATTTTGGAGAGCCTTACATCAGGCATTGGGCACACAGCTTAACTTCAGTCACGCTTATCATCCTGAGACCGATGGCCAGACAGAGAGAGTTAATCAGGTGTTAGAGGATATGATGTGCATTTATGTTATGGATCATCAGTCTAAATGGGAGGAGTACCTGTATCTAGTTGAGTTCACCTACAATAATGGGCATCATAGCTCATTGGATGTGCCTCCTTACCAGGTTTTATATGGCAGACCTTGTAGAATGCCTTTGAGTTGGGATCGGTTAGAGGACCGAGTTGCCATTGGTCCTGAAATAATCCAGGATATGGAACAGCAGGTCACATTGATCAGACAGAGACTGCAGGAAGCTCAGGATAGATAGAAGAAGTATGCAGATGTGAAGATAATGGATTGAAGCTTTTCAGTGGGTGATAGGGTATTCTTGAGAGTGCGACTGCATAAGAGTCCAACCCGTTATGGAAAAGGCTCTATGCTCGCACCCTGATTTGTAGGACCTTTTGAGATTCTGGAGAGGATAGGACCTGTAGCCTACCATTTAGCCTTACCACCTAGCCTGTCTCAAATCCACGATGTCTTTCATGTTTCAGTTTTACATCGTTATATATCTGACTTGTCTCACGTATTAGATTGGAGTGCTCTACAGGTAGAGGCTGACGGACAGCTGGCTTTGGAGCCAATACGCATATTGGCTTGTCAGACGCTGGGCCTTCGAGGTCAAGAGCTAGACTAGGTTAGGGTCCAGTGGGATATGTACGATGAGGTCACTGCAACATGGGAAGATGCTACAAGACTGAAGACACTTTACCCTCACCTCTTCGATGACTCCCAGGAGGAAGTACAATCTTAGGGGGAGAGGATGTGAGGCCTACTTTTTACACTTCTATTCATGGGATTATTTGCAGTGCTATTTCTATTATGTTCATGTTGAGAAACTGTTGATCCTGGAATCTTGTTATTAAACCTAATTGATTTTTAAGGAAATAATTGTGCAATGATAATTAGATGTTGCTTTTAAGAAAATGATGAATGGATATGGAACTTCAATGTGATTTAAGTAGGATTATATGGTAGAATGTTTAGGATGCATGTATTTAGATTGCTTCAGCTATGATATCTTTGTGTTATTGACTTCGAGTTTGAGTGTGCAGGTATTGCTAACAAAACCACAAATACAGGAGATCATCCCATACCCTATGTTTTATCCCTTGTGAGCCAATCTAGTTCCACGAGGAACTAAGATCAACCTCATGTTTGGAGAAATGTTGTAATGTTGTAATGTGTTAATGTTGCATGAGGTCAAGGGAATAAGGGCTATCTTCTGATTTACTTTTATTATGATAAGTGTTGTCAGAAATGTTATTTTGAATCTTGTTTAAACTTTATTTTTTTTAGACCCTTTTCTTGTGTTTTTATTTGACTCTGGGAGTTCTAACTAGGCAAAAATCAACCCTAGGTTATACCCCATGGGTCTAGGGACCTTTTTGACTAGGATAACCTTGGGTTAACCTCCATATGGTCACTTAAACATCACAGTGAAGTTAAGTGACGAATTTGGAAGCATGGAGACAATGGGATGACTGGAATCCACACTCAGGCCCACTTCCAAGTCATGGAACAACTCCATGATCCCCTAATAATGGAGTGCCTGTCTCCTTGTGCCTCTCTTTTGGTGGGGTTCCCCTTAATAAGGGTGGTGTGTCTTCCACTCCCTTTTGTATTTTTATTTTACTTATTGTATTTTAATTCTCCATGTGTTGTAAAAGGACTATAGTGGGGGACCTCTTGAGTGGGGTTAATTATTTTTAAGTCCACTAAGATAATGGATGAGTTGGTGGGAATTAGTTGTTTAATGCCACTTGAGAAATAAGGAAAATAGAGGGAATTAGTTTTAAAAGAGAGAGGAGGAGGAGAGTAAGGGGGGCTGGATTATTGTGGAAAGAAGGAGAACTTGGAGAAAGAGGCTAAGAGTGGAGCTCTTCAACAAATTTCATCCATAATTGGGCTTGTGAAGGTTGGTGAACAAGACTTCTCACTTGAATGATCTGGGCTTGTTATGTATGTTTTGTTCTTGCTTGATGAATGAAATTGCAAATGTTTTCTTTGTAGTTTCCTGTTATTTTGGGCTTTGGGTTGGGTGTTGAAAGAACTCCTTCCAATTGGAAGGCAATTCTCATCTTGTATAGGGAAGGGAAGGTGTGAACCTCCTCGGGTGTCTTCTTGTTTCTTGATATATGAAATGCCTTGAGGGCATGTTGGTACTTTTGAGCCAAGAGGGCTTTAAGGCTTTGAGAGCCTATTTGGATATCCCTGGAGATTGATTTATTTGGAAGGCTTGAGGCCTTGCGAAAGAGTAATTTGTTGGCTTGAGGCCTTGTGTTAAAATGTGATAAAATATTGAAGAATGGCACCTTGAGTGAGACAGTCTACTTCCCTACCCTCCTTGAACTCACCTCAGCCGAGTCTTTGTATTGTGAGTAAGACCATGGGAGTGTGTGTGTTATTTGCTTGTTTGTTGTTACTCAATGTTGTGAAGTGTTTTGGTCTATTCTACCATGGGTATGAGGATGGTCTCCCTAGCTCGGGGGTGACCCTCTTGCGGGTCTATGGTAGGGAGGAGAGCTAGTTGGTTGTTGTTTCCTCCCTTGTTGTTATGTAGGTTACTGTTGAAGCATGTTAAGAGGATTGAAAGAATTTTTTCCTTGTTAAGGAAAATGTTCTATCTTCCTATTTGTAATGAGAGCTTGGTCTCTTTTAAATTTCTTCCTGTAATAGTTTCTTTTGAAAATGACAGAATGCTCCCTGTGAAAGTTGTAGAAAAATTGTATTGGGAGAAGAAAGTAAATCCCTCCCTTAGAGTGTTTTGTGAGTTGTGGGATTTTTACAGTTGTATGTTCTTGTTTACCAAGTTGTAAGTTGTGAGATTTGTTGTGGGTTTGGATCAGTTGTTAAAATATATCTCTTGCATTAATTAGTGAGAAAGCTACTTTTACAGTATTATGAAAGATGCAAGTTACCTTTGAAAACAAAATTAAAACTTTATTCAAGTATGCAATGGAAAAACAATCTAAATCGATTTACTTTTCTATTTACCTGAAGTGAAAGATTTAGTAGTCCTTGTATTTACTATATCTCTTTAAAAATTATTGGAATTAAAATGTATACTAGATAGATTAAAATGTAGTAGAAGAAAATTCAGATTTATATGGTTATTTACTTCTTGTTTCACTCAAATATTTACTTTATTGAAAATTAAAATGTAGAGAAATTGTGAATTTGAATTTATGGATTGAGAACGGAAAGGTTGTAGGATTTACTATGAAACTTTGTTATGAGCTATATATATATATTTCTATTTTAAATGAAGTCGTGAAGAGTTGGAACATTTTTATTATGAAATGATGTTGGAAAAATTTGATACAACTTTAAATATATATATATATATATATATATGAATATATATTTTTATTATAAAATGAAGTAGTGTAAATTTTGGTATATTTGTTTATATATATATATATATATATATATATATATATATATATATATATATATATATATATATATATATATATTTGTAATTATGAAATAGCTCATGCGATGAAGGAAAGATGAATCGCTGCCTTGTATGGAAAAACCAGTTGAAAATTACAATGAGCAATGGTGGGGGGGGTTTAAACCCCCCACCGAACTTTATATACAGAGGGTGTGGGGAGGGGTGGAGCCCCACCCACATCCCACGTCTCCACACCCCCACCATGGCCTCAAACCTCATACCTCCTGCTGCCCACGCCCTCTCCCTTCGCGGCCTCTACCCTCCGCCAACGTCATATCCTTGCCGCCCTCTGCAGCTTCCATACTACCCTCCCACCACAGTCCTCCGCTCGCCGCTGATTGCAACCTCCCCCAAGCATTTCCCCACCTATGTTCGCCGCTGCCGCTCCATTAAACCCTGCAACAACAATCACAAACAACATAAGGTTAGGGTTATTTCTATGAGTGGTTTTTAAAAAAATACTCTATTAAAATTCATGGGTGGAGATTCCACTATCATTATTAAAATCATCAATTATATATATATATACTTATGTGTTGGATTTTTATAAAATTCTCTATTAAAATAAAATTATGGGTGGAGATCCCATTAACAATATAAATTTTACAATCATATATATATGAATATTTATATATGTATATATATATTATATATAGAAATTGTTAATAAGTAAGATTGCTCTACAAGGATATATATATATATATATATATATATATATATATATATATATATATATATATCAAATTGAGTAATATTAATGGGGCATCTGTAATCTTCATTAATAATTATTTTCATTAGTGCGTGATTAAGAAGTTGTGACTACAAAATTTAGAATCTTCCAATTGAATTACCAAAGTAATGAAAATAAATTTAACGTCTTCAATTTAAATGTATATGAAAGAAATAGAGAAAAGCGTAAATGAGCGAACTAGGAAACTATTTAAATCATATTGATAGAGGAGCAAACACACGCTACGAGGCAATGTTATATAGGTTGAGGAAACCGGTTAGAGACCAACTAAATATCAAGTGAATTCAAATGCTGAAAGTAAATCTGGCATAAAACATAGTAAACGTCATCAAGCAAACAAAGTAAGTCCAACATAGTAAATGTACACGTGAGTGATTTATTCCGTAAACAACTTTATCACTGGCGACTTAAACACACGCAACCAAGCATGCTTACACGTGCGAGGAGGAGATACAAAGTAATAGGAGAAAATTTTTGATAGTTCATATCATGACTACATGTCATATGTGAACATAACACGTGTGTTTTACGTGTTGTGAACACATGTGAAATGTGGGTATGACAAACTATTTGTAGGTTTTACTAATTTTGGAAGATCTCTTACAGCCTGAGCATTGCTTATCTTGATGATATTATCAAAATTCACATGACACATTCTTCTATGCCATAACCAACTCTGATCAATTTGCACAAATAGACAACTTTTACCAGAACCAACTAAATGGAAGATGTGACCATTTGTTTGGGTACCAGATGTAATCTCTATTCCAGAACTTTCAAAGATCTTGCATTTTTTATTCTTGAATCTGAGATCATAGCCTTTGTCCACCAACTATCCAACACTGAGAAGATTGTGCTTCAATCCTTCAACATACAGTACATTACCAGTTTTGTTCTTTCCATCAAAGGAAATAGTTCCTCTACCTCTGATTCTACCAGCAGAATTATCACGAAACTTTACCACTCCTCGTTCATACTTTTCCAAATCTATGAACTTATTTTTGTCACCTGTCATATGGTGAGAGAATCCATTGTCAATGACCCAATCATCCTTTTCTTCAACTTGGGCAGCCAGAGATTTTTCTTCAATTTTATGATTAACAGATTCAGAGGGCATTGGATCTTCTTCCTTGATGGCAATAAACACCCAGTCACTTCCAAATTTGTTTCCTATCTCTAATTCATCATCTGTTACTCCTTCATCATCATCATCTTCATGAACATAGTAGCATTTCTTTTGGAACCTTGATTTGTTAGGGTTTGGCCTTAAGAATCTTTCCAAACACCTTGAGGGAAAATGACCAATCTTATTGTAGTTAAAGCACTTGAAAGGCAATTTCCCTTCATACTTACCGAATCCTCTTGGCAGTCTTTTTGCAATAAGGGATTCAAGTTGAGCAGCTTTTGCTTCATCTTCATCCAGGTCTTTTCTTGCTTTTTCATACCATGATAGTTTCCTTGAAGAGTTCTCCCCCAGATCAAACCTTTGTTTTCCTTTCACAGAGGCACTAGCTTTGAATGCAAATTCAGTCTTGGGAGGGACATCTCCAAACTTGATTAATTCAAATGCAACCAATTGATCTTTTGTGACACCTGAATGGGCTTTGAATTCTTCAATGGCAGCAACCTTGTATTTGTAAGAATCAGGAAGGGATCTAAGAACTTTGCCAACAATCTCATCTTTATCCAAGACTCCACCAACACATCTAATGCCACACACAAGCTCATTTACTCTGGGCATAAATGTAGTGATATTTTCATCTTCTCTCATCTTTAGGTTTTCAAATTTTCCTTTCAAACTCTGTAGCTTGGCACATTTCACATACTTGTCTCCTTCATACAGAAGTTCCAATTTTTGCCAAATCTCATATGTAGTTTTTAGATCAACAACATTTGTCAGTTCTGAATCAGATAAGGCACTTAGAAGAGCTTCTTTAGTCTCCAAATTGTCTTTAGCATCTCTTATTTCATCAACGGATCTTGAACCATTCTGTGGAGGAGTATACTTCTTTGAGGCCATGGTCCAATACTACATTCCCATACATTGTAAGTGACATTCCATGTGACTTTTCTAAAGAGTGAAATTGGTTTCATCAAACTTTGGGCTATCCTTCTTGTAGGACGACATCCTAGATCTCCTCAAGTGGTTAAGCTCTTTTAGAGGAACTTAGCTCTGATACCAATTGTTAGATTCAGGATAGACAACTGAGAGGGGGGGTGAATCAGTTGTCCAAAATTTTCTTCTAATTAAATACTTAAATCCACTTTGTAATTCAGCAGCATTATAATAAATCAATCATGGAAATACAATGCATTAAATCAAGAGAAGAAACACATTAACAGATGAGACACCAAGATTTTGACATGGAAAACCCGGTTAAGGGAAAAACCATGGGGTGACTAACCCAAGATTGTATTCTCTATTAGAAGAAAAGAAAGAACAAAATGGCACATGCCAATTAGGAGTCACTACCCAAGCACACTGCTCACAAGAGGCCCACTACCTACAGGAGACACACTGTCTACAAAATAATAAGTATTACATACTTGAATTGAAGAATAGCATCTTCACCATGCTTGAGTCAGTTCTATTTAAGCCCGACACTTCTGCTTTGCCTTTCACTCTTCTTCTTTCTACCACACTCTCATCTCCACAAGATGCACTTTGGAATGACTTTATAATTCCTTATTTATACAAGACATCGACTTAGGAATGATCATCTAAGTTGACAAACATTACAGAGAAAATACATAAATACAACATGACTAATTACAAAAAAACTTCATGTGGATCAACACACTATTGGCCACACAGATCTAAGACTTCAATCTTCATTTAGGAACATGCCAATCTTCACATAACATCTTCAAGATCATCCACAGGATGTGTAACTCATCCGGTTGGCTAGACTTAGGAAGAACACCATCAACCGGAAGTAATTCTTCAATTGCGATCTCAAACTCCAATGCGGACCACCAACATGAACTGGACACGATCCAACAACCTCCACAAGCTTTCTTGAATCACCAAGAACATCCACACTACATCTACTCACTGAAATCCTTATCTCCTTCATCTAGAACCTCAAGAACACAGTCTATCATCATTGTCACAATGGAATAGATGCTTGCGGACCTCCAGACCATGAACCAATTGAGTTGTCAATTCGCATTGACTTCCTAAACACTTCACCAAATCCGTAGAACAAGATATTGCATTTCCAGATCTCACCGGACCTATCTGTATCACTTTGTCACCTCTAAACACCTGTCAAAACTAATTTTACTTGAGTGGCCACAACTTCTTCAAATCTTCATGTGGACCTATGAAATCTTTACTAGATCATCTCAAGACACATATCTACAAACCCTTTGAAACGCATCCTCTGATCTTCATCTTAGATAGGCTCTTTAGCTCACTATCTTCACTATTCTTCTCTATTCCTGATTAGGACTACTTTTCTCAATATCCTCAGCACACAGCTCATCCATTCCTTGTCAACAATGCAATAGGAGTATGTTGACATCAATGACAACACTGGTTAGTCCCATACTTGCAACACATAATGTTCTTTTTTTATTGACAAGTTGGATTTGTTTTTTCTTACTTGATAATCAGTATTAAAGATAGATTCCAAGGTCACTAAGGCCTTGGGTAGCTTATTTGATCTTAACTGAAGTATTTGATCATCATATTGTTGTTAGAGTGTGTGCTTCTAGATTAGACTATGTGTAGCTTTTTTGATCCACATATCAGATCACACTCCGTGATCCATTATTATCTTCTCTTCATCCTGATGATGGATCACGGAGTGTGATCTGAAACGTCGATCTAAAAAAACTACACACAGTCTAATCCAAAAGCACACACTCTAACATCATGGATTGTGGAAATATCATGTCTATAATCATATTGTTGTACAAAATTCTACTGATTACCTGTAGAAAATTTAGCTTTTTCCATTAAGAAATTTACAATCTGTTCATCACTGTCAAACACTTGCCAACTGACATTATTATCTGAAACTGATGGTCTAACAACAACTTTGACATATAAAGGAGAGTGAACATTCTTCATTTCAGAAGGACTATCATACTCAACTCCTATAGCAGCTAGTTTGTCAGCTTGCTTGTTATCAGTTCTAGGTATAGATATCAGATTAAATGCATCAAACTCTTCTATCATGTCCCAAACTCTATGTTTGTATATTTTCAGCAAGTCATTTTTTGTAGCAGCAAGGTTTCTGACTTTTTTAACCACTAACTCACTATCTCCAGAAACTTTTAAACATCTGATTTTTCTCTTCCTTGCCCATTCTAGTCCATAAACTAAAGCTTCATATTCAGCTGAGTTGTTAGAACAACTAAAAGCAAATCTAAAAGATGAATAATATTTCTCACCTATGGGATAAACTAAAATAGCCCCTCCTCCAGCTCCCACCTTGCTTCTAGAACCATCAAAATATAGTTGCCAAACATCATTTTCAAACTCTACAGTTTGTTATTTTTCTTCTTTAATCAAATTTGGAATAACTGTATTATTTTCTTGAATTATGTACACACCAAGGCCAATCTCATCCATTTTCTCAAATGGATCTGTTTCATGATTTTCTGCTACCCATTGGTCTAGAACCAAATCTAGAATTCCTTCTAAAGGTGTGTTTTGATCTTGGACAAGAATCAGATCCTCTTTTGATTAAAAATAGGAAGATTTGCATTTATAGAACTGGGTGTGTAAGGTTCCAAATAATCTTTTGCTGGTGGTTTAGACTTGATTGTAACCTTGGTTCCATATCTAGTTCTAAAGAATAAATGTGTCTAATCAGATGATAAATACCAACCTAACCTTGCTGTAAAATCTTTGGATAAGCAAATAGCAAAGGTAGGCGGCAAATCAGTGACATAAATGTCCTGGTATATAACAAAGTTTAGACAAGCATGCAAAGTAAGGCCTAATTTTTTTAACATTCCAATTGTACTCACTTTAGTTCCATTCATTTGTACAACACCTCTAACAACAGGTTCATATTTCAAACCTGACTTATTAGCTAGTTGTTTTGGAATAACTGAACTGCTGGCTCTTGAATCTATCATGCAATTATGTACTAACTAGTCACCCACAATCAAAGTGACATAGAATGGTGGAGGTTTGCCTACTAGTTTAGGCTATTCTATTCTTTTTTCTATCTCATTTGCAATCATAATATGAGGTTGATGTGATTTTTGTACTTCATTTGAAAAAGGCAACTGAGATAAAGCAGTTTGTAACAAATGTTTTTGTCCTAGAATGTGTAAAGCATCTAAAATAGACATGCTTACTATTGTTTTTCTCATATGATCCAAAATATTAAAAATAGGGCCACTAACCTTTTGTTGTACTTTTGGGACAGCAACCTTTGGTTGGTCTTTTTCTAGCTATTTATTTTCTATAATTGGATGTCTTGACAAAATGCACAAATCCTTTGATGTAGAGGCTTGATTTTATTCATTCTAAGCTGTAGAAACTGTATTTTTCCCTTTATCAGCTGGCTATAATACATTTCCAACTTCCTATTTACCAATTTCAGCTTGCTGATTTGTATTTTCAGACTATTGTTGCAAGTCAACAGCTCTCTTTTTTAATCTTGTGTTTTCTGCAATATTAGTAAAAGATTGCTTTTGACCTGGCAACTGATTTACATCACAAATTTTATTAGCCTACCAATTCATTAAAGCTACATTAGGATTAACATACTGGGTCTGAATATCTAGCTGGATGTTTACATCACTTGCTAAATTTTTAGCAGCAACATAGTTATTCTGTACCATCAAAGCTTGGCTTGCTATTCTATTTAGGCAAGTGGCCTAATTATGAGGTTGATTACAAGGATAGCACCATGCATAGTCTTGAACCATGTTGTTCTGTATAGGCTCTATTTCTTTTTATGTACTGACAGCATTTAGATTGTACTACTGATTTGGCCTATTGTTGTAATTTTTTCTTTGACCCTGATAATATGCCTGATAACTAGGTCTATTTGCTTGGTAAGGGACTACTTGGTAAGGTCTGTTATTTTGATTTGTTTGAATTTTTAGACTTACTAAGTCATTGCTCACAATCTGTAATATTTTTTCTATGCTTTGCTGATTTTCTTTCAGCTCTCTAAATTCAGAATGAATGGGATCTGTATTGTTTTGTGTATTTGCTAAATAACCAAAAGATAGTATTGTTGAAATATGTGGGGCTGAAATTGGTATTAAAGGCTATATATCTAGAAAGATTGGCATTGGGGGCCTAGGTGCTATCTTAACAACTTGTATTAAACTATTTTATGCTCTTATTGCAATATCAAAAGTAGTTTGTAAAGTTACCCCTCCCATGGATTGTATTATAACAGCAATATCAGAATTTAATGCCATTAAATAATATAAAAAAATGTGCTCTGGTGATGGTTTCACTATTTTAGGGATTCTATTCCATGTTTTCTAAAATCTAAAATTAAAATCTGTCATTTTCTTTTGTAGAGCCCTCTTAATAGTAGTCATTTGTTTTGCTAATGATAAATGATCAGACTTGTCCTGAAATTACCTATTCAAAGCAGCACCTAATTCATCCCAAGATCTAATTGAATTGACTCTCAAGCCTCTAAACTATTGAAGAGCTTTACCTTTTAGTGATGTTGCTAGCAACCTAATTGCAATGTTTTTTTTGGTGATGTGGTGAACAACACGTAAAGATGCCACATCTTTGATATGTTCAATGGGTGTAGTCCCATCTTCTCCTATAAAACTTCGTAAACTTTTCAATGCAGCCATCGGTATGTCATCATTCTGATTCAGATTCAAAGGGCTACCTCCATTAAATGACAAAAGGTTGATTTTGAGGTGGTGGTGGATTTCTTCCACCTCCTCTAGGTGGTGGTAACACTCATCCACCTCCTCCACCAAGAGGTGGTAATACTCCTCCTCCTCCTCCTAGTAAAGACATTGGAGAGGGTAGAACTTGAGCTACTATTTGGACTGAAACTTCTTGGAATATTTCTTGTAATACAGGTTCTTCAGCAGTAAACTCAAGAAGAAGTGGTTCCTCTTGGAAAATAGGAATTTGTTCTTCTGTGCTTGTTGGTGGAGAACTTAAAAATTCTACTAATGAACTTGCAAACAATAGATTTTGATGTGAAGCAAAGTCAGGATGTGTACTTGGTAGATCTGAAACAACAAATGATTCTGTTGTATTGGCCTCTTTCTCTACTTTTATTCTCCTTTTTGGTGGAGATAACTGATTATGCTTCTTCTCAAAATTTTTAGTTGACCTTGTTTGGTATTTTTTATAGGCTGTACGATATGATCTAAAAAAACCAAAATATTAGAGTCGCCATGTACTTATAATAAACCTCTAAAAGGATGGAATTCTGTTGCTCATGATAAAAATAGCAAAAAGAGATAAGTCCTTTTCAACTGAAAATTAGTTCAAGGTCCCACCAGGCATGCCAAAAATTGTTATCACTAGGAAATGCACCCGTATGTAAGGCTGGTTAAAGCACTACAATTCTGTGTAACATGGGACTAATCTCAGGTTGTGGGTGCCCTGTGACTAGATTAGAACTCTAGAGTATGGGCTGGTTCCCTTCAAATGTTCTATTGAGATGTATGTTTTTACTTTTCAGGAAAAGGGAAGAAAGAAACTTAATGAATACTAAAGGTAAAATGGTGATGCACCTAATATGGATAAAAATAATGCAATCTGATTCATGATGTTTAGCCAAAAATCTAACTTCTACACAATCCAGACTTGGCATAAATACCACAAAAGTGATCCTAAGGAATGTTTGAAAATTGGTTTTTATGAAGGAAATGGTTTTTTCACAGCATAAAAAGACTATTTCTAGTTAACACAACCTAAAACCTATGATGAATATATGCTTTCATGCTGCAAACAAGGAGGTGAGACAATAATTTTGAAGGTTTAATAATAAAACACAACAAAATTTTATCAAATCATTTCAACATTTAGCACAAAAAGGAAAAGTAATTCAACTGATCTGAAATAAACAAAGGAAAGCTTTTCCAAAAGACAAAAGATAACCTGTAACCTATCGATCTCTCAATAAAACTATAAAAAAGTGAGCTACAAGAATTCTCCAATCTGTCTGAATCAGAATGAGAATCAAGAACTAGCAAAAAAAAACTTTTGCTTTACAATATATTGGCCTACTCTCTCCAAGAGGCATGCAAAAATATGGACTTACAGATAACTGCCTCTAAATATACTCATTCCTGAGAAACCCCAAAAATCCTCAAAATTAGGGCCTAAAACTGCCACAAATTAAGCAAAAATAGCTTCAATTTGGGCCTCTCCATATGTTTGATCAAAATTTTGACCAAGGACCCTAAAAATATTTCTAAAAGTCATGTAAAACCTCCTAGGTGGCCTAGTTAACTCAACTAATCAATTTGCATGGTTTTGCATGAGCAAAATTGATTGTGAGTAAATAATAAAGTAATAGAATATTACTCTATTATTTGTTACAATTTGATCTATTTTTTATTTTACAATTTGTGAAAAAAAAAGTAATTTATAGAATATCACTTTATTATTTATTTACATTTAATTCATATGTAAAAATCATGCATGACTAGAAGAAAAATGACTCCTTATCATTGCAATTACATTTGCCTATTTTGCATGATATGAGCAAAAAATAGGACTTAAGGATAAATACAAAACTCCTTATCACTCCATGATCAATGAGAAAATATTATCTCCCTCTGCAAGGAAAATAAAAAGAAACTGAGTCAATCCACATGACATTCCATGAACAAAACAAATATGCATAAATATCCTTAAGACTCCCCTTTGCAATTTGAGATCAAGGAAGAAAAAACAACTCCATTATGCATAAAACCCCATGCATCAAAAATGCTCCATTATATCTGCACCATCATATATTGCCACCATGCAATCTCCTATTACAATTTCCTTTATGCAATAATCCAATCAATACAAGACAATACCCTATACATCCCATTCAAAACATACCTCCACCATGCATGAATGCTTACCCTTGAAAATTCCATGTATAGCCTTATGCATATGCCATGTCTAAAATCACATCTTCTTGGCTTTATTATCCACTATGCATAATGAGGATATATTCTTATCTTTGGATGTTTTGAATGAGGACAAGGAACCTGAGCATGTGTATTGTTGTCCATTCAATACCCAACCACCAAGGAATCTTTAAAAGGTTTACAAGGCATAATGCCTTTCTCTCCCATCATATTGGCCCTCTTCATTTAATAAAAATCAATTCTAAAATAGTGTTGTCAACCACTCCATGTTATGATGGCTAGGAAAAAGTCTTGACCACGACACTATTTTTTGATAATGTAATTATTGGTTTTTATAAGTCAAAAAACACACTTGAGCAAAGAACCTTAGAACAAAAGTGAGGAAACAACCCTAAATTTCCTCATTCTTTACTTTGACTTCCTTCTTTCGGAGCTCTGCAACTGTATTAATCTAGCTTAGGGTTTCAACCATCTCCATCATGGCTTTGGTCTTCTCTCTTCAACGACTCCTCTTTGTTGTTTCCCATGGAACTCTACATGATAAGGAAGAAGGTAACACCTGTATGAGTTTTATATTAGGCATTTTATGGATCTGTAGTTCTATCCTTTCATGGGTGCGGCCTTCTCATTCATTGCTCTCTATTTGCTATGCAATCTTTAATAACTTCTTTTTTGTTTCTGTGTGCTTATTCCTTTATGGTTTTCATCTGCTCTTCAAAAGTTTAAGGCCACTGTGAGGCCGTGGAAAGATCTTTCCTCCTGCTTTCAGAAAAAGGGGTAAACACTAGTCATTTTCATCTCTGTAGCTTCAATTTGTCTTTGGTTTGACTCTTTGCAGCATGACAAGTTTATTGGTAGACATGGGTATTGCATTTTTAGCAAAAAATGCTATGTCACTATCAGCCATGACTTTATATCTCTTCCTTTTGCCTTGATCTATTTTTATAATGTAGAAACTCCAAGGGTTTAAAGTTTTGAAATGAGGGTTTTGACATCTTTTCTGCATTTTTTAAAGCCTCTACCTGCTATGGCTATACTCCTCCTGAAAATAGGCATCAAATGTTGTAGATTGTTGAGGGTTTGTGAGCTTTGAAGTTAGGGTTTCAACCCTTCTTGCACAAAAATACCTTCATAATGCCACAACCATCCTTTCACTTAATCTCTTTCTCTTTTGACTGTAAAGAAACAATGGTTTGATACATCTTTGAAAAGATCTTGTTTAGTTTGCAAATGGGTATACTTTCTTTCATGTTTATTGCTCCTTTGGCATGGTTATGACTATATCATGGCATCTATTTGAAGTTTCTTAACTGTGTTTGCAAAAAATACCATTAGGGTTTGATCTCTTAATAAGGGTATACAGTTTTTTCATAAATAGTCTCTCCTTCTGTGTAGCACCACCTTGACTATGGTTTTTTCTCCATCTGTTGGCAAAAGTATAGATAGTTTGAAGTATTAGCAAGTGGGGTTTCTTTCTTTACTTCACATAACACCTCCTCCTTGTGACTGGCATGAATGATGATGATACGCTTCCCTTATCTGTCCCACTGTAGCTACTAGGTAGAAGCAAAATTTGATATTCTGTATGACAACAAATCTTGTGATATTCTGTATAATGACTATTATCATTTGTTTCCATTTGCATGAGTATCATTCATTTACATTTCTGTGAGGTTCTTATGTAGTATAGATAGCTTCTTTAACTTATTTGCATATGATAACTCATACTCTTCAACTTGCAAACTATAGCATAATGCACCCTTGTCATGTAGCATCATTTTTTACTGTGTGTTGTTTTTTTCGTGGCATCTAGATTCTACCATGACATAAGATCATGTTATCTTCTCATTAACTGTTTGTAGGTTCTCAAAATGCACCTGTAGCTTAGATTTCTTGATTTTATCTCTCCTACTATTACGCATTCTTTAAATACACCTGTAGCATGCCTTTAAGCATAATGACTTCTTATCTTATCATTTGGCTCTCACAGTAACATATATATCAAGCATTTTTCCCTCGTTTTTTACCATGGTAATTGACTACTATGACTGCATCGTGATGACATAATGGCATAGAATAAAGAGGACTGTTTACCTTATAGATTTCATGCTCTTTTGTCAATCATCACTGTAGCATCTGGCATGTATCATGTCTGTTTCAGGTGTTCCTCTTTCATCATTTATGCACTTTTGTAGATGGATATGGCCATTATGATATATCTTGATTGTATCTTGCTTGATAAGCTACTTCATTGGTCACTGTCCCTGACTATCCATGGTGATGGTGACTATATCTCTCTTTGATTTTGCACTGTATCTCTCTTCTCTTGTATTGTATTTCTCTTTATTGCACTGTATCTCTCTTTGAGGCATGGCATCTTCTTTAATGCACCATGGCATCACTGTAGCTTTAGGCATGAGGAATAAAGTTTGTCAAAACACAACAATGTTGAAATGCATGGAATCCACCTTATTTATCCTTGGACTATTGCATTCTTTATACTCCAATGTACCCTATATATTTGATCTGTGTGTGCTCTATACATGACAGTCTCTTGCTTTTGAATACGTACTTGACTATCATGTAAGTGATAACATATGTAGCTACTCCATAGCTTGTTCTTCCTCTAAGATCACTGATGGTCAGTGACAATATTTATCATTTGATGAATTGTGAGAATGTTGTATGTATATGTTATTTGCATCTTTGCCTCTAGCATGTGACTGTGAAAATTATCTCATACATCTTGTGAAATTTTACTTTATGATATTCAAGTTGGCATATTGTTTAGGATTGTCTTGCCTTCCACTATTTCATCTATTGTTTCATGTGGCATTTTGATTGACTATTTCTATGAGACATTTGCAACTTGAATGTGATATAACTATTTAAACTTTGATCATCTTAAACAGTATGAAAACAACATGAGAAATACCTGGTATAAAATGTTGCTTCATCTTACTCCTTTGTCATAATGAGACGACCCTTCACATGATTTATTCTGCAACTTGTTCAAATGATACATAAGTTCTTGTATCCTCCTTTACTCTGTGTCTCTTCTCTTTATCAGGCACAATAATATGAAAACTTGTGTCACTCCTTAGATGACCGTAATCTGATTTCTGCATTTTGTCCTTTTGTTAATCTTGACTCAGTCATATAGCTTTGATTTGCCTCAATCAACTATAATAATGTCATGTTGACATCTCCTTTATGTAAGTTGATTAGATGATGCATGATATTGCTTAGAATGATGCATCCTGTCTTTTTTGATACTCTTTTCAAAAATGAAAAGAAACATACTGGGCTCAAACCCTTGTGGGAGCCACATTTAATCCACATGTTTATTTGTCTTCAAATCAGCAACAAGATTTATCCTATACCTGCATAGTGAACAAACAAATTAGCATAAAAAGTACCTGATAGTGTTGATTGATCTTCTTCATGACTTCCTCCTGATTTATGTCATTATCTAATCTGAATTCTTATCTGAATGCATGATATGATAAGTAGATGTCTCTATTTGATAAAAGCATGTGATAACTGTAAACATCTGAAGCACTAACATGTCTGTCCCCAAAATTTGCAGGTTTCAACTTGATAATGGCTTGGAGTGAAGAATGAAGATAGAAGACTTGAAGGCCAACTTCAATAGCAACCTCCATCATCAGGCAATGATGGATGTTTAGATTTATCATATGTTCTTTTCTCTTTTCTTTTATCAAATAGATACATAGCTTGCATGTCTCCAATTGTTTAGTCTAGTTACTCCCACGGCTTGTGTGGGACACATTTGAACATTTCTTTTAAACATAATTAGTTAGTTTCTCTGATGCCTATGATGTACATGTATCTCTTTTTCAATCAATGCATGAGATAAAGTAATAGATTCTTGGATGTATGTTCAAAACATGATATGAAAAAATAGTGTAATACAATATCTTTCTCTCTTTTTTTCAAAACTGATTAACTGAATACTCAATTTAACTTATAACTCGTGAAAGAAAAATCAAACTTTGTAGAACAACTGTATCTCCTTAAATGTTTGATCCTTTGATAATCAATTCTTTTGTCATGATAACTTATTAGTCTTGATTGGACTGATGGGTTATCCTAACAACTGGGTCTTCTTTTCAGCTTTGTCAAGGCATCAACCATTGAATAAATGTATAACCTTGAAGTTTTCTGTTATTCCTTCTGAACAATTACACTTAGGTCCAACTAATTTTAAGTGTGAATAAAAAATTAGTAATAAAGTTAAAATGGAAGAAAATAGGTCCTTGTCAGATCCTCCACAAGTTTTTAGCCAATGCTTATGAAATTGAGCTTCCAGAACATATAGATATATTCCCCATCTTCAATGTTAGTGATATGTACAAACATTTTGAAGGGGAGACAAGTAATTAATGACATTTGTCTACAAATATCATGGATAATATAAATTGGGTGAAACAACTACCTAACAAGCAAACTGAAGAAGTAGACGAGATCATTGATTCCAAGGTTACAAAGAAAATAGGTGGTAAAGAGTACATGGAGTACCTGGTTTGCTGGAAGGGAAAATCAATGGATGAAGCATCTTGGTTGAAGGCACATGGGTTGGCTCAGTTTGGAATGTTGATTCAAAATTGGCCTCAATGTTCCTGATTCTCCACTCATGGAACATTTCTCCTTCCCAATGTGTTTGATCCAGGAGCATCTCAGGCTCTCAAGTTATCTGAATCAATATGTACATAGGCAAAATTTTGTTTTCAATTTTGTTGTGTGAGGCAGATACATTGAAGTTTAGTTTTGCTAAACCCTAGCCCATTGGTGGGTGTCTTTCTTCATCGGTATGACCTTGTTTGTTCGGTGGGGCTCTTGGTGGTGTCCCTTCGACAACCTGATGCCAAGTTGAGTTTTATCGATGTGATTATGTGACATTGGAGGGACTCTAAATCTAGTCCCCTTGACAATCTGATGTGAAGCTATGTTTTGACAGTGGGACCCTATGACCTTGTAGAAACTTTGAATATATACTCTACAATACCCGATGGTATGTTTATGCATAGTGTAAATGCAAGAAAGTCTATATCGATGGGTGTTGCTATTTTGGTAGGACTCGCTTGGATGTCTCTTGGAAATGTCAATACAAGCCTTGACTTTCATCGATGGGAGAATGGATGTCGGCAAGACCATGATCTCAGTCTCTTCAACAACTTGATAGGGAGTTCTATTTGTTGGTGTGGTGTATGGTACTACATGCTCCATTGCTGGGACCTTCTTTGTCCAAGGGAGTCCCTTTGTTGTCTCCTCGATTTGTCGATGAGATGGAGTTGAAGACTATGTGGTGCGATGGTTCATTAAGAAATTTCAACAGTTAAATCGTTGGGGAAGACCGTTCGATGGGGAAGACAGTTAAACCGTTGGGGAAGTTGGAAAATGAATGGTTTTCCTTGGATAATAGGGCAATGTGAGAATAGACGAATGTGATGAGGGGGAAAGTGTTGATGTTCAGAAGGGGAATTTCTGATTGGATGGGATTGATCTGAAGGAGGAAATTAGGGGGAAAAGGTTGTTGATGGAAAAGTCAAATTGGGGTCTCTCAAAAATACTTTGTAATTGATCTTGGATTATAATCTGTACTCTTTTGATTGCAATAAATAGAGAATTGTTTTCTGTTGCAAATTGTTGTATGTTTGTGTGATTTTGCTTCTTGATTGATAGCCTGATAAGGCTCTTCAATCTTGACTGCATCAAAACATGCATATTCTTTCACTAAAGAGGTGTTAATCTAGCCAGCTATGCCGCCTGTATACTCTAGTCAACTATGCCACCTATTTATTATTCCAATATTACATTTAGTTAGTATTTTTTCAAATATCGTATGCTCTCACCTTGCCCACATCGGGATCTAGGTGATATGTGTGAGGTCTTGCATTTGCATAATTCAAATATTGTAAAATCTCAAAAAAATAGTTGTAGATATTACAATAAACCTCATGTTGTATGTGATCCTTGAGCCCTCCTATAAACAAGTCATTCAAACTTTTATGTATGATGATTTCCACCCGTAATGATAGATTCTAGAACTACTGAATATAATTCTTGATAGGTCCTATTTGATGTAATTTTTCTAATTGGTTAAAGTAGTTCTTTTCCATGCTATCATAATAGTGCAACTATAATTCATTAGAAAAACACCCTTCTTATTCTTATCACAAAGCTATCAATACCAAATGAACTACTCCAATTCTAAGTGTAAAGATGCCATTAGCACCTTTTGTCCATGTTGGATCTGATGTACGGGTAAGTGCAAAGAGTTGAGGGACCAAAAAGTAGAGCTATAATTGTTGGAGTACAATACCACTAAGAGGAGGGGTGAATAAGTGGTATACAAATTTCAAAAAGACTTTGAGATATTCTTTTCAAGATTGGAAATAGAGAAAACTTCTACTAAACAGAGATGAGGCATTATATAACTATTAACATCATGAAAAAAATAACTGACACATCAATATCAAGAATGCATCAAACACTATTGAGACAATCTATGTTAGACTTACAAATAATTGATATCATAAATTAGGGATTAATTTGAAAAGTTTGATTGACCATATTTAAGATGGGTAGAGAATACCATTACAAACAATTATGTATGATGAATATGGGTTAATGCAGGCAGATAAACATATGATATGCAAATAAGGAATCAAGCATATTAGAGATAATAACAACCCACATAACAAATATTGTCCTAAGTGGGAAACCCTCTCAGGGAATAAAAACTACTCGAAATGCCTCACTGGCTTGATAGAAATATTCACAATTATAGAGCCTCACTAGCTAAGAAGTCTCACTAACTTCTCATTATGCCTCACTAGTCTTTTCAATAATGTCTCACTAATAATATTGCCTCACTAGCATACAAAAATCAAAATGCAAAAATTATATACAAAAGTATATCCTCTGTTTCTCTACATATCACTTCTTATCATCCTCTTCTCTCTATATTTTTTTCTCTACATATCACTTCTTATCATCATCTTCTCTCTATATTTTTTTCATTTGGATGCATAATAATTTATATGTAAGAAACAATACAAAATGTGTCTATTAATATTCTTCCTTGAAAACCTTTTGTCCTCTTTGCAAATATCATCTTCGTCTGCAAAAAAAAATATCATTTTACTTCTCTATATGACCATTTCCATTCATGAAGAATTTGCAAAAAAAAATCATCTCTCTCAAACAAATCTTCACACAAATGGCTTTCATATTTTAGGAGCCTTCAGTAAAAAAATTATCTCAAAAAATCTTCAATCAATTTTAATCAATTTGCCCTTCATCATTCATCTTCCCTGCATAAAACATTTTCAAACAAAATGCATTCACATTCTTCTCCTCTCTGAATAAATCATCTTCATATTCCTTTCTTCTACAATCTCTAATCTGCATTCTCACACAAAATTCATTTTTATTCAAAAACCTTATTCACAATGTCATTAAGATGAAAAATCTTTCATCTTCCTCTTCTCTATACATTCACTTCAGCCTACAATCTCTTCATCTTCCTGCAAAAACAAAAATCTATTCACCTGCAAAGAAAAAATCTTACTAACAATGTTATGAAAATCATCTTTCATATCCCTCTCTTCAAAACCCTTCAACCTCTTCATGTTCTCTACAAAAAGAATATATAATCTTCATAAAAAAATGTCTTTGATATTTTTAAGAGCATTAAAAATATCTTCATAACCTGAAAAAAAAAATGCCACAATATCCACCTCTGAAAAAAAAATACTATTTTAAAAAGAATAAAATCTTCATAAAAATCTCTCCCTTCTTTAAAAAAATAAAATCCTTCTTTTAATATTTTCAAGTGGCACGAGAGAGGGAGGCCCACTTGTGTTATAAAATTAGAAAAAACTTCATAAAAAAAAACTCCTCAAAAATCTCCTTGAGATCCTCAAAAATCTGCATTGAAATCTCCTTAAAAAATTCCTTTTAAAAAGACTAAAAATAGTCTTATGAAAACTTATCTTTAAATGCAATCTTTGAATTTCCTTTTTGGTGCTCATGCTTATAAGAGAGGGTAGGGGAGAATGTTCCAAGACCCCTTTTATAGGTCAACATTAGTGAATGTGACTTAGTATAGTAAGTCACCAAAGAATTAAAAGAAAAAAAGTGAACCTATCACCTTTAAACGTTAGAAGCAAATGTTTAGATTTCACAAGAGAGTTAGGATTTAGAATTTTTTTATTTTAGGATTATATTTTCATCCTTTTGAAACCCTTAATTACCACAAAAATAAACATCAATCCTGAATTGAAATTTTTATACAGATGATATGTGAATATCATCATACAAACTGAATGATAGACCTTTTTAACCTTTGTATACAAACTAGGTTTTTGCATAGATAATAGCAAATTTCAATTTTCATTTGACCTTTGTACCAACATTGTGCCTCAAAATCAATAGCACTATAATCACTAACATACACTGATAAACCAATATCAAAAGCATGACATGAAGCAACATCAAATTCTCTGAATGGAAGAATAACCATTACTTTGGCATACCAATCTAACAGGAAGATAATCAAGAACCTTATCACAAACACTTTGTCTCTTTTGACATGAACACCATGGCCAATTCCTTTGCACCAACTAATATAATCTGCATGTAAGAATTATGTGATGCCTTTTTGGAGACACAAGCAACCTCTTATCTTAACTTGATCAATCAACATGACAATGCAATCATTATATGTGTCAGTTGAAAAATAGATCAAAGCACACAGAACCTTCAACACCTTGCTTCTTACCTTGGTGATCATTATCACCATGTCACTTACCTCTTATCTTGAACAACACTGAACATCTTATTGCTCTTATCCTAAAGACATCCTTATGTCATGAATTGAATGAATGATTACTAATGAAACATCAAATGAACTTCACCATGAAGATAATGATCAATCAACTCAATACATCAATTCAACATCATAATACCATGATCAACACAACTCCTTTTTGACATCAATGACAATCAATCTCCATCAATCCCCCCTTTGTCATTGATGGCAAAACTTCATGATACATTTTTCTCTTTCTCCCCCTTTTTGACATCAGATGAAAAAGAATAAGACGCTCCCCCTGTCATTTAGCTCCACAAAAAAATGTTAAAGCTTGATCATAACATTTACACTCACATTGCATTATGAAGATTTTGAAGACATAAACTTATGTTCACCTGTTATCTTCCCTTTGAGCCTATGATGACAAAAATATCAATCCTGAAGCAAGAGTATGACAAACCATGTTGACAATACCTAAGAACAACTCTTCATCTTGAGAGAAACATCATGAGAGGCACACTAAACAAAGCATCAACTCACTATTATAAACCACCCATACTCTGCATATATAAAAAGAGATTTGTTACATCATAAAATCTGCACAAACGAGCACTGTCCTGTTAGCATGAAGCATGCACATCTACCTTAGCACAAAAACACTTCTTATCACAACACCAATATGAAGATGAAGATGAAAATTGACATCATTGAGATCCTCTAATCACTTCTTTTGAGAAGATGAAGGCTGCCATATTTCTATTTTTAAAAATAAATTCTTGATAACATCACTTGTGGTTGCAAAACAAATTTTACAAACATCAACCCTTTTTGGCTTAAATGACACATCTCCAAGATCTCCCAAAGCATAAAGAATGAAGTATGATTATGATGGCATAAAAATGACTCCTTTGATATGACTCATATGAACTTGACCTCCATGCAAATATACTTCAATACTCATGATAAATAACAATGTAGGCTCAACAAGTAAAATTATGATAATAATAGCATGAAGACTATTCATCACACTATTCACAACTCTTGATGACATGATGACCACACAAGACTTCCATGATAGTGACTATAAGATGGACAATCAACCTTCAACTAATTTACCCTTGCACACACATCTTGACATTATAAAGAATGAAGACCATCTTCCTATTCCTGCATAAGACACTTTTTACAACACAATGTCAAATACATCTAAAACATACTATACTCAACAAGAATTTCTGCCTCTTGACTTTATCATCCAAATCAGCCCATCAAGACTATACTGCACCATCAAGTTCTTCCCGCAACAACACTTTGAAATGCAACATCATGACAACTTAACCTTTGTAAGAATCAACATGATAAGATATAAGTACGATCAAGTCACTCAATATCATCAAACTCTTTGTGCATTGAACCCCTGAACATTTTATCTTGATTGCATCATTATGAACCATTGATCACCTGTATCACTAACACATACTGAAGATCAACATAGTTATCAACACCATTAAGAACTTCATTTCACAAGACTGATATGAATAACATCTTAGCAACCAGTATTAGCCATGAATCCAAAAATATAATAAACAAAATAAAATCACCATATGCATCAAATGATCTCCTTCCTAAAACTTCTTAGGGATAAATGATAGGAAATGAACAACTCCCCCTTACTTCATGCTATTTGTTATTCAATTGATGAGGTAACTTTTGCAAGATGCACAAGTTTAGAATCTATCTTCTTTTGACTTTATTTTAATCTCCAAGCTTTCACAGGTTCTTTCTTCCTCCAAACCTTTTCAGCTTCTTTCCTTTTCCACTTTTTCAAATCAAGTGATGCTTTTCTACAATTGTGTGCTTTATAAACCAAGAGAGTTACATATAAAACAAACTATATTGCAATCATAATCAAATGATCAATAATACCTTTTTGACATCCCTTGAGCATTTATGTTATGCTTCCATGTAGGATCATATCTTCTATGTATTTTACATTTTCTTTGTATGTGACCAACATTATTGTACTTGTAATATACAAGATTAGTTTTCCTTCTGTAATCAACTGCTTTGTGTCCAAAATGATTACAGGTATAACAATAACCTTTAAATGAATAATTATACCTGTACATATATGCTTGTCTTACTAGAATAGTTATTCTAAACTTTTTTCTTTGATTGTGCATTTTTACAAACTCATCTGTGATCTTCATTTCAGCTTCACTCTTCTTTTTGCCTTAAGGGGTAGCAACATGATGACTTAAATCAATTTTCCTTCTTAGAGATTCTATAACTTTGGAACACTCTCCTTCTTCATAACCAAGTCCAATAGTGTCTCCATGTTGTTTTTGTTTACCAAGCATCTCATGCAACTTATTTGTGCTTTCTTCAAACTCCTGATATTTCTTGGACAAAATCTTGAGACCTTCATAATTTTTTCTAAGATTGATAATTTCAGCCTCTAACTTCAGATTTGCAATACTTTTAACCTCAAGGTCAGATCTTGTTACATCAGCTATCCTCTTAGCTTCCTCAACCTGTGTCTTCAAACTGATAATCAAATTGTTTGATTCATTAATTTATGTCCTTAGATTTACAATCTTATTTCTTGCCTCTTCAAGATCAAAAGATATTCTTTCAAAATCTGAAATAACATTGTCTTTGGATTCTTTTTCTTGTTGTAGTTGCACCTTTAGTCTCTGATTCTCCTTTTTGCAATTCTTGATTTCACTTACAGCACATATAAGCTCTCCTTCTATGTCAATTCATATTCTTGTTCATCATATTCCTAATTGTGATCACTCATAATGTTATCTCCTTCTAAAACAAATTGAACCTCATCTTCTTCATGTGAAAGTTTCCTATCATTGCCACTTTCCACAAACACTAAGTAGTCCTCTACTTTACCATTACCTTGATAGATTCTCATCAATTCCTTCCAGACATCCTGCGTTGTTTCACAATGCATAACTTTACAAGAAACATCATTATATAATCTATAAAAAATAACCTTCTTAGTTATATGATTACATTTAAGAGCCTCTTTGATATTTGTAGAATTAGATGATTGAGAGGAAATAGAATATCCATTCTCAACAGAAATCCATACACCATATCCTAAAGAGGATAGATAAACTTGCATTCTAATACACGAAATAGAGAAATCTGAACCATCAAAGTAGGGGACTCCAGAGAAATCTTTCTCTAATTCAACTTGTGAGACATTTATATCAACAGACTCTATATCAACATTTGAATTTGATAAAGAGGAAGCCTTTTGATCAATAGGAGACTTGACGCTTGCCTTTTCTCTATTATTTTGCACTTACCCATGGTACTCCACACTCAGAACCTACCCAAGCCAATTAGACTTCTATAGGGAACCCAGGCTCCGATACCACTTGTTGGAGTACAATACCACTAAGAGGGGGGGTGAATTAGTGGTATACAAATTTTAAAAAGACTTTGAGATAATTCTTTTTAAGATTTGAAACAGAGAAAACTTCTACTAAACAAAGATGAGGCATTATATAACTATTAACATCATGACAACAATAACTAACACATCAATATCAAGAATGCATCAAACACTATTGAGACAATCTATGTTAGACTTACAAATAATTGATATCATAACATAGGGATTAATTTAAAAAGTTTGACTGACCATATTCAAGATGGGTAGAGAATACCATTACAAACAATTATGTATGATGAATATGGGTTAATGTAGACCAGATAAACATATGATATGCAAATAAGGAATCAAGCATATTAGAGATAATAACAACCCATAACACAAATATTGTCCTGAGTGGAAAACCCTCTCAGGGAATAAAAACTACTCAAAATGCCTCATTGACTTAGAAGTCTCACTGACTTGTCATTATGCCTCACTGGTCTTTTCAACAATGTCTCACTGACAATATTGCCTCACTAGCATACAAAAACCAAAATGCAAAAATTATATAGACAGAGTATATCCTCTATTTCTCTACATATCACTTCTTATCATCCTCTTCTCTCTATATTTTTTTCATATGGATGCATAAGAATTTATGTGTAAGAAACAATACAAAATGTGTCTGTTAATATTCTTTCTTGAAAACCTTTTGTCCTCTCTACAAATATCATCTTCATATGCAAAAAATAAAATCATTTCACTTCTTTGTATCACCATTTCCATTCATGAAGAATTTACAAAAAAAGAAATCATATCTTGCAAACAAATCTTCACACAAATGACTTTCATATTTTAGGAGCCTTCAGTAAAACTTTTATCTCAAAAAATCTTCAATCAATTTTAATCAATCTGCCCTTCATCATTCATCTTCCCTACATAAAACATTTTCAAACAAAATCCATTCACATTCTTCTCCTCTCTAAATAAATCATCTTCATATTCCTTTCTTCTACAATCTCCAATCTGCATTCTCACACAAAATCTATTTTTATTCAAAAACCTTGTTCACAATGTCATTAAGATGAAAAATCTTTCATCTTCCTCTTCTTTGTACATTCACTTCAGCCTGTACTCTCTTCATCTTCTTGCAAAAACAAAAATCCATTCACCCGCAAAGAAAAAATCTTATTCACAATGTTATGAAAATAATCTTTCATATCCCTCTCTTCAAAAACCTTCAACGTCTTCATGTTCTCTACAAAAAGAATATAATCTTCATAAAAAAATGTCTTTGATATTTTTTAAGAGCCTTAAAAATATCTTCGTAACTTGAAAAAAAAAATATGCCACAATTTTCACCTCTGAAAAAAATCACTATTTTAAAAAGAATAAAATCTTCATAAAAATCTCTCCCTTCTTTAAAAAATAAAATCCTTCTTTTAATATTTTCAAGTGACACGAGAGAGGGAGGCTGACTTGTGTTTTAAAATTAGAAAAAACTTCATAAAAAAAACTCCTCAGAAATCTCCTTGAGATCCTCAAAAATCTGCATTGAAATCTCTTTAAAAATCTCCTTTTAAAAATATTAAAAATAGTCTTATGAAAACTTATCTTTAAATGCAATCTTTGAATTTCCTTTTTGGTGCTCATGCTGATAGAAGAGGGTAGGGGTTAACATTCCAAGACCCTTTTTATAGGTCAACATTAGTCAATGTGACTTAATATAGGAAGTCACCAAAGAATTAAAAAAAAGGTGAACCCATCACCTTTAAGTTCATTAGAAGCAAATGTTTAGATTTTCACAAGAGAGTTAGGATTTAGAATTTTTGACTTTAGGATTATCTTTTCATCCTTTTGAAACCCTTAATTACCACAAAAAAAACTTCAATCCTGAATTGAAATTTTTATGTAGATGATATGTGAATATAATCATACAAATTGAATGATAGACCTTTTTAACCTTTGCATACAAACTAGCTTTTGCATAGAACCACTTTTACGGAGGTAAATTTAACCATTTGCAATCATCATACATTTAAATAATGTTATGTATATATTTTGGTAAGATAACCTTGAACTCTATTTTCAGATATTGAATATGGAGACTCCTTCTCACCTTCATTGGTCAGTGGAGGTGAGCATTACTGTAGCTATGTTCTCTGCAAATCCTTTGATTGAGGTATGAGCCAGTAACTTATAAATGTCATTTTGTATTTCTTGTTTTATCTCATGTCATTTGATGTACATAAATGATATTTATGTTTAGTCAATTTTGCTTCTTGATGCTTCTCACAGGAGGTCACAACTCTAACCTATCCAGCTACAGACAAACAGAGAGAAAAAATAATCAAGAGGGATCATCAGCTTGCAATAAGTGATTGATTACATATGTGATGTTATATATTTCATGTTTTCTATATTAATGTGCATATTGTTTGATTGTATTGACAAGTGGAACTGCAAAAATCTCTGTCAAGGAAGTCTAGTCGATGAGAGAGAGAGAATGAGTCACCAATTAACTCTCCATCTTCATGGCCAAGAAAGGGTTGTTGATTATTTGATAAGAGTTCATAGGAAACTAGATTTTGGGACATTTTTTTGTATGCCTAGATGGCTTTGCATACATACTTTTGTATGTTACCGATGTATATTTTTTTATATGCCTGTATGGCTTTGTTTTTTTACATGCCTATATGGATTTATATATAGACTAGATGATATGTTCATGACATTATGTATATGATAGTTTACCTTAAATATAATATGATGATCAGTTATCGTTACAGGAATTTGGTTTTACACGTGCCAATTCCGTTATCTTGAAAGCTTATAAATCCTTTTCAAAAAATTCATTTTGTGCATATCTTGCAATCATCGTATTACATGAGACTGTACATTTTTCTGAGGAATCATGCCAAATAGTTCACACGTCTTGTCTATACTTTCACACTTTACATAGATGTCTACAAGGGTAGCTGCAAATACAACATGTGACAAAATTCCTATATCCTTTATGCTTTGATGGTTGTCCACATCTTGTTCTGTAGATTTCCTTTTTGGCATAGGCAACGACGATATTGGATAAGGTTGTACAATTTGGTTTTAGATGTGCCAATTGTATTTTCTTAAAAGTTTCTTTTGTACATTTGCTTGAAATTTTCTAAAGCCCTTTTGAAAAAATCGATTTTGTGCATATCTTGTAATCATTGCATTCCATGAGACAACATTTCTTTGAGCATCATGTCAAATAGTTCATGTGCCTTGTCTATGCTTCCACACTTTCCATACATGTCTCCTAGGGCAGTTGCAACTACAATGTATGTCAAAATTCTCATATCCTTTATTCTTTAATGGATGTCCATACCATGTTCCGAAGATCCCATTTGGGCATAAACAAGGATGATAGTGGCTAAGGTTGTCGAATTTGCCTTTATACCCACCAATTGCATTTTCTTGAAAGTTTCTAAAGCCCTATCATGTCAAATAGTTCATGTGCCTTGTCTATGCTTCCACACTTTGCATAAATGTCTCCTAGGAAAGTTGCAACTACAACATCTGACAAAATTCTGTTATCCTTTATTCTTTCATGGTTGTCCATACCATAGAAGCAAATAGTAAGTATATTGACAACAATAGTCTCTCTAACCTCTTAAAATACCTCTTAATTTTACAGCAATGGCAAGCATTTTAGGACAGCAATGTCCTTTCTCAACAATATTTCATATTAATCATTTTTATCATTAATATTTCCTATAATGTTGATTGCAATATTGATGCACATATTAATTGAGCACAGTACTAATAAGGATGCTACTAAACACCATAATGATCAAGAATGTATTGGTCACAATAATGACAGAATGTTATTGATTAGTGATCATACGAAGATTACTAGTCACAAAAGGATAGTCATATCCAAAGACAATGATGACGACAACCATCTCAACTGGTACAAGATTATTAACAACTGATATGTAATTATGAAAAATTGCCAAAAAATTGCCTCAATAATACACCTATTTTACAAATGAAATAATGACAACAATATCCATTGATAAGTACAAATGACAACACTAACATCTGTGATGCAATAATAATGACAAGCCAAAGGATAGCATAATCATTTGACAGTTTTGTCTAGTAATGACTATGCCCATAAATCATAATAATGACATAAGTGTTTGTTGTTATCAAAGGCAATAATGATTATCACTAATCACAATAACAATATCATAATATATCAGGATATATTGGAATATATCAAGATATTTTAAAGATATATGCTTCTATGGTACATACATTGTTCCAAAGATCCTAATTTGGCATAGGTAGGGAGGATGCTTGCAAAGGTTATGGAATTTGGTTTTAAACGTGCCAATTGCATTTCCTTGAAAGTTTAAAAAGGATTTTCAAAAAATCCATTTCCTGCATATTATTGCATTCCATGACATGGTATCTCTTTGAGGTGTAATGCCAAACTATTCACATGCCTTATCTATGCTTCCACACTATGCATACATGTCTACAAGGGAAGCTACAAATACAACATGTGACAAATTTCATATATCCTTTATGCTTTGATGGTTGTCTATACCTTGTTCTGAAGATCCCATTTTGGCATAGGTAAGGAGGATGGTGGATAAGGTTGTGGAATTTGGATTTACATCGACCAATTGCATTTTCTTGAAAGTTTATTTTGTGCATTTTCTTGAAAGTTTCTAAAGCCTTTTTAAAAAAATCCATTTTGTGCATATCTTGCAATCATTGCATTCCATGAGACAACATTTCTTTGAGGCATCATGTCAAATAGTTTATTTACCTTGTCCATGCTTCCACACTTTGCATACATGTATCCTAGGGCAGCTGAAACTACAACATCTATCAAAATTCCCATATCCTTTATGCTTTGATGGATGTCCATACCTTGTTCCGAAGATCCCATATAGAATCTAAAGCCTTTTTGAAAAAATCAATTTTGTGCATAAATCTTGCAATCATTGCATTCCATGAGACAACATTTCTTTGAGGCATCATGTGAAATAGATCACCTTCCTTGTCTATGCTTCATCACTTTGCATACATGTCTCATAGGATAGTTGCAACTACAACATCTGACAAAATTGCCATATCCTTTATGCTTTGATGGATATCCATACCCTATTCTGAAGATCTCATATGGGCATAGACAAGGAGGATGTTGGCTAAGGTTGTGGAATTTAGCTTTACACCCGCCAATTACATTTTCTTGAAATTTTATAAAGCCTTTTTGAAAAAATCAATTTTGTGCATATATCTTGCAATCATTGTATTCCATAAGACATCATTTCTTTGAGGCATCATGTCAAATAGTTCATGTGCCTTGTCTATGATTCCACACTTTGCATACATGACTCCTAAGGTAGTTGCAACTAAAACATCTATCAAAATTCCTTTATCCTTTATGTTTTCGTGGTTGTCCATACCATGTCCCAAAGATCCTAATTTGGTACATACGGGGAGGATGCTTGTAAAGGTTATTAAATTTCATTTTACATGTGCTAATTGCATTTTCTTGAATGTTTATATATCCCTTTCTTTCTCATGCAAATGGATAAACTATGTTTTCATCTTATAATGGATAATGGATGTGTATATGTTTTCTATCAATGATAATGGATGTGTTCTTTATATAATTTTCAAGAAATGTGAGGGTTGAAGTTACATTGCCTCATAAACTTTACCTTCTTGTCCTTCATCACCTTCAAGCAGACTTGTTTCCTCACACTCACCAATCAGTGAGTGAAGTTATCTATAATTCAAAATAGAAATTGTGTAAATACATGTGATAACAACTCTCTTATAGATCTTATGCAAATTTCTCATTACCTATGTTGACTATGCATTTATCTTTCTCTTGTAGAACAAGGAAGAGAGTGAGAGAGAGAAAGAGACATTTGGCATGATTCACATAGCCTCATTTCACCTTCTATATGGTTTCTATGCTTTGCATATCCTCATTTCACCTTTCTACATTTTACTTAAACCTACCACTATACATTCTTGTCTATCAGAGTAATTACAACTATGTCTAACAAAATCCCCATATCCTTTATGCTTTGATGGATGTAATTAGAACACATTCCATACCTTGTGGGCTAAAATTAACTATGCCAATGCATCAAGGTGGGTGGGTGAATGCCAGGGGAGGTGTCATTTTAGTGGAAAAGCTTCCTGGTCATTATCGACTACATCGAACGTAGACAATCTCTCAAGAGCCCTAAGACAAAAAAGGTGTCAAACTTTGGACCAGTTGTTCCATCAAATCATGACACCTAGGAACATCTTATTTGCATGTATAGGTGGATGTCAGGTCCATCTACAAATAACTACCTCAATTTTTTAAAAATCAATTTTGTTTGCCTATGGGAGCAAGGAACATATTGTTCCAGAATGCTTCAGTTTCATGTAGTGGAAAGGTCCTAGGGGTGAGATTATGCATGCCACAGCTCATGGAGCTAAAGTAACTATGCCAATGCGTTAGGGTGGGTGGGTAAATGCTAGGAGGAGGTCTCATTTCATATGCCAAGTGTCTCAGTCGTTCGAGCCAGCAAGCTACCAGCAAAGTCACTTAAGATCCCTAAGAGCAAAAAACTGTCAAACTTCAACAGAGTAGTTCTTGAAATTCATGACAGCTGGGAATGTTTTGTTCAGACCTACAGGTGCATGTTGGGTTCATTCATAATAACCCCTCCCATCTTTGGTCAAATCCAATCTGTTTGACCATGCCAAAATCAAATGTATTCTTGTAAAATGCTTTAGTTTCATGCAGTGGAAAGGTGCTAGGAGTGAGATTTTTCTTTTTGCAACTTGTGGGACCGAACAAACTACTGCAACATATCGGAGTGGGTGGGTAAATTCTAAGGGAGGTCTCCTTTAGTACATCAAGTGTTTCATTCATTCGGGGTAACAGGCTATCAACAAAGTCACTTATGATCCTAAGAGCAAAAAATTGTCAAAAATTGGTGGAGTAGTTCTCAAAATTCATGGTAGCTGGGAATGTTTTGTTTCAACCTATAGGTGCATGTGGGGTCCGTCCAAAATAAATTATCTCAATTTTGGTCAACTCCAATCCATTTGACCATGCCAAAATCAAATGCATTCTTGTAAAATGCTTTAGTTTCATGCAGCACAATGTCAGCAGGCACCATATTTTTTATTCTACTCATCGTGGGGCTGAACCAATTGCACCAATGCATCAGGATGGGTGGGTAAATGCTAGGGGAGGTATCATTTCATGTGCCAAGTGTGTCAATCATTTAGGGCAGCAGGCTACCAACAAAGTCACTTAAGATCCCTAAGAGCAAAAAACTTGCAAACTTTGACAAAGTAGTTCTTGGAATTTGTGGCAGCTAAGAATTTTTTGTTTAAACCTATAGGTGCACATGGGGTCCTTCCACAATAACCTCTCCTAGTTTTGGTCAACTCCAATCAATTTGACCATGCCAAAATCAAATACATTCTTGCAAAATGCTCCAATTTCATGTAGTGAAAAGGTGCTATGAGTGAGATTTTGCATTCCACAGATTGTGGGGCTAAACTAACTACACCAATGTATGGATGTTGGTGGTTAAATACTAGGTGAGGTATCGTTTCATGAGCCAAGTGTCGTAGTTGTTCAAGGTAGTAGGCTACCAGCAAAGTCACTTAAGATCCCTAAGAGTAAAAAACTACCAAACTTTAATGTAGCAATTCTCAGAATTCGTGGCAGGTGGGAATGTTTCATTCAGACCTATAGGTGCATGTGGGGTTTGTCCAAAATAACCTCTCCTATTTTTTTCAACTCCAATCTATTTGATCATGCCAAAATCAAATGTATTCTTGCAAAATACTTCAGTTTCATGTAGTGGGAAGGTGCTAGGAGTGAAATTTTGTATTCCACAGCTTGTGGGGCTAAATTGACTACACCAACATGCTGGGGTGGGTAGGTAAATTATAGGGGAGGTCTCATTTCATGCACCAGGTGTCTCATTCATTCAGGGCAGCAAGCTACTGACAAAGTCACTTAAGATCCTAAGAGCAAAAATCTGCCAAACTTCGACAGAGTAGTTATTAGAATTTTTGGTAGATGGGAATGTTTTGTCTAGACCTATAGGTGCATGTGGGTTCTATCCACAATAACCTCTTATTTTTGGCCAACTCCAATCCATTTGATCATGTAAATTAATCAAATGCATTCTTGCAAAATGCTTTAGTTTCATGCAGCACAACTTTGTCAGGTGCCATATTTTTCGTTCTGCTCATTGTGGGGCTGAACCAACCACACCAATGGGTCAAGGTGGGTAGGAAAATGCTAGGAGTGGTCCCATTTCATGTGCTAAGTCTCCCATTCATTTGGGGTAGCAGACTACCAGTAAAGTCACTTAAGATCCCTAAAAGCAAAAAACTACCAAACTTTGACAGAGAAGTTCTCAAAATTTGTGGCAGCTGGGAATGTTTCGTTTGGACATATAGGTGCATGTGGGATCTATCCACAATAATCTCTCCTAGTTTTGGTCAACTCCAATCCATTTGGCCATGCTGAAATCAAATGCATTCTTGCAAAATGCATCAATTTCATGCAATGGAAAGGTGCTAGGAGTGAGATTTTGCATTTCACAACTTGTAGGGATGAACCAACTATGCCAATGCATCAGGGTGGGAGAGTAAATACTAGGGGAGGTCTCGTTTTGTGCACCAAGTGTCTTAGTGATTCGAGGCAGTAGGCTACTGGTAAAGTCACTTAAGATCATAAAAGTAAAAAACTACTAAACTTTGATGGAGGATTTCTTAGAATTCATGGTAGGTGGGAATGTTTCATTTATACCTATAGGTGTATGTGGGGTCTATCCACAATAACCTCTCTCAGTTTTGGTCAACCCTAATCTATTTGACCATGGTGAAATCAAATGCATTCTTCCAAAATGCTTCAATTTCATGTAGCACAACCTTGCCAGGTACCATATTTTTCATTCTACTCATCATGGGACTTAACCAACCATGCCAACGCATCAAGGTGAGTAGGTAAATTCTAGGGGAGGTCTTGTTTCATGCACCAAGTGTCTTAGTCATTTCGGGTTGCAAGCTACCAACAAAGTTGAAAGGTGCTAGGACTGAGATTCTACATTCCACAACTTGTGGAGCTGAACAAACTATGTCAATGCTTTGGGGTGGGCACATAAATGCTAGGGGAGGTCTTGTTTCATGTGTCAAGTGTCTCAATTGTTTGGGGTAGTAGGCTACTGGCAAAGTCACTTAAGATCCCTTAGAGCAAAAAATTTTAAAACTTCGATGGAGCAGTTCTCAAAATTCATGGTAGATAGGAATCTTTTGTTTAGACCTACAAGTGCACATGGGGTCCATCCACAATAACCTCTCCCAGAGTTGGTCAACTCCAATCCATTTGACAATGCCTAAATCAAATGCAATCATGCAAAATGCTTCAAGTTCATGCAGTGGAAAGGTGCTAGTAGTGAGATTTTGCATTCCACAGCTCATGGGGCTAAACTGAATGTGCCAACACATTAGGGTGGGTAGGTGAATTCTAGGGAAGGTCTCATTTCATGTGCCAAGTGTCTCAGTCATTCGAGGCAGCAAGCTACCGACAAAGTCACTTAAGGTCCTAAGAGAAAAAAAACTACCAAACTTTGACAGAGTAGTTCTTAGAATTCATGGCATATGGAAATGTTTTGTTCAAACCTACAAGTGCACATGGGGTCTGTCCACAATAACCTCTCTTAGTTTTGGTCAACTCCAATTTGTAAAGATTAAGATTACAAATCAAGATTAAGCTAGGATAAGATTCAAATTACAAGAAAAGATGACATATATCATACCATTCTTTTACTTCATGAAGTAACTAACATTCACCATTCAGATGATTTTATAAGAATGTATCATAGCAATGCAAAGGAACTCTTCCAACACTTACAATGTCTTTTAGCTCTCTGTCTATATAGAAATCAACTTTTCCATACTAAGTTTTTAGCATTGCATCAATGGCCAAGATATGTTCAACATTTACAAATGGTGGTAGTCACAATCTCTAGGTTGATTTCACATTTTCTTAACATATCTTCTCAAACACACTTGTCTCCTTCACCTAAGTGAATTGGGAATGCAATTTCCAAGGTAACAACTTTTGTTGACAAGCATAAATTATTCTATAAGGATGTTAAAATCATGTAGTATTCCTTCTTTTATAATAAATCTTCAATAGAAAGAAAATTTTATTATAGAAATAGAATAACTTGCTACATTTTTTACCTTATTTTATTCTCATATTTATGGATAAAATTGTGTGGAGCTTGGTTTTTTTAGAACAACAACGAATGAGGTCATCAAATCAATAATTTGTCCTTTGTTCATGCCATTATCTTAGCCAACATTTTGCTTGATCTTGTCTTAGGTTCTCTTTTAATACTTTCTTCGTCTATCATATTTTTGTTAAAATAGTGTATGTAGAGCAACCTCCTACTATTTAGCAAAAAATTGAGAAAAACAAAAAAATGAAACACAAAGATTTTAATCAAGATCAATGAAAGATTTGAAAACATGAAAAATTATATTAAAGATGCAACATATTCATTCCTATTTAGGACAAATCCCTTCTCTAATCCCTCTCCTATTCCTAGTCAAATTGGTTCTGAAATTATAATCAAGTGTCAATTTTAGTTTCTTTTTTCAACTTCACCAAATTTGATGTCCTTCTTTTGATCTTGACTGCTACTTCATGATGCATGACTCTTTCATTAAATCATGAAAAGGCTATGCACCCATCAAGATCAATACTCTATCTTCCTTAACTATCTAATAACTCCTTGACAAGTCACTATCTATTCAAGACAACCTCATTGCTATTATAATTTTCCTAATAACTATGCCAATGACATGTATGGTTATCTTTTAGTTAATGACAATCTTCCCTACCATATGACTATCCTTTCAAGACCACCCACATATATTTATATAGTATCATGGATACCTTTTGCATGGATTTGAGAATAACTAACTTATCATTTAGTCTTTATTGCCACCTTGTGTATCAGTTGCTATCCTACCCATGGGTGAGAGGTCATAACTCTTCCTAGGGTTGCATGATAGCTATTGCAGTATAATTTCTAGTCTTTAGGTTGATATGATAGTTCTTCCAAGTGAGTATGCTCAAGTGATAATCCTTAGCTTGATTTTAGCATGATGATAATTCATTGACTAACATGATTTCCCTTAGTGTCCTCTAACTGTTTAGGTTAGTGTTTTAATTAGGATAATAGCAACATTTTATTGCAAATCTACTCCACAGTGAAAGTGTTTATATGACCTTGCTCTAGATTAAGATTATTCTTGAATGTTGATAAGACTCCCTTCATAAATATATACCAATACTATCTTGATGATTTTCTTCCCATAGTGATATGTCTTGTCATAGATTGTTATCTCAAATAAATATAAATTTTCACTTTCTCATGATAATTTAACATGTCAAAATGATAATCCTCTCACATCCCTCATGACTATCCTATAACATGAGATTTCATTCTTTAACATAATCATGAGATTTCATTCTTTAACATATATTATCAAATTCAATCTAAATACATAAAAATTAGCATTGAAACAATATGAAACATGAAACTATTAGTTTAAATAATCAAATTATGTCTAAAAACATCCAATTTACTTCTTCTATGTTGAAAAACCAAAAAATGGTGGTGGATTAAGTAAACAATGATTGTCAAAATGTCAACACCATGAAAAAGCATTTTCTTGTCCCATAATTCATGAAAAGAAGGGAATAACAAAGCATGTGGGTCTGAATCACAAATCCCACATGCTTATTGTCTATTTTTATTGGTTCACCAAAAGGCGCTCACATTATAATGTGAGCACATTTTGTCAAACATGGAAAGATAAGTTCTTTCATGAATGGAAAGTCTTAAGTGTTGTCATGCATGGAACGCTATAAGTGTTTTAAGTGAATGGAAAGTGGGGAGGGAGGTACAGAGGTGAGAGAGAGAGGGTATGAGGTATAGAGGGGAGTGAGAGGGTAGGAGGTAAAGAGGGGAGAGAGAGAGAGAGAGAGAGAGAGAGAGAGAGAGAGAGAGAGAGAGAGAGAGAGAGAGAGAGAGAGAGAGGATATGAGGTAGAGAGGGGAGGGAAAGAGATAAAGATAGAGAAACTACTTTTGACATACAACCCTAAAACCTAAACATGAGCAACCTTAAACCCTAAACAATGCCCCTAAACCCTAAACCTGAGCAACCCTAAACCTCTAAACCCTAAATAATACCCCTAAACCCTAAACCCAAGCAACCCTAAACCTCTATCTCTCTATCTCTATCATCCCTCTACCTCTCAATCTCTCTCCCTATGTCTCTACCCATGTCCCTCACTCTCTATCTCCCTATCTCTCCCCTTGGTCTCCCGTATATCTCCCTATTGGTCCTCTCTCTCTAAACCCTAAACCCTATACCTCTAAACCTTCACCCCTAACCCCTATACCCTATACCTTAAACCCTAAATAATGCCCCTAAACCTTAACTCCTAACCCCTAAACCATAAACCCAAACAACCCCAAACCACTAAACCCTAAACCCAAGCAACACCATGTCCTAGTTTTCTTGTTCCATTTTCTTTGTTGATAAGAGATAGAGAGAGGTAAGGAGGGAGGGAGATAGAGGTAAGGAGGGAGGGAGGGAGAGAATAATAAAGAGAGGGGTAAGGAGTGAGGGAGTGAGATGATTTTATTTCACCATAATGCAAGCATATTAGAATGCACTCACATTATGCTTTTCTTTGGTAATTTCCAAGCCTTTGGCTTGGACTGTGTTTTGGATGTCCAAAGACGTGTTTTTGCAGATTGTAACAAAAATTACATAATCTAGAGCGTGCTCCTCATCAATTTTTCATTTGTTTGAATGACAAGTCAAAAAAATACCACCATAATCTTAAGCTCTATCTTATCTTTCTAACCATATAATTTTTTTCACGTTTTGAGTATGTTAAGGATTTCATCTTTAATTTCTTTTGTTAGTGTATCTATTTTTTGTCAAAAACCAGTGTGTGGTATTTGTGACTTTTTTTTACCGTTCATCAAAATTTCAAATAAATTACATTTTTAGAAACTAGACTCCATTCTATATGTATTCAAAAAATTAGATTTTCAATTAGTTTTCAAAAAATTTAGGGGGGAGCATGCTCAATTTTCTATTTTTTAGGATGCATCTACTTTCAAAATTAGTAAAAAATCCATTATTCATGAAAAAATTATCAAAAAAGTCAAGGATAAACTACATGGTGTTAGCTAATTTCTCAATAAAGAATATTTTGAAATACTAAGAAAAATTTAACATTTTAGGCCCAGGGCACATCAGATGCTATGTTATGTTTTTTTGAAAAAAAATAGGAACAATTTGTGTGTCCCCCCTTTTTTAACCCCTTAATCACAACCATTCTTTTTAAAAATTAGTAGTTTAGAAACTAGATTCAGAGCACTACAACTCTTGTTTTTGTTGTGTCTTCAAATTTTGAGTGTAACTATCTTCAATTTCTCATCCAACACCAGTCTTTTCTTATTTCAAAAAAAAAGAGTGGCATCTTAAGACCCCCTTTTGGTCCCCCATCTTTGTGCACTTACCCATACCTAAAAATATTCTTCATTTGGTTGATCCAAGTGACTAAAACCTTCCCATCAAACTTACATGTTTCCTCTTTTAGAATCAAGTTACATGGTTCTGAATGGGTATTAGTCAAAGGAAGTGGCTATGACATATTTGGGATCTCATTAGGTTGTGTATTAGTGGTTGGTGGTTGATTTAGTAGATTTTTTTGTAAGTTCAATAATTGATCAAGTCTTCGCCTGATCATATCTAGTCCTGTATACGCCTAAAAATGACACAAATCATCCTGAATAAATATTCTAAATATTTATTCCATTCTTCTATTAATTAAATAAATATTCTAAATTTATTTAATCGATTCACTGTTCCATAATTAAATAAATTCTATTTATTTAATTAAAATTCTTCCATTTATCCTTCACAATTAAATAATCATAAATTATTCAATTAAGCCTAATTCCTCTATCCTAAAGTTCTAAATTCAAAATTCCACATCACCTTTACACCTCACCTTTTCCACCTCACCTTGTCCACCTCATCAGGTTGCACATGTAATTAAATATATTTAATATTTAATTATCTTATTTTCCCTCACCCACATGGCCTATTTCTTCTCCAATCAGAGGTCAGTTAACCAATCAATCAAGTCTGTTAACTAACCTGTCAGTTGAGTCAAATCCTCAATCAATCCAGTCAGTTCCACAATCCACTCTTCTAACTGATCAATCAATTCTGTTAACAGACCAGTCAATGGAGTTAACTCTCCAATCAGTTTTGTCACATCCCACCTTTCATGATGGAGCTGGGACACTTGGCACATTTCTACTGGTTGCACATTCCTCAACCATCCTCAACCGTTGATCTTCATATCTTCTCTCAACCGTTGATTCCTATTCCTCCGGGTCTATAAATGAAGCTTCATCCCTTCATTCTAAGGATCCAGGCTTTTGACATCGTTACTCTGCAGAAATATCACCAGCGCGCCTTTGGCACCCATTTGTCATCTACAAGCTTGAGATCACCATTGTTGCATTGGAGCTCACCTTCATTGCATATCACACTACAGCCGTTCACCATCGACTTCCTCCAACAGCTTTTAAAAGATTGCACTCTCTGAGGGCTTATCTCATCTGCGAAAGGACGATTCGTGATAGGCGAACAACGGAAGTTTCGAAACGGAAGAGGTTTGCTGTGTTCGCTCATTGTTTATTTAATCTTCTTTGTTTCTCTATTCTGTTGATGTTTGGGTCATCTGTTATTCATTTGATTGATGCACTATTTTACCCTCACATTTTTGGCGCCCACCGTGGGGCCGTTGCCCCTTTATTTTACCGTTTTTGAGCTTTTTTGAAGGCAGGTTCCGTACAGGTCCCGCAAAGTCACGCACAGTTTCTTTCGGCGCATATGTTCATTTTTACGGCGCTTTTGAAGACTGTTACGGCGCTTTTGTAAAACTGCGCATTTGTTGACTGTAACGGCGCTTTTACGTACTGTTGCTGCGCTTTTGTTTAAACTGCGCATTCGTTGATTTTTGCTGCGCTTTCATACAATATTACTGCGCATATGTTAAAACGGCGCATCCGTTGTCTGTTACTGCGCTTATGATAATTGTTACTGCGCATACGTTAAAACCGCGCATCTGTTTATTTTAACGGCGCATATGTTCATTCTTACAGCGCATTCGTTAATATGGCGCTTCTGTTGATCACTTCTGCGCATCTGATCACTGAAGCTGCGCATTTATAACTGGTTCAGTTTTTGGGTACTTTTCTAGGGTATTTTGCTAACGCTAACCCTTTTGCAGGTGTTTGCTGGAGCGGTTTTGCAGTTTAGGCTCGGGTTCAGTTACATGTAGTTGCATCTAACTAGCTCACCTTTCATTTCTTTTGGGAAAGAGTAAAATGGCTGTTCATTACAAATCTTCATCTAGTCTTAATTAGGGAGGAAGTAAACTTGTTTATTTCTTGCTTGCATTGCAAACAAACTTCCAAGTTATTGCTATCTAAGACTTAAAATTGAACTCACAACTGCATTCTGGAGTTAAAATGAACCATTGCTATATCGTGAGACCTGAATTTCAAAGTTAACAATCTCGTGCAAACGTGGACTTAAAATTGAACTCACAACTGCATTCTGGAGTTAAAATGAACCATTGCTATATCGTGAGACCTGAATTTCAAAGTTAACAATCTCGTGCAAACGTGGACTTAAAATTGAACTCACAACTGCTTTCTGGGACTTAAAATTGAACCACTGCAATATTGTCAAAATCACTTCAAAGTTTTGTTTGACTAGCTTAGCCCATTTAGTTTTTATCTTTTTAACTAGGGTGGATTGAATCAGTGTATTCTGTGTTTGCGAATGACAATAGGCTTATGCTCTCCCCTCTTCTGGGTGATCAGAATGCCAGACTTGTCATTCTACTTGTCTAACCTTTAGGAGGGGCCTGCCCTTGGATGCACGCTTGTCCAAGCGGGAACGACCCTGAGTGGTAACAGGCTAACGCCAAGCCCTACCGAGCCACTTAAAATAAATTGTGCTTGAGGTGAAAACCTCCTGCAACGAGTGCTGTTATGTTACACCGACGGCCAACCTCCCCCAAAACCCTCTCAGGCGCAACCCTGTGAGGCTGGGAGACTCCATAACGGAGAGTAGCGCCGCCGCATGTGTAACCACTTGAACGGTTGCCCGAATTACAAACCTCTTGTTTTAGTGGCCCAAATCCCTTATAATCCATTTCTCGCCTAGGATTTTGTACTTGCTTTTGTCCAAAATAGAGTCGAAAAACTACAAAAACAATGAAAAACTACAAAACATTTTTTTGTGCTTGCTGTGTTTTCTTGCTAAATTAATTCATAAAATCATATCAGGAAGACTTATTCCAGCCAAAAAGTACCCAAAAACAGAGAAAAACCCCAAAAATTTGCCAAAAAATACCAGAACTGCGCATATATCCATTTCTGCGGCGCATATATAGCGACTTGCTGCGCTTTTGTACCGACTTGCAGCGCTTTTGTACCCTTCTGCTGCGCATATACTCTGTTCTGCTGCGCTTTTACAGCGACTCACTGCGCATGTACGCCGACCTGCTGCGCATATACTTTTCTGCTGCGCATTTGCACACTGTTACTGCGCATACATACCTCACCAGAGCGGCGCATTTACAACGACTTATTGCGCATTTGTCTATTCTTGCTGCGCTTCTGTTCCTGCGCATGCGTGACAGTGAGCATAAGCCCTATTTTTGAGAAATTTTCGTCAGCTGTCCGGAGTACCCATTTCAACCTAGTTTCATTTTTCAAGGTCAGAATCAACCTTGCAGTCAGTTCTCATCCATTTCACCCATTTCTCTCTCTTTCGACAGGCGTCCAGTCACCTCCTGTCCTAGTCACTCTTACCCCAACGTCATTCTGTCCCATACCGATTCGACATAGGTCCTTCTTTAGTGAATTCACGTAAGCCTAGTAGGTCACAGTACCTTTTGCTAGTAGTCTTGTTGAACGACTCAGCCCTACACAGCGAGACTGATATCGACTACCCTTGCTAGTGGCTAGAGTCTTGTGTCAACCGTCTTACCTGAAGTCATTGAGCGAGAGAACCCTTTGTCCAAATCTTGTCCTAGGTATCCCATTCACTACAGTCTTAGTCGGCACCTTGCCCAAATTCTCCATCCTAGTCCATTCCATCCCACCCCACCTTGCATGGTTCTTACTCGATCCCAGTACAACAAGCTAACTGAAATGGCCGACCCTTCCGATCACATCGCCCCACCACACGATGATGATGAAGAATTTTCTCGTGAAGAATTAGTGGCACACATGCAAGATAGCAAATTCCAACGCCTAGTGGAGAGAGTACTCCTTGAGGATCCCACCAAATATTTCCACCATCTTGCCAATCTCGGGCTCAAACTCCCTGCAGACTTTGACATTAGCTCCATCATGGAAAATGCAGACAATGAACGTGAGAGGGACACAAATGCCACGGTCCCAAATGCACATGAGAAAGGCACAAATGACACGGTCCCCCAAGCTAATGAAAGAGGAAAACAACACATAGATCAAAATGCGCCTATAGCGGATGTGAGACAACAAATTGAGAGTCTAAAGCTAGAAATCTCCAACCTTAAGATCGGCACCAGCTCCAAGAACTACTCCTTGGAGGATATAGCACCGTACCCCTTTGACAGAAATTTGGTCATGAAACCATTCCCCTTTCAGTTCGGAATCCCGAAATTCGACAAATACAAAGGGAAGGGGGACCCTAGAGATCATATCAGGGAATTCACTGCAGCATGTTTAGAAGTAGCTCACAACGAGACCTACTTAATGAGACTATTCCCAAGATCTTTAGGAGGTCAAGCTATGGAGTGGTTCTCGCGTCTTCCACCAGGAATCAAAACTTTTGATGAGCTTGTCAATAAATTCATAACGCACTTCTCTTACAACATAGAACACGAAGTATCTATGCTAGACCTATGCAACACCAAACAAAAGGGTGGTGAGTCTTTCGCAACCTTCTTACAACGATGGAGACAGCTAGCTAGCAAGTGTTCTTACGACATGCCTGAGAAACAACTATTGGAAATGTTTGTCCACAATTTGAATCCCGACCTTAGCTACCAGATTCAGATACAATGCCCTACCTCATTCACCAAAGTCATCGAAATGGGGCTATTCATTGAGAAAGCTATGATCGCTAAAGGGACTCTCAAGCTCTACAAAGACACACCTCCTTCCAATTACACAACGGACAAGTCAAAGTTTTGGACCAAGAACAAGAATGTGGTCAACGATGGAGTAGTGGATGCCAAGGCGGCAGCCCCTAAACAACAACCCATCTTCACTCTTAAAGAAGAAGCAAATCACGGTGCACTCAACAAGCCATCCCCTCGGGAATCTAGACCTTGGTTCAATTCAAACCCAAGGAGAAAATTCACGCCGTTAGGAGAATCTCAAGAGTCCGCTCTCAGGAAATTGTTGGCTAACAATGAAATTTCTCTACCGCCAACAAGTGACTATGAGCCCATAGTCAAACCTCCCTATTGGAAGGACACAGACTATTGCGAGTATCACCGAGGAAGGGGGCACACAACCAATAATTGCATCCGTCTTAAGAACGTCATACAAGATATACTGGACCAAAATCAGGGAGGAACACAACAGCATACCTCCAATGAATCTCATGTGGCCTACCGAGATCCTCTCCTAAACCATAACCGGCCGTATAACAACAATCACAACAACGGTCACAGTAACAACAATGGTCACACTGGCAACAATCCCAATGGTCATAACAATAATGACAACAATCGTAACAGGCCAAACCAGAACAGTGGGTCGAGTAATGCTAACTATGCAAGCGTCCCCTTTGAATACACCATTAACTGCATTTCTGAGCATGTTCCTCAAGTCAACGTCATATCCCCCAACCAACAACCAGGACCTAACGGAACTGGTTGTAGTATACTTACCCGCAGTGGTAGAGTCACTATCAACAACACTCCTCCCAGGTCGTCGCCATCTTCGTCCAACCCCCGCCCATATAATGTCATCGACCAATTGCAAAAGACTCCGGCTCATATCTCTATATTGGAGCTCCTACGTCTATCTCCTTCTCATAAGGAGATTCTTGAGAAAGCCTTAGTGGAGACTACTGTCCCCACTAACCTAGCCCAAGAAAAGTTTCAAACCATGGTGGGTAACTTGACATCCTCCCCTTCCATATCATTCACAGAACAAGACGACCTTTCCATGTCTCAACCCCACAACACTCCTCTACACATTGTCGCATTCGTACACAGACACCGCATCAAGAGGGTTCTCATTGATGGGGGTGCTGGTTTGAATATTTGCACTTTGAAGCTAGTCCTTGCATTGGGGTTCTCTGAACAGGCAGTGGATCCACGGAGAAAGATTACCATAAAGGCCTATGACGAAGAGGAACGCACCACAAAGGGCACGGTTGTCCTACCCATTCAAGTGGGACCGGTAATTAAAGATGTGGTGTGCCAAGTCCTTGATCGGGAGCTTGCTTACAATATTCTACTAGGGAGACCATGGATCCATGCCATGAAAGCTGTCCCCTCCACCTACCATCAATGCATAAAGTTCCCACACGATGGCAAGCAGGTCACCATACACGGCGACCCCGACCCCTACCAGCATTGCAACTCATTCCAAGCCAAACCAGAATGTGTCATTCCCAACAATCGAGCCCACATCTCCCCCACTCCGCCACAAGACCATACTGCTGAAGCTTCCTCTTCACAGCCCAAACCAATGAAAATCACCATAAAAGAAAATGGCGTGGGGGAATACCAGATTGAGCATAGCCTCAACCTTGCAAAAATGCCCTTGTCTCCTCGCTCCTTTGGCCAGCCCAAGCATCAACCCAGGCATTTTCCAAAGCCCTCTGCTCCTCCTACAACTCCCGCAAACCCCTTTGTAAAATGGGGGACCTTATCCGATGAATCAGAGGAGCGAGATCTCTTACAATGGCTCTATGCCGAAGAAGAAAACACATCCCAAGATCCACCCAAACTCCCTACTGAGCTCTATGGGCGAGGTGAAACCATCTTGCATAGGATGGGATATGAAGGACAAGGCCCCATCGGCCTCAGAAAAGAGGGGATCACCGAACCTATACAACCCTCTTCCTCCTCTTCGGCTAGAAACACGACTGGCCTAGGCTACAAAGGTAAAGGTAAAGCCAAAGAAAATGCCTGCCTAGTGGAGACAATTCAAACGCCCCAAGTGGATAGTGACGCAGATTCAGATGATTCCAATCAGTATGAATGGGACGAGCTAACAGAACACTCCTACGATGATAAGGAGATTGATACCATCCAAACCCTTAGCCCGTATCATGAGAGACAAACGCAACGGGATAGACCACTGGAGTCTGATTTGCCCCTCCCCGAAGTTATGGCTTTCGAGGAAAGTGTCGATTCCATTGCGATAAACAACCTGGAAGAAAGTACCATCCAGAACACTACCCCCACCTGTGCTCCTAGTATTTCCATCCACACTATCAACGAACCAGGTCTTTTATCCAACTCCCTTCCCCTTTTACACCCTGAACTTATCGACTGGGACCTGAAAGGGACCCCTCAATTAGATATGTTCCAGAATGATGATGCCTACATTGACTATATGGAACTTCGAGATCACTTACCAAAAGGAGATCATAAAGCCGGCTTCGCTATCGAACTCAATACTGTAGCTTACTTTGGGGAGGGTGCCAAGCCTTCTAGTCGCAAAAATGTAAAGATCAAAAAGGGATCTGACGGTGAAAACCGCCATGCGGCAGTGTCAGATCATAAAAAAGTAAAAAGAAAGGACGTATCTGAAGGTGAAAACCCAACTGTGGCACCTGACGATGGATTGCTTGACACCCTCCCAAGTGACATGTATCAAGAAAGGTCACAGATCGTGGTAGAGCCAACAGAGCCAGTAAACATTGGAACCGAAGAGCAGCCTCAGATAATCCACTTTGCAAAATCTCTCACGCCGCCTGAGAAAACCAAGTTTGTGCCATTCTTTAAAAAGAAGAGAGGCAGCTTTGCTTGGTCATATGCCGACATGCCAGGTTTGGACCCAAACCTGATTCTACATCACTTGCCATTGGATCCAGGGGTGAAGCCCGTAAAGCAAAAACTGAGAAAAATGCATCCCCATATTGCCCTCCTGGTCAAGGAAGAACTCAAGAAATTGTTAGACGTGGGGTTCATCAGGGCCATTGATTACCCCGAATGGATATCAAACATCGTGCCAGTGTCTAAACCAGATGGCAGGGTGCGACTATGCAGCGATTTTAGAGACTTAAACAAAGCATGTCGCAAGGATGACTTCCCCTTGCCCAACATCGATATCATAGTCGACCTCACAGCGGGACATACAATGTTGTCACTTATGGATGGATTCTCAGGGTACAACCAGATCAAAATAGCACCAGAGGATCAGCACAAAACCGCTTTCACTTGTCCATGGGGTACCTTTTGCTGGAATGTCATGCCGTTTGGGCTGAAAAATGCAGGTGCTACATACCAGCGGGCCATGACAACTATATTCCACGACATGATGCATGTGACCATGGAAGATTATGTTGACGACATCTTGGCAAAATCACTCACCAGGGACTCACACCTGGACACATTAGAGAAAGTCTTCCAACGGCTGGACCAATTCCAAGTAAAATTGAACCCGAAGAAATGTGTGTTTGGGGTCACATCAGGTAAGCTACTAGGCTTCATCGTGTCAGCAAACGGCATAGAGGTAGACCCGGCTAAGGTCAAGGCAATCATGGACATGCCTCCGCCCAAAACTCTAACACAGTTGAGATCCTTACAGGGCAAGCTACAGGCCATCCGCAGGTTCATCTCACAGTTGGCCGACAAGTGCCATCCTTTCAGCCACCTTCTACATAAGAACGTTCCATTTAAGTGGGATGAGCAGTGCGAAGAGGCATTCCACAAGCTCAAGGAGTACCTCACAAATCCTCCTATACTCATGCCTCCGATCCAAGGAAAACCTTTGATCCTCTACATATCCGCTACACCTACTGCTCTTGGGGCTCTCCTAGCACAGCAAGACTATGAGAACAAGGAAAGAGCTGTGTACTATATCAGTCGAACCTTAGTGGGCTACGAGCTACAGTACTCACAGGTGGAACGTTCATGCCTTGCGGTGGTTTTTGCCTCACAAAAACTCCGACACTACATGTTGGCACATCCTGTCAAACTCATTGCCAAGATCGACCCACTAAAATATCTTCTCAGCAAGGCAGCTCTCACAGGACGACTAGCCAAATGGGTTATGCTTCTTAGCGAATATGATATAGAGTATGTGGATAGAAAAGCCATCAAAGGGCAAATCATCGCAGACCAACTCGCTGAGGCACCATTACAGGACACTTCACCAATGCAGTTTGAGTTCCCCGATGAATCTCTATTCACCCTGTCCACATCTCCGTGGAAACTCTATTTCGACGGGTCTTACACCAACCATGGATCGGGGGCAGGTATCTTGTTCATCACTGCCCAAGGCGACACAATTCCAAAGTCCTACAGGTTGTTATTTCCATGTACTAACAACATAGCAGAATATGAGGCTTTGGTAATTGGTCTCAAGATGGCCACTGAGTGGAAAATACAAGCACTACATGTCTATGGGGATTCTCAGCTTGTCATAAACCAGGTCAACGACGAGTATCAGACCAAAGATGAGAAGCTCATCCCATACAAGCGAATGGTCGACGATCTCAAAGACCACTTTGGGACCATCTCGTTTGAGCAAATACCCAGGATAGAGAACAAAGCAGCCGACGCAATGGCGACCATAGCCTCTCTTCTTGAGATACCTGAACAGGAGTCACGGTATGAGTTCCTAGTAGAAACAATTCGACAGCCGGCTTATGATCTCCTTGAAACCCATTCCATCTGCCACCTAGTGGGATCTGATTCACCTTGGTACGGTAAGACCTACACTTACCTCAAGGACAATATCCTTCCTTTGGACCTCTCTTCCAACCAAAAACGAACCTTCATCCGACAAGCCTCCCGTTACACCATTATCGCCAATACCCTTTACCGACGTGGTCTGGATGGTACTTTACTCCGTTGTCTAGAACAGGAGGAATCTATTACTGCCTTGCGAGACGTGCACGAAGGGATCTGCGGAACACACTCCAGCAGTCCTTCCTTAGCTAAGAAACTCATGCGTTTGGGTTATTACTGGCCCAATATGGAAATGGATTCATACCAGTTCGTCAAAAAGTGCAGACAGTGCCAGATACATGGGAACCTGATTCATGCACCTGCTCAGGAGTTGAGACCTCTAACGACACCCTGGCCCTTTTGCCAATGGGGACTAGACCTCGTAGGAAAGATTCATCCGCCTTCTTCCAACGGCCATAAATTCATCATAACCGCTACTGAATACTTCACAAAGTGGATTGAAGCCGTTCCCTTATCAACCGTCACAGGAAAACAAATTTCCTCTTTCATTCTGAATTACATTATCTGCCGATATGGCATCCCTTCATCCATCATAACGGATAACGGGAGACCTTTCAAAAATCAAGATGTCCAGGAACTTTGTGAACGGTTCAAGATCCAACATCGCTTCTCCACCCCATATTACCCCCAAGGTAACGGCCAGGCTGAGGCATCAAACAAAACCATTCTGAAACTCTTAAAGAAGACTGTCAATGAAGCCGGTCGCGATTGGCACGTCCAGCTCAATCCCGCTCTGTGGGCCTATCGAACCAGCATACGCACTCCCACAGGTGCTACACCTTACGCCCTCGTCTATGGTTCCGAAGCCATCCTTCCCATCGAGGTCGAACTCCCCTCCCTTCGGGTATCGTTGAAAGGTCTCATCTCAGACGAAGAGTACAGAGTCACCAGACTGCAAGAGCTAGAACTGCTAGAGGAACGGCGCCAGAAAGCTTTTGACCATCTCAAAGCCTACCAACAGATGATGTCAAGAAGCTACAACCACAAGGTTAGACCAAGATGCTTCAAGGTTGGGGACCTGGTTCTAAAAGAGAACCCTCGCAACCAGCAGGACAGAGAAAAGAAAGGTAAGTTCGAGCCTAACTGGCTTGGACCCTATGTGATTGTAGCAGCTTATGGATCAGGGGCATATCAGTTGGCCACATCGGAAGGTGAGTTGTTTGATGATCCAATCAACAGCATGCACCTTCGCAGGTTCTATACCTAAGAGAACCCAAATGCAAGGGGGCACAAAAAAAAAAAAAAAAAAAAAAAATCAAAAAATCAAAAAAATCAAAAAAAATCAAAAAAATCAAAAAAAAATAATAATAAAAATAAAAATAAAAATAATAGAAAGCATGCAAAAAAAATCGTCCTTTGGTGAAAACCTGGCAAACAGGCGCCTTGGATAGGTATCATGGGGAAAACCTGGCAATCAGGCGTCATGTTACTTTCTAGCTTCTCGTGCAAATAAAAGCAAGTGATGAAAACCTGGTAAACAGGCGTTACTTGTGACAAACCGCATTCTCCATCTTTGGGAACCCAATCACCTTGAGCCCTTTCTCTCTCTACTTTCCCCATTCGACCCATATCCATCCCACAATAAACACTTGACAGTTACCTATCATGGCTTGATACTCAGCTTGTGGCCTTGTCAACCAAGGTTTTGTCCCATACCGTCTCCTCGCAGTAAGCCTAGTGTAGTGTCTCTCATCAATGTCTGTGGTCCGCATCCGTGAACTACGTTGCCTCTGCGCCGTCACGTAGGCAAGGCCATTATTCTAATGCGCCCCCGAGGCTTCCATCCCTCCCGGAGTCCCATTCCATCTCCCCTCTTGTCTTCGTTCTTGTCATCTTTCTTCTAGTCCATCCATGGTCCATTAGGGTTTACCCCGAACTACGTTGCCTCTGCGTCGTCACGTAGGCAAGGCCATTTAGCAATGAGCCCCCGAGGCACTAGGTCAGTCCCTTAGGGTCCGTCTTCTCAATAAGGATAGTGCAAATCTTCTCACCAAGCAAGCAAATGCAAGCAAACACCCGCGCTGCAAGCAGAAATCTTGACTATGAGCATCTTAACCTATCCAATACAAAGCAACTACCCAAGGTCTTCTCAATGATTTTATGCAAATTAAGGCAAGAAATAAACACATATCAACGCAAATATGCTTTGTAGACCAGAAACAGGGTTAAGTTACAGAGTCTTGATTTTTGCTGTCATACCCTCCTATGCTACTCAAGGATGCCAAAAGCTAGAGATGCTATGATGGGGGGGCATGATTACTTTCTTTGTTTGCTATTTGGGGATTAAACTTTAGTAATGTGAAGCCTTGTCTTAGGACGTGATCGGCAAAAGATCACCGAGGACATCAAAGGTCTAACATGAATGGGGGCAATCCTTGCTTGTTGAAACGCAAGCGATACTCAGGTCATCTAGATTCAATTTTGACTAGATGCTTGTCTTAACTTGCTAAATCACAATCCATGTAAGCGATGCTCAGGTCATCTCGGTTCAATTATACCTCGATGCTTGTATTCACTTACAACATTTCAGAAAAATACCAAAAACAAAGTGCCCAATGATGAAATAAAGCAATCTAAAAGCAAAGCATCCGTCCTATATCCATACACCCATCCATACAATCTTCATCATTCAAACTATGCAGGGTAACGATATCAAGAAAAATTCCTAAGTCGTTCTTTCGCAACCATCCCTCTATCCATCATGTCAGTCTTCTGTCGATAGCGTACATTTGGACATCACAAAAACAAGGCATATAGGAGCATGTCACATCACTCGTAGAAACTAGTCATGAACATGATTAGGTTAGTACAGTACATCATCCAATGCATTAGGTCACATATACATTTGCATCACATACATAGTTACATCACCCCATAGTACTCATGTTACCAATGCATACATTCCAAACATTACATCATATAAGTATCCAATGGCATCTCACATACATATATAGCATCATAACATCGAAATCATGTTCCATACATATACATTTGCATCATCACAAGAACATCATATTACCTTTGCAGTCATTTGTCACATTAAATCATATAGACATCATATAGCAGCATATCAAAGTATTTCTCATATTAAATCATATAAACCATCTAACTATGCAATAGAACCACATCATGCAATAAAAGTAATCATCTCATAAACGCATGCAATAAATACACAAAGCTGCATCATCATCCATACTATCATATACAAGGATGTCCAAATGTACAATATCACCATCTCTCTCAAAATCAAAATGTCATATACAATATACGTCTAAATAGACGGTGATACATGTCCCAAAAAGTACAAAATCTGGTCTCTGACTACCCCTGCGGCTGTGAGCCACCACTGCCGGCTCCTGACTGCTAAGGTCCCATGACAGATGCCCCTGACTGGGATGGACCTGCTCTGTGAGCCACCCCAGACTGAGTCCTGAAACTACCTGCCCTCTGGCTCGCCGACACGGCACCATGATATAGACCTCGGTAGTACTGTACCTGCTGCTGTGCTCTGGCTAAGTCTGTCTGTGCCTGTGCCAACTGCGTCTACAACTGGCCTACCTGTGCCTGTGCCTGCTGCACCTGCCCAACCAAAAAGGTACTCGCTGCATCTGTGCCCATGGCAGCCACTGCTGTGTCCCTCTCTACTCGGATCAGACGTACCCGGGCATCTGCCATGTCTCGCTCGCGAGTCAAACCAGCGATCACCGCTGCATCTGTATCTCGCATCCTCTCCACTCTCCTCAGCTGTGCCTGCAGCTCCCGCACCTGTCCTCTCAGGCTGGCTATGGTCCTGTCGTGTGCCTCACCCTGCACTGGCCCCTGTGCTGCCCCTGCCTGTCCTAGCCCCTGCTGCTGTGGCACCTGCTGCTGTGGTACCTGCTGGGGTGGTGGCATCTGTGCCTGCTGCTGTCCCTCCCCCTGTCCTGGCACTGCCTGCCCGGCCCTGTCTATCCTCCTCCGCTGCCTCGGCCTCTCTGCAGCCCGGCCACCGCGTCCTCGTCCTCCTCTAGCGGCCCTCCGCCCTGGACCAGCCTCTCCCTCCTCCTCTGAGTCCGCCTCGTCGATACGAGGCACCAGCATACCAGGTCCGGAATATCTCGGAAATGGATGTGCAGTAATCCAGTCCTCATACTCCTGTGTCACCCCAGCATCGGCAATCTCTCGCCTCATATCCCAGGCCACATAGGGCAACTGCCGGAACTCTGCCAGAGCCTCCTCGTAAGAAGCCATCGGCCCCCATCGGACCCTCTCTGCATGTGTCCGTGCGAACATGGCCTGTCCCTGCGGCATGCCCTGTCTCCTGCCGAACTGTCTCAGTACTCGGCCCACCATCTGCCTCTCCAAGATGTGCCGTGTCCGGCCAATCAACCACCTGGTCTGGAAGCAGAAAGGCAGCTCATCTGCCTCGTCGTCCCAAGGCTCGCAGTCTAGATATGGTCGCCAGACGACCACATCTATCCCATCCAATGTATGCCTCCAATACTCTAGCTTCCCCAGCCTGTGCTGGGAAATCACTCCTGCGTAGCCATAGCTGTACGGCTCTCCCCTCTGCCTGGCAAAAACACATATCGGCCTAGTCACCGCTATGTGCTCCCACAGCCAAAACTGTAACAGCAGCACCCCAGCCGATAGACTCGTGCTGCGATGGTACACCACCTGATGCATGTCGTGGTATAGGTGAGCTAGCACGCAAGGTCCCCACGCATATCGGGTGCCCTCAGTCACCATCCGCTCCATAATCCTGCCCCATCCAATGGGGAACCCGTGCGATCTCCTGTCAGGGCATACAACGCCCGCAATCAGTCCAGCCACGATCCCAGGGAAGTAGTCGTAGCAGTCATAGATATCCTGCCACGGGATGACCTGTCCCGCCAGCTCGGGATCATCGAATACTCGCTGACACTCGGCGAGTCCCGCGTCCCGCTGTGCGTCGTACTCCACCAACTCGCCTACCACGGGCAAGTGCAGTATCCTATAGACGTCCTCCAACGTCACGGTCATCTCTCCAGTAGGGAAGTGGAAGGTCCCATCCTCGCTGTGGAATCTCTCCACGGCAGCTGTCAGCAATCCTCGGTTCGCCCGCACCTCGGGCATGAAGCAAACATAATCTAGGCCCATAGCCCCAAGCGCCACCCTGTCAGCCTCCGTCAACATATGTCTCTGCAATAGAGGCATAGGGAACGTCTCCCTCGACTGCAGTGTCTCTCGTATCTCCTCCTGCAAGCACGCAAAGCAAGGCGTCAGTCTCAAAAACCGCATATACCATACTCAACATATCTATTGGACTATATCAACTAAACTTAGCATTTCAAATTGATCAAAACAGCACACTACATCTCTTGACTAGATTCCTGCAATCTCGGAGATAGCTCATCGATTCCTGCGTCAAACAGGACGCTAATCGAATCAGTTTGGCTAAGTAATTTGCCATCCCAAGCAAATGCGCCACTACAGGTGGTAAATGCGCCATTTCTGGTATATGCGCCGCAACAATCGACGTATGCGCCGCACAAATACATATGCGCCGCTACATGCCACATGTGCGCCGTTATAACGCATGCGCCGCATAAAGCAACATATGCGCCGCTAAATTACATATGCGCCGCAATAAGTCACATATGCGCAATTTCAGCAAATGCGCTGCTACACTTCACGCATGCGCGGCGAAAGTACAAAAGCGCCACTACATTACGAAAGCGCCGCCAAAACGAACACATGCGCAGCTTTCACGCATGCGCCGCCGAAACAGACATATGCGCCTCGAAATCACAAAAGCGCAGCCTCGCGGGGCATATGCGCCGTTCCGCGTTTCGGCGCATTCATTTCACCTATTTTCTATGAGCATTTATGACACCTAAACTCGACCCTAGGAGAATTTTTTCGAAGCACATACCGGGGGTCCTGCCTCTGCTGGCCGCCCGAATCGTCGGACTCGCTCGAATCGATGCTCCTCGCGTGGAATGTCTGCTGCTCTGGCCGCCATGCTGCTCTAGGTTTGCTCTGAGCTCTCCTTCTCCAATCCAGATCTAACAAGTGTGCAAATGACTATTCTTGTGGACCCAGCTCCTATTTATAGCCTCCAAAACCCTAATTCTGGCTAGGTGATGACTGTGACTACTTCCCGTGTCCGTTTTTCCTCCCGTTTTCTTCCCGCGTCCCTGACCGCATCCCTTTTCCTCCAACCTATCCTAACCCCTTCCTCGTCGTGAGATCGTCCGTCTCCAAAACTTTCGCCGTTTTTCCCGTCCAATCTCCCGAGGGGGCATCCTATCGTCATTTAACTTACACCAGGGGCAAACTGGGGCATGTATCATCATTCAGACTATCAATTTCTTTGAAGCAACGCTGTAAACTACATTGCATCAAAGAGGGGCAAAATGTATACGCCTAAAAATGACACAAATCATCCTGAATAAATATTCTAAATATTTATTCCATTCTTCTATTAATTAAATAAATATTCTAAATTTATTTAATCGATTCACTGTTCCATAATTAAATAAATTCTATTTATTTAATTAAAATTCTTCCATTTATCCTTCACAATTAAATAATCATAAATTATTCAATTAAGCCTAATTCCTCTATCCTAAAGTTCTAAATTCAAAATTCCACATCACCTTTACACCTCACCTTTTCCACCTCACCTTGTCCACCTCATCAGGTTGCACATGTAATTAAATATATTTAATATTTAATTATCTTATTTTCCCTCACCCACATGGCCTATTTCTTCTCCAATCAGAGGTCAGTTAACCAATCAATCAAGTCTGTTAACTAACCTGTCAGTTGAGTCAAATCCTCAATCAATCCAGTCAGTTCCACAATCCACTCTTCTAACTGATCAATCAATTCTGTTAACAGACCAGTCAATGGAGTTAACTCTCCAATCAGTTTTGTCACATCCCACCTTTCATGATGGAGCTGGGACACTTGGCACATTTCTACTGGTTGCACATTCCTCAACCATCCTCAACCGTTGATCTTCATATCTTCTCTCAACCGTTGATTCCTATTCCTCCGGGTCTATAAATGAAGCTTCATCCCTTCATTCTAAGGATCCAGGCTTTTGACATCGTTACTCTGCAGAAATATCACCAGCGCGCCTTTGGCACCCATTTGTCATCTACAAGCTTGAGATCACCATTGTTGCATTGGAGCTCACCTTCATTGCATATCACACTACAGCCGTTCACCATCGACTTCCTCCAACAGCTTTTAAAAGATTGCACTCTCTGAGGGCTTATCTCATCTGCGAAAGGACGATTCGTGATAGGCGAACAACGGAAGTTTCGAAACGGAAGAGGTTTGCTGTGTTCGCTCATTGTTTATTTAATCTTCTTTGTTTCTCTATTCTGTTGATGTTTGGGTCATCTGTTATTCATTTGATTGATGCACTATTTTACCCTCACAAGTCCAATAGGTGATTAATGTTGGTTATATCAACTTGGAGGTTGTGCACACTAAACTCAAGTTGTATAACTTTGTGATTTGTCAAAGAAAACCCTAGAATAGAAGAAACATCAACTCCCATTTTTGGCTCCACGTCCTCTTTGTTAGGATTTTTTCCTAGTGTGTATGAATTCTTGCCTCAACCTCTAGTACTTGGCCTCGTCATGATGCAACAAAATAATTTTGCAATAACTAGAACAAAAGTATCAAAATAAGCTAAAAAAAATAATATAACTTACCTATGCCTAGATCTCACATTTTAGAAAAGTTATCCAAGAAATTTTGTGATTTGCAAGCTCCTTGGGAGTGAACTTGATGAAAGCTATAATTTCATAATAACTCCTTCAAATGGTCTCAAATTTGGATTGTAGTAGCTTCAATATGTCTCTAATCAATCCTCAAAAGTTTAGATGAAAACTTACCGAAATGAATGAGATATGAGGTTCATAATCTAACCTCATAAATAAAAAAGTACTTTGTTTTTTACCTTCTACATGCCAAGATCATGCTCTAATGCCACTTTTAATGACAATAACTTCCAAAAGAAAATAATATAATAGGAAATATGGTGCAAATACTTGAGATTAATAAGCCATTTTGAGGGGGTAAACCTCCAAAAGTCTTCAACAAGAACATAATTCATGATACGATGCTAATAAAATAACCACTGCTCCCTATATATACCATATCATGCCATGGATGTTACCCAAATGACTTAACTACCTATATAAGACCAAATATATAATCATATAACTTAATTAAAGGTTATGCTAGACACAAGACAACTACACATATCCCCATGATTATGATCTAGGTTAAGGGCATAGTATGATCCTTGTCCTGAGATTTGTGTTCTCTGATTTGGGTTAATCCAACAATGTGTGGGTTTGCTCTTGTAGTGTAAATTTAACCCAAAATTTAAATTTAAACTTTGAATTACTAACTCCTACTCTTTTTCAATAGCCATTAGGATCCAACTTGGTACATATTTGTGCAATGATTTTTTATGTCTTAGTATTTAAAGACATACATTTGAACAACAACATGAAATAGGAAATCTATCCAAAGTAGTTACAACATGAAATATCACATGCACTTCCTTAGGTCTAAGTGTAATTGGTTGTCTCAATCCTATTAGTCATTTTTCATGATACTCCTGAATGTTGGTTTGAAATGATTAACTACCAAAAAGCCTTTCATACATATGTTGTATTGATTGGTGGGATCTATGATTATATCATCTCTTGAACACAAATATGAGATGGTCAATTTAACAAACACTCAAGGAACAAGAGCCTCCGCAAAGCCCATGCTCCCAAGGTGACATATGCTTTACAATCATCGAATGTTCCTACAAACACATCAATATCATTTGCTAAGAAAATGAACAAGATATAAGCTTTGGTTAGAAAATCTTACTGTAAGATAACAACCAAATCAATTCATGAAAGCTATGCTGAAAACATTTATCAAATCACATAATAAACCAAGGCTACACTTGCGTGTTCAGAACCAAGTATAGCCATGAGGTTATACTACATGTATCTCAAAACTGAGTGTAGCTACAAGGTGAGATACAAAACAATACAAAGTGCATAGAAGAAGATTTAGAGTATTGCAAAAGGTTTGGTACAAGATTTTCCCATGATCAATCACAACACGAAGTGATTCTACTAGCCAAGCATGGGATATATATATATATATATATATATATATATATATATATATATATATATATATATATATATATATATATATATATATATCAACCCCATCTTCATATATGGATTGGGTCCATTTTTTCTTTCTTGCTAAATCTGTATCAGTACATTTTTTTGTTTTCATCATCCATCGACTAGTAGAGTCACTGTAGAATGGAAACAATAAAAATGAGAGAGGAGGCAAGAGTGACTTGGGTTTACAAGACGGTAAGATGCCCCCAACACATCCTCCACAATTTTAAGCCCCCAAGGCACAAAACACAATAATAAAAAGAGATGAGAGGAGTATAGAAGAATTGAGAAACAAATAGAAGAATGGTCACAATAGAGCCAGTCTCCTTGTATCCTTGACCTTACAAGAGTAACAAGAGTCATCTAAAAAGACCTAAACAACATATAGCACAAAATGGGGGAACATAATACATAAGAGGAGGCCATGTAAGAAAGCAACGCAAAGAGGTGCTAAATCCAAAGTGGCAGAAAGGGTTAAAAATACTTACCTATTACACAACTGAGCTAGCAGTTGTCATCGAGCATATTATCTTCTTCCCAATCTCGAATGCAAGAGGAAATGGGTACATAAGGTATAATTTACCAACTTGTATCATTGTCCTTTAACTCATCAACCTTTAGTTCTTCCTTGTTTGATTCAATATTAGTTGGTGGAATGTTCTCTTGTTGAGGTTTTGCTTGTCGAGCTAAAGCTTGTAATTTTCTTCTTCTTTCTCTTGCTTGTATATTCCGTAATGTTTTATTAGTGATGTTTATCAAAGGGATTTCATGATTTTCCACAGTCTTTGACATGTCGAAAGAAGGGGTCGGTACAAAGTTGATCTTTTGTGATGAAATGCTTTGTTTGTTCGAGGATCTCTTGATCCTTGTAAGGATGACAGAGGAGGAACCTCATCAAAAATACCTTTACCTCATGGGCAAGGGGACTCTTTCAATTTGGGTTATTTTTCGCGTTCTACTTGATCAGTAGAAGGAAGTGAAGCCTCAGGAGGTTGAGAAGGTCTAGGAACATCTAGTTTAGGTGCTAGTCTAGTAATGGGTTTAGCTTTGTACTTTTGATATGCAAGGAATAATTGATCTTGTCTAGGTTGAGCTTCTTCAATTGGTTCATGCCAAAAGTAGTCCAAATTAAAGTTCTCGTGAGAAGACAATGGTACCCATCCACTATGGTGTGCAGTATGGACTTGTCCTTTCTAAGGGAATTTCAAACACTTTTGAATTGTAGAAGGGACCACTTTCATGGATTTTAGCCAAGGGTGACCTAATTTCACCCAAAAGAGGTCAGGAGTAGGGATGATGGTAAAGAATTGTTCCAAGGCTCTTTCCACCACAGTAATGCAAAGTTTAATCTTCCCATTGCAGGAATAAAGTATCCATTATGTGTCTTCACCATTATATCAGTTGGAGTCTAAGTGTCTTGAGCCAAATCATTCATATATAGGAAATCTTCTGTTATGACATTTGTGAGACAATTGGGATCTATAAGGACAACTCTTGTAGGATTTCTATTGATTCTTGTTGTGATATCTAGAAGACCTTCAATGCTTGCAATGGTTATATCATGAGGTGTAAAGATTATTTTAGGTTTAGGAATCCTTCTCTTCCTATAAAGTCAAGGAGGGACCATAGCATTATTGTTGTGATGAGAAGCCATGTATGTGAGATTGTTTCACATCAAAGCACTTGTTTGAGGAAATAGAGTTTTTAGAGAGCAAAAACACACGAACTTCACAACAAAAATAGTATATATGATGGAATTAGTGCTACACAACAAGGAAAGATGAAAGATTTTAAGTGTGTTTAATGAAATGTGAGGAAAGTGTGTAGAAATCCTTAATGTTGAAATAAACACTGTGTAATTGCAAAAACTGATGTTTTCAAAGAAAAGATGCAAAAGTATGAAAAATGAAGCAACACTACAATTCTAAATCAGATTTGTATGAATGTTGAAAAGGAGTAGAAAAATTTGAAAATGAGGTTTTGACTACAAAACCCTAGTTTTTGGAATTACTAGGTTATATGAAAAATGCAACTTTTTAAGCAAAACCCTAGCAAATGGAACCTTCAAATGCAAGATTTGATATGAATTAATTAATCATGAGTTACTATAATAAGTATCAAATCTAATTCAAATATCAGAAAATTAAATCTTTTATCAAATGCAATTGAAATCATGCCAAACTATGCCTATATGCAAGCCTAGAATGCCTAGTTTTTTCAATTTTTTTGAAATGTATGTAAGATTTTTCAATGTAAGATGACAAATATGATATGTATAAATGCAATGACTTATTACAACACTCATAAACATGTTAAATGCTCATTGTTCTAGGTTGACCAAAATGTTATATGTAAAAATGGGAAAGGGTGAAATGATGCTAAAGGGGTATCAAATCAAACCCTCCTATCACATTAACACTCAAGGAAAAAACTATGCCAAGTCACTAAAAGATGAATGAGGACTCATCTACTAATTTTATGCTCAAAAATGATAAGGAAAGAATATATTAGATTGAGAGATTTTTCAAAACCTAGGTCAAATAGGCCTCAAACCCTAATTGTAAAGCAATCAGGTACAAACAAACATGATGCCATTGATAACTAGATAGGAAAGTACTTAAGAATTATTAGAAACATACCAGAAGTTAAATTCCTGAGATTGAAAACCCAGAGGACTCTAGGGTGGGCGCCCTAGTCCAGGAAGACAGAATTTACCGAAACTTAGAATAGAAAAAATGATGTAGACAATCTCCTCGTGCCAGATCTGGGGCCTAATTTTTTGGAAAGAATATGGTGCCCACGCCCTAGTCTTCCACAAAGGAATATTCCAAAGATTCTTCTAGATCTTGAATCTTTATCCTTCAAATTGCTTATCTACACCTATACTTTTCCAACTCTCGCACCTGTAATCTGCACACATTCAGAAGAAAGGGGTTTGGGGGTTGTGGTGTTTAGGAGCTTGCCTCGGTAAAGCCCTAGAAGGACATTCAAGTCTTCCAACACCTTTTTTAGATAGAGTGCATGCCCAAGGAGGGTAGAGGCCAAATCTAATGATGTATTTAAATTATTGAAACACAAATTGATGTCACCTTAGAGGTGAAGCCCTCACAGAGATTAATATCCTTCAAATCATGAGGAGATGGATTGATGAAGCCAAATCTACAACAAACAAACATAATAACAACACAATTCTACTCTAAAACACAATGAAGTCCTTTGAATGTTCTTTGCTCAATATAATAAGTTCATGTTATCCATCTTATGCACTAATGAATTCATTAACCTATTTAAATATTCTTTCCTACTAACATTCGTAAATTAAATTAAAGAGGCCGACATAGGGAAACCTTTTGAGGGGGCCCAAGCCTACATGAAATGCTTTTTATCGCAGAAAATTAGGATGTACTTGGGTGCGGGTGCCCAAGTCCCAAGGTCCCAATTTGGTCATGCTTAAGGATTGGAATAGGCCCCTAGTCCCCATTTGACGCGGATTTCAGGGGAATTTACTCCAAAATGAGTATTTAACTTGCATAATGTTAACACAGGGACCTAGGAGCTAAAATAGGAGGTAAAAAGGCATGATGTAACTTTTTACTCCATAAAAACACTTAACGTGTTGGTGGTGTTATTAGGAAAGTTTAATTGGTCCATTTTAATATTTGTTAGACTTTGGAAATGATGTACATAGAAAATAATTAATAATTATTCTAAGTTGTCAAAATTTCATTTTATAAAGGAAGATTATGTTTAAATGTTTTAAAAGGTTGGCAAACATCATAAAGTGTATTTAAAAGAGAGTCAAAAGTGATAATACTAGGTAGGGGTACAAAGTAATGAATTATAAAATTATTTTAAAAGTGGGTTACAAAAGTGCGTTGAAAATGGGGATTAAAAGTATTATCAAATTAAAAGATCCAAAGTCGCTTTATTTTTATTATTGGGGGGAAAGTGAGAATGAAAGAAAATAATTTGTCTTCCCCTAAAAGTGTCTATAAAAGGACTTGAGTTGAGCACATAAGAAGGATTCTAGCTTATTATCAATTTCTTATTTTCCTAATAATGAATGAGATTTTTTTCTTCATTTCCACCCTAGGATGAAAACCGTTTGGCAAGATGGTTTTGAGGATGAAAACCCTCTCAACCATTTAAGTAATTCCAGCTAGGAATTACTTGTGTGTTGCAAGTTTAGATTTGGAGACAAATACCCTCAATTCCTTTAGGGTGATTTCATACAAAGATCACTAGTGAGATGAGTGTTGTAATTTTTTATTTGATTGTTTATGGAGTTGATTGAATATCATTTTTCAATTTTTTGGATTAGGTTCACTTTGAAAGATTCATATAATTCTAATTGTTTTTAGATCAAATCATTGAATTTCTATTGTAGGGAATTATTGTGGTTTGGAAAGGGCCGTAAAATTTGTGCTCTTGGTTGTACCATTGCAATTAAGGAATTTCCTTACTTGGCCGCATCATTTGCAACATATTTTATATTATTGGTGTGTGTGAATAAGATGCTAGGGATGACACAACTATTTAGAAGGGTCTTTAATCATATTTTTATAGTTGTACCATTTGATTTAGGTGTCGTACCATTACTTTAATGTGCCATACATTTTTCTAAGGGGGTTGTCATAGTGTCTTTTGCAGTTTTGGGGGCTATACAATGTTACAGTAGCAACTGTATAGTTTAGTTTAGTTATTTTTGTAGATTTCAGTGACTATTCAATCTTGGGTTAGCATTCTACCTTCAATTTTAAGTCCAAAATCAAAGTTTACAATGATTTTAGTCTATCTTGGCTTGATCAATCCATCTATAGTTTATATTATAGTATTTTACTAATTATTCTTGGACTTATATTTTCTACAATAGTTGATATTTTGTTGATTTGAATTAATTCTAGTAGTGTTTTTGTTGGTGCTTTCAGTATAACTGATCAATATTTTTAGTTTCATGTTTAATTATAAATCTGGATGATATTACTGTCAGATAGCATTGCATTTAATTTTGTAAGGATCTTGGAAGGTTTACCGCTAGATCCCTTTGCATTTGCATTTTCTCCAACTTGTTTGGCATTGAATGGGTCTGCTTGTTATCAAATAATTTGGCTTGATCTAACTTTCTTGTAATCTACCAATGGCTTTGTCCAAACATGCATATTTTTTCACCGAAGAGGTGTTTATCTAGCCAACTATGCCACTTGTATGCCCTAGTCAACTATGCCACCTATTTACTATTCCAACATTACATTCAGTTAGTGTTTTTTCAAACATTGCATGCTCTCACCTTGCCGACATTGAGATTTGGGTGATAAGAAAGTGTGAGGTCTTGAATTTTTAGCATTCAAATATTGTAAAAATCCTAAAAAAATAGTTGGAGATATTACAATACACCTCATGTTGGATGTGTTCCTTGAGCCCTCCTAGAAACAAGTCATTCAAAATTTTATCTATGATGATTTCCACTCTCAATGATAGATTCTAGAACTACTGAATATAATCCTTGATAGATCATATTTGATGTAATTTTTTTAATTGGTTGAAGTAGTTCTTTTCCATTCTAATATAATATTGCAACTATAATTCATTAGAAAAACTAACCAATTGGCATTAAGACCCTTCTTCTTACCACAAAGCTATAGATACTAAATGAACTACTCCAATTCTAAGTATAAAGATGTTATTACCACCTTTTGTCCATGTTGGATCTAATGTACATAAAAATGTTCTTGATTTGGTTGATCCAAGTGACTAGATCCTTCCCATCAAACTTGCACGTTTCCACTTTAGAATCATGTTACATGGTTCTGAATGGGCACTAGTCAAAGGAAGTCGCTATGACATATTTGAGATCTCATTAGGCTATGTATTAGTGGTTGGTGGAACTGATTTAGTAGATTTTGTTGTCAGTTCAATAATTGATCAAGTCTTTGCCTGATATCTAGTCCAATAGGTGATTAATATTCGTTACATCAACTTGGAGGTTGTGCACACTATACTCAAGCTGTATGACTTTGTGATTTGTCAAAGAAAACCCTAGAATAGAAGATCCCACAATTCCCATTTTGGGCTCCACGTCAGGTCTTTGTTAGGAGTTTTTCCTAGTGTGTATGAATTCTTGCCTCAACCTCTAGTCCTTGGTCTAGTCGTGATGCAACAAAATAATTTTGCAATAAATAGAACAAAAGTATCAAAATAAGCTAAAAAAATTATTATAACTTACCTATGCCTAGATCTCACATCTTAGAAAAGTTATCCAAGAAATTTTGTGATTTGCAAGCTCCTTGGCAGTGAACTTGGTATAAATTATAATTTCATAATAACTCCTTCATGAATGGTCTCAAATTTGGATTGTAGTAGCTTCAATATTTCTCTAATCAATCCTCAAAATTTTAGATGAAAACTTACCAAAATGAATGAGATATGAAATTCAGAATTTAACCTCCTAAATATAAAAATACTTTGTTTTTTACCTTCTACATGCCAAGATCATGCTCTAATACCACTTTTAATGACAATAACTTCCTCAAGAAGATAATATAATAGGAAATATGGTGCAAATACTTGAGATTAATAAGCCATTTTGAGGGGGTAAACCTCTAAAAGTCTTCAACAAGAACATAATTCATGATATGACACTAATAAAATAACCACTACCCCATATATATAGCATATCATGCCATGGATGCTACCCAAGTGACTTAACTACATATATAAGACTAAATAAACAATCATATAACATAATTAAAGGTTATGCTAGACACAAGACAACTACACACATCCCCATGATTGTGATAGGTTAAGGGCATAGCATGATCCTTGTCCTGAGATTTGTGTTCCCTCATTTTGGGTTGATCCAACAATGTGTGGGTTTGCTCTCGTAGTGTAAATTTAACCCAAATTTTAAATTTAAACTTTTGAATTACTAACTCCTACCCTTTTTCAATAGCCATTGGGATTCGACTTGGTACACATTTGTGTAATGATTTTTTATGTCTTCATATTTAAAGACATACATTTGAACAATAATTCACATCCTAGAATCATTCAATCATCCAAAATACAAGGAGCACTCATATTGAGGAACACTTTCAATAGTTGCACACTTGTTTGTTGTTTCTCAATACCTGCCCAAGGCCATAAAGTTGGTCATTCAATGGGGTTGACTAAGGAGAATGTGAAGCCTTGCAATTCAACAATCTCCCAAGGTATTTCTAAATACTACAAGCCCTTATGCATTGTCAAATATTAGTGATTGAGATGAAAAATGTTGTGTAAGTGTAGAATGTATCAGTTCAAGTAAATAGTTGTCATGGGTTTGATTTGTCAAATTCTAAAAGCAACCCAATTCAAATTTCTTTGTTATACTTTGGTTGCATATAAAAAGTTAAGATTTTAAATTACAACACAAAAAATAATGATTGAAATAACAAACAACTATCTATCAACCATCAAAATCAACTAAATACTTTTATTTCCATTATTTCCAAATTTCAAATTCTATTACATAATTTATTATAATTTTAAATTAAATTAATTTATTATACCTAATTTAAATTAAAAAATCCATTTATTTCCTTTCCACAACTATTTTAGCTTGTATTCTTCTAAAGCGCCAAACATTTAACAATGTGATTACCAACTTTAGCTAATGTTTCAACTTTTTGAGTGAGTAGAAAATACTTTACGTATTTAGGTAATGTGTATGCGATGAAATCTCTGTATTGTCCTTTTAACTTCGTTTAATGAGAAAAGCAAACGATAAAGAGTAAAATATTTAATGCTGTATTGTGTGCGGATTTCTATATTTTGCCCTTGTGGGCAGGAATATCAAAATCTATGTTCGTTAATCGTATTGTCAGCAAAAGAAAAAGTGAGGAAAGAAGAAAGAAAAAGTGGGGAAAGAGGGAATATTTAAATTGGATTTGTACTCATATCTGATTTATAATGTTTTTTACATTAAAGTCATATTAAAGAGTGGAAAGCGGGTAAGAAAAAGTGGGGAAAGGGGAATATTTAAACTTTATTTGTACTCATGTCCCATTTATAATGTTTATAATGTTTTCTACATTAAAGCAAGGAAAGAGGGAAAGAAGGAAAAGAAAAGTGAGGAAAGAGGCAATATTTAACTTGATTTCTACAATAAAGTAAGAAAAGAAGGAAAAAAAAAAGTGGAGACAAAAAAGAATATTTAACTTTATTTGTACTCATGCTGTTTATAATGTTTTTTACATTAAATTTATGTTGTTAACTTCCCAAAAACATTTGATATGACGGGCTCATCCAGCATACACAAGTCACGTATTGGGTTAAAGTCACTAATGTGTATGCGATGATATCGTCCTTTAATGAGAAAAGAAAACGATAAAGATTAAAATATTTAATACCGTGTCGTGTGCGGATTTCTTTATTTTGCTTTTCTGTACAGGAATAACAAAGTCTATGGTAGTCAATCAAATTGTCAGTTGTTCCTTGCACAGCAAAAGAAAAAGAGAGGAAAGAAAAAGCGGGGAAAGAGAATATTTAAATTTGATTTGTGTTTATATTAAAGCGTAGGCTGGTTTATAATGTTTTTATATTAAAGCGAAGGAAAGAAGAAGTGTGGAAAGAGGGAAGTGCTTGCTTATTCAGCGATAGACACATGAAGACGAAGCATACACTGGACGCAAAATGATTATAGGCGAAAATTTAGTTGAACGGTTCAACGGGGCAGGCGAAACTTTCGCCTATCAACCGGAGTTAAAATCAAGATTTAAATTAGACCATATGTCCACGTAATTTTATATCTAATTTTTTTAATTTTTTAATATCATGACAACTACAAAAGCGAGAGCCCTTCTTCCATTTACAAGTTATCTATGCATCTACTATAAAGACTTCTTTCGCAACAACGACGGGTAAGCAGTTGGAATTGTAGGCGCATTAATTCCACTTGCAGGTATGAAGAATTGTGAAGGTCAGTTCATTGTTTTACTCTTCTCCACTACTTTAATCTTTCTTACATTTTCCTCCAATGACTTGCAATACCAGAAGCAGATTGATGCACAAGCTTTGCTTCAATTAAAAATGTCTGTAAACAGTGATCCATTTCTTTCCTTGTCCAACTGGGTAAATGGAAATAACATTTGCAACTGGACTGGAATAACTTGTGATCACAATCAATTGGTTGTGAGTGTGCTTCTCAAGTATAAGAGTCTGGCTGGGACGATATCCCCTCACACCGCCAATCTCTCCTTCCTTACAATTCTCGACCTCTCTCACAATCGTTTCTTTGGCCAAATTCCCCACCAGCTTGGTCAATTACAGAACCTGCAGTACATGAAGCTGTATGAAAACAGTTTGCATGGTTCAATTCCAGTTACTCTGCGTGCATGCACAAATCTTTTACAACTCCGTTTAGACCATAATTTCTTGAACGGAAGCATTCCGCCAGAGCTGAGTTCCTTGCACAAATTGCAAAAACTCCACCTTTCTTTCAATAATTTGAGTGGTATTATCCCCCAAGACTTGGCAAATTGTACTGCGCTTAAAGCCTTAGATCTTGGGCATAATCTTTTAACTGGCACTATCCCCAAGTCCATCAGTAACTGCACAAAATTGCGTTTCTTGTCTCTGTCCATGAACGCGCTTGAAGGACCAATTCCATCTGAAATATTAACAGCATTAACCAGATTACAATTTCTGTCTCTGTCTTCCAACAAACTCAACGGAAGCATCTCTATGGAGATTGGCAAATTATGGAGATTAAGGAAGATTAGCTTTCATAACAATAGTCTTACAGGTAGCATTCCCATGGCCCTGGCGAACTGTTCATCTCTGGAGGAGTTGGATTTGTCTACCAATCACTTGTATGGCACCATTCCAGCAGAATTGGGTTCACATACCCGACTGCAGAAACTGTGGTTAACTAATAATAGCCTCGGAGGATCGATTTCTTCTCTCATGAACTGTACTGAAATGAATAAATTGTTTCTACGTGGCAACAACATTAAAGGTACAATTCCAGAGGTTATAGGTTATAAGCTCTCCAAATTACAAGTGATTGATTTGGGGCAAAATCAACTAAGCGGGAGCATCCCAAAATCTCTAGGAAATTGTACCGCTCTCTATTATCTTCAATTAATATATAACAATTTGAGCGGAGCAGTACCCAAAGAATTGGGAATGTTGACTGGTCTACAAACACTTACGCTTGGCGAAAACCAGTTGAAGGGAAATGCTTTTCCTTCTCTGTTAAATTGTACAGAATTGCAGCTCCTTGGACTGGAAGATAACAAGTTCGTGGGCTCCATTCCCGCAGATATTGGCCTCAAGCTCAACAAGTTACAAGAATTTAAAACGGGAGGCAATGAGTTCAGTGGGGGGATCCCAAAGTCTCTAGGAAATTGTTCTAAGCTCTCAAATCTTTATCTGGCAGGGAATCTGCTAAGTGGTGTGGTGCCTCAAGAATTGGGAATGCTAACTGCTCCGCGGACACTGTTGCTTGGCGGTAACAGCCTGTCTAACGGACACTGTGCTACAATGTGTGCATTAGATGTACTTTCCAACTGCTCCAACCTCGAATTCCTAGATCTATCGGAAAACCAATTCATTGGCACTTTGCCAAGGGGCATAGGAAACCTCTTTCCCAGGCTATCAGATCTCGAGTTGTGGGGCAACAATATCACTGGCAATATACCAGAAGAGATTGGCAACCTTACCGGCTTAACCATTCTATATCTCGATAGTAACAATTTTATTGGGAAAGTTCCGAGTACATTAGGCCGTCTGAAGCATCTACAAGCGTTGAACTTGAGTTCCAACAAATTACAAGGCAGCATTCCACCGGAGTTGAACATGCTTGTAAACCTGGAATACCTATGGCTTTCGCTAAACAATATTTCTGGCGACATTCCTTCATATTTGGGCAGTCTGCAACAGCTGAGGAGTCTTGACTTAAGTCATAACAAGCTCACAGGAAAGATACCGAATACCATTGGGCAGTGTTTCCGCATGGAGAACATTGACCTCTCATACAACAGCCTCACAGGAAATATCCCTATGGAGATTTCAAGCCTCCATTCATTGGCGTTCGGTCTCAATTTTTCACACAATTCATTGACAGGAAGATTGCCTCCACTGGGAGGAATGCAACATGTTCAAGGCATAGATATCTCTGCTAATAAACTCGCAGGACCCATCCCTGGCGATATTGGCAGTTGTGTGGAATTGCAATACCTGAACCTTTCCAAAAATAAATTGCAGGGAATAGTGCCAATATCAATAGGGCAGCTCAAGAGCCTTCAAGGCATTGATTTGTCTTTAAATGAGTTGACTGGGCCAGTGCCACGCTCTATTGCAAATCTCACCATGCTCAGCCATTTAAATTTCTCATACAACAACTTGAATGGATCAGTCCCAAATCAAGGAGCCTTCAGAAATCTAAGCGTAACATCATTTTTGAGAAATCCAGGATTATGTGCAGCCTCAGGTTGGTTGAATTTACCAAACTGCACAAGCTCTGCCAAAAATCATAATTGGTTCAACAGGAGCTTTGTCTTGGTTGCTTCAATTGGCACATTCTTCGCATTGTGTTGCATTCTGGGGGCATTTTATGTTTTCTACAGAGGAATTAAAAGAGCACCGATTATAAATAGTTTGTTGGGACAAGGTTTCATGCAAATTTCTAGTCAGGAACTTCACAGAGCAACCGAAGGATTTAGCGCAGCTAAATTACTAGGTGAGGGCAGCTTTGGATCCGTTTATAAAGGACTGTTGGATGATAACACATTGGTGGCTATTAAGCTATTCAATAAGGGCCGTCCAAATTCATACAGGAATTTCGTCAGGGAATGCAGAATACTGAGCAAAATCAGGCACCGCAATCTTGTCAAAGTCTTGTCCTCTTGCTCAACTGAAGATTTCAGCGCTCTGGTACTGCAGTTCATGTCAAAGGGGAGCTTAGACCAACTCCTGCACAGGAATGAAACGCAGTGTAGCCTGAGTTTGAATATGAGACTCAACATTGCACTTGATGTGGCTCACGGGATGGCATATTTGCACCATGATTGTTCTCCTCCTGTTCTTCACTGCGATTTGAAGCCCTCAAATGTGTTAATGGATGAAACCATGACAGCCCATGTGGCTGATTTTGGGCTTTCCCGTCTATTGACGTCCCCTGTTTCTGAAAATAGCAGCACGTCCAGACTGAAGGGGACAGTAGGCTACTTTGCTCCAGGTAAAAACCGAAACCCAACATTCTTTCTAATTTTCTGTGATTTTCTTGGCCTTTTTTGTTTCTTCCCCCATCATGTATTAGTTTTATTCTTTGCGAAGTCAAGCCACTCTGCCCCTTCAGCTTCCTCTTCCCATGACTCTTCGCTGTCCTGAAGAGAATCTTATAAATATGTATCTCAATTTCTTTGCTGGATTGCATATCATGCATGGGATGAAGCAGGGTGCAAGTCCCCTGTACCTTTGGCAGAACAGAGACACCCAGACCTGGCATCTAAGACGAAATCAGTCCATGCTTTGCAATGTCACTGTATGAGTATCTTTTTTGGGGTAGGAAAGTCAATGAGTTCTCCCTAACATGGATGTCAGATACTGGAAAGCAACTCTCTCACACGGAATGGTGAGTCCCATCTGGTGATCAAACCCATATTCTTCCTCAGCCTTATCCAGTAATGCCCGAAATAGAGAATGATTCAAATACTCAGTAGGGATTATAAACCTACTGCGTTCGCTACCAACATAGACTGCACAGTGTCCCTTGGGGACATCTGTGGGGAGGGAACCACATGATCTTGCCATGGTCTTATCCTCAGAGCTGAAATATTTTCTGCTCTTTGGAGAGAGAGAAGACCCAATTGCTTTATGGGCATTGACAAGCCTACAAGGGGCTCTGATCATGTGCTTCACAAGCAAGACTTGGGGGTTTCCCTTGCTCCTTGCCATTGCAGAATTGAAAAACAAAGCAAATGAAAATGTTTTACAGCTTAGAAACAAATCGACTAGGACTGAGAAACTTTGACAAGTAAAATACTCTGGTGTGGAAGATGAAGATTATGTTGTATATATACATAAATCAAAACCTAGCAGCCAGCCTGTAAATAGTGAATCCAATAATATGAGTAGAAGATATTGGTGAAATAATAAAAGTGGAACAGTCTATCACCACTGATTTTTCGAGATAGACTCAATGTGGGATTTTAGTGTAGTCTGAGGCGGAGATGAAATACAGGAAGCAGGCCATGTGTGACCGTCCCCTAGTATGTTGGCACTTTCTGAACGATTAACAGTTCATTCTCTGTCAATGTCTGTCCTAGTAAAAAAATTGAAATGAATGCAGAGCCTGGACAGAAATAGACATCACAACATGTAGTTTGTAGTTTGATGTGAGTTGTTTTTGACTGTTAAAGTTTGTTTTGGAACAGCTCTGGATAAGCGTATATTTGTTACTTGATTGTCAACTACTAGATGAATTGGTGGGTAGCGTAATTTAACTAATAATAATAACAATTGTCCGTTTTCATTATTACTATTGAAGTGTTTTTGCATGGGTTTGCATCCTCCAACTGTCATAAGCACAGACAAAATGAACATCATCCTTGGTAAAAGACTTTGAATGCGGTGCCTACCACCTGTTAAATAAGCACACTCTCAATGGTGAAGACTGAAGATTCGGTGAAATTTGGCTGATGGTTTTAATGTCGTGCAATTTGTGTCTGCACTTTTAGTCCATCTATAAAGAAATCCTCACCATGAGTGGCCACCATGGTTTTCTAGTGTGATATATACTGTCAGGCATTTAATTTGATGTAGGATTACCAAAAACAGTTGGGGTATGTAGAACAAAAATTAACAATGGGGTTTTGTGATGAGTTTCTCCATTATTTTGTGGGGTCTTAATTAAGGGTTAAAAGAGTTTTGAGCTCAGCACAAAATTCTAATCCTGACAAGTATTATAAAATCTTCAATGCTAATGCTTCCACCATTGCTCTCCGATATTCTCCATTCTATAACATGAAGTTTGTTTAGATGTGGTGTAATTATGTATTTTTAATTTCAATTTTCCATTAAATTTTAGTTTTTCTTTTAATTTATGAAAATATTTTCCTGAAAATTCATGTCATTAAATGATATATATTGTATCTGGTAAAAACGTTCTACAACTATACCCAAACTATGATCGTGGTTGTCTATTCTAAAAAATGCTCTTAGATTATTTAGTTTGCAGATTTCAAATGAGAACAAATGTTATTGTTCTATTTCAAATGAGAGCAAATGCTATTTCTTGTGGCCATTACATTGGTGAACCACGTAATTTCTTGTGTCGTTGTTCTCTGTGTTCTTTTCTGTATTTATTTTGCTGTTCTGTTGTTTTATCTGGTTTATTTTTCTGCTCTTTATACTCAACAGAAATCACATTTTAACTTTTCCAAGAATATGGATTGGGAGGACAAGTGAGTACTAAGGGAGATGTCTACAGCTTCGGGATGCTCATCCTTGAAATGGTGACTAAAAAGAGACCTGCTGACGATATCTTTTCTGGAGACGTTACTTTGCCCAGATGGGTGAGAAGAGCATTCCCTGAGGCAGTGGACAGAGAGATGTTGGTTGATCAGTTAGATGTTACTAATGCTACACCTCAAACCATTGCTGAAGAATTGGAATCCTCTGAGCATGGCAGTTGCCTGCTTAGTTTAATTGGATTAGGACTGCAATGCACAAGGCAATATCCAGGGGATAGACCAACAATGAGAGAGGTGGAGGGTATGCTTGAAAAAATTGTGTATGGCAGGGCATATGGCAATTTAGAAGAGCATGCCTCCGTCCAGAATCTGCTGAGTGCAGGTAATCGGGAAAGCCATCCAACTAGTAGCTCAACTTCATTTACCGGTCAGAGCCAGAGCATTTAAGCACGGGCTAGGAAGCATTTAAGCAGGGGAAAATGATGGTGAGAAATTTAAATGGCTGAAAGTTAAAAGAGAGCACGTTGAAAGACAGCATATCACGTCAACAAAAAGATGAAAGAAATGTCATAAAATTGGTGCCTCAAACAAACCGGTAAAATCATTTTGCTTTGGAAAGATGGATATAGTTAATGTTGGCAAGGGTCTCAAATAGGTAAAATCATTCTGCAATCTTGGTTATAGAGTTTGGAGGGGTCTCAAATAGATGCAATCTTCTTTTCTAAGACAGTAATAGTTCAGTCTCAAGTCTTGGTTGCAGGCAGTTTGTTCTGTTGTCTGTGCAGGGGAGTGTGGTCTTCTATCAGTGGTTCCATCTCTGTTGATTTTGTCTCTTTCTTACTAATAGCATGTAGCTGTGTATAGTCTATATTGCAGCTGACTATATCTTCTGTATATTCTTAGTGTTGCTGTTGTCCTTAAGAGTTCACTTGTGAACTGTTTTATGTATTGTAATTGATTTGCATTAATAATGTTGGGAGGGCTCTTTAATATTTAGGAGTTTCATAAAAATCTTTAAGTATTGTTTTATGTAGTTTTTATGATTGTTTATTTTATTATAATTTAATAAAAAAAGTCTAAATTAGTTATTTTTGGATAGTTTTTCATATTTTATTTTTTATTAAATTATTTGTATAGCTTTTAAGAAGAAGAGTCTCATATTTTTTTAATATTTTTTAAAGAGTTTAATAAAAATGGTTATGATTTTCTCCATAGTCCACATATACCAAATAATTACATTGCACATTGCCTTGCATCATTATATATTTTTTTCTTAAACAAAATCATATGTTGCAAGCTATTCGTTTTTATTTAGAGGCATGTAACCTTAGTGAATGTTTATGGATTCACTATGTTTATTTAGAACGAAATTAATCAAATTTTTGTTATAATATTAATAATATGTGTTGAAGTTACATTTTTTACTTCAAACATTTCAAACATTTAATTTATGTAGAGATGAATGGTTTGCTGTTCAATGCACTTGGCTTTGTAGGTACATGAAAAACTACCGAACTTCTTTCACCAACAATATCTGTTTAAGAATAACCGATAATTACATCTAATATGATGTTGTTTAATGGCTGCTAGTCATAGGCTACTGTTTGCTGTGTGGAAACAGCATTTTGTTTTGTATATTTTTGTATTTGATATGCTCTTTGTATTTTAGTTTTGCTGAAGTTTAGTTTGTGGCTCGGTTTTTTCTACAGTAATCTTTGACTGCATTCTTATTTGTACTTTGCTTTCATCAATATAAAAAATAATAATATCCATTTAAATAGTTTTTTCATTGGTACACTTAAAAAACTAGTGACATTCTTTCAGTAATAATATATATTTAAATAGATTATATTATTTAAATACAGTTTTTTTATGAAGAATATCCATTTAAATTCGCAGGATCCAATTTAAATGATTGTAAAGGATATTTAGAGCATGTATTTTAATTTATTATTTAAATATAGTTAAACTAAGTTCTTTTATAAACAATATCTATTTAAATCCAGTTAAACTAAGTTTTTTTATGAACTATATCCATTTAAATTGAAGGATAATTAGAGTATGCCTTTTAAGTTATTATTTAAATACAGTTAAGCTAAGTTCTTTTATCCAGAATATCCATTTAAATTTATTCATATAGTATTTGCCACTATTCAATTTAAATGATTACAAAGGATAATTAGAGAATGTCTTTTAAGTTATTATTTAAATACAGTTAAGCTAAGTTCCTTTATCAACAATATTCATTTAAATTGATTCACATAGTATTGACAGGATTCAATTTAAACGATTGTAAAGATAATTAGAACATGTCTTTTAAGTTATTGTATCAAATGACATCTTCCTTCTTTCTTGTTTCAAGTCACATAATTACTGTTGTTGAGTTGTATAGAACTTTCTTGACAAAGCGTTTTAATCGATGCTCCTTTGGATAGGTAGATTGTGGCTTCCAATTTTTATTGGTAGATTGTGGTATAATAACTATGCCTCTTGTTGCTTCCAATTTTAAAAACCTCTTAATGGCATGAAATTGTCGATTTTTTATTTATTAACTACTATTTTTTAGCTTAAATTTCATGTCCTTCAATTTGTTTTCCTTTTTTAATAAAGTTTATCTTTTTTATTTACAAAATAAAATGGTTTATAATAAATTTATTTGATTTTTATTAGTTCATTGGATTTTTTGAGTAGGGTAATCAAATATATGTATATAATTTATCTTAATTTTGGACTAGTTGGGAGAAGTATTGGATGGCACATGACCACTACAACTATCATCTAACATTATCTATAGGACAACAGTTGTGTCATTATATGTACAAGTGCTTTTACTTGTCAAAATAGAATCATAGAGCATATTGGCCATTGTATCTTGCTTCCACATGCCTTCTTATAAAAAAATTATACAATAGATATATTTGTACTTGTATTTCATATAATATGGAAATAGGTATCAACAACAATATATCTTATGACTTATTAGTATAGTACTATGGAATTCAACAATCTTTGGGACCCTAAGCACAAAACAACGTCACAAAATCAATTTGAGCTAACAATATGGTTTGGAAAAGCACTCGAACAATTATTTGATTATTTTCAACTCCTTTTGGTTGCAAACAACCCTTTTACATTTTGCAACAATTGATTGATGTTGCTAAAACATTGAGTCTATGAATGAATACATAGGAAGCAAGTTCACCTCTTTATAAGCATACAAAATCAAGCTACTTTAGTTTGGCCATGTTAAGTTGTAGTTTGGCTACACTGTAGGAGTTAACACCACACTCTATATAATATTTTATGTGTTACCTCATTTTGCCTATATTTATCCTTTTGTCCTCTTCAGTTGAGGATATTTCTATCAAAAATTTACTTGTCCCAGTGATATTCTATTCTTTTACTTAATAGTTTTGTTAAATTTCATAGTAGTTTAGTTCAAAGGAAACCTCAATCTGGCAAATAAATAATTGTATAAGAGTGTAAATGTTGGTCAACTTTGTTGTTCACAGAATTATTAGTTTTCAAGTAAGAGAATATGTATTTTTCTAGTATAGACAGAAAGATATGAATTTTAATAAGTTTAACATATTGTTAGACCAATGATTAATTGTTATGATCCTTTTGAATTGGATTGCTATGCTATTTTTAAAATTTGGTATATAAGTTGTATGTTTGGTAGTTATGGTTTAGTTTGAGCCCAAAAATGTACTAACACATAGAACTATAGGCTAAGAATGTAACCTATGTGTTAGGGTAAAATGTGGTTTAATCAAATGAACAATATCAAACCCAAACATCAACAGAATAATGAAAACAAGAAAGATTGAATGAAAAGAGCAATGAATAACATAGTGCAAACCTTCCTTGAATCAAAGCTTCTGTTGTTCGCCTATTAAAACCGTCCTTGCTGATATGAAGTAGGCCCTCAGTGAGTGCACTCTTTTAGCTGTGTTGTAGGATGTCGGTAGTAAATGGCTGTGTTGATAGATAATGCTGTGAAGTAGAGCTTCAAAGCAAATGGTGATCTCAAGTAGATTGTATTGGGGGTGCCAAAGGTGCGCTGGTGGATTTCTACAAAGTAACAATACAAATAACCTGGATGAATAGAATGGGAGGATGAGGTTTCTTTTATAGACTCAAAAGAATGAGAATCAACGGTTGAGAAGAAGTGTGATGATCAACGGCTGAGGATGGTTGAGGAATGTGCAACCAGTAGAAATATGACAAGTGTCTCATCTCCATCATGAAAGAGGGGATTTGACAACATTGATTAGAGAGTTAACTCCTTTAACCGATTAGTTAACAAACTTGATTAGTCAGTTGGAAGAATGAATTATGGAATTGACTGAATTGATTGAGGGATTAACTCAATTGACTAGTTAGTTAACGCTTTTGATTGATTAGTTAACTAACTTTTGATTTGAGAAGAAATAGGACATGTGGGTGAGGGAAAATAAGGTAATTAAATATTTAATATATTTAACTACATGTACAACCCGATGAGGTGGACAAGGTGAGGTTTAAGTGTGAGGTGGATTTTTGGAATTAGAACTTAGGATAGAGGAATTTGGATTAACTAAATAATTTATGATTATTTAATTGTGTAGGACATTAGAAGAATTTAGGGAATTTAATTAAATAAATAGATTTTATTTAATTATGGAATAATGAATCGATTAAATAAATTTAGAATATTTATTTAATTGGTAGAAGAATGGAATAAATATTTAGAATATTTATTTAGGATGAATCGTGTCATTTTTAGGCGTATACATTAGTTCACATGCTTGAAATAATGCATACAACACCAAACCAAGACTTTTGGATCATAAAAGCAAAAAATAAACAAAACTCACCAATTGACATCATATAAAGACATTTACAATTGAGTCCTCTTTCTTTAGGACTACAAATGCAATTTTCATTATTTTTAAGATTGCCTCTAGACACTAATCCATTTAGTTAGCAATGCATATCTTAGATGTTTACAACCATATATATTTATATTTTTAGGTCGTGCCTTCACTTCTAAGTTGTAGCTTCCACTCTTTCTTTATATAGACTTATCTTACATCTCATTGGTGTTCACTCTGCTTTGAGCTAGAGATTAGTAATTTTTTTATACATGTATATTTTTCATACATTTAACATATTATACAGAGTATTTTTAAAGAATTGTAGTGCCTCAAACACTTAGGAGCTTTTTTTAATGTAAAATTTAGTCAAAATTATTGAAGAACCTACTACGAGTTTATTTGTGTCTATACATTTTGCAACTCCATGTCCAAACACTCTTAATGTAGAACTTTAGTATGAAAACAATTTGCAAGGTTTAGGAGTAGTTACTCTACATGCATGCACAAATATTTTAGAACTTTGGTTAGAACATAATTTTTTGAATGGTAGCATTCCTCTAGAGCTAAGTTTCTTGGACAAATTGTAAAAACTCCACCTTTCTTCCAACAATTTGAGTGGTATTATCCCCCAAGACTTGGCAAATTACACATGCTTAAAACCTTAAATCTTGGGCATAATCTTTTAACTAGCACTACCCCCAAGTCCATGAGTAATTGCACAAAATTGCATCTCTTATCTCTGTATGAGAATGTGCTTGAAGGATCAATTCCATCTGAGATATTAACAACATTGACCAAATTGCAATATCTGATTCTGTACTTCAATGAACTCAACGGTACCATCTCCAAGTAGATTGGTAAATTAAGGAGACTAAAGGTGATTTTCTTTCATAAGAATAGTCTTACAAGTAGCATTCCTATGGCCCTGGTGAACTATTAATCTCTAGAGTAGTTGGCTTTGTCTGTGAATCACTTGTATGGCACCATTCTATTGAAAATGTGAACCCACATGACCAATAAATTTTAGAACAATGTAAATGTAACCCATGAATTTCTAAACATCAAATACATATCTAGTATAATATTAATACATGCAACAAATAATTGGATGCGAATGAAAATAAATAAAATTGATAAAAGAATTAACAGAGTGCAGAAAAATTAGTTGTGACACTCCTTCTAGGTACCTAGACAAACCATTATGTTGAAGCTGCGGCAACCTACCATGGTATAAAACTTGCTCGCTTTAGGGGTTTTAAGAAGGTTTGGATTGAAGGGGATTCTAGCAACATTATCAATTGTTTAGAAAAACCCAAAAACCTAGTTGGACTATTGCCACCTTCATTGAAGAGGCTCTTAAGCTTATGGAAACCTTTGAGTCCAGGTGATCATCACTTATGTATTTCGTGAAGTGAATAAACTTGTTAACATTTTTGCCAATGTTGGTGTCACTATCTAGACTCCTCTTAATTGGGATGTAAAGGCAATGATTCCTATTGAGGCACAAACTTTGATTATCTATGAGTGCTAGCATGGAAGCTAGATCAAGGGAGTTTAATGCTATAATGTGGAAGATGCATCTAGAGATTGTCTGTGTAATGATGAAGGGCTAGGTGACATTATTTATGGGTAATTTTAGATGCCCTTTAAGACCAAAGTGGTACCATTTTCACTTCTTGTGTTTATGGTTTTTTACTTGGAGTAATTTTGAGGCGATTGCGAAGATGGGTGGGGATAGAAATAGGGTGGAACTCTCATCCTATGATGGGGTCCACAAGAAAAGAAAAGTTTGGAAGATAGTGGAGGAGAGGGGTTTGATGCCTTATACAGAGATTCTTCATGGCTCTGACCCCATGGATACATCATTGTTTTCTAGGAACTGGAAAAACTGCACTGTGACAGCATATGGTTGGGAGATCAACATCATGGATGACCTGATTGATGAGATTACAATCCTCTCTACCAATGGAAATAAGTTCTTCAAGGAGAGGAAGGCTAGTGAGGATGCCATTGCTCAATTCTTTAAAGGTAATGAAAGGAGTAAGCTAGTCAAGCTTCAGTCAGGGGATTACAATCAGATGTCGATCAAGCCCATCTGGACTGATGTTTCTAAGGTTACAATGAGGTATATAGCCCTAGATGGTAGATTCATTGCTCTGTATGATTTTCATTTTAATCTTCTGAACCATTTTCATCATAACATGTTAGTATCTTTTCCATTTTACCTTATGGCCTTGCTTGAATTTTCTATTAAAGAAAATGTTAGAAACCCCAAACTATTGGTACTTCATGAAGGTTTAATCCTTCTTATCATGGAGTATATGAAAGATAATACCTCCAATATTGGTAAGAAGAATAAATCCTCTTTGAAGAAGAATGTGTTCTCTATCTCTAATGATTCAAAGACCCAAACAGGGAGGAGGATTGGGTTGAGGAAGATGAATTAGAGGAAGAGGTTGAGATGTCTAGAAAGAATAAGAAGAAGGACCCTAGTAAGAATAAGAGACAAAATAGGAAGGATATCCAGATTTCATGGTCTGAGGGTTCTCAAACAAGGGATGAAGTGGAGCTAGAGGGTAGGAAGGAGAGAATGAGTGGCGAGAAAAGGAAAGCCACGTAGAAAGGTAAAAGCCTTGTGACTGCGAAGAAAGTGAAGAACAAACCAGCTGGGGAGGTTAAGAGTAAACCCACTGTGGAGTTGGGTGTTGGGAAAGAGAAGAGTATGTCATCTACTGAGCTTGGTATTGGTAAAGGAAGGAGTTTGCCTATTGAGGAGTTGAATGTTGGTATTCCTTTTCTGGCTATCCCTGATCCCTCCTCAAATATCTCAGAGGACTTTGAGATCTTGGTGGCTAGGGCTAAAGATTAGGATGCTTTAGTTGTGGCTCTTGGTATGGTGAGAGAGGCAGTTAATGGCCAGCATGAAATGATGAAATGGTTCTTTGTGGAGATAAATAGAATCAACATTAAGTTGAGAACCTTGTAGGAGAAGTTGGATCGACAGGGGAGACCAATTCTAAGTAGGATAGAGAGATACTTCATAGATGGGAAGCAATTCCAAAAATGGAGGAAATAGAATGGGAACTACTCAGGTTGAAGAAAGAGTATGGTAGTAGGATTAAGAGTTTGGAGGAGAAGCTAGTTGGGATTAATGATAACCTTGAATGTGTTATGAAAACCAGCTGGTTCATGATCCAGAATAGTCTTCAAGGTATGCACCTCCTTACTGACAAGTTGAAAGAGCCTTGTAAGGATCAAATTAGAGATCTTACTGGTGAGTATATTCTGGTGATAGAGGATGTTGTGATTGCCTATAAGAATTAGGGAGACAAAGAAAAGGGTAAACATGTAATGCAAGATGATCAAGGTGGCCCATCTACATGGACAAAGGGAAGCAAGAAAAAACAATTCAAGGATGAAAAGAAGGAACTAGTGAGTTTTTCCAAGCTGCATGAGAGTTTCTATGAATAGGAGTTAGAAGCAGCTGATACTTTGAAAAAGATGCAGTAATTGGCTGTGTGGCTACTAGTTCTTTTTGTGCCTTTTAACTTAGCTATTGTTATGTTTTCTAGATGTTGGTTAGCTATCGATTGGCTTTCTTATCTTTTGTAGCTTCTTTTTGTAAAGGATTTCAAGATCCATTTAAAACATGTTTTACCCTATAATAAAAATAGAGCACAAAAAAATAAAATTTGCTAGACACAGATTTACATGGTAAAACCTTGACAATATGTCAGGGAAACATCCACATGACAAAGTATCTTATTATTTCTCATAGATAAAGATTATAATCTATAGCTGTCATTGAAAATTATGTTTCTCAAGGCAATGCTAGACTATATACATAATTTTTAATAACTGCCACTATTAGCAAAATTGCAACTGGTTTGGGAACTACCACCAAACCAAAAAATACAACTGCTTATTATTTGGAATTGCCCAATGTTCCTTATTGTTGTAATTGTTCCAACAATCTCCACCTTTACAATAATTTTTTTGATACTTTGCCCAAGCTCATTCATCATATTTTCTGCGAGCCAAGAGAAGCCAAACACCACCACAACTTCTCTAATTGTACTGGTTTTGTTAACATGTATGCACAATTATCTTGAGTATGGACTTTCTTAAGAACTACTCCACCTTCATCAATAGCCTATCTTACAAAATGGTATTTAATTGCAATATGCTTGGTTTTACTATGATAAGCTGGATTTCTAGTAAAATGAATAGCACTTTGACTATCACAAAATACATTCACCTTGTCTTGATTCCAAACACTGTTACAAGTATGGGCCTAACCAGTGTTGTCATTGATGTCAACATACTCCTGTTGCATTGATGTCAAGGATTGGATGAGTTGTATGCTGAGGATATTGAGAAAATTAGTCCTATTAGGAATAGAGAAGAATAGTGAATACAGTAAGGTAAAGATCCTAGCTAAGATGAAGATCAAAGGATATGCATCAAAGGGTTTGTAGATATGTGTCTTAAGATGATCCAGTAAAGATTTGAGAGGTCTGCATGAAGATTTGAAGAAGTTATGGCCACTTGAGTAAAACCCATTCTGGTAGATTTTCAGAGGTGATAGAGTGACACAGATAGGTCCGGTGAGATCCAGAATGAAATATCTTGTTTTGCAGATTTGGTGGAGTGTTTAGGAAGTCAATGTGAATTGACAACTCAATTGGTTTGTAGTATGAAGTTCTGCAAGCATCTATTCCAATATGATAGTGATGACAGACTGTGTTCTTGAGGTTCCAGATGAAGGAGAGAATGATTTTAGTAAGCAGAAGTAGTGTGGATGTTCTTGGTGATTTAGGCAAGCTTGTGGAGGTCTTTGGATTGTGTCCATTTCGTGTTGGTGGTCTGCATTGAAGATTGAGCTCGTAATTGAAGAATTACTTCTGGATGATGATGTTCTTCCTAAGTCTGGCCGACTGGATGAGTTACACATCTTGCGGATGATCTTGAAGATGTTTTGTGAAGCATGGCATGTTCCTAAAAGAAGATTGAAGTCCCACATCTGTGTGGCCGATAGTGTGATGATCCGCATGAAGTATTTTGTAATTAGTCAAGTTGTATTTTCTCTGTAAAGTGTGCCGACTTGGATGATTATCCCTAAGTCAATGTCTTGTATAAATAAGAGTTGTGAAGTCATTTCAAAAGTATCTTGGTGGAGATGAGAGTGTGGTAGAGAGCAGAGAAGTGAAAGGCAGAGCAGAATTATTGGGATTAAATGGAACTGACTCAAGCATGGTGAAGATGCTATTCTTTAGTTCAAGTATGTAATATTTATCATTCCGTAGACAGTGTGTCTCCTGTAGGTAGTGGGCCTCTTGTGAGCAGTGTACTCGGGTAGTGAGCCCTAATTGGCATGTGCCATTCTGTTCTTCTTATTCTTTTAATAGAGAATACAATCTTGGGTTAGTCACCCCATGGTTTTTCCCTTAACCAGGTTTTCCACGCTAAAATATTGGTGTCATATGTGTTAATGTGTTTCTGCTCTTGAATTGTTGCATTATGTTTCCATGATTGATTTATTATTATGCTCCTGAATTACAAAGAGGATTTAAGTGATTAATAGGAAGAAAGTTTCGAGACAACTGATTCACCCCCCTCTTAGTTGTCTATCTTGAATCTAACAATTGGTATTAGAGCTAAGTTCCTCTAAAAGAGCTTAACTTCTTGAGGAGTTCCAAGATGTCGTCCTACAAGAAGGATAGTCTGAGGTTTGATGGAACCAATTACACTCTTTGGAAAAGCTGCATGGAATGTCACTTGCAATGTATGGGAATGCAATATTGGATCATAACTTCAAAGAAGTATGTTCCTCCACAAAATGGTCTGAAAACTGTAGATGAAATCAGAGATGCTAAAAACAATCTTCAAGCTAAAGAAGCTCTACTAAGTGCCTTATCTAATTCAGAACTGTCAAATATTGTAGATTTAAAAATTGCATATGAGATGTGGAAAAAATTGGAACTTCTACATGAAGGAGACAAGTATGTTAAATGTGCCAAGCTACAGAGTCTAAAAGGAAAATTTGAAAACCTAAAGATGAGGGAAGATGAAAATATCACTACATTTATGCCAAGAGTAAATGAGCTTGTTTGTGGCATTAGATGTGCTGGTGGAATCTTGGATGAAGATGAGATTGTTGCCAAAGTTCTTAGATCCCTTCTTGATTCTTACAAATACAAGGTTGTTGCTATTGAAGAATTCAGATCTTTTTCAAATATCACAAGAGATCAATTGGTTGGTAAATTAGCTGCATTTGAATTGGCCGAGTTTGGAGATGCCCCCCCAAGATTGAATCTGCATTCAAAGCTAGCGCCTCTGTAAACAGAAAATAAAAGTTTGATCTAAAAGAGAACTCTTTAAAGAAAATATCATGGTATGAAAAAGAAAGAAAAGATCCAGAAGAAGATGAAGCAGAAGCTGCTCAACTTAAAGCCCTTATTGCAAAAAGACTACCAAGAGGATCCGGTAAGTATGAAGGGAAATTGCCCTTTAAATGTCTTAACTGCAATAAGATTGGTCATTTTGCCTCAAGGTGTTCGAAAATATTTTCAAGGCCAAATCCTAATAGATCAAGATTCCAAAAGAAATGTTACTATGTTCATGAAGATGATGATGATGATGAAGGAGTAATAGATGATGAATCAGAGATAGGAAACAAGTCTGGAAGTGACTGGGTGATTATTGCCATCAAGGAAGAAGATCCAATGCCCTCTGAATCTGTCAATCATAAAATGGTAGAAAGAGCTCTAGCTGCCCAAGTTGAAGAAAAGGATGATTGGGTCATTGACAGTGGATGCTCCCACCATATGACAGGTAACAAAAATAAGTTCATAGATCTGGAAAGATATGAAGGAGGAGTGGTAAAATTTGGTGATAATTCTGTTGGCAGAATTAGAGGTAGAGGAACTATTTATTTTGATGGAAAGAACAAAACCAGTAATGTACTGTATGTTGAAGGTCTGAAGCACAATCTTCTCAGTGTTGGACAGTTGGTGGATAAAGGCTATGATCTCTAAATCAAAAATGGAAAATGTAAGATCTTTGAAAGTTCTGGAATAGAGATTGCATCTGGTACTCAAACAAAAGGTAATATCTTCCACTTGGTTGGTACTGAAAAAAGTTGTTTATTTGTTCAAAATGATCAGAGTTGGTTGTGGCATAGGAGAATGTGTCATGTGAATTTTCATAATATCATCAAGATAAGCAACACTCGAGCTGTAAGAAATCTTCCAAGACTGGTGAAACCTACTAATAGTTTGTGCAAAGAATGTCAATTGGGTAAGCAGAGCAGAGTCTCATTCAAAAGTAAGGAACGGTCTTCTACCAGATTTTTGGACTTAGTACATACTGATCTATGTGGTTCGGCAAGAATTAGGAGTTTGCAAGGTGATAGATACTTCATGTTATTAATTGATGACCACTCCTGGATGATGTGGGTGACTTTTCTGAAAGAGAAATCTGAGGCTCTTCATAAATTCAAAATATTCAAGGCTATGGTAGAGAATGAAACCGGATTGAACATAAAATGTCTAAGGTCTGATAGAGGTGGAGAATTCACATCCGGTGAGTTCATAGAATTCTGTGAGAAACATGGGATAAAAAGATAGTTGTCTACTCCAAGGAATCCACAGCAGAATGGAGTAGTACAGAAAAAGAACCGGACCATCCAGGAAGCATCTAGAACCATGATGATGGAAGCAAATGTTCCTTAGATCTACTGGAAAGAAGCTATAAGCACTGCAGTCTATACTCTTAATCAAGTATAAATCAGAAGCAATACTGGTAAGACCCCTTATGAACTCTGGTTTGGCATCACTCCCACTGTGAAGTATTTCAGAGTCTTTGGTAGCAAATGTTATATTAAAAGAGAGGAAGACCTTGGCAAATTTGATGCTAGAAGTGATGAAGGAATATTCTTGGGTTATTCTACTCAAAACAAAGCATACCGGTGTTATAACAAGAGATTGAGAAAGATTATAGAAAGTACAAATGTGAAGGTTGATGAAGGTATTGAAAAACCCTCAAGGTTTTATGAATATGATGAAGATGATCAAAATGATGTTTTGGTCCAAGAAGTCCAAGCCCCTTCTAAAATTTAGATCCAGACTGATCTGGAGAATCAGGAAGAAGAGATAAGTTTGAATGAACATGTTCAAGAAATAGAAGTGCAAGAGAGTCCCAAAATTCCTAGGTATGTAAGACTGAATCACTCTGAAGATCAAATCATAGGTGATAAAATCAAAGGTGTTCAAACAAGAAGAAAGATTACTCAAGACTCAGAAAATTATTGTCTAATTTCAAAGATTGAACCAAAGACAATGAGTGAAGCATGTAATGATGAAAGTTGGACTAAAGCAATGGAGGAAGAGCTAATGCAAATTGAGAAAAATCACACTTGGGATCTTGTTCCCAGACCTAGAAACAAGAATGTGATTAGAACCAAATGGGTCTTCCGGAATAAACTGAATGAAGATGGTGAAGTAGTCAGAAACAAAGCCAGATTGGTCTGCAAGGGTTATTCTCAAGTAGAAGGAGTTGATTTTGAAGAAACTTTTGCTCCAGTGGCAAGAATTGAAGCTGTCAGATTATTTCTTGCCTTTGCTGCCTTCAAGGACTTCAAAGTATATCAGATGGATGTCAAGTCTACCTTCCTGAATGGTGACTTGGAAGAAGAAGTTTACATTGAGCAACCAGATGGATTTCAATTGTCTGATTATGGTGATATGGTCTGCAAGTTGAAGAAAGCACTGTATAGACTCAAACAAGCCCCAAGAACTTGGTATGAAAGACTGGATAAACATCTTTTAAAGATTGGTTTCAACAAAGGTACTGCTGACAGTAACTTATACTTCAAAATTGATCATGAAAATATCTTAATTGTTGAAGTGTTTGTTGATGATATCATTTTTGGAGGAAGAGATAGTATGTGCAAAACAGTTGCAAATCAAATGAAAAGTGAATTTGAGATGTCCATGTTTGGGGAAATGAATTTCTTCTTGGGTCTACAAATTATTCAAACAAAGAAAGGAATCTTCATTTCACAAACCAAATATGTGAAAGAATTGTTGAAGAAATTTGGGATGGAAGACTCAAAACTAATGAGTACTCCCATGGCAATTGGATGTAAATTGAGAAAAGATGATGACTCTCCTAAGGCTGATCAGAAAAAGTATAGGTCAATGATTGGAGGATTATTGTATCTCACTCAAACTAGACCTGACATTATGAATGATGTTTGTCGTGTTGCTAGATTCCAAGCTGATCCTAGATAATCTCATGTCATGGCAATCAAAAGGATTCTTAGTTATCTAAAAGGGACAGTTGAGTATGGTTTATGGTATCCTAGAGATCATGATTTCTCTCTTCATGCATATACATATGCGGATTGGATAGGAGATGTGGATGACCGGAAGAGTACCAGTGGTGGAGCATTCTTTTTGGGGAAGAGATTGATTTCTTGGCTGAGCAAGAAACAAGAGGCAATATATCTATTAACTGCAGAAGCAAAATATATTGCAGCAGTAGGTAGTTGCACTCAAGTATTGTGGATGAAACAAATGCTAAGAGACATCAGAGTGGAGTATGAGGAACCTATCACAATCTTCTATGATAATTCAAGTGGAATAAATATATCAAAAAATCTGGTGTTACATTCAAAGACAAAACATATATCTATCAAGTTTCACTTTTTGAGAGAACAAGTGAATAAGAATGAAGTCAGATTGGAGTTTGTGCTTTCCAAGGATCAAATTCCAGATATTTTTACTAAACCTCTACCTAAGGACTCTTTTGAGTATCTCAGGGAGAAGTTAGGGGTTATTACCCCTCCGGTTCTGAATTAAGGTGCACTAATGTGCATCAGTCTGGTAGATCTCATAGTCATATCTTGTGGTCCAGATTGATGATGGGAAGCTGCTACTCAGGGGGAGCAGCTGGTATGATTCTAAAGTGATGCAAGTATGTGCCCTTTGCCATTGATGTCAAAGGGGGAGAGAAGACATGTGAAAAAGAAAAGTGGTTACTGATCAAAGGGGGAGAAGTAAAGGAAGAGAAGACATGTGAATGGTTGTTGTTGATAGGAGGAGTTATGTCAGTAAGGAGAAGTTCTTGTCCTGATGGTTAAAATAGTTTTTCACGTCATATGTTGCCATCAATGACAAATGGGGAGATTGTTGCAAATATGGGCCTAAATGGTGTTGTCATTGATGTCAACATACTCCTGTTGCATTAATGTCAAGGATTGGATGAGTTGTATGCTAAGGATATTGAGAAAATTAGTCCTATCAAGAACAGAGAAGAATAGTGAAGACAATAAGGTAACGATCCTAGCTAAGATGAAGATCAGAGGATTGACATCAAAGGGTTTGTAGAGATGTGTCTTAGGATGATCTAGTAAAGATTTGAGAGATCCGCATGAAGATTTGAAGAAGTTATGGCCACTTGAGTAAAACTGGTTATGGTAGATGTTCAGAGGTGACAGAGTGACATAGATAGGTCTAGTGAGATCTGGAAATGAAATATCTTGTCCTGCGGATTTGGTGGAGTGTTTAGGAAGTCAATGTGAATTGACAACTCAATTGGTTCATGGTCTGGAGGTCCGCAAGCATCTATTCCAATATGACAGTGATGACAGACTATGTTCTTGAGGTTCTGGATGAAGGAGAGAATGATTTTAGTAAGTATAAGTAGTGTGGATGTTCTTAGTGATTCAGGCAAGCTTGTGGAGGTCTTTGGATTGTGTCCAGTTCGTGTTGGTGGTCTGCATTGAAGATTGAGCTCGTAATTGAAGAATTACTTTCGGATGATGATGTTCTTCCTAAGTCTGGCCGACCGGATGAGTTACACATCCTGCGGATGATCTTGAAGATGTTCTGTGAAGCATGACGTGTTCCTAAAAGAAGATTGAAGTCCCAGATCTGTGTGGCCGATAGTGTGATGATCTGCATGAAGTCTTTTGTAATTAGTTAAGTTGTATTTGCTTTGTAAAGTGTGCCAACTTGGATGATTATTCCTAAGTCAATGTCTTGTATAAATAAGAGTTGTGAAGTCATTTCAAAAGTATCTTGGCGGAGATGAGAGTGTGGTAGAGAGCAGAGAAGCGAAAGACAAAGCAGAAGTATTGGGCTTAAATGGAATTGACTCAAGCATGGTGAAGATGCTATTCTTTAGTTCATGTATGTAATATTTATCATTCTGTAGACAGTGTGTCTCCTGTAGGCAGTGGGCCTCTTGTGAGCAGTGTGCTCGGGTAGTGAGCCCTAATTGGCATGTGTCATTCTATTATTCTTATTTTTTTAACAGAGAATACAATCTTGGGTTAGTCACCCCGTGGTTTTTCCCTTAACTGGGTTTTCCACGTTAAAATCTTGGTGTCATATGTGTTAATGTGTTTCTGCTCTTGAATTGTTGCATTATGTTTCCATGATTGATTTATTATTATGCTGCTAAATTACAAAGAGGATTTAAGTGATTAATAGGAAGAAAGTTTTGAGACAACTGATTCACCCCCCCTCTCAGTTGTCTATCCTGAATCTAACAAACACACCCAATAAACCCTTTAACCAAATTGCCTTTTTGCATGCATGGGAGACAACTACATTTTCAACCTCGAAAGTGGATAAAGAGACTATTGTTTGAAGCTTTGACATCCAATATTTAGGTCCTCCTACAATAATAAAGACATACCCCAAAGTAGATCTCCTTTTGTCCAAATTAGTTGTGAAGTTTGAATCAACAAAACCACAAACTAAATCACAACACCCATTATAGGTGATACAATAATCACTTGCGCCTCTAAGATATCGAAGCACCCTGTATGCAGCAATATAAATTTCTATTAAAAAAAGGTAAGAAACTATTGCAAATCCTAGAAATTTATATCAAATGCACCACCAAATAGATCAAAAAGATATGATAAAATAAATGTTACCAATTACACTTAAAAATGTGGTTGCTCATTATATTTGCATAACTCTGATATAGTTTTTGGCCAAGCCTAGTAATTGGAAAATAGCTAGGTTTTTATAAAAGTTGGGAAAATAGCAAGAGAAGAGCATACGCATTCAATGACAAAATTGCAAGCCACAAGACATTGCAAACACTTGTTAATTTTAACCCTTGCTTATGATGTGATCTAATCTATGAAAAGAAGACACGCTATTTCAAGATTAGATTCTTTGACAATCGAACCTACAACACACTGATTAGTAGTTTGAAAATTTTGTCTTTGACATGCATAAAGCTACAATGAAAACGTTAAGACAAGATAAATGAACTTGCAAAAACCCACAAAATGTTAAATGTGTTGCGAGAGAAAAATGTTTGATGTTTGCAAAATGAAAGTATGAATTTCAAACAATTATACCTACAAATCTAGGCAAAATTTTGAAGAATCAATTGTGTTTCTATGTAGAGCTCTGAATCACCTTTCCAATGCCTACAAAATTGTGAAAATCCAGTGTAAAATGAAAAAGTTAGGCCCGTTTGACTAAATCAGCCTCCAAGGGCTAGAAATGGACACTCTGGTAGTTAGTTGGGCATTGTTTTTGGCAATTTGATAGTTCACATGAGATAGTCTGAGACAAATAATTAAGTTTGATATCATAAGTGCACTTAAATTTGATATTTAACAACTGACATACAATTAAGGCAACCTGTGGTCCCCAATAACAAGTGTTAAGGATTTAAAAGATAATACTCAGTTTAAACTTGCTATTCACTAGTAGTAGTCAGTATGTAACATGAAATATAACTATGGAGATAAATGCCATTCTAACCATAACTACTAAAGGTTTATTAACATCTTGTAAAAAGTAGTTTTAGAACTATAACATTTAAATATTTATCAAAACAAATGCACGATTTAAAGATTACAAGAAGTAGATAATGTGAAACCACTAAGACTAACGGTTCTCCACAGGCCACCAAACAACATCTAACTCATGTACAAGCTTTTTTTACCCTCTGTAAATGGCGGTGATGCTACCAATGCTTCACCCCAAATGCCGTCTCCTGTGAGTCCAAGCAAGGAACTTAATCTCTCCAAAAAATTACTTTAGAAACCCTCATTTTGGAAAGCGCCAAAAAACCTTCAAAATAAACACTGGTCAATAGATATGGGAACAATGACAAACAACAATCCTTCAAACAATCGCACCATGGAATGATGTCCTTGTAGGTGAAGAAAATGGAGGAAATTTTTGGAAGGTGATCGACAGATTCAAAGCTTGAATGTCAACTTCAAGGACAATGACAGTGGTTTTGTAGCTAAACAAAAATCAAAATAACATTAAAACAATTTTCAGAGCCATAATGTTCACATAAAAATCATGATAACTAGCACTTGCGTCCGTAAGAAATTCAAGGAATACATTGTTATGAACAACCAGTGAGTTCATAAAATTTATTGGTGTGAATGTGTTTTTAGAGGACGTGAAGCCAACATTTCACCCACACAAAACATTCAAGGCATATGCCGATAGAAACTACTAATGAGTTTAGAGATTCCTTTGGCTTGAATATTGTATGGCATGAGAGAAACTTAAGGAATAGCCAACGAATTTAGAAAATTGTCCAACGTGAATTTTTTTAACTGAATGGAACAACCAAGACTATTTTTTTAGTAGTTGCATTCATAGAAGATTGAAGAAATAGGATGATAAGAACAACCAGCGAGTGAAAATGTTAAAACCTATTTCATAATCACTGCAAAATCTTGCAATTTAACACGCTCACATGAGAGAACAACCGACAAGTTTAGAAAATTTTCTGCCATGAATTTTTTTATGGGGTAGAAAATTTACAAAACAGTATATGCTCAAAAATAGTGTGAATGTCTTTTACTGGGTGAGATGATTTTCCCAGCACTATAATGCTCACATAACCTACAAAAACTCAACACAAGATCTTGCCCAAACGAAGGATTATCAGTAGCATGTTCACGTCGGGTTCATCATTGTATGTAGCAATATAAATTTCTATTAAAAAAAGGTAAGAAACTATTGCAAACCCTAGAAATTTATATCAAATGCACCACCAAATAGATCAAAAAGATATGATAAAATAAATGTTATCAATTATGCTTAAAAATGTGGTTGCTCATTATATTTGCATAACTCTAATATAGTTTTTGGCCAGGCCTGGTAATTGGAAAATAACTAGGTTTTTATAAAAGTTGGGAAAACGGTTCTAAAGTGGTTTGATCGGTTGAACGGGAAAAGGTAGGTAAATAACAAGTTTTTGGTTATGTGAACTGTAAATAATAAATTAAGTTTATTAATCTTAATTTATTATTTATAGGAGGATTTTAGGTTTACTAAATAATAAATTAATTTTAATTTATTATTCACGAGATATGGTAAAAGGTAAAAAGATTTAATTAATTAATTAAAATTAATTAAACTTTAGGGAATTAAGGGTGGATTAAAGATAAATGGAAATTTAATTAATTAATTAAAATTAATTAAATTTTATGTGAAGGGAGGAATTAGGAAATTGATCATAGGTCAATTTTTCATGTCTACACACCCATTCCACTACTGCCCAATGCTCTTTACTTGGATGTATCTACTAACAACACCAACTACATGTGAAATATATGGTCTTGTACATACCATCGCATACATTAAACTTCATATTGCACTAGTATACGATATATCAGACATATAATCCTTTTCTTCTTTATTACTAGGACATAAACTTGAAGAAAACTTAAAATGGAAAGACAAAGGGATATTTACTAGTTTTACATTATTCATATTGAATCTAATAAGTATCTTCTCCACATAATTCTATTGTGACAACCAAATCTTACCATGTTTCCTATCTCTATATATCTATATAACCAAAATTTGTTTTATTGCTCCTAGATCCTTCATATCAAATATCCTAGCCAACTGACCCTTTAACCTATTGATTGCATCCATGATTTTGCTTGCTACAAGCATATCATCAACATATAGCACCAAGTTAATGAATATACCATTATTTAAACTTTTGAAATAGACACAATGGTCATACTCACTTCTTGTAAAATTTTGGCTCACCATGAAAGAATCAAACTTCTTGTACCATTTCCTGGGAGATTGCTTCAGGCCATACAATGACTTCTTGAGCTTGCAAATAAATCTTCTTTTGTGATCCTAAACAAACCCTTCTCGTTGTTCTATATATATCATCCTAATCTCCATGTAAAAATGTTGTTTTAACATCTAGCTGCTCTAACTCAAGATCAAAGAAAGTAATTAATGCTAATACTACATGAAAAGAAACAAGCTTAACAACTGGTAAAAAAATTCATGGAAATCAATACCTTCCTTTTGAGAGTATCCTTTTTCTACCAATCTTTCTTTATACCTTTCAACTTTACCATCAACTCCCTTTTTCAGTTTGTAAACCCATTTGCAACCAACAGCTTTTCTATCTTTTGGAAGTCCTACCAAGTCCCAAGTTTTGTTCTTTTCCAAGGAATCCATTTCTTCCTTCATTGCTATTTTACATTTAGCACTATAAAAAACATCTATTGCTTCCTGATAACAACAAGGTTCCCCATCATTAGAAATTAAAGCAATAGATAAAATATATTCTTCATACCTCTTAGGAAGATTTTTGACCCATGTAGATCTCCTTAGAGTTGGTTGTGGCATTTCTACATTTTCCTATATATTTTCTACATCCTCATCTACTTCTTTAGAAGCTTCTTCTTGCTCCCTATTTTCTATAAATGATTGAGTTTCCAACTAAATTTGTTGATTTTGTGGTACTTGTTCCTGTTTCATTTCGAAATCTACTATGATTTTACGAGAGAGGATTCATCAAACACTACATCTCTGCTAATGATGATTTTATGGGTAGTAGGATCCCACAATCTATATCCCTTAACTCCATCACCATAACCAACAAAGATATACTTCTTTGATATAGGGTCTAAATTAGAACACTGATTTTTATAAATAAAATCATAAGCATCACAACAGATAATTTTTAGATTTGAGTAATCACAAGAATGACTTGTCCATACCTCTTCAGGAATATTAGAATCTATTATAATTGATGGTGATCAATTTACCAAATAATAGGCTATAGATATTTCTTACGCCCACAACTCTTGTTGCAACTTGGAATTACTGAGCATGCTCCTTGCTCTCTCTAGAAGGATCATGTTCATGCATTCAACCACACCATTTTGATGAGTAGTGTAAACCATAGTTTTATGCCTTTCAATCTCATATTCCTTGCAATAATTTTCAAATTCCAAAGATGTGAATTCTCCTCCATTATCTATTCTTAAAAATTTGATTGACCTGCCAATTCTCTTTTCAACCAAATCTCTAAATTGCTTAAAACGTTAAACACATAAACTTTTCTTTTGAGAATATAGACCCACAAGTTTCTAGAGTAATCATCTATAAATGTCACAAAACATGATGATCCTCCAAAAGAAACAATAGTGGAGGTCCCCAAACATATGAAGGAATATGATCTAGACTACCCTTACTTGTATGACTAGCCATTTTAAACTTCTGTCTACACTTCTTCTCAAAAACGTTGTTAGGAATCCGTGTTTAACCCTTCTCTTTACTTTGTTATTATATTATTGTTGGACGCATATGCTTTGTATGTCATCCCATGAGTATATTGTATTATCCCACATTCATGGGAAGTAATAGTTATTTAGATTAGACTTAGTATATAAGTACATGTTGAGGCCAATGAAGGCATCCACGAATTTATTGTATTGAACTTGCTCAAAGGAGGTTCCCCCTCGAAGTGGCCTACGATCAATAAATTCCTTATGTGTTTCTGCTATTTCTATTATTTTGTGTATTTTTCATTATATTGTTGCAGGAGGTTCCTCTCATCTAGTATCAGAGCGCTTTCTGAGGCTCGCTGGGTGGAATTTCTACCAAAAATTTTTTCTGCAGTGGCTGCCAAGCACTGTGATTATTGTAGTTCTTTCTTTTTTGCATCTGTATTGTTCATTTCAATTGCAAGTTCGGATCAGGGAATAACCCTATCCACTTAACTGTGGGAAGTGCCTGGGCATAGCCCTAAAACTCATTGTGAGGAGTACCATAGGAACCCTAAAGTAGCTAGCCCATTGAGAGGACCTGCTAGCGAAAAGGGCAACGGCCCCTACGTGATTGACTAGTTCCCATCTGTGAGGTAAACCAAGAGTTATCGTTTGTGGCAAAGCGGTTATTAGTTTTACGTGAGGCATGGAGTGAGGGGTACTGCCCCAATATGCAAGCCATTAGACAGCATTGGTGGCTGAGTGACTCCCCTGAACCTTTAGGCAACTGAACATACTTGGGGCCCATATCTATTACCAATCGACAAATTGCAGATTGAATCTGTCCAGAGCCATTTGCAGATCCCGTTGCCGATCGTGAGTAAAATAATTTCTATTTTTTTGCCATATGTCCCTTGCTTTAGCTTTGTTTCCTCTCAAAATTCACTGGAACCCCTGGAATTTCATTCTACATATTTCCTTCCTTGAGGACCCTATCCCAAATTCCACTTATCGAAGCCAGAAATCCCACATTAGTCTATTTTTAGGGTTTGCCATAACTTCTTCGATTCTAACCCAATAGCCTTCAAATTTTTCCATAGTGTTCATTTCCTATTTTTGCTCCTTTGTCCCTCTTGGACAAATTTTCCCATTCTTTCACCCCACTTTTGAAATCCCCATTTTCTGCTTCCCTGTCCCTCATAAAGTGTCCAAAACATAGTAAAACCCCAATTACCCATTAGATTTTTTCCCAAATCCAAATTTTACTTTACTAAAAAAGTTTTCGTTTTTATTTTTCTACCCATTCCCCAAAAAAATTCTCCTGGCTATGGTTGTCACCCGCACTGGAGAAAAAAAACATGGAGGATGAACTTGCAGCCCTCAAGACCAAACTCCAAGATCTAGATGAAAAAGTTCTTGGCCTCAATCTTCAGCATTCAGCCATGAACAATAGACGGTAGCCAGAGTCTTCTGCAGACACTGGGTTCTCTTCTTCCAGTAATTTTCGTGGGCTGAAGCTTGATTTTCCTTGCTTCAATGGTGATGATCCGACTAGATGGATATACCAAGCAGAACAATATTTCAGTCTGCATAATACTTTTGATGTCAACAAAGTCCCACTTGCATGAGGGTCACCCATTTTGGGAAGATAGAAGGAATCCAAAAGAAGACAACCCAGACCTATATGTTGAACTAACTGATTTGCCTTATGAAGGGCCTAGGCCATGGGAAATTTTTTATGTTAAAGAAAAAGTTTATGACCCTAAGATAAAAATGTCTGTTGGTCTGAGGAAATCATTGAAAGCCCAAGACTGGAGAGTACAGAAGATTGAAGCCTATTGGAAGTATAGGCAAGAAATTTTAGAGTTAACACATTCTTTTGGGAATATTGATAGTGATGAGAAATGGGAATCAATCTGGGATGAATGGCATCCCTCCCCAGTCTCTAGCCTAGAAACTAGTAGAATTCAAAGGAAGGGAGAGGAGTCAGAGGAAGAAACAGAGTCTGCCCAAATTATGCAAGAGACATGACAGGCCTCATCTACTGCTCTTGCATCCTCATGGCCCCAATCCCTTAGCACATTAGAAAAGCAGAAAGGTGTGGTCTCATCACCAACTATAGGGATTCAAGCAACTTCAGCATCTGGGGGTCCCAGATTTGTTCCTTTGCAACCACCAGTGGTAGTAAATGTTGAAGAGAAAGAAACAGAGGAAGAAACAGGAGAGAGACCTAGGAAACACAGGAAACTGCATCTGCAAGAGGAGTCAGAGGAAGAAATTGAACCACAACAGCAACAACTGCCAGTCACCTCTTCAGTCGCTCAGGTAAGTGTTTCTTCTCCCTTTTCTCCTATGTCTCTTTCTTCTACTTTAGGAGTGGCAATCCCATTTAACCAAGCATTTATACCCCCTTCCACTTCTACTATGCTTACATCAACCCTTGGCCCAATTGCCACTTCACAGGCCATGTCTTCACAGGCCATTTCATTACCACTATTTTCTCCATCTATGCCAAAAAGAACCCCTCCTCAAGTTTCTCCTAGCCAACAATTATTGGCTATTCCCTATGGCCTGCCTCAAGGACATCCCTTTGCTGGAGGATAAATTGCCTCACCTCCTACATTCCAATCCCAAGCGGACATAGCAAAAAGGGATAGAGAGGCCAGAATGGACAAAAAGAGGAAGAAGGAAAATAAAAGCCTTGCTGTGCCACACATGAGGTTACTTTTTGACCCCATTCAACAATCACTGACAGTCACACATTTGTCTCCAAATGTGGTGAAAACTAATGAACAAATGTAGCCCCAAGACTATTCAATGAATGTTGTGGCTATGGATATGTCTCTTTTCAGGCCACAAGATAGGGTCGAGCTACTAAATGAGACTGCATCTGCTGTAGCAACAGACTATCTGAAAGTATCTAAGAAGTTACAGAAAGCAAAAAATGATTTAGCTCAAGAAAAGGTGAATAGTAGCAACCATGATGGGGAGGTTCAATCCAAGAAGAATGAGATTGAGAGTCTGAACAAACAGTTGCAAAATATAGTTTCTTGTCAGATACATCAGGCTACACAGGCCCATAATGCTTCTCTTAAGTCTGAACTAGCACAAGAAAAGGCTGCAGTGACTATTTTGAGACAAGAGAAGGCCACTTTAGAGAAGAAATATCAAGAGAAGTTGCAGCAGGCCATACAATTTCAATAGAAGTTGTTGAGTGAGCAGAATGCTAATGGTGCAATTCAAGCACAACTCCTAGTTGAGCAACAAAGAACAAAACAACTAACAATTGAGTTAGCTAATAGGCTGCAGAATGCTAGAGTTTTAAATTTGGTGAAAGAGCTTTATGTTTCAGTATGGAAAAGAATATCTGAGGAGATTTCCAGCTAAGACCATCTTTAAGATTTTTATTAAATGCTCAGCAGCTGTGTGAGAAGGTTGAAACTTCAATGCAAGCCACCTTGTCTACTGTTTCATTGAGGGTTTATGACTCTCAACTATTATTGAAGAAATTGTATGACACAACAGATGAGACCCTGTCAGTAGTAGGTATAAATGATAAAATGGTCGCTACTAAAAAGGTCAATGAGGTTTTGAGTTGCAACTCTGTAGCTACAAATTGCCAAGAACTCCTGGATACAGTGAAATATGGAGTGAAGGATATGAAGAAACATATAGAGGATTTGGTGCAACTGGGGCTTCCTTCATCATTCCTAGATAATAACACTGTGTTGATGATTGATGACATCAAGGCCCTGCTCTTGACCAAGCAAAATGATCAAACAATTTTCCAAGGTTTAAGTGATTCATCATCAATCAAAGAGGTGGAAGCTGTGTTGATACATGTGGCCCACCTGGAGTTTCAATTAAAGGTTGTGGTCTAGATTTTGCAAACATTTTCCCACAAAGATATAATTAATCTTGATTTTGCTTTTCAAGATTTATAGAGTAGACAGGGACTCTCTGATTCAGAATGGTCTATTTATTAGATGACATTGCAGAATTTATGACTCTAGGTTATGTTTCAATACATATATTTTTGCCAATTTTGAGTTCTTTTTGAGTAGGCTTAGAAGTCCTATTGGTCGCCAAGAACTATAGAGTGTCAAATACTCTACATTTTGTATCAGTCACAGTAAAGTCCGTGGGTTTCTTTTTGTTTCTGTGTAAGTTTCAAAGGTATCGCTACGCGGGTTTCTAAGTTTTGTGCAGAAGCTGCCAAGTGTCAAGCCATAGTTAAAGCCGCAGTATTGTTTCAAATATTAAGTTAAGTGCGGAGTGCGCCACGTAGTAGTTAGTTTCAATATGTTTCAAGTTTTAGTTTTGCTGCGGAGGATGCCATGTGTAGCATGCGGAGGTAGTCCCTAAAGTTTTAGCTTTGCTGCAAAGGGTACCGTGTGTTCTTTTATTTTGCTATGGAGGATACCGTGTGTTTCTTTCCACATTATGTTATCGCTAGTAAAAGAAGATGGTGGGCCATAGTAATGTTAAGTTTCAAGCTTGTAGAGAACGCCACGTGGTGGATGTGGAGGTAAAGTTGTTTTGTTTATAACCCTTCTCTGGTGAATTACTTAAAGCTCCTAAGTGATGCAGGTTGTGCCAAGTGTCAGCTTTCGTGGGAGTTTCAAAAGTTTCTAATGTTTCAAGCAGTGATGCGGGTGCTTCCACGTGTTAGCTGGTGTGCGTGCAGAAGATGCCATCTATCCCAATTTTCTTCTTTTGAAGGCTAGTGAGTGCTGAGGCTGTGGGTCCAATTATTAATATGTTTGTTTCTAAACTAATGCAGGTTGCGACAGTTGTCAACAGCAGAGGTCACCCGAGCATAAAGACATAGTTTTGAGGGCTTTGCAAAAGAAGACACGTAGATGTTTCTGAAGGCTGCAGAACGTGACAAGTGTCATTTTCCTATTCATTCTTGAGAAACAAAGGAGTTTCTCGCTTTGCTGCAGACGCTGCCATCTGTCACAGTATGTTTCAAGTTTCAAGTACGCGGGTCTCGCCATGTGTCTGTCTCTTAATGGAGGGAGGTGTGCCACATATATTTTGCCCCAACCAGTGAGCTTGCAAAAAGGGGATGGCCATTATAGATTTGAAGGATCGTAACCATTCGGGGACTTCCAGTTATCTTCAGTTTTGTTGGGCCGTTGGGATTTGGTTGTTATAGACAATCTATAGTCAGATCTTTGATTATAAATATGTAATATTTGTAATAGATCGATATATATATTACAGACATTTACAGAGAGAGATTTTTAATTTTGTAGTTAGAATCTAAAAGAGAAGTCAGAGACTTTACTGCGGCTAGTTAATATCATTTTACCTTTATTTTATTGTTCTTGATAAGAAAGTTTATGTATCTTTGCATGTATCTGTGCCTTTTATGTTGCTGGGAGATTAATGAGAAGAACTCTGTTCTGTGCCTTGGTTGATATTATCTATGTCATTGCAAAGTGTTTGATTGTGAGCCTTTGATTATATTCATTGCATCTCTTTATGTTAATCATGCAGTATCTGCTCTTTAATATAAATTGAATCTTGAGGATAGTTTTCACTGTGCTTGATTTAAAGGAATACTTTTACTCAGGTGCATCGCCATAGTTAGATTTACTTAGTTGTATCTGTAATCCAGTTAACTTCTATCCTTTTCCTCAAACCCTTTTAAAATAGAGAAGAGCCAGCTTCTTTAAAATCTGGGGGTTGTTTCAAGTAGCAAGTTCCACATTCTTGAAACTTCCCATGTTGGTGTTAGAACCTGCGTAATTTTATACATCAACACATTGACTGCAAGATGAATTAGAAAGTATGAAAAGGAGAACTCTGTTGCTCTATTGAAACTGAAAGGAGTAGAAACTGAGTATCTGAGTACAAAAGTGTTTACAAGCTCTCTACAGGTGAACAAGAGAAAAGAAACAATAATCAAAACTGAGAAAAACTAAATTTTTCTCCAATATATGCCTCTAATTTTCCAAAAATTGAAAAATATAAAAAAAATTGCAAAAATCTCTCTGAAAGCTAGCCTCCAAGTCATTCCCAAGATCCATAAAAAAAGCCTTAAAAACTATCACCAAATTGCCTCCAAAACGAAGAGAAAAGCTATCAATCCCAAGTGGGCCCACCAAAATACCCTCAAAATTAGGCTTTATCTGCTCAATAAAGGCTCCATTTCATCCATATTTATCCAAAAGAAAGCAAACTCAAAAAGAAAGATTTACTTTGCTTTACTTTGCTTTAACCGCATAAAATAACAAATATTTAAAAGAAATTTATAGAAATATTGCTTTAAATATTGTTATACAAAGATTTGCAATTTTATTTTCCTAATTTTATTTTATTTTACAAAGAATAATAGATGATATTTCCACTTGGGCAATTTGATTTTCTACAAAAATCATAAAAATGTGAAAGGCATATTAAATGGTTTGAAAAAATAAAAGCCTTTAAGGCCTGCCCTCCATTTGATCTACAAATTATCCCTAAGGCATATGAGATCCTTAGTCATGAGGACAAGGTAGATGCAAGGTAAATCAACATACCACAATGGGTATTAATCAAGGCATGTGAAAATAAATTTGATGTGATAAAATACCACAATCAAACTTAGGGAAAAAGATAACCCTAACACAAAACAAACGATGCCCAATCTTTTGGGGCCCATTTCACACTTTGTATTTTGATGAAGCTTTGTTGTTTCTGCCATGGGGCTAGGGTTTGAACTAGAAAACTTTGATTCCTCACTGTATCACTACAATTTCTTAAAGAATCTCTACAGAGAATGAAAATGTAAGATCATTCTGCACATTTCCAATCCATTTTTCTCCATTTCTGAGGCAAAACTTTGGCTTTTAAGTCACGACTATGGCTCATCTGATGCATTCTTTTTTGTTTTCTATTTCCTTGAGTCAATATACTCTTGTCTCTGTTATGAGGCCGTGCCTAGGGCTAACTGGCTCCATTTCTTTTGAGCCATTACAAAGGCAATATAAAAGCAAAAAATATGGGTAAAAACCCACAGCTTCATGCATTCATCTCCACTTAGAACAAATGCGAGTTCTCTCTTTGTCGAACATGATAATATCTTACACTCTAGTATTATGTGAAAGATTTATTTTTCTAAGCATTTCTTTGCTTACTGTGAGTTCAGGCTTTTCCATTGTTTTGTAAATATGATCTTCAATTTAAAACCCCAAATGGGTTTAACTTGTTGTGAGAATAGAGTCTCTCTCTATTATAGGCCACGGCTTCAATGGCATAAAAATGGTTTTCATTTATTTCCTGAACTTAAACAATCCCTTGTGGGTTCGAACCCTGTATTCCTTTGTATCTGATTGTCACTATGCAAAATGTGATAAGGGTTTGTAAAAGAAAAGTACACTTAGGTAGCAATACGAACTAGGTTTTTCTCCATTTCTATATGCAAAAAACAATGGCAGCACACTATTCTTCCATTCTAAGAATGCAAATTACAAACTTTCACAAGCTCAAAACTCTTCATTTTCACCTGTAGATGTTTTTCCTTCTGCAATTCGATGTGGGTTTTGATATTTTGCAAAGAAAATGTATTCTTTGACTATTCTTGAGAACCCTTATATATTTTCTATATTCTTGATTTCTATGTCCAAATAACTTGATTCATTTTTTTCTTTTGTTTCTGTAGCAGCATGATGATTATTACAAGACTAAGAATATGTGATGAACACCTACCTCCATTTGATTTCCACTATAGCCACAAAACATTTCTTCTCTTAAAAGTTCATTTATCTTTTCTTCTTGTAAAAACAGTATTCGATGAGATATGGTATTATAAGAGAAAGATTACAGTCTCATTCCTACTGCTCCATAAGAACTCTGCGATGACAACATTTATGTCATTTCTTTCAACTCCTCCTGTAGATTAATATGATCATTGAAACCTTAAGCTCATATAATCATACATGTGTGTATGCTTCATTTGATGAATGTGGCACTTTTATATACCTATTTTGTATACATTTGGTATGGCATACTTACTTGTTTAGTTTCCTATACTATGTCAAATGCATTCATATACATACCATATTGGAATGATAATGGCTCCTTTTCTTTCTGTATATCATGGATATTTGGCTTCATTGTTCATGTGTACAAATGATACTATTTCTTACAATTGCTTCTTTCTTGATAGCTGCAACATGTATCATGAAGTTGAATATTCTTCATTTTACAACTGTGCTCCATGGCATTAATCACTTGTAGTTGCATCTATACCTTACATCTGTGGATATCATGTGCTTTTGGTTGACTGTTGCATTGCATTTGATCAATAACTTGATACCTCATAGCAACAAAAGAAAAATACATGTTTCATTGTGTATTGCTGTCCTCTTTTCTTGACGATAATTTTTCACTCATACAAGACAATTGTTCTATTGCTGTCCATTGTCATGGCTGCACCTTTTATATAGTTGTTCCTTCACCTTATTTGTCTGTCTTGGACAAGTTCACTGCACTTGTATGGTTATGATCTCATCCTTTGAGCTAATGATCATGGAAGGGTAATGATCTTGAAGTTTATGCACTTACTTGAGGTGACACTCCTTCAGCTGAATGTATTCTATTTGATCAATATGAATAAGTATTCTTATTCCATTCCCCTTGAAATTTAGGGGTAGCATGTTGGGCTCTACCCTTGTGGGAGCCCACTTTGCACCACATGCTGAAATGTCTTCAAAACAACAACATAACCTCTTCTATACCTGCACAGGAAACAAACATATCAGTTTAAAAAATAGTGAAGCTCAATAATGTTTCATTTCTTCAGGCTCTCTTGCATATGGATGATCCGACTATCTGATTTAGTACATCATAAAGAATGTGGTATGTCTCTGTTTGATGAAGTACATAAGATACACCATATTTGGAGCTCTAATTTATCTCTCTCCATCTCTTGCAGGTTCATCAAAGGTCAGAGGCAAGAGGCAAATTACAACAGGGATTAGTCCAAGACATTTATAAGCAATGATAGATATTCTCTATCTTATTTACTTCATTGCTTTAGTCTTTTGTAGATGCATAGTATATTCTTTCTAATGTACTAATTCAACTATTCCCATGGCTTGTGTGGGACATTTGATCTATCTTGCTTTCATTCAATGCAATGTTTATTCCATTTGTATATATCTCATTTGCCAAATGAATAATCATTGTAATGTGAAATGAAACAACTTCTATAACTGATGAATACTTAACAAAGCATTAAATGATGATCTCAAATTCTTTCTCTTTTGTTGTAACAATGCATCATAATTGAACCTTCTCCTTCCTAAGCACCTTGAACTATGCAATAAAACATAGTAGAATAAATGTTAAAAATCATTCATCTAAAAATAAAACTAGATGCACACCAGCTCTGCCAATTTGAGCTGCATGTGAAAAATTGGTAACAATAATCTATAAGTGCCTAAAATTCCCTAATGATGGTTAGGTGCACACTATTTATCTTAGTGGGTTTAAACTTGTCACATTAAGAGGAAATTTCTCCTTGGATTACTTTTGGCCAATACTAATTAAGCCATTCTGACCATGCAATAATTTCTTGTTTCTCTCATAACAAAAATTCAAACTGAATTACATAGCTTCGTTATCCATTGATGCGTCCTCTTTGACCCAACCGACTACATCTATCCATCCTCCTGCCCCACAAGTAAAGAAGGGAAGACATCCAAAATTGATTGACCTTCCCCATCTGTGAGCATCTAGAATTTATGTGGAAGTCCCACCTCCAGCATCTTATCCAAGCCTAGCGGCACATGTCCCACACAATCCAGACCTTCCCAACCTTTAGCAATTGTTCCTATCCCTCCTACCTCTTTGAAGACTTGAGGAAAACTACCCACGGTGTGGGACCCTTCCCCTTCAGTCCCTCAATCTTTAGTGGAAGCCTTTGTTCCTCTAACCCTTGCGCTGGCTTGAGGAAGGCATCCCACATTGAGAGACCCTCCCCTGGGAGTACCCTAGCGTTTGGTGGCTCCTTATATTCCACCTCCCACTCCTAGAGAAATAGAAGAAAATCAGCTCGTGTTGGGAGACTCCCTAGTTCCTCTTACGGATACTTTGAGCCATACTTGGTGTAACCAACTTGCAAGAGATCACAAGCATCACTAATATATTGTAACTCATGAGTGCACAACAAGAGATGAACCCATTCCCATACACCCTCCTCCTATGTAGAATTCATGACTTTTTAGATGCAATTCCCTCCATAGTCTAATGTATCAACATGTTTAACTTAATTTTCTAGGAACCTAAGTCATTGCCAAAAAGATAGAGATATCGCATGGAGAATTTGCATTCGACACACATTCTAAATTGTTTGGGAGTCTTATATGTGAACACAAAGCTCCTTATATGTTGAAAACAAGGTGTGATAGCAAAAAGTCTCAGAGAATTTTTTTATCTTTTATTGCATGACACACTTGTTTATTTATTGTGTATGTGAGGAGGTATGAACTCAACAAAAAGGTTGTAAAAAGGTTTTATCTCTAGAAAAGTTACATCATCAAAAGTATGAAGATGTAATCAAGAATAAAAGTAAACATGTTAATAATAAAGGAGGAAAATGCTTTTGAGTGGGGAAAGGTACAAACATGAAATCATGATATATAAAAGCATAATAAATATGATATAATCAAAAGGTTAGAGTGCAAATTAGAAATATAAGCATTAATATATAATCTAGGGAGATGTTCATGAATCATCAAATGGATCTAGGAATATCATAAGTATCCTCAAACATCATCATCCCAACATATGTCATCATACTTCTCTTCATTAATTTTTGTATTTTGTTCTTCATGATTTGCCTTTTCTATTATATGTGTTTCTTCTTGATAATCCTTTGTATTTTTCAGCAATACATTATTAATTAGCGGAACATTAGGAATTTCTTTTTTGACCCAAATTTCTAGCTTCTTTGATTGTGGTTGTGTAGGACTATTTGGCATTTGGTGCACCACAAAATTTTTATTTGGGATCCACATAGTCTTTTGTGAATGTGGTTCTAGCTTCTGTATCACTTTATACTTGTTTTTATTTCTTTCCTTGGTTCATAAATGATTTGTCCCTCATAATGCTCTTTGGAAGACATACTTGTATTAACACCTTTTTGCTTGGTCATCATAGAATTTTCAACTTGAGTCTCTTTAGGTCTTGGCATATTTTCTTTACTAGCCCACCTCTTTTTAATTATTTTTATTTTTGTTTGAAAAATTCCATTTGATATATAGACAATTCTTTCTTTTATATGGAGACTCCCTGCGAGCAAGAATGTAAAAGTGTCCAAAATAAAATGGTTCAACTTGGCGAGAGGTTGGTATGAATCTATATTGATCTTGATAACTTGATCTTCATGAATGAGTTTTACACATTGATTCATAAGAATAGGTACAACTCCTAAATATTCCAACCAAGGTAAACTGAGTGAAATAGGAAATCTATCCAAAGTAGTTACAACATGAAATATCACATGTACTTCCTTAGGTCTAAGTGTAATTGGTTGTCTCAATCCTATTAGTCATTTTTCATGATACTAATGAATGTTGGTTTGAAATGATTAACTAACAAAAAGACTTTCATACATATGTTGTATTGATTGGTGGGATCTATGATTATATCATCTCTTGAACACCAATATGAGATGGTTTTAATGTGGCTTCATGTATGTTTTTATTGACCTTTATGTCTCTAGTTTATTGAAATTTATTCGTCAACCTTCATGTGCCCTTGTTACAAATGCCTTGGTTGTATTTCTTAGTATTGATTTCATGGTGGTCTCATTTGTAGAAGTTCAAAATGATGGTTCAAATCTTTCTTTATTAGTTATGCCTTTATCATTATTTTAAACAATCACCTGCTAAAGTGGTCATACTTTGTCTTAAGTATTTATTTCTCTCCATTGATTGACTAGTTACCAATTTCCATAGATCTATAGACTAGATGGGTTGGTAAAATGCTTATCTTCTAATCTACCATAATGATTCACATCATCAATCTTAGTGCACCCAACATGAAATTCATCTATTAATGAATTATGACATGTGTGTTGTTGATTGGTCCATAATGAAACTGGCTCTCAAAGAGGAAGTGTATTTGGTATATGCTTTCCTACTAACATTCGTAAATTAAATTAAAGAGGCTGACAAAGGGAAACCTTTTAAGAGGGCCCAAGCTAACATGAAATGATTTTTATCCTAGCAAATTGGGTTGGACTTGGGTGTGGGGGCCCAAGTCCCAAGACCCTAATTTGGTCATGATTAAGGATTGGAATGGGCCTCTAGTCGCAATTTGACATGGGTTTCAGAGGAATTTGCTTTAGGATGAGTATTTAACTTGCATAATGTTAACACGGGTACCTAGGAGTAAACTAGGAGGTAAAAAGGCATCAAGTTACTTTTTACTCCATAATATTTAGCCCCCACTTTAATGTATGTATGATCTTATGATTCAATACATGCATTAAAGTATAGTTGAAGCACAAAACACACCAAACATACCAAGCACATGGAGCTAAAGCATACCCAAAGGTTGGAGAACTATTTCTATCCCCCAATCTTAGGTAAGCACTAGATAACACATGAGAGTCACACAAGACACAAGGAAGACAATGCAAAACATAGAGTATACAGTGAAGCACACAATACATGAAGAAGACATGAGAGTAGTGATGTAATACACAAAGTATACATTGATTTAACAACTAAACAAATCCTAATCTAGGGGGCAGAGGGAGCTCATCGCTACACACCTTTAGACAACCAAAAAAACATGAAAAATGAAACCCAAAATGTAGAGGGAGCTCATCGCTATGCACCTTTACACCACACTAGGGTGAAGAAATGCAAAGCAAACCCCAAATGTGGAGGAATCTCATCGCTACATGCCTTTAGACCACACCCAGGGGAAGACACGACAAACACGCAAAGAAGACACATGGAATACATGAGTGCCACATAGTATGTCGTCGACACACTATACACCTTATACACAGAAAACATGGGCAATGGGAAGGAGCTTATTGCTAAGTCCCACCATCTAAAACATACTTTAGACACACCTGACAGTTAAGCTATGCTACCACAATCGCCAAAGACATGCTTAAGGGTGAATGACTCAAGACCCACCCTCCCTCCACAGATGACTTTGTATAAAAGGATATGCACTAGCTCAAGAGATACACCATCCTGCCTCGTGAAGAGGTCATTTTTCTTAAAAGGATGTGCACTAGCTCAAGAGATATGCCATCCTAGCTTCCGCAGAAGGGATTTGTTTAAAAGGATGTGCACTAGCTCAAGAGATACACCATCCCACTTCGCGATGAGGGATTTCAAACATGTTTTATCAGTGTCAAAATAATCAAGGAAATGCCAGTATACATGCCCCCACCTTAAAGTGGTTGACTCTGCTTACTAGGAACAATCACATTTATGGTCAATTTAACAAACACTCAAGGAAAAAAGAGCCTCCGCAAAGCCCATGCTCCCAAGGTGACATATGCTTTACAATCATCGAATGTTCCTACAAACACATCGATATCATTTGCTAAGAAAATGAACAAGATATAAGCTTTGGTCAGAAAATCTTATTGTAAGATAACAACCAAATCAATTCATGAAAGCTATGCTGAAAACATTTATCAAATCACATAATAGACCAAGGCTACACTTGCGGGTTTAGAACCAAGTATAGCCATGAGGTTATACTACAGGTATCTCAAAACTGAGTGTAGCTACAAGGTGAGATACAAAACAATACAAAGTGCATAGAAGAATATTTAGAGTATTGCAAAAGGTTTGGTACAAGATTTTCACATGATCAATCACAACATGAAGTGATTCTACTAGCCAAGCATGGGATATATATATCAACCCCATCTTCATATTTGGATTGGGTCCATTTTTTCTTTCTTCCTAAAGGGACACACGGTCTATATCAGTATATTTGTTTGTTTTCGTCATCCACCAACTAGTAGAGTCACTGCAGAATGGAAACAATAAAAATGAGAGAGGAAACAAGAGTGACTTGGGTTTGCAAGATGGTAAGTTGCCCCCAAGACATCCTCCACAATTTTAAGCCCCCAAGGCACAACACACAACAATAAAAAGAGATGAGAGGAGTACAGAAGAATTGAGAAACAAATAGAAGAATGGTCACAATAGAGCCAGTCTTCTTGTATCCTTGACCTTACAAGAGTAACAAGGGTCATCCAAAGAGACCTAAACAACATATAGTACAAAATGGGGGAACATAATGCATAAGAGGAGGCCATGTAAGCAAGAAATGCAAAGAGGTGCTAAATCCAAAGTAGCAGAAAGGGTTAAAAATACTTACCTATTACACAACCGAGCTAGCAGTTGTCATTGAGCAGATTATCTTCTTCCCAATCCTGAATGCAAGAGGAAATGGGTACATAAGGTATAATTTCCCAACTTGTATCATTGTCCTTTAACTCATCAACCTTTAGTTCTTCCTTGTTTGATTCAATATTAGTTGGTGGAATGTTCTCTTGTTGAGGTTTTGCTTGTCGAGCTAAAGCTTGTCATTTTCTTCTTCTTTCTCTTGCTTGTATATTCTGTAATGTTTTATTAGTGATGTTTGTAAAAGGGATTTCATTATTTTCCATAGTCTTTGACATGTCGAAAGAAGGGGTTGGTACAAAGTTGATCTTTTGTGATGAAATACTTTGTTTGTTACGGGTATCTCCCGATCCTTGTAAGGATGACGGAGGAGGAACCTCAACAAAAATACCTTTACCTCGTGGTCGAGGGGACTCTTTCAATTTGGGTTGTTTTTCACGTTCTACTTGATTAGTAGAAGGAAGTGAAGCATCAGGAGGTTGAGAAGGTCCAAGAACATCTAGTTTAGGTGCTAGTCTAGCAATGGGTTTATCTTTGTACTTTTGATATGCAAGGAATAATTGATCTTGTCTAGGTTGAGCTTCTTTAGTGGGTTCATGCCAAAAGTAGTCCAAATTAAAGTTCTCATGAGAAGACAATGGTACCCATCCACTATGGTGTGTAGTATAGACTCATCCTTTGTAAGGGAATTTTAAACACTTATGAATTGTAGAAGGGACTGCTTTCATGGATTTAAGCCAAGGGTGACCTAATTTCACCCAAAAGAGGTCAGGAGTAGGGATGATGGTAAAGAATTGTTCCAAGGCTCTTTCCACCACAATAATGCAAAGTTTAATCTTCCCAATTGCAATAATAAAGTATCCATTATGTGTCTTAATCATTATATCAGTTGGATTCTAAGTGTCTTGAGCCAAATCATTCATATATAGGAAATCTTCTGTTATGACATTTGTGAGACAATTGGGATCTATAAGGACAACTCTTGTAGGATTTCTACGGATTCTTGTTGTGATATCTAGAAGACCTTCAATGCTTACAATGGTTCTATCATGAGGTGTAAAGGTTATTTTAGGTTTAGGAATCCTTCTTTTCCTATAAACTCAAGGAGGGACCATAGCATTATTGTTGTGATGAGGAGCCATGTATGTGAGACTGTTTCACATCAAAGCACTTGTTTGAGGAAATCGAGTTTTTAGAGAGTAAAAACACACAAACTTCAAAACAAACATAGTATATATGATGGAAACAGTGCTACACAACAAGGCAATATGAAAGATTTTAAGTGTGTTTAATGAAATGTGAGGAAAGTGTGTAGAAATCCTTAATGTTGAAATAAACACTGTGTAATTGCAAAAAGTGATGTTTTCAAAGTAAAGATGCAAAAGTATGCAAAATGAAGCAACACTACAATTCTAAATCAGATTTGTATGAATGTTGAAAAGGAGTAGAAAAATCTGAAAATGAGGTTTTGACTACAAAACCCTAGTTTTTGGAATTACTAGGTTATATGAAAAATGCAACTTTTTAAGCAAAACCCTAGCAAATGGAACCTTCAAATGCAAGATTTGATATGAATTAATTAATCATGAGTTACTATAATAAGTATCAAATCTAATTCAAATATCAAAAAATTAAATCTTTTATCAAATGTAATTGAAATCATGCCAAACTATGCCTATATGCAAACCTAGAATGCCTAGTTTTTTTAATTTTTTTGAAATGTATGTAAGATTTTTCAATGCAAGATGACAAATATGATATGTATAAATGTAATGACTTATTACAACACTCATAAACATGCTAAATGCTCATTGTTCTAGGTTGACCAAAATGTTATATGTAAAAATGGGAAAGGGTGAAATGATGCTAAAGGGGTATCAAATCAAACCCTCCTATCACATTGACACTCGAGGAAAAAACTGAGCCAATTCTCTAAAAGATGAATGAGGACTCATCTGCTAATTTTGTGTTTAAAAATGATAAGGAAAGAATATATTAGATTGAGAGATTTTCTAAAACATAGGTCAAATAAGCCTCAAACCCTAATTGTAAAGTAATCAGGTACAAACAAACATGATGCCACTGATAACTAGATAGGAAAGTACTTAGGAATGATTAGAAACATACCAAAAGTTGAATTCCTAAGATTGAAAAGCCAGAGGACTCTAGGGTGGGCGCCCTAGTCCAGGAAGACAAAATTTACCGAAACTCAGAATAGAGAAAATGATGTAGACAATCTCCTCATGCCAGATCCAAGGCCTAATTTTTTGAAAAGAATATGTTACCCAAACCCTAGTCTTCCACAAAGGAATATTCCAAAGATTCTTCCATATCTTGAATCTTTATCCTTCAAACTGCTTCTCTACATCTATACTTTTTCAACTCTCGCACCTGTAATCTGCACACATTTGGAAGAAAGGGGTTTGGGGGTTGTGGTGTTTATGAGCTTGCCTCGATAAAGCCCTAGAAGGACATTCAAGTCTTCCAACACCTTTTTTAGATAGAGTGCATGCCTAAGGAGGGCATAGGCCAAATCCAATGATGTAATGAAATTATTGAAACACAAATTGATGTGACCTTAGAGGTGAAGCCCTCACAGAGATTAATATCCTTCAAATCATGAGGAGATGGATTGATGAAGCCAAATCTACAACAAACAAACACAATAACAACACAATTCTACTCTAAAACACAATGAAGTCCTTTGAATGTTCTTTGCTCTATATAATAAGTTCATGTTATCCATCTTATGCACAAATGAATTCATTAACCTATTTAAATATTCTTTCTTGCTAACATTCGTAAATTAAATTAAAGAGGCCGACAGAGGGAAACCTTTTGAGGGGGCCCAAGCCTACATGAAATGCTTTTTATCCTAGAAAATTAGGATGTACTTGGGTGTGGGTGCCCAAGTCCCAAGGTCCCAATTTGGTCATGCTTAAGGATTGGAATAGGCCCCTAGTCCCCATTTGACGCAGATTTCAGGGGAATTTGCTCCAAAATGAGTATTTAACTTGCATAATGTTAACACAGGGACCTAGGAGCTAAAATAGGAGGTAAAAAGGCATGATTTCACTTTTTACTTCATAAAAACACTTACATTTTGATGGTGTTATCAAGAAATTTTAATTGGTCCATTTTAATATTTGTTAGACTTTGGAAATGATCTGTAGAAAATAATTCATAATTATTCTAAGTTGTCAAAATTTCATTTTATAAAGGAAGATTATGTTTAAATGTTTTAAAAGGTTGGCAAACAACATAAAGTGTATTTAAAAGAGAGTCAAAAGTGATAACACTAGGCAGGGGTACAAAGTAATGAATTATAAAATTATTTTAAAAGTGGGTTACAAAAGTGCGTTGAAAATGGGGATTAAAAGTATTATCAAATTAAAAGATCCAAAGTCACTTTATTTTTATTATTGGGGGGAAAGTGAGAATAAAAGAAAATAATTTGTCTTCCCCTAAAAGTGTCTATAAAAGGACCTGAGTTGAGCACATAAGAAGGATTCTAGCTTATTATCAATTTCTTATTTTCCTAAGAATGAATGAGATTTTTTCTTCATTTCCACCCTAGGATGAAAACCGTTTGGCAAGATGGTTTTGAGGATGAAAACCCTCTCAACCATTTAAGTAATTCCAACTAGGGATTACTTGTGTGTTGCAAGTTTAGATTTGGAGACAAATACCCTCAATTCCTTTAGGGTGATTTCATACAAAGATCACTAGTGAGATGAGTGTTGTAATTTTTATTTGATTGTTTATGGAGTTGATTGAATATCATTTTTCAATTTTTTGGATTAGGTTCACTTTGAAAGATTCATATAATTCTAATTGTTTTCATATCAAATCATTGAATTTCTATTGTAGGGAATTATTGTGGCTTGGAAAGGGCTGTAAAATTTGTGCTCTTGGTTGTACCATTGCAATTAAAGAATTTCCTTACTTGGCCGCATCATTTGCAACAGATTTTATATTATTGGTGTGGGTGAATAAGATGCTAGGGATGTCACAACTATTTAGAAGGGTCTTTAATCATATTTTTATAGTTGTACCATTTGATTTAGGTGTCGTACCATTACTTTAATGTGCCATACATTTTTCTAAGGGGGTTGTCATAGTGTTTTTTGGAGTTTTGGGGGCTGTACCATGTTATAGTAGCAACTGTATAGTTTAGTTTAGTTAATTTTGTAGATTTCAGTGACTGTTCAATCTTGGGTTAGCATTCTACCTTCAATTTTAAGTCCAAAATCAAAGTTTACAATGAGTTTAGTCTATCTTGGCTTGATCAAACCATCTATAGTTTATATTATTATATTTTACTAATTATTCTTGGACTTGTATTTTCTGCAATAGTTTATATTTTGTTGATTTGGATTAATTCTAGTAGTGTTTTTGTTGGTGCTTTCAGTATAATTGATCAATATTTTCAGTTTCATGTTTAACTATAAATCTAGATGGTATTACTGTCAGATAGAATTGCATTTAATTTTGTAAGGATCTTGGAAGGTTTACTGCTAGATCCCTTTGCATTTGCATTTTCTCCAACTTGTTTGGCATTGAATGGGTTTGCTTGTTATCAAACAATTTGGCTTGATCTAACTTTCTTGTAATCTACCAATGGATTTGTCCAAACATGCATATTTTTTCACCAAAGAGGTGTTGATCTAGCTAGCTATGCCACTTGTATGCCCTAGTCAACTATGCCACCTATTTACTATTCCAACATTACATTGAGTTAGTATTTTTTCAAACATTGCATGCTCTCACCTTGCCAACATTGAGATCTGGGTGATAAGAAAGTGTGAGGTCTTAAATTATCAGCATTCAAATATTGTAAAAATCCTAAAAAAATAGTTGGAGATATTACAATGCACCTCATGTTGGATGTGTTCCTTGAGCCCTCCTAGAAACAAGTCATTCAAAATTTTATCTATGATGATTTCCACTCTCAATGATAGATTTTGGAACTACTGAATATAATCCTTAATAGATCATATTTGATGTAATTTTTCTAATTGGTTGCAGTAGTTATTTTCCATGCTATCATAATATTGCAGCTATAATTCATTAGAAAAACTAACCAATTGGTACTAAGACCCTTCTTCTTACCACAAATCTATCGATACCAAATGAACTACTCCAATTCTAAGTATAAAGATGCTATTACCACCTTTTGTCCTTGTTGGATCTAATGTACATAAAAATGTTCTTCATTTGGTTGATCCAAGTGACTAGATCCTTCCCATCAAACTTGCATGTTTCCACTTTAGAATCAAGTTACATGGTTCTGAATGGGCACTAGTCAAAGGAAGTTGCTATGACATATTTGAGATCTCATTAGGCTATGTATTAGTGGTTGGTGGAACTGATTTAGTAGATTTTGTTGTAAGTTCAATAATTGATCAAGTCTTTGCCTGATATCTAGTCCAATAGGTGATTAAAGTTCGTTATATCAACTTGGAGGTTGTGCACACTATACTCAAGTTGTATGACTTTGTGATTTGTCAAAGAAAACCCTAGAATAGAAGATCCCCCAATTCCCATTTTGGGCTCCACATTAGGTCTTTATTAGGAGTTTTTCTTCGTGTGTATGAATTCTTGCCTCAACCTCTAGTCCTTGGTCTAGTCGTGATGCAACAAAATAATTTTGCAATAAATAGAACAAAAGTATAGAAATAAGCTAAAAAAATTATTCTAACTTACCTATGCCTAGATCTCACATCTTAGAAAAGTTATCCAAGAAATTTTGTGATTTGCAAGCTCCTTAGCAGTGAACTTGGTATAAAATATAATTTCATAACAACTCCTTCATGAATGGTCTCAAATTTGGATTGTAGTAGCTTCAATATGTCTCTAATCAATCCTCAAAATTTTAGATGAAGACTTACCAAAATGAATGAGATATGAAATTTAGAATTTAACCTCCTAAATATAAAAATACTTTGTTTTTTACCTTCTACATGCCAAGATCATGCTCTAATACCACTTTTAATGACAATAACTTGCTCAAGAAGATAGTATAATAGGAAATATGGTGCAAATACTTAAGATTAATAAGCCATTTTGAGGGGGTAAACCTCTAAAAGTCTTCAACAAGAACATAATTCATGATATGACGCTAATAAAATAACCACTACCCCTTATATATACCATATCATGCCATGGATGCTACCCAAGTGACTTAACTACATATATAAGACTAAATAAACAATCATATAACATAATTAAAGGTTATGCTAGACACAAGACAACTACACATATCCCCTGTTGATAACTGAGAGGGGGGGTGAATCAGTTATTCTAATTATTTATGCTTTCTGAACTTTATTAATAATCAATGTAACAATAATCCAAATGAGCAAACATAATCAAGAAGTGGAAATACACATGACACAATATTTTTGACGTGGAAACCCTGTTAAGGGAGAAAACCACAGGGTGATTAACCCAAGATTGTATTCTCTGTTAGAAGAATGGAAATACAAAATGACACTTGCCAATTAGGGCTCACTGCTCGAGCACACTGCTCACAAGAAGGCACATTGCCTACAAGAGACACACTGTCTACAAAAGAGTGTTATACAATACTTGAACTGATTGGAAGCATCTACATATGCTGGAGTTCAGTTCCAGTTAAGCTCAGTACACTGATCTGCTGCACTTCATCTTTCCTCTTCTCTTATGCTGCTTTCCTTTCACATACCGGACCTTCCTTACTGCTTCTGTTCTGCTCTTCTGCTTTTATTCGCACATCACCAATGACTACGACACTTCTCACAACTAAATCCATCTTCTATATATATCCGCACAAGTGATTTCATCACCTTTCAAGACGGCATCCGGAATAGTCAATCTTTTCACACACTCTGATCTGTCAGTTGAATCCTTGCACATCAAGTAATGCAGATCAAGCATATACTTGTAGAAGTTATCAATCACGTCGGCCAAACAAAACTTATGCCTTAACAACCTCTTCCATCATCAGTAACACATCCGGAATAATGTCTGATGTTTTGCTAATCAGTTCTTCCTCTGTCACACTACCAATCAGGAACCCGATACTCAAGTGATCATATCTTTTTCTTCATCTATCATCGGAGGCTAAATCCTTGGAATCTATCACTCAAGGTAGTACTCTTGACTTCCCCAAATCCGCACTTCACCAAGATACTTCCTCTGAGAGATCTGGACCTGACTGTCGGACCTCGCCACATGCTCTATTCTTGATTACCTGACCACATCATTCTTCACTCTGACTTCCGGTAGAGACATACCATGTCCTGCGGATGTGTGGGATAAACTTTGTTGCCATCAATGACAACAATCATGAATCCATATAGTGTCTCTTGCCAACAATCTCCCCCTTTGGCATTGATGGCAACACTTAGTGAAAAATGACTAAGGGTTTACACTATGCTCCCCCTTGGCTGATGCTTTGTTTTTATATACATTTTCTGAAGCTCCCCCTTAGTTGGATTCTTCATTTTTCACTGCTCCTCACTCCCCCTTTGACATCAATGGCAAAGGGTAGGGTCCGCATACCAAAATTTTCAAAAATTTAACTATACTTAGCCGCATAAGTATATATACATATGGAATACTTACATATACTGAAGTATGTCTGCAAAAGTTGTTTTCAATTGAATGAATTCTATAGCCCAACTTTGCTTTATTCTGTCCAAAATTGATATATGACCACTCAATAGAAATGCAAACACATCTGCCCTTTTTAAATCTATTGGATCATTTGTCTGGGCTATGATTTGAGCTTCTTTTATGGCCTCATGCATGGCCTCTAACTTAGGGACAATTATCCCTCTGAGCTCACTCAACCTACTTATTCTATTTTTCTTTTCTTTCTCCAGCTTCTTGATTTCATTCAAGACTGCAATAGTTTGACATTCTTGATTTATTATGGAGGATGAGAGAGGATCAAAATTCTTTGATAGATTTGTCAGTTTGTCCTCCTGTTCTTTTACTTTCTTCTCAATGTCCAATGTTTCTTTGGACCATGATAAACAAAATTTGTATATTTCTCTGCCATCTTTAAGAGCATTTTCTAAGCTCTTTAACCCAATATTCATATTTCTCCTATCATTAATTATCAACCCTTGTACCTCTGATAATCTTTTTACAAGAAATTCCTTCTAGACCTTATCTTCTGCTGACTTCTCTAGGGAATCAAAATGTGTGCTAACACTATTGACTAGAGTTTTGAGATTATCGGATGAGGAGGCTGTGGGATCCTTCTGAAACGATGGCATAATCTTTTCTAGCACTCTGGAAGCAGCTTCTATCAACTCACAGTCTTCCATGTGAGACTTTAGGAGTTTTTCTTTAGCCTTTGCATTAGCAAATGAAGCTATCTTCATTGTCTGTACCGGAGAAAGAGAATCAAAATTGAATGGTCCTTGTAGAAGCTCCAGTTCATCAATCTCCATTGTTTCTTTGTTCAAGAAATCTTGGACAGTTTTTGCAGTGTCTCTTGCCGGAGACAGATTTTTCTTTTCTTCTGCGGTCATAGAACTATCTCTTGGAGCTTTCTCTCCTTCCACATTCTTACCACTAGCAGTTGTGGTCTTCTCTGTTGAAGTCTTCTCTCCTTCTGCAACCTTGGTACTGTCATCTTCTTTTTCCTTCACCTCTGCTTCTTTCTCCTGTATTCTTTCTTCTCCTTTAGATCCAGAGATTGTGGGGGAAACCTGAGGAGAAATGTTAGTCTGTTCAAGGCCCACCTCTTCTATCATTTTCTTAGTGGATTCTTCTGCAACACTTGTAGTCAAGGGATCAGTACCCAAGTCCTCTATAATTGGAATGTTGAATCTTTTGAATGCATTCCATAGGATCTCTTCTGTCTCTTTTGCAACTTTGTCAGTCTCTCCGAGCATAAGTTCATTCATCCTTACTTTGCTCCTGAACTCATCCTTACAATCTTTGAATACCATATTCATTATCTTGGGATCGATTGAAGGATATAGCTGAATTGCTATCTATTCTCGGAGTTCTAGATCTTTTGCTCGAGAATTGTTCTTCCTCATTTCAAGCCTTTTCTCTAAGCTTTTGGGAATTAGAGAGATAATTTCAATAAAAGCTTTATTGTAAATGTTCAAAAACTTAACTGTGGCTTCCTCCAGAATCCTTTTATCTGCTTCATTATATTCATCATAGAATTCTGTTAAAGGTTGCAGGTTCCCATCCACAATGACTGCTTTCACTACAACATCTAAGGATAGAGTGGGTTTTTCAACAAATTCCTCTTCCTTCTCTTCTTCTCCTTCACCGGTAAAGTGTTCACTGGATGATTTCTTCTTCTTCTTCAATTTCTTTATCTCCTCATCTGATTCAGTTTCCTCATCATCCTTTAGGCTAATATAGGACCTTGTTGCCTTTTTCTTTGTTCTCTTTTCTCCTTTTTCGGATGCCTGATCTTTCGGTTTTGAGCTTTTAGCAGTAATAGGTGCTGATCTCTTTGATGATTTGGTCCGGGTGGAAGATTCTACCGGAGCACTTTCCTTACTTTTCTTTTCTGCCTCTTTCTCCTCTTTCTCTGCCCTTTCCACCTTTTCTCTGTTGGCATCAAGAGCCTCCTTTGAGATGCCTAAGCCTTTTGCAATTTCTTCAACTTCTTTTCTTACTTTCCTCTTTATTTCTGGTTGTCTGAGCTCCACATGAACTTTTATACTTAGCTCTTCAAAGGTTCCAAACCTTTCTGCCTTTGGATCCTTTGGCTGACTTAGCATGTGTTGAACATGCAGCTCCACAATTTGTTCATCAACTTCATACCCCATGGGCATGATCCATACAGTTCTTGGTTCTACTGCCTCCATTAGGCACTGATCAGTCTCTACCATAAAACAAACTATGTCTTTGTATTTCTCAATAAGAGACTGGGGAATCCTTTCTCTTGCTTGCATCATGTTCTAAAAATTCTTGAAATATCCCCACAGAGCTGTATTTTGTGCTTTGTCATCACCGAGTCCATGCAAATAATCTCTGATTTGGATAGCTACTGGTCTATCATTCTCCCACACCCAGCCACTAGATCCGGGAAGCTCATTCATAAAGTAGAAGAATAAGCACAATATTAATCCACCATACTTGAATGAATTCTTTTTGTCTTTCTTTATTTTCTACAAATTCTCCAAGAGTTGGTTCAAGAGAAGCTGACAAATATCGTAGTCTGCATCCTTTCTTAGCATTTCATAAGTGGTGTAGATGGCAATTCTAGGTACTAAATTTTCCCTGCTAGAATGATATATTTTATATCCAATGATCATGGAGGCAAACTTGACATCCGGATCAGAGATGTCATCTACTGTCATTGCTCTTTTGTCAAACTTGGATCTGGTAGCCTCACTCATAGTTTGATTCTTCACGGATTTAAGAACAAGAATCCCACCGGATGAGTGTAGTCCGGTAACTGCCCTGATGGCATCTTTTGTGATTTTGAATGGTCCATTTAACCACATGAAGTTGTCATGTATTCTGCTCAAAATGTACCTGACCCATTCATCCTCAGTAAAATAGGGGAAATGTATGTATTGAGCAAAGTGCTTATTCCGGAGGCCCTTGTATTGGGGTTTGAGCTCAAATGAATCATCTAACAATTGTTTGTGATAGATATCTCTTAGTTTGAATCCCCCAAACTCTTCAACATTTGCGTGTATGTAAACCCTAATATCTTCGATGTGTAAAACACCATGCGGAACACTAGAGAAGGCTCCAAGGGGATCTACCTCCAAGGATTTGTATGGATGCTTCTTAAAAATGGGGCGAGGTCTATCAGAAATATTTACTATATTCGGAGTAGCCATCATCAAGGAATTGAAAGATATCAAGAACAAAGAATACCTTTTACGCTGTTTAGGGCACACACGATAAAATCTGGATTGAGCTGTATGAAGAATCGTCTTGATCTTTGGGAGAAGTAGTTGCAGAGCTCCTTTTCTCTCTTCTTCGCATGTGAGTGTACAAATGATGAGTGAATGAACTCTTTTATTTCTGAGAAGCCCTAATTTTTATTCGGCAATAAATGCGCAACCTAATTCATTCCGGTTTGCCTTGTTTGTCTTATTCAGAGACAAAACCCTTCCGGATCACTGAGACAGATTTTAAAATTATTCTAGGAGAGTAGTGAGAATCTATCTTCCTTTCATTAGTCATTTGATCTATTTGCAGAGAAAGACACCATAGTTTGAATCATACCAGACCAAACTTGTAAGGAATCTGTTTTTACCAGAAGACTGTTTTACCAGATCAATTCTGGTAGGATTAGATTCTTCAAAACTTCTTGCGGATCTCTCAAATCTTTACCATACCCCTTTTAGATGTTTCTTGTATGACCCCTTTTAATTCGTAGCTCTCCTTGTGCCAGTTCCGGCACCAATTGACTGGCTGGGGGAACAAGGTTTTCTTTGTGTCTCCCCCTGAGCCAGAGCTCACCTTTTAATTTTTGGAAGGAATATCAGCACCAGAGTCTAGTGCGGATCCATTCTCTACATTCTTTGTACTTTTCTTCACCCAAATCTTGTTCATCTCACTTTTAACTTCATCCACATTCACTTTTTGTTTACCCTTATCTTGATTCTGATTATGATATACCAGACCTTTTTTGTCCTGATTCTTGCTTCTATAGAATTTTGCACTATGACCGGATCTATTGCAGATTTGGCAAACAACATTTCTTTGCATATTTGACTGATATCCTCTTGATCTACATTGATTAGCCATATGACCTATTCTATTGCATGCAAAGCATCTACCATTGAATGATTTGTTCATTTGTATATTTCTACATTCATGAGATTTGTGACCATACCTTTTGCAGTTAAAACACTGTCCAGAGAAGGATGAATTAGTCTGATTCATTCTCTTTCTGCACTGATTAGCTTTATGACCAAAGTTATTGCAGTTGTGGCAGTATCCATTGAAGGATGGATATCTTTGAGCATTAGGCTATCTTATTGGAGATCTTCTAAGCCTGTTCCTTGGATTTTTTGATCCAAAATTCTTCTGACCAGATCCAAAGCTTTCTCCTTTCTCATATCCTAAACCACACTTGTCATCTACCCTTTTTTGACTTCCAAGAAGAACTTCAAGTTGAGCAGAACTTATCTTGAATTTCTCTTTATATGCATTTGCTGTTTGAAGATCCCTTTTGAGAGAGACAATTTGATCCTCAAGTTTTTCTTCATTATCTTTAGCTTCTTTAAGATCAGATTCAAGATGTCTGATAATTCTATCCATCTGGTGGCAATCTTCTAATTTCTCCTTGAGAGTTTGTCTTAGATTATCTTTAGTTTTTCTTTTCTCTTCAACTTCTTGGGTAAACTTCATAACTCCTGATTCCATTTCATGTCTTACCATAATGATTTCTTTTGATAACTTTTCACATAACTTGGTTTTCTCCTTCAGCTCTTCATTTGCATCATTTGCTTTACCTTGACTTGCCAATTGCTGAAGCAGCTCCTTTCTCTTTTTCATAGAGAGACTTAATTTGTCTTTTAGTTCTCTCATGAAATCATCAGCTTGTTTGAGTCTTTCCCTTAATTCATTGACTTCAGAGTTTGACTATTCAAGATCATCAAGGGCAGTCTTGAGTTTCTCCCTTAAACCATATGCATCCATTTGGATTCCCAGATCTTCCTCAAGCTGTTAGACTCTATTAGGAGGAACTTAGCTCTGATACCAATTGTTGGTAACTGAGAGGGGGGTGAATCAGTTGTCCTAATTATTTCTGCTTTTTGAACTTTATTAATAATCAATGTAACAATAATCCAAATGAGCAAATATAATCAAGAAGTGGAAACACACATGACACAATATTTTTGACGTGGAAACCCTGTTAAGGGAGAAAACCATGGGGTGATTAACCCAAGATTGTATTCTCTGTTAGAAGAATGGAAATACAAAATGACACTTGCCAATTAGGGCTCACTGCCCAAGCACATTGCTGACAAGAAGGCACACTGCCTACAAGAGACACACTGTCTACAAAAGAGTGTTATACAATACTTGAACTGATTGGAAGCATCTACATATGCTAGAGTTCAGTTCTGATTAAGCTCAGTACACTGATCTGCTACACTTTATCTTTCATCTTCTCTTATGCTGCTTTCCTTTCACATACCGGACCTTCCTTACTGCTTTTGTTCTGCTCTTCTACTTTTATTCACACATCACCAATGACCACGACACTTCTCACAACTAAATCCATCTTCTATATATATCCGCACAAGTGATTTCATCACCTTTCAAGTCAGCATCCGGAATAGTCAATCTTTTCACACACTCTGATCTGTCGGCTGAATCCTTGCATATCAAGTAATGCGGATCAAGCATATACTTGTAGAAGTTATCAATCACATTGGCCAAACAAAACTTATGCCTTAACAACCTCTTCCATCATCAGTAGTACATCCAGAATAATGTCTGATGTTCTGCCAGTCAGTTCTTCCTTTATCACACTGCCAATCAGGAACCTAATACTCAAGTGATCATATCTTTTTCTTCATCTATCACCGGAGGCTAAATCCTTGGAATCTATCACTCAAGGTAGTACTCTTGACTTCCCCAAATCTGCACTTCACCAAGATACTTCTTCTGAGAGATCCAGACCTGACTGTCGGACCTCGCCACAAGCTCTGTTCTTGATTATCAGACCACATCATTCTTCACTCTGACTTCCGGTAGAGACATACTATGTCCTGCGGATGTGTGGGATGAACTTTGTTGCCATCAATGACAACAATCATGAATCCACATAGTGTCTCTTGCCAACATCCCCATGATTGTGATAGGTTAAGGGCATAGCATGATCCTTGTCCTGAGATTTGTGTTCCCTCATTTTGGGTTGATCCAACAATGTGTGGGTTTGCTCTTATAGTGTAAATTTAACCCAAATTTTAAATTTAAACTTTTGAATTACTAACTCCTACCCCTTTTCAATAGCCATTGGGATTCAACTTGGTACACATTTGTGTAATGATTTTTTATGTCTTCATATTTAAAGACATACATTTGAACAATAATTCACATCCTAGAATCATTCAATCATCCAAAGTACAAGGAGCACTCATATTTAGGAACACTTTGAATAGTTACACACTTGTTTGTTGTTTCTCAATACTTGCCCAAGGCCATAAAGTTGGTCATTCAATGGGGTTGACTAAGGAGAACGTGAAGCCTTGCAATTCAACAATCTCCCAACGTATTTCTAAATACTACGAGCCCTTATGCACTGTCAAATATTAGTGATTGAGATGAAAAATGTTGGATAAGTGTAGAATGTATCAGTTCAAGTAAATAGTTGTCATGGGTTTGATTTGTCAAAATCTAAAAGCAACCCAATTCAAATTTCTTTGTTATACATTGGTTGCATATAAAAAGTTCAGATTTTAAATTACAACACAAAAAATAATGATTGAAATAACAAACAACTATCTATCAACCCTCAAAATCAACTAAATACTTTTATTTCCATTATTTCCAAATTTCAAATTCTATTACATAATTTATTATAATTTTAAATTAAATTAATTTGATATTTTTATTTTAGGGTTTAACTGCGTAGTTTTTTGAGTCAAACACATGACCCATATTTCATGAGTAGTGGTTCACATGAACCCATCTCTCATGTTAATGAATGGTCCACTTAGCACTCATTGCATCTAGGTGATGCACAGAGGGGTGAAGCATCGGGACTTCCCGGGAGGTCACCCATCCCAGTACTACTCTGACTCAAACGCGCTTAACCATGGAGTTTCCCCTAAGATCAAGCCCACTTAGCTTGCTACCCCATTTGCAAAACCTTCAGCAAGTGTTGTGCTTTATGAACCATTTATTATAGAGCCCCTTTAGCTCATCAATTGATAAGGAGGAGGTATTTTTCGCAGCATGTCAAATTATGATATTTTTATTTTCGGGTTTAACTGCGTAGGTTTTTGAGTCAAACACATGACCCATATTTCATGAGTAGTGGTTCACATGAACCCATCTCTCATGTTAATGAATGGTCCACTTAGCACTCATTGCATCTAGGTGATGCATACAGGGGTGAAGCATCGGGACTTCCCGGGAGGTCACCCATCCCAGTACTACTCCGACTCAAACGCGCTTAACCATGGAGTTTCCCCCAAGATCAAGCCCACTTAGCTTGCTACCCCATTTGCAAAACCTTCAGCAAGTGTTGCTACCCCGATTAATTTATTATACCTAATTTAAATTAAAAAATCCATTTATTTCCTTTCCACAACTATTTTAGCTTGTATTCTTCTAAAGCGCCAAACATTTAACGATGTGATTACCAACTTTAGCTAATGTTTCTACTTTTTGAGTGAGTAGAAAATACTTTACGTATTTAGGTAATGTGTATGCGATGAAATCTCTGTATTGTCCTTTTAACTTCGTTTAATGAGAAAAGCAAACGATAAAGAGTAAAATATTTAATGCCGTGTTGTGTGCGGATTTCTATATTTTGCACTTGTGTGCAGGAATATCAAAGTCTATGTTGGTCAATCGTATTGTCAGCAAAAGAAAAAGTCAGGAAAGAGGAAAGAAAAAGTGGGGAAAGAGGGAATAGTTAAATTGGATTTGTACTCATATCTGATTTATAATGTTTTCTACATTAAAGTCATATTAAAGAGAGGAAAGAGAGTAAGAAAAAGTGGGGAAAGAGGGAATATTTAAACTTTATACTCATGTCCCATTTATAATGTTTTCTACATTAAATCAAGGAAAGAGGGAAGGAAGGAAAGGAAAAGTGGGGAGAGAGGGAATATTTAACTTGATTTCTACAACAAAGTAAGAAAAGAGGGAAAGAAAAAAGTAGAGAAAAAGAGAATATTTAACTTTATTTGTACTCATGCTGTTTATAATGTTTTTTACATTAAATTTATGTTGTTAACTTCCGAAAAACATTTGATATGACGGGTTCATCCAGCATACACAAGTCACGTATTGGGTTAAAGTCACTCCGTGATTAAGACGCGAGAAGATTTATTAAAGTCTATGTTGCTCAATCGTGTTGTCCGTTGATCTTGCACAACAAAAGAGGAAAAGAAAAAGGACGAAAGAGCGGTAGGCGAAAATTTATTCGCACGGTAGGCGAAACTTTCGCCTATCAACCGGAGTTAAAATCAAGATTTAAATTGGACCATAAGTCCACGTAATTGTATATTTAATTTTGTAATTTTCTAATACCATTTACAACTCACACGAAACTTGGCATAGCAGGAGCAATAAATCTGTTATCTATGCCATATATCCTTCAGTTAAGACTTCTTTCGCAACAACGACTACGAGTAAGCAATTAATTCCACTTTCAGATATGAAGAATTGTAAAGGTCAGTTCATTCTTTTACTCTTCTTCACTACTTTTATCTTTCTTACATTTTCCTCCAGTGACTTGCAATACCAGAAGCAGATTGATGCACAAGCTTTGCTTCAATTAAAAATGTCTGTAAAGAGTGATCCATTTCTTTCCTTGTCCAACTGGGTAAATGGAAATGACATTTGCAACTGGACTGGAATAACTTGTAATCACAATCAATTGGTTATGAGTGTGCTTCTCAAATATAAGAGTCTGGCTGGGACGATTCCCCCTCACATCGCTAATCTCTCCTTCCTCACAGTTCTCGACCTCTCTCACAATCGTTTCTTTGGCCAAATTCCCCACCACCTTGGTAAATTACAGAACCTGCAGTACATGAAGCTGTATGAAAACAGTTTGCATGGTTCAATTCCAGATACTCTGCGTGCATGCACAAATATTTTAGAACTCCGGTTAGACCATAATTTCTTGGACGGAAGCATTCCGCCAGAGCTGAGTTCCCTGCACAAATTGCAAAAGCTCCACCTTTCTACCAATAATTTGAGTGGTATTATCCCCCAAGACTTGGCAAATTGCACTGCGCTTAAAGCCTTAGATCTTGGGCATAATCTTTTAACTGGCACTATCCCCAAGTCCATCAGTAACTGCACAAAATTGCGTTTCTTGTCTCTGTACGAGAATGCGCTTGAAGGACCAATTCCATCTGAGATATTAACAGCATTGACCAGATTGCAGTATCTGGATCTGGATTCCAACAAACTCAACAGAAGCATCTCCAAGGAGATTGGCAAATTGTGGAGACTGAGGGTGATTTTCTTTTATGAGAATAGTCTTACAGGTAGCATTCCCATGGCCCTGGCGAACTGTTCATCTCTGGTGAAGTTGGATTTGTCTGTGAATCAGTTGTATGGCACCATTCCAGTAGAATTGGGTTCACTTACCCGACTGCAGGATCTGTTTTTGAGTAATAATAGCCTCGGAGGATCGATTTCTTCTCTCATGAACTGTACTGAAACGAAGATATTTGCTCTACATGGCAACAACATTGAAGGTACAATACCAGAGGTCATAGGTTATAAGCTCTCCAAATTGAAAGTGATCGATTTGGGGCAAAATCAGCTAAGCGGGAGCATCCCAAAATCTCTAGGAAATTGTTCCGTTCTCTATTTTCTTCAATCAACAGATAACAATTTGAGCGGAGCAGTACCCAAAGAATTGGGGATGCTGACTCGTCTACAAATACTTGCGCTTGGTGGAAACCAGTTGAAGGGAAATGCTTTTCCTTTTCTGTTAAATTGTACAGATTTGCAGGTCCTTGGACTGGAAGATAACAAGTTCGTGGGCTCCTTTCCCGCAGATATTGGCCTCAAGCTCAACAAGTTACAACAATTTGATGCGGCAGGCAATGAGTTCTGTGGGGGGATCCCAAAGTCTCTAGGAAATTGTTCTCAGCTCTCACTTCTTGATCTCTCAGGGAATCTGCTGAGTGGTGTGGTGCCTCAAGAATTGGGAATGGTAACTGCTCTGCGGAGACTACTGCTTGGCCATAACAGCCTGTCAAACGGACACTGTGCTACAATGTGTGCATTAGATGTACTTTCCAACTCCTCCAATCTCGAACTCCTAGATCTACCGGAAAACCAATTCATTGGCACTTTGCCAAGGGGCATAGGAAACATCTCTCCCAGGCTATCATGGCTCTCCTTGTCCAGCAACAACATCGCTGGCAATATACCAGAAGAGATTGGCAACCTTACTGGCTTAACCTTTCTATTTCTCGATAGTAACAGTTTTATTGGGAAAGTTCCGAGGACATTAGGCCGTTTGAAGCATATACAAGCGTTGAACTTGAGTTCCAACAATTTGCAAGGCAGCATTCCGCCGGGGTTAAACATGCTTGTAAACCTGGAATACCTATGGCTTTCGCTAAACAATATTTCTGGCGACATTCCTTCATATTTGGGCAGTCTGCAACAGCTGAGGACACTTGACTTAAGTCATAACGAGCTCACGGGAAAGATACCGAATGCCATTGGGCAATGTTTCCGCCTGGAGAAGATTGACCTCTCATACAACAGCCTCACAGGAAATATCCCTATGGAGATCTCAAGCCTCCATTCATTGGTGTTCGGTCTCAATTTTTCACACAATTCATTGACAGGAAGATTGCCTTCACTGGGAGGAATGCAACATGTTCAAGACATAGATATCTCTGCTAATAAACTGTCAGGACCCATCCCTGGCGATATTGGCAGTTGCGTGGAATTGCAATACCTGAACCTTTCCAAAAACAAATTGGAGGGAATAGTGCCAATATCAATAGGACAGCTTAAGAGCCTTGAAAACATTGATTTGTCTTTCAATGAGTTGTCTGGGCAAGTGCCACGCTCTATTGCAAATCTCACCATGCTCAGCCATTTAAATTTCTCATACAACAACTTGAATGGATCAGTCCCAAATCAAGGAGCCTTCAGAAATCTAAGCGTAACATCATTTTTGAGAAATCCAGGATTATGTGCACCCTCAGGCTGGTTGAATTTACCAAATTGTACAAGCTCTGCCAAAAAGCATAATTGGTTCAACAGGAGTGTTGTCTTGGTTGCTTCAATTGGCACATTCTTCGCATTGTGTTGCATTCTGGGGGCATTTTATGTTTTCTACAGAGGAATTAAAAGAGCACCGATTATAAATAGTTTGTTGGGACGAGGTTTCATGCAAATTTCTAGTCAGGAACTTCAGAGAGCAACCGAAGGATTTAGCGCAGCTAAATTACTAGGTGAGGGCAGCTTTGGATCCGTTTATAAAGGACTGTTGGATGATAACACATTGGTGGCTGTTAAGCTATTCAATCAGGCCCGTCCAAATTCATACAGGAATTTCGTCAGGGAATGCAGAATACTGAGAAAAATCAGGCACCGCAATCTTGTCAAAGTCTTGTCCTCTTGCTCAACTGAAGATTTCAGCGCTCTGGTACTGCAGTTCATGTCAAAGGGGAGCCTAGACCAACTCCTGCACAGGAATGAATCGCAGTGTAGCCTGAGTTTGAAGATGAGACTCAATATTGCACTTGATGTGGCACACGGGATGGCATATTTGCACCATGATTGTTCTCCTCCTGTTCTTCACTGTGATTTGAAGCCCTCAAATGTGTTAATGGATGAAACCATGACAGCCCATGTGGCTGATTTTGGGCTTTCCCGTCTATTGACGTCCCCTGTTTCTGAAAATAGCAGCACGTCCAGACTGAAGGGAACAGTAGGCTACTTTGCTCCAGGTAAAATCCCAAACCCAACGTTCTTTCCAAATTTCTGTGATTTTCTTGGCCTTTTTGGTTTCTTCCCCCATGTATTAGTTTTATTCTCAACAATGAAATCACATTTTAACTTTTGCAAGAATATGGATTGGGAGGACAAGTGAGTACCAAGGGAGATGTCTACAGCTTCGGGGTGCTCATCCTTGAAATGGTGACTAAGAAGAGACCTACTGACGATATATTTTCTGGAGATGTTACTTTACCCAGATGGGTGAGAAGAGCATTCCCTGAGGCAGTGGAGGGAGTGGTGGACAGGGAGCTGTTGGCTGATCAGTTAGATGTTACTAATGCTATACCTGAAATCATTGCTGAAGAAATGGAATCCTCTGAGCGTGGCAGTTGGCTGCTTAGTTTTATTGGATTGGGAGTGCAATGCACGAGGCAATATCCAGGGGATAGACCAACAATGAGAGAGGTGGAGGGTATGCTTGAAAAAATTGTGTATGGCAGAGCATATGGCAATTTAGAAGAGCATGCCTCCGTCCAGAATCTGCTGAGTGCAGGCAATCGGGAAGGCCATCCAAATGGTAGCTCAACTTCATTTACCAGTCAGAGCCAGAGCACTTAAAGCATTGGCTAGGAAAAACTACTGTAACTTCTTTCCCCAACAATATCCGTTTAAATAGTTATTTTCACACATACACATGGAAAACAGTTAAGCTTCCCAATGATTACAAACCTTATTTGTTTCTTAAGCTTCCCATTGATTACAAACCTTATTTGTTTCAGCCTTGTCTGAAATATAGTGACTGAAATCTATTAGTTATGAGTGAGATTCCAAGCCATTTATGATCAGATTTTGTATGGTGCTTTTTGAGATTTGTGATTCTGAAGTTTTTATTTATTTTTGGACAGTTATCATCCTAAATATGTTTTCTTGGCATTTTCGTTAGCATTATTAAGCTTGTCTGTAATTTCATCGTCATACCAATTTTGAGCTATCTATAAAGCAATATACCAATTTTGAGCCATCATCAAATCGTTACATTTAAGCGCACCTGTCTTTTAGGTTTCAAGGCTTCGTAAGTTTTCTCTTTTAACTGAATGTTAGGGATAACTCTTTCTAATCTGATCTAGTGTCTGGTTTATTCCTTCTAAGTGGATAAATGAATGACAAATGGCAGCAACATCTTTTAAGTTGGTGGGATAATTTTTTAGCCTCACTTTCAAGGTACCCTTGGCAATCAAAATTTTAAAATCTAAAAAGTAGGGATTTTTATTTTCATAAGTAGATTTTTACTGAGTGTTAGAGTTAATATTTTCTAACCTAGTCTGGTTTATTCATTCTAAGCAAGTAGGCCACGTTTTGACAAGACATTATATTGTAAAGGTGGGATTGTGTTTTTCTTTGAATGGTTGGAACTATTTAGCTGAATCTAGTTTACTACTTACACAGCCAATTTTTGTAAATTTGTTTTGTTGGTGGAAATTGTGGCGACTTTTTGTTTTAATTAACATTGATATACTGTACTGTTTGTTTAATGTTCAAGCGGGTTTGGGTAACGTCGTTGTTTGTTTTTAATCATTTTCTTGCTAGAAGAGTTAGTTTTAATCTGTTTCTGGTTCAGGCAGATGTCTTAATTTCCTGGAATTTTGAAATTTGTGGTCGGATTTGCTGTGATGTTGCCCTTTTTTTTAGTTTTTCAGTGGATCTTCTAATAATGGTATTGTGTTCTCTGGTGATGATCAAATCAAACTTTTGTTTCTTCCTAGATACTAGATGAGGAAAATGTTTGGAGACCTGAACTGAACGGATTAAAAAAAATACAGTTAAGCTAAGTTCCTTTATGAAGAATATCTATTTAAATTGATAGGATCCCATTTAAATGATTCTAAAGGATAATTAAAGGATAATTAGACCATGTCTTTTAAGTTATTATTTAAATACAGTTAAGTTTTTTTATCAACAATATTCATTTAAATTGATTCACATAGTATTGACAGGATTCAATTTAAACAATTGTAAGGATAATTAGAGCATGTCTTATAAGTTATTGTATCAAATGACATCTTCCTTCTTTCTTGTATCAAGGCACATAATTAGTGGTGTTGAGTTGTAGAGAATTTTCTTGAGAAAGCGTTTTAATTCATGTTCCTTTGGATAGGTAGATTATGGCTTCCAATTTTTATTGGTAGATTGTGGCATAAGAATTATGCCTCTTGTTGCTTACAATTTTAAAAAGCTCTTAATGACATGAAATTGTTGATTTTTTATTTATTACTACTATTTTTTAGCTTAAATTTCATGTCCTTCAATTTGTTTTCCTTTTTTAATAAAATTTATCTCTTTTATTTACAAAATAAAATGGTTTATAATAAATTTATTTGATTTTTATTAGTTGGTTGGATTTTTTGAGTAGTGTAATCAAATATATGTATATTTGTCTTAATTTTGAAGTAGTTGGAAGAAGTATTGGATGACATATGACCACTACAACTATCATCTAACATTATCTATAAGACAACAGTTGTCATTATACAAACAAGTGTTTTTACTTGTCAAAATAGAAAAATAGAGCATATTGGCCATTGTATCTTGCTTCCATATGCCTTCCTCTATAAAAAAATAATACGATAGATTATATTTGTACTTGTATTTCTATTTGTATTTCCTATAATATGGAAATAGGTATCAACAACAATATATCTGATGACTTCTTAGTATAGTACTATGAAATTCAACAATCTTTAGGGCCCTACATACAAAACAATGTCACACAATCAATTTGAGATAACAATATGGTTTGGAAAACACTCGAACAATTATTTGATTGTTTTAAACTCATTTTGGTTGCAAACAACCCTTTTACATTTTGCAATAGTTGATTGATGTTGCTAAAACATTGAGTCTATGAATCAATGTAGGAAGCAAGTTCACCTATTTATTGGCATACAAAGTTAGGCTACTTCAATCTAGCCATTAAATTGTAGCTTGGCTACATTGTAGGAGTTAGCATTGCACTCTATGAAATATTATATGTATTACCTCATTTTGCCTATATTTATTCTTTTGTCCTTTATAGTTGAGGATATTTCTATAAAAAAATGTACTTGTCTTAGTGATATTCTATTCTTTTGCTTAATAGTTTTGTTAAATTTCATAGTAGTTTAGTTCAAAGGAAACCTCAGCCTTGTAAATAAATAATTGTATAAGATTGTAAATGTTGGTAAACTTTGTTGTTCATGGAATTACTAGTTTTTGAGTAAGAGAAGATATATTTTTTTAGTATATACAAAAAGATATGAATTTTAATAAATGTAAGGTATTGTTAGATCATTGGCTAATTGCAATGACCATTTTGAGTTGGATTGCTATACTTTTTTTTTAGTTTGGTATATAAATTGTATGTTTGGTAGTTGTGGTTTTGTTTGAGCCCAAAAATGTTCTAACACATAGAACTATAGACTAAGGATATAACCTATGTTCACATACTTGAAGAACTAGTACATACAACACCAAACTAAGACTTTTGGATCATAAAAGGCAACAATAAACAAAATTCACCAATTGACATCATACAAATACATTTACAATTGAGTCCCTCTTTCTTTAGGAAGTCCTACAAATGCAATTTTCATTATTTTGAAGATTGCCTCTAGGTTAGCAATGCATATCTTATATGTTTACAACCTTATATGTATATAGATTTTTAGGTCATTCCTTCACTTCTAGGTTGTAGCTTCCACTCTTTCTATATATAGAGACTTATCTTACTTCTCATTGGTGTTCACTTTGCTTTGAGATAGAGCTTAGTAATTTTTACATACATGTACATTTTTTATATATTAACATATTATAGCATTGTAGTGCTTCAAACACTTAGGAGAATTTTTTTATGTACATTTTAGTCAAAATTATTGAAGAACCTACTAAGAATTGATTTGTGTCTTTACATTTTATAATTCTTGTGCTGATCTTTTATGATTGGATTATTGTAGATAACTTCAATTTGAATGATAATACACACACCACAACAATGTTTGTGTATGCCAAAATAAGAGCAAGTAGAAATAACATGTACAAATCCATCAAAAAAGAGTGTATTACATGTATCATAATCTCTTAAACCTTCTACATATTTTCTATGTTTTTCTTTCTCTATAAAAAATTGTGAATTTTTATTTATCATAATATGTGAAACTTCTTAAGCCTCCTACTTTTAGTCATCAATTCCAGCCATAGGAGATTGAGTTACAAATTAGATGGGACATATAGTCGAGTTTAGAAGAGTGAAACAACTAGAGGATTTATTTTTTTAAGTTTGTAATGTTTTCATTAGGATACATATCTTTTTATCAATGACATTAAACACATTATTAAACGTGCATTGTATACCTCCTTAGTATGGTCACATTATGCATACATAGCTACAAGGGAATTCCCAACATGAGGATTTTCCTCTCTTTTGTTTCTTCTTATGTAGAGGCTTCCCCATTGATTGAAAGAGATATTGAACCACCGCCGCCTAGCTATCTGGTCCTTAGTTAGTTGCCTGATAAGTACCAACGAGAGGAAGGAACTACGTAAGGCACTATTTTGCATTAGAAGCTCACCCTTGATTGGTTGCAAACTTATTGATCAGGAGCCAACTAACTGGGCCCTCCACTTACAGAATAGAACGTGCCAATTGGAAACTCTTTAGTTCCCGGTTATGGATAAATCAAAACTATATTGTAGACTTAAAGTTAAATAAATGAAATTTGCCTCTTTAAATGTAAAATAATTTACTCTTATGAAATGAATCTTTTGCCTACATTATTTCTAATAGAAACCATTATGTTGTTGTGTAGAGATATATTACATCAAATATGTTCATTTAGAAACAAATACCCCTTTTGATAATAACTATGGAATCTTGCTTAGAACAATTTATGATTGGTATCCCTTAACACCAATCTCACATGGAGTTTAATACTAGACTAGGCTTAAGAGTGTACCTAGGTTGACAATTTACACATGGAAACAATCTATCATGGATTTTTTGCTACCTTGGGGTTGGTATTACGTGTAGAATATGGCACATGTCATTCATTATTTGGCTAGAGAATGTGTCATGGTTTAAGGATTGTAAATTTCTTTAGGTGATACTCCATATTCTAACAAATGGAGTAGATAGTTTACTTCACTTTGAGTATCCTTATATTATTTGGTTATAAAATGTGTCATGTTTTTAAGGACTATAAATTTCTTTAGGTGATACTCCATAGTCTAACAAATGGAGTAGATAGTTAGTTTACTTCACTTTGAGTATCCTTATATAGAGCCATGTTCAATTTTGCATAAAGTACGAAGGGAATTCTTTTGTAACATGCCTAAATAAGTTATCAAAGAAATTCTTTAATCACATGAATTTACTTTGTTTTGTTTAGCACTTATTTAGTAAGCTTAAATTTATGTTTCACAAGTTTTATAACTTGATGAGTTATGTTCTTGATCAAACATTTTAGTATCATTTAATCAAATACATTGTGCTCTATGTTTTACCATAGAATATATGCATCTATAAATGCTTTGTTAAGTTTTAAATGAAGACTTGTGTATATATTTTCTATGTAATAGTTTAATTTAAGACCCACATTTTGGTCACAACATATTTTCTAGTAGATAAAATTATCTACTCATACTAGAGACTTTGCACATGAGCTAAAGCCCAATTCCATCACAAACCATTTCTATGTCATGCGATCTTATTCACATTAACATCAATATATTATTTTAAGGTCACAATCACACGTATATCCTTGATTGCTTACTTTTGTATCAATCAATTGATTGCTTTGTGCCATATTAATTTTTAGTTGTAAAGCCTCTATAATTTGTGTGCCCTTATATAATAAATGTATAGTTTTATTAATTATGGTTGTGTCACCATCCTCTTTTCTATAGTTTTCGTCATGGTTAATGTAGTTTTTGGAAAGCAAATAATACGTACAATGTTATATTTATGGTGAATATTGTATGCAAACAAAAAATAGTATACTCAATATTATCTTTAGTTAGAATGTGTAATTCAACAAGTATCAAAAACACATTATTTATGTGTTTTGTTTAGAGTTATAATAATAGAACATGAAATAAAAAATGGAAAAAGAACTACACAAGTCCCATACACACCTTATTCTTAATTAGATTAGCACACATGTCCAAACACTCTTAATGTAGAAAGTTACAAACTTCAATATGTTCAAACACACATAGAACACTAGGCTATAGAGAGAAATAGCTTCAACCCAACCCTAACCACAAGCTTTGATATTTGAAAATCCCTATTTGGTATAAACCACAATTAATGTTGTAAGTTTGAAGTAAAGGAAAACTAAAATACTTACTTCTTACATGTTTATTTCTAGTAAACATCTTTCATGTTCCAATACATTCAAGTTGATAGAAACAAAACATGGTATGATTATATGTCTAACCACACCAGTCAAATAATATTTAAATATAGTCATAAGCATAAGTCTAGTATGCATTTTTGGGTCCTGAAACTACAACTCCTCAATCCTAGAGCATGCTCTTACCTTCAAGGCCAGGGTTTGTCATCAAGAGGGTAAAATAGGAGCTCATCAATAGATTATGGATGGTTAAAGGAAAATTGATGAGAGTGGATAATCTCTCCTACACTTTGAACTCAACTAGACTTAAGAGGGTGCTCCCTAGAGGTATCCTTAATAGGAGTGAAAACAATGAACGAATGAACATGATGTAATATTGTAATCGTATCTAGAGTATGCTTGACCCCTAAGATTGTCACTAGGTTGTAGACTAACCAATTGCACTTAAACCTCTTGCTAAGTTGATGAGGGAATCATTGCGAAAATGCAAGATGTAGATATACATAACATGATTCTCTTGGATGAGTAACTACTTGAGGTTGTTAAAGATGTTTCCTTGGTTATATTACCGAATCATGAGATGCATACAAAAGAGTCAACTCTACTTCTAAAGTATTGGATAAAGATATGCCTCATTTTAGGAAAGTTATTGATCACAAACCTCCAAGACCAGTGCCTATCCAATGGGTAATAGAATCACAATTCACCAAGAAAGGCAATGAAGTGAAAATACAATACAATAGAACTTGATCCAAGCACAAATGTACATCAAGAATATGGTATAAAATACAGAGAATACTTAATAATCCATCGTCAAACTATAAAAATCTATATGCAATACATAAATGACCATTACAATGCTTGCAATGAATTAAAATGCTATTACATTTATTAAATTTGTGTTACAATCACACCAGAAAGTGTGGAAAGAGGAAACCTTGACTAGAAATAAAAAATCTCTAAAGATCTACAAATGACCATGGAGTCATTCAGTAAGTGATACCATTTACAATATTGAAACTATCCTGTGATTCACAAATGCATTGCTTCCTGAATGAACTAGATGAGAAAATGTTGAAACCCTAGAAAAATACTCAGCACTCTCAAAGGGCATGAAAAAAAGAATGATCAACCGTTGAATAGAAACCAAACTTATCATTATAGTTTTTGAAATATCTTGACCTAGGTCTCTTGTAGGAAGGGTCAGTGCAAGAAGTTGGGTCCACTTTTTGGCCAAAAATCGGAAGTGTTTTCCCTGATTTTAAAATTTTGTCACATTTGACCTAAACATTTGAGGCACTTAAAGTTGAATCTTAAAAAAGTTAGTAATATGAAATGTAGTACTCATAGTCTAGTTTCCAAATATGTAATTTATTTTAATACCCAGATGATACAAATTGATTTTCAATAGGCATTTCTAAAAACTATTGTTTAAAAGTCACTTTTTTTTACCATACCATGCATGTGTACGACCAACATAATTTGACCTAAATAAAAGTATTTTTCTAAATCCTTTTGGGAAAAGATGTGTAGTACAATGAAGTTTGATAACGATAATTTTTTACAATTTTTTTTTAAATATTTTTATTATTAATTTTTTATTGGCCCTAATTTTTGTTTCTTAAAACCCCTCGTGTACGGCCAACATAATTTGAGCAAAACTAATCATAAAATAATTTTTTTTCATTGTGTAAAGAATGATGTGTAGATTGATATATAATTTTTTTTAAAATTAAAAATTAAAAGTTATTAAAAAAATACAAACACCTATCATTTCAAGTTTTTGGACTAGTTTGCTTATAAATTAAATAATAAATATAAAAACAAATCCAATAAAAAAAATACATATTTGAAAACTAGACACTTCATTTGTAACGAGTTTTAATTTCATAAAAAAATTTAGAAAAAAATGTTGTCAGCCATATAGGTAAAGTCAGTCTTTCCTCTTGTTCTGTACTTAGACAAATACTTGCAGGTCCAAGGCTCAAGGTTAGCTACCCATGCCTTTTGTGGAGCCTAAAAGCATGGGTCTGAAATTCAAAATTTTAGAAACGGGTACCTGTTCTAAAAAATAATAGAAAACAAAACAGGTACAATGGGTACCCATTCTAAAAAACAATAAAAAACAAAACAAGTACTCGTTTCTAAAAATAATAAAAAATAAAAAGGTACCTGTTTCTAAAAATAATAAAAAAAATAAAATGGGTACGCGTTTTAAAACAAGTACCCATTCTATAAAACAAAAAGGGTACCTATTCTAGGCTCGAGTGCCCATTTCTAAATAGGTGCCCATTTTCTTTAAAATGGGTACTCGTTTCTATCAGGATTTTTTTTTGCCTAACACTTCCCCTTTATGTGGACCCAACTTCTTGCTTTTACCCAAAAATCAATGTACTTTGGCATGTTGAAGCATTGAATGCAAACCTATTTGAGGTGTTTCCTTCTTGAAGTGAGTGGCCTAGAACAAGTGTTGATAAAACTAGTAGTTGAAACTCACCTATTGCATTCATGGAAACCTTACCCACTTTCATCATCCGCCATTTAAAATATACATCTGGAATCACACCCTTAAGATGAACATTATTTCTTGGGTAGGAAAATTCCTTTAAGAAATTTTAGGGTTGAATCCAGTCATTAATGGTGATCTGGAAGATTGTTGGAGTGTGTTGATGCTTTTTGGAGAAGTTTTGAAGAACTATAGGATCTCGACATGGGACTGCATGTGAGAGTTGAATGTGACTGGAAGGGTGAGATCCTATAGGATGGGAAAGTTCTGTGAATAAAGGATATAGGAAAATAGGATAGAATGGGATGTAGCAACCTGTAGGGAAAACTTGTGGAACTAGATGTGAGAAGCGGATGGAAGGGAATGGGGAGGGAAATGACATCTTGGATGTCATCAAGATCCTACAAAATGAAGGAAGTGCATGATTTGTAGACTCATAAGAAATATAGAAAAAATGTTACAGGACCAAACATTATGATGGGATGTGAAATGGATGGAACAATATCATGCAACCCAACATAAATCCACAAAGGAGGAAGAAAGTGGCAATTTTATCCAAGGATAGTCTGTGAGAAAATGACCTATAACTAGACATGCTCTAAATGGAGGGGAGAAATGGAAATGATCCAAAATTGAAGTGAAATCCTATAGAGGGAGTTAGGAAGGAATGCGGAATAATGGTGGAGAACCAGATGTGGGAAAACACAATGGGACCAGAAGTGGATATTGGATGAAGTGCAAGGGAGAGAGATTTGGTGACAAGTCAAATCTCTACAAATGGGGAAGAATGAAGGAAATGGATGAAATGAAAGGGAATAAGGTTTGCAAGGAAAATAAGTGGAAAGGGATGAAAAAATCAAATGTGAGGAGAATGAAACAAGTCCAAAGGGGGTCAAGATCCTACAAGATGAAAGGTGAAGGGAAATAGGGAAAATCAAAGGGAAATAAAATTCATGAGGATTTCACATGGGAAAGGAAGTGGATGCCAGATGTGAGGAGAACATAACACATCTAGTAGGAGGGGGAAATCTCACAAACAACCAAAAACACTTGGAAAAGGCATTGGACCCCCCAAACTCAAGATTTGTTTTAAGTTTTTACCACTTTTAACACACGAAGGGGACAAGAAGAATGAAGAAAAATAAAAATTAGGGAAAAATGGGAAATAATGCACAATATGGGAAAGGAATTAGATATTTTTTTTAGTTTTCAAATTGGGTCCCAACATTGGCTCTGGTTGGGGACATATGTCTCTTATAGGCACAATGAAAATATAACTATCTCCAGGAGCAAATCAAAAAGGAAAAAAAGGAAGAGGAGGGAGGGGAGACAAAAAATAAAGATGATCATATGTACAGAAGGCAAAACACAACACTTACAACCAATGGTATGTAGGCATATAGACATTTGAGTATGGCTATAAATAAAATTTTAGCACACTTGTAGGTTAGAACCTACAAAGAAGATCCATGACACTAGGCCATGGATGAACTGTTGTAGAACCACTTGCCTCTATCATAGACAAGTTGAATGAAGGATTTGATATCCCTCAAATTAAGATTGTATTTAGCACCCAACTGTAACAAATGATGTCTTTTGCATGCATGCATAACCATGTGAACACTACTTGAGAAGTGAAGGCTAACTCCAGCATCAAAGTTACTACTGCAAGGCAACCATAAATAGTAGGTGCATCATCCTTGACACACCATATCATGCATGTTCACAACAATGGGGAGTGAAACACTAAAAACTAGGTTAGCGTCAATACACATGGATGAAAGCAAACATCCACCATCAAAAGTTGCAACATTGTTATACCTTCTGACCTCTTCATGTGAACTAAGGTAAAAAAGGAACACCTAAGAATCACATGGAAAATAAAAATATGCCCAAATGTATTGTTGATCTACACAAAGAAAAAATTCTTCCTACAAGTCAAACTAAAAAAATCAAGCTCTAGCATACCTTCAAGATAAGCTACAACATACAAATCTTTAAGTTCATTAGAGTACCACAGCTCAACTTCACTTTCACTTGTATGCTGGACCCACATAAAGGAATCTAAATCAAGTACATCACTATCATCTTCATCAATAGAAACGTGACTTTCAGAAAGGAAAGCTTCATAATCCATGGTGTTGCCATCAAGCTCTTGGACAATAGGTGGCCACCATACATCACTTTCACATGTGATGATATAATCTTCAATCTCTAAATCATAAGCATAATTCAAGATGAAATTCAAACCATCAACATAACTATAAGCATTATTAAACACTTCAAGTGAAGAACCAAGTTCTTCAAATTATCTCTCTATTTCAAGTTCATCTTAGCAACTTGTGTCATATTCACTACTAGAATTAGGCTATTGATGACACATTTTTTCTTCGTCCTCGTTTGTTCCAATATAATTTCCTTGTCAACCACTTGAAGCATAATATGCATGGAGAATACAACAAATCTCACACCAAAGAATAAGGTTCTCATATACGTCTAGATGATCACCATCTTCATAGTTGTCAAAGGCAAGGTCCTCAAACTAAAATCCACTGTTTACACTAATATTTATCTTAGCAATGTTGAACACCCAAACTACTAAGAGGGGAGGGGGTGAATTAGTAGTCTATTAAACCTTTTACTTATTGAGATAATAATCCATTTACCACATTCATCAAAAAAGAAAATTAAACATAGAAGAAGCAAACATAATGCATCACACATGAACACCAAGATTTTTACATGGAAAACCCAAAACTGGGAAAAACCACGGTGAGTGTTAGCTCACAATATATTAAGTAGGAACAATACTGAATTACAATAGAGGCTCACTGCCTGAGGGCTCACTGCCCAAAATAAGTTCTCACTACAAGAAAGCTCACTGCCTAGAGAAAGAAAGAAAGAAGAAGGGTGGCTCATTGCCAATTTGAACTGTTCTAATTGCATCTACACATGCATGATTATAGTTCCAGTGAAGCTCAGAAATACTGTCTCAAAACTCGTCATCTTTGACTACCCTATTTCATAATTCTGCTTCTACACCAAACAAGATCTCTCGTCTTTTGCTCTTGTTGCCCTTATTATTCTTCACACATTAAATTCACAATCACATTCGCACCTTACTTCTCAAACACTAAATTCAATCCCATGTGTATATCCGCAACAATCAAGATCTTCATATTAGGTCGGCCTAATAAGGTGTACTGTGTAGTCATGCCTTATGTAACTTGTCGGCCCGAATTCATTTACCAAAACTCCCAGTGAACCCAAACAACACTTTAATTACATTCATATAGGTCGGCCTTAACTCTTTTACCACTTAGAATCAAGTTCTATACAATAGAACTTACCACATACAATTTCCACTTATCATGTCAGCCTCCAATATAAACTACCACTAGTTCACTTCATCTATCAGACAACAACTTTCACTGCGGACCAAAAAATGCATCCAAAATCATATCAAATACTCTTCACACAACCTAGATCACCTCTAGAACTACAAAGAAAAATATTCTTTTTGTAGTAGAATGCAGACCACAAGAACACATGTTCTATCATAGTCAAGTTTTGTCAAACCAAGTAGTGATACTTAGTCACCATAACTATCTTTCTCGTGGAACTTAGAACTTGCAACTCTAGATATAGATATTTCATACATGTGTTTACAACATTCCAAAATCACATAACAAGATATACAATAGCAGAGAAATGTGGACCAATTCAATTGAGTGTTTTTTTCCGATTTCCTCTGTTACTTGCACTAATGGACTTAGACTTTTTGAAGATAGACTTCTGATACTCATCAAGAACTGAAATCTTGGACAAATGATCATTTGAGAACTATGAAAAATATACTTGAACTGCATCATATGATCTTCTACTGCAGACCAATACTAGCTCAAACACAATCTCCTTGTCATTGCTTCAGTATACTACCAACACTTAGCCAAGATAGCTAAGTCTTCTTCTCTAGACCAAAAACATTGTTCCAACCTTGTTCCTTTGCTTGATGCCATCAATGACAACATCTTAAAACATCATGTACAAATACTCTTCATCATATTAGAAGTGGATCTCTCTTTATGATGTTTGCCAAGTTGCCAATAATCTCCACCTTTGGCATTGATGGCAACAATTAATGTGAAAAACTGTATACTGCTCCCCCTTTCTCTTTACACCCTGCTCCCCCTGACTAAATGCTTCTCAAATGTTTTTCACATGCTTCATTCTCCCCCTTTGACATCAATGGAAAAGGTATATGATACAAAGATATGTACAAGTTGCCAAAATTTTAAAACTATTTTTCTATTACCCGCATATATACAAGTAAGGTGAATTACCTTTCTTAACTTGTTGGGAGAATATCTGAATATAAATTTGTCAATTGCACCAAATCATCATCCCATCAAACTTTTGCATCACTCAAAACTAATATATGTCCATTGATTTGAGCTACCATATCTTTTGCTTTCTTTACAGTAGCAGGGGCTTCAATGATTTGCTTGATCTACTCTGTTGCTGCCACTAATCTGGCCATGGATGTAATTTTAAAGCTCACGATCTCCTGGAGTTGACTCATTATGTGCTTGATGATCTCTCCTTGGGTCTGCAACTTGTGAATAGTAGAATGAATTGTTTCCACTTCAGCTCTCTAAGTGCCAATAGTATCCTTCACCAGATCATAGCTTCTAGAGATCTCCATGATCTTATCTTCTAGCCCATCTATTTTCTCCTTTATATCTTTTGTCTTGTCAAGCCAAGTGAGAAAACATCAGTACACTTCACTGGCTTCCTTTATTGCCATTTGTGCATACTCTACTATTATCTAACAAAACTAAATCTTGAGCAGCTTTTTCTGTTAATTCTACTAACCTTTTATAATCAATCTTTGTTCTTACTTTCTTTTCCGTAGCCTTTTCAAGATATTCAAAATGAGTATTGATGGATTCCATTAACTTCTTTACTTGTGTAGTAGGACCCAAGGATGTGTCTCTCCTTATTCCGGGTATTATATTTTCAAAAATTGTTGATGTATCTTCTAATAGCTTGCTATCCTCTATATGAGATTTTAGTACTTCCTCTTACACATTAGTTTGGAGAATTGTCCCAAGTCTTAACCTTTGTAGAGAGGACATAGAAGCAAGGTTGATAGGCCCTTGCAAAAGCTCAAGAGCAGTCAAAATTTGAGCTTCTTTCTACTTCTCCAAGAACTCCCTTAAGGAGTCAGCAGTGTCTCTCTTCTCTTCACCATGAGACACCTCAACTTCTTGTATTTCCAAATGCTATCCTTGGTTGTGTTCTTGTTCATTCCTTTCTGGCTCCAGAGCAGGAATACCCATCATTTGTTCATTTTCCTCTTCTCTCCACTCTTCTTGTTCCTTAGATACCTTTTCATCAGATGTCATCTTTGCTTCTTTAGACTTCTTCTCTTCTTCAATTTCTTACATTTCTTCATCCTTTCCTAAACTCTCCACAAGAGTGATTGTACCTTGGTCCATGCTCTACTCAACATTCACTTCTGCAGCAGCATCAGAATTGTCAACATTGGTAACTTGCTCTTCCCCATCAGTGTCTACAATAGTTGTGATTTGCAATTCATGCAACACGCTCAAGGTTACCTCCTTTATTTCTTTTACCAGCATTTTAGTGTCACGAGCCATAAGTGTATTAACTCTTCTCTTTTTTCTAAATCTTTTATCTAGTATCTTTGTGACTTTGTCTCTTTCTTCATTTATTATATATGGGCAAAGACTCAACATGACATATTCTCTTATCTCAACATCTTTGGCCATAGCCACTTCTTTCCTTGCTGACATGATGCTGGCTAGGCTATCTAGTAATTGATCTAAGATTTTAATTAAAGCTTTGATAAACATTTCCAAATATCTAACAACTGTTGTTTCAATAATTATCTTGTCTACATCAGATATTTCATCATACATTTCAGCTATGGGTTTCAAATTTCCATGCTGAGAAAATGTATTGACTAAGGTTTCCTAAGATAGCATTGCTTCACTTTCAGTCTTCTCATCTTCCTTCTTCTTCGTGGTCTTTTTTGAGGGCTTCTCCTTTTCACTAGAAGTGGTTTCCTCTGTTATTTCCGATTTGACTTCAATCCCCTCATCTTTCTCTATTTCCTCTTCTTCTTCTCCTTCACCTAGGCTCACATACACTCTTTTTGTTGTCTTTTTTTCTTTCTTGTCTTCTTTTCTATAGTTTTCTCTAAACACTAGTAATTGTTTTTCAAGCTTTGTCTTTTCAATAGAAGATTCATAACTCTTGGAAGTAGTTGCAGAGGTGGAGGCTCTTGTTCTTCTTATAGAGCCATATGCAGGCTTCTCTTTCTCAATTTTCTCGTCTTTTTCCTTCTCTGGAGCTTTTGATGTTTGCCCTTCCATAGCACTTGCAGCCTTAAATGCCTCTACCTTTTCTCTTTCTTTACTTATTTCTTCATCTGTGAATCCATGGCTCTTGGCAAATTCCTCTACATACTTTTTGACCTTTCTTTGGGTCTCTAGTTGTCTCTGTTCGAGGTGCACTTTCATTGATTTTTCTTCATAGGTTCCAAATATCTCTTCATTTAGATCTTTAGGCTTGGTCAGCATCAAGTTTGCCAAACCTATTAAGATGTCCTATGTGACCTCCTATTCCAATGCTAGCACCCAGACTGTTCTTGGTTCTACAGCCTCCATGAGGCATTTGTCTTTATCCACCATAAACAGAATATCCTTTTCATATTTCTCTGCCACACTGTTAGTGTGAATAGGGATATTTCCTATCTAGTTTCCCTTGTGTGAGGATAATTCATGTTATTTAACTATTTATTAGTTAAATAATATTCCCTCACATAATTCACATGTTAAGTTGACTTAGTGAGTCTTCTAGATGTTTCTAGTTGTTCCTAGTTGTGTCTAGTTGTAGCTAGTTGTTGATAGTTGTCTCATAGTTGTCTTATCCTACACGTGCAATAGTTGTCACATGTCATAGGATTAAGACACTTGTCACATGACTACAACATCTTGGCTCTCATCCTTGTCTTTATAAGCAAGTCTCTTCATGTACATTGTATCATAAAGCATTCATTGATATAATAGATTATTATTCTCTCATATTGTCTCTCTTGTGCTTTCATGAAGTCCTAGATCTTATGTGGCTCCTATCTAGCCAACTCTTACATGGTATCAAAGCTCTCTAGATGGAATCTCTTCTTGTTAGCCAAATTTTTGAGAGATTGAATGCAAATTCATGGTGGATCTAGATAGTTGAGTATGCTCTTCTCTTTCATCAAATGATGAACTGGAGAATCAGAAAGAATTGATGGAAAAGCCAGATTTGTGAGGGCTTCCTCTTTGTAGCCTTGTATTACAAGTTCATTTTGGAGCATACTGCTACAAATCTAAGCACACCATTGTGTTCAAGAGGTCCGAGATAGTTGAGATCATCTTTTGTTTCGTCTAAATCGGACACTGTATGCCAAATCTATGAGGTTTTCAATCAGGGGAATGGTTACCTGATCCAAGAGGTAGCTATAAATTCGAAGCAGTTTGCACAAAATCAGGCCCAGCCATTGCATCTATAAGGCATCAAAACCTATAGATTGACTATAAAATCGTCCAAATCAAATGAAGTTGCAATGAAAGGCAAAAACAAATTGCCTCTACCCCGTCGTACGGATAACAGAGAATATTCCCTATCGCAAAGCATATTCTTAGAATCTTCTTGCACAGGCCAATCCAAAGGCGTCAACAAAATCTTTGTTTATTATCCGTCAATCAAAAGGTATTATTTCCTAGTTAAGTTTTGTGGAATATTAAAATTGTTTTTCCTGGTTTACGTACCCTATACACAGGGTACCTGTACTTGCAGATCTCTACAAGAGCCACTTGCTGGGCACCATGATGCGTAGGCCCCCACACCACCTATCCTCCACTCAATTGTTTTAATTGGCAGCCACACATCACCGGCAGCCTTCCTCCGATCTTGACCCTGGTGGTTCCTTTCCAAACCGCAGGCATCTAAACCAATGGGTGTTATATCATCAACATCTTCAACCTAGGCCGCAGTCAGCAAACTCCACCAATAGACATCACAAAACCTAGTAGTCTATTCATTCGGTAACTAAGGCATCACCTGCGGTGGTCTCCTCCAATGGTCGATATCCTAAAAACCACAGTCAGTTGTTTTCTTAACCGAGACCGGCATTTGCTACCTGTTAGCTGTGTGAAAACAGCAGTCGGCAGTGTGAAATATCTAGCAGTCAAAGATCTTTAACCAGCTGGAAACATGTTTAAACCTAGTGGAATCTACATAGGTAGTGGTTTCGGCCTCCCTTGATGGCAGTAATATAAATCTGTCGACAGTTTTCAATGTACAACGGTTTTCGACTATCATAATGGTGGTTTTTTGAAAATGAAAAGTGGTTTCAGACTCCAGTTGGTGGTTTTGCCAAAATCAAGCAATCTTGAGCCTGCAACAGGCAGTTTTGCCTACACAGAGGTTTTTAGGAATTTTTTTCTTTTCCAGGGGCTTTTTTTCCAATGAAGGGGAATATTCTAAGAATATTCCACTGACATCATTACTGCATCAGCAGGGGTCCTCTTTGGCCCCCTTCTAGCCCTAGGAGGGCAATTTTTTTCTAGGAGCCATACAGTTTTGCCACAGTATAAAAAATTAGCAAATGAGATATTGTCAAAAAGATGGGTCCGAGCACTTCACAGTGGTGTAGGTATTTTTTTGAGATTTTGCTACAGGTGCCTAATACAATTTTTTGAAGCCAAAACTTGCATTTTTCATTCCCGAACTCACAACTTTCACCCACGTTATCAAAATTTTAACTTCTTATAGGCATTGGAAAGGTAATTCTTTTCTCTACAATTCTATCCATGTCATTTTTCTAGATTTTTCCTTAGACAACAAAATTTTATTTTGGATCACTTTGGGTACTTATCACTCATTGATTGGAAAAGAGTTGAAATTAGTGGTTATTTTGGTTTTGGCTTTAATTATAGTGTTGATTCAGTTTGTGCTTTGATATAGCTTCTTGTTCTTTTCTTTTCCTCTACATCATGGATAAATCAAGGGTTCCATTGTTAACACCATATAACTATGCAACTTGGAGTCAACATGCATGGAATGCTCTCATGGATCTTGGGAATTCTTTATATGTTGAAAACAAAATACCTGAACCCACAGATGATAAGGAAAAGATAAAATAGATAATAAAGCATACTAAAGCTCTTGGATGTCTTTGTAGTTTCATTTCCCTCAATCTCTTGTTTCAGATTGAGGCATGTACAAATTCACATGATGCTTGGGATAAATTGAAAACATTGTATGGTACAAAAGATAAAGTTAAAGGCCATCAAATTGATAATGAATTGATGAGCCTTGATCCTAAGAAATTTAGCAACATCTAGGATTTATATAACTATGGTTAATGATCTAAGAGCACAATGCAAAGCATGTGGTATTGAGAAAAAGGACATCCAGTTGATCTACAATGTGTTGAATAAACTCAATCCTGAATATGCAACTTATGTTTCTAGCTTTCACACTCATAGTTTAACTATGGGATCTGCTTTCACTATGCCTTCATTTGCATCCTTTTCTAAGATGTTAATGCATGAGCAACAAAAGCTTATTTCTATGGGTATCATTAAGCCATCACAAAATCATGCTTTGGTGGTTGCACAACCTAAGGAACAGAAAGTGTCAGGATCTTCTGACAAGAAACAAAAGAAAGCTAAGAAAGATCCACAAACAAATCAAACACAAAAATCACCTAAGAAGGAGAAGCCTACATGTGGTTATTGTATGAAATCAGGGCATGATGAACATACTTGTTATAAGAAACAAATTGACATGTTGATGCAACTTGTTCAAAAGAACAAACTTTCATCTCCTGATTCTTCTTCTACTCCTTCAACATCTATACAGCTCTACTTTTTGAATCTCATGCAAGGAAAGCTAAGGAACCTAAACATAAAGGTAAAGTACTTTGTGCAAATACAAATTCTACATTAGGTAAATGGCTTCTTGATTCAGGTGCTTCTCATCATATGGCTTCTTCCAAGGATATGTTTTCTTCATTTGAGCCATGTGATATGCCACCTATCTTGATGGGTAATAACACATATATGAATGTAATTGGAAAGGGAACCATTGATATTGGTGAAGGTACTTTCAATGATGTACTTTGTGTGCCTTCTTTGACCAATAATCTTCTTTCCATGTATATCAAATTACTCACAGTGGTACAGGGAAGACAGTGGAGTTCACACCTGAGTTGGTTATTATCAGAGACTTGGAAACCACATAGTTAATTGCTACTGGGGTGTTTGATCATGCATCTCAGCTATACACCTTTCATGGTTTCTCTCTTGATGATGATTCAGATCCATTGGCTAACATTCACACTCCTAGTGTGAATCATATTTCTGAGGAGAAGATTGGTCACTTGAACCTTGGTATTCTTGCCTCTTCATTGGTTCTTGAGACTTGTGCTACACTTCCATCTTCTCCACCTCCTGCTTCTTCAGAGTTTGGTGATTCAATTTAGCAGGATACTTCTTGTCTTTCAAATACATCTTTGTGGGATGAGTACTTGACAAGAATTTCAGATTTGTTTTGTGAGTCCCATCTTGCAGATTTGGAGGACACATTTGAGGGGTTCTTTCTCCTCTTTGATGATAGTCATAGCACAACTATTGTCAACACATCATTATATGTGGAACTTGATGATTTTTAGTTTCCACTTGATCTTGGATTGTCACTTTCATCAGTGAGGCCTGAGACTCTTGATTTGATTGTGGTATCATTCGGCATTCACATGGAGACTCATGATCAGTTTTCAGAGACATCACATTTCATGAGACTTCCTTCCTCATCTCTTGGTATGGAGTTAGAGTTTCTTCATGCACCAATGGATTGGTTTCTTCCCAAGGGAAGACAAGTTGTTTGCAGGTTTTGGATCCTCTTTGGTCTTCTTCTTCTAGCATTCACCATTGGTGTAGGAGCTTCTTCATTATGGGGGGACATCTTGTCTCATTCTTTCCCTCTGATAGGGGGGCTATTGATTGTATATATGTGATGGATGTTGTATTTGGGGGGTGTTGATTCTTCCTTCATTCCACCACTTGTACATGTTTCATGCATTCTCACTTTTGGAGAGGAGTTTTTTTCCATGAGGTTTTCTCCTTTACTCCACTTGAGACTTGTTTGTACATGGGTACCTAACATGGCCTAGTAGCCAAGATCCATTCATCTTTTCATTAGTCAGCTTCTCCCTAAGTTGCACTTAAGGGGGTGTTAGTGTGAATAGGGATATTTCCTATCTAGTTTCCCTTGTGTGAGGATAATTCATGTTATTTAACTATTAATTAGTTAAATAATATTCCCTCACATAATTCACATGTTAAGTTGACTTAGTGAGTCTTCTAGATGTTTCTAGTTGTTCCTAGTTGTGTCTAGTTGTAACTAGTTGTTGATAGTTGTCTCATAGTTGTCTTATCCTACATATGTGAAATAGTTGTCACATGTCATAGGATTAAGACACTTGTCACATGACTACAACATCTTGGCTCTCATCCTTGTCTTTATAAGCAAGGCTCTTCATGTACATTACATATCATAGAGCATTCATTGATAGACTAGATTATTATTCTCTCATATTGTCTCTCTTGTGCTTTCATGAAGTCCTAGATCTTGGGTGGCTCCTATCTAGCCAACACTTACACACACTCCTAGGGATTCTGACTCTATTATGCATATTCTTTTGAAAGATCTTAAAGTAACCCCATAGGGAAGCATTTTGTTTATTTATATCCCCAAGACTGTTTAGATGGTTTCTAATTTGTACAGCTACAGGAGAATTACTCATCCATGCAATGAACAACTCATATCTGGTAATTCCTTCAAGAAGTAGAAGAGCAAGCAAATGATCAAAGTTCCATACTTGAAAGGATATTTGGTGTCATTTATCCTCTTCAGGTTCTCCATCAACTATTGCCAGAGAAACTCACATAGGTCATAATCAATATTGTTCTTAACCATATCATATGTTGTGTATATTATTGTTGCGGATACAGAGTTCTCCCTGTTGGAGAAGTAGACCTCATAACCAATGACCATTGAGGCAAAAATGACTACTGGATCCCTAATGTCATTCACTATTAATGCCCTCTTATCAAATTGTGCACCAATTAATTGCATTACTATATTGTTCTTCATTGATTTCAAAGCAAGAAACCTTTTAGTGGAGCTCATATCAGTTATAGCTTTGATGGCATCTTTTGTGATCACACGTGTCATGTCCAACCACATAAATTCATCATGAATCTTGCTAAGTACATATCATACCCAAGCATCTTTAGAAAACATGGGAAAGTCAATCCAAACATCCAGCTTCTTCTCATGCAACACACTAAACTCTTCCTTCAGCTCATAATTATTATCAGTCAGTTTCTCTACAAAGAATTGCCCTAGTATTGTGGTATCAAACTCTTCTAGGTTTGCATGGATATAAGCCCTAATATCCTTTGTATGCATGACACCATAAGGAACCTCAGAGAACACACCTTTTGAATCATTTTTGAGTGATTTATATGGGTGCTTTTTGAACTTTGGATAGGGTCTCTCAGAGATCTCAACTACTTGTGGAGTCGGCATGCTTGCTTGCTCAAAACAAAAAGCTTTTTAACAGAGAAAAAAATAAATACTTTTTGTTTTCATCAGGGTTTCTTCACCAAATGCTTGAAATCTCCTTAGCTCACTCTTCAGATCTCTTCAATTGCTCAAGGGTTCAGATAAAAAGTGATTTCCCCTTCAATTGAATTCCTTATATCTTCTTTTGATCAAGACCTAATCACCATAAATGCTCATCTTAAAAAGCTATCGAACTTTTTCTCTATAACTCACAGTCAACCAAGATTGCTCCACAATTCACCGCATTAGATTATTTTTTGCCAAAATTTTCTCTAAAATCTTTATTTTCTTGTTTTCTAGCTTATACCCTTGTGTTGGATATCAGCACCACATTTCTGGCTAGGGAATAGGATTTTGCATTAAAGCTCCCCCTGAGCCAGAGCTCCCAATTTACTTCTCAGAGGAAGTACCAACACCAAAGTCTAGTGTGAACTCATCCTTGACTTCGTATACTTCCTTCTTAACCCAAATTTGATTCATCTCCTTCTTAATCTCTGCTAGATCTACCTTTTGAACTAGTTTCTTCATCTTTGCCTAATTAGCCTTCTTCATATTTTTGCTTGTGTAGAATCTTTCAATATGTCCATGCCTATTGCAATTGAAGCAAAAAATGTTCTTCTATCCATTGTTCCTTCCATTCATGCTTGATCTACATTGGTTATCCTTGTGTCCAAATCTATTGCATGTAAAACAATTCCCATTAAAGGATTGAGCATTCCTTCAATTGTTATAGTTGTTCCTTATCTGACTTTTGCATTCACTAGCATAATGACCAAAGCTCTTGCATATAAAGCAATTACCTTTGAAGGTCTGAGCATTGCTTCCATTGTTGTAACCATTCCTTATCTGACTTCTACATTCATTAGCCTTGTGACCTACTTTGTAGTAGGTGAAACACTAACCAGAAAATGATTGAACATTTTGATTCACTCTGCTCTTACATCGAGTAGCCTTATGACCAAAATTATTGCATGCATTACAATAATTATTGAAGGAAGGGTACCTTTGAGCATTTGGTTGCCTGACCATGGTCTTCTAGGTCTGATCCTTTGATTCTGCATCTGTTTTCCTTTGTCCTTCTTGATTTCAGCATTATTTTCTTGACTAGTTTTAGAGCTTTCACCTTTCTCAAATCCCAAGCCCTCTTTGTCATCAGGACTCTTCTGACTTGCAAGTATTCTATCAAGTTGGGCAGCACTTACTCTGAATTTATCTTCCTAAATCCATGCTTGTTTCAAATCAGCTTTCAGATTCACAACTTCTTATTCAAGCTTTGTGTAGTCTTTAGTTTTGCTTTTCACTAACTAATTTAGATCTTCTTCTACTTTTGCTCTTTTTACAACTTCCACTTTCAAATTACTCAAGGTGTCATTTGTAGATATCAATTGTTCACTAACCTCCTTATATTTTTCTTTGAACTTCTTGACTTGCTCCCTCAATTTTTTGATGCACTCATCTACTTTCTTGACATTATCTTTCAGATCCCTATTTTCTATTTCAACCCTTTAAAGATCTCCAAGTGCAAGCTTGAGTTCTTCATTGACAAGTGTGCATTCTTCTTCAATTTTAGTTGAATCAATTTCTTTAGGAGGAGTAGAACATTTTTTACTTGCCATGTGTTTAGTTTCTAAGATCTTCCTTGAGCTATTAGGCTTCTTCCAAGGAGCCAAGCTCTAATACCAATTGTTGAACACCTAAACTACTGAGATGGGGGTGAATCAATATTTTATTAAACCTTTTACTTATTGAGCTAATAATCCATTTACCACATTCAAAAATAAAGAAAATTAAACATAGAAGAAGCAAACATAATGCATCACACATGAACACCAGGGTTTCTATGTGGAAAACCCAAAACTAGGAAAAACCACGATGAGTGTTAGCTCATAATATATTAAGTAGGAACAATATTGAATTACAATAGAGGTTCACTACCTGAGGGCTCACTGCCCAAAATAAGTGCTCACTGTAAGAAGGCTCATTGCCAATTTGAACTGCTCTGATTGCATCTGCACATGCATGATTACATTTCTAGTGAAGCTAAGAAATAATGTCTCAAAACTCTTCATCTTTGACTACCCTATTTCACTATTCTGCTTCTACATCAAACAAGATCTCTCTTCTTCTACTCATGTCGCCCTTATTATTATTCACACATCAAATTCACAATCACATTCACACCTTACTTCTCAAACACAAAATTTAATCCCATATATATATATAGATATATATATCCGCAACAATCAAGATCTTCATATTAGGTCGGATTAATAAGGTGTACTGTGTAGTCATGCCTTATGTAACTTGTCGGCCCAAATTATATATGTATATATATATATATATATATATATATATATATATATCCGCAACAATCAAGATCTTCATATTAGGTCGGCCTAATAAGGTGTACTGTGTAGTCGTGCCTTATGTAACTTGTCGGCCCAAATTTGTTTACCAAAACTCCCAGTGGACCCAAAAAACACTTGAATTACATTCATATAGGTTGGCCTTATCTCTTTTACCACTTAGAATCAAGATCTATACAATAGAACTTACCGCATATAATTTGCACTTATCATGTCGGCCTCCAATATAGACTATCATTGGATCACTTCATCTGTCAAACAACAACTTTCACTGTGGACCACAAAATGCATCCAAAATCATATCAAACACTCTTCACACAACCTAGATCATACCTCTAGAACCACAAAGAAAAATATTCTTTTTGCGGTAGAATGCGGACCACAAAAACACATGCCATGTCATAGTCAAGTTTTGTCAGACCAAGTAGAGATACTTAGACACCCATAACTATCTTTCTGGTGGAACTCATAACTTACAACTCTAGATATAGATACTTCATACATGTGTTTACAACACTTCAAAACTGCATAACAAGATATGCAATAGTGGAGAAATGTGGACCAAATCAATTGATTGTTCTATTCTGATTTCCTCTATTCTCTGCACTAACAAGCTTAGACTTTTAAAGATAGGCTTCCGGTACTCATCAAGAACTCAAATCTTGAACAAGTGATCATTTGAGAACTATGAACAACATACCTAAACCACATGATATGATCTTCTACTGCAGACCAATACCAGCTCAAACATAGTCTCCTTGTCACTTCTTTAGTATACTGCCAACACTTAGCCAAGATAGCTAAGTCTTCTTCTCTGAACTAAAAACACTGTTCCAACCTTTTTCCTTTGCTTTTTGCCATCAATGACAACATCTTCAAACATCATTCATAAACACTCTTCATCATATTAGCAATGTCTCTCTCTTTATGATGTTTGCCAAGTTGCCAACAAGCAATCTTTTCACCAAGTGCAAGCACATTCAAGTCATCCTCATGTTAACAAACATTAGTAGCCTCATTATCATTAACAGGAACAAAGGAGGACAATACATCAAACAAGAAACTAGTTTCTTTCTCATCTCAAGGATAGCACATACATGTGTACATTCCACATAATCAATTTCATTAATTGATCCATTTGAATACTTATTTGTGCACACATCTTCCTCTTTGTTCACTTCACTACTAAGTGATGGTTCCACTCTTCTTTGCAGTGGACTACCTTCCTCTGGCCTTGATTCTTCGTATGTTTTCTCCTTTGTTGATTTATTGAAATAATTTCTTAGTTTCATTGGACTCATATTTCTCCCTTTGTCTCCTGCTAATTCAATCTAAAAGAACTCAATCCCCGATATTTCTACACAATCTTTTATGAATTTTTTTTGTTGGTTCTCTCATCTGAGTTGAAGCACTCTCCATTTTATATTTAGCATGGGGGACAACTCTTGGTCTAGGGGGTTCACCTCTTCATGTAATTATTTCAATTTGGGAGACACCCTTTTGTCAATTAATTACATTTAATTTGTTAATATAGGGTCTTCTCATCCTTAATTAATCATCTCTCTATCATTTTCTCTTTTTGTAAATTCAGTCTTTTCCTTACCACCTTATATGGCAATCCACACTTAAATCTAGATTTTTTAGTTTAATAAAAAGGGTTTAATAGTTTCTTGAATTCTTCATTAATTGTAATCTTTAGGTTAGACAAATTAAGTTCCAAATGAGGGTTTCAAGATAGAATTTTGAATGGTGGAGCACCCCTGCTTCTACACCCTTCTTCTAATGACTCATTAGATACCACACATTCTTTAATCTATCTTGCTAACCCTTGTAGGATTTTAGTTATTTTAATAGAATGGATATTGAGTTGCTCAGTTGTATCTTGTTATAGAGTGGTGTAATCAATCCTAGTCCCTCTATTTGTAGATTTGTATTAATCTCCATGGAATACTTAAGCTCAATTGTATCCCCTTTAACACACTCATTCATGCTTAATTATTCTAGTGGTGGATCTTCTTTTCCTTCACTATTCTCTGTAGTAACCTCCTTGGTGTTCTCAAACTCTCCTTCAATATCATTATAGACAACAATGCTCCTGGTGTGCTTTAACTCTTCTTTAGTATTAGCCCTCCTAATGTGATCAGTCTCAACTTCTCTGGACTTGTCCATTTTTTTGTTGTATGTTTTTGTTCTTTCCTAAAATTGTTTCAATTTCTTCTCTTCCATGTTCAATTCCATTGCCAATTCAATTTCTTCCCTAATCTCTCTCTTCTTATTGTTGTCTCCTTTTTCTATGGGTGTTTATTGATTTGGAGTTTTACTAATCTTTTTATGCATCCCTAATGGTTTATTCTCATTCTTCCCCTAAAGGTTGCTTCTCTTTGGAGATCCCCTCAAGATCCTCCCTTTCCATTTACCATCTCTGCTAGGTTCTGTCATGAGGCTAGACTCTAGAGTATCCTAGCACATTTCATCAAATATTGTTCCTTCTTAATTTTAATCCTTCCTAGTTCTAACTTTCTTCACCATGAATGATGTATTTCTTGTTTTAAACCACTCTTTGACCCTTGTACTAGGGTCTCAGCATGGAACCAATATGTTGGGAAGTATGGGTATAGATTAGAGATTTATGATTTAGTACTTGAAATGTTGTATTTATATCCCAGTGTTGAGGATAAGAATAGGATCAGAAAAAGTGTGGTGGATTATAGAAGGTTGTAGTAGGAAAGAATATGTGAATTTAATAAAATATAATTATTAACTACTATGCCATACACCATAACACATTGCATATGAGTCCAACCAACTTGCTTTATATTATATTCATCCAAATAGCTTTATTACAATGTCAATCAAGTATTATATACATATTACATCCTAATGCATCTCATTATATCTCATTACATCCTCACACACACACACACACACACACACACACACACACACACACACACACACACACACACACATTTCTAGAGACATTATGTATACCAACTATAAGTTTCAAGGAGTGTGTCTTCTTGTATTTGTTGTGTCCTTTGGATGCATTTGTGTCTTAATCCTTTTGAAATGGCTAATTATTTCTATAAGTAACTTTGGCTCTATCCTACCAATAGAGACCCTTCACCTTTTTGTCCATTGTGTATTAGTCTTCTTGTTTAATTGCAGCAGGTTTGGATCTGGATACTTTATTCTCTTCTAAAATGGTCAAGCTTGCTACAATTCCAACATTTTTCCTTGTTCTTACTAAGAGATTCAAATCTCCCATGAGATTTAGATCTAGATTTGTCTTTCTTCTTGCCTTTCTCTTTCAATCTACCATGAACAACTAGGGCCTCCTTGGTAGTTTCAAAAAAAATTCTTTGCATCTCCTTTAAAATTAATGATGCAACTACCTCATCCATTTTGAGTTTAGAGGCAATATTCTTGATTTCCATCATCAATTTGATCCCATGAATCTAGAAAAGAACATAACAAAGTCTTGCAACAATCCTCTTCCATCTTCACTCTAATGGAGTGTAACTAGGTAATAATCATGTTGAAAGCATTTAGTTTCTCAAACATAGAACCACTATCCTCCATCCCGAGGGTATACAAATTCTTTCTTAGATAAACTTTATTTAACAAATATTTAGCCCATAAATATCATTTAACTTCTTCCAAAGAAGTGCAGTGATGGTTTCATCATGTACATTCGATAGTATGGAATCGACTGAATAAAGTCCAATGAGACTCTTCACTTTTCTATCCACTATGTCCAAGTCTTCTTATTTCATTGCAATAGGTTGGGATCTAGTTATTGTAGCCCATATATCTCTATTTATAAGCATATCCTCCATCTTGAGCTTCTAAAGCTCAAAGTTTGTGCTTAAGAACTTCTCTATTTCTCTCCTTGATGTGCTTGCCATTTTTCCTACAACAAGATCTTTTTTATGCAATCTCCCACTCAATCCGAGATTAGTAAAAAAAAAAATTTATCCCTAATACCTAATATCTAAGATGATCAGGCTCTAATACCAAAAGGAAATGAAGCAAATTTACAAAATATGCTTTCTACACTAATCTATGAGAGGAGGTGTGTGCAAAAATTAAGCAAATCAAATAGTTACAAGGAAAAAATTAGAAAAGAAATATACCATAATAGAATGACTCATGTGAGGAAAACCCTTTTAGGATAAAAACCCCACACTTGAAATCAACTCAATGGTTACAACACACTTGTAGATTCTAAGCCTTATAGGAGTATCACCAATAATAGATCTAGAGTATTTTTGGTAGCATAACAATACCTACAAAACACACTATCAAAAACTCCATCTCAATCACCTTATAAATAGGAGAAGTAATACATGAAACCATCAAATGATAATAAGGAAACCATGAGTTAAAACCATTGGAGTTGAGGATCTTTTGGATAGAACACTAGTATGTGATAGGCCAAGAAAGACGAGCAATATCATTGTTGCAAAAGAGAGAAACAAAGTATGCAATGCAAACAAGGTAACGCATGAAATGAATAAGCTGAACTCACTTATGATGTAATGCCTACCCATGAAAAGTATCAATAAATAACAATATTAAATAGATTTAGAAGAAATATTGAAAGAAATACGATGACAGGAGGAATTTCACTTACTCTAACATAATAAACTTCCTATTAAACATAATTTTTGTATCATTCTTCGTAAATGAAAATTTAAGATATGAACATTTCTTATGCAATTATACACATTCACAGTAAATGCCATATGATCATCCATTCACAAAGTGGGAAAATGCTTTCTTGACTCTAGTACCCTGCATGGTTGACAGACCTGAACTGCACAACTAAATGTAAACATTAGTTCTACAAAGTCAATAATTATATATAATAGATATCAATTGCATAAGATGACGAGACTACAGGCCCTAAGGGCCAGACCTAATGTCTTGGGGGCTCATGATGGCCTTGCCTACGTATACACAACATAGAGACTTCGTAGTTCGAAGCAACTAGTCTTGCAAATATAAGGTTGACTTAGATACAATCACTCATAAGGAATCGAGTTCATCATATAATATTTTCTAGAGTATCATTCAAGTTCTAGAGAGTACACACAATATTTATATCTATGAGTAATCCCTATAGGGGCAAAATAAGGAAGTTATAACAACAACAAAAACATTCCAACCATTCTCTCTCTCAACACATCATATAGAATGTAGAAAATAGACAATGTTTTTACTCAACTTTCGAAGATGTATGCGAGATCGCAAGAAGGCTACATGTGAAATAAGACATATTTCTTTTCAAGAAATATTCACACATCATGAGTACCATACATCATTTATGAAGCCATCTACAATGATCTTTCATGGTAATTCACCAATTTCGGAAGACAAGTCTTTAACTAGTCATAAACATCATTCATCACTCAGTCAATCTCACACAATTAAGGAAAGGAGTCAAAATTCTTCTATTTCCAATAAATATCATCAAATTACCTCACCTAATTCTATTGAAACAACACAAGTATGTTGTTTAAAAATGGGTTCTTCTTCCATTTAAAGCCAACACATATATTCTTTACATAACAAAGAAATCATTCATTGAGGTTATCCCAATTCTATAATGACTGAAACATGTTTTTTTCCACCAATAACTAAGATCTAATATCGTAAATGATTTTCTAACCACATTTCTAATTTTAACTAAGAAAGCATATAAAAAAGAGATCCATTACTCTAAGAAAGCATACTCTTCCTAACTAATCATTTACTTAAATATTACTTAACCAATTAATATACTTTAATTCAATTATCAAAATGACAATCATATCAAAAGACCTATAATATAGATAATTTAGGAGAAAATAAATATGATCAACTTTCTAATAGGGTAACTCAATACATTTTTGTTATAGGCAAAACCATATATTCTAACTTGGCTAACATGATAAGAGAATATTCTTAACCAAAACATAACGAAAGATAGAGTATGAATGAAAATTTAAAAGTGATTTAATCAACATAGCAATAGATCCTTTTTAGTTAACATTATCAAGTTAAAGTTCTCTAATCAAATAATATATAAATTACTTTTACTAAATAAATCAAATTCCATTTATATCTAAATATATGAAGATTCTAGACAAGACATTAAAGATTTAGTTTTCTAATATAATTCTAATTAATAGTATTATAATTTTGAAAGTATCCCAAAAGCTAAACAAATACCTTAGAGTTTGATCCCATATAAAATGTATTGCAAACATTAAATTGACTTCTAAGAACATGATAAATCAATCATTTCAAACAATAGAATCCCATATGAAGTACTAACTTAATCTAAAGCAAACAATATAGCCACAATCTTCAATTTTACAATAAAAATAGCTATTCAACGAGATAAAACTATCAGTGATAATTGCTTGGTATAAAGATAATTATTACATTTAACAAAAGAATAGAAGAGTAGAAACATGAAAGACCTAAAATCTGCTCCATTAGTTTATGCACAAATAAGTTTTCTTCTAAGTTGTTGGTTAATCAAAATTGAAGTACTACTAAATAGTTTTCATAGAAAATGAATGAAGGCATACAGAAGAATAAACAGTAGAGAAGCAACATACAATTGCATCATACATGTAACAATCAAAGACGCATCATGCAATGACATATATACCCATACATCATCTAATATGTAATCACATATATACAATGAAGACCAATCTCAACCAGTGATAAAATAGATAAAATTCATCTCAAATGCTATTTAATACAATTTAGACACTACCATAGAAATTAGATTTGCTATTGCACTTCAAACAAAATAAGGTTCAAAGCTAACACAATACTAGTCTTATCAATTTTAGTATTTCCACATAATATATGCTAGGGAAAGATAATATAGTTATTTCTACAATCCCAAGTATTATATAATCATGTTATGAGACTACTCAGGTATTTCTCAACTAGCATAATAGTAGCTATTTTGTGTATCTAACCACAATAAGTTTTAAAAGAGATATTGATTTTGGTTGTTATCCAAGTCTAGAGTCAATTTACAAGATCAAGGATGGATCTTCTAGTTTTTCCCAACGTTAAAGTCAATAACCTCATTACCCCTCTAGGTCAAAATCTAAGAACAACTGAGGACTTCATTACTAGGTGGCAAAGATAAATAATTGGAGACCTAGTTATAAGACTAACTACCTTATCTCAAGATCTCAAATAACTTACTATGACTAAAATACAAGTACTTGAAATACTTCCTAAGAAATGGTAACAATGATACTTCAACTCTATGCTCAATTAAGTTCATCACCCTAATGCAATTGTAATGCCATACACATACCACATAACTAGACCTTATATACATACATACATATCTATGTATTTATAAACTCATTCAAACATGCATACATGTGATTTTCCCTCAAATTCATATTACTAATACATTTATCATAAGATGACATGATTCCCCGCTTTCAACCCTTTGCTATAATTGTAACAACTATAGTCTAAATTAAACCATTTAATAAAAGGCACATTATCATAGCATTTTCTAAATCAATTAAATCATCTTGTCAATAACAGATTAATACAAACTAATAAGGAAGTAATTTGATGAAATAATGCAAAACTTCCTAAAAATAATTCCATTTCCTAAACTTTCTCCCTCCCAAATATTCCTTCTAAATTAACTCAAATTAACAAGATAATTCCTAAAATATGAATTTGGTAAGATAATTAAAAGGCAAGTTTTATACCATCCGTATGACCTGTGTGAGGATATTGAATTACACACACACACACACACACACACACACACACACACACAGAGATATATGTGTGTGTGTGTGTGTGTGTGTATTTGTTCCAATGATGGATGTTTTAACCTGAACAACTATTGTCCTAAGAAGAATTCAAGCATCAGGGATATGTTAGGTTTTAGAGGGAAAGAGTCAAGGATTTGCAGATTTAATAGTAGCAGCAAAGAGGGCGTAGGAATGGATGTCACTAATTAATACATTTATCCGAATTGAAAAACTCGGTAATGCTAATTTTTGGGTATGATTTACATAACTAAGTGGCGCATCTTATATAAAAATTTCAAAAGAAACCCAGTTCGTAAATATAGAGTTATTGGTGATACAATTAACTATTTGACAGAGACAAAATGGGTAAGAAATAGATGGTCACTAAACATTGCATATCTCCATAATGATAAACTGGGTAAGGCTTATTTTTTTATATGATTTCAATAACTGGGTGACATACCTTATATAAAAATTTCAAAGAAACCCAGTTCATAAAAATAATGTTATTTTTGATGCAATAGACTAGGGTTTAGAATCTTCAAACTAGTTGAATTAGCATCCTGATATATGATTGGAGATTGGTTTCAAGAAAGTGATCCCTAAGGAATTTAAATATGCATGGAATATGTAGAAGAGAATTCACAAAATAACATAAAGCTTGTATATAACAGAAATTTATTTCAAACAACCAATCAATTCCATAACTCGATGCATACCCAGAATATTACTGCCATCCAATCTTCACCAAAAATTTCCCAACTTACATCCATTTTTCCCCAAGTCTTTTCTTCTCAAAAAACCAGAGCCATCAATTTTATTCCCTACCATATCAATATATATTTTTTCCAATGTATCATTTTCCTTCACCTCATATATTTCTTGATCTTTTAAAACTAAAGATCTTAACTCTTTGTCTTCCAAGAGGATGACTCGCCATCTACCATTCTTGTAACCTATTTTCTTGTGAACTAAAAATGGGTTAGAATAACTCTAAAATATATTTTTTATGAATAAACAAGTACCCTATTACTAAATTCTAATTCCTGGTATAACTTATATCACAACATCATAATTAAATCTATTAAATGCATAAGATGCTGGATAATGATTAGGCCTTACATATGAATATTATGAACAGTGTTTATACACATAGGAGAAATGATTGAGTCGCATAAGAAGTCAACTCATACTCACTAATAGTGGTGTCGAGTTTGTTCCTCCAAAATAGTAAGAAGTAGCTCCACATACCTTGGAAGAGTTTTACCAAAGATGGCTTAATGCCAAGTGTTAAAGTACATGCATAATTACTTAATAAGTAATAATAATAATATTCTACACTAACACCCCCCTTAAGCATAGCTTAGGTGGGCACAAAGAAAGATGGGTCCCAACAACTAGGCCTGATGAGGTACCCATGTTCAATGCAATCTCTCATAAAGTGGGGAAAGGAAGAAAACTCAGTGGGAAAAAACTTCCCTCCAAAAGAGAGAAAAGAAAGTGAAGATGACTAGAAATGCCCTCCCACAAGTAATAGTCATGAACTCCCTGCAAGATAGGGCCTATGCGTGCCTCCACAAAGAAGAGAAAGAAATTCAACATAGAATGTTGCATGGTGAATGCTATAGTAGGTCCCTCTAGAAAAAATGATGCCTCTTCGTTTCGAAAGATAGAAACCCTAAGCTAATGAACTATTGAATTCCCACTCAAGTGGAATGTATGAAGGAATCAGGATGTATGGTTTTGGAAGCTGCTTATGTTTCCCAATGTTGATATTGAAATGAGTCACAACCAAATTAGGTGTCCTAGACCTAACTGAGAGCTCTCAAAGAAATGTGAAAACTAATGAAGGGTAGGATCCAAAGAAGTGATGTGTGGAATGTCAATACATGCCATGTGACTACAATCTAAATCCCATGTGAAGTCCTGCTACAAAGAATCTCTGGAAGCCCTTAGTGAAGCCTCTCTAAACTTTGTAGTAGTAAAAGAACTATCATCAAAGAAAAGACATATGTCCTCAATTATGTCATCAAGAGCCAAAATGTGGGACTCTACAAGAAACAAAGAGATGTCTAGTAGAAATGTGTCCCAATGATCTAGAAAAATGATATGAATATCCTACTGCAAGGAATCACTTGAAGTTTTCAAGGAAGCAACATAGAACTTTGAAGTAGCAAAATGTAATGGTGGAGGTGCTATCAGGATTCTCCTATGAACATGAAGGTTCAAGTGACCAAGTTGAGCCTTCAATGAACTATCCACACTAGATGCAGGAGTGTGAATTTTAGAGAAGGAATCATTAGGAGAAAAGTGTGAGAAGGTGTAAAGATGAGAGAAATTATCAACCTGGCCAACTGAAACAACCTCTCTGCTCTACAAATCTTGAATAATCATCAAATCTTAAGTGAACTTAGCAGTCTTCCCTGTCCCACTATTTGTAATCTAATATATGGAAAGGAGATTGTTGGAAGATTCAAGAACAAAAAGGACATCAATTAAATATCCTTCACCTATGTCAACAGTTCTTTTCCACAAACACTCATATAAGTGTTGTTAGCCATTAAGATTTTAGATGTATCTATAGGTTGTAATGATGAGACCAGAATTGGTGAAGAAGCCATGTGATGGGAAGCTCCAAAATCAAGAATCCATTTCTCAGACTCAAAGACTGTAGATGCAACAAGTGTATTTCCCTTAGGTTTCTCTTTTTCTTTTGCCTTAGAAGTATCTTGGTTTGATAAGGACTTTTTGATGGATTTAGGGACCCCTATATTGTTCTTCTCAAGAAGATGTGTGAGGTGGTCAATATATTTCTTCATACATTTGTTCTCATCATGTCCAAGTTTCTTGCAATAGGCACACTTAACTTTTTCTTTCATAGGTTTCCCTTGATTTGAAAAGTTTTTAGTGTTGGATTTGGAGGATTCAGATTTCTGATCTTTCTTTGTTGAACCTTGTCATTTTTATTATTTTGTTTCTCCCCTTTGTTTGAAGTCTGTTGTTCCCAATTTCTAGCAATAAGGGCTTGAGGTTTAGAAGACTTCATGGTGCCCATCTGTATTAACTTATCCTACTCCCTAGTCAAGTCGGCAATGAAGTTATCTAAAGAAGGCATTTTCCACATGGCTCCAAGAGCCCTTTTGGTGGAATAAAGGTAGATGCAATTAAAAAATATTTAGGACCCAATTTGGAAAGTATAGAAAGCACTAATTGATCCTCTTTTTTTAATCTATGCCATAATTGTTCAACTGTAAGCTTAATGATTTGAACTTAGTGAAATAATCCTCTAGTGTGTCAAAATCTCTAGGGGTCAAACTTATGAGCTTATTTTTTGATTCATAACCTCTCATTTCATCTACCTTCCCAAAAAGTGTTTCTAATGCTAGCCAATCTTCATTGGGTGTTTTCAAGGCTTCTACATGAAATAGTAGTTCATAACATGAATTGAGACACAAAAACCCAAAGGAATAATCACATTTGTTAAACCATTTTTCTTTATCTTTAGAAACACTAGGTTTTTTTCAGTACCCAAAGTTACCCTATGCAACCCTTTATTCTTAAACATAAGTTGTATATCAAGTTTCCACTCATGATAATTAAAGGGTGTGAGAGTTTTAATAGGTCGATTTGACTCCATGCTTAAGTAGATTGTTGCAAAAATTTAGAAGTGTGGAAAAAAAAGTGTTGAAGTAAACATGAAAGTGCACTAGACACAACACTGTTACCCCTTCTTTCATTTCTAAGTCTCATTCATCTCTATTGTTCATTATCATGGTACTCTAGGTTTCTAAATCCCAAGGGTTATGAATTTCCACCGTTGTGCCTTAGAGAAATCTTAAAGTCATGAATACTACAAGTTTCTTAACCTAGTCGTTATTCCCCTAGATTTCCTAACCATATCAGTAGGTTCTGGAGTTTTGAAACCCTGCGATCCCGCGACTCGACATTCTTTGTGTTATGTTTTATAGCCCACTTGGTTCCCTTTTGTTATCTTTGTGTCATAGGTTCTCCAAACATTATAACCTATGACTTAAGGTTTTGAAGTTCTCATTTCTCATGATTCAGTGATGGTTAAGTGATGGACTAGAAACTAAGGCAATTAATGATCTTTTAAAGTGATGTATGCCACTGGTGTGGGATGTACTTTAGTGAATTTTTTAAGAATGAGCAAATCTTTGGGTTAATTTCTCAAGGCACAGAAATGGTACCATGTTGCCCTAACATTTAAAAGCATGACAGGAGTGTTATAACTGCACATCATTTCACTCTTTGTAGAAAAATCATCTAAGTGTTCTGCTTGTTGTCCTTACCTTCTGAATTGTTATTTCTACGATACTCTATCATCGTCCCTGGTACTTGGTCACTGTGATGAAATTCAAATTTTAGGGTGTCTCCTCACACTCTAGAATTGAGAGCAATTGGTCTAAATTTAAAGACACTAAACTTGGACACATAAACTTGGCAGAATTATGGTCTCGTATGCAGCAGGAAAACAAGGCACCATTCGTAGAGAAAATTCTACAGAGTGGTTTAGCCCATGTAGCAGGTTTCCCTGTTTCAGTGTGTTGTGAAGATTTGATTGTTGCATGCTTGGAGAGATACGAGACTTTGGAGATCAAGAATAAGGAAGGGGTGGTGGTCACGAGGATTGATTCTGAGTCTATCTCTCGTGCATTAAAAATTCCTAGATAGGAGAAATACAAAGATATGTCTGTAGGCCTCGGTGCAGAATTCTTCAGGGAGAATGAAGACTGGTGCAAGAATTCTATTGCACGCAACTAGCTAAAGTCAGAGAAAAGAGGTAACTCTTAGCTACCCCCTACACTCAAAAGAGCACATTTTAAGGATGAAATTTCAGATATTGTCACTCTGTTGCACCGGGTGGTGGGTAGTGAAAATGCTGGCTCTTTTGAATTCTAGATGTGTCGCTTTATATTACTAATATGTAGTGAGGGTCAGTTTATCAATTGGGTCAAAATGATAAGCTATCACTTGAATGAGCAATTGTTGAAGTTTCAAGAGACCTCTGCATTTCACTTGTGCTCTTATTTGGTATATGTTCTAGCCAGTCGAGAGGTTGTTTGGGCTGGATTGAAGCCTCGTGGGTCTTTAAGCCCAGATACACCTGTGTATGCCTATTTCCCTCAATTTACAAAAGAGGTTGGGATGAAACATTTTCATCATGTTAATGATGCCTGTTGGTGCCTGCATAAACATTTAGGTTTCAAACTTTCATCCACAGGCACCTTTCATAAAAAATCCAAAAATTTCTAAGTCCCGTGGCCTCATTTTATGCATATCAGGCTTTGAAAAGTGCAAAAAAAAAAAAAGTTGTATGCATCTTTGTATGCATATCAGGCTTGTATATGCATTCTAGACATACAAAGGTGGAATATACATTGACAATTCCTAAAATATTTTGCGGATGCATCAAAGAGTTTGCATGTATATTTGTGTTGTATGTTTAGATATGCAATGGCTAGATACAACGGAAACATGCAAAGGAAAAGATGCATTGGTGGCATACAAGCGAAATATGTGAGGGACAATGTGTACCTCAAAGTTACAAAGGTGAATGTATGTCCGACATACATTGGGAATGTACGTTGCAAATCTACAAGAGGCTGACATGCATTCGTTACAGTGAAATGTTTCGTCGGCGAAACAACACTCATCGGCAGTTCACATTGAAGTCTCCCCGACAACTGATGCACATACAAGGCCGATATACAATTGGTGGGGCCCACAAATATACAAAGTAAAATGTGCATTGGGCGTATACAATGAAAATGTGTAAGGGAGCGATATACAAGCCAGACCCAAAAGAGATTATGATTTGTTTTATAAATATTTGGGGTCCGCACTTTGTATGCAGGAAGTTGTATGTATATGCATGTTCTTATGCATATGCAAAGGTGAAAAAGGCAAAATAGATGGCGAAAAAGTTAGCGATGGAAGCACAGGGTGCCTATGTGGCATGATTTCATTGGCTGGTGACTTTTTAGCGTGATTTTAGGCCACAGATCTTGGCAATAGGAAGGGAAATCGATGGCCATGATTCAAGTGTTCAATAGGGATGATTTCTTTGTATTTGCAGTTGTTTTCAAGCAAGAAAATTTCTTAAGCATGCAGTTGTTGCATTACCAAGGGCCGCGGGTAGGTTTAGCATTGATGGCAGAATTACAGAGGCATGGCTGATGATTGACCAGCCAACCGCCAAATTTGATTAGAAAATCTTAAGGTGGCGGTGCAGATCCTGATTTCACCTATTTCCTCCCTCTTTGTCTCCTGATGCATTAAATTTTGAGTGCCATTTCTCATGGTGCATTATTTCTAGTAGAATTTTGAAATGCCATGCAATTAATTGCTGAGTACACATCCCTGTTGTATAAGAAGGACTGTGTTACTCATTTTCAAGGTTGTTGAAGACTTGGGCAAAAATTTTGGAAACTAATGAAGAACAAAGCCTTTCTTGGTTGTTTTATCTCATTTTGGAGTTTATGTGTTGCATTTTGAATGCAGGTTGCACATTTTTTTAGTTTCATTGTTGTTTTATATGAAAAATGCATAGTTGCATGTGTTTAGTTGCTTGTCTCCATTTGTTGTATGCATCTCTTCTTCTGAATCTGGTTGCTAAGGGTTTCTCAGATTCTAGGATACAGACTTGCTATATTGCATTCTTGATCTGTGACTTCCATTCAAGGAGTGGATTAAACTATTTTAGGTTAAGTATGGGGAAGAATGTATGTCAGCAGGGATATTTGTAAGTAGAGGCAGCTAAATACTCATCCTTGGGTGGTGTTTGTAAGGCAAACACCAATCTGACCCCTTGAAACTTGAATGTCAGTGCAAATCATTCACTTGTATATGTCTAGTTGACTCCTTTCCCTAAGATAGGCACCAGTCTATTCCCTGTGTAGTAGTTATGATCCAAAACCCCCTATCTTGCATCCAAAATATCAAAACAAACCATTTCATAACTCCAACCTATTAGTTGTAGGAGTGGGAATAGGACCCCCACATTCTCTCATACTGAACCAGTTAGATATGTCCAAGAATGTTGCCAGCCTTGTGATCTATCATGCATATCTTGGTCCACACATGAGAATATTATGTCTATTGTTGTCAAGCTAAATCTTTCTATCATTGGGCAAATCAAGATCAAATCTTTAGCTATAGGGATACCCCCCTTGGTGTGGCAGAACCAGAAGTGAAGGGGAGGTAGCTCACACAACCTCTTGTATTAGTTGGCTAAATCTGCCTATGCATTGGAATTGGCAAACCCTCTTCTGATTCGGGAGAAAGAACCAACAAATGGTGACTCCACTGGGGACTTGATTAGAGTTAAAAGTGTTATTTTTGCCTCCTTAGTTTGGGGTTTCAGACCTGGAAGTGCTTTGTTGCAGTGAACTTGAAAAAGTTGTATATGTGGCTCTGCTATTAGAGAACCTAGGAAGAAAGAAATGAATTTTCAGCTTCAGCCTGTTTAAAGCTTATTCCTCTGCCGAGGAGGTGGCGACTCTGTTGAATGAACCTATCAGTAGCTGCAACATATCCAGGTATTTTAATAAGTTTTGAAGGATTCCCTATTTGGTGAAGTAGCACTGGTTAAAAGGGAAATATTGGTGAGAGCTTGCATGCTTTGTATTTGCTGAGCATATAGTTTATATTTTCAAGTGAAGCATGCAATATTGCTGAAAAGACTCACTTAGAGGACTTTAGGAAATCTGAAATAGCAGTTTATATTGTCAAGGCTTAAGGTCATTGATTGAAAATCTGAGTTGAGAAGAGGGTTGCAAACACACCTAAAGATGTATTATCAGCCCATGCACCCTTATGAGGTGTCAAATGCAACAGTGTGTAATAATCAGTATCAACCATGTAATAAAAGAAGTTTCAACATTGACAGATATAAGCCCATCAATTTCAATGGCATTTGTGGTTATCCAAATGCTCTTCCATCTAAGATTAGAAAGTACTTGCCTAAATTTAGTGGTGCAAAGGATGAATCAACTAAGAGACATTTGTAGCAATTTAGGAATGTTATAGATGATATTGAGATTGACCATGAAGATGTAGTTATGAGATTATTTGTTCAATCTCTAGTTGAAGATGCAAGTGACTGGTTCTCTTATCTTCCAGCCTACTCTGTCAGATCTTGGCAAGAATTTAAATCTACATTTCTAGAACAATATGGTGCAAGAATATCTGAGTATGCAGTTATCAGTGATTTCATGTATATCCATATTGAGAAGGATAAGTTAATTCCAGCCTTTAACCTCAGGTTTATGAAGACATTGAAAAGAATTCCAGAATGCATGAGACCTAATGATGCATTGTGCCTAGTGGTCTATCTAGGAGCATTTGATAAGAAGATGAGCTATTTGCAATAGACATTGAAAATAATTAGAGATATGGAATTCAAAAGGGTTATTTCTCTAAAAATTTTTGCTATCCTGCAATCCCCAATGTAGATGAAAGATATAATTTATATGTTGAAGATGAATGTTAAAGCACTCACACCCCATCTATCCCTGTTTATGCATCATTCCAAGTTAATGATGATTCTGCCATAAATGAGGTTGTCCTGATTTGCCCAGCAAATGAAGTTGATAATAATGATTTTTCAAGTGATATTAATATGCTAGTCCTCAGCAAGGAACATTCATGTTTAAATGATCCAGTTGTGCAAAGTTGTGATCATATGGATCAAGAGTCAATATCAGTTTCATCGGTAAGTATTAGAGGGCTGGAGAATGATATAGATAGTCCAACTTTAGATTGCATTGAAGTAGCAGAAATCTTGTATGTGGGGCAATCAGATGATGAGAATGATATCCATGATCAATTCATGGATCAGGTTTGTTCTTCTTATGACTCTAGATTTGATAGTGATGAAAAAGAGTTGGATTGTCATGAAGAAGAAGCAGAGGCCTTTGCAATCATGGTGAATCCCCTTTATGATGAGCCTGTAGATGCGTTTGACATTGTGAGTCATGACCTTCATTGGTGCAGGATTAACCCTCTGTTTGAAGATGATGATACTGATTTGCAAACTGTGGATAATGAATGTTAATCATCAAGTGGGCCAAGTGTGTGCAATCATGGCCATGTGGATCAGGTTTCATTTTCAATGTCAATAAGTGACATAGGTGATATTAATGGTCTCATATATTTTGAATGTCTTCAGTTTTTTATCTGCTGGATGAGTGCTTGGTAATGAGTAACAGCCAGGTAGATAATGAGTATTGCCAAATGCAATATGATGATACACTGTCTGAAGAATGTAACATACATATGTTGCCTGATGCTGAAAGATATTCTAGTATGTATGGTATTATGTATGATTGTGAGATGCAGAGTAACAGAGGTAGTACTGACAGTGGTAAGTTTTCAAAAATGGTAAAGCATGTAATTAGTAGGATCAGCATATGGGCAGATTATTTTAATGTTTTTTGCTGTGGTTCGGATTATTCAGATTGGAATCAGGCATTTGACAGAAGAAGGTTATGGTTTTTCATTTTTGGCTACCCGGGGCTGCCAAAATAAAATTTTCAAATGTGTTTTGTGATGCACGTTGGTACATTATTCCACTCTGTAGCCCAATGGATAGGTACTGGTCTGCATCCCAGAGATCTATGGTTCTTGCCATGCTTGCAAGAGGCATGCGTCCCCAGATAGAGCCAGTGTTAGTGCCTGCATAAACATTCAGGTTTCAAACTTTCATTCGCAGGCACCTTTCATAAAAAATCCAAAAATTTCTAAGTCTCACGGCCTCATTTTATGCATATCGGGCTTTGAAAATTGCAAAAAAAAAATAGTTGTATGCATCTTTGTATGCATATCGTGCTTGTATATGCATTCTAGACATACAAAGGTGGAATATACATTGAAGATTCCTAAAATATTCTGTGGATGTATCAAAGAGTTTGCATGTATATTTGTGTTGTATGTTTAGATATACAACAGCTAGATACAATGGAAACATGCAAAGGAAAAGATGCATTGGTGGCATACAAGCAAAATATGCAAGGGACAATGTATACCTCAAAGATACAAAGGTGAATGTATGTCCGACATACATTGGGAATGTACATTGCAAATATACAAGAGGCTGACATGCATTCGCTATAGTGAAACATTTCATCAGCGAAACAACACTCATCGGTAGTTCACATTGAAGTCTCCCCGACAGCCGATGCACATACAAGGCCGATATACAATTGGTGGGGCCCGCATATATACAAAGCAGAATGTACATCGGGCATATACAATGAAAATGTGCAAGGGAGCGATATACAAGCCGGACCCAAAAGAGATTGTGATTTGTTTTATAAATATTTGGGGTCCGTGCTTTGTATGCAGGCAGTTGTATGTATATGCATGTTCTTATGCATATGCAAAGGAGAAAAAGGCAAAATAGATGGCAGAAAAGTTAGCGATGGAAGCACAGGGTGCCTTTGTGGCATGATTTCATTGGCTGACGAATTTTCAGCATGATTTCAAGCTGCAGATCTTGGCGATAGGAAGGGAAATCGACGGCCATGATTCAAGTGTTCAACAAGGATGATTTCTTTGTATTTACAGTTGTTTTCAAGCAAGAAATTTTTTTAAGCATGCAGCTATTGCATTACCAAGGGCCGCGGGTAGGTTTAGCATTGATGGCAGAATTACAGAGGCATGGTCGATGATTAACTAGCCAACCACCAAATTTGATGAGAAAAGCTTAAGGTGCCGGTGCAGATGTTGATTTCACCTGTTTCCTCCCTCTTTGTCTCCTGATGCATTAAATTTTGAGTGCCATTTCTCATGGTGCATTGTTTCTGGTGGAATTTTGAAATGCCATGCAATTAATTGCTGAGTACACATCCTTGTTGTATAAGAAGGACTGTGTTACTCATTTTCAAGGTTGTTGAAGACTTGGGCAAAATTTTTGGAAAATAACGAAGAACAAAGCCTTTCTTGGTTGTTCTGTCTCATTTTGGAGTTTATGTGTTGCATTTTGAATGCAGGTTGCACATTTTTTTAGTTTCATTGTTGTTTTATATAAAAAATGCATTGTTGCATGTGTTTAGTTACTTGTCTCCATTTGCTGTATGCATCTCTTCTTCTAAATCTGGTTGCTAGGGGTTTCTCAGATTCTAGGATACAGACTTGCTATATTGCATGCTTGATCTATGACTTCCATTCGAGTGGATTAAACTATTTTAGGTTAAGTATGGGGAAGAATGTATGTCAGCAGGGATATTTGTAAGTAGAGGCAGCTAAATACTCATCCTTGGGTGGTTTTTGTAAGGTAAACACCAATCTAACCCCTTGAAACTTGAATGTCAGTGCAAATCATTCACTTGTATATGTCTAGTTGACTCCTTGCCCTGAGATAGGCACCAGTCTGTTCCTTATGTAGTAGTTATGATCCAAAACCCCCTGTCTTGCATCCAAAATATCAAAACAAACCATTTCATAACTCCAACCTGTTAGTTGTAGGAGTAGGAATAGGACCCCTACATTTTCTCATACCCAACTAGTTAGATATGTCCAAGAATGTTGCCATCCTTGTGATCTATCATGCATATCTTGGTCCACACATGAGAATATTCTGCCTATTGTTGTCAAGCTAAATCTTTTTGTCATTGGGTGAGTCAAGACCAAATCTTTAGCTATAGGGATACCCCCCTTGGTGCGGCAGAACCAGAAGTGAAGGGGAGGTAGCTCACGCAACCTCCTATCTTAGTTGGCTAAATCTACATGTGCATTGGAACTGGCAAACCCTCTGCTGATTCGGGAGAAAGAACCAACAATGCCTTTTTAATGTTTTTGGTGAGAAGGTTGAACTATAATTCTGAAATGAGGATTTCTCCTGAGGCTGCATCTTTGGTTATGCAATTTGGGAGTTTTTATATTCAATTTGATAGGTTCACCTACCTGAGACTAGGGGGTTATGAGTTAGCTCCAACTAAGTTGCCTCGATACCCTAATGACTATATTATCTTCTTGGAGGTTTGTAGACAAATGACTGTTGTAAATGTCAGATACCAGAGTATGAGAAAGAACGGCTACACATTTCCATTGTCTTTATTAGTTTATTCTTGTAAAAATAAAGATGTCACTAAAGGAGATGAGTATGCATTGGCAGAATTTAATTTTCACTCTTTATCTTTGAGGCAACACTTTGACAACAAGAATTTGTAAAGTAGAACTTCTATGGCTCTAGCTCTTATGAGAATCATTTGAGCCTAGAAGACTTCTGGGAGGATTGTGTAAATGACCATGAAGTTCTAAGAAGAATCTACATGAGACTTACCATAAGTCAAATCCAGGCTTTTGGTTTACCCATCTATATTCCAGAAAAAGCTGAGGACTCTGAAGTAATTGATATGGAATATCAAAATCTACTATCAAAACCCCTTCCCTGTATAAATTGGTCTGAGAAGGAGGTTGTGGATATAAATGTTCATTTTGCACCAATGATTAAGAGGACTGAAGATTGGCTGGTTGGTAAGTGGCGTGGACATGCAAGTTCCCCTCATGAATCAAGTAGTTCAAAGGCTACTAGATAGAAAACGGTGCAAAATTCTACTGTTCAGAGTTCCACACGATCACATGACATGTCACAATCTATTTCTAATTCACAGTCAGGAGGTGATGGTGAAAGGCCCAATGATGCCCTCAAATTGAAATCACTGTGTGAATTAGATAGTCCTCTTATGAGAAAAAGAAATGTTCAGACAGTGACAGTGAACCCTGACCCCATTTTTGACTCAATTGTTAATGATATCTCTTTCCCCACTTTTCTTGATGTATCCTCTTCTCTTGATAATGAAGAAATTCTTGTTGCTTCCCTATTTGAAGATAGAAATAAATCTATGTCTGACAATGTGAATACTGCTGTGGTGACTTCCTCTCTGAGCTGGCTAAAAAAGGTGGTAGAGAAAAAGAGAAAAAATGTTCCCACCGCGGCCAAAGAAATTGATATTGTTGCTATGCTTCTACAAGGGACTTCAAAGCCTAAGAAATCTAGGAGAATGTTCAGGATGATAAATGATGCTACTTCTGGCCACCAGGTATTGGAAATTTTTGACCCCATAAAAGATTTGGATGAAAATGATATAACTGAGGCAGATTATAAAATAACTCATATTGACTTGGGCCCTTCCACTCCTAAGGGGGATTCATACCATGCCAATTATTCTGTCAATGTTTTGATTAAGAGGGCCAAGGAAGAAAGGAAATATAATATAAAACTTCAATCTCAAATCTTGTCTTTGAGCCAATTCATCCAGTCAATACTGACACCTTCTCGTCAAGAAGCTCCTAACTCAAAGATTATTGGGATCGATGCAAATACTATTAAGTAGATTAAAAAGAGTCAGAATTTTGTCAGGGCAATCAATGAATGTGTTGAAAAATTATCTTTTGTTATTTTAATTTTCTTGACTAAAATGATACAAAGCTATTCTCTTATACACAATAAGAGAAAAGAATTGATCAATGAGCTTCAACAAGTAAGAAAGGAACAAGGAAGTACTTATGTGCTTTTGAAGGAGGTTGCTGAGTTAGTGGCTTTAGATTCCATAACACTCATGAAGGAAAATCTAGCTAGCGACCCCCGTGAAATTGATTTGTCCTAGGTTGACTCATTGGACTAGAAGCTCAATATGTATGACAATCTTATCGATCAAATCAATAAGGCTCTACAAGAATACCTGGATCTGATGATTGGTATTCAAAGAGATTGTAATGCATTTGAAATAAATATTTTGGATGACTTCAGAGAAAACCTACATGATCCCAACAATATCAACAAAGAGGTCAAAGACATGTTTTATAGTGAGCTTGTTGATCCTGAGACTATTTCTGGTGAATCGTTGAGCAAATTGGGCTGTATGCAAGTCAATCTTAATGGTTACAAAAATAGGGATGAGATGATCTAGGAGTCCATGGTGGGAGTAGCTAAGAGCTTGGCCAAATTTAGAACCAGATTGTAGAACACTACTATTCTAGGGAGCAAAAGTATTACTATTATCATCACGAAGTATCGAGAGTAGAAGCTGAGGTTGAAAGTGCGAGAGAAGATGGTGGAAGATCAAGTGGTGGAGAGTGTCGAAGACCCTAAAGAAGATAAAGGGGTGGCAAATTAAGTTTATTTATTTTCTGCTTTTCAAGTTATTTGGTTCGAAACTTTTAAAGACTTTATTTTTAACAGAAAATGGTTGTCCTCAAGAAACCATTCCTCTTTCAAAGACAGTTATTATTTTATGCTTATAAATATATAAATGGGGAACAATGGAAGCATCTTTCTGGTTGGGCAAACTTTGTTTTTCTCAATTTATTTAGATATCTCGCATGTTTTGTTTTCATTTTACTTCAATATATAGAAAGGATACACTGTTGGAATTGTTCAGGCTTATATGATCTTTGTATTGTAATGTTTGGGCTATCATTCTGCTTATGTTGAATGTCATATTTGTGGTTATCCTTCTTTATGTTGTAGAATTCAGTTGGTGATTTCGTTGTTGTGGATATCTATCTTTGAATGGATATGTTATGGTGATATTGATTCAAATCTTCTTATTTTGATCGTCATTATTTGAAGTCTTTGAGCTTCTGTGAGTATTAGTTCATTTATTTGTATGAAAATCTCCTTTCAAAGCTTTCTGGTTAAAAGCATCTCCTTTCTCTGCTTTCTAAGTAAAAGCATCATAGATTTTTGATTCGTTGATCATCAATCGAAGGTAGCTGCCACCTTGTAAAATAAGCAGAGAGTTGGTTATAAAATATCATTATTACTAACTCAACTATGGTTACATTTGTCATTTGTTTGGGTGAAAGAATATAGGGTTAAATGGTAAATCTGTAAACCAACAGATTTTTGGTGACTCTATTGGGGATTTATAATTGTTAAGTATGTATTGTGAGTTGCTCTAATGGTTCTTCAGAGATGTAACGCTCCTATTCTTCAACCCAATGTTGATTGGCTTATAGGTGATCAGGAAGATATCATTACTAGAATAAGGTTGCTTGCTTGGAAACATATAAGGACTAACTTACAATATCATCAAGTTAATGAAGTGTTAGAAGAAGAAGAGGAAATCAGTGAAATTGTGAGAGAGAACACCAGGCGTTTTGAAAATGCTCAAGAAGTTTTTGTTGAGGTTGTTGTACCTATGCCATGAAGAGAAAGAGTGTTTCCTGTCCTAGCACTTCCTAACGAAAGGCACAGAAACCAAGGGGTTAATTAGAGGAACCAGTTAAATAATCAGCAAAATCTTCCATGAGCTAATCAGTAAGTGAAGTTGGTGACGCTATTTTTATTAAGTTTTATTGTCTAAATCTAGCTTCCAAAAGATATACTAGGGGAGATAGAAAGAAGGGGATCTTCGACGAAGATTTTGCATTTTTAGAGTCCATCAACTTTTCTTCCTTCCCACCTAATCAAAAGGTTAGGTCTGTTAATAAACCCTCATCCCCTCCACCTAGTCAAAACCCTCCAAGTACTTCGTCCACATCTTGTCAAGCTCTCCTTTTGCATGGAGTTATCCTCCCTTTGCAAGTAAATTTCCCCGTACAAAATCCACTCATCATGACCCATCCTCCACCTATTCCATGGGGAGCCACCATAGGTCCACTTAATCTTTGAGCTCAATTACAGGATTTACCTAAGGGGTCAGGGAAGGTTATACCTAAATTTAGAGGAGATGGGAAAGTCACCCTAGAAGAACATATGCAAGCTTTTTTTGCTGGCTCTTCTATCCTTGTTGTAAACATGAAGATGTAGTTGTGAGACTTTTTTGTAGAATCCCTAACTAATGTTGCCACTGATTGGTTTTATCATCTTCCTAATGGCTTTATTAATGGTTGTAATGCCTTAAAAACAAAGTTTGAAAGCAGATTCAAATCTGCTGAGAATGAACAAACTCTAGTTACGCAGTTAGCCACAATGAAAAAGAAATACAAGAGCCAATGAGGGAATTCGTTGCCAGATTTAACAAGCTATACAATAGAATTCTTGAGATCATGAGGCCTAGGGATGACCTGTTAAAATGTTTCTTTATTAATACCCTTCCACTAGATGTTAGTTTTACTATCAAAAGAGAAGGGGCAGCTGCTGTAAATGCAACCCAAGAGAGGGCCATATCCATAGAAGACGATTTGATCATAGCAGGGAAATGGAAAAGGGAATTGCAGACTGGTAAGCCTTCTGGTGTGAATTCTATTGACCTTGTTATACAAAGATTGGCTAATGATATAATCACCATAAAGAGGCAAATGCCAAAGGGACAGTTTCAGCCATCTTACCAAGACATACCAAGGAAGGATTATGGCAATCAATGTGGTCATAACAAAACTTTGCCTCTAACTAGACCTACACAGAGACTAGCTATTGAGAACACTCCCTCTACTAGTAAAGGTAACATGATGTGTAATTTTCATTTAACTACAGATCATGATGGGTCCACTTGTCTGGAGATGGTTCGATGCATGCAGATGCTTTCTACCAATGAACAATATGAAGTGCCATATGTAGAAGAACCTGGCCCATCTTATGATGCAAGTGTTAATTTCTTTAAGTATGAATCAGATGCCAAGGCAAGAGAAGATATTTATGCAAAGATTGATCCTAACTATACAGTCTTCACTAGAGGACAACAGGCCCAAAAAGGAATAGACTCTAAAGGACAAACAAGTGGTTCATCTTTCACTCCAAAGTACCTTCTATCTAGGCAATATGCTTCTAGTCCCAAGAAAACTGACAACACTACTTCCAAGAACGTGTCTGCAGAGGTACCATTTGTTCCTTCCCATGATACTATTGTTACTAGTTCATTTGATATAATTGAGTCATGTACAAATACCAAAATTTAGTTTTCCCAAGCTGAGTATCTTAGACTCAACCCATCTGAGCTGGACTGACTAGTGAAATATATCAGACAAGAGCCCTCCCCATCTCAAAGTAATGCCCAAGTGTCTAATGAGGTCAAGACACCTATTGATGAACAAGTTTTCCATAATCTATATGAAAAAGAATCGGGACAGCAAGATCCTTTCTCTAAGCCAGAACTGTTTTATGTGTCTCTTTACATAGCTAGTTTTAGATTGAGTAATTGTGTCATCAACTCTGGTGCCTCTGATAATGCAATGCCTACTCAAGTGGCTAGAGCTTTAGGGTTATCTTATACTCCTTCCCATGGTAAATGCTTTTCAATGGATGGCTCACAAGTTCCAGTTTTGGGACAAATAAAAGACGCACAAGTTGCTTTAGTTGCTTTCCCCAGAAAGAGATTAAAATTAACTATTCTCATTGCTAATATTCCTATTAGTTATGGCATGCTTTTGAGTAGGAGTTTTTGCAGAGACATGGGAGGGAGGATACAAATGGATTGGTCTCATGCCTTAATACCATTAGAGGGAAAGAAAGTATGTCTTAATCCAGAGTCTAAGGCCAAGTTCATAGTTTTAAAGTCTAGAGATCCTAGGGCAGATATCCTATTTGTTGAGAGTGGACCAGGCACTTATAGGTGTACATCCATAGAAGAAAAATGTTCAAGCCCTGATTTACAAAATGAGTTATGGACACTAGAATTTGATGGAAGTTGTTCTCATGCTAGCTCGGGAGTAGGAGTTGTTCTAATCTCTCCAGATGGTTATATCTTTCCCTTTGCTTGAAAACTAGAATTTGAGAATAATAATACTACCGAATACAAGGCTCTTCTACTCGGCTTAGCTTTAGCTAAGGAAAGGGGCATAAAACAATTGAGAGCCAGAGGGGATGTAGAGTTGATAGTTAAGCAAGTCAAAAAACAATACTCTGTAAAGAATGGTAGACTGAGACATTATAGAAATAGAGTTTGGGATTGTGTTGAGGATTTTCATGCCTTTTATATTGAAGCAATGCCTAGAGACCTTAACACAAGAGTTGATTCATTGGCTATTTCTGCATCCTTATTATTACCTCATCCTAATTTTAAGGATAAACCTTATAGGATTGAATTAATATATCACCCCAGTGTCCCTGATAATGTAAACCATTCAAAAGTATTTGATAGTGAGGCAAATTATTTCATTTCTCGAGAAAGATGGAGATTTTGCTAACATTTTCTTTGAAGGAAGTGATAATGTGAGCAATGATGTTATGGATGGATACATCAATGCACATGGAGAAGAGAAGACTGAAATGATTCAATTGAAAGGAAACAAAATACCTAAGGGTTTGGTTTCTTTGGAAGATTTGTTTAATAGACATGATCCGTACTTGAAACAAAAGAATAAGGTTAATATTGAATCTTCTACTAATTATGATCGTGTCAATATTGGCATAGATGAAGATCCTAAAGTTGTGTGCATAGGGAAATGCTGCTCTCCCCAAGAAAAAGAAAGATTGATCTCTTTGTTGATAAGATACAAAGATGTGTTTGCATGGTGTTATTCTAACTTGAAGAAGTTCAAGAATGGAGAATTACAACATAGATATCTTTGAAACCTGGCACTGTACCTTATAGGCAAAAACAACAAACTTATAACCCAAAGGTGGCAAAGGCCATCTTCAATGAGATAGATAAGATGTTGAAAGCCAAGATTATCTATCCAATCCATCATTCTATGTAGGTAGCGAACATAGTTCCTGTCAGGAAGAAAAATGGAGAAATAAGGATTTGCGTTGATTTTCGGAACCTAAACCAAGCTTCATTAAAGGACAATTATCTCCTACCTGTTATGGATCATATTTTGTAAGTTGTTGTAGGTTCTGAAATGATGTCAATGTTAGATGGTTTCTCTGGTTATAATCAAATTGAAGTGGCTCCAGAAGATCAACATAAAATGGCATTCACCACCCCTATTGGTGTGTTTGCTTCCAATGGAATGCCATTTGGTCTTATCAATGCAAGTGCTACTTTTTAGCAAGCCATGGATCTCTCATTTAGGGATTTGAAAAATAAAATCATTGTGGTGTATCTAGATGACTTGACAGTTTTCTTGAAGAAAAGAGAACATCATAGGCATGATTTGGAAGCTATATTATAGCATTGTAGAGAACAAGGGATCTCATTAAACCCCAAGAAATCTATTTTTACCGTTACAGAAGGTAAGCTTTTGGGACACATTGTCTCAAAAGATGGGATTAAGGTTGATCCTGAAAGGGTGAAAGCAATCATACAATTAGGGTTGCCTGTGAATAAGGATTGCACTAGATCTTTCTTTGGTCAGGTGAACTTCCTAAGGAGATTTGTACCTGAGTTCGCTGAGTTGACAAGGCCCATAGATGAAATGATGAAGAATCACCTAGCTTTTAAGTGAAGCAGCGAAGGAAAGAAGGCATTTGAGGATATAAAAATCGCCATAGAAAACTCACCTACACTGGTATGTCTTGATTTCAATAAAGATTTCATTGTATACTGCTATGCATAAAAACACACTTTGTCAGCCATTTTAATGCAGAAAAATGAGCAAGGCATTGAAGCCCTTGTTTCATTTATGAGTACCCATCTCAAAAGCTATGAGATTAAATACACACCACTTGAAAAACATGCTTATGCTGTTGTCAGGGCTTTGAAAAGTTTTAGGTTCTATATTCTGCATTCACATACCATGGTTTTTGTTCTTGAAATGACTACTAAAAGTATCCTTACACAACAAGAAATTGGATGTAACAAACGGGGCCTTGGATAGCGAAGGTTCAAGAATATGATGTAGACATCAGACCTACCAATCTAGTGAGGGGTAAGGGTCTATGTAAATTGATTGCAGAAAATAAAATCATTGATGAAGAGCAATTACTCTGGTTCTTTCTACCAATACAATTGATGATTGGTTTTCAAATGTCTCATACTTTTTAAATTATGGTGATTGCCCTACTCACTTATCAGCCAAAGAAAAAAGGAAACTAAAACTAAAATCCAATAAGTATGTTCTTTGGGAAGGAAATTTATATAAGAAATGGGTAGATGGGACATTTCTTAGGTGTGTTGACAAGGAACAACAAAGAAGACTTCTAAAAGCCTTCCATGATGAAGCTTGTGGTCAACATTTTTTTGCCTCTGTGATAGCTTTTAAGATCCTTAGACAATGTTTTTATTGGCAGGTATGTTTAGGGATGCTCAAGAATGGGAATCTAAATGTGAAAAGTGTTTAAAGTTCACCAGTCATCCTCATCTAGCAGCCCTACCTTTGAAACCTGTGGTGATTGATGAGTTGTTCCAACAATGGGGCCTAGATTTTATTGGTCATGTCAATCCTAACTCAAGTGCCAGACACACACACATCCTTACTACCATAGATTATTTTACCAAATGGGTAGAAGCCATCCCAGCGAGACAAACTACCTCAGAAGTGGTGTGCAATTTCTTGAAGGAGAATATTATAGTAAGATTTGGTATCCCAAAAAAGATAATCATAGACAATGCTAGCTCTTTTTCATCTTCTAAGATTACTCTTTTCTGTTATAAACATGGTATCAATTTGGGACATTCATTTGATTATTATCCTTAGGGCAATGGGCAAGCCGAGTCTAGCAATAAAAATTTAATCTCTATTGTCAAGAAACTGGTAGATGAAGGACAAAGAGGATGGCATAAGAAGCTATACAATGCTCTTTGGGCAGACAAGATCATATAAAAAATAGCTATAGGCATGTCTCCTTTCCAGCTTGTTTACAGCATTGACAGTACTATTCCTATTTCTTTGGAGCTTTCAGCATTAAATTTACAAAGGACCATAGAAAATGAGGAATTTCAGTTTGCACTAGAGAAGAGAGTCATGTATCTAAATAAGTTGGAAGAAGAAAGAGGAATGGTTGTAGACAGAATTACCAAACACCAATAGATGGTCAAGAAAACCTTTGATAAAAGAGCCAGGCAAAGAAAATTTATAGTTGGAGATTTTGTGCTTCTCTGGGATAGAAGGAAAGAACCAAAGGGTATGTTAGTGCCTGAATTGACTGTCAGTTTCTGAGCAATTTTCATGCAGGCACCTTCCCTAAAAATCCAAAAAAGTCCTAAGTGTTGGGCCTCCTCATGCATTTTTCAGCCGCAGCATCATTTTTTCTTTGAAGAGGAGGTCATCATCATCATATTTTCTTTGATGGTGGTCAGCATCATCATGTTCTCCGTCGACCGGTTTCTCATCGTCATCATCATATTGCAATATCGGGTGATGTTTGGTTATTATCCTGATCCTGCTGATGAGCTACAGTGTGCCCTGATTTGCTTGCGGAGGTGATTTTTCAAGTATCCGGTGATCTTCCAATTATCACCTTGCCCAGACATGATGATGATGTTGCCCCGATATTCTGAAAGGGTTATTCTTTGAGTTGTTCGACCTGACTTGTTTTTTCTTAAGGGTCGTCGTCATCATCATCATATTTCCAGTTATCACCGTGTTGCTTGCGGGGGTCATCATATTTTCTGCCTTCATGATATCTCGCCGGGGTGATATTTTTATCATCGGGTGATCTTGGTTATGATCATCCTGATGATGTTCTTGAAGAGTTCTAAGTATGACCCGATATTCGCTGGGGTCATCATATTCTGAACGTCAGGATGATCTTAGTCAATATCATCCTGATGATGTTGTATCACTTCTTGTTCGTTGTTTTGTCATCCTGATGATGCTGACGTCATTCTTATGACAGGGTGATATCTATTTCTCTGCCTATCTGCATCATGATATTTCCGAAGGAGGGGGTGATATTTTCGTATCACTCGGGTGTATGTTTGTTCCAGCGTCATGATGATGCTGATATCAAGGAGATGTCCGCCTGCCGGCTTCGTGCATTATCTAGTGGGGGTGATCTTTCCAAGCATCATCATATTCGTCTATCGCCCCGATCTTATAGTGGAGCTACAGTGCAACCTGATATTTGTGCATCAGGATGATATTTCCAAATATCCGGTTGTCTTCCGAATATCATCCTGATGTTAATATGATGATGACGTCATCAAGGTCCGGGGGGGTCATATTTCTAACACAGATCATCTTGTGGAGATCTCCCGATATTTGCAAACATGATGATGACGTCATCCGGATATGAGGAGGTGCGCAGTAGGCAGATATGATGATGACGTCAGCAGGACATGATGATGACGTCATCAGGATGTTCATCGGCCAGACTTTTGGTATAAGCTCAGCAGGAGGATGTTCCTCCGATGGATCCAGTTGTGCGGATGAAGGCGATTATCATGCGGTTATATTGCGATATGATGCTGACGTCAGGGTGATATTTCAAGCAACAGGATATCATGCTGCTGGAGGGTGATGATGATGAAGTCTTATACTAGTGTCGTCAGGAGCAAAAGCACCGACATGATATATGCTCATGACCTAGTATATAAAGTGTTAATGAGGTTGCTGCGGGGTGCATGTGGGAAAATTGATATCCTGCATTTTCAAATATCATGATGATGAATCTCGGCGGGAAGTGGTTGCGATCGACTGTTAGATGTTCTTCCCAAGGCCGCGGGTTGGTGCGCCATTAATGGCGAGGGTTGCAGAGGTATGGGCGGATCTGGTACCCGATTGAAGGTGTACATCAGCGGACAGTGGCGCAGGGCTCGAGATATCTTCCTGTCTCCTCCCCTACCTGCTGCATTCATGTTTGGGCGCCAATCTAGTAATGTGTTTGAGCGCCATTTTTATGATACTGTGTATCTGGCGGGATTTTTGGTCAACCTGGTAGTTAATGCTGAATACACCCTCCTGCTATATAATGCAGACGGTGTTATTCATTCAAGGTTGTTGAAAGTTGAGGATTTTGGGCTCTGTAATCCAAAACCAGCTGATCTGGTTGCTCTGTACAGTCTAACTTGTGAGTTTATGTATCTCCTGTTGTACGATTTGGCATGGATCCACTGATTTCATGGTTGATCTTATATGAGTAATGTTATCTTATCATGTGTTGTGTTAATTCTGTCTCCAGTATTGCATGTATTCTTCTTCTGAATCTGGATATTTGGGTAATGTTTAGATTCTAGAGCATAGAATTCCTATGTTGAATGTTTGATCTTTTAACTTCTGCTCAAGGGGTAGATTAAACTGTTTTCAGGTTGAACATTGGGAAGGGTATACTACAGTAGGGATGCCATAAGTAGAGATAACTTAACACTCTTCATTGGGAGATATCTGTAAGGCAGATATCATGTGTATCCCCCTGAAATCCAGTTTTAGCTATTCATGCTGATCATTCACAGGTGTATGTCTACCGACTTCAAGCCCTGGATAGGCACCAATCATGCTGTGTTCTTGTGTTATACACCATGTCCAGCTTTGCATCCAAAATTCAAACTAAAACATTTCATACTTCCACCTGTTAGTTGTAGGAGTAGGATTAGGAACCCCCTGCATGCTCTCATACCCAACCAGACATCATGTCCAAGAATGTTGCCAGCCTTGTGATCTATCATGCAGATCTTGGTCCATACATGAGAGTATTCTGCCTGTTGTTGTCAAGTTAGATCCTTCTATCTCTGAGCTAGTCAAGGTTACATCTTGAGTTATAGGGATACCCCCCTTGGTGCGGCAGAACCAGAAGTGAAGGGGAGGCAGCTCACGCAACCTCCTGTATTTAGTTGGCTGAATCTACCTGTGCATTAGAAGTGGCAAACCCTAATGCTGATTCAGAAGAAAAAACCAACAGGGTACACATAAAAAGTTTGATTCATTATGGAAAGGTCCCTTTATGATCAGGTAGGTTTTTGGTGATAATTCTTTCCTATTGAAATATCCAGATGGTACTCCTTTGCCTCTTGCCTATAATGGGCAAGATTTGAAATTGTTTAACTGGTAGCAATCTTGAGTCTTCATCTTGTACATAGTTTCTTTTTGTTTTCTTTATTTTGTTGCTTTCCCTTTGTTGCCCAATGAATAAGGCTTTGTGCCATGTTGTTCTGGATTCTCTGTGTCCCGTTGGTCCTTGTCCCCACTCAGATCCAGTTGTTACCCCTTCTTTCATTTCTAAGTCTCATTCATCTCTATTGTTCATATCGTGGTACTCTAGGTTTCTAAATCCCAAGAGTTATGAATTTCCACCGTTGTGCCTTAGAGAAATCTTGAAGTCATGTATACTACAAGTTTCTTAACCTAGTCACTATTCCCCTAGATTTCCTAACCATATCACTAGGTTCTGGAGTTTCAAAACCATGTGATCCCACGACTCCACATTCTTTGTGTTATGTTTTATAGCCCGTTTGGTTCCCTTTTGTTATCATTGTGTTGTAGGTTTTCCAAACTTTATAACCCGCGACTTAAGGTTCTAAAGTTCTCATTTCTCACGATTCACCGACGGTTAAGTGATGGACCAGAAACCAAGGCAATTAATGATCATTTAAAGTGATGTACGCCGCTAGTGTGGGATGTACTTTAGTGAATTTTTGAAGAATGAGTAAATCTTTGGATTAATTTCTTAAGGCACAGAAATGGTACCATGTTGGCCTAACATTTAAAAGCATGACAAGAGCGATATAACTGCACATCATTTCACTCTTTGTAGCAAAATCGTCTAAGTGTTCTCCTTGCTGTCCTTACCTTCTGAATTATTATTTCTACGATACTCTGTCATTGTCCCTGCTACCTAGTCATTGTGATGAAATTCAAATTTCAGGGTGTCTCCTCCCACTCTGGAATTGAGAGCAATTGGTCTAAAGTTAAAGACACTGAATTTGAACACATAGACTTGGCAGAATTATGGTCTTGTATACAGTAGGAAGACAGGTCACCATTCGTAGAGAAAATTCTACAGAGCGGTTTAGCCCATGCAGCAGGTTTCCCTATTTCAGTGTGTTGTGAAGATTTGATTGTTGCATGTGTGGAGAGATACGACCCTGAGACTTTGGAGATCAAGACTAAGGAAGGGGTGCTGGTCACGAGGATTGATTCTAAGTCTATCTCTTGTGCATTGAAAATTCCTAGACAGCAGAAATAAGAAGAGATGTTTATAGCCCTCAGTGTAGAATTCTTCAGGGAGAATGAAGACTGGTGCAAGAATTCTATTGCATGTAACTGGCTAAAGTTGGAGAAAAGAGGTAAGTCTCAGCTACCCCTACACTCAAAAAGAGCACATTTTAAGGACAAAATTTTAGATATTGTCACTCTGTTGCACCAGGTGGTGGGTAGTGAAAATGTTGACTCTTTTGAATTCTGGATGTGTCGCTTTATATTACTAATATGTAGTGAGGGTCAGTTTATCGATTGGGCCGAAATGATAAGCTATCACTTCAATGAGCAATTGTTGAAGTTTCAAGGGACCTCTGCATTTCACTTGTGCTCTTATTTGGTATATGTTCTAGCTAGTTGAGAGGTTGTCTAGGCTGGATTGAGGCCTTGTGGGTCTTTAACCCCAGATACACCTGTGTATGCCTATTTTCCTCAGTTTACAAAAGAGGTTGGGATGAAAGATTTTCGTCAAGGTAATGATGCCTTTTTAATGTTTTTGGCGAGAAGGTTGAACTATAATTTTGAAATGAGGATTTCTCCTGAGGCTGCATCTCTGGTTATGCAATTTGGGAGTTTTTATATTCAATTTGATAGGTTCACCTACCTGAGACTAGGGAGTTATGAGTCAGCCCCAACCCAGTTGCCTCGATGCCCTAATGACTATATTATCTTCTTGGAGGTTTGTAGACAAATGACTGCTGTAAATGTCAAATACCAGAGTATGAGAAAGAAGGGCTACACATTTCCATTGTCTTTATCAGTTTATTCTTGTAAAAATAAAGATGCCACTAAAGGAGCCAAGTATGCATTGGCAGAATTTAATTTTCACTCTTTATCTTTGAGGCAACACTTTGACAGCAAGAACTCATAAAGCAAAACTTCTATGGCTCTAGCTCTTATGAGCATCATTCGAGCCTAGAAGACTTTTGGGAGGATTGTTTAGATGACCGTGAAGTTCTGAGAAGAATCTACATGAGACTTACCATAAGTCAAATCTGAGCTTTTGGTTTACCCATCTATATTCTAGAAAAAGCTAAGGACTCTGAAGTAATTGATATGAAATATCAAAATCTACTGTCAAAACCCTTTCCCCATATAAATTAGTCTGAGAAGGAGGTTGTGGATATAAATGTTCATTTTGCACCAGTGATTAAGAGGACTGAAGATTGGCTGGTTGGTAAGTGGCATGGACATGCAAGTTCACCTCATCAATCAAGTAGTTCAAAGGCTACTAGACAGAAAATGGTGTAGAATTCTATTGTTTAGAGTTCCACACAGCCACATGGCATGTCACAATCTGTTTCTAATTCATAGTCAGGAGGTGATGGTGAGAGGCCCAATGATGCCCTCAAATTGAAATCAATGTGTGAATCAGATAGTCCTCGTGTGAGAAAAAGAAATGTTCAGACAGTGGCAGTGAACCCTGACCCCATTTTTGACTCAATTGTTAAAGATAGGTCTTTTCCCACTTTTCTTGATTTATCCTCTTCTCCTGATAATGAAGAAATTCTTGTTGCTTCCCCATTGGAAGATAGAAATAAATTTGTGTCTGACAATGTGAATACTACTGTGGTGACTTCCACTCTGAGCTAGCTGAAAATGGTGGTAGAGAAAAAGAGAAAAAATGTTCCCATTACGGCCAAAGAAATTGATACTATTGCTATGCTTCTACAAGGGACTTCAAAGCCTAAGAAAGCTAGGAGAATGTCTAGGATGATAAATGATGCTACTTCTGGCCACCAAGTATTAGAAATTACTAACCTTATAAGAGATTTGGATGAAAATGATATAACTAAGCCAGATTATAAAATAAATCATATTGACTTGGGCCCTTCCACTCCTGAGAGGGATTCATACCATGCCAATTATTCTGTCAATGTTTTGATTAAGAGGGCCAAGGAAGAAAGGAAAGAAAATATAAAACTTCAATCTCAAATCTTGTCTTTGAGCCAATTCATCCAGTCAATAGTGACACCTTCTCCTCAGGTAGCTCCTAACTCAGAGTTCATTGGGATCGATGCAAATACTATTAAGGAGATTAAAAAGAGTTAGAATTTTTCCAGGGCAATCAATGAGTGTGTTGAAAAATTATCTTGTGATATTTTAATTTTCTTGACTAAAATGATACAAAGCTATTTTCTTATACACAATAAGAGAAAAGAATTGATCAATGAGCTTCAACAAGTAAGAAAGGAACAAGGAAGTACTTATGTGCTTTCGAAGGAGGTTGCTGAGTTAGCAGCTTTAGATTCCATAACACTCATGAAGGAAAATTTGGCTAGTGACCCCCATGAAATTGATTTGTCCTGGGTTGACTCATTGAACTGGAAGCTCAATATGTATGACAATCTTATCGATCAGATCAACAAGGCTCTACAAGAATACCTGGATCTGATGATTGGCATTCAAAGAGATTGTAATACATTTGAAATAAATATTTTGGATGACTTCGAAGAAAACCTATGTGACCCCAAGGATATCAACAAAGAGGTCAAAGACATGTTTTATAGTGAGCTTGTTGGTCCTGAGACTGTTTCTTGTGAATCACTGAGCAAATTGGGCTATATGTAAGTCTATCTTAATGGTTACAGAAATAGGGATGAGATGATCCAGGAGTCCATGGCAGGAGTAGCTAACAACTTGGCCAAATTTAGAACCAGATTGCAGAACACTACTGTTCCAAGGAGCAAAAGTATTACTGCTATCATCACGAAGTATCGAGAGTAGAAGTTGAGGTTGAAAGTGTGAGAGAAGATGGTCGAAGATCAAGCGATGGAGAGTGTCAAAGACCCTAAAGAAGATAAAGGGGTGGCGAAGTAAGTTTATTTCTTTTATGCTTTTCTAGTTATTTGGCTTGAAACTTTTAAAGACTTTATTTTTAAAAGAAAACAGTTGTCCTCAAGAAACCGTTCCTCTTTCAAAGATAGCTATTATTTTATGCTTATAAATATGTAAATGGGGAACAATGGAAGCATCTTTCTGGTTGGGCAAACTTTATTTTTCTCAATTTAGTTAGACATCTCGCATGTTTTGTTTTCATTTTACTTCAATATAGAGAAAGGATACACTATTTGTTCAGGCTTATATGATCTTTGTATTGTAATGTTTGGGCTATCATTCTACTTATGTTGAATGTCATATTTGTGGTTATCTTTCTTTATGTTGGAGCATTTAGTTGGTGATTTCGTTGTTGTGGATATCTATCTTTGAATGGATATGTTATGGTGATATTGATTCAAATCATCTTATTTCGTTCATTATTATTTGAAGTCTTTGAGCTTCTATGAGTATTAGTTCGTTTATTTGTATGAAAATCTCCTTTCAAAGCTTTCTGGTTAAAAGCATCTCCTTTCTTTGCTTTCTGGTTAAAAGCATCATAGATTTTTGATCCGTTGAACATCAATCAAAGGTAGTTGCCACCTTGTAAAATAAGCAAAGAGTTGGTTATAAAATATCATTATTACTGACTCAACTGTGGTTACATTTGTCATTTGTTTGGGTGAAATAATAGAGGGTTAAATGGCAAATTTGTAAACCAACAAACACAAGACACTCCCCCCGTAATTCAATATTTTTTATTGGAGCAGGGCCTGCAGGCCTAATAGCAATAAGAGAGTTGAGCAAAAGGGGGCATTTAGTGATTGTCTATGAGAAAAATCATGATGTGTGTGGCATATGGTTGTATGATCCCAGGGTTGAAAATGATAACCCCCTAGGATTGAACCCACACAAAAAGGTCCATAGCAGTTTATACTCTTCTCTTCACCTAAATTCTTCGAGAGAGACCATGTGCTTTTATGATTACCTATTTGTTGTCAAGGAAGGCATGGATGAGAGGAGGTTTCCCGGCCATAGAGAATTGTTCTTGTATCTCAAGGATTTTGCACAGGACTTCAATCTATTGTAGTATCTTTCCTCTATACAATATTGGTATGTTATATATTTTGTATCTGTTTAGGAAATACAGACAATGGTTTTCATTGTATTTCTGAAGCATCTCTTCCTCTGAACCATATTAGTATATACATTAGTATACATATGCATTGTACACTTGTTTGGGCCATGCTTACGTTGAATCAATTCTCTAGAATCTTGTAGGCCATGTTTTTGTTGTATCCTATTCTAATTTCAATTTATTACAATATCCTTGCTCTACACTGTGTTAGGAGTTATAGCATTCTATATGTTGACATACCCATATTGTGTTCCATTGTACTTTTTCTTGATCATGATATCCTTCCTCTGCATGATACATACATGCATGTGTGTTGTGTGTAGATAAGTATATGTATATATGTCTTTAGATATACATTTTACTCACACCTAAACCTTCACATATCTCTTTAGCCCATATTCATAATTTGATTCATTGCTAGAATGGTTTAGGCCAACCCACATTGTCTCACTATACTTATTTATCACAGTATCCTTCCCCTGTCTATGTTTGAACATAGCACATGTACTTATTATATGTCTATTTATGTCATATTCACACTGTCCATCTGGTAGGATGGCTTAGACCATACCTAGACTGTTTCATTGTATTTTATTATTTTTTATCAGGATATAATTATGATAGGAAAGTTTAGTCAATACCCACTTGTGTTTCATTGTATTTATTTTTTATTACAACATCCTTTCTCTCCATTGTATTGGCAATACTTATACATTGCATGTCTGTTTAGGTCATACCCACATTATATCTTATTGTCTTTATTATTTATCACAGTTTCCTTACTCTACACAACACACACACACACACACACACACACACACACACACACACACACACACACACACACACACACACACACACACACTAGTATATCTTAATGTCTGTTTGCACATGCCATAGTAATGATGTGTATAATCATATTTGTTATTTATTTCAGCCTCTTTCCTTTGCACTATTATGGTATCACATACATTTGTTCGAGTCTACCCACATTGTGTCTCATTGTATTTTGTTTTCACACAATATACCTCCTCTATACTATTTTACATTACAGAGAGTCTAGATTTTATGCTTCCATGTAAAACATACCTACATTGTATAGCATATACTTCCTCTGTATAATTATGGTACATACATACTTTGTATATCTGTTAAGGCCATGCTCATATTGTGTCTTACTGCATTTCTTATATATGAATCTGTTTAAACCTCACTTACATTGGATCTCATTGTGAGGGTGGTTTATGCAATACCCACATTGTGTTATTGCATTTCTTAATCAGAATATGAACATACTTCCCTTGCACAATGTTGAAACTTGTGTGTGCATGTGGACCAATACTTAAATTGTCTCATTGTATTTATTATTATGTCAACACCCACTAACAGAAATACATAGAAATAGAACACAAGTGCTCAACACAAGAGTTTTATGAAGGGTACTGATGTATCCAAATATTGAGCACCTCCAAAAGAATACCTTTGGTAGGGTCACACTTTAAAAATACTTAAAGAATCACTCCCAGAAATCTTCTACTACAAAAGTTGAACTATACATGCTACTCTATTTCACTATCTTAATTCTCTGTGATCCACTCATTATTGTTATCCTAACGATGGATTGCGTAATGTGATCATAATTTTTTATTCAAAAATCTTCTAAAGAGGCTTTTCCAAAAGCTTTATGTTTTTATCGATTGTGAAAACCTTATGTTCTTAATATCTTAATAATATCAACCCATCATTATGACCTTATGTTGTTACACTTTAGCAATGAACACAAACACACCCAATTATCTATAACTGATTAACCAACTCGCATAAAATTAGTTTTGTAATGAATGTACTTTGATATTGATAACAACAACTAAACCTATAATCATCAACCTATCTCATAGAAATATCTTAGTAGGGCAATTGTTTTGATACATCATAGCTAAACCTTAAAATTTGAAGCATAGGTTCAACATAGATAAATCGACATAACAATAGAATGACTATATTCATCAATACATGTTACAAACCCGATCACAATCATGATACCCATTGTACAAATATACTTATCATGAGATAAATCAACAACAATTATATTTGAAAGAAACCTCAAACTTGTTGATATCAACTATGAGATCAATTATCAAATACATCAAAATGTTTAACATAATCATAATGTATCGATATATAGTAACACCTATATATAGTGAAAGATATCATTGACCATTTCCAAACAAGAAGCTAAACATACAATCCTTTTAAGGAATTCCTTCATAAATAAGATAGAAGATAAAAAGTTTATTCTCTTACCATAGTTCTCTTCACTTTACCTTACATTGTCATTAACAATCCCAATTGTTCTCTAAAACTTGTAACCAGATGACATCTATAAAACTAGATAAATGATTAGTCTCTTCAGCCAAATGAAATAATCATGATTACACTTTGGAATAAGATAAAAATGAATAGGACCTAAGGGGCCAAACCTATGCCTCGAGGGCTCATCAAGGATGCCCTTGCCTATGTATGTGTAAAGGCTTTGTAGTTTGGGGTAACTTGACTTGCAACCACAAGGTTGACTTAAATACATGGATCCATGAAAGCAATAGTACTTGTTAAAAAACTAGATTCATGATAAGAATTCTAAGCTCTCTTATTCGAGTCATAATAAGGATACCACACCGTTAGATGGACAAGGTAATGTTCATGACAGATGTTATATCCCCAATTTTTTATTAAGCTTAATCTTACTTTTATGTGGTAAAAAGAATAAATAATCTTAGATTAATGATTTGATGTTTGTGAAAAATATCAAGTTGAATCATTGAATTATATGAATTATGACTAATGCTTAGATTAGACATGATATTTCATGTTGTTGAGATTATCTTGTCATAATGTTTTATGGTTTAATGATGATACATTGATCATGGTTATATGGTTATGAGTGTAACCAGGAAATAATTTTACTTCAAAAATGGAAGGATAGTATCACTTGGGAGAAGGAAATAGATGTTGTGGAAAAGGTCAGGTTGCCATCTGAGTATCAAAGTTGTTCTTTCATGAACCTATGCAAGATAGGGTGAGTATAAGCCATTTTTCCTTGTTAAGTCAATTTCAATTTGACTATAGTCATCATGTCGATTTATGATTTCTCGACGTCGCCTACGTCGATTTGACTAAATAATGCTCTCGAAACATTAATATAGTTGTTAGTAACCTTTGTTGGTGTCAAAGATTACCTTTGTTTATTTATTTATTTCTATAATAAGTATTGTGAATATCATTTAATTATTTTAACTATATATAGTCTAAGATAGCGAAGTGGGGGAGTATCGACCCCATGTTCACATATTGATGCTATCACCCTAATGTTGGTAATGTAATTTTGGTGATAACTTGGATTATTTAAGTAATCTCATAATATCATATAGATGTATATGACATTATGTGGGATATAATCATTTATCCACCTATAGTGGAGTCGAGCACCTTTGGATCTTAAGTTATTACGTTCTTGTTTAAGCCGAACCCATGTTCCACGAAGAGTGGAGTGAGTGGGATATGTGTGTAACCATATCATGAGGATAACACCTTGTGGGAAACTCTTGGCGAGGGAGTTGGTAAGTAAGTGGAACGTATATTCCCGCTAAGTGGTTTAGGAAAAGAAACTATTTTTCCAACCATGCTATCGTATGTGATTCTTTTGTGAAGAGATTATGATTATTATTGTTTTTTGTTGTTTTTGAGGAAGAACAAGCTAAAACAAAAGATGGTTAACTATAGTACGCAGAGAAGAATCTGAAGGGAGAATAGTTGTAGACATTGAGGAAACTCTACAATAGGCTCAAGTTCTTGGGCAATGCTAGTTCAACAAGTGCTTCTAGTAAACTATTATCATTTGGTATATAGCCATAATGAAAGTTTAATTAGATTCTTGATATTGAATTAAACGTATACTGTGGTGTATTCGATAGTGTTATTATATATATGTTAGCAAAGAGTTAATTATCAACTCTGTCGAGGCCTTTGAGGCCAAACATATGAGAACTTTGTTGTAACTATTCTTATATTTCCCATTAAAGTCGATAAGACTAAGGGAGTTTAGATTACTATTGTAATAGTATATTAATGAGTCTGTGGTCGTAGTATTGATTGACTCCTTACTTCTTTGTGTATATACGGTTTAAGTCTTCATACTAAACATTATCGAAAGATAATTGTCACCCGTGACTATTGGGTAAGTAAAGATTTATATCATGATTAGACTTCAGGCCGAGAGCCATATATTCATAAAGAATACTATTATAGGCCAAGAACCATGCATTCATAAAGAATACTGTTATAGGCTGAGAGCCTTTCATTCATAAAGAATACTGCTATAGGCCGAATACTTTTATCTTGCCAAACATTATGGTTAGATGGATAACATCTATATGCAACCCATGAATTAATATGTGTTGCAACAGGTTCGTAAGCTTATGATGCCAAGTTAATTATAGTTTTAGGCACATGAAGTGGACTTGTGATAAAAATATTTGTTTCTGGAAAAATAATCATCTTACCTTTAGGTTATTCTTTATTTAATTTAATGAGCAATAATCTCCTTATTATTTATGAAAGATAAGCTAGGTTGATAATGGATATCATTATGTTATTGCACTAAGTGCATGTCAAGCCTTGAACATCAGGAAAGCAAAATCTTGAGTGTCTTTTATTTTTCCAGGAGGGGAAATATGAGAACGAATTTGATAACTCAAATACTTATAGACTATTATGAATAACTTCCTTATTACAATGACAATACTTCGGGAATGAAGTATAAGGAGTTAAACCCTTCTGAATCTTTTAGACTAAGGGTCTATTTAATATTGTCAACTTATTAATACTATCGACTATAATGGTATGTGTTATAATCGATGTGAATTTGTTGGAAAACCTTGGAACAAGATAACCATGGAGTCTTAGACTAGGAATGGTCTGTTGTTCTCAAAAATAGCTACGCTCATTTTTGTAGACAACCCCTACGAAACTTGTTTGTTTCATAATCTACACTCTAAGTTCACAAATTGAGACAAGATTCTCTTGATCTCGAGTGAAGTCATCTGACATCCTAGGAAAGTTTGCGACATGCTTCTCTCCATGATTTCTTGAAAACCGCGAAGGTTGTTGTGATCGTAAACTCGCCAAAATATTAATTATTGGACAGTTTGGGGTGTTAGAAAATTTTTTGTTACTACATGTAATGGTGGCCCAAACCACTGCTCTTACATATATTTTGTTTTTTTTATATGCATAGTCGGCTATTTCTGCCGCTTTTGCATATCTTACTGGGTTTTTGTTTTAATATGCAAAAGCGGTCCGAACCACTGCTTATGCATGACCCTTCTTAACTCCTAACACGCTTGAGTGGTCTTTTCCTCCGTCTTCACATGTTGGTTAAGACATGCAAGGTCGGTCATTCCCGCTGCCCAAGCATATCTTTTCGAATTAGTAGCATTAATGCCACTCGTGTTGGCATCAATGCATCTAGTTTAAACCTTTTTAAAACTGTTTTAAATTTGTTTTGATTGTTTATTTCTTATTACTAAAACTCTTACTTGACTGATAATCTTTTTTAAGATCATTTGACTGAGACGTTAGTGGATTCGACTGTGTTTCACAGATTGTGCACAAGTTAGGGTTTTGTGTCGACCTTATAACAAGGTATGTCTTCTTTCCTTTTTATTGTTTTTCTATTTAGGGTTTTGTCTAAATGTTTTTTGTTTTATTTCCTTGCTTTAAGTTTAAAAACAAACGACAGTGATTTTTAACCCGTCTACTATGCCTTATGCATAGTTTGTTCTGTGGCTACACATTTGCCGTGTCTCATGTCATTTTGTGAAAAACCTGGTTTGTGAAATACCCTTATGCATCGGCAGTTTTGTTATACCCTACTTCACTGTTGAAAAGTTAAGTATACCTCTACATGTATAGGCGGTGTTTCTGACCGATCATACATCGACCATTACCTATTCTCAACTTTGAGGCCTGTGGCAACAGTCCTTTTCACCATCTTCTATCCTTTGAAGAGTTTTCCCAAACTCATGTAAGGGTGGTAGAAACCATCACCCTTCCATGAACAAACTTAATCCTTGCACTTTCCAATATGCAAAAGCGGTAGAAACCACCGCCTTTACACATTCTGAAGGTTAAAAAGGAAATTGATGCAGTAGCGGTGTTTTTCACCGACTATGCATCGAATTAATAGAAGACATGCACCAACAGTCCAATCAGCCAGCCATGCACATGCCTTCGAGATTACAAAATACCCTGATGTAAGGGCGGTCATTTTGACCGCCCATACATGAAACATATTTTTCCAAAAAAAGAAAATAGATGTAATGTTAGTGTTTTTCACCGACTTTGCATAAAAATGATAAATTCTTCCCAAACATGTACAAGCGGTCAAAACATCCAACTTTACACGTGTGCAAGTAATTCCTCATGTAGGAGCAGTCATTTTGACCACTCGTGCACATTTTCTTGAATTTTTCCCAACACTAGGAAAATTCACCTTTCAAGCCCTGTTAACCCACTTTCACCCTTACCTCAATTTGCATGCACTCAAGCCCTTCAACACATGCTTTCCTGTCCATGATCATCGAATCGCAATTATCCCAGTTTATCCATTTTTCCCCTAACTATGAGATCATGGCCTTTTGCAGTTCTCAACCAGTGTTCATAGTAGATATCAATCTCAGAGTTCTCTTCAAAGCTAATGTCGAAGCCATCTCCATCCAAAGCAAAAATCATGAAATACAAGTACCAAGGTGTCTTTCCGGTGACAGCAGTGCAGTCAAATATTGATGAAATCAGAGATATGGAAATTGGACATGTGGACATGGTAGAATTTGTGGATAGAACAAAACAGACAAATCCTTCTAGGCATATGCATAAGATCATTGACAGTAATATTCATTTGGTTGCATCATTTCCAATTTCTGCACACAATCCTGAGTTCATTCTTCAGCTGGCTAGCCATTACAACAGGGATAGTAGGGTTGTGATAGATTCTCAAGGGAATGTGCTCATGAGATTGGATGCAGAATTCCTTGACAAAATCTTCATGTGTCCACCTATTGAAAACATTGGACAGATTGACTTTGCTCAGGGGCAAGAAGATTATTGTAAAGATGTGGAAGCTGCAAGAAGATACATAAACAACAAATGGTTGAAAATCCCTAGAAGTAATTTGACCAGATGGCCAAAGGATCTTCATAGGAGTGACTTTGTCAAGGAAGTTTGTGATTTGATTACTCTCCTGAGTCGCATCAGAGGACTCCCTTTTGCTTCCAAGTTCCAAGACTAGATGTAGACTTACATCAAGGTGATTCTTCGAGGTACACAGAGAATATTTTGGGGAGAGCAGATCAGTAATGCATTGCATGAGCAATTGGTAAAGGTAAACACAACATTCAAATTCTATATGACCCTGTATCTTGTCTATGCTACTGCAAGCATGAGAAGCTTTCCAGGTTTGACTCAGGTTGGTGACAGGAGATTGATCCCAGTATATGAGTATTATCCTCAAATTACTCTGAAGGGATCGATTCATCATTTCCGAAGGGTCAATGATGCCTTCTTTTTAGTATTCATGTGCTCATGGGATAATGAACTTGTTCATAAAAGGGTCTCAGATGAAGCTTGGCAGGTTGTGAATTCTTTTGGTTACTTGTTCTTACAATTCCCCACTTTTACATATCTCAGGGTAGGGTATTATCCTGGTTACCCTTATATTCTTCCACGGTATCCTAGTGACCGTATTGTTCTCATGAAGCTATGCAAACATCTGATTGTAGTACACAATAAACAGATGGAGCTGAAGAAGTCAGGGATAAAGTTCCCCGTTGAAATTGGAAGGTATTCAATTTAATCAGCTAACAAAGCAAAAATAGTTGATTCTAAATTACAGCTGGTCACTATGAGAACTTACAAGAAAAGAGACCATTTTAACTTCAGAAAACTGTAAGATAAAATCAAAAGGAAGTCAACCTTCCATGTACCAATGGTTGAAGATATTTGGGCTAATCTTAAGACACTGAACGAGATTAGGAACTACAGACTTCACCTGAGTTAGATTAAAGAGCTTGGCCTCGCTGATATTCCAGATGAAATGGAGGACGATGGGGATGTTCTAGACCCCAAATATAACACTAAGAATGTTGAATCCTCACCTCTTCCAGAGGTGAAATGGTCAGTCAAAGAACAAACATCCATAAGGAAAAGATTTCAACCAATACTGGCCAACACAAATGTGTGGTTGGAAAGTAAAGGGATTAAATTGAGAGAGTTCCTCACATCATTACAGACTGAAACACAGTAGCAGACAAGCAAGAAGGTAGAGAACAAAACCAAAAACAAGAGTGACGCCCCTTCTTCTTCTAAGATACACAAACCAAAAATTAAGTTTGTTTCCAAAGGAGGGAAGAAGAAGGAAGTTGCAGAAACTTCCAATATTACTGAGAATGATGAAGATACTAATGTTGATCAAATGGAGATTGAAGATGTTGAGGTTGAAGAACAAGATTTTCAAAAGTCTAAGGATGTTCAACAAACAAAAGTATCTAATAAATATGATGAAGAAGATGAAACTGAACAGGGCAAAGATGGAGATGCAGAAAAGGAACAACTTGACAATCCACCTCAATCCCCTGAGAAAGATTTTCCCATTGGAACACAAGTTTCTACATCTCCTTCTCATACTCCAGTTTCTGGTAGTTTCTCAGTGGTTTCAAATGTTCCCCTTTCACCTATCTTTGTTGTTTCTTCTGATAATACCCCTGCTTCTGTGAAAACCAATTTTGGGACCATTTTTTATTCTTCCAGTTCCATCCCAAGTTTATCTTCTCCATCTTTTGACATTGGTGAACAATCTATTTTAGAATCTTCTAGATGCTTCAGAAAAGGTTGTTGATATGGTTGTGGTTTTTACCAACACCAGTCCTATTGTGACTATAATAGGTATAAATATGGATCTGAAATAACAAGTGGTAGACTCATCTCCAGTTGTTGGTGCATCTATTCTTCCCCCATGGCTATCTGCATATACTCCAAAGAGGAAGAAGCAAGCTATTTCACCTGATGATATTGACATTGAAAAGTTGTTACCTGTAAAAGCAAAGACTATGAAGAAGCCTAAGACTATTTCTAGGCTTGTCAATGAGAAAGGAATCAGATACGCAGAAATTGCTAAACCACTAGAAGATGCCACCATTGATAATTTTGACATGAATGACTATGTCATTTCAAGGGTTGAGTTGGGCAAGCTAACTCATGAGGGCATAAAAGCAGATTTTCAAACTACTGCCAGCACTTTACTTGAAAAGTATGATGAAGTCAAAAAAGAGAAAGAACAGTATAAGGCCAAAGCAGAACAACTTGTTGTTCTTCAAAAGATAGTAAAGTTATCAGAAATTGTAGAACCCATGGCAATAACTGTAGAAGATCCCCTGATCCAGAAGGTTGAAAAAGAACAAGCCAGAGGAAGGGTGGTAGGAGATATTTTGGAACGTTTGTTAGCTCAAGGGAAAATTCTACTAAAAACCACCGTAGAAAGAAGAGAGAAGATGGATAAAGCTAAAGATGAGCTGGACAACCTGGTTGACTTACTCTCACAAGAGCTACAAGATCAAGAAGAGAGCTTGGAGGAGTGGATAGATATGAAAAATATTAAGATAAAGAATCTGATCACCATTGGGGTCATTACAAATAGGGAATCATTTCTTAAAACCAAGGAGACTCTGGTTCATTGTATCCACATAATAAAGGGTTTACTTGAAGATCTATGTCAAGCCCGAGAAGCCAGTAAAGATAGCGATGTCACACTTCTACACCGGCTAGAAGAAATTCCATGCACCTTAACAGGTGAAGATCACAAGTTCCTCCCAGTAGGGGAGATGGTAAGTTCCTTTGAAGAGATGGTGCAAAGGAAATTCGAAGAGGAGGTGCCCTCAGTGCTTTCCATGGATAATCTATATGATCAACATTCAACTTTAGAAAACTTGAAGGACAATCTGGATAAACATGAAAAGGCAATAAAGGCAGTGAAAGATGCAATTCTTTGGGCCCGTACCATCTCAGAAAATACAGCTAAACCAGATGCATGCGAGATGGCAGCCATACAAGCCATGTATTAGGATTTTCTAAAGAAGAATGACGGAGGAAACTAATGCCTTAGTTTTTTTTTGTATTTTCATATGTACTTTATTTTTGGTTTTAGACATATCCATGTGTAATTTTCTAAAATGTAATTACATGTGAGACAAAGGAAGTCCCAAGTCAAATAGGACTCTTTTGTTAAATAAGTCAAAGTAGTTGTAAATTTCCTATTTTTTCTCCAGGTTCCTCCCTATAAATAAAGAGGGCCTCTATTGTAAATATCATCTTTTAGTTGTTGAAGTGAAACTCTGCCAAATTGAAGAGCATTTTGAGACTGTGTTCAAATTGTAAATCAAAATTTATCAAGTGAATAAGAAAGCAAGTGATCTTTCAAACTTTGTGTTGAAATAACTTGTGATGTATTGGAAATTGTTCTTATGTCCTTTTCCTAATAGTATCTTATCTGTTTGATCAAATAGTAGTGTGAGTTAGAATAATCTGGGAGATGTTCTAAAGTTAATTATGGAGACTTTGTGCTCTAACAATTATCTTTAGTTTGTGTTTTAGTGTTTTAAAGTAAAAGATATTGGAAAGGCTTTGAACTACTATTATCTTTTGCGATCATACGTTTTGTCGTAGTTTTCGGTGAAGACTTTGGGCTGCACCCCAATCTACTTGGTTTTATGTTGTAAATCGGCAAAAGAAGCAACGATAGACTTTGTGCTCTCGTGGGTTTCTTGGTTATTCAGTTTGTATCAAGAAAGTACTCTTTTATTTTGTAAACATCATTTCTGAAAAAAGAGAAATGGATGACATGGTCTCACCCCTGAATTAGTATTTAGTTTAAAGTATTTTGTGATAGTTGATAGGGAACCTCCCCTTGCTGAGAGGAGAGATTTATCTCATTACACTATGGTCGATATAACCATTTTGCCTTCAGTTAGTTGAAGACAAAATATTCACCCAACATGGTCTTAAGAACTGAACCCATGAACATTTAAACCCTTAAAAAGAAAGAATGGGAATAGAGTGATGTGGAGTCACAGATTCCCTGTTGCAAAGGTAAAAAGACAATTATTGGAATGTACTCTAGAAATCAAAGTCAAAAGTCTAAGTTAGATGGACTAATGCAGAATTAAACCAATCTTTACCATGACCAAAGTAGGTCAAACCATAAACACTGTAGGATGAGATAACTTCTAAGTCGAGTCAGAGGTGGGTGAACATTTGACCACATTCATTACGAAACGTCTATGTATATAAATCATGGGCCAAATTAATGCATCCATCTATGCATGCATTACTCAGTTCACTATGATCCAGATGGCATAACCATCCAGTAGTGTCATACATAGAGTGGATCCGTAGTTGTATGACCATGATGAGTTATGAAGGACACAACACTAGATACTCAGATGGCAAATCAATTGGTTCCTTATATCTATTCCCTTTGTGAAGGGTAGGGCCACTTCCAGGAAGAAAGTTGAGCGAGGGACTGCCGGTCTGTGGTTGGAGGAAAAGCGCTCGGGTGATGCTCTCCTTCCCAAGCAAATGACAAGTCAAGACTTATGAAGACATATATCAACATTCTTGATGCAATATTTTCTATTATGTGACTTGATAGTCAAGAATCCTATGTAAAATTATCATTATTGCCTAGAGAAAAACATTGTGATTGTAAAGTGAAGGAATTCACTATTGTGTTATCTTTGAATATGATGTAAATTTTAGTTTTGAAAATATTCAGATAAGATATGCACTAATGCTTTGATTATGAATTGATTAAATTGTAAGCAAATATGATTTTTTTATGATCATGATCATTTACTTATTGGTAATTGAGTTGTTAACCAAGGTATTACAAGATGGTATGTTACAACAAAATGGATTTAGACCTAGGCCATCACATGATAATTGGTTTAAAGGTAATTAGCTGACTAACCATAGACAGACCTTAGGTCTCATGATTGAATAAATTATGTGATTAAGTGTATAATGCTCACTTTAATCATAATAATTGTTATGTAGAAAAAGTGGGATTTTCAATTCAATGTGAGGTGTGGTTAAATCCTCCTTTCACTAGATACATTCGAAGACATTCAACCAAGTAGAAGAATCTACTGTAAATCTCATGTCACTTAGAACACTGGAAATTTGGAATTGTATGAATTTGTTGTTTAATTAAGTCCAATTATGCTCAAAACCTTAATTATTCAAATTCAGAAGAAAATGAACAAATTATGGAAAATGATCACACACAAAGATATCAAATGACAATCAAATACGTACCAAATTTCAAAATTTAGAAAAGGAAAAAGTCAAAGACTAATGAGTGGGTACCCTAGTCCAGTGCCACCATTTATGTCAGGATCTAGGAATCTTGTCTGCAACTTGTTCTTGTTGTTTTAGAGATTTTCCTATTGCAAGATCTGGAGGACTAATGAGCGGGCGTCCAAGTCCAGGTCCCTATTTTCTCTTCTGATCTACAATTCTAGCAGTCTACACTACTCTCCTACAACTCCACTTTTCCTTCTTCTACAACCTATAACCTGTAATCATAGAAAAATGGGTTGGGGGTTGTGGTGTTTAGAGGCTTGCCTCAGTCAAGACTCAAAGAGATATTCAAGTCTTCTAGACACCGTTATCAGATAAAAAGTGTCTATCCCTATGGGATAGAGGCACAATCGAAATGATAAATGATTGAAAACATAATTGATATCACCTTGAAGTGTAGATCTCATGGAAGGAAGATGCTCTTCATGCCATGAGGAGATGGAGCCAAATCTACAAATACAAACACAATAACAACACAAATACTACTCTGCAACAATGAATATCTTGAATGCTTTCAAATCAAAAGTATGCCTAAAGCTCATAATCATCTTCTAGTTTACAAATGAATCCCTAAACATGCTTCTACATTCATTCCCTCTTAAAATTTTGTAATTCAAACTTAAGGTGTCGGCATAGGACCTAATAACAATCACATAACTAACACTTAGATTTAGGTCCTAACCTAAAATAGGGCAAGACTAGGGTGCGGGCACCCAAGTCCTCCCTCCCTATTTTAGGCAGGACATAACATTATAGCACCCCTAGGTCCTACTCATCATAAAGCTTTGGGGTTTTCTCATAGGGAATCAAAATTAACATGCAAGATGCTTATAATGCATTCTAAAGATCCAGAAGCTAAACCTTAAGAGGGAAAAGCCCCCACCTTAATGTATGTATAAACACAAGGCCAATACACGCATTAAAGTAAGGTCAACAAACACAGCAAACACGCCAAGTACGATGAGGACATGCCAAACGCATTGAGTACGGTAACAGGCACACAAAACTCAGAGAAGATAATTACAATCACGCAAGACATAGAGAAGACAATATTGAAGACATGGTGAATATAGTGAATGCAATGATTATTTATTTTTTCTTTTTCATTTTCATATATATGAATGAATGTAGATCTATACATGAAAAGTAACAATGCAACATACAACCCCAAAGGGAAAACATGCCATACAAAACCTCAAGTATAAGTGGAGCACATCGCTACACATACACAAGAGGGGAAAAAGTGTCATACAAAGCCCAAGTGGGGGTTATCCACACAAGGGGAAAACACATGGAAGACAAGAAGAAAACATGGCAAACAAGCAATGGAAGAAACCTATTGCTAGGTTCACATCCATCTCAATCACATTACAGGCACACACTGACAATTGCGCTTCACCACAACAATTGCCAAAAACACGCTTAAGGGTTGAGTTAGTCATAGAACCACTCCTCGCCTCTGCAGAGGACTTTTGAAATAAAAGGATGTGCACTAGTTCAAGAGATACACCATCCTGCCTTCCATAGAAGGGCTTAAATGATAAAAGGATATGCATGATATTCTGCCTCCACAGAGGGCTTACATGATTGCAATATAGAAAGAAAGATGTGATCCCACTTGGAGATGGATCATCTTACCTTCGTAGAGGGCTTACATGATTGCAATATAGAAAGAAAGATGTGATCTTGCTTGGAGATGCATCATCTTGCCTCCGCAGAGGGCTTACAAACATGCTTCGTTAGTACTAAAATCATCAGACAACTTACCTTATACATGCCCCCACCTTAAGGTGGTTGATATTAGGTATTGATATTAAGCACGTTAAGGTAGGAATAAAACACACAAGGAAACATAGACTCTCACAAAGCCCATGCCCCCCGGAGGTGACATGTACCTTGCAATCACCAAATGTTCCCACAAACACATTTTTGTAAGAAAAAGTGTTAGTGTCCATATAATCATGGGGTCATCCCACAATAATGGGTTACACTTTTTGGCCAAACTTGACATTGAAATCAACATTTTGAACTAAATCTTCACTTTCTGACACCTATAGCTACTAAATCATTAGGAATTTGAAGATGATGCAAACTAGTGATTTGTGAGATTTTGTTTGTAGATTCTAAATTTTAAAAAAAAAAATTCGTAGTTAAATTGTAAAATTTTTGCGTCTCCTTTGATAATTAGTTTTTAATCGTAAACAACATTTTTTTAAATTGATGTGTATTCTATAGCACGTAACTTTTTTTCTACAAAGGATAAAATTATGATTCTTTCGAATTTAGATTGATAACACCGATTTATAGTGTATGCATTTGGTTTCATAATTTTTTGTTGAATATTTTTTTTTAATTGAGTTTTGAAGTCAAACCAATTATAATTTAGACATAGGCATATTCCATAAAACATAACTTTTTCTGTATGTATCAAAATTCAATTTTTCTTTTTCTGTTGAAACAAGGACATCAATACCTAGTACATAGATATTTTTTAGAATTTTTTTCACTAGTTTACTAATTTTCCATGTGTGTAGAATAGAGAACTTTATGTTTGGTGAAAAACCTACATTCACAAGAAATAAAAAATAAATATAATAATCAAATTGAATATATTTAAAATTATACTTTTTGAAAAGCTTATAATAAGGACTACATAATTACAAACATAAATTTTAAATGAATTCATTTGATCTCCCAAAAGGTAAATCAAAAGTGATTTTTTATCAGCATTTTGATAGGTGTAGAGGAGACTCCATTATAGGTATGGTTTAAAACTAGCAGGGTTCTATCCAAGGGGGTTTGCATCTAAGGGGGTTTGATCAAACCCTCTTCAATTAAAATCCTTTAAATAAAACCTTTCCAGGCTTAAAATATTATATTTTTTAAAAATATGTGATTTCAACAAAAATCAGGATGTCCCAAAAAATGTAACCCATTATTGTGGCAGCACCCCATGATAAAGAACAATGCATAGAGAACTGAGGAATGCAAGATTCAAGATAGACAAACTGCAGGGGGTAGCAATAGTGTGATGTTTTGTAAGTGCGATAAGACAACATCGAGATCACACGGAGTGTTTCTACTAGCCAAGCATCAGATAATATATAACAACCCCATCATCATGTAGGAACTAAGTCCAATTTTTGATTTCTTGCTAAAGGGACACTAGGTCTGCATCAATATAATATGTTTTTCATCATCCACCCATTAGATAGAAACACTAGAGGAAGGGAAACAATAAATCAAGAGAGGAGAAACAAGTGTCTTAGGGACACAGTCATGTAGGAGGGTGCCCCCAAGTCACCAACCACAATGCTATGTCCATAAGACACAACACACAAAAATGAAAATAGAGGAGAAGCAATGTAGAAGAATGATGGTACAAATAGAAGAAGGGTCATAACAGAGGCGGTCTCCTAGTATCCTTGGCCTTAGGAGAGTATCAAGGGTCATCCCAAGAGGTCTAAACATAACACAGAGCACATTATGGGGGAAACACAACACAGAGGTAAAGGGTTAGAAATACTTACTTGATTTAACCCAATGTTAAGAGCATACATATATAGGATATCTCTCATGTTGTTTTGGTCTTGTTGATCTTGCATTAACATTAAGTGTAGGACGACGAAAGGCTTTCTTTTCTTTAAAAGGATTATACCCAATGCCACTTGAGTAATGTCTTGTAGCGGATTCAATAGGTACTCGAATCCCTTGTTGATTTATACCACATCCATTACCTACATAGTTGCAGTTGTTATAAAGGATTTTAAATCCTTGACCATAGAGAGATGTCATTTCCTTAGAAGATGGTGAAGCCTCATAGGTCTCATAATTTGTAGTATAAGTAAGAGTATTGTTTTTGTTTTCTACCAAGGATGCTTTACATTCCTTAGGTGTTTTCAAAGATTGTTTTGATGAGATCAATGCGACTTTTGATGTGTCAGAGTTATTAAGTTTATATTCCCCCGGTCCGGAAGGAGTAAAATCTAATGAACCCAAATCATCACCAAAAAGTGCATTTAATGGTGTAGAATCTTGTACAACATCATTTGTGGGAAGAGGCATTGACGAATCATCTCGTAAATGTTTTAAGCTCATATGATTGTAAACTATTTTTTGTGTTTCAATATGTAAACAATTATCTAGTTCAGGATCAGCATGAATAGTATGAAGTTTACCTTTGAATATAAATTTGATTGAATGATGTAGGGTGGAAGGAACCACCCCCAATGCATGAATCCAAGGTCTACCAAGAATCATGCTGTAAGATAAAGAACTAGGCATGCCATGAATTAAGGTAGGTACAGTCATAGGACCCACTTGCACAAGTAAGGTTATAATCCCTATTGATTGACTACCATGATTATCAAAGCCACGAATGCTAAGTCTATTCAGTTTGATTTGTGATGTGTTGGCCTTGATTTTGTGTAGTAGGTCAATGTTGTTAGTTTCAAGACAGACAACTGAGAGGGCAAGTGAATTAGTTGTCTCAAACTTTCCTTTTATTAACCAGTTAAATCCTTCTTGTAATTCAGCAGCATAATAATTGTAAGGGTAAAATTGGATCAAATATGAATAAGCAATAATAATCAATATCAAATACCCAAAACTTCAATGAAATAGTGAACTAAAGAGATTCAATAACAATGAACAAACAACAAAGCAAACCTCCTTAGATCGTAGCTTCCATTGATTGCCTATCACAATCGTTCTTGCATGTATGAATAGGTCCCTCAGAGAGTACACTTCCTTGCTATGCTTCAAGAATGTCAATTGGGAATGACAGTGATAGTTTATTGTAATGAAGAGGAGCTTCACAACAATGGTAGTAGTGCATAGTAACGAATGTGATCACAAGCAATGAAGGAATTGGTGCCAAAGGCGCACTGTAATTCCTGCAGAGTAACAATACTTAAAGCTTGAATGATTGAAATGGAAGAACAGGGTTCAATTTATAGACTTGAGAGAATGAAGATCAACGGTATAGAGAGAATGAGAAGATCAACGATTGAGAATAGATGAGGAACGTGCAACGAATAAGAAGAAGACATGTGTCTTGCTTTCTTTTGCATGAGAGGAGTTAACAAGAATAGAAGAATGAGTTAAAGCATTTAAAAGAATATAATAATTAGTTAAGTGATTAAAAACAAGAAGAATTGATTTGCATGAGCATAAGAAGATATCTTGCTTTATTAAATATTAGTAATATTTAATTGCATGTGCACAAAGCTTGAATTATATTTAGAGATAACTCAATTTAGAAGAAAAAGCAATTTAGAAGAAAAAGCAACTTAAATAAATATTTGATTTATTTAAATTTAGAGAAGATATTATTGGAATAAAGCAATTAAATAATTGGTATTATTTAATTTAGAAGATAAGAAAGCTAATTAAATAAATAAATTTATTTAATTATGTGCATGATTTGGAAGAATAAATAAAATATTTGATTGTATTTTATTTTTGGAGATTGAAAGAATTTAAATAAATTTGATTTGATTTATTCAAATTTGGAAGAATGATTTGATTTAATTAAATAATTAAGAATTATTTAATTGTTTGGAAGAATTTAATTAAATAAAGGATTTTATTTAATTTTGACTTTAGAAGAGATAATTAAATATTTTGATATTTAATTGATTTAGAGGAATGTGAATCGAATAAATAAATTTATTGATAGAGGAATTAGAAGGGAATAAATATTAGGAATATTTATTTAGATTGAATCGTGTCATTTTTAGGTGTATACATTTTGCCCCTCTTTGATGCAATGTGTTTTATCACGTTTCAAAGAATAGATTTCTGATAATGATACATGCCCCAGCTTACCCCTGGTACAGGTTATGACGATAGGATGCCCCCTTGGCAGATTGGACAGGAAGAAGGTAGAAGACGTGAGACAGACAATCTCACAAAGATGAAGGAAAAACTAGGTTAGGTTGGAAGAAAACAAGACGTGTTTCTGAGAAACAGGAAGAAAACTAGAAGAAAATAGGTTTGGGAAGTAGTCATAGTCACCACCTACCCAGATTAGGGTTTGCACACTATAAATAGGAGTTGGTTCCACAAGATAATTCATTTGCACACTTGTCTTATCTGGATTTGCTTTGAAGAGCCTAGAAGAGCAAAGAGCATAAAGTACTCAGCACGAGGATGGACATTCCACGCAAGGAGCACTGATTCAAGCGTGTTTGTCGATTCGATCAGCCAGCAGAGGTAGGACCCCCGGTATTATCTCAAAAAAAAATTCCTAGGGTCAAATTTGATAGTCATAAATGCTAGGAGAAAGTTAGCATAGATAGATGCGCTAAAAGGCAGTGTGGCGCATATGCCACGCGAAACTATGCATGCATGGTTCTGCAGCGCATGCATGCTTTAAAGTGGCACATATATAAAAGTTGCTCGTGTATAGGATTAGGTGGCGCATGCATAATTCTGCAATGCATCTAGGGTATGTAGTGGCGCATGCGTCCAAGCAGCACATTTACGGTATAGGACGACGCATGCATGGATTCTTGTGGCGCTTTTGCCAGAAGTGGCGCATGTGTCAAGAAATGGTGCATTTACCACCTGTTGTGGCGCATATGTTATAGATAGGCAGATTACTTAGGAAAATTGACTCGATTGGCATCCTGTTTGACGCGTCAACTGATAAGCTATCTCCAAGATTGTAGGAATCTAGTCAAGAGATGTAGTGTGCTATTTGGATCAATTTGAAATGCTAAGTTAGTTGATATAGTTCTATAGATATGTTGAGTATGGTTTTTTACAGCTTTAGGTTGACACCTTGCCTTGCGTGCTTGCAGGAGGATATACGAGAGACGCTTCAGTTGAGGGAGCAGTTCCCTATGCCTATGTTGCAGAGATACATGCTGACTGAGATGGATAGGGAGGCACTTGGTGCTATGGGCCTTGATTACATTTGCTTCATGCTTGAGGTTTGGGTGAACTGCGGCTTGCTGACTGCTGCGGTGGAGAGGTTCCAGAGTGAGGATGGGACTTTTCATTTCCCTACTGGTGAGATGACCATTACGTTAGAGGATGTGTACAGGATCCTTCATTTCATTCAGGGTGAGCTGGTAGAGTATGATCCCCAGAGAGACGCAGGACTTGCGGAGTGCAAGCGAGTGTTCGATGACCCCAAGCTAGTCGGGCAGGTCATCCCTTGGCAAGATATTTATGACTGTTACGATTTCTTTCTAGGAATTGTAGCATGACTAATTAGAGACGTTGTATGCCCCAACAGGAGATCACACGTGTTCCCCATTGGATGGGGTCAGATTATGGAGAGCATGATTACAGAGGGCACCCAGTATGCATGGGGTGTCTGTGTACTTGTGTACCTATACCACAATATGCACCAGGTGGTATATCACAGGGGTGCAAGCCTATCTGCAGGCATATCATTACTATAGTTTTGGCTATGGGAGCACATAGCGATCATGAGACTGATGTGTTTTTGACAGGTGGAGAGGAGATCCATATAGCTATGGCTATGTAGGAGTGATTTCCCAGCATAGGCTGGGGAAGCTCAAGTACTGGCAACATGCTTTGGATGGGGTAGATGTGGTCGTCTGGCGGCCATATCTAGACTGTGAACCATGGGAGGATGAGGTAGATGAGATACCTTACTGCTATCAAACGAGATGGTTAATAGGGCGAACATGCTTTATACTAGAGAGATAGATCATTAGTCGAGTACAGAGACAGTTTGGCAGGACGCAGGGCATACCACAGGGGCAGGCCCGATTCGCGAGGACACACGGTAAGAGGCTCAGATGGGGACCGATGGTATCCTATGAGGAGGCCTTGGCAGAGTTTCGACAGACACCTTACGTCACCTGGGATATGCGGAGGGAGATAGCAGACACTGGGATGACCCAGGATTACGAGGATTGGTTCACGGCCCACCCATTTCTGAGATACTCAGGGCCTGGGGTGTTGGTGCCTCACATAGATGAGGCAAACTCAGATGACGAGGGCTAGGTTGGCTGGAGGAGGAGGAGGAGGGGGAGAGGTGGACGAGGAGGAGGCAGAGATGGGGGAGATGGTGGAGATGGAGGATGTGGTGGAGATGGAGGAGGTGGTAGAGACGATGAAGGCCAACCTAGACAAAGGAGGAGGGCAGCGAAGAAACCTTCCCATGCCCAGCAAGTAGTGCAGTCACAGGCTGCACAGCAGGCACCGCAGGTATAAATGCCACCACCTCAGTAGGTGGCACAGCAGCAAGGGCCCCAGCCATAGGGGTAGGGACAGGCACAGGCAGCCCAAGGTCTAGCATAATCTGATGTCTAGGAGAGGGCTATAGCTACATTGAGAGGTCAGGTGAGGTAGCTGCGGGCATAGCTCAGGAGGGTAGATGCTCGGTGACAGACAGATGCAGAGGTTATTGCGGGGCTCACTAGAGAGATATGGCAGATGCATAAATACGATTTATCTGAGTAGAGTGGGATACCACAGTGGTAGCCCTGGGGACAGACACGACGAGCAGTTTCTTGGTTGGGCAGGTGCATCAAGCATAGGCACAGCTAGCGCAGGTATAGACTCTGCCAATGCAGGTGCAGGGTGAGCTTGCTAGAGTGCAGGCTCAGGCACAGTACTATCGAGATCTATATCATGGTGTCGTTCCAGCAAGTCAGAGGGCCTCGAGCTACAGGAACCAGTCTGCGGTCTCCCAGAGAGAAGGTCCATCGAGGTCAGGGGCCTCTGTGATGGGCCCACAGCAGTCTAGGGCCAGTGGATGAGGGGACTCAGGAGACACTACCGGTAGCAGTGGTTCATAGCAACAGGGATAGCAGATGCCTGCAGACTTTAGATCCTATGTACTTTTTGATGGCTCAGATAGCTAGATTCACTGATGTACCACTTTTATATTTTGAGACATGTATCACCATCCGTTGGGATGTATTTATTGTATATGACACCGATTCAGAGATAGATCTTTTGATATTGTACATTTGGACACATGTTTATGATATTTATATGATGATGCAGCTTATTTGATTCTCTCTATATGTATGAGTTTATGATGCATTTCTATTGTATGATGCAATGCACATGTTTATCTAATGCAGACTTAGATGTTTTACTTAATGTTGTGAGAGGTTATCTGATGCAGATTTTGATATGATGCTATGTGATCCTATATGACCTAATGCAGACTTAGATGCTTTATTTAATATGTTTCTAATGTGTGTGAATGCCACTGGTATCTATATGATTATGCAACTTTATGTGATGCACTTATCTATGTTTTTTATTTTTTTGTATTTTGACACTATATGATGATTGTATATGGATGACCTAATGCACTCTATTATGTATGCAACTGATTTAATCATGTAAATGACTATCTCATGTGATATAATATGCAACTATATGCTATGTTTCTGTGATGTCCAAATGTACTCTATCAACATAGAGATGACAAAATGGTAGATAGAAGTTTGATTTGATAGAATGAATTGATAGAAAGACTCACAAGCTTTAATTTTGTATTGTTACTCTGCATTATTTGGATCTTTTATTGCATGGGATACGGATGTATGGATGTATAAATGGATGTATAATGGATGCTTTGCTTTTTGACATCTTGACGGTGCAAGTGTTTTGAAGTGCTTATTTCATCATTGGGCAATTTTTTTTGGTACTATTCCGAAATGTTGTAAGTTAATACAAGCATCTATGTATAATTGAACCGAGAAGACCTGAGTATTGCTTACATGGATTTTGCTATAGCAAGTTGATACAAGCATCAAGGTATAATTGAACTGAGATGACCTAAGTATTCCTTGCATATCAACAAACAAGGATTGCCCCTATTCATGTTATCCTTTGATGTCCTCGATGATCTTTTGCCGATCATGTCCTTAGACAAGGATTCACATTACTTAAGTTTTATCCATAATCAACAAACAAAGAAAATAATCATGCCCCCATCATAGCATCTCTAGCTTTTGGCATCCTCGAGTAGCATAGAAAGGCATGATAGCAAAAAATCAAGACTCTGTACTTTAACCATGTTTCCAATCCACAAAACATATTTGTATTTCGATGTGTTTGTTTCTTGCCATAATTTGGGTAAAATCATTTAGAAGGCCTTAGGTGTTTGTTTGCTTTTCCTTGGATAGGTTAATGTCTTGTGTCAAAATTTTTGCTTGGAAAGAGCGGGTTTCTCTTGTGCTTGCTTGTTTGGTGAGAAGATTCCACAATCCTTATTGGTGAGACAAACCCTAAGGGACTGACCTAGTGCCTCAGGGGCTCATTGCTAAATGGCCTTGCCTATGTGACGATGTAGAGGCAATGTAGTTCAAGGTAAACCCTAACAGACCTTAGACCTAGGCAATAGAAAGTGGTGCGGACTCAGATAGATAGAAGGACTAGACACGGGATGGATGGGATAGTGAAGCCTCGAGGGCGCATTTGAATAATGGCCTTGCCTACGTGACAACACAAAGGCGACATAGTTCAGGGTAAACCCTAACGAACCTAAGACCTAGGTGATAGAAAGTGGTGTGGACTCAGATAGATAGAAGGACTAGACACAAGATGGATGGGATAGTGGAGCCTCTGGGGTGCATTAAAAATAACGGTCTTGCCTACATGACAACGCAAAGGTAACGTAGTTCATGGACTAGGACCATGAATGGACTAGAGGATAGACGGAAAGTTATGAGATGGACAAGGAAGCCTAGGGGGCACATTGGAAATGGCCTTGCCTACATGATGGCGCAAAGGCAATGTAGTTCACGGATTTGGACCACGGACACTGACGAGAGACACTATGCTTAGGATTACACTGTTGGATACAATATGGGATAAAACCTTGGTTGACAAGGGAACAAAGAGATAGAGTATCAAGCCCTGATAGGTTACTGTCAGGATTTTATTATGGAACCGATATGGGTCTAATGGAATACAAGCAAAGGAAGAAAGGACACGAGAGGATTGGTTTCCCAAAGATGGAGAAGGCAGTTTATCACAAGTAACGCATGTTTACCAGATTTTCACCACTTGCTTTTATTTACACAAAAGCTAGAAAGTATACATGACACCTATTTGCCAGGTTTTCATCATGCTACCTACCCAAGGCGCTTGTTTGTCAGGTTTTCACCAAAGGACGATTTTTTGTGCTTTTTCAATTTTTTTAAATTTTTTGTATTTTTCTGATTTTTTTATTTTTTTGTATTTTTCTAAAAAAAAAATTTGTATTTTATGCCCCCCTTACATTGGGGTTCTCCTAGGTATAGAACTGGTGAAGATGCATGCTGTTGATTGGGTCATCGAATAGCTCACCCTCTGATGTTGCTAATTGATATGCTCCCAATCCATAAGCAGCTACGATCACATAAGGTCCAAGCCAGTTCGGTTCGACCTTACCTTTCTTTTCCCAATCCTGTTGATTGCAGGGATTCTCCTTAAGTACTAGATCTCCAACTTTAAAGAATCTTGGGCGAACTATGTGGTTATAACTTCTTGACATCATCTGTTGATATGCTTTGAGATGGTCAAAGGCTTTCTGTGTCCTTTCTTCTAGCAACTCTAGTTCTTGCAATCTGGAGACTCTGTACTTTTCATCTGATGTGAGACCTTTTAACGACACCCTGAGAGATGGTAACTTGACCTCAATGGGGAGGATAGCTTCTGAGCCATAGACAAGGGCATAAGGTGTAGCACCTATGGGAGTGTGTATACTGGTTCTGTAGGCCCACAGAGCAAGATTGAGTTGGATATGCCAATCATGGCCAGCATCGTTGACTGTCTTCTTGAGGAGTTTCAAGATGGTCTTGTTGGATGCTTCAGCTTGACCGTTGCCTTGGGGGTAATAGGGTGAGGAGAAACGGTGTTAGATTTTGAATCGATCATAGAGTTCTTGGACATCTTGGTTTTTGAAGGGTCTTCCTTTATCCGTGATAATGGATGAAGGAATTTCATATCTGCAGATGAGGTAATTCAAGATGAATGAGGAGATTTGTTTACCTGTGATGGTGGTAAGGGGAATGGCTTCAATCCACTTGGTAAAGTACTCAGTGGCGGTTATTATGAATTTGTGGCCGTTGGAGGAAGGCAGATGGATCTTTCCCACAAGGTCAAGTCCCCATTGGCAAAAGGGCCAAGGTGTTGTTAAAGATCTCAACTCTTGACCTGGTGCATGTATCAGGTTCCCATGTATTTGGCACTGCTTGTACTTCTTCACAAACTAATATGAATATGTTTCCATGCTCGGCCAGAAATAACCTAAACGCATGAGTTTCTTAGCTGAGGAAGGACCACTAGAGTGTGTTCCGCAAATCCCTTCATGCACATCCTGTAAGGCAATTTGGGATTCTTCTCGTTCTCAACAACGAAGTAAAGTACCATCTAGACCACATCAATATAGGGTGTCAGTAATAATGGTATAATGAGAGGTTTGGCATATAAAGGTTTGTCATTGGTTTGAAGATAAGTAAGGTGGGAGGATGTTGTCCTTGAGGTAAGTGTAAATCTTACCATACCAAGGTAAATCAGATCCAACTAAAAGGCATATGGAATAGGTTTTAGGAAGATCATAAGCTAGCATCTGAATTGATTCTACTAAGAACTCGTACCGTGACTCATTCTTTGGTATTTCAAGAAGAGAGGAAATGGTTGCCATGGCATCTGCTGCTTTGTTCTCAATCCTAGGTATCTTCTCAAAAGAGATGATCACAAAGTATTCCTTAAAGTCCTCGACCATCCGCTTGTATGGGACAAGCTTCTCATCTTTGGTTTGGTAATCGTCATTGACCTGATTGATTATTAGTTGAGAATCACCATAGACATGTAGCTCTTTGATTTTCCATTATGTTGTCATCTTAAGACCAATGACTAAGGCTTCATATTCTGCTATGTTGTTAGTGCATGGGAATAATAGACGGTAAGACTTTGGTATGGTGTCTCCATGAGGAGTTACAAACAAGATTCCTGCCCCCGATCCATGGTTTGTGTAGGACCCATCAAAGTAAAGCTTCTAGGAATGTGTTGATATATTGAATAAGGATTCATCTGGAAACTCAAATTGCATTGGTGTGGTGTCCTGTAATGGTGCATATGCTAGCTGATCAGCAATGACTTGCCCTTTGATAGCCTTTCTGTCTATATACTCAATGTCGTATTTGCTTAGGAGCATCACCCATTTGGCTAGGCGACCTGTGAGAGCTGCTTTGCTTAGTAGGTACTTCAGTGGATCTATTTTTGCAATAAGTTTGACTGGATGTGCAAGCATATAATGTCAGATTTTTTGGGAAGAAAAAACTACCGCAAGACATGATCTTTCTATCTGAGAGTATTGCAATTCATAGCCCACTAATGTTCAGCTGATGTAGTAGACGGCTCTTTCTTTATTTTCATAATCTTTTTGTGCTAGAAGAGCCTCAAGAGCTATAGGTGTAGCAGATATGTAAAGTATCAATGGCTTCCCTTGGATAGGAGGCATGAAATAGGTGGATTCATCAGTTTGTTGAATGCCTCTTCACATCTCTCATCCCATCTGAATGGAATGTTCTTGTGCAGGAGATGACTGAATGGTTGACACTTGTCTGCCAGTTGTGATATGAATTGACAGATTGCTTGTAGCTTGCCCTATAGAGATCTCAGCTATGTAAGAGTCTTGGGTGGTAGCATGTCTATAATAGCCTTGACTTTGGTGGGGTCCACCTCTTTTCCATTTGCTGATACGATAAAGCCTAGAAGCTTGCCTGAGGTGACTCCAAACACACATTTCTTTGGGTTCAACCTGACCTTGAATTGCTCAAGTCTCTGAAAGACTTTCTCTAACACATCCAGGTGTGATTCTCTTGTGAGTGACTTTGTGAGGATATCGTCTACACAGTCTTCCATTGTTACATGCATCATATCATGGAATATAGTGGTCATAGCACGTTGATATGTGGCTCCTGTATTCTTTAGCCCAAATGGCATGACATTCCAGCAAAAAGTGCCCCGTGGACAAGTAAAAGTTGTCTTATGTTGGTCCTCTAGTGCTATCCTGATCTGATTATATCCCAAGAATCCATCCACGAGAGATAACACGGTATGCCCTGCTATTAAGTCGACTATGATATCTATATTTGGCAATGGAAAATCATCCTTGCGGCAAGCTTTGTTTAGATCTCTGAAATCATTGCATAATCTGACTCGGCCATCAGGTTTGGACACTGGTACTATGTTGGAGACCCATTATGGATAGTCTATAGCTCTAATGAACCCTACATCTAGTAATTTCTTGAGTTCTTCTTTTACAAGTAGTGCTATGTGTGGATGCATCTTTCTAAGCTTCTATTTCACTGGTTTCACTCCTAGATCTAGCGAAAGACGATGTAGAATCAAATATGGATCTAACCCCAGCATATCTACGTATGACCAAGCAAAATTAACTTGCTTTCTCTTGAAGAATGGTACAAACTTAGTCTTCTCTGGTGGGGTTAGAGACTTTGCAAAGTGAATGACCTTAGGTTGTTCCTTTATTCCAATGTTAACAGGTTCTATCGGTTCCACAACAATCTATGACTTCTCCTAGTACATGTCATCAGGGAGAGTGTCAAGCCTTCCATCGTTAGGTACCACAGTTGGGTTTTCACCTTCAGATGCATCTTTTCTTTTTACTATTTTGGGACCTGACACTGCTGCAGAGTGGTTTTCACCGTCAGATCCAATTTTTATTTTGATATTTTTGTGACTAGAAGGCTTGACACCCTCTCCAAAATAAGCCACAGTATTAAGTTCAATAGTAAAACTAGATTTATGATCTCCTTTGGGTAGGTGGTCCCTAAGTTCTATGTAGTCAATATAAGCATCATCGTTTTGGAGCATATGTAGTTGAGGGGTTCCTCATAGATCATAGTCAATAAGTTCAGGATGCACAAGGGGGAGGGAGTCAGAGGATAGATCTGATTCATTGATAGTTTGAATGGATATACTAGGAGTATCAGTAGGGGGAGTGTTCAGGATGGTACTTTCCTCCAAATTGTTTATCGCGACAGAACTTGAACATTCCTCGAAAGTTGTATTCTCAGGGATAGGCAAATCACACTCTAGTGGCTTATTTAGTAGAATTTGTCCCTCATGGTAGGGGCTATAAGTTTGAATGGTATCAACCTCTTTGTCATCATAGGATTGCTCTATTAGCTCATCCCACTCATATTCATTGGAATCTGTCTCACTGTCCACTTGAAGTGTATGGATCATTTCTACAAGACAAGCATTTTCTTTAGCTTTTCCCTTACCTTTATATCCTAGGCCATTTGTATTTCTAGCCAATGAGGATGAAGAAGGTTGAATGGGTTCTATAATTCCTTCTTTTCTTAGGCTGATGGGGCCTTATCCTTCATAACCCATTCTGTGTAGGATAGCTTCACCTCGCCCATAGATTTCCATTGGGAGCTTAGGTGGATCCTGTTGTATGTTCCCTTCTTCTTCAATATAAAGCCATTGTAAGATATCTCTTTCTTATGTTTCATCAGATAAGGTCCCCCATTTTACAAAGGGAGCTATGGGAGCTATAGGAGGAGTAGATGGCTTTGGAAAATGCTTGGGTCGACCAAAGGATCTAGGAGATAGAGGCATCTTGGCTAGATTGAGGCTATGCTCTATGGAGGATTCCCCAACTCCTTTTTCTTTGATGGTAATTTTCTGCTCTTTGGGCTTTGATGAGGAAGCTTCAGAGGCAGAATCACACTGTAGGGTAGGGGATGTAGATGCTCTATTGTTTGATATGATGCAATCAGGTCTTGAGAGGATAGAGTTGCAATGCTGAAAGGGGTTAGGGTCGCCTTGAATGGTGATTTGCTTGCCATTATGTGGGAACTTTATGCATTGGTGATAGGTAGAGGGAACTGCTTTCATGGCATGAATCCATGGTCTGCCTAGGAGAATATTATAGGTGAGCTCCCTATCTAGGACTTGGCACACAACATCTTTTATTATTTGTCCCACTTGCATGGGTAATACCACTATTCCCTTGGTAGTTCTCTCCTCTTCATCATAGGCTTTGATAGTAATCTTCTTCCTTGGATCAATTGCATTTTTGGAGAACCCCAATGTAAGGACTAGCTCTAACATACAAATATTTAAACCGGCTCCCCCATCAATGAGAACTCTCTTGATGCAATGCTTATGGATGAAGGTGACAATATGAAAAGGGGTGTTATGAGGTTGAGACACTGATAGGTCATCTTGTTCGGTAAATGAAATGGAACTTGAGGAGGTCAGATTACCTACCATGGCCTAAAACTTCTCTTGGGCCAAGTTAGTGGGGACAGTGGTTTCCACTAAGGCCTTCTCGAGGATCTTCTTATGGGAAGGAGAGAGACACAATAGCTCTAGGATGGAAATGTGGGTTGAAGTCTTCTACAGTTGCTCTATGACGCTATACTGATGGACATTGGACTGAGAAGGTGACGACCTTGGAGGAATGGTATTCAAGGTGACCTTACCGCAGTGGGTAATGATACTACAACCAGTTCTGTTGGGTTCTGATTGTTGGTTGGGCGTGACCACATTGATTTGTGGGACATGCTCCGATACACAATTGATGGTATAGTCGAATGGCACACTTGCAAAGTTGGCATTACTATTCCTGCTATTCTGATTTGGCTTGTTGCAGTTGTTGTTGTTGCTGTTGTTATTGTTGTTGTTACTATTGTTGTTGTTGCTGTTGTTATTATTGTTGTTGTACGGCCTGTCATGATTGGGAAGTGGATCCATGTAAGCCACATGTGTCTCATTAGAAGTATGTTGATGAGCACCTCCTTGATTTTGATCTAGCACATCTTGAATAACATGTTTGAGATGGATACAATTGTTGGTTGTATGTCCTCTTCCTCTATGATATTGACAATAGTTAGTGTCTTTCCAATAGTGAGGTTTGACTTGAGGCTCATAATCACTTGTTGGTGGTAGAGAGATTTCATTGTTGGCCAATAACTTTCTCAATGTAGATTCTTGGGATTCACCCAGTGGTGTGAACTTTCGCCTTGGATTTGCATTGAACCATGGTCTTGGCTCCCGAGAGAATGTTTTGTTGGGTATAACATTGTTGGCTTCTCCTTTGAGAGTGAGTATGGGTTGTTGCTTGGGAGCCGCCACCTTGGCATCAACTACTCCATCATTGATGACATTCTTATTCTTGGTCCAAAACTTTGATTTGTCAGTCGTGTAGTTGGAGGTAGGTGTGTCCTTGTATAACTTGATTTGCCCCTTGGCGATCATAGCCTTTTTGATAAAAAAATCCCATTTCAATGACTTTTGAGAATGAAGTAGGGCATTCTATTTGTATTTGATAGCTAAGATTAGTGTTGAGGTTATGGACAAACATCTCCATTAATTGCTTCTCAGGTACATCATATGAGCACTTGCTTGCTAGTTGTCTCCATTGTTGTAGGAAGGTGGCAAATGATTTGCCACTCATTTGTTTGGTGTTGCATAGATCAAGCATAGAGACTTCATGCTCAATATTGTATGAGAAGTGCATGATAAATTTGTTGACTAGCTCATCCAAAATTTTGATGCCCAATGGAAGCTGTGAGAACCACTCCATAGCTTGACTACCTCGAGATCTAGGGAATAGTCTCATTAAGTAAGTCTCGTTGTGAGCTACTTCCATGTATGTTGCATTGAATTCCCTAATGTGATCTCTAGGGTCCCCTTTTCCTTTGTATTTGTCAAACTTAGGAACTTCGAATCGATAGGGAAATGATGCCATGATCAAACTTTTATCAAAGGGGTACGGTGCAATATCTTCCAAGGAGTAGGTTTTAGTGTTTGTACCCGTCTTGAGATCTGACATTTGTTGCTTTAGACCCTTGAGTTGTTTCCTCCTTTCTTCCATAGGAGTGCTTTGGTCTATGGTTTTCTTTCCTTTTTCATGTTTATCCTCTGCGTTAGGATCTATGGCTTTCTTTCCTTTTTCATGACCATCCTCTACGTTCTCTTGGATTGTGCTTATATCAAAATTGGCGAGAAGCTTAATTCCAAGATTAGCAAGATGATAAAAATACTTGTGAGGGTTATCATGGAGCACTCTCTCTAGCAAGTGTTGGAATTTCCAATCTTGGATGGTACCTTGATAGTCTTTGTTAGAGATTTCCTCATCACTATCATGAGGTGTGATGATGTGGTTGGATGATCTGGCCATTTCAAGTTGCTTTTTGTATTGAAATCTAGTAAGAACCATGCAAGGTGACGTGGGATGAGGTGGGATGAAACTAGAGATTTTGGCAAGGTGCCGATGGAGACTGCTGAGAATAGGATACTTACGACAAGATTTGGACAAGGGACTTTCTCGATCAATGATTCCAAGTAAAATGGCCAATACAAGATGATAGCCACTAGTAAGGGTACTCGATACATGTCTTACTGTATAGCAACTAGTCGTCCACCAAGACCACTAGCAAAGTTCTGTGACCTACTAGGTTTACTTGAATCCACAATGATACAAACAAGGGGCCTATGCCAATCTAAAATGGGATACTTTGACTTTGGACTAGGAAGACCTGATAGAAGGTGAATGGGGTGATTGACGAAAGAGAGGCTTTGACGTAAAACAGATGGAAAAATGACTACAAAGTAAGACCTAATCTCTGATTTTGGAACTAGATTGAAATGGGTACCCAGAACTGGTAAAACTTTTCTCTTGAAAACTGTGCAAGTGCTCACTATCACGCATGCGCCGAAACAGATGCACTGAAAGAACTGGTAAATGCGCTAAAAGTCGCAGTAAATGTGCTGCACTGGTAAAAAGTAAATGCGTTGAAATAGATAGTAAATGCACTGTAGGTCTAAACAGATGTGCTGCAGGTCAGCACAGATGCATAGGAACAGAGGACAGATGCGCCGCTCTGGCTTTTCTCAGTATTTTTTATAATTTTTTGAAATTTTTTTGATGTTTTTGGTACTTTGGTTGCAAAAAGGTCTTTTTGATCTGATTTTCTAAAATTATGGCAAGAAGACACAACAAACACAAAGAATATTTTTATGGTTTTTTACTTTTTTGTGATTTTTTTGACTCTTTTTAGACTAAAAAGAAAGCAAGTACAACCCTAATTTTCAAAGGACAGTATTTGTCGGATCCCCTAGCTATGCATATTCAAAGCGGATAGCTTTAGGATCTTGGTAGCACCGACTCCTCTCCACGGCACACACTTCTCACGCATACCAAGATCTGAGTTTTTCAAGGCTCATACCCCCACCGAACCTTAGGATTGTCTCTGCTATCTCTACTAAGAACCACTTGAATCAGGGCGGCTTCAAAGGTCCCACCTTTTGCACCAACAAATAGAAGGATTTTGGTCTACTAGACAAAGGATATGTAATAAAGGCAAATGTTCAAGTGGTTATACATGTGGCAGCACTACTCTCCATTATGGAGTCTCCCAGCCTGCAAGGGTTGCGCCTTGGAGGGTTTTGGGGGAGGTTAGCTATCGATATAACATAACTGCACTCATTGTTTGAAGCTTTCACTCCAAACATAATTTATTTATAGTGGCTTGGAAGGGCTTGGCATCTAGCCTATTACCACTTAGGGTCATTCCTACTTGGATGAACGATATCCAAGAGCAGACCCCTCTAAAGGAAAAACACATGTGAAAATGATATGTTTGGCATTTTGGTCACCCAAGATAAGGGAGATCATAGGCCTAGTATCATTCCCAAAACACAGAATACAGTTGTTCTTTTCCCCTAGTTAAAATGAGAAAAACTAGATGAGCTATCTACTTGGGCAAGCACAAATTTTTTTTAACTTTGAAGTGATAACAAGATAGCAATGGTTTAGTTTTTACCAAGATAGCAATGATGAGTTCAATTTTATCCCAGATAGCACGAATTGTTAACTTTGAAGTGATAGATCGAGATAGCAATGGTTCAGTTTTTACCCAGATAGCAATGATGAGTTCAATTTTATCCAGATAGCAATGAGTTGTTAACTTTGAAAAGATAGAAATGTTGCAATGCAAGATAGCAATGATTCAATTACTGCTTTCCTAGTTAAAAACTATGTGAGATTTGCATGAGCATCCATTTTACTATCCTGTTAGAAATTGAAGTGTGAGCTAACAAGTGCAACTATATGACTCTAAACCAGTGCCTAGCCTGCAAAACAGATCAAGAGTATTCCTATAAAGACGTCAGTGTTAGCAAAAAACCTCAAGAAAACCTTAGAAATCACTGCTCAAAATAGATGCGCCACTTCAGAGACTGAATGCACAGAAACAGTGAACATAAGCGCCGTAGTACATATGCACTGAAACAGAGCTTAAAAGCTCAAAAAGACAGTGTATATGTGCTGAAGTAACAAATGCGTCATTTCAGATCATGTATGCACCATAACAGAGTATGTATGCACTGCAGGAATGTATGTGCCATGACAGGTAACAGATGCGTGTTAAGATGTGACAGATGTGCTGTTTCCTCCTGTGTATGGCTTTCTAAAACACAAAAACTCAGTTTTTGGGTTAAATTTAGGGCTAGGCCCCACGGTGGGTGCCAAAAATGTAAGGGTAAAATTGGATCAAATATGAATAAGCAATAATAATCAATATCAAATACCCAAAACTTCAATGAAATAGTGAACTAAAGAGATTCAATAACAATGAACAAACAACAAAGCAAACCTCCTTAGATCGTAGCTTCCATTAATCGCCTATCACAATCGTTCTTACATGTATGAATAGGGCCCTCAGAGAGTGCACTTCCTTGCTATGCTTCAAGAATGTTAATTGGGAATGGCAGTGATAGTTTATTGTAATGAAGAGGAGCTTCACAACAATGGTAGTAGTGTGTAGTAACGAATGTTATCACAAGTAATGAAGGAATTGGTGCCAAAGGTGCGCTGTAATTCCTTTAAAGTAACAATACTTAAAGCTTGGATGATTAAAATGGAAGAACAGGGTTCAATTTATAGACTTGAGAGAATGAAGATCAACGGTATAGAGAGAATGAGAAGAACAATGATTGAGAATAGATGAGGAATGTGCAACGAATAAGAAGAAGACATGTCTTGCTTTCTTTTGCATGAGAGGAGTTAACAAGAATAGAAGAATGAGTTAAAGTATTTAAAAGAATATAATAATCAGTTAAGTGATTAAAAATAAGAAGAAGGGATTTGCATGAGCATAAGAAGATATCTTGCTTTATTAAATATTAGTAATATTTAATTGCATGTGCACAAAGATTGAATTATATTTAGAGATAACTCAATTTAGAAGAAAAAGCAACTTAAATAAATATTTGATTTATTTAAATTTAGAGAAGATATTATTGGAATAAAACAATTAAATAATTGGTATTATTTAATTTAGAAGATAAGAAAGCTAATTAAATAAATAAATTTATTTAATCGTGTGCATGATTTGGAAGAATAAATAAAATATTTGATTGTATTCTATTTTTGGAGATTGAAAGAATTTAAATACATTTGATTTGATTTATTCAAATTTGGAAGAATGATTTGATTTAATTAAATAATTAAGAATTATTTAATTGTTTGGAAGAATTTAATTAAATAAAGTATTTTATTTAATTTTGACTTTAGAAGAGATAATTAAATATTTTGATATTTAATTGATTTAGAGGAATGTGAATCGAATAAATAAATTTATTTATTTATTTATTGATAGAGGAATTAGAAGGGAATAAATATTAAGAATATTTATTTAGACTGAATCGTGTCATTTTTAGGCATATACAATAATAAATCAATCATGGAAATACAATGCAAAAATTCAAGAGCAGAAACACATTAACACATTTGACACCAAGATTTTAACGTGGAAAATCGAGTTAAGAGAAAAACCACGGGGTGACTAACCCAAGATTGTATTATCTGTTAAAAGAATAAGAGGAACAAAATGGCACATGCCAATTAGGGCTCACTCCCTGAGCACACTGCTCACAAGAGGCCCACCACCTACAGGAGACACACTGTCTATAGAATAATAAATATTACATACTTGAACTGAAAAATAACATCTTCACCATGCTTGAGTCAGTTCCATTTAAGCTCAACACTTCTACTCTACTTTTTGCTATTCTCTTCTCTACCACACTCTCATCATCGCCAAGATACTTTGAAATGACTTCACAACTCTAATTTATACAAGACATCGACTTTGGGATAATCATCAAAGTCAGCATACTTTATTTTATTACAGAGCAAATACACAAATACAACTTGACTTATTTCAAGAGACTTCCTACGAATCACCACTCTATTGGCCACACATATCTGGGACTTCAATCTTCTTTAAGGAACACGCCATCCTTCGCAGAACATTTTCAAGATCATCCGCAAGATGTGTAAATCATCCAGTTGGCCAAGTTGAGGAAGAACATCATCATTCTAAAGTAATTCTTCAATTATGAGCTCAATCTTCAATGCGGACCACCAACACGAACTGGTCACAATCTAGAGACCCCAACAAGCTTGCCTGAATCACCAAGAACATCCACACCACTTCTGCTTACTAAAATCATTCTCTCCTTCATCTGGAACCTCAAGAACACAGTCTGCCATCACTGTCATATTGGAATAAATACTTGCAGACCTCTAGATCACGAACCAATTGAGTTGTCCATTCTCATTGACTTCCCAAACACTCCACCAAATCTGCAAAACAAGATATTGCATTTCCAGATCTTACCGGACCTAATTGTGACACTCTGTCACCTTTGAACATCTACCAGAACCAATTTTACTCATATAGCCATAACTTCTCCAAATCTTCATACAAACCTCTCAAATCTTGACTGTATCATCTTTAGACACATATCTACAAACCCTTTGATGTGCATCCTCTAATCTTCATCTTAGCTGGGATCTTCACTTCATAGAGTTTCACTATCTTCACTGTTCTTCTCTGTTTCTTATAAGACTAATTTTCTCAATATCCTCAGCATACAACTCATCCAATCCTTGACATCAATGCAACAAGAGTATGTTGACATCAATGATAACACCAGTTAGGCCCATACTTGCAACAATCTCCCCCTTTGTCATTGATGGCAACATATGATGTGAAAAACTGTTTTAACCATCAAGACAAGTACTTCTCCTTACTGACTGACATAGCTCCCCCTATCAACAACAACCATTCACATGTCTTCTCTTCCTTTACTATTCCCCCTTTGATCAGCAACCACTTTTTATTTTTCACATGCCTTTTCCCCCCCTTTGACATCAATGGCAAAGGGCACATACTTGCATCACTTAGAATCATACAGACTGCTCCCCCTGAGCAGCAGCTTCCTATCATCAATCTGGATCACAAGATATGACTGTGATATCCACCAGACTGATGCACATCAGTGCACCTTAATTCAAAACCAGAGGGGTAATAACCCCTAACTTCTCCCTGAGATACTCAAAAGAGTCCTTAAGTAGAGGTTTAGTAAAAATGTCTGCAATCTGATACTTAGAGGGCACAAATTCCAATTTGACTTCATTCTTTTTCACCTACTCTCTCAAAAAGTGAAACTTGATGGATATATGTTTTGTCTTTGAATGCAACACTGAATTTTTGATATATTTATTGCACTTGAGTTATATAGAAGATTGTGATAGGTTCCTCATATTCCACTCTGATATCTCTTAGCATTTGCTTCATCCATAATACTTGAGTGCAACTGTCTGCTGCTGCAATATATTCTGCTTCTGCAGTGGATAGAGATATTGCCTCTTGTTTCTTGCTTAGCCAAGAAACTAATCTTTTCCCTAAAAAGAATGCTCCACCACTAGTACTCTTTCGGTCATCCACATCTCCTACCCAATCTGTATCTGTATATGCATGAAGAGAGAAATCATAATCTCTAAGATAACATAAACCATACTCAACTGTTCCTTTTAGATATCTGAGAATCCTCTTGATTGCCATGACATGAGATTCTCTAGGATCAGCTTAGAATCTGGCAACAAGACCAACATCGTTCATAATGTTAGGTCTAGTTTGAGTAAGATACAATAGTCCTCCAATCATTAGCCTGTACTTTTTTTTATCATCCTTAGAAGAGTCATCATCTTTGCTCAATTTACATCCAATTGCCATGGGAGTATTCATTGGTTTTGAGTCTTCCATCCCAAATTTCTTCAACAATTCTTTCACATATTTGGTTTGTGAAATGAAGATTCCTTTCTTTGTTTGAGTGATTTGTAGACCCAAGAAGAAATTCATTTGCCCAAACATGGACATCTCAAATTCACTTTTCATTTGATTTGCAAAAGTTTTACACATACTATCTCTTCCTCTAAAAATGATATCATCAACAAATACTTCAACAATCAAGATATTTTTATGATCAATTTTGAAGTATAAGTTACTGTCAGTGGTACCTTTGTTGAACCCAATCTTTAAAAGATGCTTATCCAGTCTTTCATACCAGGCTCTTGGGGCTTGTTTGAGTCCATACAGTGTTTTCTTCAACTTGCAAACCATATCACCATGATTAGACAATTGAAATCCATCTGGTTGCTCAATGTATACTTCTTCTTCCAAGTCACCATTCAGGAAGGCAGACTTGAAATCCATCTGATATACTTTGAAATCCTTAAAGGTAGCAAAGGCAAGAAATAATCTGACTGCTTCAATTCTTGACACCAGAGCAAAAGTTTCTTCAAAATCAACTCCTTCTACTTCAGAATAACCTTTGCAGACCAATCTAGATTTGTTTCTGACTACTTCACCATCTTCATTCAGTTTATTCTGGAAGATCCATTTGGTTCCAATCAAATTTTTGTTTCTAGGTCTGGGAACAAGATCCCAAGTGTGATTTTTCTAAATCTACATCAACTCTTCCTTCATTGCTTTAGTCCAGCTTTCATCATTGCATGCTTCACTTACTGTCTTTGGTTCAATTTTTAAAATCAGACAATACTTTTCTAAGTTTTGAGCAATCTTTCTTCTTGTTTGAACACCTTTGCTTTTATCACCTATGATCTAATCTTCATAATGATTCAGTCTTACATAACTAGGAGTTTTGGGAATTTCTTGCACTTCTATTTCTTGGATAGGTTCATTTAAACTTATCCCTTCTTCCTGTATTTCAGGATTCTCTGAATCAGTCTGGGTCTAAATTTTAGAAAGGGCTTGGACTTCTTGGACCAAAACATCATTCTAACCATCTTCTTCATATTCATAAATCCTCGAGGTTTTTTCAATACCTTCATCAACCTTCACATTTGTACTTTCTATAATATTTCTTAATTTCTTGTTATAACACTAGTATGCTTTGCTTTGTGTAGAATAACCTAAGAATATTCTTTCATCACTTCTAGCATCAAATTTGCCAAGGTTTCCATTTTTTTTAATGTAACATTTGCTACCAAAGACTCTAAAATACTTCACAGTGGGAGTGATGCCAAACCAGAGTCCATAAGGGGTCTTACCAGTATTACTTTTGATTTGTACTCGATTAAGAGTATAGACAGCAGTGCTTATAGCTTCTCTCTAGTAGATATGAGGAACATTTACTCCCATAATCATGGTTTTAGATGCTTCATAGATGGTCCAATTCTTTCTCTCCACTACTCCATTCTGCTGTGGAGTCCTTGGAGCAGATAACTATCTTTTTATCCCATGTTTCTCATAGAATTATGTGAACTCTCCGGATGTGAATTCTCCACCTCTATCAGACCTGAGACATTTTATGTTTAATCCAGTTTCATTCTCCACCATAGCCTTGAATATTTTAAATTTCTCAAGAGCCTCAGATTTTTCTTTCAGAAAGGTCACCACATCATCTGGAAGTGGTCATCAATTAATAACATGAAGTATCTATCACCTTGCAAACTCTTGATTCTTGCCAGTCCACATAGATCAGTATGTACTAAGTCCAACAATCTAGTAGAAGATTGTTGCTTACTTTTGAATGTGACTCTACTCTGCTTACCCAACTGACATTCTTTGCACAAACTATTAGTAGGTTTCACCAGTCTTGGAAGATCTCTTATAGCCTAAGTATTGCTTATCTTGATGATATTATCAAAATTCACATGACACATTCTCCTATGCCACAACCAACTCTAATCAATTTGAAGAAATAAACAACTTTTGCCAATACCAACCAAGTGGAAGATGTTATCTTTTATTTGAGTACCAGATGCAATCTCTATTCCAGAACTTTCAAAGATCTTACATTTTCCATTTTTGAATCAGAGATCATAGCCTTTGTCCACCAACTATCCAACACTGAGAAGATTGTGCTTCAGACCTTCAACATATAGTACATCACTAGTTTTGTTCTTTCCATCAAAAGAAATAGTTCCTCTACTTTTGATTCTGCCAGTAGAATTATCACCAAATTTTACAACTCCTTCATATCTTTCCAAATCTATGAACTTGTTTTTGTCACCAATCATATGGTGGGAACATCCACTGTCAATAACCCAATCATCCTTTTCTTCAACTTGGGCAGCCAGAGCTCTTTCTATCATTTTATGATTGACAAATTCAAAGGGCATTGGATCTTCTTCCTTGATGGCAATAAACACCCAGTCACTTCCAGATTTGTTTCCTGTCTCCATCATCTGTTACTCCATCATCGTCATCTTCATGAACATAGTAACATTTCTTTTGGAATCTTGATCTATTTGGATTTGCCCTTGAAAATCTTTCCAAACACCTTGAGGCAAAATGACCAATCTTGTTGCAGTTAAAATATTTGAAGGGCAATTTTTCTTCATACACACCAGATCCTCTTGGCAGTCTTTTTACAATAAGGGCTTCAAGTTGAGTAGCTTCTACTTCATCTTCTTCCAGATCTTTTCTTGCTTTTTCATACCGTGATAGTTTCTTTGAGGATTTCTCTCCTGGATCAAACTTTTGTTTGCCTTTTATAGAGGCACTAGCTTTGAATACAGATTCAGTCTTGGGGGGTGCATCTCTAATCTTGGCCAATTCAAATGCAGCTAATTTTCCAACCAATTGATCTCTTGTGATATTTGAAAAAGATCTAAGTTCTTCAATAACAGCAACCTTGTATTTGTAAGCAGGAGGTAGGGATCTGAGAACTTTGGCAACAATCTCACCTTCATCCAAGATTCCACTAGCACACCTAATGCCACAAACAACCTCATTTACTTTTGGCATAAATGTAGTGATATTCACATCTTCATTCATTTTCAGGTTTTTGAATTTTCCTTTCAGACTCTGTAGCTTGGCACATTTAACATATTTGTCTCCTTCATGTAGAAGTTGCAATTTTTTCTAAATCTCATATGCAATTTTTAGATCTATAACATCTGTCAGCTCTGAATCAGATAAGGCACTTAATAAAGCTTCTTTAGCCCGAAGATTGTCTTCAACATCTTTGATTTCATCCACAGTTGTCGGACCATTCTTTGGTGGAACATGCTTCTTTGAAGTTATGGTCTAATATTGCATTCCCATACATTGCAAGTGACATTCCATGCGGCTTTTCCAAAAAGTGTAATTGGTTCCATCAAACCTCAGACTATCCTTCTTATAGGAAGACATCCTGGATCTCCTCAAATGGTTAAGCTCTTTTAGAGGAACTTAGCTTTGATACCAATTGTTAGTTTCAAGACAGACAACTGAGAGGGGGGGTGAATCAGTTGTCTCAAACTTTCCTTTTATTAACCACTTAAATTCTTCTTGTAATTCAGCAGCATAATAATAAATCAATCATGGAAACACATTAACACATCTGACACCAAGATTTTAACGTGGAAAACCCAGTTAAGGGAAAAGCCACGGGGTGACTAACCCAAGATTGTATTCTATGTTAAAAGAATAAGAGGAACAAAATGGCACATGCCAATTAGGGTTCACTCCCCGAGCACACTGCTCACAAGAGGCCCACTGCCTACAGGAGACACATTGTCTATAGAATAATAAATATTACATACTTGAACTGAAGAATAACATCTTCACCATGCTTGAGTCAGTTCCATTTAAGCTCAACACCTCTACTCTGCCTTTCGCTCTTCTCTTCTCTACCACACTCTCATCATCGCCAACATACTTTGAAATGACTTCACAACTCTTATTTATACAAGACATCAACTTTGGGATAATCATCAAAGTCGGCATACTTTATTTTATTACAGAGCAAATACACAAATGCAACTTGACTTATTTCAAGAGACTTCTTGCGAATCACCACTCTATTGGCCACACATATCTGGGACTTCAATCTTCTTTGAGGAACATGCCATCCTTCGCAGAACATCTTCAAGATCATCCGCAAGATGTGTAAATCATCCAGTTGGCCAAGTTGAGGAAGAACATCATCATTCCGAAGTAATTCTTCAATTATGAGCTCAATCTTTAATGTGGACCACCAACACGAACTGGTCACAATCTAGAGACCCCAACAAGCTTGCATGAATCACCGAGAACATCCACACCACTTCTGCTTACTAAAATCATTCTCTCCTTCATCTGGAACCTCAAGAACACAGTCTGCCATCACTGTCATATTGGAATAAATGCTTACGGACCTCTAGATCACAAACCAATTGAGTTGTCAATTCTCATTGACTTTCCAAACACTCCACCAAATCCGCAAAACAAGATATTGCATTTCTAGATCTTACCAGACCTATTTGTGACACTATGTCACCTTTGCCATCTGTTAGAACCGGTTTTACTCATATAGCAATAACTTCTCCAAATCTTCATGTGAACCTCTCAAATCTTGACTATATCATCTTTAGACACATATCTACAACCCTTTGATGCACATCCTCTGATCTTCATCTTAGCTGGGATCTTCACTTCATAGAGCTTCACTGTCTTCACTATTCTTCTCTATTTCTGATAGGACTAATTTTCTCAATATCCTCAGCATATAGCTCATCCAATCCTTGACATCAATGCAACAAGAGTATGTTGACATCCATGACAACACCGATTAGGCCCATACTTGCAACAAATGGTACAAACATTAAGAGTCGATCCATTGTCAATCATAACTCATTTTATCAATGTTTTATTTATTGTGACAAAGATCATAAGTGGATCATATTGGTTTTGAACTTCAATTGATGGTAATTCATGTGGTTGAAAGAGAATATCCATTTTTGTTGCATGCATACTATCTAATATAGTTGCTACATCATTTGGCTTAGCAATAGGTGGGACAATCACCTTTTGTAAAGCTTCTTGGAGCATTCCATGATATGTAGGCAAAGTTTGTATTAAGTTCAAAATAAAGATCTTAGCCAGAGTAGCACAAAGTTGCTCGACAAGATCATATTCTTGACCACTTTTATGAGTAAGACGAGGTGGTGGGGGGAGCATAGGTTGAGAACATGGAAGGGAGACGGGCACATGAGGTGTTTGCTTACTCTACTTGTTATTATGAGTGTTGTATGTGTCAGCAATCACATTATGGTGTGGTTGTCGAGCACCTTGAATCATAATCACCGGTTTTAAGAAAGAAGGTGCACTAGGTGCCCCCTGGACAATCATCTTAAGAATATTGCTACAAAGTCTATTAATGAATATTGAATTAATATTGTTTTCCTGTTGATTATTCCTGACATCTATCCCTAAAGGATTTAATGTGGGAGACCTTTTCTCATCCACTAATTCTACATCTTGGCCAGGGAGAGCATTGGGATGAGAGGAAGGTACATCATCATCATCATATTCTATAGCAAAAAAAGAATTTTCACTCTCATCTTTCTCATGAGTATTCCTAGAGATGAATTTAATTAAATCTTCTAAGATCAAAGGATATGCTCCTATGAGTAAAGCAAAGATACTAAAATCATGTGTATAACAAAGTAATTGCAACTCGTATGTAGAACATATAGAAGCATCAATACTACTTACAAAAGCTATGTGCTCTGGAACATGAGGATTCTAATTAGTGAAATTAGAGAAATTTTTTAAATCTAGGATATACTCATGCAAAGATATCAAAGATGAATAACATGAAGATGCCATAATGAATTGTTTTGAATGCCAAATTAGATTTAAAATATTTTCAAAAACTTATGCAAGAAACAAGTGCAAAAGTTATGTAAAAATGCTCTAAAATGCTTGATTTTTCAAAATTTTCCAATGCCAAATGAATGAAAGAAAAGGTGTTGTGAGGAATTTCAAAGAGGAAAGAAAATGATATGCCCAATAGCAGTCCAGTGATGTGAAAATATCTTTCACAATGTGCTTTTGATGCAACCTAGAGAGATGATAAGTCAAAATCTAGTGAAAATATGCCAAAATATGTGATTTTTCACCAATTTTCAATGCATATGAGTAAAAGGAGTGTTGTAAGGAAAATTGTGATGGACAGTAGATTATAACAATAATATCATCCACCTAATGCCATAAAATTTGTCACAACGTGCCTATAGTGCCAAGCTAGGCCAAACACTAGTGAAAACTAAAATATGCAAATTTCCACAAATTTTCAATGCAAATGTATAGAAGAAAGGGTGTTGTAAATAATTTGAGAAGGGGAAGTGAATAATAAGTCTGATATCAGTCCAATAAAGTCCCAATATCCTTTACAACACCTATAATGCAATCCAATATGTAAAATAAGCCAAGATTTAGTGAAAATTGCTAGTTTTTTGTCGAAATTGAATATGTGTAAATGCAAAAACACACTAAGATGCAACACTATATGAAAAATTAGATTTGAATGAGTGCCTAAGATAAGTAGAAAAATCTGAAAATAAGATTTTACCTACAAACCCTAGCTTTTGGAATTACTAGGTTATATGAAAAATTCAAAATTTCAAGCAAACCCTAGCAATTTTATGATGAAAATGCAATCCAAGAAATTAATTAATGATGAATTTTTGTAATTTAAATCACGTTTAATTTAAAAATCAGAAATTAAATTAAATTAAATGGAAATTAATTCAAATTATTTGAAAGCAAGCCAAAAAATGCCCCCCTTTTTTTAAAAATTTTTCAATTTTTTTGTAAATTTTCAAATGCAATATGAAAATGATAAATAAAAATGATTTTTTTTTAATTTAGGACAGATCTAAATTAAGGATAAGAAAATAAATGAAAATTAATTCAAATTAGTGCAAATTATGTCAAGATGCAAGCTAAAATGCCAATTTTTTCAAAAAAAAAATTATTTTTTATTGTGAATTTTCAAATGCAATATGAAAATTATCAATTAAATGAAAATAAATTTCAGATCTAATGCAAAAAATAGAAATTAAATCAAAGTTAATTAAAATTAATTAAAATGTTTTCAAAATGCAAGCTAAAAATGCCAATTTTTTTCAAATTTTTCAATGTTATTGCAAATTTTCAAATGCAAAATTGAAAATTATGAATGAAATGAAAATAAATTTCAGATCTAATAAAAAAATTCATAAATTTAATTAAATGCAATTAAATTAATGCAAACTATGTCAAAAATCAAACCCTAGAATGCAATTTTTTTCAAAATTTTCAAATATGTCAATTTTTTGTAAATTTTCAAATGCAATATTGAAAAGTATGAATTAAATGAAAATAAATTTCAGATATAATGGAAAAATAAAAAATTCAATTCAATTCAATTCAATTAATGCAAACTATGTCAAAAATCAAACCCTAGAATGCAATTTTTTTCAAATGTTTCAAATATGTCAATTCTTTTGTATATTTTCAAATGCAATAAGATGAATGAATTAAATGAATGTAAATCTGAAGTATAACACTCAGCAAGGTGCAAAATTTATTAAAAACATGGGTTCACCAAAATGTTATGTAGAAAAAGTGGGATTTTCAATTCAATGTAAGGTGTGGTTAAATCCTCCTTTCACTACATACATTCAAGGACATTCAACCGAATAGAAGAATCTACTGCAAATCTCCTGTCACTTAGAACAATGGAAATTTGGAATTGTATGAATTTATTGTTTAATTAAATCCAATTATGCTCAAAACTCTAATTATGCAAATTGAGAAGCAAATGGATAAATTACGGAAAATGATCACACACATAGATATCAAATGAAAATCAAATGCGTACCAAATTTTGAAGTTCAAAAAATGGAAAATTCAGGGACTAATGAGCGGGTACCCTAGTCGAGTGCCACCATTTTTGTCAGGATTTGGGAATCTTGTCTGTAACTTGTTCCTATTGTTTCAGAGATTTTCCTATTGCAGGATCGGAAGGACTAATGAGTGGGCGCCCAAGTCTAGGTCCCTATTTTCTCTTATGATCTACAATTCTGACAGTCTGCACTACGCTCCTGTAACTCCACTTTTCCTGCTTCTGCAACTTGTAACCTACAATCGCGAAAAAATGGGTTGGGGGTTGTGGTGTTTAGAGGCTTGCCTCAATCAAGCCCCAAAGAGACATTCAAGTCTTCCCAACACTGTTGTCAGATAAAGAGTGTGTATCCTTGCGAGATAGAGGCAAAATCCAAATGATAAATTATTGAAAACACAATTGATATCACCTTGAAGTGTAGATCTCGTGGAAGGAAGATGCTCTTCATGCCATGAGGAGATGAAGCGAAATCTGCAAATACAAACACAATAACAACACAAATACTTCTCTGCAAAAATGGATATCTTGAATGATTTCAAATCACAAGTATGCCTAAAGCTCATAATCATCTTCTAGTTTACAAATGAATCCCTAAACATGCTTATATATACTTCTACATTCATTCCCTCTTAAAATTTCATAATTGAAACTTAAGGTGTCGATATAGGACCTAATAACAGTCACATAACTGACACTTAGATTTAGGTCCCGACCTAAATAGGGCATGAGCACCCAAATCCTCCCTCCCTATTTTAGGCAAGGCTTAACATTATAGCACCCCTAGGTCCTATTCATCATAAAGCTTTGGGGTTTTCTCATCAAGAATCAAAATTAACATGCAAGATGCTTATAATGTATTCTAAAGACCCGAGAGCTAAACCTTAAGAGGGAAAAGCTCCCAAGGGGACATTTTCCAACATAACAATAATATTAAGAATCAAATGATAATGCTTATGATTTTTTTAAGAACAAGACCTATAAAATAATTTAAATTCCTTAAAGTACAATCTAACTACTATTGATCTTTAATATCTAATACAACTAAATAATCCAACATGTTCCTTTTCCAAAGATTTGATACAACGAATAATGAAATCTTCTTATTATCTTCTTTCAAATTCAAATCTACATCTTACCATTATTACCAATACAAGCACACTTTATTCATTTATCTAAAAACAACAATACTAAACATAATATAAATAACATATTAAAAATGAAATGTATTTATATAAATTATATTAGTCTCCTATCTAATCTCAAACTTAATTCAATGAATTGAAATAAATTTAAGAATAAGAATAAAATGAAATAAATGGTCTTGACATAAAAAACAACCCAGTAGTAAATCTGCCATAAATTTCCTATTTCTCAAAGGAATTTGAAAATTCAAGATGTTTTGGAAAGGTAACTGTAAGGGGAATAAAACCCAAAAAATAATTATAAAAATTCTTTATGATGAGGGGGTAGTGTTTACTGCAATCATCTCTTTCCCTCAAATCTAGATTTAACCCACAAACAAAATTATTTATTTAGAAATGTGAAGTAATTCCTAACACAATAGTTATCTCTCTTATTCATCAATATAAAATCTCTAAAGCTGATTGATATGACATAAATTTGTACTGCAATAGTTAAACATTTATGATTGCGGTTTTGATCCACTTCAATAATACAATGAAAACCTTTATAATATGATTACATATAGTTTAATATGAATATATTTATTGTATGAATACATTGAGGAAGTATACACTTATATATGTATCATATGTACGCATTGTATATACACACAATATCTAAACTCTACCAACTCTTATTATTAGAATCCACATAACTACTTCCATGCTTATGAAAAACCCAAGCTTGATCATGAATAGAGAATTATTCGATTTCTCAAAAGTATTCCCTATATTTATAATGAACGATAAAAATACTAAAAGATCAATAATCTGTTATTTTCTTTTTATTGTCATTAAAATAACTATATGATCTAACAATTATTCTTATAAACTAATCAACATAAGGGTTTTAGTTTGACCTTCTTGCACTACATGCATATTCTTGATTCAATATAATTTTTGCATGCAACTAAATATATAAAGGATTATCTAATCATACCTATTCCAATAAATACAATATGCAAATTCATCTAACACTCTCATGAAATGAATATAATTCATTTTCAATATAGTAAAATACCAACAAAATCCTAGATTTTCAATTCTTGCTATAGCAGTAGTAAAAATATGATAAAGTTTTCAATACGTAACCAAATTTAAAACCATAAAATATTTCAAAAAGATGAAAAAAAGATGCTCATAAATCAGAAACCTTTTTATAAAATACTTCCTATGTAAAGAGAAATTTCATAAGACAACAATGAGTTTTCTAAAAAAAGTCAAAAAAAACATCAAGATAAATAGTGGCAAGTTTTCAAAGACACGCCTCAAAAATTTAATTGATGAAGGATACCTCCAAATTCCCATGAAGATAGATTCCAAAATTCCATAATGTGAGAGATTCCATCTTATTTCATTGTAGTTTTCCTTTCTTCTACCTAAAGTTCTATTGCCCTCCTTATGAAATTCAAAAACATTTCACATAACAAGTCGTCATGGACATTCACTTTCTTTGCCTCATTAAAATGGATGTATTTCCCTTAGAGAATTATCTTCAAGATCACCTATGGACCTCTTCTTGATGACCTGCAAAAATCAGAAATAAACTTGGGCTCTTCTCTTTTTTTTTAATATCTCCTTTGCCAAGTTTCATCTTCCTCTTTTGGGCTCCAATGACTCTTGCCATTCCTCTTCTTGCTTGTGGCATCCAATTTGGAGAAATGTGACTCTTGGGATTCCTTTGTTTATTTCCTTCATGACTTGGATGCTCAAAGAATCTTCATTGTCCAATCTTTGTCTTCTAACATGTAGGTGACTAGGATTTTTTCCATTTGCAACTCGCCTTGTCTTTTCCTTGGAGTGTTGGAGAATGAAAATATTTATTTATTTCTCCAACGTTTTTATATGATGTTGATTAGAAATCTGCAAGACAAATAAAAGGGTAAAAAAATAAAGTATTTTTTTTGGTTGATGCAAAATTGCTTGTGAGCCTGGATGCTCTTGCATCAGATAATTATATATAAAATTCTATAGTGTAATAGAATTACAAATACACTCAATTTAAATGTCTAATGATACTTTAAAAATGCATGCAAATGTGGAAGAAACATAATTGTAAACAAGGCACATAAATTATTTGCATACCTGAATGAAGTAAATGATCAAAAATGCAAATCTCATACTTTGTTTATCTTCTTGGATTCTCCTTTACTGTTAATATCTCTTTGATATTATTAAAAGTGAAATAATTTTCTCAATGATTAGAGAAATCCAACCTAGAATAATAATTAGCATAATAATTTCATGAAGATCAACTAGTCTAATATCATTTCAAAAGAGAGATTAAAATAAATCTATACTCATAATTTAACTAAATAATTATTTGATCCATCTCCAAAATATTCTTGATAAAGTTCTATCATGAAAACATAAATATATCTATCATTAGGGTTATTAGATAGGGTTTAGACATCCTTACATTCTCCCCCCTAAGAATGGACTTCCTCCTAGAAGTCCTCAAGAGGAGAAAATATTTGCTAGCTTCAACACATCAAATAAGAGTTAGATATAATAGAGATACATTTATTTAATAGAAAAATAAAAATACTAAGATACCATTACTTATTTCAAAAGAAAACATAACATAATACATGTTAAAACCATAGAATTCTATACATTATCTTTTATCAAATAAGAATGTTTTGCAATTAGTAATCACAACCAAAAATATTACCATATGTCAAATTCATAGCTCCACCACATCCCACAATGGTTTATACATTATAAAAACAAAAGTAACAAGATGCCAATGCTTTATTTCAAAATCCAAACATAACACAAAGTACAACATACACCTAGAAATTACGAAATCATGATTTATCCATAAGCATATTTAGCAATTACTAATAACAATTAAAAATATTTACCTAATATCTAGCAATAGAGATAAGGTTTCATTACTTATAAGGGAAACAACTTCAAATGACTCTAACATTCATAAATCAAACATACATATAGTACATTAGAATCTATTACATCCAGAACAATTTATCAAATTCATTGTAGCCTCATTTCCTCATAACACCTCTCAACAATTACACACCAAAAAAATTCAACTCCATACATAACACATCATGTATACACCCAATGGGATGGGGATGATCAGTGTCAGTTATAACCATAGTGCCTCCTAGAGAAAGGTACAAAATAGATCTCACACAACCTCACAATAAACATTCCCTAGGCCATCTACTCCCGTATACAACCTGTCAGGGACCCCTCTTGGGTATAGCAATTTACACAATTCACATCACTCCACACAATCCTACAACAACAAACACTAATAAATCCTCAAATAAAGAAGTTTCCAATGAATAAAATTTCAAACAAAATCAACTAAAAAAACTTCATATAAATGCAAATTAAATAGCGGAAGCCAAAACAACAATTCAAATTTTAAAACCAAAAACCTTAATAAAATAGTCCTTGAGACAAATAGGACAATTTTGCAATAACAATCAACCAAATGTGTTGAAGAAATTCTAAAATTGTTGGCTCAATAAAACAAGGAAAAGTAACAATAATCAAATAAAAGTTTCAACAATATCCATAAAACTTTACATCACAATCACCATGTAACTTCAAACAAGCCACCTAAGGAGAGGAGGGGAATGGTGGTCTCAAACCACATAGAGCTCAATAATAGATCACCATATCATAATACGCATGTCCCACACAACCTGGGACAACCATATCATATATCACAATATGCATGTCCCACACAACTCGGGACAACCATATCATATATCACAATACACATGTCCCACACAACCTGGGACAGCCATATCATATATCACAATATGCATGTCCCACATAACCCAAGACAACCATACCATATATCAGAAACGCACCTCTCTATAAATTATCACATGCAAGACCCAATATCATATGCCACAAAAGAAATCTGATATTTATCCACAATTCTATAGAGATCCCAACCTTTATACCGAAATTGAGAGAAGAAGCCATTACCCTTTGATAGTTATCAAAAATGTCTTATCAATCTACTGTCATTTCTTTATTACTAACAAGATGTTGATATTATAGTTATGACAATTTAACCAAGATCTTTTGTGTCCTTAGTAATAATATGTCGGTCTAAAAACTATGAACGAAGCGGAAGATTTCTATCCAAAAACCATTGTTTCTAGATCCCAAAGTTTCATAAACCAATATTTAGTCTAATTGTTTGTAACCACTGATGCTGCCAAAATTTCATATCTAAAAGGGATTCCCATAAATAGCGACCAAGTTACCATCAAATATCCATCTACTAGAAACTGTCACTAGTGCTCATGCCAACTGAGATACCATAAATGAATCATCATGAATAAACCATAGGAACTCTCTAATCCATCCTCAACCCATTAGCTCCCAATATCACATATAAATTGCTAATGCACCCATAAGGAGGGATAGCAAAGTGGATATGTATTCCAATGTGACTATGAGGGGGGATATGTATTCCAATGTGATTAAATTTTTAATTAAAAATATATTTTTCACTAAACAAAAAATTTTACCTTTTTCTTTCAAAAATTAATATTAGGATTCAACATATTTAGTAAAGAAGAAAATTCAAAAACACCAAGAAATGATGATTAAAGATGATCACACACATGTTGGACATATGGAAAGGTAGAATTTAGCAAGACTTGTAGATGAGAAAAAATGAGTAAAATGTGGGAAAGAATAGGGTTGTGTTTTTTAATGGTTCCAGCGAGAAGTTTTTTTAGCTAAATTGATTTTGGCAAAAATCAATTTGGTTGGAATAAATTTGGCTAAAAATTTATCATCCATTAGGTGTCACATTATGACATACCATTTTGATCAAGATCAGTTTGGCCAAAACGTTTTTTGCCTAAAACTATTTTGGCATAAACATTTTAGTTGTCCTAAAGTGTGACACAACTTTGAACTTTCACCATATTGGTATAGATGTAGCATAATGTGATTCTTAAAGTTAGATATCATAACTAACATGGACATATATGTCATGTGGTATATAGGTATTATGGTTAAGTGGATGAGTATAACCATGATGACTATGGGCCATCTAACATGAGAGATACCAATAGTACTAGTTGACCAAGGATAAAGAGAATATGTGCATGCCCATTTATTCAATCCACTTTTTAATCCTATTCATTAGGAAAACACAACATACATGACCTAGTAATTATGGAGTGCACAAATCCATGAAGAGAGTGGTATATAAAAAAACTATAGTTTGCTAAGGTACATGTGATATGGGACATGCCTACACTTGGAGGAGATGTGGTTCTGACCATCCTACTATAGCAGACCGTACAGTACCTTTGTAGGTCATGTTTTGAGAGGCATGGTAGGATATAGTAGACTTATAGGAGGATATCAAAAGGTTGTGAGGGATTATGATAGCCTCTAGTATCTAGTCGTGACAAAGATCAAGATCTATATCTAGGACTAGGACTAGAGAGCATTAGGAGTGAGGCATGAGAGGGGTCCTTGAGATGGCATCCCCTAAAGTGGTATTTATATGGACCTTATGATTGGAATCATGTTGGACAATTGATATGTGGCATGACTTTCCTATATTGGCTCATGACATGAATGATTGAATAATTTATATATTATTTTTATATTTCATGTTTTGTTATGCCCCTTTTTGTATGTAAATTATATAACACTAATAATCAATATAAATGAATAGGCAATGTAATCAAAGAACATTATAATGCATAATGGAGCCACTGTAATATGAATCAATAAATGCATTCAAAGTAATCCCATAATTATAGAGTAAGTTAGCTATAATATCCATATCATGAATGAATATCCAATATGTGTCACTGAAGATCAAATTAATTTGAACCATAGACATTGAGTTTTCTTTACCTTTCCATATCTATTCTTTTAAGTGTTTCTTCATATCCTTAGTCATACAACAAATATCACAATGTTCTTTATTTTCCTGTAATGCTAATGGGTCAAGTATAACATGTTGATGTCATCCATGGCCTTTGCCTTTATAACCATTTTTTGTAGAATCTTGAATCTGGGAACATATAATTGATCAAGTTGAAAAGAAGAAGAAGAAGAAAAAGAATTAGTAGTAGAATTAGTACCAAGTAAAACACTAATACACACACAAGCTACCTTAATATCCTTAAGATCACTTTGTTGCATAGGGAGATCACCCATACATATATAGTTTTTTAAATAAAGAATAGAGATATTCTAAGATTTTAGATCAATATGATTCACTCCTACAATGTGTGTAAATTTCAATGTACCCCAATCATCATTAGATAAAGCACCATCATTCTTGAGGGATATTCCTTTGTAGGTTCATCTATGATTGGTTAATTCTATGTAATAAAATATTTAGAGTCATCAATCATCTAGAAAATTCTAAATAGTTGAGGATCTATTGGTATCGTATATTTTCACCAAATGTTATAGAAAAATCTAACACATTGATGCAATGTAGAAGGTACAACTTGCATAGCATGTAACCATGAATCTATAACAACATATTATAAGACAATGTTCTAGGCATCACATGGAACAATTTCTCTAAAGAAAGTGAATCAAATGTGATAGGAAGAGTAATAGATATGAAAGAATTTCTACCAATATTGTATAAAAAATTAATAGTTTAATATATTTTTTTGTAAATTTGATATATCCACATTCAACTTTTGCAAACAATCCTCACTAAAAATGTTCAAACTAGATCCATTATCAACCAAAGAACATTTTATGTTTACCTCATGATATCTCACCATAATGTGTAAAGGTTGATACTCATTAATAATTAACTCAAGTGAGAGATCTATGTCATAAAATGAAATACCATTATAGTCCTTGTGAGCAATAGATTCTTTCAAAGAAGTCACTAGTTGTGGAGTTGTACCCATATTCACTCAATCAAATATTTATACATGATGTCTTTTTAAAAAGATATAGCCACACTAAATCTGAAAGAGAATTCTAACGGGTTGAGATTAATTGGTTAAAATGTTGGGTTCTCATTTTGGAGACTCGAGTTCAAATCCCCATAGGGACATCTAATGTGGAATTCTAAGTTGTGACTCTTGGTCTTCCATAGTTGGCTTCTAATGTGGATGTGGGTTCTTAATAAAAAGTGGATTTATAAGTAGTGACTCTTAGTCTTTCATAGGTGATTTATAATGTGGTTTCTCATAAGGAGCTTGTATTAGGTGATTTCTAATGTGTTTTCTAGTAAGGAGCTTGTATTGATCTCATGTTGATGCTCGCTTGAGCAAAATATTTGTAAACGATATACAATAAAAAAATATGAAAGAGACATCTCAACTTGTCTATTATGAAGTTACTCAATAATATCATATTCCTTATGTTCCTTGGATGTAGGATTAGGTGCATAAGGGAGATTGAATGTATTAGATGAAAAACATGGATGCTAAGATGGAACATCTTGACCTCTACCCATCCTTTAATGTGTATGTCAAGCTATATGATGTCTCCATGAAGTGATTTTGACATCAAAACTAAGTATATCCCTAGGAGGAGGTTACTTAGCATGAAATGTAGGACATGAAGATATAGAATCCATATGGATAGGGTGATCCAACAATAGTGTGTCCCACTTGTGGGACATCTTAACTTTTTTCTAAAATTGTGTATATTTAGAAAAATAATCATTTAAGCCTAGAGTGGTTCTATCTAAGGGGTTTTGATCTAGGGGGGTTCTAAGCCTAAAGGGGTTACATCTATGGGGGTTTGATTGAAGGGAGTTAGATCAAACCCCCTTAGCCAAATCCCCTCAGCTAGAACTACCCTGGGCTTAAAAAAACCCTCGAAAGAGTCTCCTTTACACCTATCAAAATGCTAACAAAAAACTAATTTTCCCTCACCTTTTGGGAAATCAAATGAAGTCATATAGAAATACCATTTTGTAAGCATTTAGGCCTTACTGTTAGCTTTCTAAAAATTAAGATATATATCATATTTTTTTCTAATTAACTTCGGTTAGGCACCCAGAGGCTACAAAAAAGAGTATTGAAGCTCAATTTTGGGTAGCCAATGGGCTCAACTAATCCATGTCCAGAAAAGATGTACAATATTCCTCAAAATTTTGACAACTCCAAACCATTTGACCAAAATAACTCACCAAAAAGATGCTCCTCAAAACCTATAATATAAATCCTAAAAGCATTTCTAACCATTTTTAACCCACCCTCTAGAGCCCTGCTACCCTGTTTTAACATAGGATCATCCAACTTCCACCAATATCATTTTTAGTTGGGTGTATCTTCCCCTGCCTTCTTTTCATCACAATCCACTCATTAGGGCTAGTGTCATTGGCTTTATGATCTAAGTTTATAGGAGGAGAGTTCTCAATATTGATTGTAGGAGAAGAAAATTCCTAATTTGCTAGTGCTAAAGTTCATCTAACCTCTTATCTAAACTAATTGGAGGGGCATTAGCCTAAAGAGAAGTAGCCATAGGAGATATTAGAGCATCCGTGGATTCATAAGTCATGCCTAGAATTATCCAAAAGGGAATCTACATAATTTGAGGAGGATCTATTCTCAAATACCTTAAAGAGAACATCCTCATCACATCTAATCACCTAGTGTTGATGCTCATCTCCAACCCACCAAGTAGCCTATATTTGTTGGGAAGTAGAATAAGAAGATTTAGGGTATTTTGTAGCTAAATAACCTACACCAAAACATAATTTGTACCTAAAGGCAATAACTTTGTTGTCAATCTGTTGTTTACAAATTCTACCTCCATATTTTAAATATATTTCTCCTAGTAACTTCTTTGACAAATCAAGATCAACAAGAATTCTAGCATATGTAAAATGTGTGCATTTTCTCAAGTAAAGGAACAAAAATTAACTTCCCAAGAGCATTGTAGATAAAGAAGAGACACTCCATAGACCAAAAATGTAGAGATAAGTTTGGGAGTCTTACCCACATTAGAGAATTAGGGAAGGATTTAGAGAGAGGATTAAAATTAGGATCCCATGGTTTCATACCCAAATGAACTTTGCCCTTAAACTGAGGTCCACCCTCAATGACAACGACTCTATCAGACTTAGATTCGAAGACATCTAATAACTAACACTTGGCACAAGGATAAATGAAAAATCTACCTTTCACAAAGGGATCCCAATGATGTGACATCCATTCATGGAGTTGAACAAGACTAGGCTAGAAATTCTAAAAAAATTAATTCAATGCAACTTGTTGGAGCCACCACCCTCTTGCCCAACGTATCCCCAAAAACTACAGTTTAAATATGATCCTTAGTAAACACCTTATCACTAGAAGAAAAGGGGGTGGAGGATTCCTCATAGCTAGAATCAAGGGAAGAATACCCTGTATAGTCCAATGAGCTCAACAAGTCCTCTTTCTATCCTAAATCCAACTTTGATATGAGATTTTTCATGTAATGAGTACCCATAATAAGGGTCGGAAGAAGAGGGAGACACACTAAAGCCATATTTCCACCACTATCTTTATTGCTAGAGGGATCAACCTTAAGTTCATGCTCCTTTAGTTTCATTGGAGATGATGAAGCATCATTTACGCATCCCAAAAAATCTTCAAAAGCTATGTGGCAAGATTTAGGGTGATCCATGGAACTAGGTAGCAACAATTGTGAATTAGATCAAGAAGGACCATTGTCTACACGCAATCACCTATCCAAACTTTATTTGTCACTAAAAAAAACATGCAAGAATGAGGGAGGGAGTGTAAGAGTTTCTAAGGTTTCACCTTGCACTCTATAGATGTTCGACAACAAACACATTACCTTTAAATTCTAAATCAAATAGATTATATGTATTATATTTTTTAATTTTCAAATGATTGTAGGTCCATTACAACAAAATAATGACCTATATTCAAGACACTAGCAAAATTTTAAAAAACGTACTGCACCTCACATCGATGTCCTCTTTCAATGAAAAAATAAAAATAAAATTTTGATATATGATAAGAGAAATGTGTTATGGAATAATATAGGTCTGAAAGTTTTGTCAATACTAACTCAAAAATTAATAATAAATAAAATATCTAATTAAAAATTACCAAAAAATATCTATGCACTAGAAGTTAGAGTTAATGATCTAATTCCAAGAAATCATGGAATGTTTTTATTTGTAGCGAAAATTATGGGACATGGAAAAATGTCACTCAATAAAAATAACATAAAAAACTAAAATTTAATTAAAATTTTGAAATAAACATGATAGAAATATTTCTTTAAAAAATTCAAAAATTTACAACTTGAATCTACATAGAAAATGCCACAACTTATTAGTTTGCATCATACAACATCCTTAAATTCTTGACCATTTGTTCGCTATAATTGACACAAATTAAAAAATGCTAAAAATGTTGATTTTGAGTGTCCCATTTAGGCCAAAAAGTGGAACACACTATTGCGACCTAATAAACGCTGAAGAGGGTGGAAAAAATCTAAAGATAGACCACATATAGGCTCAACTAAGCCCACAATATCCTTAATGACATTAGAAATGAACAATAAAACAATTTACAAAATCCATAAATGGATGATTGAATAAACAAGATGCCCAAATTCTTGTGATGTTTTATCATGCAAATGAAGTCTATACTCACTAATCATAAATTATTATTATCAAAATACTTATAAGTAGGAAGCAAAAATAAATTGACATGAAGGATGTGTTAGTGTATATTTTATCTCATGCATTGTCCTAGTTAGTGGTTGAGTCTCTTTGAGTTAACTCACCACATCTTGCTAGTATTATGGGAGTTAACTTGCCACTACTCTCAGCGAGTGGGGTTGCAAGTTAAGTGTAGAGCTGGGAGATGGGTGACCTCCCAGAAGTCCCCATAATTCACCCTTGTGAGCATCACCTAGATGCCATGAGTGCTAAGTGAACCATTCATTCACATGAGAGATGGGTTCATGTGAACCACTACTCATTAAATATAGGTCATGTGTTTGACTCAAAAACTACCTTAAACCATGAAATAAAATATCATCTTTAATTTTTTTTAAGTTTTTTATATTTTATTGTCCTCTTAACGACATTCATTAGAGATATAAAATACTTTTCCATCGTCTTGTCATGAAGGCTACTTCAACCAGTGACACTTTGGTTCTGAGAATTATAATTAAATTAAGTTCCTGTCGTTATCCTCTGAATAAATGCAGCATTAAAAAAAATATCACGAGATTCTCGATACAGGGTGTCTGTCTTGTTCCTGCTTCTGTTCCATAGCTGTCCATACAGCTGCTCATTGTAATTTTTTTTGTGAATGTCAATGATGGATATGTGCAAAATGAATATTAAATATGTGCTTACCTACTCTCGAAGATTTAACTATTCCAAACAATCAATATAGATCTGTGCAGCTGATATTGTTTATCGTTTGAATAGTTTTATTTCTCGTCAATGGGTTGAGCCAGATCGAAAGAACAAGCAGAAGCCTTCTAAGATGGCTTGACAAGGAAAGGAGAAGAGCCTACAGATATCCTGTAATATGACTTGGGAGCGGTTGTTTTGAGAAAAGTAGAAGTAATGGCGTGTGATTCTAGAAGCTTCCACTTTGTGTTGGTCCATGGAGCTTGTTTTGGCGGGTGGTGTTGGTACAAAATTGCAGACCTCCTTATGAAAGAGGGTCATACTGTGTCTCCCCTTGACATGGCCGGCCAAGGCATCGACTGAACTGATGCAGATCAGATTTCCACATTAGAGGAGTACAATCAGCCTCTTACAGACTTCTTTACGGCTCTTCCTTCCAATCAGAAGGTATATGTTTCACTAAAACTCAAATAGCTTTTGCTGTTTGTTATTCAGGACATCTAAACCTCCTAAATAAAATTATACAGCTGTTTACTTTTAGTTTACATTTCCATTCTTATATAGCTGAGCTGAGCTAAAACAAGTAGCATAACAACAGTCTACATCTGGTATGCCAATATTTGGGCAGGTGATATTGGTTGGGCATAGCGCTGGTGGGTTCAATCTGAGTTACAGCATGGAGCATTTCCCACTTAAAATCGCTGCTGCTGTTTTCGTTACTGCATTGATGACCCTCAGCGGAACGACTATCTTTGATATTTTGAATGAGGTTTGGTTCTATTATTCTGCTTTCAATCTTGTAATGTTTTGGTGGCTCTTTTTTATAATCAAGAATTGTTTTTCTCTACAACATGGTTAGAATTTTAGGGAGTTCACTTTTCTTTATTTAAGTGATAGAAGTCCAAGCAATATAGTTATTAAGGTAAGGTGTTTCCTGGCAGCCTGGCCTATTCTCAAGGATTGGATAATGCTTTCCTTTTGTAGGGTTTCGTACTTATCAACCATTCTTTGTTTTTTAAGCCTCCCTACACTGTTCTGTTCCCCTGTATGTTACTAAATTTTTTATTTATTTATAGGAAAAATAAGGAAATTAATTGAGTTTGTTTTTTCACAAGTTTGGGATCATGTTTAGTGATTCTAAATATTTAGTAAGTCTTATTTACAGTCTATTTGATTTTTCTTTCATTTTAACTAATATTTTTTAATTAATTTTATAGACTGTCAAAAAATCATATCTACACCTTGTATTTATTAAAATCAACAAATCCTCCTTTCTTATCTTAAATCTCTCACTAATTTCAAAATCAATTTTTTATTTCAACTTGAATCTTCAAAGTGTTAACACTTCTTCAAATCTAACAGAACAACAAAGTTACTTGCTCTGCTGCATGCTTGGCTGGGCCACATTGTAAGCTCTTAATCGTCGTCTGATACAGAGATGAGGGTGATAATTTCCAAATCGGTTGGAGAAGAAGAGGGAAATTTAAACTGGTATACGCTCACAAATCCTGCACTTGGAATTCAACTCTCCAAGGAAAAAATCACTTTCAATTACCATAAATTACAGAAAATCAAGCCATGTGCACACGCCCCTATTAAACAATACCAAAATTGTCTAGGTCAACAGCCCTCTTGACAACGGGTGCCCTAGTCATCCCATCCTTGAGAAGAACACTAGTGACCCCACCGGAGCGATAAATGGCCTTACAGCCTTTGTTGGTACTGGCCATTAAGCAGCCCTTCTTAGTGGCCATGGGTAGAAGAGGAGCAGAATACCCTGTTCTTTACCACTCTCCTTAAATCTCATCTACTTTAATGATCAAACAGTCAATAATAATTTTACACATCATTCACAATAAAAAAGTGGTGAATATTTATCTTATTTTTATTGGTCAAAAGTGACTTTTGACTGTTAAAGTGTTGGTCACTGCCACAAGAAGGGGTAGTGAAGCCAACTTTGGCTTTGACTTCTTCTGCTTCCCCTCGTCTTCCATTTCCCACCTCATCATCCACCTCATTTTTCTGCCAATTCACTCACAAACAAACAAAATTGGATGAGAAGAAAAAACAAAACACTGGGTTTGGATAGTCAAAAACACTTCAGAGAACCATGAGATATGTGCATTTGCATGCAAGCAGTAGACAAGTTACCAAAAGTAAGAAGTGGGTCATTACATCACAATATCTATCCAATACTAAATGCATATTTAACCGTATTTATTAATTAATTAAAATTCAAAATCATATTATATTCTAAATTTCAATTAATTAAGCAGAAACTTAAAAACAATACTTAAAAATAATATTCTTCAGAATACTGGATTCACATAAACTATTGAGCCATGGTAGAGTTGGAGAGATATCTGTGAATTTCACACAAAATGAATGTCATGAAAAAAAAAAAACTATCCTATTTCTTAGATAACTAAAAATGGTTTTTAAACTTGAAACAGGTTTATAAGTGATTTTGTGGACCTAAAAATCCACTTAAATAGCCCTTATTAATTTTAATTTCAATTTTCATTTTACATATTTCTGATTATTTCTATGTATCCATAGAGTTTGTCTCGATTGGGAAGCTTGGGAGACTCCACATTTTATTTTGCCAATGGAGAAGAAAATAAACCCACCTCCCTAAAGTTTGGCAAGCAGTTTTCGCAAGAAATTTTGTTACAAAAAACACACTCTTCGGTAAACTATTGAACTCAACTACTCCCCTGTATAATAAAGAATTCAATGCTTGATTAACTGGTTGATGTCATGGAATTCAATGCAGGATATATGTTTGACCAATTCTCTGCTCAAAAGATTTCCTTTCTGGCAAGGAGCTGTTTCCCACACAAATGATAATTATGGACGAGTTCCCCGAGCATACATTGTGGCCAAAGAAGATAAAATGTTCACAGAGGAATTCCAGAAAAAAATGATCACAGACAATCCTCCGAAAATGGTATATGAGATAGAAGGATCAGATCACTCTCCATTCTTCTACAAGCCTCATGAACTTGCTCACATTCTCCTACAAATTGCTAACAGATGCCTATGTAACTAATGCTGGGTCTTATTTTCTTTTGAATTGTTATGATATTTCTTTGGATGTAACCAATAATAAGAATCACAGTATGTATATGATTTTTAAAAATCCTATAAAGAAAAGCCTTACCAAATGAGAAGCATACCAGCAACTCATACTGTTTCTGAATGAAAGTGTGGGTTAATATTGACTCGTTCATAAGAAGCATTAAAATTTATAAATTCTGTGTTGTGGGCACGCAGCCATCATTGAATTTAATTTAGAAGCAAACAAATATATATATATAAATAAGTGTAAGGAAAATATAATATTTTTTTCTAAATTATTTATGCTAATTAAATAAATACAGTTATTAAGTATAAATTAAGAATTATTTTATTTACTATATATATATGAACATATAAATTTTTTTTTTTTATTTAAGAATTATTTTATTTTATTATATTGTTTTCTTTATTTTTATTTGGAGAGTTGTTTTCCTTTTATATTAACTTTAATTTTTATTTTTGAAAAAGTTACCATTTATTATTTTAGTAATTCTTTTGTTTGGGTTTTGTTTTTTCATAGTTTGATTTTCTCACTTTTTTCATTTGCAATTTCTTTTTTGGTTTTCATTTTTTTTAATTTTTAATTTCTTTTTTGGTTCCATAGTTTTTCCGATTTAGCTTTTCTCCTTAACACTTTTAATTTGTTTTTTTGGTTGTTTTCTTTGATTTTCTTAAGTTTTATTTTTTTATTTCCTTTTTGGTAGTTTAATTTTAATTTTTTTATAAATTTAGGCAGAAAAATGAGTGCTCTCATCCCCACCCAACTGTGACTGTATAACGCCTCTTGGGGTAACTAAAGTTTAAGATATAATAGAGGTATATACGATTATGACTTTGTGCCTTGTTACCACTATAAGCATAATAAATGTTATAATTAAATAAGATGATAGGGTATTTAGTTTTAGAATTAATGATGGAATAAGATTACTAATGTCATGCAAAATTTATTCACTACTTGATGTAGAAATTGATTGTTATTGATCTCATGATTGTGTAGAGATTGTGAAATCTCAAAATTATGTATAGTTCAATCTTGCACCCCTTGGGCTTTATCCTAATTCATGTGGATTCAATCTAATATACAAAATTACATTGTGCCACGTGAAAGTGATATGGCAGAAAGCTGCTTCAATAAATCTATTCGCCCTCAATCCTTTATTAGTTAAATGTAGGCAAGTTGGAGTTTATGGACACCTTTAGGAGATTGCCTAATCAATAGGGAACATGCTCTCCTAGGTTAACCCCCTTTTCGGGAAGGGTTAATGGTGATGAGGAGTATCAAAAACAACATACACAAGTATGCAAACGGTCCATTTGTAAATGATGTGATTCAGATTCCTTGTTAATATGTATGAATTACTTGCACATTGAATATATTTTATATACCAAAACATAGCAACATGTCACACAAAGATGTGTTAAGTCAACTCATAATAGCTAGCAAGAAGGGAAAGGAATTTTCATGGCTTGGAAATGAACATGGAAAATGAAATGATAATCTTGAGGTGAAGAGCAATTGTATTGAAGGTAAGTGCAAATGGGGTGTAATAAATGGGATAAATTTAAGTTGAAGTAAATGGAGATAAATAACCTAGATCGTGACATGAGCCAAACCTAGCATAAGAGTGTGCCACTTGTCGATATGTTCTACATTTAGGAAATCTCATCAATGTGGGAAAAAACTAAATGGGAAATGGTATCAATATGCAAATTTCACCATTACTTTTCCCCCTACTTTACTTTGCATAAAAATCTATCATGAGCACACATTTCAAAGTATATAGACATTTTATTGGCAATGCCCCTAGAATTGTAAATCTCTTGTCTCAAATTTTTCCCATGTATCATGATTTTCCCTATGTTAATAACCAACCTAAGATATTATTTAGTGGGTATCATTAAAAATTCTAACCTCTATGGTCATGCCTCTTGAATCCATAACCTAGACCCTTGTGTTAATTATCTTTGTGTTGGCATGTACTATGTTTTGCATTTTATTCTGATAGTGGTTGGTGTAATATATTAGTGAGACCCCCTATATGGTGTGCAATATGTGAAAGGAATTTTTTATTTGTTGATTATTCAAAAAGTTATTGGGCACCATGTTTGGGTTCCTCCAACACAATAAATGGAAGGTGATAAATTTGCAAATGTGTGGGTGGATTTGTGAGGTCTTTAGTTGTGTGTTGAAGTTATACTTGTGTCCACACCATCGACAACCCTACAAGAATTTTGGGCCCATGAATATCCAAAAGAGTATTGCCCTACACCCTATATTTTAGAGGTTTCCTATGCAAAAAAAATGCAATGGTGAGGACATGTGTATCTAGGTACAGTTCATTGGGCCTTGGCAACCTATATATGTTTGTTAGACTCTTGTGTAAGGGAGGATGTTGTTTGTGACATTTCTAGCATATGTGGGTCTTCTTGGACTTCTTAGAGTCATGGGCATGTCCCTTATGTGTAGATTTTGTATCATCTTGATTTGGGCATGTTTTCTTTTGGGCCTATGTTTGCATGATGTGTCTTTTCAATGGATGATGTGTAATGTCCCCTTCTAGACTCTGCGTTAGTCCATCATAGAGTTCCCGTCACGGACTAGCAATTTGGTTAGGTAACTGGAGTCGGTTTGTCTTTGGAGGTTTGTGTCGATGGAGGAAAAGTGGTTCGAATTCAGAGGATCTAGTTGGCACCTTTTAAGTTGGCTCAGATTACTCTTAGTCGTTACTTACTATTTTTAGTAAGTTGGGGTCAATGTTGGTTCAGCATTTTCAGAGTGGCATCAAATTCGTCTCGTCGAGGGATTTCTGACGAGCTATAAATCGTGGCATTCCAACACCATCTTGGCAGTTATTTTAAAGTCTGAAGTTAATATATTGTTTAATTGGGACTTTATGAGCTTATGTTATATGGTCACTTGATAAAATGAAGTTACAACTTAAAAGTGACCCCCCAAGGAGTTGGGCACCCATGGGAGTCATAAGGTGATAAAATTAAAAATTAAAAAGAAATGAATTTCCCTCCAAGATGGGCGTTGAGTCTTGGGAAGTGAGATAAAAGGTAAGAAAAGCTCATTTTTGCTCTATGCTTGCTTTATGATATTTCTTGTGAGAGCTCTGCTAAGGTTTGAGGGTTTGAGCATTTTGAACCAGGCTTTTGGAGATGAAAACCTCCATTAGTGATAGCATTCTACAGGTGTGCAATACTACCCAAAGGTGCCTTTGACAATGGATACATCCAGTATTCATTCTTGTGCTTCAATGGAATTGACAGGTTGGTGATTTGATGCATTTCTTGACATATCCTTTGTGGCTTCTTGGTGAAGTGTATTTACGGATTAGAAATCAGAGATTATTGGCTGATTAGAGTAGAGTACATTGAAGGTTTTGACTGCTGAATGAACACTTGTTGGCCGTACCATTTGCAGTCTTGGCCATACTATTTTTGGGAGTGATTGCTACTGGTTTGTGCCTCTTTCTATCTCAGTTTGGGTGGACCAACTTTGGAGACCATTTGCAGACCCTTTCAGCTTGGTATCTAAGGAGATTTCAGATTGTGTTTGTTGTTCATTGTTGTAGCAGCCTACAAGGGTTGTACATACCTTGCCTGAGGGAACGTGGGGCTTCATAGAGGCTCAATCTTTGGAGTTGCAGCCAACATATCCTCTCTATTTGAGGTGTCTAGGGCCTCTCACCTTGCCGATTACATTTGTATGATCATTTCTTCTATTTCTTTGGAGTTGAGGTGATTTCCATCCATACCCATTGCTGGTCCAGCAACAGCTGTTGTATGAAGTTTCAAATCTCAACATGGGTATGTGTTAGTAATTGTTTATTGGCCATTCTGCTATCTAGGTATCAATTAGTTTCTTCATATTCCTTGTACTTTTTCTAGGTTTTCAATATATGCTATCTATTGTATGCTCCGACAACACACATTTGCAGGAAAACTAAAACCCCTTCTGCATCTTCTCTCTAGTCTGAAAGATCACACAAAAATAAAAATATCACACATAAAAAGATCTTAAAAATTTACAAACATGTACGGCACATTACATGATGTGCAAATGTAATATGGATCAACCATGATGTGCTTGGGAATGACTCCTTGATGTCAAAATATTGCACCTAATTCTTAAGTTAAGCTTTTTGTAAGCATGAGATGTCCTATCACCTAATGCCAATTAGTTAAGAGCTATTACTTGTGAGCATTCCTTATTCCTTGAAGGCATGTATTACATTAATTGGGTATTTATTGGTTGTCCTCTTCTCATCCTTTAGGCTCCATTCTACTTATAAGAATGGAACTATTCTCGCAACCTACTACAAGGCTACAAGAGATGAATAATGATTTGGTATATGAAGCAATGTGCATTAGGTGGTACTACCCTTGTAGGCCTACAAATCTAAAATTTGTTGACTTGCATGATTTTAGGATATTTTCTACCCTACTCATATGTACTTAAATGGACAGGGCTAATGCTAATCTGACATGCAAATTTAAGTGTGTCAATGCCCTTATGCTGAGAGAGAGAGATGCTATAAATACATGATGTAATATGTAATATGGGATAGTCTCTTTGCCATTGCAAGTACAAGAGTATGCCTAAAAGATAAGTTTAGAGTATCAAACTTGTGCAAGTCCAATATGGGTCAACAATACTATTTGTGTGCTTGTTTATGGGCTTAGGAATGACTCCTTTTTGTCAAAATGTTGTGTCTACTTCTCAAGTTAGGTCTATTGTACACATGAGATGCCCTATCACTTAATTTCAAGTAGATGAGAACCATTACTTGTGACCATACCCTAGTCCTTGAAGGCATGCATTTCAATAATTGGCCATTTTTTGGTTGTCCTCTTCTCATCCTTTGGGATCCATTCTAGCATGGTACTATTGTTAAAACCTAGTGTAAGGCTATAGGAGTTGAATATTGATATGATATATTTGAAAATCCTACAAATAATATCCTTACCAAATGAAAACCTTACCAGCTACACATACTTTCTAAATGAAAGCTAATATTGACTCATTCATAAGAAGTATTAAGATTTATAAATTTTGTGTTGTAGGCCTAAATCCATCATTGAATTTAATTTAGAAGCAACACACATATATAAAAGTGTAAGGAAAATATAATACTTTTTCTGAATTATTTAGGCTAATTAAATAAATGTAATCATTAAGTACAAATTGAGTTCAATAAATGAATAGTAATAAATGTTATAATTAAATAATAGGATGGGATTTTTAGTTTTAGAATTAATGATGGAATAAGATTACTAATGTTATGTAGAATTTATTCACTATTGTAATGTACAAATTGATTGTCCTTGGTCAGATGAATGTGTTAGAGTCTATGTAGTCTCAGAATTATGTACAGTTCAATCATATTCCCCTTGGGTTCAATCCTAATATATGTGGATTCTATCTAATGTGTAGAATTAAATGTGTCATGAGAAAGTGATCTAGTAGAATGTTGCTTCAGTAAATCAATTTGCCTTCATTCCTTCAATAGCTGAATGTGGTCAAGGCAATGTTTACGAACACCTATAGGAGATTTCCAAATCAATAGGGAACATGTTCTCCTAGGTAAACCCCCATTGTTAATCTGGGTAATGGTGATGATGAATATTAAAGGTAGCATACACAAGCATGCAAATCAATGTGGTTTTGATTCTTTGTCCCTTTATAAAATTGAAGTGTGCTCTAATGATTTTTTCTTGTTAATTTGTATGAATTTATTGCAAATTGAATATCTTTATATACCAAAACATTGCAACATGCCCACAACATGTCATACAAAGATGTTTTAAGTCAAATAATGGCTAGTAGGAAGGGGTGGGAATCTTTGAATTTGTATTTTAAAATTGAGGTTCATTCTTGCATGCCACAAGGTCAATCCATAGATAGTGGTGTGACAATAAATATTGGAAATGAAATGATAACTTCAAGGTGGTTAGCAATTATATTGAAGGTAAGTGTGAATGGGGTGCAATAAATGAGGGGTAAATTTGGAAAATATATTGAAACCAGAGTAAATGGAGATGGATAGTCTAGATCATGGCATGAGCCAAACCTAGCACAAGAGGGTGCCACTTGTTAATATGTTACGGGATTTAGGAAATTCCACCAAGGTGCACAAAAACCTAAATGGGAAATGGCATGGGTATGTAAATTTTATCACTACATTTTTCCCCCACTTTGATTTGCATGCAAATCTATCATGAGCATGCATTTCAAGGTATATGGACATTCTGTTTGCGATTCCCCTAGAATTACAAATCTCTTGGCTCAAATTTGCCCTTGTATCCTAATTTACCCTATGTTAATAACCAACTTAAGATATTATTTTAGAGTCTCATTAAAAAAATTTACCTCTATGGTCATGCCTTATGTATCTATGACTTGGACCCTTGTGCTAGTTATCTTCTTTTTGGCATGTATTGTGCTTTTCATTTCATTCTAATAGTGGTTGGTTTAATATATTGGCAAGCTCACCTCTATAGTAGACACTATTTGAAATGATTGTTTATTTTTTTATTATTCAAAAAGTAATTGGGCACCATGTTTGAGTTCCTCTAGCACAACAAATAGAAGGTGATAAATTTTCATATGTGTGAGTAGATTTGTGGGGTCTTCAATTACGTATTGAAGTTGTACAAGTGTGTCCACACCATTAGTGACTCTGAAATTATTTTGGGCCCACAAATATTCAAAAAGTTATTTGCCCAATGCCTTTTATTTTAGAGGTTTCCTATGCAAATAGAACGTAATGGTGAGGGAATGCATATAGGTGCATTTCATTGGGCTTTAGTGACCTATATGTGCTCATTAATGTTACTAGTGCCATTGCTAGCATATATGTCTCTTCTTGGACTTCTTGGAGTCATGGGCATGTCCCTTATGTGCATACTTTATATCTTCACAATTTGAACATGTTTTCTTTTGGGCCTATGTCTATGTGATGTGGTTTATTAATAGGTAACTTGTGCAAGTATAAATAAACCATACTATTTATGTGCTTGTTTATGGCTTTGGAGATGACTCCTTGTTATCAAAATGTTGTGTCTAGTTCTCAAGGTAGGTCTATTGTAGGAAAGAGATGTCATGTCACCTAATGTTGAGTAGTTGAGAGCTATCACTTGTGACCATACCTTATTCTTTGAAGGTATAAATTTTAATAATTAGGCATTTGTTGGTTTTCCTCTTCTCAGAATTTGGGTTCCATTCTAATTAAGAGCATAAGACTATTGTTGCAACCTACTACAAGGCTAGAGAGGAGTTGAATATTGATTTGATATATGAAGACATGTGCACTAGGTGGTACTCCTACTCTACAAGACTACAAAACTAAAAGACATTGACTTGTATGATTTTAACAAATTTTCTTCCCTACTCATATGTACTTCAAGTTGATCCAATGTGGATTTTCTCCCTCATACAAGTGTAATTATTAAATGCCTATTGTAGTGTGCTAAATGGACATGGCTTATGATGGCCTGAAATGTAAATCCAAGTGTGTCTATGTCCTTAATGCTGAGAAAGAGAGATGGATGTTATAAATACATGATTGTAATATTTAAAATAGGATAGTCTCTTGTCCATTTCATGTACAAGGGTATGCCTAAAAGATAATTTCTAGAGAATCAAAGCTTATATAATTTGATTTGGGTGATGTAGTCATTTGTATGTCAACTTAGAGAAGGTGTAGTCATGTTGTTTCATCTCCATAGTATAGACCTATCTCCTTGATGGACTAAGTTGTTTTAGGGAGTCATGAGAGTGTGTGTCATGGGTCCTCAAGTCAAATTTGTTGGCTTGTTACTTTGAGAACATGTTAGTGTCACAACATTGTATATCACCATAACATTTTGCAATCGGCTCTTTCTTAATGCAAGTGAGGTGTTTTTGAGCTATTGTAGATCTATGCGTAGACCTAAAATGTGTGATGATTCATGAATTTATGCATTGTATTGAAATGAGAAATATGTAGTGTGGTTCTCATTGCAAGTTTATATACATATGTTTGCATTGTTTTATTACCTTGACTATGTTTCTCAATTAGATAGGCATTGGTCATAAATGGAGAAGGACTAAACATAAAATTTAAACACATATCTCTTTCTTATTCTTTGTAGTTTAGGAGTAGTTGATAGGCTCTACTCACTAGTATGATTCAACATTACAATATATCAATATCCTAAGTGAACTCAAGCTAAAACATCTTCAAACGATCATGTTGGTGTAGTTTGTAAGTTGTACATGTGCATTGTTTAGTTAAGGGAATTCATCTTAAGAGGTATAAATTGGTTTCCTATCATTTGTTGCATGTGGATACTTGTCATTTTATCTACTTATTTTGAGGTCTTTTAGGTCTATTCATAGTTTCCATAGGGTGTGGTTAGTTAAGGCCTAAACTATAGTTTTATATTTGTATATAATTTTCTTATTCAAAGACATCTAGGGAACACCCTTGTAGGTTTAGCATAGCCCATAGTCAAAGAAGGGCCTGCCCACACTTATCAATTGGTGTCTAACTATCTATTCTTTATTGATGAGTCTTGCCTCTTTTTCTAAGACAACCACATTCCCCTTATCTTGGTTTTGAGTGTCAAATCTAGGAGAATGAAACAACAATTTTGATCACCAACACATTCTTTGTGAACATTAAAAGTAAATATTTAAACACTCATAAAAAGATATAAGATATGTATATAGTAATTTATCATTCTCAAAATCTTCTTGTATACTTCTTGTTATGAACACTTCTTCAAACTTGTAAAATAGAAAAAATATATATAACAAGTAGCTTCCACATAATAATCAAAATAAGTACGAACTACAAGAAGTTTCAACTATATATGAAAATGAAAAGAAGAGTAGAGGGAGAAGGGTTAGAAAATTCTAAATGTATCAAAAGTGATGTGGCAATGCAACATGACGTGAAATATACAATGGCCTAATCAATCTCCATATGATGTGGCAATACATCTCTATGTGATGCAATGATAACTCTTCACTTTATGTGGTAGCAAATCTCCATGTGATGTGGGCATTCCATGTAATAAGGGTTGGGTGATGTACTATTAAGTCTCCACATGATGTGGGCATGTCATGTAATAGATGTTCTGCATGATACAATCATAATTCTCCATGTGGTGTGATAGTAGATCTCCACAAAATGTGGGTGCATCATGCAGTAATAGTTTCAGGTACACAGTGATGATTCTCTATCTAGCAAGAGTCAATATCTAAAATCTCAACCATAGAAATCACTAGTGACAGTTTATGCACCCATCAATTGGTTACATCCATCAAATGAAAAGAATTAGAGGAGAGGAAAATGATGCATGATAAAAAGAAGTAAAGTAATAAAATTAGATATAAGCATGTACCACATATAGCATCAAAAAGTGTGTAGAAGCATGTAAAAAATTGCCATAATAATTATCATGTGACATTTAGATAATAGGTATTGAAAATGAGCATGTAAACACATCAATCATGTAGCAAATGCATGACAACTGAATAATAATCATGTAAGTATAAAAATGTATTTCCATATGACAAGTACATGTAAGATCATAATCTGGCAATGAGTGTCAAGGCATAGAGAGGTAAAACTCATCATCAAAGAGTTGACAGTTAGGCATCAATTGATAAGAGAGTAATCTCTTCTTATTCTTCTTTAGGTTCTTCTAAACCTAGGAAGGTAGTCCTTAGAGATCTTTTAATAAGACAATTAAAGATAAATACTGAAACACATGAGGTCCTTGCAACCATGCTTTGATTATAAGTGGACTCACACTATACTAGTTGCAAATGCAAGACCTTATAGACCTCTAATTACTTGGATGAAATAGTATATTATGCATGCACCACAAGATGTAAATAGAGCATAGATCACTAAAGATGAATCCCTTTAACTTATCCTACACATGTGCAATTGGTAGACCTTACAAGCATGATTCTCTAGACATGTATTAGATTTTAGCTCTTTCAAGATTTAGCAAGATTTATAAAACCAAATCATCGAGTAGGCAAGACAAAAACTAATAGTAAATTAAAATGAAAAATGAGTTATAAAGATGCATTGTGATTATTTTAAATGATGGTGGAAGGAAAAGTATAGTGGACCAATTTCTTGATCACATGAGCAATTGAGTCAAACATCAACCATCAACACAAACACATGTTTAAGTTTAAACATGAAAACTAAGCATACACTTGAAGACTACAAGCCTAGATTTATTATAAACAAATGTGGTACATATATAAATTCAAAAAACATTCATGAAAAAGTATACTTTAAACAATCGATAATTGAACAAAACAAATCCATGTGATGTGTTAAAAAGACCTACTCAAATGCACTTTGAAACATTTTTCTAAATCTCTATATGGATTAACTAATTAACACAATACTAGGTTAGGAAACATAGCCTCAAGAACACATGCGACATATTTAACCCTTGAAAATATCTAGAAAACTATGGAGACACTTGTATCCTAAATAAATTTTTGCATTCAATACCTTCTCTAAACTAGCAACATGAGAAAGCATGAGAAAACATAGTCTAACTTCCAATAATTGATTCCTTATAATCAATTCGATCAGTGCACACACAAAATATGTATAGAAAAACTGATTATAAGGCCAACCAAACCTTGATAAATTCAAATAAACATAGATTTATAGTACTACATAGTTAGGTCCTAGATTCATAAGATGTGACACTTGTGACACATCCATGCTAGCAAGACACCTCTTGGTTCAACATTAGATTCATGATAAGTTAGGCAAAGCATAACCATATCAAATCTCATGGTAAGAGTAGGTAAGATCTCTATTCTATATTGGATCTATGTCATAATAGAGGTAAAATTCACATCAAATTGCACACAAACTCTTTCAAACAATCAACTCTCTGCATTGGGATATAACCTCCATTTAATTTTGGAATGTGACCATGGACCAAGGATTTGATTTTGGTTAATTTCCCTAGCACATGGTGTGGCACAATCATGTCTCATTAAATTCTTAGTCACCACTTTCATACTTTCCCATCATGAATTACCAGGTCAAAACTAAACTTTCATGTCACTATTTAGCCACCATACTCCTCCAGATCACCTTGAGCCCTACAGGCCATTAGCACACTGATATTTTTATTTACTCGTAAGAACTCAACCCTGCACATTCTCTATGTCTCTTGTTCACAATGCTATGTATTTAAAAATTCATAGGTATTTTACTCTCAAAACACTACATGATAGCTCAAATATAAACTCCTCACCAAATAAGCATCTCTGACCCATTGTAGACCTACCAATCCTAGATATAAATGACACCTCCAATACATACATGGATATCATCACGATTTCATAGTGGGGTTTGAAGGACCAATAAAAATCACTTCAATAATGTCACATTACCATCTCATGCATCTTCATGCTCCAAATGAATGACTACAAACAAAAGAAAGACATTAGACTTGAAAAGTTGATTTCATTGGATTTGAAAATGCTAGAAAATTTGAATTCATAAGGTAAGTTAGGTCCATCAGATGTCAAACCATTAAGACTTTGGACACAACCTTATGACTAAAATAATATACCCAGACTTCATCCAAACTAAAATATATATGGATATTTAGGCCCACAAGAAGTCAAAATAGGTGAACACCAAATGAGAGTGGCTAATTGAATCCTGGAAGATAAAGTTTTCACATTTACCAATAATAGCCCCATAGACTATAAAACATGTTTCAAACTTAAAAATATCATTCAATTGCATTTGATAAAGTAGCTTGGGTCTGCATTCCTCCTAAATTCCAATCTATTCATTCAAGAGATTTAAAAATCCTTGAGGAATTTGATGTATAAAACTCTCCAGTCAGACATAGAACACCCAAACTTCAAACCTTAGCTCAACCAAAATCTATAAAGGAGTTCAAATTTTCCACAATGAGCCTTTATAGATTTAAAACCATGACAACATGGATTTGAAAAGTCTACTCAACTCGAAAGCATAAGGGTTGTCCAAGTCTAGAGGAAACAAAGCATTAGGATAATGGATGTGAGGCCCCTAACATAATTTAGCATATAAATGACTAGTTCTAGAAAACATGGGAAAAGACATGAATCTTGGGAAGAAACATGACTAAATAAAACTAAAGCATGTGGGGATAAACATTAAGACATGTTCAATTTAAATATAGGATACCGTGACTAAGAACTTAGATACTAGCAAAGGCACAAGAAACAATTTTACATGAGTTAGAACAATGAAGCTTGGACTTAAGGAAAGATAAATTTAAGTAAACAAATACAAAGATTAAATCTTAATGGGGCCTGTGATTGATAATTTGAAACAACTGTAAGAACCTAATAAGATACCACAATTACTCTAAATTCCTACTCAAATTCAATTCACCAATGAAAGTAAGAAAAATAGAGAAAACATGAATTATACCTTGCAAACTGATTTATCCTTTGCGTTCCATTGTCTCCTATCTTCTCAAGATCTTGTTGATTATGATATTGCTCTCAGAATTGTACTTCTTTGCTTTTCAAGATTGCAATGAGATGAATGAAATTTGTGGATTCAAATGCAATGTAAATAATTCCTATAATGCAAGACTATGCTAGTGATAATGATATGAAGCTAATGATAAAATTCATGATATTGATAGTGATATGAAGCTAGATGATAATGCAACAATGGAGATTATGATATTGATATGCAAATGGGGGCCAAAGGCATGCTTGGATGCTTGATAGAAATTTTTGCAGCATGTAAGTACTATAGCTCTTGTGATGCAAAATGAAGGTGAGGAGGTTGCTTTTATAGGCCAAAGAGGGCTCAAATCCAAGTGTCAAAAGATCCACGATGGAAGAATAAGTCTTGTCACATGTATGTTCAAGATAAAATTGGTTGGGATGAGGGAGATAAAGGTGGAAGATGTTCCTACTACAATTACAAGGTAGAGGAATACGTGGAACCATAAGCCACATGTCATGATGCTCACAAGGACCAATGAGACAAATGTGGAAGACCATGAGAAGAACATGTAGGAAGGAGTCTTTGGTTGTTGGAATGTGAGAGGGAATATAGGATTTAGAAGACAAGTGTCTTTGACCATGTTTGATGGTTGAGAGGAAATAGGGCACATGTTGAGAGGATAAATACTTAATTAAATATAAAGAATATTTAATTATTGGAGCAACATGGTGAGGTGTCCAATGATGTGTAAGATGACAAGGATGAGATGATGTGGATTTTTAGACATAGGACTTTGTATTAAAGGAAATAATTAAATAATTATGATTATTTAATTAGAGATGACCTTAGAGGAATTTAAGATATTTAATCGTTAGAAGAATATGATGAACATGAATCAAATAAATAAATTACGATATTTATTTTTTGATAGAGGAATAAGAATAAAATAAATATAAAATATTCATTTAATTCGACTCAAGTCATTTTTATGTATATACATTTTGCCCCTCTTTGAGACAATGTGTTTTCCAGACATGATGTTTCCACAGTCCATGGTATAAGAATGAAATGCTTCTGGAAGAAACTATGTATTGCTTTTTTTGGATCGACATTTTGGATCACACTTCGTGATCCATCATCAAGATGAAAAAGAGAGAACAAGTGAGTTGTGTTTGTAGAGATATCCCACCTGACCCAAGTTTTCAAACTTAACGAGTACCATATCAAGCACATCAAGAGAGATTTTAAGCTAGCCCAAGCCTGCCTCAACCCCAAACCTACCAATAAAGACACTGAGATTGCTTATAGTGCCACCCTCCCTTTCATCGAAGGTATCTCCAACAAAATTGCCAAAATCCTTCACAAGGAAGGTCTCAATTGTGCTTTTAAACCTTCTTCCACCATTAGAAACCTTATCCCTTCCACCAAAGACTCTCATGACATTCTTTTAAACTCAAGGGTCTACAAAATAGATTGCTCATGTGGTACTCCTTACATTGGGGAGACAAGAAGATCTATCTGCATGAGAATCAAAGAGCACTGTGCATATATTAGACATGAAAGAGTCACAAAATTGGCCCTTACAGATCACTACTCTAGCACCAACCACCACATTCGCCTTAAGGATACCCGAGTCTTGGCCAAGGAAGATAACTTCTTCAAAAGGAAACTTAAAGAAGCTATCTTCATCAGGAATACCCCTACCAACCTAAATAGAGTTGATGGTTGGAACTTGAACCACACTTGGAACCCCCTTCTAAATTCCCTTAAAAACTAAACCCCCTCTCTATGCTCCTCCTTTCTCCTCTCCTTGCCTCTCCTGGGTTTGGCCTATACTCTTCTCCTCCTCTCTCTCCTCTATCCATGTTCCTCCTTTCATCTCCTTTTCCTCTCATCCCACACCACCCTCTCCTCCTAACCTCCGTGACCCAACCCCCTTGGTCTTGTACCCCTCACCTCCCCCCATCCTCTCTCCCCCTTCCATGTGCCCTTCCTGATCCCACCTAGTCTTCGTCCTCCCTTTCTTGGTCACTCTCCTCCTTGACGTGCTCTCTCTCTCTCTCTCTCTCTCTCTCATATATATATATATATATATATATATATATATATATATATATATATATATACACTATGCTTTTATATATACATAAAGAAAGAAATAAAATAAAAGAAAATGTAAATACTTTTATACATATCCACATGTATATCTATATTTACATGTGGATATGTATATAAGTAATTATATTTACTCTTATTTTATTTCTTTTATATTTTGATTCTTTCTTTCATTTCGTTTTTGTTTATTAGTATATATATATACTTATAGAAAGAAATAAAAATAAAAATAAAAAATGTAAATACTTATATACATATCCATATCAATATTTACATGTGGATAGGTATATAAGTATTTACATTTTCTATTATATTATTTTATTTCTTTTATATTTTTATTCTTTCTTTCATTTTGTTTTTGGTTTTTAGTTTGTGGTTTCACTCCAACTTTTTGCATATCCTCCTTTCTCCTTGTACTATCTTATATATGTCTATAACTATCCATTATTTCTAACGTACCTATTTTTTACATTTTTATATTTTTCTTAGGTCCTTCCTCTTCTTATGCATCTATCCTTTCTTCTTCTCTCATTTTTTCCTATTTTCATTTGCATTGGTATTCTTATATATAGTATGGAATAATAGTAAATATCTATTACTTGTATACATATAGATATGTACATAAGCGATTACATTTATTTTTAATTTATTTCTTTCTTTATATATACTCTTTTATAGGCTTATCCTTGTTTGTCTTTGAGTTTACTTTACCGTTCCACCTTTTTGGTATTTCATCTTATCTCTCTGTCCTATCTTCAACTAATTTCTACCCCCCTTTTACTCATTAATTGTACATACTTACTAAGTCACTACTTAATTTTTATTTGTCCTTTCCTCTAATCTTTATTAGCTTCTTACATTTTATATACGTAGGTTATCCTATATATTTTGAATGTCTATATGCATTTTTGTGTATATATTATCAATTATCTATATATATTTATACTTCTATGTGCTAAGTGTTTATCTTCTCTTCTTCATGTTTTCTTCCTTCTCAAAAATGGGTTTATATATATATATATATATATATATATATATATATATATATATATATATATATATATATATATATATATATATAGTTGGTTAGATTTAGGTTTATTTATACTGTGTTGTCTGCTTGGTATGTCTTTTCTTCCTTTTTTGACTTTTTAATCCTTTTCTCATCACTCCATTGGTTTCCTCTCCTCATGTTAAACTTCGTGCCCACACCTCTCCCCTCTCTCTTTTTATAGAACTATCTCTGCAAACACAACTCACTTGTTCTCTTTTTTTCATCCTGATGATGGATCACGAAGTGTGATCCGAAATGTCGATCCAAAAGAAGTAATTCACAGTTTCTTCTAGAAGCACTTCATTCTTACAATGTGTTTTATCACATTGTTTTAAAGAACAAAAATTTTATGATTATGATACATGCCCCAGTTTGCCCCTGGTACAAATTTGATGATGATGGGTTGCCCCCTCAGGAGATTGGTCGGGATGAATTTTATAAAGGATAATGAACGATCTCACGATGAGCAAGAATGAACGACACAATTCACATGTGAACAAATATAGGTGATGGAGAATGAGAAACAGACGAAGAACATGGCATGCATGTGCAAGGTCAAAACACCTCCAATTAGGGTTCACTTGGCTATAAATAAGGATGTGGGGTCTCTTTTCTATTCATTTGCACACTTGTCATTTGAAGAGAGCTTATAGGGAGCCCTAGAGCATAGTAGAACAGAGCAGTTAGCGAAGATGCAGCAGATTTTGATAGAGAACCATAGGCTCGAGAGGATCTAGCGATTTGGGCGGCCAGTAGAGTATAAATCCCCGGTATGTATGCATTTAATTTTGCTTGAAGTGTATTTATTAGGGTCAAATTTTAGGTCCAAAGTCAACAGTTTTATATGCACAACAAGACTAGTCCTGCGCATTTGATAATTATATATGCACATCCAACCCGATTCTACGCATTTGAGAGCTAAATCTACACATATGAGTTATTTTTGCATTTGATAAACAATATTGCGCATGTGTTGTGTTTCTGTGCATACAATTAGGGCTTCGGTGGATCCGATATGATCTTGGGCATCAGTTTGGAAGCTGCGCATATAGTGCCTATTTTTGTACATATGCCTAAAATTGTGCATATGATAGGGGTTTCTGTGCATACAACTTAAGATGCACTTTTGATAAACAGAGTTGCGCCTCTGAGTTAATTGATCAAATTACTTAGCTGATAGACTAAGGTAGCATCGTGATCAATGTTGGCCAACTGATAGATCATCTTTGAGATTGATAGAATCTCAGAAGAGATGTTAGGGTATGTTATGGATAGGATAGCTAAGTAATTGTTTCAATAGATGTGGTAGATATGTAGCTTGGTTGGTTGGTTAACATGTTTGTGTTATTGATTGTCGGATGAGCTACATGTGATGATGTCACAGGAGAGATTTCCTGCTACACGGTTGTTAGGACCTTATTTGACTAAGACAGATCATTGGCTCTAAGATCTTGTGGACTATGGTACGTTTGCTTTATGCCCGAGATTTAGGAGAACCTTGGAAATTTTAAATGCTTTAGCTAAGAGATGGCATAGTGAGCATTGCACATTTCACTTGCCAACTGGAGAGATTATAGTGACATTGGAGGATGTGCACCAGATTTTGTGGATTCTGATACAGGGAAGGCTAGTGGATATGAGCCACACTCAGGATCTAGACTAGAGGAGTGTCGATGAGTGTTTGATGATGAGGACATTGAAGGCACAGAGAACAGTTGGGCTGATATGGCTGATTACTATGAGCCCCTGTCGTCGATACTAGTAGGGTTTATAGGAGGTGTAGTTTTCTCAAACAGGAGATCGCATGGATTTCTTGTTGGATGGGGGAGGACCTTGGAGAGGATGGTGACTGAGGGTACACAGTTTTCCTAGGTGTTTTCCTTTGCACATTTATACCATAATCTTCATCAGTTTGTTTACGATGGAGCTGCTAGCCTGTCTGCTAGAGTTTCCTTGTTATAGATTTTGGCATGGGGGCATATAGCTATTACATGGCCTATAGGTATGGGAGTGAGAGATGTAGATCAGCCTTATTCTTATATGTATCAGGAGAGCCTTTCTTAGCCCAAGTTGGGAAAGCTTGAGTACTGGAGACATGCATTAGATAGTATGGATATAGTGGAGTGGCAGCCATACTTAGACTGCAAGGATTGGGATGATGATGCGACTAAGTTACCATTCTATTTTCAGATGCGATGGTTGATAGGGAGGACTCCCTACATTCTAGAGTGATATATCATTTCTCATGTGTACCGACAGTTTGGCAGGATCCAAGGGATGCCCTAGGGTACTTCTGTGTTTGCTCGGATGCACAAGGAGCATCCATGGTCAGGTCCTGTTGCATCTTATGAGCAGGCGAGAGCTAATTTTTTATAGATTCCATATCAGGCCTGGGATTTATGATGAGACATTGTGGATGCTGGGATGATGGTGGATTATGCAGCACATTTGACAGCGCATCCCTTTTCTAGATACTCTAGACATGGAGAGTAATTATCTCCTAGACTGGAGGATGGGGATGAGGAGGATGATGCTTCGCGACGAGGGAGGAGGCAACAATGAGGTGGCAGAGGTGGAGGAGATGATGGAGGTAGAGGTGGTGGGGATGATGGTGGAGATGATGGAGGGGATCATGGATGGAGGGTAGAGGAGGGTTAGACAGAGAGTGGAGAGGGTGCCACTAGTATAGCTTTAGCCTTAGGTACAGGTATAGGCACAGGCTCAGGTGCAGGCACAAGCTCAGGTGCTAGCCCAGGATGATGGACATATTGTATCTTTACAAGCCCATGTGGCTTAGTTACAAGGTCAAGTTGCATAGCTGCAGGGACAGGTTGTGCAGATGCATGGGCAGATTTCCCAGTTGCAGGGAGATGTTAGAGCGGTGACCTTAGAGTGGGATACCGCTATTCAGAGGTATACTAGAGCAAAGACCTATTGTAGTAGGTATAGTAAACTATAGCATAGGGTCTGAGTGGTCAAACTATCGTAGAGATGGTGTGTGCGGGACAGGAGATATTCTACTGGAGATTGTTATATGAGCAGGCGGTACCCCCAGAGTAGAGAGCAAGTAGCTTCCACCCTAGCTCATGTAGTAGATCCAGGTGGACATAGTTAGAGAGTGGAGGGGTTATGGGACCACCAGCTCCTCGAGGACCACTAGGGACAGGGCCATCAGGAGCTCAGCCTCATCAACTGGTACCTCCTAGAGGCAGTACCACATAGAGACTTTGGGACATGCATCATTTTATATCATTTAGTATACACATTATTTTTGACAGCTCGACATACACTTTCATGATATCATTGTATACTTGGACATTTATTATTTTTTGATGATGATATATATATGAGTTTGATGGACTATATGTATGTGCACTAATGGATGGATGTTATCTATATGATGGACATTATGATTATGCTTATTTTTGATGATTCTAACATGTTGATTCTATGATGCATATGATACTTATGATATGATGTTTCTATGATTCATGTGATGACTTATATCTATGTGAAATTATTCACGTGATGACTTATATCTATGTGAAATGTTTAGGAGTAAAGATCCTATATGTTTATAGTTAATGATGACCTAATGCATATTCTGATGATTTCCTAAATGCAATACATGATGTTTGATTTTCTATGTATTATGATCTAATGAGGAAATGCTATGACAATGATATCTATGTTATTTGATTTGATTTTTGATGATAAATGTTATGCATGAGACCTATATGGATATATGGCATCACTACATGAAACTATTTGTTAACAATCATGATCTAAATGCTTATGTAACTAATGCACTTAAATGATATGAACTTATGGTTGGACATGCTTATAATATGCAAAATGATAATGATTTGTTTTTGTTATGCCAAGTATACTCAATCATGAATAAAAGATCACTTAGAAGAATTTAGAAAAATGATGTTGGATAGAAGAATAGCTTAGAAGAATGAAAGAAATGACTTGGATCTTATGTCACTTGGTAAATAATAATTATGGAATGATATTAAATGAAATGAAATGAAACCCTAATATGTACAAATGGGGACTAGTCATCTTGTATACAAATACTTGAAGTACTTTTTTCATCATTGAGCTTTTAAAATGTTGTAAGGAAATACAAGCATCTATGCATAATTAAACCATGATGACCTGAGTATCTCTTACATGGATTTTGATTTAGCAATTTACTACAAGCATCTAGGCAAACTTTAACCGAGATGACCTGAGTATTGTTTACATGTATCAACAAACAAGGATTACACTCTTTCATGCTTAGACCCATAATGTCCTCGATGATCTTTTGTTGATCATGTCATTAGACAAGTCGTCACATTACTAAATATAAACCCACAAACAATAAACAAATGAAATAATCATGCCCCATCATAGCTTCTCTAGTCTTGGACATCCTTGAGTAGCATAGGAAATATGATAACGAAAATCAAGACCTAAGACATAAACTTATAACAACCATAAAATCTTCTTGCCATAGATATGTTTTCTTGCCATGATAACAGATATAACCATCCTGATAGTTTAGGCACATTGTTGTCTGACATAGGTTAATGTCTTGCAAGTTTTTGTTGAAAAAGTTTTTGTTTGTAGTATTGCATGTTGTCTGGATATAGTATCGCAATCCGGTTTGTTATCCTCTAGATTGTGGCACTCAAGAATCCAATTCCATAACTAGGTCGATGATTTTGCCCCCAGTCAAGTAAAGGGTTGACTTAATATGGATGAAACATATGGATTGAATGGATGGATACTCAATGTGACAGGCCCTAAGGGATTGACCTAGTGCCTCAGGGGCTCATCGATGATGGCTTTGCCTATGTGATAATGCACAAGCAATGTAGTTTGACTATGTGGACCATGTGGACCTAAGACCTAGGGGGTGGGAAGCCTCGAGGGCTCATCAATGATGGCCTTACCTACGTGATATCTCATAGGTGACGTAGTTCGACCATGGATTCTGACACTGGTGATGGATGAACGGATGGAATGTAACAGATTATGGTAAGACAAGAGGTATGGATGGATGGGAAGCATCGGGGGCTCATCAATGATGGCCTTGCCTACGTGATAGCTCAGAGGTGATGAAGTTTGACAATGATACTAACAATAAAGTCATGACATATGACAAGATGGATGAAGGATTGGATGGATAGCCTGATGCATAAGTATCGTTATGCATTTTTTATGGATGTGGAAGACAAGATGGATAAAAATGGAAATCCTACAAGATGGAGGAAGCGGTTTATCACAAACAGTGTCTGTTTCTAGGTTTTCACCACTTGCTTTAATTGCACCATTTTTTTAATGTTTTTGGTTCCCTTGCATTGGGTTTTTTAAGTATAAAACTTGCGAAGATGCATATTGTTGATGGGATCATCAAACAACTCACCTTCTGATGTTACTAACTGACAGGCTCCTAATCCATAGGCAGCAATTACATAAGGACCAAGCCAATTGGATTCAAACTTGCCTTTCTTTTCCCTATCCTGTTGATTTTTGGGGTTTTCCTTGAGAACTAGGTCATCGAATTGAAAGACTCTGGGTTTTACTCTATGGTTGTAGCTTCTTGACATCCTTTGTTGATAGGCTTTGAGATGATTAAAGGCATTTTGTCATCTTTCCTCCAACAACTCTAACTCCTTAAGTCTGGAAACCCAATACTCTTCATCAGTTATTAGACCTTTTAATGATACTCGTAGAGATGGTAACTCGACCTCAATAGGCAAGATTGCTTCTGAGCCATAGACAAGGGCGTAGGGTGTTGTACCTATGGGTGTGCAGATATTGGTATGGTAGGCCCACAGAGTGGGATTTAGTTGTACATGCCAATTGCAGTTGGCATCATTGACAGTCTTCTTCAAGATTTTTGAGATTGTTTTATTAGATGCCTCTGCCTGACTGTTTCCTTTGGGATAATACAGGGTGGAGAAATGGTGTTGGATATGGAACTTGCAACAGAGTTCTTTGACATCCTAATTTTTAAAAGGTTTGTTGTTATTAGTCATAATGGATAAAGGAATTCCATAGCGGCAAATTATATAGTTCAAGACGAATGAGGCAATTTGCTTGCCTGTGACATTGGTTAAGGGTATGGCTTCAATCCACTTAGTAAAGTACCCAGTGGCAGTTATTATGAATTTATGGTCGTTAGATGATGGGGGGTGAATCTTGCCCACAAGGTTGAGTCCCCATTGGCAAAAAGGCCAAGGATTTGTTAAAGGTTGCAGCTCTTGTGCCGATGCATGTATTAGATTTCCATGAATTTGGCATTTCTTGCACCTTTTCACAAAATGATAAGAGTTTGTTTCCATACTTGGACAATAGTATCCCATATGCATAAGTTTCTTAGCCAAGGTAGGACCACTAGAATGCATTCCACAAATACCTTTGTGAACTTCCCTTAAGGCAGTTTGATATTCCTCACTTTCTAAACACCTAAGGAGAGTACCATCAAGACCTCAATGATATAGGGTATTGGCGATTATGGTATATCGAGAAGCTTGATGGATGAAGGTTCTTCATTGATTATTAGATAAACCAGGTGGTAAGGTATTCTCTTTCAAATAGGTATAGATATTTTTGTACAAGGGGGAATCGGATCCTACTATGTGACATATGATTCTTGTTTCAGGGATATCATAAGCAAGATTAGACATTGGCTCCATTAAGAACTCATATTGTGACTGATTTTATGGTATATCCAAGAGTGAGGCAATGGTTGCCATGGCATCTATAGCTTTATTCTCCAATCTTGGTATTTGTTAAAAGGAAATCACAACAAAATATTCTTTGAAGTCATCTACCATATGCTTGTAAGGTATTAACTTCTCATCCTTGGTTTGATAGTCATCATTTACCTGATTGATGACTAGTTGTGAATCTCCGTACACATGAAGCTCTCTGACTTTCCATTCTACAGCCATTTTGAGACCAATGACCAATGCCTCATATTCTGCTACGTTGTTGGTACAAGGGAAAAGTAGTCTATATGATTTTGGGATTGTATCTCCTTGAGGTGTGATCAACAAAATGCTAACTCTTGACCCATGATGAGTATAAGATCCATCAAAATAGAGTTTCCATACTTGTGTTGTTATGTTGAAGATGGCTTCATCTGGAAATTCAAAACTTAATGGATTATCATCATTCAATGGTACATCTGCTAACTAATCCGCAATCACTTGACCTTTTATTGCTCTTCTATCCACATATTCAATGTCAAACTTGTTGAGAATCATTACCCACTTTGATAGTCTACCTGTCAAAGTATCCTTACTGAGAAAATACTTCAATGGATCTATTTTTTCTACCAACTTAATTGAATGAGTGAGCATATAATGTCTTATCTTTTGGGATGCAAAGACTACGGCAAGGCATGCTCATTCAATGGGCATGTATTGTAGCTCATAGCCTACCAATGTCTAACTGATGTAGTAAATAGCCCATTCCTTTCCTTCATAATCCTGTTGTGCCAGTAGAGCTCCTAGAGTAGTTCGTGTAGCTGAAATATAAAGCAAAAGTGGTTTGTCTTAGATTGGTGGCATCAAGATTCATGGATTCATCAAATACTCTTTTAGGAGTTGAAAGGCATGTTCACACATCTCATCCCGTCTAAAAGGAATGTTCTTGTACAGGAGATGAGTGAATGGATGACATTTATCAGCTAATTGTGAGATAAACTGATGGATAGACTACAACTTTCCTTGCAATGACCTCAGTTGATTGATATTTTTGGGTGGTGGCATGTCCACTATTGCTTTCACTTTGGTTGGATCCACCTTGATGCCATTGGCTAAAACTATATATCCTAAAAGTTTGCCGAATGTAACTCTGAACACACACTTCTTTGGATTCAAGCGAATGTTGAATTGCTCTAGTCTCTAAAAGATTTTATCTAATACCTGTAGGTGTTCTTCTCTTGTGAGTGATTTGCCTAAAATATCATCTACATAATCTTCCATGATGGTGTGTATCATATCATGGAAAATTGTGGTCATGGTTCTCTGGTATGTTGCTCTTGTGTTTTTCAACCCAAATGGCATCACATTCCAACAATATGTACCCCAAGGACATGTAAAAGTGGTCTTGTGTTGGTCTTCTGGCACTATTTTGATCTGATTATAGCCAGAAAATCCATCCATTAAAGATAACATAGTATGCCCCACTGTTAAATCCACAATGATGTCGATATTAGGCAAAGGAAAGTCATCCTTGGGGCAAGCTTTATTCAAATCCCTGAAATCATTGCAAAGTCTAATCCTTTTATCCAGTTTTGAGATAGGGACAATATTAGAAATCCATTCCAGATAGTCAATTGATCTGATAAACCCAACATCTAATAGCTTCTTCAATTCTTCTTTTGCTAGCAATGCTATATGCAGATGCATCTTCCTTAGCTTTTGTTGAACTGGTTTAGCTCCTGGAGCTAGTGATAAGTGATGCATTATGAGATATGGATCAAGTCTAGGCATATCCGCATAGGACCAAGCAAAGTTAATCTATTTCTATTTGAAGAATTCAATGAATTCTATCTTTTCTTGCTCAAATAAAGATTCTTCTAGATGAATTATCCTTGGATTGTCTTTTGTACCAATGTTGACAGGTTCTATTGGTTCTATCAAAACTGATGACCTCTCCTAATGTGTAGGGTCGGGGAGAGTGTCAAGCCTTTCATCCTTTGGAACCTAAGAGAAGTTTTCACCATTAGATTTGTCTTTTATTTTGTTTTTTTCTTGATCTAATACTGCCATAGAGTAGTTTTCATCATTAGATCTTTATTTTTATTTTTATGTTTTTACAACTAAAAGGCTTGGCACTCTCTCCAAAATAAGCCACATCATTGAGTTCTATAGTGAAGCCATATTTATGACCTCCTGAGGGTAGATGATCCCTTAGTTCTAGACAATTAATAATAGCATCATCATTTTGAAAGGTATCTAGTTTGGGGGCCTCTTGTAGTTCCCAATCTATAAGTTTGGGATGCACCAGTGGAAGAGGATCATTGGGTTGGTCTGACTCAAGGGTAATGATGGTTAGGACAGAGGAGTTGTCTAGGTTTGTGGGGGTATGTACAAGGTCTAAAACAGTACTCTCCTCAGTATTATCTATTAAGTGGGACATCTGACCTTCCTCATGAGACTCATTCTCAATATTTTGTGAATTGAACTCTAGCAGTCTAGGCCTTGAGCTTTGACCCTCATGGTATGTATTTGTAGAGCTATATGTTTGGACTATATCAATGCCCTTGTCTTCACAAGATAGTTCAGAAAGACTATCCCATTCCCATTCATTAGAGTCCATCTCACTTCCTTCTTGTAATTTGTGAATCTGCTCCACTAAGTTGGTGGTAACCTTTTCTTTGTCTTTTTCCTTTGTACCCTAGCCCTGTGGTGTCTCAGGCCGATAAGGAAGAAGGTTGTATGGGTTCCATGATACCTTCTTTTCTCAAGCCTATGGGACTATGGCCATCATATCTCATTCTTTGCAAGATAGTAAAACCTGGGCCATATTGATCAATTTGTCATTGGGGTTGTTGATCTTGTGGCTTGGATTCCATATCTTCTTCTTTGTATAGCCATTGAAGGACATCTTTCTCATCACTTTCATCTGATAGATTACCCATTTGATAAAAGGACCTTTAGGAGTCTTTAATGACTATGGTTTGTTTATAGATGGTTTGCCATAAGACTTGGGTGATAGGGGTAGTTGTGCAAGATAAAAGATTTGTTCAATGGAATACTCTCTTGTACCTTTGTCCTTGAGCTTGACTTTTAGTTCAGTAGTTTTGGATGTAGAAGGTAATGAGCTTGGGTCAACATTGGATGCAGAGGATGAGGCTACTCGGTTGGTAGGTATGACAACTTTGGGCTTTGGTTTGATGGTGTTGCAGTACTGAAATGGATTAGGATCACCTTGGATAGTAATCTCTTGGCCATTGTAGGGAAACTTTATGCATTGGTGATAGGTGGGTGGTACGGCTTTCATTGCATGTATCCAAGCTCGGCCAAGGAGGATATTGTAGGCTAGTTCCATGTCAAGGACTTCGCAAACCATGCCTTTCTCTACCGGTCCAACTCGTATTGGCAAAACAACAGTGCCTTTAGAGGTTCTTTCTTCTTCATCATATGCCTTGATTGTGATCTTCTTCTTTGGATCAACAACATTCTCAGAGAACCCCAATGTAAGGATTAATTTTAGTGTGCATATATTTAAACTTGCCTTTCCATCTATAAGGACCCGTTTTATTTTGTGTTTATGAATGAGGGATTCAATGTGAAGAGATGCATTATGAGGTTGAGTAATGGACATGTCATCTTTTTTGGTAAAAGATAGGAAATGGGGTGTAGTGAGATGTCCTACCATGGATTGAAATTGCTCTTGGCCTAGGTTGTTTAGCATAGTGGTTTCCAATAGAGCCTTGTCTGGGATAGCCTTATGGGATGGTGAAAGATGCAAAAGCTCCAATATAGATATATGTGCAGGTGTCTTTTGGAGTTGGTCTAGGACATTATACTAATTGGATATGGATGATGGTTTAGGTGGAGCCCCTTGGAGAGTAATCTTTCCACAATGAGTGGTAACATTACAATCGAGCTTGTTATTTATCGTGATCACATTGACATGTGAGTCACTTTCTGATATGTGGTTAACGGTGTATTCATAAGATACATTCATGTAATTGGCATTGTTACCACCGTTATTGTTTGGTTTAGAGGTACCTCCCTTCTCATAGTTAGGAAGTGGATTCTTGAATGCCACATATTCATCATTGGATGTATGTCCAATTGATATATCTTCACAATCTATCAAGTCTTGGATGGTGTTTTTTAGTCGTTGGCAATTGTTGGTTTTATGGCCTTTGCTTCTATGGAATTCACAAAAGTTAGAATCTTTCCACCAAGAGGGTTTAAACTTGGGTTCATATTCTCTTGCCGTAGGAAGTGTTATGAGGTTGTTTGCAATAAGCTTTCTTACGGTGGATTCAATTGATTCCCCCAATGGTGTAAATTTTCTGTGAGGAGGAAAGTTTGTTGGTCTAGATTCAATGTTTGTGGGTTTGTTTGGAGGTGCATTGTTGTGTGGACTTGATAGATTTAGCATGGGTTGTTTTGGTGTCACGCATTTTGCGTCTACAACTCCATCATTTACCATGTTCTTGTTCTTAGTCCAAAACCTGGATTTATCCTTGTTGTTTCTTAAACTAGGGACATCCTTATATATTTGTATTTGTCCTTTAGCTATCAAAGATTTCTCTATAATTAATCCCATTTCAATGACCTTACTAAAAGAAGGACATTGGATTTGGATTTGATAGCTTAACTCGGTGTTCAAGTTATGGACAAACATTTCAATCATTTGCTTCTCAAGGATGTAGTAAGGACATTTACTTGCAAGTTGTCTCCATCTTTGCAAGAAAGTGGTGAAGGATTCTCTACCCTTTTGTTTGTTGTTGCATAGATCTAACATTGAAATCTCATGTTCAATGTTATAGGAGAAGTGTGTCACAAACTTGTCCACTAGTTCATTAAATGTTTGGATTCCATGAGGTAGATGTAAGAACCACTCCATAGCTTGACCTCCTAGGCTATGTGGAAAGAGTCACATAAGATATGTCTCATTATGGGCGACTTCTAAGCATGCAGCGCTGAATTCTCTAATGTGGTCACATGGATCACCTTTCCCCCTATATTTGTCAAATTTAGGGACTTCGAATCTTGAAGGGAAAGGTACCATGACTAAACTTTTGTCAAAAGGCTATGGAGATATATCCTCTAATGAGTAATGTTTTGTGGAAGTTCCCGTTTGTAGGTCCACAAATTTTTGTTGTAAGGCTTGGATTTGTTGTGTGAGTGTATCTAAAGGATTTGACATATCCTTAGACTTTTCATTCTTGGGAGCTTCTTTTTCATTTTTGGGAGCTTCTATTTCATTTGATGTGGTTGTTTCTCTCAATTTTAAAATGTCAAAATCAGCGAGTAGCTTGGCTCCTTGTTGTGCTAGTAAGAGGAACTATTTGTGAGGGTCCGTTGATACAACCTTATCCATCAATCTTTGGAATTTTGGACCTTGTAGGTATTCATCAAGTTCTTCTTGGTTGATTTCTTCCTCTCCATCATAGAAGAGTGTTCACTATTATTTGTGTAATCCATTTCTTTTCTTCTTTTGGCTTGAGATCTAGTTTCAACCATGCAAAGTTTGATGCTAATGGAGTTGGATAGGAGACTTATGGATGTAAGTGATGTTTGTGATGGGATATAGTTTGGGGTGAAAGATTGGATTGAATGTGTTGGTGATAAGATTTTCTAAAGGTGGTGTTTTGATTCTTTGTTCAAACAATGGTCTTGAGCTATGATGTATAGCTATCAAAGTGTTAATCCAAAGTGAGTCAAATAGGGATGATTGGAATCACTATTGTTGTAGACTAACCTTGTCAAGATGTTTAGTGTAGTTCCTAGATAAAGGATGATTGATCCTGATAGGGAAACTAACCAGATTGTTTGTTTGAATAGGAAGATCTCAAGGACACCTTTGGGAAAATTTGTTTTCTATGTGATTTTGGAAAGGCTAGATATGGGATGCAAGTGAAATGTTTTGAAAATGGGTATGGGATGTATTTTTATGGTTAAAATAAGTTCTCAAGTGTATTCTAAGCATAAATGGGTATCTAAAACTAGTTTGATTATTTTCTCAAAATCTCATGAATAGCTCACTATTGCGGATGCATAGGTTTAGATGCACCAGAACAGGGTGTAAATGCGTAGGAACAGGTGTTACATGCACAGTTCTAAATGTGCAACTATATTGATTATATGTGCAAGACTAGTATATGTGCAATAGGATTGTTTATATCCACTGCAGGATCCTTTGTATGCGCGACAAAAGTATATGCACAGGAAAAAGTATTATATGTGTAGCAATATTTGGCAGATGTGCAGTTCTATTCATAGTGTCTATATTTGATCAATTTTTGGTTATTTTTCTCTTGGCATGTTTTTCTAGGTAACCTATTATTTTTCTTGTGATGATTTTCTCTATTTTTAGGCAAGAAAACATAATAGATAGTACAATTTAATGTTTGTTTGTGACATTTAGTGTTGAACACAAATTTGAAGACATGTACGATCCTATGCGAGAAAGGATACTACTTGTTGAATCCCAACTTGGATTTCTCCAGCCACTTAAACAAGGCAGACAACTAGAAACTTGGTGGCACTGGCTCCCCCTTACATAGCACACACTTCTCGGGCACATCAAGTTTCATTCCCCTAAAAGAGGAATTTTTGCCTCTACACATGAATAGTGAAGACGTTGGGCGGCTTCAAAGATCTGACCTCCTGTGTCAACAAGTAAAGGGATTTTGGTCTCTAAAATAAATGGTTCGTAGTAACTTTGAGGAACCAACGCCTTGCGAGCATGTGGAAAGCTACTAAAAGATTTGACCAATCCTACTAAGGGTATCAAATACTTCACACAATGTGAAAATCATTTTCACAAAGTGTTAGTACACCTCTTTTTGATTTGGCACCGTAAGGCAAGGCTGACACTAGTTAGGACTTGGCTTTTGCCTTATCCCATTTATATAGCAGGTCAAAGGAAAGTTTTTCTTAAGGTCATCCCTTTTGGATGAAGCACAATCCAAAAGCAGGCCTTTCTAAAGGATACACAAGAAATGATAGATGAGTCTAGCTTTTAGATCACCCAAGATGTTGCAAGGGGAGAGCATATACCTATCACCTTTTTGCAAGCATGGCAAACACTTGTTTATTAACTGCCTAGACTGAGCTAAGTGTGACTAATCTAACAACACAAAATGCCATATTTGCATGATATTATAAAAGGAATGATAGTCAAATTTAGCCTCTTAATTAAACTATGTGATGATTTGTATGCAAGATTATATGCAAGCTTGTCCAATTAAACCTCCTAATTTAGACTAGCTGAAGATTCTATGCAAGATTGTATTTAAGATTGTCCAATTAAACCTCTTAATTTAGACTATGTGATGATTGTATGCAAGATTGTATGATTACTCCTCCTATTTTAAACTAGATGCCACTAGATTATCAATGTATAGGTAAATGCAGCAATGATGTCTAAACCAAGCCTTAAACCTACAAAAACACAAGTCGGTATCAAGATTTTGCAAAACTTATATCAAAACTTGGCAGAATCTAGATGCACAGAACAAAGCACAGATGTGCAGCAGAAATGATCAAATGTGCAACAGAATTTGTATGTGTAGCATAAAGTGTTAGATGCGCAACATAATTTATATGTGCAACAGAAAGAGTCAAATGTGTAGTATAAAGTGTCGAATGCACAATAGAAATGATCAAATGCATAGGACTGGTAATTTTCTTCTTGTAGGCTCTGATTTTGTCACAAATGTGCAGGACTGGAACTCAAATGCATAAAAACAACCTGTTATGACTGTAAGGACACCAAAAACTCAAATTTGGAAGTTAAAAATGAGGCAAGGCCCCACGGCGGGTGCCAAAATGTGATTGATAATTTGAAACAACTGTAAGAACCTAATAAGATACCACAATTACTCTAAATTCCTACTCAAATTCAATTCACCAATGAAACTAAGAAAAAAATAGAAAAAATGAATTATACCTTGCAAACGGATTTATCCTTTGTGTTCCATTGTCTCCTATCTTCTCAAGATCTTGTTGATTATGATATTGCTCTCAGAATTGTATTTCTTTGCTTTTCAAGATGACAATGAGATAAATGGAATTTGTGGATTTAAATGCAATGTAAACAATTCCTATAATGCAAATCTATGCTAGTGATAATGATATGAAGCTAATGATAAAAGTCATGATATTGATAGTGATATGAAGCTAGATGATAATGCAACAATGGAGATTATGATATTGATATGCAAATGGGGGCCAAAGGCATGCTTGGATGATTCATAGAAATTTATGTAGCATGTAAGTACTATAGCTCTTGTGATGCAAAATGAAGGTGAGGAGGTTGCTTTTATAGGCCAAAGAGGGCTCCAATCCAAGTGTCAAAAGATCCACGGTGGAAGAATAAGTCTTGTCACATGTATGGTCAAGATAAAATTGGTTGGGATGAGGGAGATAAAGGTGGAAGATGTTCCTACTATGATGACAAGGTAGAGGAATATGTGGAACCATAAGCCACATGTCATGATGCTCATAAGGACCAATGAGACAAAGGTGGAAGACCATGAGAAGAACATGGAGGAAGGAGTCTTTGGTTGTTGGAATGTGAGAGGGAATATAGGATTTAGAAGACAAGTGTCTTTGACCATGTTTGATGGTTGAGAGGAAATAGGGCACATGTTGAGAGGATAAATACTTAATTAAATATTAAGAATATTTAATTATTGGAGCAACATGGTGAGGTGTCCAATGATGTGTAAGATGACAAGGATGAAATGATGTGGATTTTTAGACATAGGACATTGTATTAGAGGAAATAATTAAATAATGATGATTATTTAATTAGAGATGACCTTAGAGGAATTTAAGATATTTAATCGTTAGAAGAATATGATGAACATGAATCAAATAAATAAATTAAGATATTTATTTATTGATAGAGTAATAATAATAAAATAAATATAAAATATTTATTTAATTCGACTCAAGCCATTTTTATGTGTATACAGGACCCATTGGATTAACAAATAATAAAATAGAGCACAAAAGCAAACAAGATGGTCTGAGTTTACATTTCTACAATGTACCGAGTAATGTGTACGCATAAATAGTTAAGATATGATTGTGAAAGTGCACCTAAAGTTGATAGGGCATAACAAATGGCATAAAGGCAATGTGAGAATAGACACGTGTAAGCAATAAATATCTCAACATTAGTATCATGAATCAATGTAAGCTCAATAGATGTAATGTAATAATAGTCATGTAATAAATGTTGTTGTTGTAAGATAATCATGGCAAAGAATGTACCACAACACAAATATCTCAAAAAATGTGACCATGTTGTAGACATCCAAAATTGTCCACTCATCATCCAACCCCAATCAAGACATCACTAAACCACCTTCCATAATTAGCTAGATAAACACCTATTTAGACAGTTAATTATCCAATCCGCCTTCCGACAGTGATTAAATAATATCTTGTTATTAAACCACTATTCATGCACTATTTATCTGTACCATCTCCTAGCATTAATTAAATAAATTTAATCATTTATTCAATTAATCAATCCTTTTCCATAGTCTAACATTAGATAAATATTTATTTATCTAATATCCTCATCCCCATCCAAAAATAAATAAATATTTCTATTTATTTAATTCCATGTTTTGTGTACTTTTGATTAAGTTGACTAATCCACTTAATCACATGCTTGCACAATCCTAACCATGCTTAAACCCATTCAAACCCCTCACATCTTCCAACATGTACAAAGGCATGGGACTTTTTATATGATCACATGGGTCACTTACAAAGGGATGGGCAAGTCCTTTGTACAAAAGGGTCCTTTTGTCCCTTTTCAATCCTCACCGTTCACTTTATCCAAGATTATCCTCCACCCTTGATCTCTCCTTGTTCCAAGAACCATCTTTATCCTCCAATCCTATCATGCCACTTGGTGGCCTCTCATCAATCCAATCCTCTCAACAATCCTCAACCATTGATCTTCCAAATCAATCTTAGCCCTTCATCCAACATTCCAAAAATCTATAAATTCAACCTCAACTAGGCTATTTTCAAGTGTTTTGTATGGAAAAAGAAGGGGTTGTTGTTGTGAAATGTGTGGTGTAGTTTTAAGGCTTTATGTGGAATCCTCCTTTTCCTACAAACATTCCAAGGGCATATTAACTGAGTTAAACCTTGAATTTGTGCAAGAGGATTCACCTATCAAGTTGGGCAACCACTTGGGAAGATGTGGAATCTTGGATGTGTCAAACAATGTTTCAATTTAATGCTCAATATTACATAAAACCCTAAATATGGAAAATAGTAAGCAAATTATCTAATCATGGCAAATCCTTTTAGACTAAGATGAGGGACAGAGATATTTAACTCACTATCTTTTGAAGTTTAGAAGGCAGAGAAGTCGGGGACACCAGGACTAGCACCCAAGTCCAAGGTACCTATTTCTTTGTAGAATCCTGATCTCCTTCTGACACTGATTTACACTGCAACTTCCATTTCCAAGAATTCAACTATGGAGGACATGGGGACTAGCACCCTAGTCCAGGAAAAGCTCCAATGTCTAGCTTCTTTTTAGATCCTAAATCCTTGATGTCTGCTAACCTTCCCTGCAAGTCAACTTCTTCCAAATGCGACACCTATAACTTGCAATCACAAGGAGTGTGGGAGGGGGGTTGTGGTGTTTAGAGGCTTTCCTCGGTCAAGCCTCGGAAAGACATTCAAGTCTTTTGAATACCATTGTCAAATAAGAGTGTGTATCCCAGTAGGATGGAGGCAAAAATCCAAATGATAAATGATAGAAAACACAATAGATATCACCTTGAAATGTAGCTCTCATGGAAGGAAGATGCTCTTCATGCCATGAGGAGTTGGATGTCAAATCTGCAAACACAAACATAATAACAATGCTCTACTCTGTAACACAATGAGTATTTTGAATGCTTCTTGATCACAAGTATATATCAAATCCACCTAATTTCCATCTAGTTTGCAAATGAAACCTAATCATGCTTATATATGCAACTACAAATATTCTCGCTAAGAATTTCATAATTCAAATTTTAGATGTCGACATAGGACCCAAATAACAGTCACTAAACTGAAATTTGAAATTAGGGAAGACCCAAAATAGGGCAGGACTAGGGCGCTAGCGCCCAAGTCCACCCTACCATTTTTGTTCTGGATCCATCAAAATGCAATCCCCTAGGTCCTATTTGCCATAAGACTTCAAGGTTTTCTAATCGGGAGTTAGAAATAAAACACAAGATGCTCTAAATGCACTAACAGGACCTAGGAGCTAAACCTAAAGAGGGAAAAGCCCCTAAGGGGACATTTTCCAACATAACATTTAGCCCCCACTTTAATGTATGTATAAACACAAGGCCAATACATGCATTAAAGTACGGTCAACAAACATAGCAAACATGCCAAGCATGGAGAAGACACACTAAACACAATGAAGATAGTAACAGGCACACAAAACATGGAGAAGACAGTAACATGCACGCAAAACACAAAGAAGAAGACATTGAAGACACGCAAAACACAGTGAATATAGTGAATGTAGTGATTTTTTTCTTTTTTTTCTCTTTCTCATATATGAAATACATATGCAAGTACAAGGAAAGTAAACACACAACCCATAGTGAAGGAGGGACTCATCACCACCAGTCTTTAAGACTGCACACATGGGGGAACAAACACGCAAAACAAATCTCAGAGTACAGGAGGGACTCATCGCCACAAATCTTTAAGACTGCACTTGAGAACAAACACGCAATAAAAATCAAGCACACCATATAAATCCCAAAGCATAGGAGGGACTCATTGCCACTAGTCTTTAAGACTATACTTGGGAACAAACACACCATACGCACACACATGGAAGACACAGAGAAAACATGGCAGAGTGGCGATGGAAGAAACCTATTGCTAGGTTTGCAGCCATCTCAGACACATTACACGCACACACCGACAATTGCGCTTCGCCACAACAATCACCGAAGACATGCTTAAGGGTTAAGATAGTCACAAATCCACTCCCTGCCTCCTCAAAGGACTTTTGAAAATACATCCCCACCTGCATCACGGAGACACCTTACAGTGAAAAGGAAGAATGTTATACAACCCCACCTACATCATGGAGATGCCTTATGGTGAAAAGGAGGTGTGAGCTCAAAATTATACAACCCCACCTACATCACGGAGATGCCTTACTGTGCAAAGGAGGTATATGAAGTAGATTTCAAGTTTGTTCAAACACACTTTACTAGCATCTAGAATAGACAGCTTACCTTATATATTCCCCCACCTTAATGGTTGATGTCATGTACTAATATCAAGCATGTTAAGGTAGGAAAAAAACACACAAGGGAAAATGAGCTCTCACAAATCCCATGCCCCCTGGAGGTGACATGTACTTTACGATCACCAAATGTTCCCACAAACACACAATTCCCTGTAAGAAAAGGTGTTAGCATCCATATAATCATGATAAACAACAATGCATTGTTACCCTCGCGGTTCTTTTCCTTGATGTCAAATACACAAACTCTCAGGTTTGCGATGCATCATGATAGTTGGCATAGCAGAGGTATTTGGTTTTATATGACATTGAGCTTGCACATTTGGTCTATTGATGATTATGATTGCACTATGCTAGTGATGGCAGTTTTTTTGGTTGACTTGGTATGACAGTGGTAATATGGCTGCATTGATGATTATCCTTTAGCACTATTTTGATATTGTGACAGCAATTACACATGGTCTCTCTTGTGGTAGCAATTACATATGTGTGACATGGTCTCATCTTAACTTTGTTGCACTAGAGAATGTAAACCAATACAAAGAATTGGCAAAGATCTTTGATCATTATGATTCACATGGTTCTTGGCATATGACAGTTGGCAGACATATGGTATTCTTACTCTCATAATGATATTCTGAAAGTTGGTATGTATATGATAACAGTTGATATCTATCATGACAGTTGGTATGGTATCCTTGTCGTTATATTCACATGCTCTACAATTGGTTGAGCTATGGTATTGTTGATGTTCCTTGATGTCTTATTTACATGCTCTACAAATGTATTTGCTCTACATGCTCTAAAAGTACATGTTGGTTATGGCACTTTCTATGCTCTACAGTTGCATTGGTTTCATACACTCAGTTGACAGAGGTATTTAGTTTGAGTTGGTTTCATACACTCAGTTGACAGAGGTATTTAGTTTGAGTTGGTTTCATAGTCATAGGCAATCTTTGAGTGACTTGGTATGCAAGTGTAGTGATCTCTTGTTTGGCATTGCAGTGGACTCACTTGTATCAGTTTCTTTTAATTGGCATTATGATATCATCTGTACCATGAGACAGTGCAAAGTTATTAGTCTCAAAGTTATTATTGCTATGATGTTTCATTTATTTCTTTAAGAAAAATGCAAGGTTATGCAGATATCTTAAAGCCTTCATTTACCATATCATTGTTGATGATGTTAAGGTCACTAAAGGGGCATCACTTTGTATCATTATTTGATAAAGGTTATTTTCTTGTGCAAATATAAGACATCACCTAGAAAATACTTTCCCATTGGGCACTTAAAGTTATTAACCTACTGGGAAGGTTTATGGTTTTCACAGAAGGTAAAAGTTGATTATATAAACTTCTAGTCACCGGGTCTTTTAGGGCTCACCGGGATAGGCAGTCAATGAAAGAATATGGAGAAAGTGTTTGTTGAGGTTTCATTTTGCAATGTGCAACTTTGGTTTATCCTTATCTTGACTTAGGGTTTAATCATTATGCAAAATGGAGTTCAAGCTGGGTATCATGATGAGTTTTTTTTTTTGTGAAATGATAATGCTCGAAGCTAGATAGTTACTTGAGCTCATAGTCAACTTGATAGTTTCTGAGGCATAAAAGACATCTCATATCAAGTGATATTCATCCTTTTGGGTGCCTGAAGAAGTTTTTCTTTTGGTCTCTTTAAAATGAAAATGGTCTGAAGATGGTGAAATTTTGTTATTCTCTATTATGGTTTTCTATCTATGGAAAAAGGAAAAATATATATAAAATTTTGATGCTCTTTTCGAGCTATGGCAGTCTAGTCTTTAAAGGGGTGTATTTGACTTTATCTCAAGTGTTGGTTACAGTTATACACCATAGTCTACAATGATTATCATTTCATTCATTACTTATTCTTTTTTTAAGGAATAGTTAGGGTTTTGAGAATGTCTATACAATTCCAATCTTTGGTAAAGGGTTTGAAAATTCTTGTTATACCCATGGTTAGGGTTTGATAGTTTGACTCTACCCTAGGGTTTATCATCATAGGTATTGAAGATAGTTTAATGGTGCTCTATTTTGGCATCTACAATTTATCAAAGCTTTCTTTATTTCATTGAACAGTTTGGATATTATATATGGTTAAAGATTTATTGACTCCAACTGTGGTTAAAGTTTTCTTATTTCAAAGACATTATATAAAGTCTTAATGGGTCTATTTGACCATACCCCTGTAATAGTTATTTATGTAGTTGTAAATTGTCTGAGGCAGTTGAAGAGGTTCAGTTACATACACAAACTATTTCATGAGAGAAAGAAGGTTTCGTGAAATTGTATAAAAAGGATTTAATGTAAATACCTGATATGGTGTTGATGATATTGTATCTTACACTATCATTAAGACAATACCAGTGTGTTGTTGATGTGCATAGTTTTAGTTATGTGATTCTTGAAGTCTCTAAATTCAATGAGACAATCAAGAACTGATCTTTAGTGAAATAGAGGAACCCTCTGACATATTGTTTCATATTCTTCATTGTATTTGATTGTGGTATGCCAGTGAGGCAGAAAAAGACAAGCCAGTGAGGCAATGAAATTATAATCCAATGAGGCATTGATGCAAGTCAGTGAGACACTTTTCTGTAGCTAGTGAGGCAAGATTTTTGAATAAGCTAGTGAGGCATTTTGAGTGGTTTTTATTCCCCATGAGGTTTTTCCACTCAGGACAATATTTGTGTTATGGGTTGTTATTATTATTGATGTGTTTGATCCTCATGTTCATTTGCTTATCATGTGTCATTCAATTTTAAAGTTGTCCTAAGTTAATTTGGTTTGTGTGAACACATTTTCATCATATATCATTGTTTGAAATGATGTTCTCTACTCATCTTCATTATGGTCAATCAAACTTTACAAGTTAATTTTTATCATAGATTATTTCATAATATTGTGTTGATGCATTCTTGACATTGATCTATTAGTTTTAGTTGTCATGATACCTATCTTAACTTAACCAAAGCTATCATGATGTTCATAGTTAATATGATACCTCATCTCCATTCAATAAAAGTTTCCTTTGTTTCAAAGTTTTGAAAGATTATTTCAAGGTCTCAAGGTCTTGTTAAAATTAGTATACCACTTATTCACCCCCCCTCAGTGGTATTGTACTCCAACAAGTGGTATCAGAGCGTAGGTTCCCTATTAAAGTATAACCGGCTTGGGTAGATCCTGATAGAGGAGTCCCATGGGAAAGGGTAGAAGAAATAGAGAAAATAAAGAGGACAAGCAAAAGGTTGTACAACAAACTTTAGTCAAGCCCAGTGATGAGTTGTTGCCTAAGTCATCCTTGATATTGACACAAAATGTGATAAATACAATGACTTTGTTGTTGAGATTGATGATGTAGAAGGAGATTTCCTTATAGATGAAGATGGATAGGAGTTCGATGAAAATGATTGTGAAGTCAATATTGAAGGAGAACTTTTATGTGCTCTAGAAATGAACAAGTATCTTGAAAAAGAGAACCAAGAATTAAAGGTTCAACTTCAACAAGAGAAGGATTTCAAGACTAAGGTACTCTCTAATCTTGCAAAAGTTTCAGTTGATTTGAAGAGGCAAGAAATTTGATTGTAGATTTAAGAAGTCAAGTTGATGAATCTAACAAACAGATTATCAGTCTAAAAATTGAAGTTGTAGAAGCCAAAAGAATAATAGATATGACTAAATCTAATCGTGAAGTAAAAAGAATAGAATGTTTTAAATTAGAGAAAGAAATAGTCTCTTTGAGAAAGAATTTGGAAGAAGCATCTTCAAAATTGCAAAAGAATATTCAATTTGAAAAGAGTACTGACTGTCTGAATGACATGTTGAGCAAGCGAAGGTATTACAAGGATACTAGTAGCTTGGGATATGAGAAAGGAGAATGTTCCAAGACAAGAGATGCTCCTAGGAAGAAGATAGAGCTAACATTTCACTCTGCTATACCTGAGGTTGAATCCAAGAAGAAAGCTAAGGTTAACATTGTTGATAACAAATCTTCAAGATTTCCACCTATCAGGTATAATTATTCACAATTCCATGGTTATTGCTATGCATGTCATGTTTATGGTCATAGGGCCAGATATTGTAAAATAAATGGTTTTGGGTGGAATAAAGAGAAAAGTTTTATGGGTGGTCAAATTAGAACTACAATAATGCTTGTTATGACTATAATAAAGTTGGTCATTTTGCAAGAAACTGTTAGATGCATGCAAGGTATGACTCTAGAAGAAACTATTCTCCTCTTGATCAAAACTACAATATTTTGTGTTATAGATGCAATAGTTTTGAGCATAAAGCACAATGGTGTAAAGGAAGGATAAAACCAACTGGAGTCTATATGCTTAAGCAAAAGCAAGTGAATGCCTTGGGAAAGGAAAACAAATGTCCTATACTAGTTTGGAGAAGAAAACAAAGTCAAGAAGAAGGAAGTCCTAATCTTGTGCATGCTGCACAAGAGACACTACAAACTGCTTGAGACACAGCTTAGAGTAAGGGGGAGTTGTCTAATGTTCTATCTCATGCCCCAAGAAGTTTCAAGAAGCTTGTTGATGTAGAAAGTCTAGTTTGAGTGTTTGAGTACCTTATCCCTCTAGTAATTTGTCATGATTAGGGATTTTTTTATCAGATGCTTGTGAGTTGATTTGCAGATAGTGTGAACTCATTGAGATCTCAGTGACTAGATCATGATAATGATGCACTTCATAATGTTGGACAAGCAGTAATCAGAACATAAGTTATAAGATAAGGTTTTCATTTTCGGTGTATATCATGTGTGCCTTGCAAAATGTCTTCTTACCTTGGTATGGCAGTCATCTTCTTTTGAAGGATTCAAATTGTTTAATGGAGACAGTTTTAGACACATAGTCTGTCATGATTAAATTTACTATGAACTAGTGTGTAAGGTGTTAAAGGTGTGATCATGTGTTATGCATGATTTGGAATCTACATTTGGTTTGATAAATTTTAGTGATTATTGCAAGTGTTTCTTGGTGCCTTATTTGATGCTACAGATGTTCTCTTGATACCTTTCTTTCTTGATTCTTGATTCTTAGTCTTTGATATACAATGGATTCAAGTGATATATAGTGCCTTGACAAGTTTTGTTGGGAACATTATTATGATTTGCTTTGTTTGATGGTAACAGTAAACAGAGTATGTCATTCATCACAACTTAAAAAGGATCACATTTGATAGATTTGGTAACAGTGCTTCATGCATAAGTGATCAGTTGATTTCTTAATGCATATGTGTGACAATTACATTATGCTTGACAGTAATGCTTGTAAGTATTGATAGTTGTTGAATGATGCTACTAGATAGGGTTTGACTTTGTAAAGTGAAGTTGCAACAGTGACAATGATATAAAGTTAACTTGTTGTTGTAAGGTTTCTAAGTGAAGTAGTGGTGTTAATTGATGATTTCGAGATAGTCAATGACTTGAGTTTGTTAATGCCTTGGAGTTCATTGCTTGTTAGTGGTTACTCTTATCATTGTTTGATCTTTCCTTGTTAATCTGTCTATGGCATGATACAATGATCTCTTCACAGTAGTACAAGTGGTATGTAGATATACTTTATGCAAGAGTTTGTACTGTATGATGTCCTGACATCATTGTCAGATGGAAGAGATCGGATGCAGATGTTGTTAAGATAATAGATATGAAATGCAAGGTACCAATGAAGGAATCTACTAATGTTGACTATGCTATTCATATGACAGTATGCCTCTGTTCTACTCCTTTCAAATCTCTCAGTCAAAGCTTAGAGATCTATGTATCATCTTGCATATTATCTTTGACAGTGGTTTATACAGATGTTATCTTAGTGTTTAGATGCTATTCTCTTGATATGCATTTTGATGCTTTCAGCTGGTTCTTGATGGTGGTGACAGTGATGTTCTACTCAGATATCTCTGGTTTTTCTTAGCATCTTTATTTGTTGTCCTTGTTTTGATACATGCTCATTTATATGGTACTATGTTCAATGCATTTGTATTTTAGGCCATTTTGGATGTTTCATGCTCCATTGGACAGTCATGACCTGATTTACATTTTCTATTTTTTTGCTTATCATTTATGTAACATGATGGTTTATGTTCCTAATCTTTCTTTGAGGCAATTGCACAATTCTTCCTCCCTTTGTCTTTGATGCAAATAGGGGGAGAGAGAGTTGTGTTTTTGCCATCAAGGACAAAGGGGGGTTTATTTCCCTCTCAGTTGTTGTCCTTGATGTCAAATACACAAACTCTCAGGTTTGTGGTGCATCATGATAGTTGGCATAGTAGAGGTATTTGGGTATTTGGTTTTATATGACACTGAGCTTGCACATTTGGTCTATTGATGATTATGATTGCACTATGCTAGTGATGGAAAAGTTTTGGTTGACTTGGTATGACAGTGGTAATATGGTTGCATTGATGATATGGTTGCATTGATGATTATCCTTTAACACTATTTTGATATTGTGACAGCATTTACACATGGTCTCTCTTGTGGCAGCACTTACATATGTGTGACATGGTCTCGTCTTAACTTTGTTGCACTACAGAATGTAAACCAATACAAAGCATTGGGAAAGAGCTTTGATCATTATGATTCACATGGTTCTTAGCATATGACAGTTGGTAGACATATGGTATTCTTACTCTCATAATGATATTCTGAAAGTTTGTATGTATATGATAACAGTTGATATCTATCATGACAGTTGTTATGGTATCCTTGTTATATTCACATGCTCTATAGTTGGCTGAGCTATGGTATTCTTGATGTTCTTTGATGTCTTATTTACATGCTCTACATGCTCTACAAGTGCATGTTGATTATGGCACTTTCTATGCTCTACAATTGCATTGGTTTCATACACTCAGTTGGCAGAGGTATTTAGTTTGAGTTGGTTTCATATTCATACGCAATCTTTGAGTGACTTGGTATGCAAGTGTAGTGATATCTTGTTTGGCATTGCAGTGGACTCACTTGTATCAGTTTCTTTTAATTGGCATTATGATATCATCTGTATCATGAGACAGTGCAAAGTTATTGGTCTCAAGGTTATTATTGCTATGATGTTTCATTTATTTCTTTAAGAAAAATGCAAGGTTATGCAGATATCTTAAAGCCTTCATTTACCATATCATTGTTGATGATGTTAAGGTCACTAAAGGGGCATCACATTGTATCATTATTTGATAAAGGTTATTTTCTTGTGCAAATATAAGAAATCACTTAGAAAATACTTTCCCATTAGGCACTTAAAGTTATTAACTAGGCAGGTTTATGGTTTTCATAGAAGGTAAAAGTTGATTATCTAAACTTCAAGTCACCGGGTCTTTTAGGGCTCACCAGGACAGGCAGTCAATGAAAGAATATGGAGAAAGTGTTTGTTGAGGTTTCATTTTGCAATGTGCAACTTTGGTTTATCCTTCTCTCGACTTAGGGTTTAATCATTATGCAAAATGGAGTTGAAGCTGGGTATAATGATGAGTTTTTTTTTGTGTGAAATGGCAATGCTCGAAGTTGGACAGTTACTTGAGCAAACTCAATAGTTTCTGAGGCATAAAAGACATCTCATATCAGGTGATATTCTTCCTTTTGGGTGCCTGAAGAAGTTGTTTTTCTTTTGGTCTATTTAAAATAAAAATGGTCTGAAGATGGTGAAATTTTGTTATTCTCTGTTATGGGTTTTTGTATATAGAAAAAGGAAAAATCTATATAAACTTTTGATGCTCTTTCCAAGCTATGGTAGTTTGGTCTTTAAAGGGGTGTATTTGACTTTATCTTAAGTGTTGGTTACATTTATACATTGCAGTCTACAATGATTATCATTTCATTCATTACTTATTCTTTTGTTAAGGAACAGTTAGGGTTTTGAGAACAGCTATACAGTTTCCAATCTTTGGTAAAGGGTTTGAAAATTCTCATTATACCATGGTTAGGGTTTGATAGTTTGACTCTACCATAGGGTTTATCATCACGGGTATTAAAGACAGTTTAATGGTGCTTTATTTTGGCATCTACAGTTTATCAAAGCTTTCTTTATTTCATTGAATTGTTTGGATATTATATATGGTTAAAGATTTATTGACTCTAACTATGGTTAAAGTTTTCTTATTTCAAAGTGTTGGGTGAATATTTTGTCATTAATTAACTAACATAAAAATGGTTATATTGCCATAGCTATGATGAGATAGAGTCTCTCCTCTCAGCAAGGGGAGGTTCCCTTTCTTAACTATTTCAAACTTATTTACACTAAAACTAACTTTGGAGTGATTTCATATCATCCATTTCTCTTTTTTTAGAAATGATGTTTACAATTTTCAATATAAAACTCAAAACAATTTACTATCTGAAGAGTACCTACTTGTGTTGATGACCAAGAAACCCACGAATACACAAAGTTTTCCGTTGCTTCTTATGCTGATTGAAAATGAAATATTTCAGAATAAAGTGTAGCTCAAACTCTCCACTCTTCTCCAAGACAGTATAAGTAAATTGAATATAACAACTTGCAGCACAAAGTCTTCAAGCTATTTTACTCTCATGAACATTAACACAATTCTCACAAATGATTTGATAACACAAAATCTATCACAATCAAATTAAGAACGATCTTCAATCACTTGAAATAATCTCCACACCTCAATTATTATCAAAGAAGATTATGATAGAAAGATGTAAGAACAATACTATCATAATACAAATAACCCCAAGACAAAGATTGGAATTAAACTTGCTTTCTTGTATTAATAAATATTTGATAATTGTTTTCACAAAAAGCACAAAGTCTTAACTTGCTTCTCAATTCACCAGAGTTTTCTTGCAATAGATAAAAGATAAATATTATAAGAGGGGCCTCCTGTATTTATAGGGAGAGGCCTTGAGAAAATTTAGGAAAAACCTAACTACTTTGACTTATTCAAAAATAGGAGTCCTTATTAACTTGGGACTTCCTGTGTTTTTACATGTAATTACATATGAAAAACGTACATGTAAATATGTCCAAAATTGATTCAAAAGTACATATGAAAAACATAAAATAAACTAAGGCAAAGATCACATTTATCAACTTCCACTAGCACCCTTCTTTGTTGATCCCTCATACATTGTGATCACTGCTTGCATTTCAATACTATCTGGTGCCACAGTGTTGTTGGAGATTACTGTAGCCTTAGTGATTATGTCTCTGATGGTGGGGGTGACTTTCTCATGATCTTTCAACTTAACCTTTAGATTATCTATGGTTACTTGATATTCCATCAGGTTATCCAATGAATCGATTGAGAAATCTTTTTTCTCAAACTCAGCCTGAATCATCTTATTGAATTCCTATATCATTTCATCAACTGGAAGAAACTCGTGATTATCATCAATCAATTTACACAGGAACCGCTCCAACTTGTGCAAGAGGCTTAGATCACTGTCATCACACAACTCTCAGGCATCTCCTAGTTCTTTGACTAATTCATTCAAGATTTTACTCCAATGAACTAGGCCTTCTTTTGTTGAAACATATGCCTCTCGATTTGTAATAATGCCAAGTAAAACAAGAGTCTTCATTTTCATGCTTTCCCATTTTTCCAAACTAGAATCCAGATGTTCAATATCCACAGACATAGAATCAATCAATTCATCTAATTTTGCTCTTACCTTGGTCATTCTTGCCTTTCTTTCTATTGTTGCCTTCAATAGTGAAACACCCTGTGTTGAGAGTTTTTCTAAATATTCTTCCACAACCTTCCCTTTTACATGAGTCTTTTCATCTTTTCAGGCCAAGGGATTTTCAACTGTTACTGCCATAGGCTCTATAATTTATGGTGTCATTGTGATTTTCTGTAACACCATGGCTAACTACTCAACTTTCAATTTGTAGTATTCCTTTTGTTTCTTCTCCTCATCATATTTCTCAAGAAGAGATGTGGTAGTGACCTGGAAATTAGCTTTCATACCTTCATGTATTAATTTCCCCAATTCCACCCGAGATATCACATAATCATTCACATCAAAAGTATCTTTAGTAGCCTCAAGAGGAGGCCTGGCAATCTCTGCATATCTGATTCCCTTATCATCAATAAGCCTTGACACAGTCTTGGGATTCTTCTTTTGTGCCTTTGGTTTGGGAGTCAGCAGTTTCTCCAAGTCAATATCATCTGGTGATATCTCTTGTTTCTTTCTCTATGGAGTATAAGTTGAAAGCCATGGGGGAAGTATTGATGTACTTATATTCTAATCAGGAACCATTGGTGGAGTGGAAAGAGATGTACTTACACCTGTAGCAGTAACAATGGGAGAAGTATTGGTGAACACAACAACTGATACATCTACATTAACAGCTTGTTCAGAACCCAAAACAAATTGCTCAAACATGGTAGAACCATCAAGGTCATAAGAAGGAGATGACAAACTAGGAAGAGATCCGGAAGAATGAAGAACATTATCAAAACTCACATTTGAATCATCAAAAATGGTTTTGGAAGATGATGGGGACTCGGATGATTGAATGTGAATGGGTGACATTGGGGTTATGGGAGGATTAGGCATAGAAATTGAAATAGGCATAGTTGGATGAGGAGAAGAGACATTAGTATCCTGTAACACATCTCCATGTGGAGACACAGTTGTATCCTGTTCATCTTCTTGTTCATCCTCTTCTTTCTCCTGCTTACCCTCATTGCCTGATGCAGACTTATCCTCAACATCCATGTCCTCAACATTCATATTCTCAGAAGTTGGTTCTTCAACATCTTGCTCTGCATCAACTTCCATTTCTCTAGCAACAGGTTCTTCCTCTGCTTTTCTAGCTTTGTTTCCTCTTGTCACAAATTTGATCTTAGGCTTAGAAGCCTTAGATGTGCTAGGAGCATCATTCTTATTCTTAGTTCTTATGTCATCTTTCTTTCCCATTTGCTCAACAACTTCTTCTTCTAAACCAGTTACAAAATCCTTCAATGGTATACCTTTGCTTTGGAGCCATAGATTTGTATTGGCTAACACAGGTTCAAACCTTTTCCTTAAGGAAGTCAATTCCTTCTGAGACCATTGTATAGGAGGTAGAGGAGAATTTGCAATCTACTCATTTTCATATTTGGGATCAACTAGCTCTTCATCATCTACCATATCTTCAAGAATATTAGCTAAACCCAAATATTCAATTTGGTCCAGAGATAACCTGTTGTAGTCTAGTTTTCTGATTTCCTCTTCTGTCCTTAAGTCAACCCAGATGTCCTCAACCATTGGCTCATGAAATTGAGTCTTTCATTTGATTTTATCTTTCACACCCCTATAATCAAATTTTGGTATTCTCTTGAATTGCTTCATAGTTACCAATTGCATTTCAGTTTCCATAGCCCTGGCTTTAGTTGCAGTTGAAACTAAGTATCTACCAATCTCAATGGGAAATATAAAACAAGGCTTCTTTAACTCCATTTGCTTGTTGTGGACAACAATCATTTGTCGACACAACTCCATCAAAACCATTTTATCAGAAGGAAATCTTGGCAACATATACGGATAGCCTTAGAAAAAGCCAACCCTTAAGTATGTGAAAATTGGAAATTGAAGAAACAAACAACCAAAACCATTTACTACTAGCCATGTTTCATCTGAAACTCTTCTTTGTTCCAACTGAAGATCAAAAAGGCACAAGAACACAGCAAAGAAAGCATCATTTACCCTTCTGAAATGATGGATCAAACCCTTCAATGTAAGCTGAGGATAATATTGGTAAACAAGAACAACCCTCCTATCCCCTTCAGATGTCAAGCCTAGGAAAATCCTCATTGAGGCTACTATGTATACAAGATAGGAGGTCATATAAAATTTGAAGGTTGAATATACCTTGGTCAGTTGCTCATGAAGAGCATTGTTGATTTGTTCACCCCATAATCTTCAATAGCTTGTTTTCCCTGAAGTATAATTTTGATGAAAGGATACATCCATTCATGAAAAAATGAAGAAGAAGCTAGTCCCCTTATTCTACTAAGAAGAATTATTAGATCACCTACTTCCTCAACAAAATTACTTCGGGGAAAGCTCCTCGGCCACCTAGACAAGTTTGGCCTTGGAGTCTTAAGCCACTTGGTATTAATTATCCTCTTAGCCTTCTCAGTGTTCTTATCATATTCTTGTTGAGCAATAGTAAAATCAAGTTTCACAACATCAATAGAAGTAGGACACATGAAAACTTTATCAACAAACTCTGGATCCAGTCTTATGATTGCATTACCCTTCGCATCTACCACTACCCTAGTATCTTTGTTGTAGAAATGAGCACACTGAAGAACAAACTCTGTATTATGGGCTGCCACTGGGAATGAAGACACCAGGTGAATGTTGCTATTAACAATCTTTTGCATAAGAGGACTAGGGTTATCTGACTTAGTCCTTTCTACAAACTCAGCCATGTCCACATGGCCAATCTCCGTGTCTCGAATATCATCAACATTTGAGGTAACCGAAGTGATTGGGAAAACACCTTGATACTTGTACTTCATTACTTTTGCTTTCTTCAGAGACACCTCAGTAAGAGTCGATGACTAGAGCAAACTTGCAGAAGAAACTGCAACAAAAATCCATGATCATGCAGTTAGGGGAAATATTGGTAATTTTGGGAAACTGCATGTTGACAATCATGATCACAGGAGTGAGCTTGAAAGGGATAAAGTGCAAGCGACTTGAAAAAATGGAGGAAAGAGGGCTCAGGATAGCAACTCAAAAAGTTTTCCAGAGTTAAAAAAATTGAGGGAGTGAATGCATGGGCGGCAATTTGCTGCCCTTGCATTCAAGGGAAATGCAAATGTTAGGGTGGCAAATTTTGCTGACCCTGCATATAGGATAGAACACTGTCAAATGTACAAGCGGCAAAATTGACCGCTTTAGCATTCAGTAGAGATAATGCAAATTATGTCGAGGCGGCAAAATTTTCCATCCTCACATAGGAGTCGTTCAAAGCCTAAGTGTTTAAGCAGTAAATATCGCTACTTCTACATTTAACTCTAGACCAAGGAACCTGTGTAGGGACGGCAAATTTTGTCACCCATACATGGGGAGTATTGGTTACAAGAAAATATATCAATGGTAGATAAGAATGTGAGGGCGCCATAGCCTGCCGTCCCAACATTAAAGATCAAAACCTAATAAGAAAAACTAAGTTCAACACTAAGATCAGTCGGGAAAAATCCAAGACTCAACAAAAACAAAAGAACTAGGGTTTCATGGAAAAATAAACTGATTTAAAATGACAACAATAAAAAGAAACACAAAGTATACATAGGTTTCCAAAATGCTTTATAAATAAACATAAATGACGGTGCATTAAACAACAAGACATTCAAACAAAATAATTTACAATACAATCACTTTAAACGATCGGCAAACCCTAGTTAAAAAGAAGTATGATACAAACAAATGAAAATAGTAAAACATACCCTTACCTGATAAAAGAGATGGAAACCTTAGCTTATAGCAGCAAACCCTAGATCCCGAGAATCATGCACTCAACAAGGGGTCACAAATGGTTGCAATGAAGTCAACTTAGGCAGGGGAATCTTGAAAGTCTAAAATAACAACTTAAAAACAAGTCAACACATATAATCATTGAAATAAAAGCCACACGAGGTACATTTATGACACTCAACATAAACTAGAGTTGCACAGGCGGTAAAATTTGCCACCCTTGCAACTCAGTATAAACAATATGTTCTAGCGATAAAAATTACCATCTTGACAATTGCTAGAAATGAGATGTATGAGTGGCAAAATTTGCCGCTCATGCATCCTGAAACTTAAAATGAAATGTATGACGAAAAAATTTTCCGCGTATACATCTTACTTAAAAACATAACATAAATATGTAATAGCGGCAAATTTTGCCACTCCTACATATTTATCAAAAATCTCTAACTCCTCAAAATTGCAACAATCATTTTAACAACTCGCACAATTTTCAAGAAATCCAAGTGAGGAGATACTTGAAAAGATACTCAGGAGCGAGAGGACTACACACGAGGATGAGATGAATCGCCTTGATTTACGAACTTAGAGTGTAGGCTATGAAACGGACAAGTTTCGTAGGGGTCATCCTACAAAATGAGATCAACTGATTTTGAGGACAACACAAAGACATTGTATAAAGTCTTCATGGGTCTATTTGACCATACACCTGTAATAGTTATTTATGTAGTTGCAAACTGTCTGAGGCAGTTGAAGAGGTTCAGTTACATACACAAACTATTTCATGAGAGAAAGAAGGTTTTGTGAAATTGTATAAAAATGATATAATGTAAATACCTGAGATGGTGTTGATGATATTGTATCTTACACTATCATTAAGACAATACCACTGTGTTGTTGATGTGCACAATTTTAGTTATGTGATTCTTGAAGTCTCCAAATTCAATGAGACAATCAAGAATTGAGCTTTAGTGAAATAGAGTAACCCTCTATATTGTTTCATATTCTTCATTGTATTTGATTGTGGTATGCCAGTGAGGCAGAAAAAAACAAGCCAGTGAGGTAGTGAAATGTATAAGCCAGTGAGGCATTGATGCAAGTCAGTGAGACACTTTTCTGTAGCCAGTGAGGCAAGATTTTTGAATAAGCTAGTGAGGCATTTCAAGTGGTTTTTATTCCCCATGAGGGTTTTCAACTCAGGACAATATTTATGTTATGGGTTGTTATTATTATTGATGTGTTTGATCCTCATGTTCATTTTCTTATCATGTGTCATTCGATTTTCAAGTTATCTAAAGTTAATTTGGTTTGCACGAACACATTTAATCATATATCATTGTTTGAAATGATGTTGTCTACTCATCTTCATTATGGTCAATCAAACTTTACAAGTTAATTTTTATCATAGATTATTTCACAATATTGTGTTGATGCATTCTTGACATTGATCTATTAGTTTAAGTTGTCATGATTCCTATCTTAACTTAACCGAAGCTATCATGATGTTCATAGTTAATATGATGCCTCATCTCCATTCAATAGAAGTTGCCTTTGTTTCAAAGTTTTGAAAGATTATTTCAAGGTCTCAAGTTCTTGTTAAAATTAGTATACCACAGATTCACCCCCCCCTCCTCTCAGTGGTATTGTACTCCAACATGCATATGATCATTCACATAAAGAACTGAGGAGTGCAAGATTCAAGATAGACAAAGTACATGGAGTAGCAGTATTGTTATGTTTTATAAGTGTGATAAGACAACATCAAGATCACATGGAGTGATTCTACTTAGCCTAGCGTCAGATAATATATATCAACCCCATTGTCATGTATGGACTTGGTTCATTTTTTGAATTCTCACTAAAGGGACACTAGGTCCACATCAGTATAATATGTTTTTCGTCATCTGCCTGCTAGGTAGAACCACTAGATGAAGGGAAACAATGAATTGAGAGAGGAGAAACAAGTGCCTTAGGGATAGTCACATAGGAGGGTGCCCCTAAGTCACCAACTGCAATGCTATGTCCGTAAGACACGACACACAACAATGAAAAATAGAGAAGTAATATAGAAGAATGATGATACAAATAGAAGAAGGGTCACAATAGAGGTGGATTCCCAGTATTCCTGACCTTACGAGAGTATCATGGGTCATCCTAGGAGACCTAAACAACACATAACACATCATGGGGGAAACACAACATACAGGTAAAGGGTTAGAAATACTTACCTGCAGGGGCAACCAAACTAAGGTTTGTCATCGAGCAAATCATCCTCTTCCCAATCTCGGATGCTAAAGAAAAGAGGTATGTAAGGTACCATAGCCCAAATTTTGTTCTTATCTTCCAATTGTTCAGTGTTGAGGTTTTCTATGTTTAATTCAATATTAGGTTGAATGTTTTCTTGTTGAGTGGCAAGTCATTGGGAAAAAGCTTGTCTTCTCCTCCTCCTTTATTTTGCTTGTCTATTAATTCTTGTTTTACTACTTATTTCTTCAAAGGCATTGTCATGTTTTCCATAGGGATTTGCACATTAGAGGAGGAAGCACCATGTTCAAATTTCATTGGTCTCAGTGGAATGTTATGTTGTTAATGAAAACCTCCCGATCCTTGCAAGGATAATGGGGGAGGGACCTCAGCATATATGCCATCTCTCCATGGATGAGGTGAGTTATGAAACTTTTCCTTATCCACATCTATCACACCAATTATCTCATCATATTCATAGTAGTCTTGTGTAATTCTTATGTCACTTTGTCACTTTCCTTTTGTTCTAAGAGGATCGTCAAACAGATGTTGTTCTTCCCTCACTATTTGTAAAGGAGGCCTGGCCACTCTAGCTAGTTGTTTTGCTTTGTATCATATATAATTTAGGAAAGATTGGTCTCTTCATGGCTTAGGTTCTGTTTAAGGTTGTGGCCAAAAGTAACCAAGGGTGAAATTCTTGCTCTTAACCTGAGGTTGGTATGCATTACGACAAATAGTATGGATCTCTCCATGCAAAGGGAATTTTAGGCATTTGTGAATAGTTGAAGGAATGAAATTCATAGCCTTAAGCCAAGGATGTCCTGGTTTTACACAGAACAGGATGGATAAGGTGATAACATCAAATAACTGATCCATGGCTTTGTCATAAATTGAGATTAACAATTTTATCAATCCAAATATTTTCGTCAGAGATCCATTATCTGTTTTAATTCTAAAATCCGATAGCTCATAATAGTTTTGTGCCAAATCATGTTTAAGAAGGAAATATTCCATAATGACATTAGTCATGCAATTAGGGTCTATGAGTGTTCCATCCACAGGTATTTCCATTATTTTCATTGTAATATAAAGAGGCCCTTCAATATCTACCATTTTTTTGTCATGAGGTGTAAATGTTATTTCAAGTTCAGGAGCTCTTCTTTTCAAATGAGGCCTAGGAGGAAGCCTATAATTATTGTTGTATTGAGAAGCCATGTGGATGTGTTCAAATGAGTGCCAAATCAGATTTTAAATATTTTCAAAACTTGTGCAAGAACAAGTGCAAAAGTATGTATGAAAATGACCTAAAATGCATGATTTTTCAACTTTTTCCAATGCAAATCACTAGGAGAAAAGGTGTTGTGAAAATTTTAAAGAGGGAAAGAAAATGATATGCCTAATTAAAGTCCAATTATGCAGAAATACCTTTCACAACATGCTTTTAATGCAAACCTAGAGTGATGACAAGTCAAAACCTAGTGAAAATGTGCTAAAATATGCAATTTTTCAACAATTTTCCATGCAAAGGCCTAGTAGAAAGGGTGTTGTAAGGAATATGAGGAGGTACAGAAGATAATAACTCTAATAACATCCAATTAATTCAGCAAAATCCATTACAACACGCTTGTGATGCAAATCTAAAGAGACGATAAGGCCAAAATCTAGTGTAAATGCAAGGTTTTCAAACCCTAGACATGAAATTTTGTAAGAAGACCACTATGATGCAACACTAATATTATAAATCAGTCCTAATGAGTGTTTTGAAAAGGGTATTAAAATCTAAAACAAGATTTTGACTACAAACCCTAGTTAATGCAAAACTAGGTTTTTATGAAAAATGCAAAAATTCAACCATTTTTTAACAATTTAAGCACAAAAATGTAATGCAAGTGAATTATAAATGATGAATTTATATAATTTAAATCATATATAATGATAATAATAGAAATTTAATGAAATTGAATGCCAAATAATTCAAACTATGCTAAAATGCAAGCCGAAAATGCTAATTTTTTTCAAATTTTTTAATTTTTTTGTAATTTTTCAAATGCAATAAGATGAATGAATGCAAATCTATCAAACAACACTCAACAAGGTGCCAAAAAGTCCAAAAACACAGGTTCACCAAAATGTTTTGTATGGAAAAAGGAGGGGTGGTTGTTGTGAAATGTGTGGTGTGGTTTTAAGGGTTTATGTGAAATCCTCCTTTCCCTACAAACATTCCAAGGGCCTATTGACTAAGTTGAACCTCTAATTTGTGCAAGAGGATTCACCTATCAGATTGGGCAGCCACTTGGGAAGATGTGGAATCTTGGATGTGTCAAACAATGTCTCAATTTGATGCTCAATATTACTTAAAACCCTAAATATGCAAAACAGTAAGCAAATTATCGAATCACGGCAAATCCTTTTAGAATGAGATGAGGGACAAAGATATTTCACTCATTGTCTTTTGAAGTTTGGAAGGTAGAGAAGTCAGGGACATCGGGACTAGCACACAAGTCTAAGGTACATGTTTTTTTGCAGAATCCTGATCTCCTTATGACACTGGTCTGCACTGCAACTTCCATTTCTAGGAATTCAACTGCGGAGGACACAGGGACTAGGACCCTAGTCCAAGAAAAGCTCTAATATCTAGCTTCTTTTTATATCTTGAATCCTTGATGTCTACTAACCTTCCCTACAACTCCACTTCTTCCAGATGCGACACTTATAACCTGTAATCAAAGGAGTGTGGAAGGGGGGTTGTGGTGTTTAGAGGCTTGCCTTGGTCAAGCCCCAGAGAGATATTCAAGTCTTCTGAACACCGTTGTCAGATAAGAGTACCTATCCCGATAGGATAGATGCAAAAATCCAAATGATAAATGATAGAAAACATAATAGATATCACCTTGAAATGTAGATCTCATGGAAGGAAGATGCTCTTCATGCCATGAGGAGATGGATGTCAAACCTACAAACACAAACATAATAACAATGCTCTACTCTGCAACACAATGAATATTTTGAATACTTTTTTATCACAAGTATATATCAAATCCACCTAATTTCCATCTAGTTTGCAAATTAAACCTAATCATGCTTATATATGAAACTACAAAGATTCCCCCTAAGAATTTTGTAATTCAAACTTTAGATGTCGGCATAGGACCCAAATAACAGTCACTAAATCGACATTTGAAATTAGGCCAAACCTAAAATAGGGCAGGACTAGGGCGCTAGCGCCCAAGTCCACCCTACCATTTTCGTTCAGGATCCATAAAAATGCAATCCCCTAGGTCCTATTTGCAATAAGACTTCAAGGTTTTCTCATCAGGAGTTAGAAATAAAACACAAGATGCTCTAAATGCACTAACAAGACCTGGGAGATAAACCTTAAGGGGACATTTTCCAACATAACATCAAGTCTCCATGTTATTCAAGGTTATGCTATCAATTTGAGGAGCAATCAAAATATCAACACGTCAAGAGTGCATCCAAAACAATCAAGGTTTGCATTTGTAGTTAATCATTTGACTTCATTTTATGGATGTATTTCTTTAGCTCAATCATGAGGTTACATTATGTTATGAGTAGAATAGGCTAATATTGGTTTAGTTTGTTCTCTTTTATGCTCATTATCTTATGTACACATTTTGGGACACCCAGTGGGACCTTTTGGTCCTTATCTAATCATATTTTGGTGTTTTAAGTTTATTTCTAGTTTGTGGGTCAAGGATGAGTGTTTCTAGTGTGATATGGAAAAACTCAAGGATTATAGAGGTGCTCAAGGATATTTGGAGGTGCTCAAATATATCACAGAGGCACTCATCTTTCATAGAAATATATCACAAAGGCACTCATCTTTCTTTAGCTCAATCATGAGGTTACATTATGTTATGAGTAGAATAGGCTAATATTGGTTTATTTTGTTCTCTTTTATGCTCATTATCTTATGTACACATTTTGGCACACCCGATGGGACCTTTTGGTCCTTATCTAATCATATTTTGGTGTTTTAAGCTTATTTCTAGTTTGCGGGTCAAGGATGAGTGTTTCTATGAAAGATGATTGCCTCTGTGATATTTTTGAGCACCTCCAAATATCCTTGAGCACCTCTATAATCCTTGAGTTTTTCCATATCGCACTAGGGTGTTTCTATGTGAACCTAGACAGTTGACACCAAAAATTTCAAACCTTCATTTTGGGCTTAAAAATCATCATTTTTGGGGTCTAACAAGTGGGTTTTGTAGGTTTTCATCATGCTAACATGTTTATCATCATCCTAACCCTTGATTTTGACCACTAACAATCATTTTTTTTATCCCTATTCATGAATGAGTGTTTCTATAAAATGAAGCATTTCCATATCGTGGATGAGCGCCTCTATATCTGGGAGGTATAAATCACATTTTCATCAAATTTAGCTCATCTTACATTTGGTTTTTTGATAGGGGGTGACTTTTACAGGGGGATACTATGTCAAAATTTTAAAAAATCTAGTTTTAACCCTCTATTTTCATCAAAAATCACATGTTTTATGCTTGTCTATATACACAAGTGCCTCTGTAATAGATGAGCACCTCTGTATCTAGACAAGAACCTCTATAACTAGTTAAAAAATCAATCATTTAAGTTGTTATTTGAATCTTCTAACCTTTCAATTTTATCATTTTATTAATGTGCCTAATTTTCTAACATCATTTTATGTAGCTATCGTTGGTCCAAGATAAGAAAATCAACTACTAACTTGTGTTTTATAGCATGCTTGTCAAAGGACCCACTACAACAAATCACTGTGATTAGCTCCCTTTTTTGCTTCATTTTTTGCTTCCACCCACTATTTTAATGTATTTTTCTCCAATTTTTTGAAAAATTCGGCACTATTTATCAGGATGGCACTATTTTTGGCATTTTTTGTGCCAATCAGAACAAGTAGGTGCTAATTAAGGCCTAATTTAGCACTAAATTTAGCGCTTAATGTAGCGCCTCATTTAGCAACTGATTTAGCACCTAATTTAGGGTTACTTGGGTTTAGGAGTATTATTTAGGGTTTAGGGTTTAGGGTTTTGGGGTTAGGGGTTAAGGTTTAAAGGTTTAGGGTTTAGGGTTTAGAGAGAGATAGAGGACCAATAGGGAGATATAGAGGAGACCAAGGGGAGACATAAGGAGATAGAGAGTGAGGGACATGGCTAGAGACATAAGGGGAGAGATTGAGAGGTATAGGGACAAAGGCGATAGGGAGAGAGCAGAGAGGTAGGGAGATAGAGGTTTAGGGTTACTTGGGTTTAGGGTTTAGGGGTTTGGGGTTTAGGTTTTAGGGGTTTAGGGTTTCTTGGGTTTAGGGGTTTGGGGTTAGGGTTTAGGGACATTATTTAGGGTTTAGGGTTTATTATTTAGGGGTTAGGGATTTATGTTTAGAGATTTAGGGTTTAGGGTTTATAGAGAGAGATGAATGATAGGGAGATATAGAGGAGACTGTAGAGAGAGATAGGGAGATAGAGAGTGAGGCACATGGCCAGGGACATAAGGAGAGAGATTGAGAGGTAGAGGGTTGATAGAGATAGGGAGATAGAGGTTTGGAGGTTCTTGGATTTGGGGTTTATGGGTTTGGGGTTTAGGGTTGCTCAGGTTTGGAGATAGCTCGAGAGAGAGAGAGAGGAGACAAATAGGGAGAGAAAGAGGAGACAAAGGGGAGAGATAGGGAGATAGAGAGTGTAGAGTGAGATATCCAGAGAGACAGGGAGAAGGATTGAGAGGTATAGGGATGATAGATATAGGGAGATAGGGGATTAGGCTTTCTCAGGTTTAGGGGTTAGGGGTTAAGGCTTAGGAGCATTATTTAGGGTTTACAATTTAGGGTTTAGAGGTTTAGGGTTTAGTGTTTAGAGAGAGAGGACCAATAGGGATATATAGAGAGTGAGGTACATGGCCAAAGACATAGGAAGAGATAGGGATATGGAGAGTGAGGGACATGTCCAGAGACATAGGGAGAGAGATTGAAAGGTAGAGGAACGATAGAGATAGGGAGATAGGGAGATAGAGGTTTAGGGTTGCTTGGGTTTAGTGTTTAGGGTTTAGGGGTTTAGGATTTAGGGGTTTAGGGTTTCTCAAGTTTAGGGTTTAGGGGTCAAGGCTCAGGGCTTATGGGCATTATTTAGGGTTTATATTTTAGGGGTTAGGGTTTAGGGTTTAGGGGCATTATTTAAGGTTTAGAGGTTTAATTAGGGTTGCTCGAGTTTAGGGTTTAGGGGCATTATTCAGGGTTAAGGTTGCATGTCAAAAGAAGTCTCTCTCTCTCTAAATCCCTCAACCCTAAATAATGCCCCTAACCCCTAACACATAACCCCTAAACCCTAAACCTAAGTAACCCTAAACCTCTATCTCCCTATCTCTCTCTATCATCCCTCTACCTCTCAATCTCTCTCCCTATCTCTCTCGACATCTCACTCACTCTCTATCTCCCTATCTCTCCCTCTATCTCTTCTACCTCTCCTGATCTATCTCATCTCTCTCTAACTATCTATCTCTCCCTATATCTTGCCTCTCTCCCCTATCATTCCTCTATCTCCCTATCTCTCTAGACATCTCTCTCACTCTCTATCTCCCTATCTCTCCCATTTGTCTCCTCTATCTCTCATTGTCTATCTCCTTTCTATCTCTCTCTACCTAGCTATCTCTCCCTATCTCTCTATCTCTTACCTCTCTCCCCCTATCATTCCTATATCTTCCTATCTCTCCCTTCTATTTCTCCCTCTCCCTTATCGATGAAGGAAATGAACAAGAAAACTAGGACTCTCTCTGATCTCTCTTTCTCTCTCTTCCTCTTTGTCTCTATCTCCCTTATCAACAAAGCAAATGGAAACAAGAAAACTAGGACATGAAAAGAGGGATGAGGATATAAATTGGCAGGATGAAATGGAAACAAGATAAAACTAAAGTTCATTGGATGGGAAGAATGATGAGAGGAGAAGTGGAAAATAGTAAAATAGGGAAAAATTGGTGGGATCTAAAGGGAAATTGCAAAGGAAAAGGAAAACTAGGAAAGCTAGGTAAAGGATTTAACTGAGAGAGAGAGAGAGAGAGAGATGCTTGGGGTTAGGGATCAAGGTTTAGGGATGATAGAGATAGGGAGATAGGGGTTTAGGATTGCTCGGGTTTAGGTTTTACTAGGGGTTAAGGTTTAGGGGCATTATTTAGGGTTTAGGGTTTAGGGTTTAGGGGTTAAGGTTTAGAGGTTTAGGGTTTAGTGTTTAGAGAGAGGACCAATAGGGATATATTATAGAGAGTGAGGGACATAGCCAGAGACATAGGGAGAGATATTGAGAGGTAGAGGAATGATAGAGATAGGGAGATAGGGAGATAGAGCTAGTCTAGGGTTGCTTGGGTTTAGTGTTTAGGGTTTAGGGGTTTGCAGTTTAGGATTTAGGGGTTTAGGGTTTCTCAGGTTTAGGGTTTATGGGTTAGGGGTTAGGGCTTAGGGGCATTATTCAGGGTTTAAGTATCTAGATAGTGTGGCTATACACATTGCTACACATGTTGGTGTCTAGTTAGACACATAGAACATCAACAACCGCATGTACTTATGCTTCCATACGTGTGTGCCGCCTAATGACATTTGTACTACAAAACATGATCATATAATTGGCACTGTATGTGTCTGACACATATGGTGATGTCCACATATGCCACATGCCACAATGATCTAGTATTTGGCACCATACAAGTTTGACATTTGTTCTCATCCCATCCATATAAGAAATGCACCATACATGTCGGATACTTGTCAACATCTACATGGAGCATAACTGATGGTATTCCAAGAAACAAATGCCTACTTTATACATTTTGTAGAGTAAAAGAGGTATAAAAAAATTTCATCTTACCTCTCTGTATATTTCCTTTGTTCATTTTGAATAGAATTGACATATATGTTAGAACCCTTCTATATTTGAATGTGTTTGGGTTTACATATCTATTTTCCTTTATGTATTCTATGATCTTATTATATTAATAGATAATATAGGATTGTCCCTCAGTTCACCTTGGGAATTAGATTAAATAACATCTGAAGTTTACTGTAAATTAACAACATGGTGAGCTTTTTGTTGATTTTCTTGCTTATTTTCACCCTTTTGAAAACTAAATTTTCCTATTGAAAATTTGAAGGATGAGATCCATATTTAAGTGCATTAGACTTAAGATATTTCAATTCAATGTTTCTTACATTTGCACACAAATTCATGGAAGAATAATAGTTGTTCAGGTGCATTGTCTCTTGGATAGTAGGTAATAAGCCCTTAACAAATATTCTTTGCAATTCATCATTAGGAATTTGATAGTGTATCTTTGTTGACAAAGTTTTAAATCCAATAACATAATCATGATTGCACTCATTTGATCCTTGTTTACATCCTACTAAATCAAAAATTGTAACCTTTAAACCTGTTAGGACCTCCCTGAATTTGCTTGATCCTATTCGGTTTGATTGTCTCTTTTTTCTTCAATCTATCTTGGAACATATACTTTTGCCAAAATGCTCTAACGTCCAGTCTCTGGAATATGTATCATGGCCATTGTGAAACAATCTTGACTATTTTTTACTATATGAGTGTTTTTTGTTTATTGCCGTTGTCCCGCAGGTTAATTGAATATCTTTTACGATTATGCGGGAACAAGAGGAATGCAATATGGCACATACCACATTCCTGTAGAGCATAAAAGAATAGGTTGCAGCTTGGTGGTAGGAAGTGGTTCATATGAAGAAGCTACCGCTACCCCGTGGATGGTTCATCTCACGCTTGCGGCTTGGCAGTGTTCAGGTACAGATAATCTGTTCCTGCGGTCCCGTGGAGGTTTGAAAAGTAACCGGTGGTATTGTGGTAATAACATCAGGTGGTATCACTTACTGCGTCCCTGCAAGGGTTTCAACCGAGGCCTGTGGTAGAGTGGCAAGAGGAGAATGTAATGGGTTTTCACCGTGCCATCCCACGACGATCATTCATAACATTTGCGGGTGGGCGGTAAACAGAAGGACATCAGGTAATAATTTCCCGTGATCTCGTAGGGGTCAATCTAAGCATTTGTGGTTTGGCGGTAAAGGATGAAATAGAAGTGTAGTGGTTGTAAGCCCCCACTATCCCATAGCCGGTCTAGGCGAGCCTTGCAGTGACACGGTAAAAGAAATAAATGGCAAGCACATTCAATGTGGGGTTACGATTATCGAGAATTGTTGTCAAATCTTGATATGCATACCCAGTCATCAGATCAAATCAAATCAATGGCCAATATTCAAAAGGATTTGAATGTTGAGATTTCATGATCTCGTGGCACGAACCAGAGTAATGGTGAACTCCTTGGATGAATAAGATTCAAAGATTTCTTGGCATTTGCTCATTTCAAAGAATTTAGACGTAACTTGGAGAAGGCACAACTCAACTCAGTGTGTTTCCTACAAAATGCAATTGACTAGTAAGTTCATTCCTACACTCTCTGATTAGAAGTTGGCGTATATTTCATTCTATTTTTCAATTGTTGGTACAGTAAGTTGAATTTTGAAAAACCCTAGCTTGTTCAAGTCATTAAACGTGGCACGCAAGAGGTATGATTCTACCAGTAAAGGTAATGAGCCTGTAGTTCCAAAGAAAAGACCACTTCAATAATCTCTGCTAGAAGTATTGCCTTAGTCCATAGACAAGGGTCCAAAGAAGATGTTTAGAGAAACAACAAAAGGGTGTCAGGATGCTACAATCCCTATCTCCGGGTGGGATTTGTTTTGGTATTTTTATGCAAAAAAGGATGGTGAGGGACCAATGGGAAATCCACAGAAATTGGATTTGGCAAAGTAGGTGGTGCCCACTATATTTGTGGGTGTGGAATTGATTAGGGAACTAGCACAATATTACCATCCTACCACTGAAATAGTCAGAATGCTAAATGGAATGCCATTGGTGATAGTAGACAGGAATGCAATTGTTGATTGTTTTATGTTGAACAAGCAAGCTCTCACTCAAGTGGATTTGTAGAGAAGTGAACGAGATTACACAAGCCTGAGGAAAACACTTAGGAGAGATGAATTACCAATATATATGAGAAGGAGGGCCAACAACAAAAAAATTGAGATTCCATCAAATACTATTGAGCCTTTCCCTATGGAAGAATTTGTTGTATATTTCAAGAGAACCTATTTTGCACTGTGCCAGGTCTTGGGAATTGATGCACAAGGAAGAATGCCAACTAGCTTAATGATGATGACTATGAAAATACAACATCCAGAGGTGAACAATGAATATGACTTTGCATCTCATATTGAGAAAAAACTGCATGAAGGATTCTTGTGTGTGAAGGAGAACAAGCAACCCTTAGATTTAACATTCTATTATTTATTGTGTCACTTGATTCTGTATCAAAATAGAGGGAGATGGTCAAGCAAAATGGATCTGAGTATGGTTGATGAGAAAGGACAAAGATTGTCGACTTAGTTTTGGTGTTATAAGTGGGATTCTTGTTGCCGGAATAGTAACTACATTGTATTTCATGATTTGTTTATTGTCAAGATATTGAATTCTCTTGGTATTTGGTTTCCTAGTTTGAATAAGGAAGTATGGTAATGTTGAGGCCGCTTACACACAAACCAGAGCAAGGCCACAAACATAATTTTGTTGATTGGTTTTTTATGCCAAATCATACTATAATTAGAGTGTATGGTGCCCCCAACCACCTCACATATTGCCAAAATTTGTATCAGATAGAATTGTATTCATGGAGTTTATGTGCAAATGTGTGGATGGAAAAGGAGGTAATGAAAAGATAAAATAAAAGTACATTTCTACCTGATGCTACAATTTTTGGTGATTGGTCTATTGGCTCTGACACTCTTAAAAATTTGCAAGCCTTTTTAAAGGTGAAATATTCTTTGAAATTGGGCATCGAGAGGAATTGTGACCCTAAGGGTCATATGAATCTTGTGAGACAATCAATTCTAACTAAAATGGGCATATCCCATCAGGTCATGTTTGATGAGGGTGTGATAAGAATTCTTGTAACTTTTGATGAGGTATACAATAAAAAGAGAAAATGGGTGATCTTGAAAAAGATTGAAGATGAAAAGAAAAAGAAAAATCCCCTATTTCTTGGATTCTTTGTTGAAGAAAAAGACCCTCTGAAGAGAATTGATGTAATCATTGATAATTTTGAAAGTATTTATGGTAAATTTGAGAAGCAACCTCCTAAGGCTACTAAACTTCCAGTGAAAAGGTCTGCAGGGATTGAGATTCATGAATCTGCTCCTGATGTTTTGTCAGTGCAAGATCCACGAGTCCCAGAATCACCACCGGCAAAGAAGCAAAGGACAGAAGAGGTATCTCCACTTGTCCCCTATGAAATGACTGAAGAGGTGGGGGATACTGATGAGGTGGCTAACATCTTGAGGCACATGGGAGATGAGCAAGAGGTTGATCAGCCATTAGTTGGTCAACCCACTAATAAACATAAGCCTTAGGCTAGGATGGGTGAGCAAACCCAAGTTGAACCAGAGTTGGAGGAGGATGAAAGGATTATAGAATCCATGAGGTTCGTAGAAGATGATGACTTCATCAAAACTCTAGAGTTTAAGGATTTTTGGCTGAAAATGAAAATGAAAGAATATAATGAAAAAGTGGCAATAAATAAAATGGGTGCTGATGAAGCACAACATGATCAAATCATTACACAAACTTTCAAAGATTTGAAAGTAGATGAAATTGATGTGAGTCCAGAGGAGGCAAGACAAATGGTCTTGAAAAGTAATATGCTCATCATCCTCAGCCTTGAATTGAAAAAGGTATTTTTGCTTGACCAAGTTAGAAGTCAAGATGATCCACAACTTGTTTCAAAATTTGATTATGAAGATGGCATAAGTGGATTGGTTTTAATCCAAAGACAGAGACCCTTGAAATATGGACTACTAAGAGGAATACAAGCAAACCAAGATTGCTTGATATTGTTCAAGAAATGAGGGGTACAACTGTGGTAAAGACTTTTCAAGATACATCAGCAATAGAAGTAGCTGCTCTCAATGTTCATACTGCTATGTTTACTCATGTTGTTGTGAAGAAGTTAGAACGAAGGCTGCAATATTATGAGCAAACTCAGAAAGTAATGAATGATGAAGTAAACAAATTGTATTTTGAAAATGTGAAATTATAGAAATAATTGCAAGCTATGAATTCTTCTCAAGGTCAAGCCAATATTGTACCCTATCAGCCCCCTGTGCCACAAACAACCAGTGATGTCACAGTGTCTACTGAAGAATTTAATGCATTAAGATTGAAATTTGAAAAGGAAATTGAAAGTTTGAATAAACAAAATGAAATGACAAAGAATGAGGCAAAGATGAAAGTTTTTGAAATTTTTGAGAAAGTTTTGGAGCATAGAGTAAAATTGGTTATGGATAAGCTTGGGAGTGTGCGTGATTTCTACTCTTCTTTATCTCAGGCCATTAAGCAATTGAAGATAAATGTTTTTGTTTTGGATTTGTTGTATAAAAAATGGCAACCCTATCATCACACTTTGGTTACGATGTGCTTAGTAGTGCAAAGGATTCTTGATGCCCCTACAACTTTGAAGCCCATTGAGTAAATGGTCAAAATGATCATTGATGAATACCACTATGTGAATAGGGAAAGGCAGAAGATGCAAGCAAAGGTTGAATCTTTTACTACATTCAAGCATGAATTTATTCCTTTCATATTGACAGAAGAAGAGAAAATCAAAAGTCTTGACACATGGAAGATGGAATTTGACCAAATAGTATTCCAAGTTATGGATTTTTTGAAGAAGGATGGAGATGTCAGCATTCTTGGTTTCAACATGATATTGGAACGAGTAATTGCCTTGGATGCTAGGTTTGCAAAATTTGTGATGGATGTTAGAGATTTGCTTGATAAAAGATGGAAAGATCACCAAGAGAACTTGCTTTAGATTCAGGCTTACCAATGGCCTGGTGATTTTATAATATATAAATAGGAGCAGAAATATCTTAGAGATGAATCATCAGCAGCACAGGTTCAGGTGTAGAGGAGAAATGAGCCATATGCTGGCATTAAATAGCACCATCACATCATGAATGCTCTCCTTTTGTCTCTTTATGTTTTCTTCATATTTTCAAAATGTATTCAAATATATTTGACAATCTAAATTGGACTTATAAAAGGCAAATATTGTAATATCAAGGGTTAGGAATACAAGGAGCCATTTTGAATGTGAAAGGTCTGAAGCTTGTTTCTTCCTTTATAAAGGGAAACCAAGACCTTATGGCTCGGGATCTATCTGGGATTTTGATTTTTTGAAAGAGACATTGCACTGCCTGTACTTTGAAGCAAATCAATATAAAAGCTGCTAGTCTCTGGTGCTCAACTTTTGGTTCTTATTTGTTTGTTGAATTGGATTGCTAATAATTTATCTAGTTGTCTCCAATTTACTTTTTCTTTGTTATTCAAATCAACCTATCAAGTATATTGTTGATTTGTCAGAACACATTTGATTTTTCTTGTGTGGTTTGTTTATTGGGCTCCTTCAAACAAGGATTAAAATCCTATAGGTGAATCACAATAACTTTGGAAAGTTAAATTGGATTGTTAAAGAAGAACCTGATAACTTACATATTTGCATGTCTACGCAAGTCATAGACCTAGAATTGCCAAACAAATTGAGTTGTGACTAAAAGGGAAGCACATATTCTTCTTAGAGTGAAAATTCTGTAACCCAAAGGCAAGCACTGGTCATTCTCTTTTGAAAATCATTCCCTTGTATATATTTTTAAAATTCAATTGTGTTTTTCTATTTTAGGAGTAGGGTTTAAAGATTTATAGAAAACATTAATCCAAATCATATGCTAGATTGGGTTAAGTGAAGTGGATGATTTAATTGACAAAATTACATAAGCTCCTTAATTTGTTTTGAAGTCGCCAACAAACTTGAAAGTAAATTTTCATTGGTGAAACAAGGTAACACCCATCTAGGCTTGAACAGAGCCTAAAGTGTAGAGAATTTTGATTAATCTGATCAATTCTGTTAGTTGGCCAAATTCACATATAAAACCTAATCATAAGATTTGGCATATCTTTAGGGTTTTATAATTTACAAATTTGAGTACCAATAAAACCAATATTGACATTAAAGTGATGTACAAAAGCATTGGCCAAGTCATTGAAGGATGAATAGAACTATGAGGAAGAGAATAAATTCATTCAATTGCATAATCCTTTTAGTTCCTAGGGAAGAGCTTTGTAAAAAGTTTATCATCATAAACATAATCAAAACAAACTCCCAATTGTATCATAAGGTCCCCTTTACCACTATACATTACAAAACTAGGGGCCACCGAACAAACTAGAAATGGATAAGAAATAACTCAAATGAAAGTGGATTATGCTTGATTTCTCCTATGATATCCTTTGATTACTAGGGGTAATGCATCAACTTTACTTTTCATCTCATCAATTCTTTTAAGGATGACATCTATGTTGGAAGGATGAACATTAGGAGTTATGATTAAAATGGGAGTGGAAGTGGCAACATGAGATAATACGTGGAGTGTAGGTTGATTGGGGGACAAAGAATGAAGTTGGAATGACAGCACTAGAAGTGGGAACATGAGTAGTGGGTGAGAAGTAAACATAACCAGGGGATGAGTGGAAGGTACAATATGAGAAGTAGGTATAATGAGAGGATCAATGATAGGAGCTATGAAAAAATGATAAGTAATACAGAGAAGAGAAGAAATATGTGGCATGGCTAATGCAGGAGAAGATGTGGAAGGAGGCACACTAGACAAAGAGGCTTGTGAAGGAAGGGGAGGAGACACAGTATTTAAGGAACTTGATGAGCTTATCCTTTGACCTATATCACTTAATACTTCCATCACATAAGGATTATCCATTAACAAGTTATGAAGAACATCAATCAAATTTGAATAATTAACATTATTGCTCAAATTCATAAAGGTCTGATATAAGTATTTGTGTAGTAAGATTCATGTCTTGCCTATCCATATGTACAACATGTGCATCATGATAAAAAAAACATCTTCCCCATTAAAATATGTAGTAGTCATCAAATCCTCAATCATAAGTTCCTTGCAATGAATGAGGCCATTGTAGAGTTAAGCCTAAGGTTTCTTCTTAGTGAAAAATGAGGATTAGGTTGAGACCTTGACATTCAATCAAAATATAAAGCAATGAAAAGGAAATTGCATCCAAGTAATCCTAATTTTTTCTGCCAACAATTCATACCAAAGATTGAACAATTTAAGGATATTGTAATAGGTAATTTGTATCGACACAAATAATATTACTGAAGCATTTCAAAGTTTAGGCCATAAGAATCATCTTTTTTTAAACATAGATTGCAAATAATTCTAAAAATTTAGAAGTCTTGGTCATTAACATTATTGTTTGCTGCAATATCATCCAATGTATCATTGTCAATGTTCGTATGTTCTTTCAAGTATTTAATATTATCATAATCCTCATCTTGACCTGCATCATCTTCATCATCATTGAAATTTGACAGTAGACCATCTATATTGTTACCAGATGTATTTGGATCATCATTTTCTATACCATCCATATTGTTGTCTTCCATAACATCATCTAACTCTGGATTGTTGTCTTCTTGTGCCTAAACATAACCATCTTCAACATCATCATGGACGTCAATTTCTTCGATGTTCTCTAATCCCTCTCTCTCATTTTGTTGGCCATCATTGTTTTGCTCAGTATCCACTAATGCATCATCAAATAAATGCCTTAATCTTGGATCATAATGTATGACAAATATCTATTTTGGGTCCAAAATATCTTCATAGAAAAATACCTGCACATGAACAACATACATATATTAGATGTATGGTATAATAATTTTATTGATTAATAAACACATGTATATATTCACAATAAACTATGAATTAATAGATTAATGATCACTATCGCTTCTTGTTTGAGTTAAAGAAATACCTACTCACAATGAATTGGTAGAACATAAGGCTCCTTATCCTCTGGTAGGAAACATGAGGAATCTATAGAAAACAATCCACTATGGGTATCATGTCTTTGTGTCCTCTCAAATGCTTCATACCATCTACACTTAAAAATACAACATTTAAAAGAGTGGTAATCCAACTGAATAATTTCTTGTATTTTCCCAACATATTGTAGATTCCCTTGAATTATATTCTTATCTTTTGAGCTTGATCGACTGGATTGCTTGAAGTCAACCATGATGCCACAATCGAAGGATAGTCTCTTTACATCTACACTTTCTACACAATAATGTCAACCATATGCCCACATTGTTGGATATTTCCTCACCTGTGAAGGGCCATTTATTTTAGTGAAAACAAATATAATAACAAATATTAAAATAGTTCATAGTGTTAAAACTATAAGGAAACAACATTTTGTAAAATTTCAATTGTACCTTTCTTCCACATGCTCTAGACATGTTGATTTCATCTTCTATTATGTTAGAATCTATACCTGCATCTTCTATTTGATTTTGAATTTGTTCAATAACCCATTCTAGTGTGCAATCTTTGCCCCATTCCCCAAGCAAATCAGTGAGAAGTGGAGTATTCCTTGGGTTTGATCTCTTAAACTGTCTCCTTGCTTCTAACACTTCTTTTCTCTTTTTATCATATAGATCAATCCATTTGTTTATAAAGTCCATGTGGTACATAATGAACTTGTCAATTATAGCACTTTCGTCTACACCTATTACATGTCAACATGTTTATTTCAAACTCCAAATGTCATGCTGTTAATTTGACAAATAAATTACAGCGTAAATTAATGATTGCAAGAAAAACAACCACACTGATCATGAATTTACTTACTAATTTCTACTTGAACACCATTAGATTGTGGTTTTTCTCCATCAATAATATCTGATGATCGTTCTTCATCCCAGAAGCGTGGCCCATATTCAAAATCCTTACCAAGGAATTCACACAGGAAGAAAAATGCTTCATTCAATATATACCCTTCAGTCATGCAACCCTCTAGATGTGCCTTTTGTCAGACATATCTTTTTAGAGTTTTCATATACCTATTGTCATATTTTGCTTGGCCCCAAAATATTCATGTTTCCCTCCTTCTATCAAAGAAATCCGATTAGAGAAAGCCTGAATAGAAGGAGGGAAGACTTAGAACCTTCATTTCTTCATGATATGCCTTGCAAAAAACCCAGAAATCTTTTGCCTTCAAGTATCTTCCATCGCAGGGATTTCTCATTTTCATACTTAGCCATTTTGATGCTTATGAAGGTGATGTCATCCTCTGTTTGGGGGGTTTTCCATCATTTGGTTGAAAATGTATCTCATAAACATTTTTATTTATATGTATATCATGTACAATGTTTTCAATGCACATCGGGTTTATTTATTGCCTTATGTATGCATCTTTGCATGTATATCTATTTGTATCTTAAGTTGTATACAAAGATACAATCTGGACCTGATCAATTTTCATGATATATTTGATAGTGGTTCAGATCAACTTTTGTATTTGTATGTCACAAGGATGTATCATATACACAAATCAGGATATGCATGGGCGGACCCAACCAGAAAATGCAATTGGTTTAGGGAAGCAAATGTGATGTATGTGTCTTTGTATGTATAAATTGCATGTATATGAAATATAAAAGGTGATACAAGCAGAACATATACAACCTGAACGCAACTAGAAAATTAATCTTGGTGGACTTCAAGTGGGGTCCGCAATTGTATATTGGGATGCATGTGTTCGACATACAAAGGGCAAGATGCAATCGCGGATGTCAACTCATAATTAAAAAAGTGCAAAGTGCATTTATACATAGTGAAAGGTAGAAAAGTCAACATCCTATTTATGTATAAAGTGCATGTATAAGTGATATGCAAAAAAGTGAGATACAAGGCCAAATCTGAATTTAGTCCCAATTTACTTCATAAAAATGTTGAAATCCACTTTTGTATGTTTCGCAATTGTATCTCATATACATTTGCATATGCAAAGGAGGATACAAAGGGCATCATCGGCGACACGTGGCCTCATCCTAGTAAAGGAATTTTAAAGTGCAATGACGGATGATGGAATGCTTAGCAACCGTCGATCTAACCCAAAGGGACACATGGCAACTTTCCTGCTTGTAGAGCTCAAAGGAAGCAAATTTTTGGATGGATGCCCCGGAATGCTACCATTCCCTGCCACGTGGAAGGATCAAGAGATGAGGAGGTGGGGCCGCAATTTTGAAAGATCTAATGATGGCATAGTGTCGCAGGGGAATCTTGTCTGCACGAAAGATTCACTACATGGCTGCGAGATGATGACACGTGGATATCCAGATGTCGGTTGACCATAACTTTGACCACAGATATCTCCCTCATCTTGAGGAATTTCCACATGATTCAAAAGGTAAAAGTGCTTAGTTTTGCCTGCTCTTTCACTTGGTGGGCTTTTTGAGGGAATATTCTCATTTCAAAATGATCCAAATATCATGATCCGGATATGAACATCCAGATATCATGACGGTTGTTGTCTAAGGGTGGATATGCAAGCTCAGCGGACAAGACATCTCAGCAACCAACTTGAAGTGTTGCAAGGCTGGATATTTCACATTGATTCCAGCCGGTGAGCTGAGTATTCAAAATTCAAGTGGATGGCTCGGTTCTTCAATGCAACGAGACTTTTATGGCTCAGTGGCAGATCTTCCATTGGTTAGCGTCGACCTTTGGGTTTTCATCTTCAATGCTCTGTCCTATCTTGCATATGGGCATCCATTTCTAAGGTTGCAGATCTACCAAAGGCATGGTGTCTGTCCTCTTTGATGTTGGTTCCTAGCTTTGCATTGATGGTGGCATTGGTGACCTTGGATCCCATGCATCTTCTTCAATGTTCCCTACAAAAGGACTTGATATAAAGACATTGTATTCTCCTTGTAAGAGAGGGTTGGTAATTTTGGGATGTTATGCTACCAAATTTCTTGTAGTCAGATCTTAGTGTAATTGTAGGGTTATTGGAATGTGACTCACTGTGCCTGAATCTTGGCCTTTGTTGTCTTCCAATCAATCCACCAATGAATGGAATTAGCTATACTATGTCTCTTCCTATTGCTGGTTATTTTGTATTGTAATGGTTTTTGGCCTTCATGATCAATATATACATGACATCTTGCCTCTCTTATGCTCTGATTTCTATGTTTTACTTAAAGTTGTGATCTATTTTGTGAGTAAAGCAGCTCCTCTATAAGTTAGGCCTTCACACCGAAGCCTCAATCAGTCCTATAAGTTTGTGTAAACTCCCTCCATGATTGAGATCATTGTTGTGTCTCTTCCAAGATCATCATCACTGACTAAATCTAGTGTATCACCCCTTTCATTTCAGTTTCCTTCTAACCCTTTCCCCCTACAAGTATTAGCACTAGGTTTAGATAGTTTTCTCTAAGCATTAGGCTTAGAATTAGGAACCAACCTTCTTTGGAGGTCTGATCTCAACTTGCTAGGTCCCACACCTTGAGATCAACCATTTTCTGGACTTGCAGACCTGCTAGCGGAATGGTCCATGTCCTCATCATCGTTCCTCCCTACCCCTGCATTGATGACTACATTTATGTTCTTGAATCTAATGGAGCTACCTCAGCATCCCCTGCATAAGACTTTGATATAAGATGCATCGTAACCTCATTATTCAGAGGATAGTAATTTATGGATTGTTATGCTGCTGAATTTCTTGTAGTCAAACCTCTTAGTGTAATTGCAGGATTATTAGAATGTGACTCACTGTACCTGTAGCTTGGCCTCTGTTGTCTTCTGATTAATCCACCCATGAATGTAATTAAATATATTGTGTCTATTTCTGCTACTGGTTATTTTCTATTGTAATGGTTTCTGGCCTTCATTATCAATATTTACATAATATCTTGCCTCTCTTATGCTCTAATTTATGTGTTTTACTTGAACTTGTAATCTATTCTGTGAGTAAAACAGCTCCTATATAGGTTAGGCTTTCATAACGAAGCCTCAATCAGCCCTATAAGTCTATGTGAACTCCCATTGTGATTGAGATCATTGTTGTGTCTCTCCCAGAGTTACTGCTGCTCATGAATCTGGTGCATCACCCTTATTTCCCTTTCAGTTTCCTTCTACTCCTTTTCCCCTGCAGTATTAGTACTAGGTTTAGATAGTTTTCTCTAAGCATTAGGCTTAGAATGAGGAACCAGCCTTCTCTAGAGGTTTGATCTCAATTTGCAAGGTCCCACACCTTGAGATCATTCCCATTGTGTCATTAGAATGCTTGGGCTCTCTCCAAGCAGGGTGCAATTCTATGTGCCAATAGTTTCTGGCATGCTTGGTGGGACAAAGTTTGAAGCTAAGAAGTTTGGTGCTATTCTTAGCCTATTATAGTCTTGAAAACATCTTGCAAGTACCTGATATGTCAATCCCCACCTTGGTGCCAACAGTTTATGGCATGCCTGGTGGGACCAACTTGATGATCCTTATCATCCATTGAAGAGTTCTGGTGTGCTCTTTAGTGTATCTTGTCATTCAAGGCAGTCTCTCTAACACCATGGTGAATCCATTGATCAAATATGCTGGTGAAAGTAGCCCAAGCACCTAAAGATCTTCAAGAATCAGGATTTTGGTGGTATTCCTAGTTTGGGGGCTTCCAAAAGCATCATCAACCACCTGGCGACTCTCTTCTAGTATGTTCCCAGTCTACCAAAGCAGATCTGTTACCCTTATTTTCAAAGAACATTTTGATACCTCCCTGCTTTTCAATGCTCTAGTATGTCAGGCTGTTATGGAAGTCGTGACTTTTTCTCTCCATCAAGAATAGGCTTCCATACACCTAGCATATTATTCACATCATTGTCATGGCCCAACCAAGGAATAAACCATTTGTGGCCTTTAATGGTGAAATCCCTCTCAACCTAACCCAATATGATGATATCCCTATATCAGCCTTAAAGGCTATTCCCTTTTTCACTAGTGAAAGTGCTACTACACCTGATGAGCACATCTAGGACATTGCCAGCATATGCTCCATTCACAATGTTACTCAGGACAATGTCGATGTAAGGCTCCTTGTTGCTTCTTTGAAAGGAAAGGCTCTACAGTGGTATAGGGGGTTACCTGCAAATTCAATCCATGAATGGGATGATTTAGAAACAAAGCTCTGTTAGCATTTTGAGAGCAAGAGTGACCATTTGTCCCTGATAGAGCAGCTGGCCACTATCAAAAGGACTCCTTATGAATACATGGAGGATTTTAATTTTAGATTTCAAAAAACTTGGTACAAGATCCCACCACTAGTAAGACCTTCCCCTAATGTTGCCTTCCTATATTAATTGAAATCCTTGAGCAGTGATGTCATTGTCATGATCCAGTCTCTAGGAGGGGTGTGTTACCTAATGCCTATGAGGTAGCCATTAGGGAAAAAATATATTTGATTTTAGCTAGAAAGATTGCTCCCAGACCTCCAATGCCATTATTTCTAGAAGCCCCAGTTATGCAACCAATTATGGCACCAATTCCTCTAATTAATGTGCCATACCAAGCTCCTAATCAGCCCTATTCGCTTAGTTGCAAGCCTTGTCATGAGAACAATCAAAGACAAATTCATCTGAACTGTGTTAGGCCCTTGAACTCCATGAGTTCAGCTACTACAAATACACCAAGAAAGCTTGTCCCAATTTAGAGCAACTTAGCCCAAGGTAATGAGTAGCACCATTCACGCAATCCATTAGTAGCCCCAAAACAACAGATTGGACATAGCCAGCAGGCTATGGTGGAACAAAGATAGAAGCAGGCTGACTATGTGTTCTTGAATTAACAAGTAGATGATATTGCCCTACTTCATGAGCTACCTGGTTATATATAAAATGAAGAGGATAGGCAGTTGGTCATGGCCACATAGTAGCAAGAGAGCAATGAAAATAATGACAAATTGTTGCAAGTTGAAGCCCAGCCTAGGAGTGAAATCCCAGTCCATAAAGAAGAGCATATGAATAGTCATGTCCCAAAAAGTACAAAGGACTTGGAGGAGGCTCATTTCTAGGACGAGCTTGATATTTTCGATTCAAACCTGGATAGTAAATCAATGCCTCTAGATGAGGTAAACCATGAGCAGTTTGAGCAGAAGAAGGAGGCAGTAATCCCTCCATTTGAGATACAAGAGCTAGAGTTTTCCAATCAGCAATAGAAGGTTACAAAGTCAAAGAAGTGACTTGAGATCAACCATGATGATTTTCATGTCACTTCAAGGGGATGCCCTATTAGGCATCTAGCCCAACTGTAGACACATCAAGAAGAGTTGCCACTTGTCATGTTTACCTCTAAGCATGAAGTTGAGCATAAAAATGGGTCGGATCAGCCCATCTATTCACCACAAGCCAGTAGCATCATCAATCAGTCTGGGTGGATAGGTGAGTTTATCTCCACTATGGGGAAGATGTTTTTTCAATTTGTCATATGCCCATCCCTCCCTCACCTCTTTTTAATTGCCCACATGCATGAGAAACATTGCAAATTGTTAAGGAAGGGCAGTTACTTTCAAGAACCAATTAATGGCTTTGTTTAAGGTTGCTTCCTTGTGGTTAGCTTAGGATTAGAGTAGGTTTTATTTCTATTTTAGGTTTCCCTTCAATAAGTGCTCTTACATAGGCTGCATTGTCATTAGGAGAATGCAGGCCTCTCCCCTTTTTTGTGGTCTTGTTTTGAGGCAGGTTTCAGTTGTCTTGATCTATTTTGTACCCCTCTTTTTTGACTCCATGCCCAATGGATGCTTAAGGCCACTGATCAAATTGTTTAGTAGGCAAACATCCCTAAGAGGTTGCCAAAAATGTTGTCATATTTTGCTTGGCCCCAAAATATTCATGTTTCCCTCCTTCTATCAAAGAAATACGATCAAAGAAAGCTTGAATAGAAGGAGGGAAGACTTAGAACCTTCATTTCTTCATGATATGCCTTGCAAAAAACCCAGAAAAACCTAGAATTTTTTTGCCAAGTTAGGTATCTTCCATTGCAAGGATTTCCCATTTTCATACTTAGTCATTTTGATGCTTATGAAGGTGATGTCATCCTCTGTTTGGGGGTTTTCCATCATTTGGTCAAAAATGTATCTCATATACATTTTCATTTGTATGTATATCATGCACAATCTTTTCAATGTACATCGGGTTTATTTCTTGCCTTATGTATGCATCTTTGTATGTATATCTGTTTGTAACTTAAATTGTATGCAAAGATACAATTTGGACCCGATTACTTTTCATGATATATTTGATATTGGTTCAGGTCCACTTTTGTATTTGTATGTCACAAGGATGTATCATATATACAAATCCAGGATATGCATGGGCGGACCCGACCAGAAAATGCAATTGGTTTAGGGAAGCGGAGGTGATGTATGTGTCTTTGTATGTATAAATTGCATGTATATGAAATACAAAAGGTGATACAAGCAGAACATATACAACCCAGACGTGACTGGAAAAATAATCTTGGTGGACTTCAGGTGGGGTCCGCAATTGTATATTGGGATGCATGTGTTCGACATACAAAGGGCAAGATGCAATCACGGATGTCAACTCAGAATAAAAAAGTGCAAAGTAAGTGCATTTATACACAGTGAAAGGTAGAAAAGTCAACATCCTGTTTATGTATAAAGTGCATGTATATGCGATATGCAAAAGAGTGAGATACAAGGCTGGATCTAAATTTGGTCCCAATTTGCTTCATAAAAATGTTGAAATCCACTTTTGTATGTTTCGTAATTGTATCTCATATACATTTGCATATGCAAAGGAGGATACAAAGGGCATCATCGATGACACATGGCCTCGTCTTAGTAAAGGAATTTTAAAGAGCAATGGCAGGTGATGGAATGCTTAGTGACCATTGATCTAACCCAAAGGGACATGTGGCAGCTTTCTGGCTTGTAGAGGTCAAAGGAAGCAAATTTTTGAATGAAGGCCCCGGAATGCTACCATTCCCCGCCACATGGAAGGATCAAGAGATGAGGAGGTGGGGTCGCAGCTTTGAAAGATCTAACGATGGTGCACATTGTAGGGGAATCTTGTCTACATGGAAGATTCACTATGCTGCTGTGAGATGACGACACGTGGATATCTAGATGTCGGTTGATCGCAACTTTGACCACGGATATCTCCCTCATCCTAAGGAATTTCTACATGATTCAAAAGGCAAAAGTGCTTACTTTTGCCTCCTCTTTCACTCGGTGGGCTTTTTGAGGGAATATTCTCATTTCAAAATGATCCAAATATCATGATCCAGATATGAACATATGGATATCAAGATAGTTGCCATCTGAGGGTGGATATGCAGGCTCAACCAACAAGACATCTCAGCGACCAACTTGAAGTGTTGCAGAGCTGGATATTTCGCATTGATTCCAGTTGGTGAGCTCAGTATTCAAAATTCAAGTGGATGGATCAGTTATTCAATGCAACGAGACTTCTTTGGCTCGGTGGCAGATCTTCCTGTGGTTGGCATCGACCTTTGGGCTTTCATCTTCAATGCCCTGTCCTCCCTTGCGTGTGGGCAACCGTTTTCTAGAGTTGCAGACCTACCAGCAGCATGTTTCTATCCTCATCACCATTCCTCCTTGCCCCTACATTGATGACTACATTTATGTTCTCAAATCCAATGGAGCTACCTCAGCATCCCCTACACAAGACTTTGATATAAGGTGCATTGTAACCTCACTATTTAGAGGATAGTAATTTATGGATTATTATGCTACCAAATTTCTTGTAGTCAGACCTCTTAGTGTAATTGCAAGATTATTGGAATGTGACTCACTGTGCCTATAGCTTGGCCTCTATTGTCTTCTGATTAATCCACCCATGAATGCAATTAACTATACTGTGTCTATTTCTGCTACTGGTTATTTTGTATTGTAATGGTTTATGGCCTTCATGATCAATATATGCATAATATCGTGCCTCTCTTATGCTCTGATTTTTGTGTTTTACTTGAAGTTGTAATCTATTATGTGAGTAAAACGGCTCGTCTATAGGCTAGGACTTCATAATGAAGCCTCAATCAGCCTTATACGTTTGTGTGAACTCCCATTGTGATTGAGATCATTGTTGTATCTCTCCCATAGTTACTGCTGCTCATGAATTCGGTGCATCACCTTTATTTCCCTTTCAGTTTCCTTCTACCCCTTTTCCCCTACAGTATTAGCACTAGGTTTAGATAGTTTTCTCTAAGCATTAGGCTTAGCATGAGGAACCGGCCTTCTCTAGAGGTACGATCTCAACTTGCAAGATCCCACACCTTGAGATCATTCCCATTGTGTCATTAGAATGCTTGGGCTCTCTCCAATCAGGATGCAATTCTATGTGACAATAATACCTCTCAAAGAAAAACATCCACCTCATTGATACGACACCCACCAATTCAATGTCATCGACTAGGTGTATAAGTAAATGGACTTGTAGGTCCATGAAACTTGTAGGGAGGTCCTTCTCAAATACTTATACAATTTCTGCAATTTCCTTCTTCCATTTTGGCACTTCACATTCTTGGATCTCCTTGGAGGTCACCCACCTAATATAAGAATAGTAAATTAGTATGAACCTTTAGTAAAAAATTAAAATGCAATATAATATCTCTATGTCTCTCACACATGAACATTTCATACAACCACATACCTTGTAAATGCTGAAAATTGACTTATGGCATTCCTTAAGTCAACTATAAGACAAGAATCCCCCCTAATTACCAATGGCATGATATGCTATCAAACACATTTATGAAAAGGTCATTAGTAATTTTTTCTCACACAACAAAATATTAAAATATATTTAGTATTTAATCAATGTTACCAGTAAATGTTAAATGATGATATATAATACCTTCATAAAATTATGAAAATTATGTGTTTTAAATCCTGTGATATGTCCATCAACTGTAAAAGCTTTAGCCAATGATGACCCATAACCAGTAGGTGTCCTTTGAACGGATGACATTTTTTAGTTGGTCTAGCTTTTTTTTTTTTTTCAAAATCCATGGAGCTTCTGCATATGTTTCATTTTCCCTGTTTGGCCACAAATTTTTTCTATCAATTTTGGTATGCAAAAGAGCAATATCTCTCCTCGAAGACAAGGTGTCCTTCTCTTTGCCTGATATATGTCGAAATATAGAATCTGGAACATTTTTGAAGATGTGCATAGGATCTAATAGGTGAGATATTAATAGATCATTCCAGTAAGGGAGCTCATAAAATATGGATTTCCTTTTCATTCCTTCTGGCATATTAACTACAACTTGTTTTGGTTCTTCAATTGAATCAACCCGATCAAAAAAATCCTCCCAAGCTTTCAATTCAGCATCTTCATACTTCTTAAGGCAATCACCTAGACCCATAATCATGGGAGGGCCTCTATTTTCAACTTTTCCATCAAATTGATTCTTTAGGCGATTTCTAAACTTATGATCTAGTGGTAGAAAAACCATGTTGTTTGCGTAAATAAATTTATGTAGATCTTTATAAATACCGCGCTTGAAATTGTTCTACACATCTTGGACATGCAAATATACCCTTTGTTTGAAGCCCTGCAATTCAATAAGTAATGTTAATAACATAAAAAAATAGTATAAAACTAAGTATGAAAGTTGGGATGAAAATAAATTATGAGTGTAAATACGTAAATATTTTATCTTACTAGAACAAACACCAAGTCCTAGGAAATCATGAATAGTCCAACATAGCACACCATACAACATGAAGGACCTATTTGATGGGGGACGTGATATGTCATACATTCTTATGCCTTTCCATAGCAGTTGCATCTCATCAATAAAAGGCGCAAGATAAACATCCATGTTTTTAACTTGATGTTTTCCTAGAACAATAAGAGTCAGCATAAGGTGCTCCTTTCTAACACTCATCCATGGGGGAATATTGTATACTATCAATCCGACTAGCCAAACACTATAATTTGAGCTCAAAAAAGAGAATGGGCACACTCCATCAATTGCAAGACCAAACCTAATACTACGGGGTTCATCTTTGAATTTTCTTGGCCATTTTTTCTCTGTGTTTCATTGCTTTGGAGTCGGCTGAAATTCGCATGAATCCATCTTTACTTATGTTCTTTGCATGCCAGTCCATCAATTGTGCAAGTGACTTGCAACGAAACATTCGCTGAAGTCTAGGTATAATTGGCATGTGATGTAAAATCTTCTTTGGAACTGTAGGACCTTGTACATTTGTACGATATCTCTTCTCTTTGCATACAGGGCATTCTACCTTGTTTTGATATTCATCTCTGTATAAAATGCAATCATTTTTACATGAATGAATTTTCTTATATTTAATCCCCAACTCAACCAACAATAGACACGGCTCTCTACAAGTTGATGGAAACACATCCTCTTCAGGCAATATTTTAGTTTTTAGTGCCTTGTAAGATTGCCAGAGATTAAATCAATTGAATGTTTGACTTATGATGAACATGTTTGATATGTCAATCTATACTAGGATTGTTTATTACATTATATGGTTTTAAAATCCTCTTAAATAAATATAAATGAAGTTGGTGAATGTTTACGAATTATGTACACCAATTGACAATGCAAAGTAAGAATGTTGGGTGAATATTTTGTCGTTAACTCGCTAACGGCAAAATGGGTATACCAGCCACAGCTATGATGAGACAAAGTCTCTCCTCTCAGCAAGGGGAGGTTCCCTCTAATTACTTAACTTTTGCAAATCAAACAACTTATCAAATTTATGTACACTAAAGATTATGTTTGTGGTGGTTCCATCTCATCTCATTCTCTTTTTTCAGAATAGATGTTTATATTTCAAACTCTTGATATAAGATCGTAGATTATCACAATATCACAGAAACACAAAGTTTTCTGTTACCTCACTTATTACTCGTAAACGGAAATATTTGAAGTAGAATGCAGCCCAAAGTCTTCACTCCTCTTCAAGATGATAAAAGTAAATCAAATAGAACAACTTGCAGCACAAAGTCTCCAAACTATTGTATTTTCACAAACATGAACATATAGCCCACAACTGATTTGATAACACAAAGTTTACCAGAATCAAATTAAGAGCGCTCTTCAATCACTTGTAACAAACTCCACATTTCAATTATTATCAAATAAGATTGTGATAGCAAGACGTAAAAACAAAACTATCACAACACAAATAATTCCAAGACAAAGATTGGAATTGAACTTGCTTTCTTGTATTGATAAATATTTGAATATTGATTTTCACAAAAAGCACAAAGTCTTGATTTGATTCTCAATTCGCTAGAGTTTTCTTGCAATAGACAAAAGATAGATATTTACAAAAGAGGTCCCCTTTATTTATAGGGAAAGACCTTGAGAAAATCTAGGAAATCTACAACTACTTTGACTTATTCAAAAATAGGAGTCCTTATTGACTTGGGACTTCCTATGTTTTTACATGTAATTACATATTGAAAATGTACATGTAAAAATATCCAAAATTGTTTTGAAAGTACATGTGAAAATCAGAAAATAAACTAAGGGGAAAAACCAGCTGCTTCAATTTGTGTCACCACTTTTTCTCACGTGGTGATCATACATAGTGAAGGTCGCTTGCATTTCAATGCTATCTGGGTTGAATGTGTTTTTGAAGATCATCCTGGCCCTCACTATGGAGTCCCTTACTGTAGTGATTGACTTGGCATGATTGGTTAACCTAGTTTTCAGATTGTCCAAGGTTAACTGGTTATCTAAGAGGTTGTCCACAGAAGTTATTGAAAATGCTTTATCTTCAAATTCTTTTTGGAACATGTCTTCAAATTCCTTGACCATTTCTTCTGCTGACAGGAATTGGTTATCTTGTGATACCAAGTTACAAGGCAGTTCCTCCAACTTATGCAAAAGGTTGACATCATTTTCTTCGCTGATTTCTTTTGCAGCCTCAAGATCCTTGATCAAATTCCTTAGCATACTGCTCCTGTACATCAGAGCTTCCTTTGTTTCAGTGTATGAATCCCTGCTAGAAATGGCGCCAATGGATATCAAGGTACTTATTTTCAGCTTCCTCATTTCCACCCATTTATCATGAGTATCCTCTGTGCGCTCAATATCTTGAGAGATGGCATCAATGAGATCATTGAGTTCTACCCTTACTTTCCTCATCTTATCCGTTTTTTCAAATACCTCCATGAGCAAAGAGATTCCCTGTGCTCGCATCCTGTCTAAGTACTCTTCAAGTACTTTTCCTCTGAGGTGCGTCTTTTCTGCCTTCAGAATGACGGGGTCTTCTACAGAAATGGCCTCTGGAGTAACTGCTTCTGAATTCAAAGTGATCTTTCTTACCACTGCAGTCAGCTGTTCTGCCTTTGCCTTATAGTAATCTTTCATTTCTTTTTCCCTGTCGAACTTCTGGATCAGGATGTCCATGGCTGACTGCATATCATTTTTAGCGCTCTCATGGGTGATTTTACCCAATTCAACCCTAGAAATTGAGTAGTCATTCATATCAAAATTTTCAACAGTTGCATCCTGTGGGGGTTTTGCTATCTCTAAAATTTTATGCCCCTTATCTTCAAGTACCCTGGAAAGGATCTTTGGTTTCTTCGGGGCCTTGGGCTTTGCAGGTACCAACTTAGTGAAATCAAAATCATCTGGAGAGATGACTTGCTTTTTTCTCTTTGGCGTGTAAGCTGACAACCAAGGTGGAAGCAGAGAAGTATTCACATTGGGATCCATTCCTACCGTTGGTGTTCTTGGAACTGTGCTTGTACTGGTGGTAGAAACAATAGGCGGGGTGTTGGTAAAAACCGCACCTGTTACATTGGCACTTGAAACTTGTTCAGTATTCATCACAAAATGATCAAACATAGACGTGTCCCCAATATCAAAAGATGAAGATGACAAACTAGGAATTGAATCAGAAGAACGGAGAACATTTTCAAAAGTGCTGTGGGGATTATCGAAGATTATTTTAGGAGGAGAGGGGGATCCAGAGGAAGGAATGTTAATAGGGGAAGCTGACACAGGGGGTGCAACAGGTGTATTGTCCTGTGGAGACAAAGCCTCTTCATCTTGTTGATTTGAATTCCTGTCTTCAACATCCATCTCTTCTGTAGCTAGCTCTTTAGTCACTGGATCTTCAGTCACTGGCTCCTCGACTTCCATCTCTTTTGGTTCAGGTTCCTCCTCAACGACTTTTGCTTTCTTCGTCACAAATCTGATTTTAGGTTTATGTGTTTTAGAGGATGATGGAGCATCGCTCTTGTTCTTTGTTCTGTTTTCAACCTTCTTACCAGTTTGCTCTTGAACTTCAATTTTTGAACTAGTGAGGAATTCCTTCAGCGTAATTCCTTTTTCTTCCAACCATTTATTGGTGTTAGCCAATATGGGCTCAAACCTCTTCCTTAATGAAGTCGACTCCTTTTGGGACCATTGGATTGGAGGTAAAGGAGTACTAGCTATCTTTTCTGCATCATACTTGGCATCAACCAATTCCCCATCATCCACAAGGTCTTCTGGAATATCAGCAAGCCCCAGATATTCAATTTGTTCTAGAGACAGCCTACTATAGTCCAGTTTCCTGATATCTTCCTCTGTCCTCAAATCTATCCAGACATCTTCCACCATGGGTTCGTGAAACTGAGTTTTCCTCCTGATTTTATCCTTCACGCCCTGGTAGTCGAATTTTGGCCTCCTCTTGAATTGCTTCATGGTGACCAACTGCATTTCTGTCTCCATAGCCCTTGCCTTTGCGGCAGTCAACACTGAATATCTGCCGATTTCCACTGGAAATCTGAAGCCAGGCTTCTTGAGTTCCATTTGCTTGTTATGCACAACAATCATTTGTCTGCACAACTCCATCAAGACCAGTCTATCTGAAGGAAATCTAGGAAGCATATAAGGGTAGCCTTGGAAAAAGCCAACCCTCAAGTATGAGAAAGATGGAAATTGCAAAAACATGCAACCAAAATCATTAACCACTGTCCATGCCTCGTCTGAAATTCTTCTCTGCTCTAGTTGGGGATCAAAAAGGCACAAGAATACAGCAAAGAACGCATCATTCACTCTCCTGAAATGGTGAATTGAGCCTTTCAACGTCAGTTGAGAATAATACTGGTATACTGGGACTACTCTCCTATCCCCTTCTGATGATAATCCCAGAAAAATCCTCATGGAGGCTACAATGTATACCAGATAGGAAGTCATGAAGAATTTAGAGGTAGTGGATACCTTTGTCAACTGGTCATGCAAAGCGTTACTGATTTGCTCTCCCCAGAAAATAACTTGCCTGCCCTGGAGTATGACCTTAATGAACGGATACATCCATTCATTAAATTGTGAAGAGGAAGACAAACCTCTTATCCTGCTGAGGAGGGTAATCAAGTCACCAACTTCTTCCACAAAATCACTTCGAGGAAAGCTACGTGGCCATCTAGACAAACTTGACCTCGCAATCTTCAACCATTTGTTGTTGATCACTTTCTTTGCTTTCTCTGGATTCTTGTCATATTCCTTTTGAGCTTCAACAAAGTCAAGTTTCAATACCTCTGTCGCAGGAGGACACATGAACACCTTGTCAATGAACTCAGGATCCAACCTGATTATTACATTACCACTGGCATCCACCACGGCTCTAATATCTTTGTTATAGAAATGTGCACACTGAAGAACAAATTCTATATTGTGAGCCGCCACCGGGAAGGATGATACCAGATGAATATTACTTTCTACTATCTTCCTCATCATAGCACTGGGGTTGCTTGACTTGGTTCTCTCTACAAACTCAGCCATATCAACATGGCCAATCTCTGTATCTCTGATGTCCTCAACATTAGAGTGGACTGAGGTGATTGGGAAAACACCTTGATATTTGTACTTCATTGCTTTTGCCTTCTTCAGGGACAAGTCAGTCATTTGGACGAACCTTCACAGAGAAGAAGTCTGACGTTGAACGAAACTCCACAGATGAAACTGCAACAAAAATCATGATCATGCAATTAGGGAAAATATGGGCAATCTGGGAAAATTGCATGTTGATGATCACGACTATGGGAATGCACTTGAAAAAGGGCTATAGTGCAAGCTGGCCAAGAATCAGAGGAGAAGCAGGCTCGGGAAATCAAAATTTGAAATTTTCCAGAGTTGGGAAAATTTGGGACATTTTTGCACGGGCGGCAAAATTCGCCGCCCTTGCATATGCAGGTTTTGTATTATTTGCACTGGCGGCAAATTTTGCCGCCCGTGCATGTTGAAAGAAAACTGAATCGGTATAAGCGGCAAAATTTGCCATCGATGCAGGAAAGAAGGAAAAGCAAAAGTTTATGTCGGAGCGGCAAAATTCGCCGACTCTACATTTCAGTTTTGCCGCTGCTTGGTGTTTGGTCGGCAAATTTTGCCGACTTAACATCAAAAGGTAAGGTGGTCTTAGCGGCGAATTTCACCGCTGTTGCATTGTAAGGTGAAGTTCGCAGGTTTGAGTGCGAGGGCCGAGAAATCTGCCGACTGGAACTCGGCAAGGGTCACGTATCATCCAGGCAAGCTCGGCGAAATCCGCCGACGTTACAATAGTGGCATATTGCCAGGGTTTGGGGAAGTAGAAACCTAAGGGTTTCAGGGCAAAAACCTAGGGTGGCATTGATCGGGGTTTTAGGGTGAAAACCTAGGGCAAAACTTAGGGTCAAAAAAAAAAATGAAAATGATAGACCAAAACAAAAACAAAAACGTAAAGAAAAACGAAAACAAAAGTCAAAACGAAGCACCTATGATAAACTGTGAAGAAGAGGTAGAATGAAGAACGAGAGGTAAAACTTACCCGTTGAAAACCCTACGTTTGACGGTGATGAACGCTGACTGATCTCCTCAAGGGCGCGATCCAGCAATGTGAGGAGGGGTCTGGAGAGTAGCTCGGGAGAGAAGACGAAGTGATTAAATAACCATCGAAACACAATATATAACCCAAACACAAATGCTGACCAAGTGGCACGAGTGACCATTAATGGCACTGCGTGACCAAGATTCACAAAATCTCGCTTGAGCGGAGATTTCGGGCGTCAGCGCACAGGAGAAAAGAAAAATATGTAGTGGCGGCGAATTTTGCCGCTTCTACATTTAAAACAAAAGAACGTATGTAGTGGCGGCAAAAATCGCCGCCTCTACATGAAAAAGAAAAGTATATGTAAAAGTGGCGAATTTTGCCGCTACTACACATGTTTTAAAAAGACAAATAGCACATGAAGGAGCGGCAAAATTTGCCAACCTTACATGTGAAATCTAAAAGAGATATGCAGGAGCGGCAAAATTCGCCGCTCTTGCATATCAAGATTTCAAATTCGACTAACTCTTAAAAATGACTTAAGTTAACATTTTAACCGATTTACGACTTGAATGTTCCTCGCAGATATCGAGGAACCTATTCACAGGGATGTCATAAACTAGTCTAGAATGTCAAAAGTCTTCGCGCGAGACGAAGAGAATCTTGTCTCGGTCTGCGAGCTTAGAGTGTAGATTCACGAAACGGACAAGTTTCGTGGGGGTTGTCTACAAAACCGAGCGTAGCTGATTTTGAGAACAACAAAGAAATAGATTTCAACTCACTTCAGTATGGTAGTGAATCCTTTGTCTAACTAACCAAATAGTGACTTGATTTCTAATAATATTAATGTGCATGCCAGTTTTGAGGTTCTACTTGCACCTGATTTGAACATGGGTGTCTTCGTTGCTTGCTTGATGGAGTCTTTCATGTTGTTATCATCAACATTACATTGGTGGTAATTACCCCTACTATCATTGTTACTATCAACCATATGATACTTATTGTCATCATGGTTTCCATCCCTAAAGAAACCTGTAAGCATTGCATTCAATCCTTCTTCATGCACTGCATTTTCACTATCATGATCATCATCATTAAGGCTAGGTAGTGTGTCATCAGTGTATGCGGATCTCATCAACTCTTCAAGTTTCCCAGCTGGTAGTATTCTCTTCAATAATGCTCTTTTCCCCTTGGTATTATTTAAAGGATGGTTTGGATCATCTCGTCCAAATATTAATAACCCAATTGGATCTTGGGTAATACTATGTGTTTCATCAACATCTTCTACTTATCAACAAACACAAGCATTATTTAATGTTTGGCAACAATTGGATAAATCATAAATGTATCAATTTCAAAGAAATATAATCAAATATGGCTTAAAAAATAAAAATAAAAATTGTATGAACATATATACATCAATTGAATAATGGAACATTATTTTATAGACTACTTTTTTTATACAATAATTTAAATAAAACACAATTTTGACAACATAGTTTATAAAACATCAGTCCACACTCATTTATTATTCTTTGGTTGTTTGCCCTTAAGAATATCCTTAGGGAGACCTTGTTCTTCCCTCTTATTTCATGCAAGAGTGTGTTTTAAGAAGGGGTAATCAATCAATAACTCATCCCCAATGGTAAGGTCCATAATAGCCTCAACCATTATCAATCTATCAACCTCTCTTTCCATATCTCCATCTTTATCATTTATAACCTCAACAAATTGACAATTCGGTCTTACATTAGGGTCCCTTCCCTTACTACTATTTATAAATCTTGCAATATTTTTGTGTATGTATGCACATCCATCTATATTCATAAGATGACCTCTATTCATTTTTTTTCCACTTTTCAATTGGAGAGGATGTGTATACATATTTGAATTTAGATCATATGCTAACATGCTAGGCTTATATTCTGCTAGCCTTCTCCATTCACCACTGTAATATGATGGACCATAATATGGCATTAATCTCCTAATGGTTTGTTCTGAATTGTTTCTATGTTTAGATCCCACATGTATATTTTGGACAATAAAGAGGCCTAGATTCACGCCATGAATATTGGAGGGTTGTATCATGTAGTTGTATCCCCAAAATTGAAACACCTCATACACTCTAGGTAGTTGTTGATCACTAGGCCAAGCGCAATATAGTCGACAATCAAATGTCTCTTTGTAAATTGATCTCAAACTCAGGGGCAAGTCATCATCTCCATCACATTAATTCTCATAGGGTATGTAGTCCGCCTTCCCCTTGTCTTTAAGCAAATTATGCATCTTTAAACCGGTTCTTGTTCTGTTGCTTGTTTTCATCAATTCCTCATCTTCTTAGCTGGTATATTGGCATATATTTTTGTTAGATGTATCATCTGATAAATGATCATTGCCCTCTAGGCTAGAATTCAGTGATCCAAGAAACTTTAAACCAAGAACTTTATCCTGCAAGTATCCATTAAGAAAAAAATTAGTTATTTAAATAATATAAAATAATGTTTAAACGAAGTATGCATGATATTTATATCAAATTGGAAAATTCCTTACCACAATTCCTATTGGATTTGAATCGATTGTAGGAGCCATACTATCGACTGGAAGTTCATCATATATGTAATGTCTTTGTACAATCGCTCATTTGAATTGTTTCTTTCCACGACATACAGAACATCCACAAACAATAATTTTCTCAAAGTATTCATCCCATGTACTATAGTCCTGATCAACGTCGTGTTCAGTGAAATCATTTGTTGTGTCTATAGGATCCATTGTCATATCATCTTCCACCCATTGTCCTCTATGTGATTTAACAGTTTTAGGTCCACGTCAACGTACATATCTTTTTCTTTTGCTAGTTGAACGCTCAGGCTCTGCGTTTGCTCCAATCTCCATCTAAAATAATTAATAACATGCATTAATTTATGTCAATATTGGATAATACATTATAAATTTCAATAATACTGTGCAAAAAGATGGATGTATCATAAAATGCCATCAAATATTTTTTTCCTAAGTTAAGTCAAAATTTGAGTACCTGATGTCCCGCTTCATCCGTTGTGTCCTCATTTGCTATGACACGATTTATTGCCATGGCCTTGTTTGGCCCCTATAATACACAACATAGTAAATAATGTTTAGTACACCAATTATATCATTTCAACAAATATGTTATCCAACACAAAACCTCGCTTTAGTCATATATTTGACATATTGATATCATGTTTTGGCCATCCTAATTTTCAAACGTTTCCTTTGATCATAGAATCACATTTAATCACCATTCCCGTGCATTTTCAACCAATAAGTTTGACCTCAGACGCCTCATGGATAGAAAAATGACTTTATCTCCTCTATGTTGTAGAATTTGTGAATTCATAAACACCTTCTTCCTTTGGTTGAGGTTGCTTTCTCTTCTTACTTCTATTGTATCTGCAGATTCCATTGTCATATCTTTTTCCACCCACTTTCCTCTCTGCGATTTAGTAGTTCTACGTCGTCCACGTCCTCTCTCCATGGCCTCCTCTGGATCCTGTAATACACAACAATGACAATAGTCACAAAACATATGTGCACCAAGAGAATATTGTTGAAATTATCTTGTTAATACACTTGCTTTTCATTAAGATGCACTATGAAAAACAAAATAGGACATTGCAACATTTTGCTCTTCACAAAAAGTTTACATGCGAAATCTTGACAACTAGAGCTCAAATCTTATAATTACAAGATGACTACAAATTCACATCAAAAAGACATTTATTTCATATTTGACTCTCCTTTTTTCTTTTATGGATCATTTTAAGGCTATCTATATCTCTCCAAGTGGCCATAAAACCCTCAAAACTATCATAGAACCCTCAAAACAATCTCAAAGAGTCTTTGGCACCAAAATTTTAAATTCTTGATGGAGGAAAGGATGTTTTGGATGTTAATTTTGAAATCACATCATTAGATCTTTGTTAGGTTAATCCTAGCCATTGGATATTCTTTAATTATAGGGACTTTATGTTATATTTCACCATTACCTTTCATTCGAAAATTAATGGTTTCCTTTGAAAAGAAAACCCTCCATTAGCTATCATAACCCCAACCATCTATTGAAGTGAACTTAAGCATTATGTGCAATTGATTCCTCATATTAAGCACCTACCTCCATTCTTAGTGGTCCCACATGTGTGATGTATGCGAATGATTCATATGGTACATGTGCTACATGTTTAAAGTTTGATTTTTGCTCATATTGTTGGAAAAAGGCCCAAAAAGACCTTTGATTTTTGAGTTTTATACTCTATAACATGCATCTCCTTGATCTTTTCATCTAATCTATGACTGGTTTCTATTCTTTCAAACCATATATGCAATAAGTCATTAGTTTGAGAGAGAGAAGTTTTGAGTTACCATGAACTAACATTTATTCTCATTTTTTCCCCTTAAATGTGAGAGTTTTGTCACCTAGGGTTTGATATTTGGAGTTTTAGTAGAGGGTTTGATGTTATAATTTATGTATAGATAAATTGAAAGACTTAATGATCCTTTTTTTGCTTGTAGGGTTTGTAACAATTAAGAAGATAAAGGGCATGGTGTAAGAGAGAGGCAGAGATCCTTTGAGTACCAAGATTTGATTGCCTAATTGGCAATCTATCAAATCTTGGTAACATGCTTTCCTAGGTGATTAAATTCTAAGCCCTTGACATGTTTGATGTAACAAGCCTATGATATATGTCACAAAGGATGAAGGAGGAGTATGCATTCATGGTAGGAAAGTGAAATTACAATGAAATTTTGATATGATTGAGATGTAGTTGGGGTATTTAGGGATGTTGTCATCGTGCCTTAAGGATTGAAAAGATCTAAGGAATAACTAGATGTATAAATAGGACTATCACAGGTATGTGAGGAAGTGGAAGGTTGTCAGATAGTGAAGGAGATAGTTCATGGCCTCTTAAACCAGGCCTCAAGATTATAGTGAAGTCACATAATATAAACAAAGATTGTCGTGACTTAGCTAAAATGTTGTCAATCTCCTATCACATATCTTAAGGTTGTCCTTAATCCCAAATTTCCAACTCTCAAATGTTAGATGGAAGGTCATGGCTCCAACTAAAATAATTGGTGTCAAAATGATAAGTCAGGGGACCATCGTAGTGTTGATCTACTATTGTAGTGGGATCATGAGGATTCAAAGGTTGTCATATCATTGCTATCGTCCAAATACCACCTAATGTTGTACTAACAATGATTTAGAATCTTTATTAGCAAGTCAATGGACTAATATGGGACTAAAGGGCAGCCACCATATGATATAGGATTGTGACTAACAAAAATAAGCAAAGGCATTGCTAACATTATAAGTTAGGTAATCATTTATTATTAAAAAATGCTATTATAGCAACCACCTTAAAATTTTGCCTTGACTATTAATAGGGGTATCAAAGATCATCTTTCAACCATTAGGATTGTTATAACTTATATAATTGTTGGTAAATGGTGGATTACTATCATTAGAGGTGGATGATATCAAGGACCATCATTATGCCTTGTTATAGTTGATGGACAATTGTCCTAAGTATTGTTACAACCCAAAAGGTCTATCACAACCACAAAGGACTATCACAAATGTTATTAGGTCATGTCCAAACCATAGCTCCAATATTCACCATCATATGAATATCATAATTAACATTGTAGAGGTTGTCATACCATAAGGCATAGGTAATAACCATAGGAGGTTTAAAAGCAACACTAGCAACATTAAATTATTGTCATAGTACACCTAGGATAGCTAGGTATGCATCTATAGAGTTATTACTATAAAATTGTCTCATTAATCTTGTGACCAGGTTAAGTCACTATCATAGTAACAATGTAGTTAGTCATCAATCAACATGTTGTCTTTGCATTTCAATGAGATCAATTCTTGAAAAATGACAATCCAGAGGTTAAAGAGACAAGTTGATACCTTACCCAAGTTGTCATGTTCTTGAAACCTTGTCACTATAAAGAGGAGATATCTAGAGAATAATGTCATAAGGACATAACCAAGGCATGCACTATCATGAGCCATAGGGACAACTTACTACACCATCCAAAACTCCATTTGAACTAGCTACTATCAATAATTCACATTATTAGGGATTGTCATGAAGAAAACACCATGCATAGGACTATCATAGTCAAAGTGGAGAGGATTGTTTAGTCATTTTTATGACTGTCATAATAACTAGTGGGTTAGTTACCATGCTTCAACCTAAAATAGGTTAATGAGAACATAGAAATGAAAATCACAATACCATAAGCATTGCCATAAGCTGCCAATATAGTCCCAATATCATGTCATGATAGTAAGAGAAGAGTTGTTTGGTTTTTCCAAAGCCATATCACTTGCATAAGGATTGTCACCAACCATCTGTGTAAGGTCATGAAAGAGTGATTCATTATTGAGCTAATCATAAGAGAAGCATGAAGTCAAAATGCTATCATGGAAACAAGATATAGTTACTTATTATAAGGAAAATCCAAATTTGGTGAGGTTTCTACAAGCAACCAAATTTGGCATTCCATTAGATAGTGATATCAACTTCCAAGAAAAATACATCATTTTGCATTGATAGGTGCTAAATTAGGTGCACTTTGCGCTGCCTTTTGCGACCCAAAAAGATTACATTTAGGCCTAAAAGTCAGCGCTAAAGTCCGTGATAACTGTGCCGACTAATGAATCCAAAAAAAATCCCGCCTGCGCATACCACAAAACCAAAAAACACAAAACAAAACTGTATTGATTTTTGGCATTCATTTGTGTTTGGAGATCGAGGGTTTGGGTTTTTTGTGTTCGCCCTTATTTTGGGCAGATCCTTGGCAATGGCGGGACCTGTATTCCAACCCCAATTTCCTTTCCATTCATAAAGCGCACACTCACTTTCTTACATCTCAAATGTCCTGGGTTTGAGCCACGATAACTTTTGCTTCCATATATCTCAGCCTTTCAATTGGTGCTTCTCTTCTCCTATTCGTGTCAGGTAAGGGCATCACCTCTCTTTCATCTACTCTTTTTTTCCCATTAGATGTCGGATTTGTTTGGACAAATGTAGGTCTTATAATATTCATAGGGCATCTATTGAAGATAATTCTAAGCAAGGCTTTTCATAATAGATGACAAATTTCCACATTCCATAATATTATAAATATGTGCTTTAGGATTAAACTGTGTGAATCAGATATCTCAGCCTTTGCTTAAAGGAAATTGTTGTCTATCTTGATATGGATGAAATCACATTTTACCACTAGTTGATAAAATTTATCTCTAGTTTTATTTCAATTGATGTATAAGCTTACTTTATTGTAGCAAACTTACAGAGGAAAATAGCTTTGTGATTTGGTCTACAAAGTAAAGGTCAAAAACCTTAAGGAATATAGAAAAATTGGATTAAAACTTTTATACCTGGCAGTGTGTACTTTGTTTGCCTCCACAAACCGAATGAAAATAATTTGCCCTAGGTTGCCTCAAAATGTCAAGCAATAGAGGGAAGAGAGTAAAGGGAGCAGACTCTGGCCACAATGAGGTAATTCATTGTCAATTTATAGATTTGTAAATGTTTCAATTGTTTCTTTGATTTTTACTTTTTACTTTTTTATTTCTAAATTTAAAAGAAGAAATTTATTATATATATATAGGGACATGAGACTGACAAAGATAAAGAGGCATTGGCTTCCATATTGGGGGTAGAGGCAGTGAACAAATTGGATGGTGTGGACTTGATAATGCTTGCCAGATACATAGAAAAATGATCTAGTAAAGCCCCTAAAACATTGCAACCAAATCAACAGTATCAAAGGGAATCAATTGATTCTCCAACCAGTCTTGGATCGAGCAAAAGATTGAGGAGGAAATCAATAATAGTAACCTCTAAGAATGTGGAATAGGGAGTAGAGGCTTCCAATGTCCCAACCACTCCTGGGACACATACTTCTTCGACCACCACACCATGTTTTGCATCTTGCATTGGTACCTATGATACTAAGATAGAATACGATGTGGTTTCAGGGGAAGTCCGAATGACAAATGCTGGAAAAATGTTTGTGAATAGGTTGAAGGAATCATGCCTTCAACGGTTCAAAGACCATCTACATTTTCCATTCTCAAAGATACCCATGCACCTGCAAAAAATAGTTATCCATGACATGGAGACTGAATTTGGCACAGGTTGGTCTGTAAAGAAGATAAAGCAACGAATGTCTCAAAACTGCAAGAGATTTCGGTGCAACCAACAAAGAAGATAAAAAAACTCCCTCTTGAGGTAAGGCTCAAAAAAAGGCCAATTGATGTAAGTGTGAAAGTATGGAAAGAGCTTGTAAAAGCATATGAGAAGTCCGATGCACGGAGGAAGTTCGGTGAGGAGAGTACGCGGGTATTTGAATTTGCTCATAAGATTATATCAAATTTATTAAACGATTTTTAAATTTTATTTGTGCATAGTTAAATTGAATTAGTATATGTTTCAGGACAAGGCCTCCAAGGCTAGGCTTGACAAACTTCGTGCCATGCATCACAGTGACCAGAAAGGTTTACAGGCCTTGATCTGTACATTTGTAAGTATATTTAATATGTTAAATTATATTATTTTTATTTCCTAGGAAAAAGTAAATGATTGCATATTAATTAGTTTAACTAGTCTATGTGCCATGTTTTGACAGGAGGAGAAATATGGTCGGCATCCAACACAATTTAAAAAGGATATGTTACAAAGCAAAAAGTGGACCGATTTTGTAATCTGGATGGAGAACAAGGTATCAATAGTTGACTTTCAATAACTTAGTTGGATATTGTTTTTTTTTTTTGGTAAGCACTACTAGATATGGGGGTAGCTCCCTATATTAAAATATCAGAAAAAAAGTTACATAGAAAACTGAGGCATTACATCTAGTGATATATATAACCTATGCCTTCAGCAATATCCACCATCCTAGCTATTACATTTTCATCAATCAAACCTGGGTTGGCTTCCAGGAATTTCAAGAACTCTCCTATGTTATTTTCTTTCTCCACGCCCTTTTTATAGAGGGCCCAGGCTTTGTGCAGCTTCACCTTCTTCTTATCCTCATTCAGACTAAGGGTGGAAAGAGAAAATCCCTATTCAGGCTCTACTACCACACCATCCATGGCAGTCCTGACCATTTCCATCAGACCTTCCCTCACCAATCTCATCGTAGCTCTTAGCCCCAAGAGCCTTGCTCCCACAACTTGTACATAGTTCTGGAAAAAATGTTCCAGCACTTGTCCGTCATGCGTGTGCCCTCCTAACCAGAAACCAGCCCCGATCACTTTCAAGATGGCCACTTTTTCTTCATCGGAGGCTTTGTTGAATAGGTATGCAATCTGTTGCCCTCCAGTTTCATCCTCCTCGCAACGATACTCCACTCTGAAATGCTGAGGCATCACTTCGTTTGGACCTACTTCCCTGAGAACAACCAACATAATCTGCTTCAATCTTTCCTTAGCTTAAAAAGAAGACTGTGGGCAAGTTCTCCCCCAACCTCCAATCCTGAGGATGACCATTCCATGCACAGGATTTTGCCACCTATGGGAAGGTGGTACATTCATATCTTGTCGGACCACCTCCATTTGCAAGTTCATTCTTAGAGTCTGCCATCGTATCCTCCTTCTCCTACGGTGGCCTCTTGTTTTATAGAAGCCTTGAGAGGCTTCATCAAAGCCTACATATCCCAAGGCTAGCAAATGAGTGGACAAACTATGTCAACCCTACAACTGATTTGCACTTTAGCAATACTTTTGTGCTCATTCTACCTACCTCCATTTGGACTCACTTTCATCCTTGCCTCCTTACACCAAATCCCAAGTAAAGATTTTATGACTTCCTCTTGCCTTCAAGAGATGTCTACTACAGAGGCCTTAGATTCACCCCTGTCCTTCTTCAGGCATTCGAGTACTCGCATTGGGATCGTTCCACTTTCAAACTCCCTTTTGTCCAGCAATGCAAGTTCAAATCTAATGTTGGCCAAGTGATCTGCCACCTCATTGGCTTCCCAATAGACATGCCTAATAGAGAAGTTTCCCAATTCTACCAAGCATCCTTTGATTCTATCTAGCCATCTTTGCAGTTTCCAACTTTGCACAACCATTCTCCTTACTGCATTAATACAAATCAAGGAATCACCTTTAATATCTACCTCTCTTATTCCTTTCTCTATACAAAGATTAACTCCACATGCTAGAGCTTCCATTTCTACCTCATTATTTGTGGCCACTCCCACATACTTTGCCAATGCATAGACACAAAATATTCTCCACTACAAATGCAACTCCACTCACTGCCATTTCCAAAGCTAAATACCCCTGCAAAACCCCCACTTCACTCACCCCCATTCACTTTTGTCGTTGCCTAAAGAAACAATAGGGCCACTGCAATCATGCCGATGTTAATAAGTAGATGCTTCAAGCAGTGGAGGACCAGACAATTCTAATACTAAAAAGATTTCGTGTGTCCACCAGGTCAAAAGATTTTATCCAGATTTCATCGGTACAAATCGATCGAGCAAGTCAAAAGAAGCTGCCTATGTACAGTCAAAATCTTATCAAATCTTTTCACTTTATAGGGCTGGTACTGCAGACATGATAAGACTACTACTTCAAATTGGACTTGCTAAGACTGCTACTGCTGACATGATAAGGTTGATACTAACAATAGAATTTTTGCAAAGAAAATGAGTAGATGCATTAAAATAACCCCCGGGACAACAGAATTTTTGCAAAGAAAATGAGTAATAAGACCACTTTATATTCTTCTATTTTAGAGGACTATCTCTACATTGTTGGTCCAGATTAAGGAAGACATGATTTAAGAGTTCATTGGATTTGATGGCTACAAGCCATTCATCAAATCCACACAAGGTGGCATGGTCAGGTTTCTGAATGCTTAAGTCCTCCTTTGTCAGATGTTGTAGTTGCAACTACCCTGTTAGACATGTATGCAAAATGTGGAAGCATAGACAAGGCACATGAACTGTTTGACATAATGCCTCAAAGAAATGTGGTCTCGTGGATTGCAATGACTGCGGGATATGCACAAAATGGATTTGTTGAAAAGGCTTTAGAAATTTTAAAGCAAATGCAATTGTCTAGTGTAAAGCCAAATTCCACAACCTTTGCCAGCATCCTCCCTGCCTGTGTCAAAATGGGAGCTTTGGAATAGGGTATGGACATCCATCAATACATAAAGGATAGAGGAATTTGTCAGATGTTGTAGTTGCAACTGCCCTGTTAGACATGTATGCAAAATGTGGAAGTATAGACCGGGCACGTGAACTGTTTGACAGAATGCCTCAAAGAAATGTGGTATCATGGACTGCAATGATTGTAGTATATGCAAAAAATATGGAATCATAGACAAAAAACGTGAATTGTTTGACATAATTCCTCAAAGAGATGTCATCTCATGGAATGCAGTGATTCAAGGATATGCACAAAATAGATTTTGCAAGGACTCTCTCAAAATATTTGAATTAATTAAGCACTCTAGAACATATCCTAACATTGTAAGCTTTGCTTGTATTCTAGGTGCATGCAGTCATGCAAGTTTAGTGGATGAGAGTTGTACATACTTCAATCAAATTTGTAACCCTTATTGCATTACACCTACAGTTGATCATTATGTGTGCATGGTTGACCTCCTTGCCCGTGCTGGCTATCTTGAAGACACCCTAAACTTTATGTTTCTTTCTAAATCCCCAAATTTGCCCTATTCCCGCTCACATTGAAGACCTGTGAGCAGGAATAGGGCTAAATTTTTTCTTTCTAAAATTGGCCGGATAACATATTGCTAACTTCATTTTTTTTCCAAACAAAATAGACCTTTATTTTAAGGTTACTCATGAACCTTAAGATAAATAATTATTGAAAAAAAACTGTGCATTCCTTAATGACATGTAAGAGAATTTAATCAACTTTACTTAAAAACTCTTTAATGTTTTTGTCTAATGCAGGTTATTAGATCAATAGTGAAAAAGAACATGTATGGACCAAGCAATTTGTGGCACTTAAGGTTATGTAATAGAATTTACAGTTGATAGTTAAATTGTATAACAATTTTTTTTATGATCTTTACTGACGTTTATTAGAATTGTTGCATGTTTTACATCATTGGAATGACATATTAGCTATAACTTTTTTGAAATTTTATTACGGTATGTGCACTTTGATATGATGTAATATGATTATGGTTTCATTTCATATGTTGTAATATTAGATATATAATAGAAAAATAAATTATTGCATGAAATAAATAATAACTTTTCATTTTAAATATTTTTTTTTGTAGAACACGAGTCTTCCAGAAGATCAAAATGATCCTCATGATATAGATCCAGATTATGTTGGTTCTAGTATAGATCACATGGTAGAGGATGATGATGACGCAGATACAGAAGACACCGAGGCCAATGACGATGATGATGACGACGACGACGACGACGATGATGATGATGATCACAATGGTGATAGTGATGATGATGAGGCAATTGCTGGTAATAGCCAGTGACATTCGTGATCACATAGACTACATCATGGATCATTATTGATATATCGTTATGATGCCTCTTTTCATGGTTACTATCATATGTATCATTTTCACAGCCTGCAAAACCATATTAATGAGTTCTATCATAAATTTATGTATCATTTTTCAACTTGTATCATTTGGACATATATCATCTTCACTTGTATCATTTTGAGTTACATAATTTATAATTTTTACTTATATCATTTGTACATGTATCATTTTGACTTATGTCGACTATTGGACATGTAACATTTTGACATGTTATTGATCTACTGGCATATTTGACTTTCACTTATTTTAGTTATATATGATGATGATCTTATCAGTATTGACTTGTCAATTTATATATATTGAAAGTGGTCGATAATTTTTGGATGGATATTTATTATGTATGATGATTTTAATTTACTACTCAGGATGGATGTTGTCAAATTCAATTAAATTATAGATATTTGACTCACTTGTTTTAATTATAGATGATGATCATGTTATAATAATTATCTTGTTATTTAATCATATGAGTTAAATAATTAAATTACTTACTCTATAATCATATGAGTTATTTAGAAGGCATGATATATTTAACTAATTAAATTGAAATAAAACATATTATTTAATTTACTTACTCTATAATCATATGAGTTATTTAAGAGGCATGATTTATTTAACTAATTAAATTGAAATAAAACATATTAAATTAATAAATTTAAGCAAAACAAGAAGCATTTTAAGAAGCAAAAAAGGAAGAAACAATGGAAGCCAAACTAGAAGCAAACCAGAAGCAATCTTGGAAGAAAAACTTGGTGTTATCTAGGAAGCAAAAACAAAGCAATTCAGGTAGCAAACAAAGAAGTAATAATGGAAGCAATTTTAGAAGCAACAAAAAATGTAATAATAGAAGCCTTATTAGAAGCAAAAAAAAATGTAAAATAGAAGCAAAATTGGAAGCAACAAGCGACGTTATATCGGAAGCAAAATTAGAAGCAAAACTGAATGTAAAACCGGAAGCAAAACTAGAAGCAAAATTGGAAGCAAAAGTGGAAGCAAAACCGGAATCAAACTTGAAAGCAAAATTGGATGCAACAAGTGAAATTATATCGAAAGCAAAATTGGAAGCAAAATCAAAAGCAAACCTGGAAGCAAAATTAGATGCAACAAGCGACATTATATCAGAAGCAAAATTGGAAGCAGAACTGGAAGTAAAACTAGAAGCAAAATCTGAAGCAAACTTGGAAGCAAACCTGGAAGCATCACAAGAAGCAAAATTGGAAGCCAAACTAGAAGCAACAAAATTTGGCGCTAAATCTGGTGCTAAATCCAGCGATAAAGTGAAATGCAATTTGGCACCGAGTTTTACACTGACAGAAGTGTCTAATTCATGAACTCAAATACACTAAATTTTAGCACTATTTTAGACACTAATTACCTCTTTTGTTGTAGTGACCTATCATATCTCACTAATCATTAGGCACATTTCATTTTCTAATGGGTTAATGAATCTTGTATGCTTTGTTTGAGATCAAGTTACAAGTGTATGCTCTCTCCTCGTGCCATTTGGCTATCTTGGAGATCAAAAACTTTGCCTTGATCTAATTTTTAATCATTTATATGCTCCCCTTTCATGTTGAAAGGTGATCTTAGGGATCAAAAGAACTCAGGATTCTTTCCTCTAACGGGCCTATCCAAGGATTTTATCATCTTGGGGGACAACCCAAAAGCATGTGTTCCAGTGGGGTATATAAATTTGGGAGAGAATCAAAAGACTCTCCCATTGTTGGACATTTTTCATTTTGGACTAAGATTGCAAGAACTTTATACCTTGAAAAGTGAAGGAGGAGAGTGGGTTTCCCTCTCGTACCATGCCTTAGAAATACCCCTCATCACATGGACTTTGGTCTCACGCACCTTGAGTGTATCGAGGGCACCCTTATAAGCCTTGTTCATCCTAGCATAAGACCTTTTGACTATCCTTTCTTGTGGTGCATCATATACTAGTTAGGCTTGAGAAGTTACATCATACTTGCATAGTGGGGATATAGAACTCACCTTGGGCAATTATTTGGCCTCCAAGGCAAGAGGTGCATAGTTGGTACATGACCTAGCATTCTCTATCTATCCATCACTTGAGAAATAGTATATTATGGGCCCACAAGGATTGATACTCCTATTGATCTCTAAAAGGGACAGCTAGAGATACAACCTATGGGAAGTTCTACAAATGGGGGACTAGGGTGCACTCTGCAAAATAACCTCTAGGGTTTTAGAAGACATCTCTTCAAATGTTCACTAGGAGGGGAAAAGGGAAAAGAGAGGAGCTGATAAAATAAAATCTACACTAAGGTGATGCACTGAAACTAAGATAGTTCATTCACCAGACAACATAGTATAATTATAGTTTTATTGACTTCGAGGAAATTTGAAAGAGTATTAAACATGATTCAAATTACTCTTAGCATCACATTAACTAAAACTATAAAAGCTTAAAACACAACAGCAAATGATTATAACTATTCCTTGATAGACACAGAGCGTTATACTTAGTAGATTTAATAGAAAATAACACAGCATAAAGGCAAGAATTGCATAGTTGATGTATTAGATTTCTATTTTTTACAGCTTAGGATGCTAAGGTCTCAGAATTATATTACAATCAAATGACTGCCAGGATATCCAAAACTATCCTTCTCCAAAAAGTGATGAACTCCTTAAAAAGACTACAATGCTCCCTCTTATATAAAAACACTTTGAAGAGAGAGAGAAACTCTAAAAGATTCCCCCATACTAGTGAGACACCCATCATGGCTTCCATTGCAACTACCATCTGAAAGGATAAGCTCATCTCCCTTTTCCTGCTGCTAACACCACCTATTAGAAAATTCCATGAATCTACTGAGAAAAAGAGATACATGGCACCATGCTGATGAAACACGTTGCGGCTCTACATGCATATGCCAGCAGCATGCCAAGAAAATAGACCAATAGCACACGAAAAATATCTCCTAAAGCCTTAGAGATACTTTGGCCTGAACCTGCTAGACACGTGGTTTGTTTCGCTACCTCCATGTGTTGCCAAAAATAAAGCTAACCACCTTTTCTGAACAAAAAGTGGGGTGGATAAGTGGCATGATGGCACAACTCAGAGAGATTCTTTCCTTTCCTTTTGATATAAATTATGGTGTGAAGACACGTAGTGCAATCTACAGATTGCAAAAAGATATAAAGTGAAACCTGACATCCCAAAGATCGCTACCTAGTGATGCCACCACGTGGTGCCCCTACGCACGCTTAAAAGGAAAAAGGTCCTGCAAACACTAGAAAATGTGCCACTTAGACACGTGGAGCACTCCACCAATAGAAGGCTGCTGAAAAATTAAGTGTACATCTCTTGGCGACTTCTCAAGGACCTTCGCCTATGGAGGCAAGAACCCAAAAACCTTGGTTTTGCAAAAGAAAAGGATGGTCAAAACTACAGCTTTGAGAGAGCCTATTTCAAAGGCACCCAATCGGTCTTCGTGGGTTGCGCCTTCTATTGCAATGCCTCAAAAATTTGGTCGAGATCAATCATCTCCTTCAAAGATAAAATGCTCAACGTAATTTTAGCACTAATAATTAATTAATTAGTGCTAAATTATTATTGAGTTATTTAATTAATTATTCACTTATGTTGTCTATTGTTGGAAATATTAAAAGGGACGACTAAGTGTGATATCTCATTTTAACGGTATTGAAAATTTATTTCAAGTGGATGCCTTAGAAAAGGGACTTTAAGCATGGGAAGATATTATTATCCCTCAAAAAGGTGAAAGTGCTCCATAAATTTTAATTATTTATTTTTATAAAAGGGAGTTTTTGGAGCAAAAAGAAAAAAGTAATAATTATTGCTCCAAAAAAGTTATAAAATGAGGTTGAGGGATCATTGTGGGGGTTGTTGATGAATTTGTTTTTGCTTCTGTAATTTGGAGAGAACCTGTGTTCTTCTCAAATCCCTTGAGGACGAAAACCCTCTTGAGATTGCTAGTTTTGGTGGTGAAAGATCCTCCCTAGCTAGTTATGGTGGTTTCACTTTAGAAATCACAATGGAGCTTCAATAGAGTTTGTTGTTTTTCTGCAGAGTCTTTGAGGTTTGATGATATATTTTGGAGTTTGTGGTTGATGTTTTTTGTTAAGATTTTACTATGTTTAGAATCTTGATACTCATTTTTTGGAGGGCATGCTTACCTTGGGAGTCACGCTTGTGATAAGAGGGCGTAGAGTTTTGGTGTTGTTGTTTCACCTTGAATTTGGAGGAGAGTCTGATGGGTTTTGTGTTGGTTGATGGTGGATAGATCTTGTTATTCCTTGGCCACTACTTCGGTGTTGATTTGGGATTGATGCTAGTGGGTTTGGGGCCTATGCGCCTAGGGTTTGGAAGGATTTACAAATGTTTCATATCAGTTTGGATAGAGTTTGTTGCTTGTGCATCTTCATATCAGCCTCTAGTACACAGTTTTGAAAGGTATAATTCAATTAACTTTCATTCGTAGTTGTAGTGTGTTTGGTTGTGAGTTGAATAATATAGTTTGGGATGATATTGGAGCTATTTGGAAGGGTTTACTATGTATTTTCCATTACCTATAGTTTGTTGTTATTCTATATCGGACCTATGTAGAAGCATTAGTTGAGTCATTTGATAAGTTTAGAGTTGAAAAATGGGCTTCATTCTTCATCTGTATCTCCAATGCAACAGTGGGTATGGTTCCTTGTGATGTTTGAGTGATTTCTAGTGCTACTTTTTCATGATTTTATACTATAATAGTGATATATCAATTTTATCTTTATGTGATATGCTACAACAATGTTAATCTATTTGCAATCAAATTTATGAAGAGTATTACTACACCCTTTGATGTTTGTAATATTTCTTTAGTTGCATTAATTCGATGTTTGTAATACCCGGATGGTAGTACCATTGGAAGCTTAGATGTTTCTGCATTTCATATTGTAATATTAGACGGTTTACTACCAACACTCTATAGCATTCATGTTATCATGTTTGGCATGCACACTTTGCCAGTGGCTTTGCATTATTCACACGTCCACTAAATAAGCGTCAATAGGTCAGGTTGTTGCCTCATGTGATTCATTTTGTATTGCATCATGCACTCCACTAAACAAGCATAGATGTGGTCAACTCAGCCACCTAGTGCATGCATATTTGTGCCCTTGCATATAACACACTTCACTGAATAAGCATGGCAAGTGGTCGTCGTGGATGCTTGGTTGTTTGTAATAATGTGTGCATTGCATACTTCAGTAGCCATTTGATTATAGAAGTGTGGAAGGAATGATCCATTGCACCATATGCTCTCACCATACCCACCTCAGGATTTGGGTGATCAAAAGGTGTATCAGAGACTGCTTGTGCTCTTGATTTTAGTTGATATTAATTGGAAGAAAACTAGGGTTCTTATTACATTTTTCCTTATTTTTAAAGGGTTTTCAAGTCCACATTGAAGTTGTTACAATCCATATTTGAAGGTGTTGTTATGAAATTAGGATTCTACTAAATTCACTCCCAAGGATGTAAATGAGCATTTTTTTCTAATTTATACAGGGTTGTTCAACAACATATTGAAGCTACTACAGTCCAGATTTGAGGTTATTCATAGTAGATTTGAGGAAGTTATTGCATAATTAGTGTTTCCACCAAATTCACTGTCAAGGCTACAAATCAATGAATTTATTAGATATTTTTTCAAGGTGAGATCTAGGCCCAATCAATTTACAGTAATTTTTTTATGTTATTTGGATTTGTTGTGTGATTTATTGTAAAATTATTTTTCCCCATTGTGGTGGGGCTTGCCACAAGAGGCAAAAAGAATTATGTCATAGCTGGAAAATCTCTAGACAAGGATGATATAGTAATTAAAGAGAGTTATCCTAATGATATTTAATCTATGAGGGAAGAATATACCAAGGTTAAGAAGAAATTTTATCATTGAGGGAAAAGATGACAACCACAAGAGTAGATATCAATGCATTATCGAAGAGAATTGAGTCATTGTGATGGTATGAAATTTAAGGGACTGGATTCACATAATAAGAATTAGGAAGAAGATGATGCTTCTAAGGGACATGATACTTTTGGGTTTAAATCAGATCTAAAGATGGATCATCGCCAAACAATGAACTATGGCTAGACACTTCACACTAAAGATGGATTTTAAAAAGTTTGATAAAGATCTGACCAATTGGCTTTGCCAAATGGAGCAATTCTTTGATCTTCATCATGTTCCTTGTCAATAAAAGATTGCAATGGCATGCTTATACTTGGATTTTGACCAATTCTTTTGGCATCATTAGCTTTGTGAAGAGAAGAAAAAGAAGGCATGTGTTGTCACATGGTGTGTTTTCTAAGAGGAACTCACTACACATTATGGTGATAATCCTATGAATAGCTACTTCAACCAACTTACCAAATTAAAGAAAACAAGTATAATCAAGAATTGTATTCATCAATTCCAAACTTTGTCTTTAAGAGTGGAGAAGGTTACAGATGAAAATTTAAAGGAATTATTCTTGGGGGTTTAAAGGACCACATCAAATATGAGGTATGCATGTTTTGTTTGAATTTTATGTCCCAAGTAATGATTAGGGCAAGGCAAGTAGAGGAAAAGTTGTTGGCTAATAGAAGGGAGGAATTTCCTAGTAAAGGAGATTGGAGGACCCATGTATCACTAATTATTCAACCAATGAGATTGAAACCTCAACAAATTAAAGAAAAAAAGGCCAAAGTGATATGTTTCAAATGTGATGGAAATTTTGATAAAGGATATAAATGCACTAAGAAGAAATTATTCTACATCAAGGGCAACTATGATGAAGAAGAGGTATTGGTGGTTGTAGAGGACTCATGAGATGTCCAACCAACTGTCTCTTACCTTGCTTTGTTAGGTATTAGCACCCTGTAAACTCTTAAGGTACTAGGTTACCTTAAAACATAGAAGGTAATATTATTGATTGACACAAGGAGTACTCATAACTTTATCAATAGTAAGCTGGAAAAACAATTTAATTGTTTTGTTTACTCAACCCTAGAAATTTAGGTTATGATTATAAATATATGTACACTTAATTATTTAGGAAAATGCCTAGTATAAAACTCACTATGGGATGTTGTGAATTTTTAGGTTCAATAAACTAATTCCACATAACCCAAAAAGAGAAAATGATGCATGCAAGCATTCAGAATTAACCCCAATGCAAAGAGCAAATGACAAACACAATATATACCCTGGGAAAACCCTCGAGAGGGAAAAACCTGGCCTTCAAAAGCATCCACACTCAAATGTATTATTCACCAATAAACATTACAATACATTCTCGGGAGTCTCCATGAACACCTCTGAAATGTCAAGCTCCTCTAATGCATCCTCCATGTGTCCAAGCATGAATCCACACATCCCATGCCATGATTCACAAAATACACTCACAAGAGAAAACTCAATACAACAACAACCTCTCACACAACCTCCCATACAATCGCAATAATCAATCACCCAACCCAAACTAATGACCATGTGCTTACTTTTATAAACCAAGCTCACATAAATACAAGAAGTAGTATTGGGTAAACCATGTGTTCCAAAATCATGGATACACAAGACCATTGACCCCTAAATTAAATATTTGTCACAAATATTAAATATTTCTCTTATGTCTCCCACACATAAAATATCTAAACCAATGTTACATACAACATTTACAAGTGGTACAAATAAATATCTAATGTGACTAAACACATCAATTAAGATGCACCACAAATACATATCTATTTTACATAAATAAATTAATCCAATGTCATGTAAGGTGTACAACACACCTATTCCAACATTCTACCACTCGTTCTATACATTGCATAAGGGTCAATCAATGAAATACATCATCATAGGCAAACATGAAACCACATGAATCTTCAACATGCTCTCGTGCTCCATCAAGATATCTGAAATAAAATCAAAGTAACCACCATCTTAATCAAGAACTCCTCTCATCCTCCAACATGCCACCTATGAAAGAAAAGGAACATTCCAAGGTGAAGATGCACCAATCCAAAGAACAAAAGCATCAAACCCAATGTGATAACAAAAGGCTCCAAGTTGATGTCAAAATTAAAAACCCACATGATCGAAAATAGCACCCACAACATATGCTAATACATCCAACCATTCATACTTCATAGGTACCAACAATATTAGCAAACTCATTCCAACAACATATCCAACCAATATATTGCAATCACAAGCTCCATGTATAAAAATTGTCAATTAAGAACATATACATCGAGAACTCCCATTGCATGGGTAATGCCAAATCTGAAAATAGATCCAAGGCATACCAAGTCTACCAATCAGCACTCAAAGCAAGCTATGGCTAATCAACAAGCCAATGTAGTATTAAGAACAATCACAATGATCCACACATGTAAGATAAAACACTGTATACTCTCTCACAACATGTCACCATAACTCTCCCAAGTCCAATCATATGAACATGAACCTCCAGGAAGTAGCCATAAGAAAAAGAGAGAAAATCAGTAAATCATAATGTCCTATCAACACCTCAAAGTGCCAAGTTGTGTCAAGTATGATCTCCTCTACAACCTCAAATGAAAAGCCTCAACAACATCCAACCATTCAATCCCATAGATCAAATGAACATATGTAACATGTAACCAAAATGGATTTAAGCCTCTCTAACCGACGTAGATCAAACTCATAACCATTCCATAACCAAGAATAAGCCTAATCACATCTCCTAAACTCCTCATAATAGACATCATAAATCAAACCATATGAACAAGGAAATAACCATGCCAACATCCCTCAAATGAACCCTTCAAAACCAATAACCATAGCTCAAGATCTATAAGCATGAGAAGATAAAATATAAAGCACAATGCATCTAAAAGGATGGGCAATACCTCATAGATGATAAACCGCAGAGTAGACCAAGAGTGGGGAATGAGAATGCTCCTCCAAGATACACCAAGCCATAATGACTCTCTCTAAGAACAATCTCCTCTAGGTCCATAATGAACTCACATCCATATCCAGGTGTAGGCTCCTCGGGCTATCTACTAAAACCTCCAATGAATAACCATCTCAACAAGAGTCTCTTTTCCTAAGAGAACTCCAGCCTCACCTAAATCTCCAAATATCCAAGAGCATCTCCATGATCAATCCATGCTAAACTCTAAATACAACACTATACTATCATGAAGCTCTCAAGAAAATGACCAATGCACTCAATACCAAGAGAACCACCAAGATCATTGTCAAAGCTCCAACTGTAGAATCAGAAACCCAATCATGACATCATGATCTAACATCTACTCAAAGGAATATCACATGCACCAATGCACACATCTTAGTCTCAAAGGAACTTGTATCATGCCAAAATTCTGATTTGGAATCAAGAGTCCACACAGAACAACACCAAACAACCTCTAAACCAAGAATCACATGTCAAACTGACAAGTCATAAACTGACACCTCAACCAAAGACTTCAAGAGTCCTCCATAGTAAACCAGGATGTCAAAATCTTCAATCACATGAATATAACCATCTCCTCACAATAGAACTTAGGATGTCAAAGCACTCTCAGTGAAACAAGAATCATAAACCAAGAGCATGTCCATGACACCTACAACCACTAGAGAAGATCATTCATCACAAAATGATGAATCCACATCACTGCCAAAGCTCCCACTGAATCATGACACTGAGCTATCCATGACATCATGACAACCATCTCTTAAATGAAGATTATCCATAGCCCCAAAACAATCAAGGAATCCCACTGTAACATCAACAACTCCCAAAAGGTAGAGTAAACCATGATCTTAAAACCAATAAGATAAAACCATCACTGTCAAAAGATCACATAAAACCATGTATCCAAGCTATCCATGACATTGTGATAAACATGCTACAAGTCCCAATAATTGACTATCCATGCACTCTAATCATCCATCCTCTTATCCCAATGCAACATACCAATGTACAAATGACCACAGACAAGGCCAACTAACAAAATTTGCATAAACACTAAATCAATCTCATGGATAAAGACAGTCCACATCTAAGTCATCCCACTATAGCCAAGGGGTAGCTAATCCACAAAACTACATAACTCAAAGATCCAAAACAAATGTAACATGCAAACTCATCATCACATTAGTAACCTGCAAATCGAGATATCAATGAAGATAACCTACAGACCTCAAGACTCAACCACCAAATCAACACTACATTTGATTTTCCAAACAAGTCCACAAAACAAGTAACATAGTCAAGGAACTACCAAACATCTAGGAGATAAAAACAACCTCCTAAAACTACACCACAATACCACTTGTAATCATGAATTAAATGTCATAGCCCATACATGTCAACCATATACATGATCATGTCATGCCAATGCAAAAGTGTACCTGCATATCCATGACACCATAATTATCATCATCATTATACCTATACTCAACTTTGACTAAAATGAGACTCCAAGTCTCACACGTGTATCAACCATGTCCTCAAACCAGAAGACAACCTATGTACCTGTCTCCATCAAAGTCCAAACTCTAAAAACACTTGTAAACCTATAATTGAAAGCACAAAATCTAAAAACCTACTATACCATGCTGATGGTCTCATAGTAGCATGCACTTCCACAAGTTTGTGCCCAAAAATCCATCTGAATTCTCTCATAATCGCAACCTGAATCTTAGGCTCCCACAAGTGATAAAACAAGTACCAATCTTGCTCTGCACACCAAACTAAAAATCTACATGATCCAATATGTAGTACATAATAATATCTCTCCAACGCCTATCCAAAATCCAAAATCCGATTCTGTATGCAAAAGTTATGAGCATAAAATTATCTCAGAGCAATTCTTGAATTTAGGCACCAAATTCTGACACAAACAACAAAATCTGATAACCAAATCTGCATCAGTGCATAGTGCTCAGAGAGACTTTTTCCACTGCCTATAAGAAGTCAAAAATATGACATCATGGGTGAAAGTTATTCCTCCTGGAAAAATGCTCTCTAAGGGCTAAAAGGGGACCATGTCCATACAATACTGACATGGCATGACATCATCACTGATGTCATCATGCTAACTAGGCACCGATGTCATCATAGGCTGAGGTGAGATGTGTTGACATGGTGCTGACATGTCTTTGACTGGTGGATTTCAAAGAGATTTCAAATTGGTTTAATGTTTTAAATTTTCCACCATTTTCTTTAGCAGACCTGAAATTGCTTTTAAAAGGGTTTAATTGTTTTTAAAAAAATTAGAATGCCCATGGGGGGCTTGTGTAGGCATCCTTCTGGGGACTAGCAGCCATGGATGAGGGCCTAAGGCCTCGCTGACATAGCCTGCCGGTCGACATCCTTTGCCGACTGAGGCAGGGAGCCGACATGCCCTTGTCGCATCGTACCAGGTGTAGGCCGCAGGTGTGAGGGTTTGTGGACCCCCCTTGCCATATATTTTTTAAAATCTTTCAAATCAACTTTCTATAGTTTTTTTTTTTTAATTTTCAAACTATAGAATTTGATGGTGACTGATTGTCATTGATGTCAAAAAGGTCTTGCAGGATCTTGGGTTGATCTTAGTAAACATTTGAAGGTCACTAATCAGGAGTATATCATCTTGTGTGCTGTTTGTTGTTGCAGTGAAATATCTATTCACAATTTGTCATGATCTTCACAGATGTGGTCTTCAATCAGTATATCTCCAAGCACGACAAAGTTGAAATGATAAGATTCTATCAGGGGTTAATATGGTTGCATGAAGTTTGTTCATCAAATGAAAGGTTTGTTCATATTATTCTTTTGATTAGGAGCAGTTGCAGTAGTGAGTAATCAGATGTGTCAGATATGTTGTTTGAAGTTGTTTTCTTTGTATGAGTCTTCATTAGTGTTGATGATGATATTTCACTTCTCAAGGCATACAGTGAATTTACATTTGCAGAGATAGACAAAGATCTTCATATGATTTACTCATGAACTTTACTTGATCTTCATGTGGAATCAAAAGATTTGAGAAAGACATCAAATGTCATAAGCATTTAATAAAGCATCAAATATGCTATAATTGGAGAACATGGATTAAATATGAAAAAGTCTTCAAATATGTGGAGCATGTTTTTAGGAAAAGACATTGAATTATTTTAGAAGATCATGTTTTATGGAAAGGGACTGATTTTTTAAATATACTATGGGGAGCACATTATAAGGAGCATTTTTTTAAGGTGCTTTATGCATAAAATAAAAGCATTGAATATGCTTTATTTTTTTAGAAAAATATGATCAAGTTTTTTTATTTTATTAAAGAAAGTAAGCATAAAAAAAAAGTCACGTGTGACTTGAGTGGCAGCCCATTAATATTAAAAGACTTTGGATTAAAAAAAAAGGGCATCGAATGTTTCTTTTATATAAAGCTTTTTACATGAAAAGCTTCTTTTAGAAATTTCTTAAAAGGAGATCATATTATTCAAAAGTTTTTTTGAAGGATTCATAAATTTAGAAATTTTTGATTTCCTTTTTTTTTGGCTTTTAAAAAAAGCATCTTTTTAATGGAGGATTTTAAGGAGATTTTAAAGTGAAGTTTGAAGTTTCTTTTTAAAAATGCTTTTTTCTATTTTTAAATCCTCTCTTCAGATTTAGAAGATTTATGAAGGATTTTTCTTATTCTTTTGAATAAGGAATTTTTTTAAGAGTTCTTGAAGTGCAAAAAGAATATGAAGTGTTTATTTTGGAGATTGTTTTTTTCAAAAGAAGAAGATGAATGGATTGGGAGAAGTTATTTTGCAAGAGCATATTGAAAAAGATTTTATTTTTGAAGACAATACTTGCAGAGAAGAAAATTGAAAAGTGTTTTTTTGAGAGGAATATGAAATATCATTTCATTATGTTTTGATACACAGATTGAAGATATTTTTGCTAGAAAATTATTTCAAAAAGAATTGTCAGATGATTTTTGCAGAGAAGGTTGATTGATAAATTGGTGGAGTTATTTTTGTAGATTGAATTTGCACAGGCAAAATGATTTTTTATCGAAAGTTTTTTTAAAAGAAATTATTTTTGACAGGGGCAATATTGAAGATTTTTTATGCAGGAATTTTATTGAAGACAAATTTGAATATGAAGAGGCATTTACAGATATGAGGGCAAAAATAAGATATTGAAGATCATTGAATTTTCTTCTGCAAAATGTGAAAGGTTTTATGCTCACTAAAATGGATTTGCAAGACAGAGAATTTGAAGAGACCATATTTGCAAATGCAAGAATATCAAGGATTGAAACAATTGTGGAGAGAAGACAAAATATGAAAAGTCATCTTGTATATAATGGCTTTGCAGGTGGATTGATATGCAGTGTTGTTGAGTGGATCAGGATACAGGGTTGATTTTGAATATCTGAGTTTTGTATATGATTTGGGTTGATGAAAAGAATGGCCATTTGACAGACACATGGGAGAGAAGAAGTGTTTTGTATTGAAACAGAGAAACCCTCTGAGTTTTTAATTTGTTCTGTATTAGGGGTTGGTCCTCCTTGAAGTTGGTGCTTCAAAAGAATTAGGGGTTGGTGCTCCTGGAAGTTGGTGCTTCCAAACATTGTAACCAGTGAGGTTTTCACTTAAGCCAGTGAGGCAGTTTTGAGTGGTTTTTTACCCAAGAAGGGTTTTCCACTCGTGAAAAGCATGTGTCATGTTTAATGTTGTTTTTCATCTGTATTTGTGTATATTAGTTCTTTGCTTATTTTCACATCCTTCATTATTAATCTTGTGCACAAATAATTAATGTATTCCTCTCTATTTGTTCTGTAAGAGAAAGTTTGCAAGAAGTTGTAAAAAGATTTGAAAATTCACACAACACTGATTCACCCCCCCTCTTAGTGTTGTCCTTGACTCCTATAGAATTTCCTTTGTGCAGGGAAAATATTTTTTCAACCATGTACCTGCAGATCCATATGACCGTGAACTAGGCAAGGTGGGTAAATTTTTTTCTCTAGATCATAGTGGCCGAAATAGGGCAAATTATATGTTTTTGTTCACCTCTTGGGCCTCTCAAATCTAATGGTGAGGTCCATTTTTGCACAGGAGGTCATATGTGAAAAATCCCTTCTCAAAATCCTCATTAAAGACATCCAAGAAACCCCTTTTCTGCAACCAATTTTTGACACACAAATTTGCAATATTCTCCATAAATCTGCAACACCTAAAACCCCAAATCTACAAATAAAAACCTACACAAAACCCTCTTATAATGTCCCAAATCTTTCATGCATTTCCATGGCATGCACTTTGCATTAGATCTACACACACAAGGGTTATACTCACACCTCCTACAACTATGAACATGGCTCTGATACAAAATGTTGGGAATTTACAGGTTCAATAAAACAACTCCACATAACCCAAAAGGAGAAAATGATGCATGCAAGCATTTAGATTTAACCATAATGTAAAGATCAAATGGAAAACACAAGATAACACAAGATATACCCTAGGAAACCCCTCAAGAGGGAAAGACCCAGCCTCTAATAGCATCCACACTCATATGTATTATTTAATAATAAACATTACAATACATTCTCATGAGTCTCCATGAACACCTCTGAAACATCAAGATCCTCTAATGCATCCTTCATGTCTCTAAGCATGAATCCACACATCCCATGCTATGCTTCACAAAATACACTCACATGAGAAAACTCAATTCAACAACAGCCTCTCACACAACCTCCCGTACATCCACAATAATCAATCACCCAACCCAAACTAATGGCCATGTGCTTGCTTTTATAAATCAAGCTTACACAAATACAAGAAGTAGTATTGGGTAAACCATGTGTTCCAAAACCATGGATACAAAAAATCATTGACCTCTAAATTAAATATTTGTCAAAAATATTAAATATTTGTCTTATGTCTCCCACACATAGAATATCTAAACCAATGTTACATACAACATTTACAAGTGGCACCCAAATAAATATCTAATGTGACTAAACACATCAATTAAGATGCACCACAAATAAATATTTATTTTACATAAATAAATTAATCCAATGTTATGCAAGGTGTACAACACACCTATTCCAACATGAGAGACTACATACTTGATTATCCTATGTTTTCTATTCCCATAGCTGGAGTAGACATTGTTTTAGGAGTCCATTGGCTCACTACTTTAGGAACAAATGAGATGAAATTCTAGGAGTTGTTCATGCAGTTTTATTCAAAAGGAAAAATATTTAAACTAAAAGAGTTGTGAAGATGAGAGAAAAGATTAGGGTAAAATAACAATACCAAATGCATAAAAACACAAGATATACCTTGAAGAATCTCCCTCACTCCTTGATAAGGTGGAGGAGAGTTGTGCACCAAGACCCTCTTTGCTTTAGCCAACGTTGAATGTAGAATGTGGATTGCTCCTTGTTCTTCAACACAATATGATGAGGATAAGATGATAGATTTGGCTAAGAATAGAGATTTGGATATGAATGTGATGAGAAGCTAGAAGGATGTTGGCATTAAATGATGGCACGATGAGAATATTTGATATAAATTTGAACATAGTTTTGATGCAAGAAGAAGTGATTTAAAAATGGCTTAGATGAGGGCTCTATTTATAGATTTTTTGGTAAAAGGATGGAGGATAAAGATTGAAAGTTTAGATCAATGGCTAGGAATGCTTGAGGATTAAGGTTTGGATTAGAGTTGTAGTCTTGTGATAAGTGTCACAAGAGGGTTGGATAAGGGAGATCAAAGGCTAAGATTTGGTCAATAAGATTGGATGGTTCCCATTATTTGTGAATTTTATATTCACATTAGGAAGGATGGGGAATGAATAAAAAATTCATTTCCATGGGAGAGTGTGAAGATGAGAATAAAAGTGAATTTTTAATTCACATGGGGAAGAGTTCCATTAATAAAGACTAGGACAAGTTAGGTGTTGTAAGAGCTCATTAAATGGGATTTAGGACAAATGTGAATAAAAAATTAACTTATGTGGAATAAAAACTAATTTTTTATTTGTGAGGTGTGGGAATGAGTGTCAAATGAGGTGTGACCAAGTTAATCAAGAGGATTAGCTTAATTAATATGGCTAGAGAAAAATAGTAGATGGATTAATGGATGGTTAAAATTAATTAAATAAGGGTTTCTTTAATTAATTTAGGTCTAAGGGTCATGTAGGTTAGGGTAACTAATTAAATAATTGCTATTTAATCAACTAGGCTAGGTTTAGGTTGATTAGCATGGTAGATTAATCAAATAAGTATGATTTATCTAATTAGTTAGGATTAGGAGATGGAGAAATTAACTAAATAAATATTGAGCATATTTATTTAATTAATGAGGGATAGTGTTGTAAGGTTTAATGATAAATTAGATGAATTAATTTATCACAAGGGATAAATTAGGGATAGATGGCTAAGGGTGAATGACTAGGGATAAATTAATTAAATAAAATAATTTTATTTAATTAATTGGAAGGGATAGTTAGTGATGTGAAGATGTCAAAGGGTGGTTGAAGGGTTAAGACATTTTTAGGTGTCTACAGGTTGCATGCAAAGTATCCATATTTAGTAAGCTCACACCAAATGTAGAAGATGATTAACAAGAGGTTAGATAAAGGCAAAGCTCAATTATTGTCATTAGAAGTGCAATAGTCAAAGAGTCCTTCATCACTAAATATGCAAGCTATTTTGAAGGATGGGTCAAAGGCACAAAACAAAATGAAGCAGCAAGTTGATCAGTGCATAATGTTAACACAATAGTGCTACTTGAGCTAGATGTAGAGGGAAGTTCCATCTTAGAGCCCGAGTTAATTTTCTAGACACACATAGGAGATAAGGACTAGGACACTCACAATGTAATGAAATAATTTGTCTGTCGAAGGTGCCAAATGGGATGAGATTTTATATAGAAGCATTCACAACTTATCAACATCGAGGACAACACATATGTGAAGGGGGGCATGCTATGCCCTGAATCCTTTAGTATGCACGAGGTTATGAGTAGTTAGCTTGTGTCTACCTCAACTCTTAATTAAGTTATATAATTATTAATATAGTCATATATATGTAGTTAAGTCATCCTAGGTGATATAATTAGGTGTCCAAGTCAGCTTAGGGGATATCCAATACACAAGTAGGGTATATATAGGAGATAGCGAGTGTTATTTGCTCATCACATTGTTTATTGTGTTCTTATTGGAGATATTTGGAGGTTTGCCCCCTCGAAGTGGCTTATTATTCTCAAGTATTATCAAGTATTTGCAACATATTTTCTATTATATTCATCTCTTGGTCAAGTAATTTAATTACATTTAGCTTCACAAATGATGCCCTAGAGGTGCCAACACATGTTGGAAGACATGAAGAATTGCATAAGTTTTGCTCATAATTCTTAAGTCGGATGAGGGAGATGTGTCCTTTAGCCATGCCAATATCTATTAAAAACTATGATTTGAGTAATGCAAACTTGCAGTGAGTTGTGCCACCTTGTAGGAAGAATGGGGAGAGCCCTACTACGGATTCGAGTTGACACATTTAAGAGAAAATTTGAAAGCAAAGGAAGAGTTCACGAGCAATATCCAGAGGTTTGTTTCCTTTCTCATCATATCATAATACTAATATATTATTAATAATTAATATGTATTAATTGATTAATAGCACAATAATATATTATTAATGGTTGATATTATAGCATAAACTAGAACTTGTATGTTAACTATAAAAGCTCCTAATCTTTTCCCAGTGGTAACAAATAGAAAACAAAGCACTGATGCCTAAAATTATTAAAAGAACATAATTTGTCTCCAAGAGAAATCCCATGTTGGGCCTCCTCGTATTTTCGTGTGTATTCTCCATGGCCAAATATAAGGTCTAACAAATATAAGGTTGTCCTCTTTGATCTTGAAAGGTGAATGTGAAGGTCTAACAAATATAAGGTTGTCTTATCTCACAGTATGCAAATATACATGTACTCCATGGATACATTCAAACTGAGTACCTTCACTCACCACATCTATATCAAGTACAAAGACAATCTAAAAGAGAACAATCTAAAACTGGGATAAAACAACTAATCTTTTTGATCAGGATCCACAATAAAAATATTCAAAAGATAAAAAAACACTTCCAAACTTCACAAGACTTCTAGGGAGCCCTTGTAGTTCAGTTCAACTTCAGAGTTTGAATTTACAAGTCGCCCGTTTTTGCCCGTTTGTCGCTGCTCTTTGGTTTATCATTTCTGGTATATTGGATATACGTTGTCTTCACGGTCGGCAAAGCCCTCAAAACCACGCCGGCGGTCTGTAAAACCCTTGCGGTCTGTAATGCTCAAGTTATTCTAGCTTAAGTTTCTATGGGCTACAAGTCTCTCTTGGTGAGAATACATCCCGTCCAATTAGTTAAAGGCTCTCTTGGAGAAAAGGGATTGCAGTAGAAAATTCGGCTTACGCGGTATGCAGGAATTACATGGATAGTTATGCTCGATTAGTTACTGGGTTTCAGAAAAGCCTTCCCATACTGTAGGGTTAGAGCCATTTTTGGAGTTGGGGTCTTCAATTTATTTGCCACATCCTCTCAGAAACAACTCCGACCAAAAATTGGAAGGGCAGAAAGTGGGAAAACATTGATTTGCAGGGCGAGAGAAAGGGAAATAATGGAGGAGAAAGAAGCAGCCAGGGTGTTTTCCGAGCTGAAGCCTCTGTGCACCCAGTTGTTTAAGATTTTAGGGGATTCTCAAGGGAATTCTTGTTCGCAGCTACATTCTCTCACTGCATATGTGCAACAATCTTCTCCCCTGGCCTTAAATCCATGCCTCGAGTAAGATTTCTTCACGCCTCCTTATCAACTCAACTTAGTTCTCCGTATACTTTTACTTTACAATTCATTTATTTTCGGTAAAGTAATATATTAGACAAGGCATGATATGCGAACAATTAAATAAACTGGAGCATGTCTGAATTTTGTGTGCTCGTCATGCTGAAAGTTTTACTTTAATTCATTTTGGTGATTTGCCTATAAGTTTTAGCCGTGAAGATCTCTGCACATTAGTAGAAGGCAAGACAGGAATTTATATACTCCATAAAATATTACTCTTATTGAACTGAAATGCATGGCTTCTGATATCAATTACATTAGTATAGATCTAAATAATACAAAAGTATTTCAGGATCACAAAGGTTATCAGAGCCATACACTGTATCATGCACCGAGCCAAACCAAAAAAACAGCTCCTTATTCCAAACATCCTACATCTCTAATGACAGATGGCTCAAATGTCAGTTCACTCAGTTGCCTTCCAGCAGGTTCTATAATCAACCTTTAGCCATATATTTCTTTTTGAACCTTTCCTGCCCAGTGCTTGCTTTCATCTAAAATAAAGATACAATGAAATCAATTAACTCTTGCAAGAAAAAGAACACAGGTGAAATGGGTTTTTCACAAAAATATAAAAGAAAAGCTGGGTTGTAGCTTTGCAGCTATGTTCGAATTTGTGCCTAAAGGGGATACCTAGAAACACTAATGTTGGCTCTCAAATTTGCACCTCCTCTCCTCTAGAACCATTTTTCAGACAGACAAGGGGGAGAAGATATCATAGGCAGAGAGAAGGTGTAAGATACCCAACTAGTTCTACGAAAAATTTTCCTTCTTAAACAATTTTACTTGCTATCAATTCATCAACTACTTCAACAACATAAAGATATACATCAAAGTTAACTACTTGAATGAATCAACCTTAGAGTTGGGTACTTGTCTAGTTACTTGATTCAATCAACTTGCAATGTCTTATTACATGGATAATGCTTTCAAGAGCATGATGTACAACTTATTCAAATGGAAATACATAGGAAGGCCTTGAAGCCTTGATGTTTACAATGTCTTCTTTACTTGATCAACTCAATTGAACTCAATGATGTCAACTGAATGTCAACACCTCACAATATCACAAGGGAGCATCACCTTGCTTGTTGAGGGAACATCACCCCAACACTTGAAACTCGCAGGCCTCAAGATTACAAGCTCAACAGCTTTGCAGAGAGAATTTTGTCAAATGAACAGATGCCAAATGAATGAGAGAGCTCCTCCTTTTATAGGCCTTCCAAAGGCAATTAAGGCACGTTATTCAATGCACAAAGAGGAACCAAGGCACGTTTCCCAAGGAGCATATCCAAAGGAATATTCTTCTTGACAACTCATCCTGAGTTGGCGATCTTATCCAAAGGTCCTGACACGGATCCAAATGCTATCCTTCTGACCAATGGGCATTTAGACAGTTGTAACAACCTTAACCACTTCTTGAAACACTTTAGGCGCAGTTTTAGGGTTCTTCTAACTGTGGCGCCCGCTGTGGAGGATCTCACCAGGAAGTGCGCCTAAGTCATAAATTCTCATCCTTGGAAGATACTGTCTTTAGAAGTGAACTCCTCTGGATCCATACTTAAACATTTGAAGATTTGGAATGTTCAACTCATCACCTCACAAGGTAGGCACATATTTGAAGGATTTACAGGGGTTTTGGCACCTAGGTTCTAACTTGTCATTGTTTCAAGGAAATTTGAAAGCAATTTGACTTCACATGAACATAACCTTGCCCCCTGATGGAGCGCCTTGCATCTAAATGGGTCTTGGGGACTTGTATCCACCTTAGGCGCACCTTTGAGGTAATTTTGACTAGTATCTGCGCCTAGCATCTTTATGAAGGTGTTCTACACTATTCGAACTCTCAAACACTAGCAATCAAACCCTTTGAAGTTCCTTTTTAATCTAGCGCCCTCATACAGAGCATTAACATCTTGTCAAAGTCTTCAACTTCATCTAGGCGCACTTATTGGCAGGAAAGAAACCAGATTGGCGCCTTACCCTGAAAGCCTTATCTTCTATGCCAATGCTCACTTCTGGAGTCTTGAAATCAAACAAAATACTACCCTTACCAGGCGCCCTAACCTCTTAATGAGTTTGGAGAGCATATTCCTATTTAGGCGCATTTTCAAGGTCATTGAATCCTGTCTTGGCGCCTTGATGTTTTAGGCGGACTTGGATTGTTGTAGAGTGGCATCTAGGCACCTAAGATCACTTCATCAAACAACTTGATCTCCATTGAACATCAAACTATCATCTAACATAAGGCGCTATTTAAGGTTTGCTTCTGTCATGATCTAGCGCCTAGGCGCCTTTAGGAGATTACCTCAACAAGAAATGGCGCCTTGTTCATGACTTGGTGGATTCTGACTCAAAACTCCTTGATTCTTCCTGCAAAATAACACCCAGAGTTAGTCAAAACCCATTTCATTCCCTTATCATTCAGAATTAGCCTCCGGGAATGAGGAGTAGGCTAATCCATTCATCACTTGATGATCAAGTCGGAAATGGGGACATGACAGAAGGGTTCATCAACAAGGAGAGGACAGCTAGAGGCCAAGTGATAGGCTAGGGCAACTCCTTTTCTTCTTTAGGCTCTGCAGAACCTAGAAGGGTGATCCTTGGGGTCTTCTCTATAGGACAATTAAAGAGAAATAGAGAAATACTACAAAACTTTGATTGCCATGCTCAAATGGCAACCATGAACAAACCAATTAGACCTCACTACAAGCAGATATAAACAAGCATGCATGTGTAACAATGGATGAAAGACAAGTTCGTATCACTCTTGATGAATCCCCAGTATATATCATACACACATGCATTTTGTGAACTCACACACGCAGCCCTCTGGATGTTTATCATGCTATGGCTCTCAAATGATGTTTTTTGCTGAAGTAATGAGCCATGGGAGTGAGTAGAACTCCTATATGAACAATCCTCTGAATATTTGATTCAAATGCAAGCTCTCTTAGGATATGACATAAGTTACAATGCTGGCTTATGCACATAGGCAAAGTAGAAGCTATACTACAACCAAGAGGAAAGATGTTTCTTGAATGATATTAAGAATGATGGGGTGGAGAGGGAAACCACTGAAGATTGATGCTTTGATCTTGTATAAGCAATTGAGTGATTATTAATCATTATTATGGTATTATGGTATTGATCATCAAGCCTTGTACTATGATTATTAATCTATATAGCATAATTAATAATGAGATCAATACCATATAACATAATAAATAAAGAAATCAAATGATCATATCATAATCCATATTTGATCCAATCCGTCATAACCTAATGCCTTCAACATCCACACTATTGCATTCTCAAACTGAAAACAAGGCTTGAACTATCAACCATAAGCTAGGTTTTATAGCTAACACTTGCAGACCTATAAGTAACTAGACATGTTCATGTAAGGTGTAATGTCCCTTTTTAGGATATTCCTGATTTCTTTACCTGCATACAATAATAACTACTAGAAAAGGACATTAGAAATATTAAAGATCAATAAATTAAGATAATATTCAGTTCATAGCATCATTCATATTAAATTCATCTATATAGCATAATTAATAATGAGATCAATACCATATAACATAATAAATAAAGAAATGATCATATCATAATCCATATTTGATCCAATCCGTCATAACCTAATTCCTCAAGCCAATCACATATTGAATCTCTTAGTAGTGTTAGTAAGTAACAATATTGTCGAGAGCATGAAAGGGGTCAGTCCACCTAACATCTTCCAGTCCACCTTGGAGGCTGGTCATCCTCCTTGATCAAGCCCAGGAGCACTTAGTCGCCTCCCAGCCCACGAGTGTCTCATCTCGGGGTGGTGTGCGTGATAAGATGCATGAAGACTACTATTCAACAAGCCCGGGAGCACTCATACGCCTCCTGGCCCAGGAGCTAACTAACTCGGGGTGGTGTGCTTGATGAAGGGGCCTATCGGTACTTCACCATCTCGTGAACCCCGAAAGGGCCATCATTTCCTACTTACTAACATCACCTTATTTCAATTGTATTGCTTGGTGTCATGCCCCGTTCCTAGATATTATTTAAATCAAAGATTTAAATATAATAGAGACATGAAATATAATTAAAAGCAGAAATATTAAAATGAAAGGAATGCAATTCGAATGCTGACCGACCTTAGTATGAATTCAAATTTAAAAGTAAAGATTAAATTTATAACAGGCCAACTTCATTATGGCCGACCTCCCTAGCGGCCGACCTCCGATATAGGTGCAAAAGGATATTTATGTAGAGCGGTCAAAATATTAAAAAGATATGATTTGAAAATGAAATGACAACGATTATTTTGTATAAACAGCGATCTGCATTTTACAAAGGAACAACGATTAGTAAAAGTAAAAGAATATGATTTATTCTATGAGGTGCAATTTGCTTATGAGAAGCAGCGATTATATTTAAAGCAGTAATTTATTTGTTAAAACAGATTGTTAGCAATTACTTGAGAAGAGGTGCGATCCCTTGCATTTTGGTAAAAGACACAACTTCTCATAGGAGACATACTCATTGTGAGGATACATAAGGTGAGAATAATTATGATTTAGGGGGATATCAAGAGGGAATAATTAACAGCAGAGAAGTAATTATTGCAGTCATTCCATCATGCTATAACTCCATCAATCTATCATTCTATTATTCATTCTTCAATCTATTCTTCTATCATTATATCATTCTTTCAGCCTATTTCTCTACTCTTCTATTACTCTATAATTCTATCATTCTATCTTCTGATTATTCTATCCTTCTATTATTCTATCGTTCTATCGTTCTATAATTCTATTCTTGAATTAATCAAATCAACAAATATCTGAGATATCAATTAGCAACCAAGGAAGCTATCTTCATTGGAAGGAAGTCATATAAGGATCGTAAAATAATTATATGTCTGCTTCGTGTATGATGTTTATGCTTCGTGTATGACGTGTATTTACCATGCTTGTTAATATATGTATTGAACTCATTATTGATTATTCATAATTACTTGCATATGAAGGATATGTATGCTTTATCACGATTGTTGTGTATAATGATATATTGATTGTTGTATAATCCCTAAGAATTTGGATGTATTTAGTAGCAACCAAGGGTGGCAAGATCAGGGAGAATTGCTATATGATTCCTCACTAGGTACACCCCTCATCTGGATGGCGGAAGGCCACATGAGGCCAAGAGGGATGGTATATCCGCTCTTGGGCCTAGGGTAGAGGATCGCTTAGGGCACCCTATTATACCCCCCTTAGGTTTGGCTAATGGATTAAATCATACTAAACGCTTCATTAATCAGATAAGAATCTAAGGTGTTAATATTCCAATCCACTGTGGTAATATAGAGATTATTATTTAGTTTTACATATATTTATTGCACATCTTTGCCACATAAAATATCCTGCAATAGTTTGCCCAAGGGAAGGAAGGAAATCTGCTTTAAGGGAGAACAACTTAGGGCACTCCGCTACAGTGGCAAGTAGGGAGAACAGCTAGACAGGCACCCTATTGCACGATGAAAGGGAGAGAATGGCTAAGGGCACCCTACTGCAATTTCTCTTCCAATCCATATGTCGAGGGACTGTTGAGAAAATTAGAGATTCACGTACAAATCAAACTTGCTGCAGAATGATGAATATATGATTCCCTTGCAATAATAATAGATTTATTTCATGAACTGTGTTTATAATGTTTGCAGCTTTCCAAAACATAATTAATTCATCTTATTCCTAAGTAAAGAAATGTATCCCTAACTGTCTTATATGCTTGTTCCATTTAATTTTGTGAATTTGGACAGAATAGAGATTGATCCAGCAAGTGGACGTTACACTTGGGAATTGGTATGATTGATAGATGTACCTCTTGATGGATTTCAAGTTCGGTTCAAGGATTGCAATATATCCTTCTTTGCTGTTAACACTTGTTGTATAGCAGATATATATACTTGATATATTTCCTTTTGCTTGATTCTTATATGACTTCCTTTCAAGGAAGATAGCTTCCTTTGATTGCTAATTGATATCTCAGATATTCACTGATTTGATTGATTCAATAATAGAATTGTAGAACAATAGAATGATAGAATAATAGAAGGATAGAATAATCAAATGATAGAATTATAGAATGATAGAAGAGTAGAAGGATAGAATGAAAGAATGATATAATAATAGAATGATGGAATAATAGAATGATATAATGATAGAAGAATAGAATAAAAGAATGATATAATAATCGAATAATAGAATGATGAAATAATAGATTAATAGAATGAGAGGATGATAGAGTTATAGCATGATAGAATGGCTGCAATAAATAATTCTCTGCTGTTATCAATTATTGCATATATATATCACTGCTGATATATTCTTTGCAGATTTATCTCTGCCTTATATATTGCTTCTTCACGTGCAGATCTGCCGATGTAGGTCTGATATATCTTTCTTTCTGCACATCCTTATCTGCTCAAATTCTTATTATGTCACATTGAAAACTTGCTCTCTCACACTCAAACCATCTTCTACTTATACTTCATCATCCGAGGGATGCAATCCTTCAAGAGGAGGCGACTATTCATAAAGGGGTTGGCCTCTTTTTAAAACTAATTTCTTTTGTTTTAAACCTCTTAAAAGAGGCTCCATCATGTGAGGAGTCGGCCTTGTGAAAAAGGCAACACATCCTTAAGAGGTCGGCCAGCCTCTTTAAACATTATTTTAATTTCTTTAAGCCTTCCAAAGAATGGCAACAAGGAGTCGGCCAGTATTTCGTTTTCCTTAATATCTGTCTTGAACTTTAATTTCTCTCACAATTGCATCATTGTCTCCATATAAATCGCATGCCTTGAATCTTTATTTAAATAAGACTTTGTCGGCCACCTATAAATTTAAATCTTTAATTTAAATTTCATTCAATCAAGGGAAGTCGACCCATATTGATAGGAGGTCGGCCATTTTTGTAATGTCCCTAACAAGTACGGGACATTTCATAAGGGCAATTATTTCAACAGTCCATAACCAGACAAAGTGAATCCACATAGCACATTGAAAGGAAGAGTTCAAACACACATTGAACAATATTACAAACCCTGGCGTAGGTTAACCAATCAACATACTACTAGGTTAGCAAATGTAGCCTCAGAGATAGCCATAGCATGCTACCCCCTAAAAACACTTAACCAATCATGGAGACACCAATACAACCAACAAAAATCTTCATAGTATTCTATTTCTAAAAGCTTATAACAAGAGAAGAAGTGAAAGACAAAGTGAGATGTGCAGGAATTGATGCCAGAGACTAATTTGATCAGGAAGCAAGGGATTTACAATAGGGTCCAACCCTCATGCCAATCAATAGCCATAAAAAAGATTACCTCTTACAAACATGCCTATATAGCAATTTTGTTACCTACATGCATGGCAAGTCAAATTACAATAGTAGTAAGTTGTGTCATAGTCTACCTTCGCTTGCAGGTAGAAGATTTACACATGCATCAGAAAGAAAATCTGCATTGGATCACAATCTGGTACCTCAGGAATGTCTCCATCATGCAAGTGATTACTTTAGTATAGACCTGCAAGGGAAACTAGTACTGATCTGCCTCATTCTTGTATGCATCCATCAAAATATTCAATCTAACTGGTAGGTTGCAATAACAAACATTGAGCGCCAATGCCCTCCTTGCGCACAAGTGTGGGCCGCAATCAATAACGATAAGCTTTGACCCATGGAACAATGTAGCAGTAGTGCACAACTAGGTCGACAACCACCTTGTACAATCCTAGTGCATTGAGCCCAAATATAACCTTGACCCATGTCCAGCCCTTTCGCACAATTAATTTAGATTTCATGTCATCTGCATAGTTGTGAATCCCACTGGTCTGATTCTATACATGGCCATAAGACATCCGTAATATCATACATGGACCCAAGGACCACAATTAGGCTCATCAATGTTGCCAAGCACAAGAGGAAAGCACTTGGAGTCATAAATTCAAATCGCTACCAGCTAAAGAAAGAGAACTTCAAGACTAGGTATGACTAGGGCATGAACATGACAACACAGAGAGAACACAACCACTAGCAATAAAGCCTTCAACAACTCGGAGTCCATAGTGTGTGGGCTACATGCTATCAAGTTTGAGTTCTTAGCAAAAATCCATGACCCGAAGGATGTTGGAGCTACATGCTTAAATCAACAACTAGTATGCATCCATGTGGGTACAAGAAGCACAAATTAAGCTACTCTGAGAAATGAGCATTTGTTGCAGCCATAGTTTGAAAACTCGTCGAGTACTTGGCATGACTTGTGAGTTTTTCTGCTCGCTGCATTGAGTCAACTCGAGTTAGAGCTGAGTACTCGATGAATTTTTGACAAGGTCTTGGCCGAGTTTTTTAGGGTGACTCAAAAGTTTATGGTGTGGACTCGCCTGGTGTCAAAATACAAAAAACCTTGTTGATTTTCATTTTTTTGACATTTTATGCTCTTTTTTGCCTAGCAGAAGACATCTTTAGCATCCATGTGACAAAAAACGCTGAGAGACGGGATTGGAAGGAGATTTTAAGGTGCCTTCAAAGGTTCAAACTAGTATGTATCTATTTTTTTTCCTTTTTTTTTTAAATTTTGAAATTACAAAAGTTGAAAACCTAGGGGAAATGTTGGCCGAGTTATTTAGGGTGACTCAAGAGTTTATGGTGTGGACTCGTCTAGCGTCAAATTACAAAAAACCCCGTTGATTTTCATTTTTTCAATTCATTTTTTTGACATTTTATGCTCTTTTTTGCCTAGCAGAAGACATCTTTAGCATCCACGTGACAAAAAATGCTGAGAGAAGGGATTGGAAGGAGATTTTAAGGTGCCTTCGAAGATTCAAACTAGTATGTATCTATTTTTTTTCCTTTTTTTTAAAATTTTGAAATTACAAAAGTTGAAAACCTAGGGGAAATGTTACCTGTTCCTCCCCCCTTCATTTCCTAATGTTTTTCTATTGTATTTGCATTCTATTTTCTCTTACAAATGTTTGTCACTTTGGCATAATGTTTTTCTTTTTGAAACCTTGTTTATTTTTTTTTTCTATGTTAAAAATCAACAATGTCAAGTTCAACACAAATGAGTGGTAGGAAAGACCTTGCATGGAAGTATGGGATGCTGGGTGTTGTCAAGGGCCAAGTCTATTGTAATGCTTGCTAGCTTCTTATGATAGTTCGAATCAATAAATTTAAATACCATCTTGCTAAAATACCTAGACATGATGTGATGGCTTACATTAAAGTGACCGAAGAGGTTACGAGAGAAATGGATGCCTGACTTGCCAGTTATGATATGAAAAAATCAAAAAGAAGAGGACAAAGGAAGCAATGGCAGCAGCGATGAATGCCAATCCTAATTCACTATAGATTCCTTTGTTGTCCTAAACAGTCATCATTTGCTTTCCTCTATTGGTGAAACTCTTGGGGTTTCTACTTCTAGCCATCTTCCTTCTTCACTGATGCCTAATTTCTTTATTCCACACAATGTTCTAGAAGCACAACCTTCACTTGAAGGTACCACTTGGAATAAGGAAAAAACACCATGAGGCTAGGATGGTAGCAACAAACTTTTGGTATTACAATAATTTACCCTTCAATGTGGCGAACAACCCATATTGGGAGGGGTTGTTTAATGCATTGACAGTTCTTGGTAAGGGGTTTAAGACTCCAACAACTAGGGATTTGAGTGGGCCATTACTAGAGGAAGCCGTACAAAACACACGGCTTGTGGTTGGTGATTAGAAGAAAGTATAGCGAAGAAAGGGCTGTAGCATCTTATTAGATGAATGGATAGATGAGCGGAATAAGACTCTCTTTAACTTTTTAGTGGCTTCTAATGGCACATTGGTGTTCTTGGAGTCCATAGATGCCTCGCATGAAGTCAAAAATGCCAAGACTTTGTGCAATCTATTGGACGGGGTGATCTAGGAGGTTGGAGTTGAGTACGTTGTCCTAATTATCACAGACAACATAACAACATATGTATCCACAGGGAAACTTATTATGGAGAGGCATCCTACTATTTCTTGGACTCCTTGCGCTGCACATTGCTTGGATTTGATGCTAGAGGACATTGGGAAGATTGGATGGGTCAAAAGTTTGGTTGAAGATGCTAAACAAGTTACCAAACTTATCTGCACTCATACTTGGGTCCTTTCTTTGATGAGAGATCACATAAATGGCAAGGAGCTTGTGTGACTGGGAGTGATGATTTGCCACCCACTTCCTCAGTTTGTAGAGCATTATTGCCGCAATTCTTTCTCTCAAGCAAATGTTTGTATTCAATGCTCGGATGGAGTCTCCATATGCCCAATAAACTGAAGGGGAGAAGGGTGCAAGATCAGTTTTTGATGAGTTGTTGATAAAAAAATGTAGAGGAGTTGCTCAAGGTAAGTAGCAAATACAAACATAAATTTAATACTAAATTATCTATTTGCTGTTTTCTTGGGTTAATTTTGTAATAATTTAAAATTTGTTTTCAATTTTTTAGGTACAAAACCTTTGATCAAGGTTCTTCATTTGGTGGATGGGGATGGCATGTTGATGGGTTACCTCTATGGAACCATGGATAGGGCCAAAGATGCCATTTTGCATTACCATGGTGGAAACAAAAGAAAATATGAGATTATATGGTGCATCATTGATCCTAGATAGTCTAACCAACTCCACCAGCCGATATATGCCTTCGCCTACTACCTGAACCCAAAGTTCTACTTTTCTAATACATTTAAGGCTGATGAGGAGGTCATGGCAGGTGTTGTTTCATGCATTGATAATATGGTGTGAGATAATGAGATTAGAGATAGTTCTTGATGAGTTGGAGGTCTACAAGCGTGTGGAGGGGAAGCTCTTTTCTTCAGCTCAAGCAATTCAAAGGAGGGAAAAACAATAGCCAGGTAAAAAAATAATCCTTTAATTTTTAGCTTGATACTAAAAATAGAAACTAGAAACTTGAAAGTTTGAACAAGCTCTAAATTTTTTACTTAATTCTTATATTAATTTTTTTTGGTAGATTTGTGGTGGGAGAATTATGGTGCTCACACACCAAATCTTTAGAGGCTAGCTATCCATGTTTTGTCCCAAACCTATAGTGCTTTTGGGTGTGATCACAATTGGAGAGTCGTTCTCTTGATGCCATCGACTTAGATGACATCAATCCTTTTTCTGATTGGATCGTTGAAGAACACAGTGATGTCACGCTTATTGACGAAGATCTTGCTGAATTGGAGAGAGGAGCAACAAAAGGAGGATAGTTGGATGCATTGAACTCAAATGAAGACATTTTGAGGAAACAATTAGTCATCATTTTGACACTGACATACCTTCTAGTTCAAGGCCTGAAAAATTAAGTTACACTAGGAGGGGGGAGAGGAAGATGTAGATTGTATTTCACTGTTTTTTGACATATCGTCATATATGTAAACACTTATAGTGCTGTTATACAATTATTATTTATATTTTTGTTGTATTAGAATGTATTGTTTAACTTTGACACTTTGAAATTTCAAATTTTGAGCATTTGAGGGTCATGTGACATATGTAATGTTTGAATTATGACAAATTGGTAATCAAATTAAACTTGTGTATTCTCTAAATGCATTAATTTCTGTTTTTTTTGTGTGTAATTATGTTTTTTTTTTGGGTTGTGTTTTGCTGAGTTTTTTGTCGAGATTGTGCCGAGTCTCGAGTTCAAGTCAAAGTTTTGGGTTGCCGAGTTTGCGTTTTCAAACTATGGTTGCAGCCACATCATCACGAGGCAATGGGAAAAGTCTTCGCATGCCATGTAGAAGAGGGGCACCATTGAATGAACATGTTGAGCCAATAATAAGTTGTCACCATAGATTACAAGCCACCTCGATATTGCCTTGAGCCTGCCGCCGCCAAATGAAGAATCCAAGTAGGCCACCATACAAGACAACAATAACCTAAGTCACAGGGTTCGCCGAATTTCGGCTATAGAGTTCGAAATTTGGCGGACTTCAAAGCAATATTAAAAATTCGTTGAAATTCGCCTTCAAGTTCGTACGGATAAAGGGCTGTTTCGGAAAGGCGTTTTTTTAAGGTTTTTCTCTCGTTTTTTTCCTTTAAACTAACAGGGCACCTGCAAATATACTTGCGAGCCTGCTAAGACTGCCATTGTTTGGTGATCGCGACTGCTGTTTGACCTGGTATCCGTCCTCGCGTTCGAATCCCTGGGCACATTTCACCATCACATGGCAAATTCGCTTGCTGTTCCACTTGCCAAATTTCTTCGTCGCCATATTCCACCTGCTCTCTGTGTGTTGCGTATCTTTCATGAATTTGTTGTTCCAAAGCTTCCAAATCCGTCCGCCCTCGATATGCGTCGATGGATGATAACCAGTTGTGGGTGCGGGCGACAAAGGCAGCAGGGCCGCGTATTAAGACTTCAACTTTTTTCATTTTAATTTTTAGGTTTTTCTTTTGTTTTCTTTTTAAATAAAATTTAATAGCTATATTTTTAATGTTTTTAAAATAAATTTTTAATTTATATTTGTTATATTTTTATTTATTTTTCTTTAAAGTTAAAAATAAATTTTAGTATTTAGTATTTTTTATATTTTCATGTTTAATTTACTAAATAAATTAACTTATATTATATTAAAGTAGTATGTTTAAATAATTATTATATTCTTATGTTTTTATAAATAAAATTTGGTATACTTATTTTTAAATTAAATAAATTTTTGTTATATTAAATATAAATTTTAATATATTTTATTTTTATATTTTTATTAAAAAAATTAAAAAATCTAATATATTTTTATTTTTATGTTTTTTAAAATAAACTATAGTATTATTTTATTTTGTTTTTTAAAATTAGTATTTAGCAATGTTAAACTAATTTGACAATTTTATGGATTTATTACTTATATTTTTAAAAAATCAAATTTATACTAGGCGAATTTTTTTTTCGAATTTTTTTTCCCTTGCAGAACTTGATCCGAATTTTATCGTTGCCGAATTCGAACTCGAACTCGAACCTTGTGACTTAGACAATAACCACTGTGACCGAATCTAGATAAGACCCAAACCATAGATACATACGAAGCCTTGACATAAGTTGTCTCTAATCGGCATTGTGACCAAAGCTAGGTAAGACCCAAACCATAAATACATACGGAGCCTTGACATTAGTTGTCTCTGATCAACACTCAACATAGGACTACAAGGGCATGGAAGCACACAATTGTCACAAATTTTGATAGGCTGGGGCATACAAGATTTAGAGCCAACAACTCCCAAAATCCTAAGAGCAATATTTGAATAGGAAATAGCATGGGGATGGGAGCAGGGAACTGAGGAATGGGGATTCATCCCTGTGGATCAGAGCTTTGTAGACAACAAAGTTTATTTCACTAGAAATTATTTATTAGGGTTTTTGTGATGTCTTGATGTTAAGGCATTGTTTAAATTAAAGATTTAAACAATCATGATAAACGATGAAATTGCTTTCTTAAAATATGGTGTTTATAGTATCCCTTCCATCGTCAATTTAAATGATGATTGTGCATATAAAGTATTTAATAAATAATATAATATAAATATTAATATTTTATAAATATTAATAACTTAAATATTATTATAGTTAAATATTCTTAAATATTAAGATGGCAACATCACAAGACGAACTGTCTTATTTAATAACAGCGATCACCTTTAAATGGTAGCGAATACCTTTAAATCTTATTTATTCTTCATAGACCGATCATTGTTAAAGCATATGAACAGCAGTGATCACTTTAAGTGATTTCGTCAAAGGCTGTGATTACTCATAGAGAAGGATATGAGTAATAAACAAAGGCAGCGATTATACTTGGTTAATAAGCAGCGATTTCTATAAAGCTGCGATTCATAAAAAGGCAGGCAGCGGTTGGCAAAGGTTACAATTTAGCTAGGAACTGAATATTATCTTAATTTATTGATCTTTAATATGAAATATCTCTAATGTCCCTTTCTAGTGATATTATTGTATGCAAGTAAAGAAAACAGGAATACCCTAAAAGGGGACATTACAGTTTTAATAAAAGTGAAACCATTTCCTTAGGCCTCATGTTACCTTATAATGCTTATATACGTAAAAGAGAATGGATCTGGATTATCACTTCTAAGTTTTCTTGCATATGTTTTTTATTTTTTCCTGTATTATTGATGGATACTTTTATGGTTGCTAATCTTACTCTAATGTCTTAAAACTTGGAGAAATCGATTGGCTCACTAAGAATCGTGCCAAAGATAGGTGGATGACATATGGCTGAGAATACATGTTTAACAAAAATATTATTAGGGTAGTGTTCAGTTTTACATTTTACTGACAGAAAACTCTTTATACATGGTTTCATTTTTTCAGCTTTATACTTGTCCCCCTCTTGCTGCTTTTGGATGCTTCAATAGCCTGCAGATCAATCAAAAACATTCATTCTGCCAATAGGCCTATGATGATCAGTGACAGTGTGGCTGAAGGTGTTTTATCATGTTTGGAGGAAGTGTTGAAACGATGTTCATTAACATCTACAAACCAGGTAACGCGGAAGCATTAGTAATCATATAAATATCAAATTAGAGTAAACTTTGTGCACCTTTTGTCGAACTATTACTATTAAAATTGTCTTTTGTGCTTTGGAGAATGATGAAAGCTGGCAGACTTGCCATCCTTGCAGGTTTAATTTAAACTTGAATGATGAACTTGAGTTAACAAACTGCATTCACTTTGGAATCCTGATATGATGATACAATGCAGATTCTTAAAATGTTTCGTGTGTGTGGACCATATGAAGTCGAACCTTGTTCACACACATACAAATTCAATTTGTGTAATTTCAAAATGTTTATATTTACTGAAGCTTTTTAATGTTATCTTCATGTTGGTAAATATGTAATATCATGTCATCTGATCAGTGTGTAGATGAATTGTGCTCTTACAGTCATGTATCTAGGCATCATTGTTAAGCCATAAATTATGCAACTGAGTTTTATCACTACAAGCATACTATTACCATCTATTCATTTTTGTCTTGAATTATGAGGCTTTATATCATCCTTGTGCTTTGGGTTTTTCTTTTTTAATCTAGTAAATGCTATCTTTATTAGTTGGATTGTGTAATCTTTCATTATTTGATCTTTTCACTTTTTAAGAATTGAGGATTTCTGTTTCTTTGTGAATTTGGCTGCACCGTTTAACTTCTCATGACTTAAATCTGTTCTTTTGCCAATGGAAATCATATGACTGGCACTATGTTCCATGCTGTTTTGGGGACAGGGATTTGGGACAGGGATTGGGGGACAACAGGGGACACATATTGGGGATGGCAGTCCAGGGGCCTTTTTTGGGGATGGTAGGGATACTCAAATTTCTACAAGTTTAACTATACATGATATCAAAATTAAGACAGTGACAGCAGTATAGCAACTATACTGCAAAATTTCTACAAGTTTAACTATACATGACATCAAAATTAAAACAGTGACAGCAGTATAGCAACAATAAAATTATTAAAAATTATCAGCAATAAATATATCATGACAGCAGTATATATCATTAAGACAGTGACAACAATAAGTAAAAATTAAAAATTAAGACAGTGATAGCATTGACAGTAGTATAACAGCAATAAATATATCATGATTCAGATTCATAGCTAAGTTTATATCACTGACAGTGACAGTAGTATGGCATCAATAAAAAATTATGACAAATTTCTGATTTCATTGTTTAAACTTCAAGCTCAAAGTTTTTGATAGACAGCAGCATAAAAAAATATAGTACTACTACTAAGTACAACTATGTATCATCTGCGCTATCAATATCAAAAGAGCTCTTTGAACCTGGGTCACTTTGTGGTTGAAGTTTTGGCTTGTCCAATGGAAGCCTGACCAATCCTGGCTTCATCTTCTTCTTGTCAATCTGCCTAACATCTTTAGGATCAACATCCCAACATGTGGCTAGAGGCTGTTGATACTTAGGAGTTTGCCGATCCTAAAGTCTCAAGGCACTATGAACTGCAACTCGCTTCTCTATTCGTCTAGAGGTAAGCTTGTTCCTCTTAATTGAGTGGATGAAGCCATAGGTAGACCAATTCCTCTATGCGGCAGAGGAATTAACAATTTGTGAGAGTAGGCGAATGGCAAGTTGTTTTAACTCCATTGTGTCCTTACCATGAAATTTCCATCGCCCAATAGGGTGTTTTTGGTACATTAGTTACTCTATCCGTCGTAGCCTCTGGTTTGCTGAATGTAAGACCCTGAAGATTTGAAAATTGAAGTCATCGCTCTTGAAGTATGGCTGTATCCTTAGTGCTATGCATCTTATGAAAGGCCTTTATTAACCCCCCCTCATCATCCTTAGAAGGAGGAACTCGGCTAGGTCTAGCTGCATACCACTTGAGATTAAGAGCATAGGCAGCCATATGAAGAGGGCTATTCATTGTGTTTCACCTCTTTGTGACAATAGGCATGATATGCTCCTCATAAAATTGTAATCTAGGATCCTTGTCACAGATTGCTTGCCTCATTTGATCAAGCATGCCATCAAAAGTCATATAAATCTCTTCAAGGCTAAGAGGGTTTGTATCTATGCACTTGATTACCTCCACAACAGGTGCTATGACAAAGCAAATATATCTGCAAAGCAACATTTAAAGAATTAAAAAACATTAACAATATTAATTTTTAAATAAAAAATTAAAATAAAAAAATCAAAACAAAGTACAAACATATTAAATAAAAAATTCTTACCTAATAGTGGACCACCAAGCATCATCAAGTACCCTTTGTCTCACCTTCTTCCCTTCTTCTATCTTTGATTTGGCTCACTTCTTCCACTCTCCATAAATCAACATGGATTGTAGAGCATCCTACACCTCCAACATCCTCTCTAACAAAATTAAATAGCAAGCATAGCTAGTCTCAACTAGTTTGAGGAATTCTTTCTTTGAAAAGATCATAATAATGCAAGTGATGAGTGGTGGTTACATACAAACATTTTTATGTCTCTACCTTCGGCCACTGCCATCTTCACCCAATCTATTTTTTCAATGTCTTTCAAAGCATTGTTCAAAGCATGTACACGGCATGGAGTCCAAAAAATGTGTTTGTAAGCGCTCTCAACATCAAACCAACTAACTTACAAACACAAGCTAAATCTGTCATAACTTGCAGAACATTAGAAGGCCCAACCTCCTCTATGCGCTCCTTCAGAAGGCCAAATTGGTAATTTACATCCTTATGTTTCCTAGAGCAATTGACAACTCTAAGAAAGTATGAAGCAACAGGACATGTAACAATAATATTAATGAGTGGTGGTTGATGTCGAATATCAATCCACCCATCCATGACAATGGAACAACCACTCCTAATCCATGTTTGTCTCATTTCCTCTATCAATATGTTCACCTTTGAATATTGTGTGTCGAGGAGAGAGGTATGCAATTTGTGTTCTCCAAGAGTTTCATAAGAGGGTCCAACTGCAGTTGTATTTCTCAACATCTCTTTGAAATAAGGAGACCTTGCCACATGAAATGGGATGGCATGGGCATAAAAAAAATTGGCCATTGAATCATCGGCTTGCTTATGTTGTTGCAAATTCAACAACCCTACCACAATATTTTTGCCACTTGCAATAGAAGTGGCCTTCCTCTTCACTCTATCATGATCCTCTCTAGTTGATATAGTGGAATACATGTCAGTAGATGGCAATTGCATGGATGTACGTTTATTAGTAATAGTTTTTGCCTCGCTCTCCTCAACCAACTTTGTCATTTCAACCCTCTGTTCCAATGTTATCTCCCCACAAACTTTAACCCCATGTCCACTCTCACCTAACAAATGGTGTCCAACCCTAACATAGCTCCCATGAAAATCAGTTTTGCAAATATGACACAACCAATATTTGCTGCCCCCTGCATTTATAACCTGATTATTGCTCAAAATTGTGACAAATTGTAGAAAGGGCTTTTTGGAGTTGAAACGGCCTTTTACAACCTTTTGAAGAGAGGGTGAAGGGCATGCAAAACGGTTTGTTGGTGTTGCAACAACACTTGTGTTTGGATTTTTAGAAGAATGGGAACACTTAACACTCCCTTCAACTTCCCTTGGGTTTACTTCTTCAATATCCATCTCTTTTTGTCATCACAGGCTACTAGTGGAATGTTAGGAGATCTATGATGAAATATTGTTAATGATTATCATCTTGGCAATTGAAAGTTGTTTCCCTTTTGCAGGAACTGGAGGCAAGAAGTCCTTGTCCGAGGAAGATCTGATGTCAAAAGCAATCAAGGGAAGATTTCATCACAAACAAGGAAGAGAAGGTATTTAGTTTCATCATCCAAGGATGAAGGTCACTTCAAGGAAAGAAAATGGTGAGGGCCTGCACATGAGAAGTTCAGAGCATGGAAGAGCGTTGCTTGAGGAAGGAGGACATCATCGCCACATAAAGGAGACTTGTTCCAGACAATCAAGATCCAACGCCAGAAGTCATACATCAAGGTCATTGCTTGAAGGGAAAAGGACTAGTTCCACATTCAAGTTCCGGAGTCATCCACTTTAATCATGAAGTCTACTCCAAGAATTTGCACCCAAGGCCTACTTTCTGCACCATTCAGAGATGTAATCCTGCATAAGAACAAGAATGAGCACAATGAGAAGAGAAATGAGTCAATCATCAAGCAATTCATCAATTACATGAAGAAATTCTAAGTTTCCCAAGTTTTCAAGTTCGAAAGATGCCAAGTTCCAAAGGTGAAAATCCTAGTTCGAACACTATTCCACAAAAGACGACATAATTTGGGAAAGTATTCCAAGCAATATGAATGCAATGTAAATCAAACTAGTTTGCTCAATGCTGAGGTGGCACGTGCATGTCACTAGTCCAATTATACTATGCCACATCTTCCGTCCAAGTTCAATACATGTACATCAAGAAAAGGCCAAGGAAGGCGCCCATGTGGAAGATGCTCCAAAGATTCCTTTTCAAGTTTACCACATCGGAAAACATGCCTTCATTGCCTCTTTTTGGGCGGCTATGCATTGTTGTCTTCATCTGGGCCGTTGATTTGCAAATCAATCTTGGCTGTTCATGTAATTTTAGAGCCTATATAAGGCCCATTTCTCTCATTTGTAAAGGTTAGAAGCTATTAGCTTGCAAGAGTAGGAGTAGAATAGGAGTAGATTAGAGGAGACTTCGAATTCATTGAAGAGACACATGAAATTGTTGTAATTGTACACTTCAAAATTAATACAAGCTCATTGTTGGTTTGCATGGTGATCTTGTGGTTTTGGAATGTTAGCATGATTTCTAATTTCTTGGATGTGATGGAGAAATGTTTCCAAGTAGTTTAGAAATAGATTAGAAGTTCATTGATGTAATGAGTATATGCAAAGATATTTGATGAATTCCTTAATGGTTCATACTTTTTGTGGATTGTCGAAGGCAATTCACTTTGCAAAGTTAGCCTGAACCTCCATTTGCTTTAGTTCGATTGTGAATACTTGTTCAAACTGCGCCAGCTGTGGGTGTTTGGGCATGTGTTTGCAATATGAAAATCATTGGGTTACCTTAGAAGATTGCACCTGCTTCGTGTAGTTGTTGATTCTCGTGGCGAAGCGGAGTTAGGTTTCGTGACGAGTTTGTCTATCTTGGCATGTTTGATTATTTCTTTGTCCTTAGAGTAGCCTTCTCAACCCTTGCCTTTTTTCCTTTCTTTCATAGCCGGTTTGAAGAAGTTCCACTTCATAACAAGGAGAATAACATATTTGAGTGGAGTAAGGAGTCAATTTAGCGTTAAGTCCCTTTGTGAGTTTCAGCAAATCACATCAACTACTGAGTCTATCCATTGCAAGTCAAGACCTGACATATCATGAACCTTGGAGTTGTCTCACTGGATCACATAGTTTAGCCTTTGAGAGACTTTGTTCAAGAGAGGATAGAATACTTGGTATATTATTCTGAGTTTGCATGTGCAAGGAAAACACATCAACAGATACAATCTAATAAAGAAAATCACAGCAAGGTAAATCTAGAATATACCGAACTTGCAACAGATCCACCCTTATTAGGTATGATCTTCCTTATAGTATGGTTTTGTATTGCATCGATTCTGACATACATTATATTAGAGGTATGATACATCATAATACATAAATCGTGGTTAACATAGTATGCTTATGATGATCTTATGATGATCATATTTGTTCATAGTTAGACAGTTATGTATTTCATAGTTTTCATAGTTAATATGGGTACATCTCATATGAGTGTTATAGATTATAATGAGATATCTATTAATATTCATAAATGAACCATACATTTGAGTAACTGACATTAGTATGAATAGTTAATCATTCTTGAGTGCAGACCTAAGATCTGCCCATAACAATAATGATCAATTATATAAGAACAAGAATACCATATGACAACATTCTGATTTGAGACATGAATGACTTTATTCATGCACTATGATGATAAATGGTATAATAGAATTCCATCTATAGTACAAGGGGATATTGAATAAAAGATCATATTTCCGATAGCCCCTATTACTTCATCCAAGAAGGAATGGTGGGTATTGTAGGGAAAGGTGGAGTAATTCCATCTCGTGTATAGACCCCAAGGGCTGGGACATAGTTTCCCGAAGCCGTGTCAGAGATCTTGTGTATAGACTCCAAGGGTTGGGACATAGTTTCCCATAGTCGGGTCGGAGATCCTGTGTATATACCCCAAGGGTTGGGACAATTTCCCGAAGCCGGGTCGGAGATGGTTTCAGCGCGCCCTAGTCATGTAAAGCCTAATTCCTTGATGAAAAAATAGGAGGGGAAGATATGGATCTTGAATTATGTTTAATATCCGCCCTAATGTACTCGTGGAATATATTATAGAATAGTCATCAATAGTGAATGACAAGAAGGAAATGAATAATTCTTTAACAAAGAATGAAATATTTATATTATCATTGATCTTATTGAATATTATCATTGAAATTTATTGATCTCTAATATTTCTAATGTCTCTTTGAGAACCACTTTGAATAAAGATTCAGGTTTAAGTGTTTCCACTAGAAGGGGACATGTGTTTCCACTAGAAGGGGACATTACAGACTGACTTATCCTAAAAAGAATACAGATATGCTTTAAGTAGTGGGAGCATGTTAATGCATATTTGCATGTTGTATAATCTTGCCTTGTTAGGTTCCGTGATTATTGATTTTTGGTTTTTTTGATTATTGTTTTTTGTTTTTTTTTGACATACTTAGGGCTTACTTTATTTTCACCTTGAGGCACTAACTGAAAAGAAATAAAATGTACACACTGTGTTAAAACTAAGTGTAAATTACTTTATTCTTTCACGTGTTAACTAACTTAACTAATTTAATTAATTATAATGTAATCACAAAAATAACAATATCAAATCTAAGCTAAGTAAATTTAACACGAGAGCTGGGAATTGGAAAAGCAACTGAAATTGAACTAATGTTCGTTTAGAATATGAGACTGGTAGGGGATTGTAGAAGGTTAGAGGAAGGTTTTTGACAACTTTGATGTCTAATAGACGGTGTCTGGGTCCAGGTACTTGTGTCTAGGTGGAACCTTGATGTCCTATGTACATGCTTGTGGTTGGGCCTTCGAATGTTGTGAAACTTCTAGGGATCACCCACCTAATTTTTTGAAGCCCATTACATGTGCAAAAATTGGAAAATGCCTTTTGATCCCCTGTTACGCTTGTCTAAAGTTGAGAGTGTTGGAAATATTACATCTTAGGTTTAGTTAATTAAATATGGACCATGCAACCTGAGTTTGTATTAGGTCACCTCCACCTAGAATAGTTAATATTGTAGATTAAATAAACATTTAGGGGTTAGTTGTCGAGAAGTTCCCTGTAGGGTGGTAGTTAGTTTGGGTGGTTGAATTATGGAAGGGCTTTATAAAGCCATGTCTTGCAATGTAAAATCACTCACATATACAATATAATAATATTTAATGTTCATTACGTGTTCAATATGTGAGTGCAATTTCTTGCACTTTACTTGTCTAATCCATTTCAATAGAGAGGGGAAAGAAAAATGGGTTAGTGCAATTGAGAGATTGCATTAGTCAGTCTTGTGGGCGGCATATTTCAGCCTCAACATATAGTAGGTAAATTTGGGAGTGTGAGATCCCTATGTGCAGGTATTGGTGATGGTGTATGCATGGATTGCAACTACAAGACCCTAAGGGGATATCTAAAACCCCAAGTGAGTGTGTAGTACAATGAGAAGGATGTTAGGCAATGGGTGTTGTACACCTTGCATAACATTGATTATTTTTATTTATGTAAAATAAATATTTATTTGTGGTGCATCTTAATTGATGTGTTTAGCCACATTAGATATTTATTTGGGTGCCACTTGTAAATGTTGTAACATTGGGTTAGTTATTTTATGGGTGTGGGACACAGAATAATTAATTATTTATTTGAGAAATTATTTAATATTGGGCATAAAGTGAAAACTTAGTTGCAAATATTAAATGAGGGGTCAATGGTTTTGTGTATCCATGGTTTTGGAACACATGGTTTTCTCCATACTGCATTTTGTATTTGTGTGAGCTTGATTCTATAAAAGCAAGCACATGGTTAGTGGTTGGGGTTGGCTTGTTCGCTGTTGGTTGTTTTGGCTGTAGGCTGTGTAAGAGGCTGTCATTGTATTGAGTTTCTCTTGTGAGTGCATTTTGTGAAGCATGGCATGGGATGTGTGGATACATGCTTGGACACATGGAGGATGCATTAGAGGAGCTTGATGTTTCAGGGGTGTGCATGAGACTCTGAGAGTGTATTGTAATGTTTCATTGCTGATTAATACATTGAGTATGGATGCTTTTGGAGGCTGGGTTTTTCCCTCAATGAGGGGTTTCCCAGGGTATATCTTGTGTCACCTTGATGTTATGTTTGCTTATTCTTTTGCATGTGGATTTTTGAATACTATGTTGCATTTTAATCTCTCATAGGGTTATGAGGAAATTGTTTTTATGGCTGGATATTTCCATCATTTGGTATTAGAGCTTAGTTGCCATGGTTGTGGGAGGAGATATTCTTGGTTTTATAACCCTTGCTATGAGTGGATTTTGTGTATAGTTGAATTGATGGCTTTTTAGGAAAAGATTGAAGGCATTTTCAAGGTTACAGGTGTGTTTGCAGACTTGGGTTGTTGCAGATCTAGGGTTTGATGGAGATTTAGCAAGTGGGCTTTCATTTTGGGCTCTTTGTATGAGGGTTTTGGAGGTGAGCTTTTGCTGAAAGCTTCCTGGACAAAATCAAACCCTGCCATTGCATCCAAGAGGTCTGAGATGCGAAGAAAAACATATAATTCGACTATGTTTGGACAATTTTTTTTTGCCCTAGATGGAATCTTGTCCATATGGACAGAGGTCACAGCCAGGGTAGAGTCGTCAGAATATTCCTCTTTGTTGGCAACACAAGTATGAAAGTCTGCAAAATATTTTAATTAAAAAAAATTAATAGGATGGGGAGTTTGCATAACCCTTGTACCTTGCGCCAGCGCTGATAGGCCGCACGACTCTGTTAGGGCGATTGATGCTGTTGGCCGGCGGGGCTTAAAGCCCTCGGTTATCGGCCCCAGGTTGGGAGGGCCAACAGAGCCCCCAGCGACCATTTCAAAATTTATAACATATAAACGCATTTGATAGATATTTTGGGTCTGCTATTGGTTTGGAAGTTTGAAGTATAAACTAGTTTTGATTAATGTTTCATGTCTGCCACCGCTCCCGCTGCCTGCGTGCCACCTGCGCATTGCCAGGGCACTACCACTGCCGGGTCGCCACGAGCCAGCCACCAAAGGGCCACCCAGAGGCCCAATATATAAGCCTAATAGGGCTGTTTTTTTCCAAAGGGCATAACTTTTGCTCAATATGTCGGATTTTTGACTTCCGATAGTCGTTGGAAAGGTATTTCGGAGCACTACACTATGGTATTAGTGGTTTTTTCAGATTTTGCTTTTTTGACAGAGAAATCCTTGTTGGAAGTTGGATGTTCTTTTTAGACTTGGAGAGGTCATAACTTGTGCATATGGAGTCGAATTTAAGACTTCTTATAGTTGACGGAAAGCTTGTTTAGAACACTATGCATTGGATCGGGTTTGGATATATTTTGATGTGATTTATTTGCTGTTATTTCCATCTAAGCAATTTATGGGTTCTTGTGACTATGGTACTTTTGTGAGTTTGTGGCAAATCGCATATGAGGTGATTTGGTGTTTGATTCATTGAAAACTTACATGTTTATCTCTGATTATCCTTGGTTGACATTATTACCAATGTATGATTGAACTTGTATGTTACATTGTGAGATCTACAAGTTGTGCAATGTTGTAGGTTGTAGGTACTTACAGGTTGCATAGATAACTTGGATGTGGGTTGTCTATGCCCATAGATATTTCAATGTTTATGCAAATTGTATTGGTTGGCTTGGTTTGGTCACCTTGTTTATTGGTTTGATTGTCATTATGAGATATAGAGAGATGGTATTACCTGATACAATCATGATATGGGACCTAGACTTGTTGACTATATGGTACAGTTGTGTGAGTCTTGATGGGAGTTTGGTGCAGGTTAGGTGGTGATCATGGTGTCATGGAGGTTCCTTGTTTGGTTGGGACTTTGGCATGACGTGATTGTTATGCAGGTGCATTGTTGGTGGTGTTGGATTGATTCTTGGATTACAGGTGGTTGTTTATCTTCTTGGTTTGGAGATCATGGTTTACTCTACCTTTTGGGAGCTGTTGATGTCACAACGAAATTCTTTGATTGTGTTAGAGGCCATGGATGATCTTCATTTAAGAAATGGTTATCACGATGTCATGGATACCTTGGTTACACGATTCAATGGGAGCTTTTGATAGTGATGGTTTGATGTTTATCATGATGCCATGTGTAGCTCGGTATCACGGTTCAGTGGGAGCTTTGGCAATGATATGAATTCATTACTTAGGTGGTGGATGATCTTCTACAGTGGTTGTTGGTGTCATGGATGAGCTCTTGGATTTTGTTTCTTCTATGCAATTAGAGTTCATTGACATCTTGGGTTCTATTGACAGGATTATCTTCATGCGATTTGGAGATGTTGACATCTTGGTACCATAGAGGATTCTTTGAGTCTTTGGTTGAGGTGTTGGTTATGGTTTGTCAGTTTTGACAGGTGATCCTTGCTTACAGGATGGATAGTATTATGTCTTGGTTTACTCTTTATCACGTGTTAGAGTGTTGGCATGATACAGGCACTCTTTGGAGAAGGATATGTTCTTATGAGACATAGATCTTCCTTTGAGGAGATGATTAGATCATGATGTCATGATGTGTTCCTAGGTTATGCGGACGTGCAGTGGGAGCTTTGACAATGATCTTGTTGGTTCTTTTGGTATTAAGTACTTGGTCATGTGCTTGGGAGCTTCATGATAGTGCGACATTGCATTTGGAGTTTAGCATGGATTGATCATGGAGGTGCTCATGGATACTTGGAGACTTAGGTGAGGCTAGAATTTTCTTGGGATTAGAGACATTTGTTGAGACAGCTACTCTTTGGAGGTTTCAACAAAAAGACCGAGGAGCCTACATTTGGATATGGACGTGAGTTCATTATGGACCTAGAGGAGATTGTTCTTGGAGAGAGTCATTGTGGCTTGGTGTATCTTGGAGGAGCATTCTCTTTCCCCACTCTTGGTCTACTTGGCGGATTATCATCTATGAGGTATTGCCCATCCTTTTAGATGCATTTTGCTTTATGTTTTATCTTCTCATGGATATGGATCTTGAGCTATGGTTATTGGTTCTGGAGGGTTCATGTGAGGGATGTTGGCATGGTTATCTCCTTGTTCATATGGTTTGATTTATGATGTCTATTATGAGAAGTTTAGAAGATGTGATTGGGCTTATTCCTGGTTATAGAATGGTTATGAGTTTGATCTACCTTGGTTAGAGAGGCTTACATCCATGTTGGTTACATAATACATATGTTCATTTGATCTATGGGATTGAATGGTTGGGTGTTAAGGTTTTTCATTTGGGGTTGTAAGGAGATCATACTTCACACAACTTAGCATTTTGAGGTGTTGGTAGAAGGACATGTTATGATATGATTTGTAGGTTTTCTCTCTTTGTTTTATGGCTACTTCATGGAGGTTCATGTTGATATGGTTGGACTTGGGAGAGTTATGGTGACATGTTGTGAGAGAGTATTTAGTGATTTATCTTACATGTGTGGATCATTGTGATTGTTCTTGGTACTACATTAGCCACACCTTGGTTTGAGTGTTGATGAGTAGACTTGGTATGCCTGGATCCATTTTCAGATTTGACATTATCCATGCAGTGGGAGTTCCTGGATGTGTATGTTCTTCATTGATAGGATTTATACATGGAGTTGTGATTGCGGTATATGAGTTGGATATGTTGTTGGGATGAGTTTACTGATGTTGTTGATACCTATGAGGTATGGATGGTTGGATGTATTAGCATATGCTTTGGGTGCTATTTCCGATCATGTGGATTTTTTTACCTTTGACAACAGTTTGGAGCCTTTGTTATCACTTGGATTTGATTCTTGTGTTCTTTGGATTGGTGCATCTTCACCTTGACATCTTCCTTTTCTTCTATAAGTGGCATGTTGGAGGATGAGTGGAGTTCTTGCTTGATATGGTGGTTACTTTGATTTTATTGTAGGTATCTTGATGGAGCACAAGAGCATGCTGGAGATTCATGTGGTTTCATGTTTGCCTATGATGATGTATTTCATTGATTGACCCTTATGCAATGTATACAAGTGGGAGAATGTTAGGAAATAGGTGTGTTGTACACCTTGCATAACATTGATTATTTATATATGTAAAATAAATATTTATTTGTGGTGCATTTTAATTGATGCGTTTAGCCACATTAGATATTTATTTGGGTGCCACTTGTAAATGTTGTATATAACATTGAGTTAGTTATTTTATGTGTGTGTGGGACACAGAATAATTAATTATTTAGTTGGGGAATTATTTAATATTGGGTATAAAGTGAAAACTTAGTTGCAAATATTAAATGAGGGGTCAATGGTTTTGTGTATCCATGGTTTTGGAACACATGGTTTTCTCCATACTACATCTTGTACTTGTGTGAGTTTGATTCTACAAAAACAAGCACATGGTTAGTAGTTGGGGTTGGCTTGTTGGCTGTTGGTTGTTTTGGTTGTAGGTCGTGTGAGAGGCTGTCATTGTATGGAGTTTCTCTTGTGAGTGCATTTTGTGAAGCATGGCATGGGATGTGTGGATACATGCTTGGACATGTGGAGGATGCATTATAGGAGCTTAATGTTTTAGGGGTGTCCATGAGACTTTGAGAGTGTATTGTAATGTTTCATTGCTGATTAATACATTGAGTATGGGTGCTTTTGGTGGCTGGGTTTTCCCCTCAATGAGGATTTTCCTAGGGTATAGCTTGTGTTACCTTGATGGTATGTTTGCTTATTCTTTTGCATGTGGATTTCCGAATACTATGTTGCATTTTAATCTCTTATAGAGTTATGAGGAAATTTTCTTTATGGTTGTATATTTCCATCAAAGGAGATAGGGAGATGAAAATGGTCACTTGATATGCAATTAGGGAGAATGGAGGAGTGAATTTTAGGGGCTAGGGTTTTTGGAAGACAAAAGATGAATCGCCTAGCGATGGAATGAAGAAAGGGGAACTAGAGGTGAGGAGGATTACGATCTATCAAAAATAGTGAGATTTGGAGGAGTTTGGATCTATGGAAGATGTGGGAGAAGCCAAGGGAGATATTTGTAACATGATAGTAGAAAATGGAATCGAAATGTGAAAGCAAGAACCTTGAGTGGAGAAAGCACGAATAGAGATTGTAAAACCTTTCGAAGTGAGAGTGAGAGATAGTTTAATAGTTTATTCCCGGCTAGGTATTCGTTAGTAAACACAATAAGGGAACATTAGGGTTAGGGTTCCAATTGTGGCCGGAGATAAAAATTTGAATTCAAACTTGGACAGTAGCATTTGGGGGCATTCGTGTCCTTCATGTACTAGGTCTCCAAACTTCAGGGGAAGGTTAGGAATGGAAAAAAATGTTTGATAATGTGTGCATTGCATATCAATGACAAGTTTAGGCTAGGAAATAGGTTAAATGAGCCCTAAAACATGACTATGGGAGTGGACACGAAAATGAGTGTAAAAATGTAAGGTGAAAAGTGTGAAGTATGCAATTTTTGACCCTACATTAACATGTAGTATTCCTTGGGTTGTAGTATAGTGGGCCTAATTTGGTACAAGTTTGTGGTACTTGCAGATCTAGAACTGACAGACCCTACCTTATGGTTTTGGGCACTAATGTAGGCCTGTCTTTGTATATAATAGAATGCTGTCATGAAATAACCATCCAAGGTTAGGCCATTCACATGCACATAAATAGATAGGGGTTGTGCCCTAGCAATCTTTGATTATTTAAGTGCTAAAGTGATAATTGATTTTTGGTGTTTCTTGACATGCTCCAGACTTACTTTATTTTCTCCTTGAGGCACTAACATGTAGTATTCCTTGGGCTTGTCGTAGAGAGGGCCTAATTTGGTACAAGTTTTTGGTACTTGGGGATCCATAACTTAAAGACGCTACATTATGGTGTGGTACACTTGTAGGCCTATCTTTGTGTATAATAGGAGGTTGCCATGAAATAACCATCCAAGGTTAGGGCATTCACATGCATATAAATAGATAGGGGTTGTGCCCTATCTATCATTGATTATTCAAGTGCTAAAGTGATAATTGGTATACTATATGTCCCATGATCCATCTACACTTGTCTTTCTCTGTCTCTATACTATTGCATGCTAAAGTGTATGCTTGTAGAATACTAGTTGAATAGATAATCTGTTGGACCTTAAATCACAATTGTCTTGAAAAGAGTTAAGTAGATCTTGAGGAATAAGGGAATGTGTTCTGACATGGTGTTAAGAGGCTAATGAGGCTAAGAGTTAAGTAGATTATCTTGAGGATAATCTGTTTGAATTGAGTGCAGGCAGTGCCAAGGAGCACAAAGCAAGGTTATTTGAACCAAAGATTTCTCCAAGGGTTGAGAATAGAGGAAGAAGAGAGGAACCACAGAAGAGCCAAGCTCAAACCAAGAGTAGGAGTAGGATTTCTTGTACATTAGATCTCATTTATTCTGCCCTCCTCCCTTATCTTTGAATCTTGTCCATGCTTTCATCTTAGACACTTTCTTCTCTCCAACTCTAAGGTAAGAATCAAGACAATGATAGGAGGGGAAGGGTGTGGTTGAGGCAGAGGCAGATGGGACAAAGGATGTGGCTAACAAGGTTTTGCATCTGAGAAAATTCGTGGACCAGTGATTGACAAAAGAAAAAAGAGGATCAACACCTCTTTGGTAAGCAACATGGAGATTATGTGAAAGTTGTTAAAGCTAGGGATTTTGTTTCTTCCTTGTGAGAAGCACCCTAGTTAACTGTGGGAAATATTTTGGAAGTAGATGGACAAAATTTGATAAAAAATTTCACACCCTTCATTTAAACTATATTCTGGAAAAATTGAGGCAAAGGAGGGCTAGCTTGCAGGCCTTGGCAACAAGGTCTACTTGCATATTGGCGCCAAGCTCTAGCCTTCATGGGGTGCAAAATTATAGTGTATTGATGAATACTAGTAAAATGGAGAGGATTTTACTGGATAATTTTGTCATGGTCCTATTCTCTTAATTGGGGTGGACCAGAAATTGATGGTTAAACATGATATTTGGGGTATTCTGTTGGAGTTGAAAGCAGTGAATTTTTTGCACCGCACATTTCGGGCATGAGCAGTGCAACCTATCTTGGCAATCATGCGTGCCTCTTGGTCATCAAGACATTGGGTAGAGGACCTGCACTAACATTGGGCCATGTATGCGTGTTGCTGCTGGGGACCCATCTCAGCCAGTCAAAAGTCACTAGGAACCTGAAGAATTCTCATGTGCATCACAGTACACAAGGATGACCATTGTGGATCTGAACCCTATTTTTGAGCATTTCCAGCCCAAATAGATTGTAATGAGAAGATGGTAGGCACAAATGTAACTTTTCCAGCTCTAGGAAACACATAGGGGAGGAGGTGGAAACCAGATTGGGACCAAGAAAGTGTTCCGCTTACAGAAGCTAATGCAGATTCTACTGCAAGGCTATGGAACTATCCTCTGTCAAACTCAATCTTATTAAGATGATTTATCATCCAAAATTTCTTTGTGAACGAATAAATTTTCAGAAAATGAAAAATTGAGCGGACTCTTGTTTACTTATCACATGATCTTTTGGGGCTGCCATACTGCTATGGGTACTGGGTTTAGGCTTTCATAAGCATAAGCATGGTTGAAAAAATCGCCAAAAACTCGCATAACTTGCGAGTACACGCGGGCCAAAACTGGCCGCGAGTTTTTCACGACAAAACTCATCACAGTTTTTTGAAAAAATCGCAGCGAGTTTTTCAAAAAACTCGCTGCGATTTTTTCAAAAAACTCGCTGCGATTTTTTCAAAAAACTCGCTGCGATTTTTTCAAAAAACTCGCTGCGATTTTTTCAAAAAACTCGCTGCGATTTTTATCAAAAAAACTCGCTTAAAATTAGTCAAACAATTGCATCCGCAGGGTATATCTCGCCGAATCTGGTTTAAAACAATTTTTTTTTACCCTAAAATTTAAGGTTTAACGATTTTCATTTGGAAACGGCACAGGGTTGCGATTTTTTCCAATTTTAAATACAAAGGATTCAGGAATACAGCGATAGGAACAACCCGACAAGTTTAGAAAATTTTCTGGAGTGAATTTTTTTTTACGGCGTGAGACAATTGCAAGCACTATAATGCTCACGTATAAAAGCCTATCGGCTAATAATAATAAGTTACTAAGTGAAAAACTCGCTATGATTTTTTCAAAAAACTCGCTGCGATTTTTTCAAAAAACTCGCTGCGATTTTTTCAAAAAACTCGCTGCGATTTTTCAAAAAACTCGCTGCGATTTTTTCAAAAAACTCGCTGCGATTTTTTCAAAAAACTCGCTGCGATTTTTTCAAAAAACTCGCTGCGATTTTTTCAAAAAACTCGCTGCGATTTTTATCATAAAAATCGCTTAAAATTAGTCAAACAATATCATCCGCAGGGTATATCTCGCCGAATCTGGTTTAAAACAATTTTTTTTTACCCTAAAATTTAAAGTTTAACGATTTTCATTTGGAAACGGCACAGGGTTGCGATTTTTTCCAATTTTAAATACAAAGGATTCAGGAATACGGCGATAGGAACAACCCGACGAGTTTAGAAAATTTTCTGGAGTGAATTTTTTTTACGGCGTGAGACAATTGCAAGCACTATAATGCTCACGTATAAAAGCCTATCGGCTAATAATAATAAGTTACTAAGTAACTTTTTATATATTATTATTACTAAGGTAAGTTAGTATTTATTAATATATAATAATAATATATAACTTATATATTAAAATAACCAACGTACTAAGTTAGTAATAAGCATATATATATATATATATATTAATAAATATATATAATAATAATATTATTAATATATTATTATTTATTATAATATTATTATATAATAATATATTATTATTATTATATAATAATATATTATAATAATAAAAATATATATATTTTTATTATTATAATATATTATTATATTATAATAATAATATATATCTATATTATAATATATTATAGCAACGTGTCTTATTAAAATTTAATATAATATATTATTTATTATTATTATTATTATATTAATACAATATTTATATTTAATATTATAATTTTTTATCATATATATATAGTACGCATAGCAGGGGAAATCAATAATATGCATAAATTCAGTAATATGCATGTTTTTAAAGCATATTTTTAAAAATTAATGTATTTTTGATGTTCGATAACTTTGCCGAGTTATTGCTGAGTTTTTCCCTGAGTTTTTGCCAAGTCCCGAGTTTTTAAATTTTTTGGGTCTGCCGAGTAATTGCCAAGTCCGAGTTTTTCAACTATGAGCAAAAGCATGTTTTGTTCAGCCTCTGTTTTTGAAAGATTGTTTAGAGAGACTAGTTATCTTAAACCTTTATGGCTATATCAGGTGGACAATTTTTGATCCTGAAACTCTGATGACTATAAATTTGTCTATTATGATTGCAAAATATTTGGTTACACTGTCCATTTCTGGCCATCAATGTCTGTAATTAAATCGTTGACAAGGCTATCTTGTTTTATGTTTAGAAGGGGGAAGGTCATGTGGACAACCCTGAAATAACATATCAAAAAAACAATGTTGGTATGTTATTTTTCCTTTTAAGGAGGACAGATACAAATATGGATTGCAGTTGCAAGGCTTTAGGAGTAGGAAATGATTGAAATATGTGAGCATGTAATTTCCAGATTAGCTATATTGGGAAGCTTACAGAAGTAAAAGTCCCCAAGATGGGTGCACTGTGGAAAATCATTCTTTACCTTTGAAAAAAGGTGTAGATTGAAAGAATTTTCGAATTTATCACGGTAATAATGTTATTTGATCTCTTGGTGACATAGTTTCTTTTCAATGGGTGTGCAGAATGGGAAGTCAATCTGAATACAAAGAATGGAGGAAATTTGAGAATCTTTTGTGGCAATTTATGCTAAGTATTCTCAGTATAACAATGACCTCTTGGTGCAAAGTTCTCATGTAAAGAAAATATTTACCCACTGTAAGTGGAATCAATAAGAATATTAATTAGTTTCGGTTAGATGATAAGAATCATGGATGAAGAAAGACTATCCAAAAGTGAAGGAGACGTGGTTCTTGTATCATTTAGTACTAAGGCTGGCCAAGTTTAGTAAAGCAGGCAATGGAACAAGGCTGTTGACTGTTAAATCTTACAATTTAGTGTTCCTCAAATTTCATACAAGCTGTAAAGAAAAATTATGAAATCTGCTATATGAAAATCAGATATTAATCTGTATTTGGTATTTTCCTTGTGCTTCCAAAAATATGGTCCATGATATTCAATGTAGACCTCTTTTTTTAAATTTTCTTTTCTCTTGGCTCCTGAAAAATTTCAGAATGGTCTCTGAAAATAAATTTTAATGCAACAGCTGTCAATGCTACTAAGGAAATTTACTTCAGGAGCTTTGCTCTCACCATCTGAGGCTGCTGAGGAATTTCGCCTTGGGATAGTGAGGTGCTTAAGAGCAGTAATACTTGGTCTAAAGCCATGTTTGGACAAAGCATGCACATGCAAAATAACTCCTCCGTCACCTTTCGTCGTTTTGGATCTAGGATCACTTGTTCAAATTAAGGATCCCATACCATCTCATTCAGAGACAGAATTAGTTTGCAGTGATGATTGTCTAATTGCATTTTTGCAGTCAGAGGACACATCGGCAGCAGTGGGGCATTTGCTTTCACTTCTTCTTCAGGTACACTGTCATGCTTTTCTTCTAAAAGCCCATGATTTGATGGGTATAGTTCACGCGTATCCTGTTTTTACAAAGAGCACTTTCAGATTATTTGTTTCTTGGTTATAAGACAAATATTTTTTACTTTTAAGATTGCAGAAGCAGAAGCTAAAAGAGGACATCTAGGAAGTGGAAAACTCCGTGCTGAAGCTCTTTCAACCCTTAGATTGCTCATCTCCAAGGTATGACATGACCTCTTGATAATAGCATTTAGGTGGTTCTGATTAATTTTCTTATTGCAAGGTTTATATGATTCTGGTTTCCTTCTGCAACAGAAATCTGTAAGAGTTTCATTTTCTGTGAGGAATTTATTGCTTACTTGGATGTTTGCCTTGTTTAATAGGTTGGTAATGCAGATGCATTAGCGTTCTTTCTGCCAGGGATTGTTAGTGGCTTAGCAAAGGTCTTGCGTGTTTCAAAGTTTACAACGGGAAATTCCTTCCAACCGACTTCTGGTGCAGCTGGTAGCATTGGAGCAATTGAGCAAGCTGTTAAAGGTCTGGCTGACATGCTAGTTCTGTGTCTTGCAGATGAGAAGAATGCCACTCAATTAAATATTGGTGCTGCAGAGACCTACAATGAGGGTCTGTTAGGAACTTTCTCAAGCAAGCATGAGTCAGCCGACTCAGCCTTGGAAGCTCTTCGATGTTTATCTTTTCAGACTCGTGCTAAAAAAGATTTTGAAGTAAAAAATGAAGCACCATATCATGCATTAAATGGTAAAGATTTACAACAAAGCAGACAAAAAATTAGTGAAGCTCAGGGAGATGGAAGAGGAGCAATAGGTTCTAATTTCCGTGTGTATCGAGATAAGGAGTGGCTTGAACAGACGGCTCAACATGTAGATTCTCTTCTATCTGCTACGTTTCCAGTTGTAAGTGTCAAACTTTCTTTATAATTACTAAATCTTTGGAGGTCATTCTATTACTTCACTTTAATCGTTAGATGCTTTTGACCTTCTTGAACATCATAACTTGTACTCTTTTTCTTCTTGTTCATCAGTTATGTGTTCACCCAGCAAGAGTTGTTAGGCTTGGACTGGCTGAGGCTGCAGGAGCATTGTTAACAAGGTGTAACATTACCTTGAGAAGGAGCAAACCAATGCTTTTGGTAAGAAGCAAAAAGGTGTTCATAAGTCATGTCTTCTATTTGTAGGTGTCACAACGTTTTATTAGGTTCACCTATAATCTCTTGAATATAAAAGCCTATAATGATGGTATTTTGAACTCATATGCCACTGTTTGTGATTTTCTACATTGTATCTAGCTCATCTTATGAAGTTTTTTTCACACTTTGCCTTTGGATAAGTTGAACTTGTTTGTTTTAACTTTTGCACGTTATTGGACTAATTCTTCTTTAAAGGTATCGGGGATAATTATTGTATGTCAGGACCATGGTGTATTGATGTCTTTTCAAGTAAGCCCTGCTTTCCAAAAATGTAAGATATTGTTCATTTCAGAATGCAACTAGAATTAGAGAAGCATTTCAAAAAAGATGTTCTTAAAAAATAAAAAATGCTAAGTCAGTTATATTTTGTCTGAAACAGCATTGTTTCGTATTAATTCTCCCAACAAAAGATGACGTCCTTAACTCCATCTTTTGTATAATGAAAGTCAAATACTATCTTAATCACAAAGCGAGGACTACAATACATTATTTGTTTGCTCATAAGGAATGAATCTTATCGTACAAACGAACAAAATCTGTAAGACAACATGAAAAAGAAGTATGTTACAGACTGCCTTATACTTGTATCTACACATGGAGAAAATGGATTGTGGTTTTATCTCCAACATCTAGGAGTTGCATATTTTTAATTTATCCCTCGTTTCAGTCACACTTCCTTTCTGCCCTAGGTTTGTCCACTCAGCTAAACCGGTTAGGGATTGATCAAGGAGGAACTATTCATCTTTTCACAGGGCCATTTTGAACTTACAAACTCACTCTGTCACACAGCCCTTCGAGTCTAGGACATAGGTTAATGGTACTGATTACCCCATTGGGACTTACTGAGGGTTCTTTACATTTAGCATAACAAATCTTCCTTTAGTGTCATATTGTTGAATCATTGGGAGTTTGATCACTGATTGTGTTTCTCATATTAGATTGTATCTAGGTTTTCTTATAAATTATAAATTTGCCTTTATTGTGTGATCATTTGGGAATCGGAGAATTTGAAAAGTTACTTTCTTTAGCCCAAATTTTTCATTATAAATGATATCTTAATTAGTTTATTATGGCTATCTCTTGTATATTGTTCCTTACTTCCATTATTGCAATTTGAATTGGTAGAATACACTTGCTTGGTAGGTTCCCTACATCTATCTAAACTCTAGAAACCCTATCTATATCTCAGATAATGTTTTCCTCCTCTTTCTTTTACCCTAGGTTGATTTGTTATCTTTACAACTTGCCCATCATACTGTATTCCATCACTGCATCAGTAAAAATCTCGGCTTATTCATTTGCTTGTTTGTTTCACTTCATCTTCTTAGCGTTGATTTAGCTTCATGATTACATTTTAGCATGCTTGATGGGACCCCACTCTCTCATCATAAAAGTGCAATTATGAGTTTTTTCTTGACATTTTGTGGTATGACAGTTGCAATATTTTGGTTCCATAGTGTTACATGTCATGTTTGTGATGGAAATAGTTGTAGCACCATTGTACCTACCCTCACTTTCAACCCATGAACTCTTTATATTTTTTGTCTCTCTTTTGATTGGTCCCCCCTCTCTTTATGTGATTGTTGCTTGATTTCTTAATCCTAATTTTCTTCCATGGCTTTTCTGTTCAAAAAATGATGACAGCTAAAACTAGATTTTTTTGGAGATTTCGATGAAGCTTTCCCTTGTCTTGACGAAGTTAGGTGAACTTGACAAATCCTCTGAAACTCTGAAATTCTGACAATATTCTTGACGATTCAAATCTCTGTCAATTCCACATTAAACCCTTTACATAAAATTCACCACTAACATCTATCCTCCGTCATATATGTTGATCTCTTGGATTTGGTTAATCAAGAATTTGTTTGCTAATCTTGAAATGACAAAATTCTACTGCCTTGCTGTTTGAAAAATGGATATCAAATGCTCTTTTTTGGAAGAAAAAATTGCAGCAATAATAAGCATTACCACATAACTTCAAGAGAGATAAATATGCAAACAAGTACTAAGAATCCACCATGCAAAATAATAGACAAACATACCATGAAGATGACACAAGATATACCTTGGAAAAACCCTCCATGAGGAAAAACCCAGCCTCCAAAAGCACCCACACTTAATGTATTAATCCTCCACGTGTCCAAGCATAATGGATGACAATGCAACCAAACATCCCATGCTATGCTTCACATATGCACTCTACAGGAGAGCTCAATACATATGACAACCAATCTCAACCACTAAAGTTGTGCTTGCTTTTATAGAATCAAGTTCACACAAAACCACTAAGTGATATTAGCTAAAGTCCCAATAATCTACATTGCCATTGAACGCGTGCCTCATTCACAGGTGCCAGGTATCAGCAATAATGTATTGACTGTATTGCGTTTTTTAATTTGGAGAGAGTGCAAGCAAAGGAAGAACAATAAATTATGTATCACATAGCAATACTGGTATCATGAAACTGGGCTTTATTTTAGCTCACTTATTGATCATTAACGAAAGCAAAGAAAGTGTATCTTATTTATCAGTTGTATTAATAGGAACAATGATAACCAAATCACTTTAAGTGGTTATCCTTATTTTTCCTGATAACAAAGCTTACTTTACTGCTCACCACATGTTGTAAGTTGTAAGCCATATGATTGTTATAATTATTCCCTATTACTTCTCTCTTATAACTGATTGTAGTTTTTGAGTCCCATTTACGTATTTTGGTTTTTTTTCAACATCAATATAATTTCTTTCTTTTTTCTCTTCTTTCTATTAAATATTATTGTCATAATGTTTTTCTTTCTTTTCATTATTTCATAGTTGCTTAACTAATGCCAAATTTTGGTTTTGGGAGTATCTGTCTGGTTTACTCAGTTTCTATCTGAGAAGTTAAATTGTTCATTTTCTTTGCAGGAGTGTCTGTTAGGATTAGTCTGTGATGATTGGGAAAGTGTTTCTTTGAGTGCTCATAATTTTCTATCAGTCCTGTTCTCAGATGGGAGATTTATGCAAGAAAATGAACTAAATAGTGTCTTTAGCAGGTTTGTTGCTACTACAAGAAATCTCTGTTTATATCACAGCCTCTAATCCTAAAAAACAGAATCTATTTGTTGCAAATTTTCTGGGAGTTAAAACTTCATTTGTGTTTTCATGGCAGGCTGGTGGAAAGATTGCCTAAAACAATACTTGGAGGAGATGAAACTACTGCATTAATACATGCTCGTAGGTTGCTTGCAGCCATGTATTTTGCAGGTCCTAAAGGTGTGAGCTGTCAGCTCTTTGACTCCCCAGTAAGTGGTTTATGTGTTAGCAAGTTTTTTAACACATTCAAATGAATACTTTTGGGATCCTAACAAAGTGATGATTAAGTTGTTAGAAGCTCATTGAAATTTGTGACTACACAGGCAAATGGATATTTTTGGGATCCTAATAAACTGATGATTTAGTTACTAGAAGTTGGTCGAAATTTCAGATTTTGTGTTAGGTAAAAATATTCTTAAGGGGGTAACATACATATGCATTTTGAAATCAACATGTTAATTTTGACAACCTCTGGAGATCTCTTATAGTTATTTGATATTCATGTTTCTATCTATAATGTCAAGGATCTTATTTCATAGATTACAGTATTACCTGTTGTAGGGATAGTTATCAAATCCAGTTCAGTCCAACTTTTTTAGACCCACCGAATTTGTCTGATTTGGTCCAGTTTTTTCAATTTCTATAGAATTTTTATAGATTTTTTTATGAAAATTCCAGTTTTCCGAAGTTTGTTTTAACCGCCCAAACAAATCAAAATTGTTGAACCTCGTAACTATGATTGGAGGGAATGATCATATGAGTTGATAAGTATGAGATGCTTCAATCTAAGGTGTTTTACTAATGGTGAAACAATGGCTTTTAAATACAAATGTTGTTAGAGAAACAACGAAGACTATGCTATCCATATGATGTATTTGTCACTCAATTTCAATACTATTCTAATGTTTAATGGAGAATGCACCTCATTGGCAAATGAGATAAGGGCATCAGCGTCCACTATGTAAGTTTGATACGCTAGGCCTATGTCACAAGGTTCAAATTTGTGTTTGGCCAGGATAAATGTTTGGAAAAAATTGTAATTGAGTGTGAACAATACAATTTTGGTTTTTTTAAAAATTATGTCTAGTTTATTAATACAGAATAAATATATTTCTAATTCTAAATATTTTTAATTTTGTATTAACGATTGATCATATTTAAACCATACATTATTATATTAATTTCTATCTTCTTATTATGAAACTATTTGAAAATGGGGTAGCAAGCTAAGTGGGCTTGATCTTGGGGGAAACTCCATGGTTAAGCGCGCTTGAGTCGGAGTAGTACTGGGATGGGTGACCTCCCGGTAAGTCCCTATGCTTCACCCCTGTGTGCATCACCTAGATGCAATGAGTGCTAAGTGGACCATTCATTAACATGAGAGGTGGGTTCATGTGAACCACTACTCATGAAATATGGGTCTTGTGTTTGACTCAAAAACTACGCAGTTAAACCTTGAAATAAAATATCATTATTTGAAAATGCTCAATTTAGCATGTATAAGATGAATATTAAATGGCTTACAAAAACTTTTGTTAATTAATAGGCTCCAAAAAATGACATGAATTTATAGCAAAAGGTCAAAAGGATAATTTTTTTGTATAAATTAAAATTTAATATGTATAGTAACTTAAAAAATTTAGTGGTAAAAAATATTACCAAACAACATTTTGTTTTGATAAAAGATAATATTATATTAAAGCAAGAGATATTACCAAATGGCTGAAGCCTTGTACAAGCCTTAAAGGCCAAGAGGCATAGGTGCATGTATGCAAAAACTGCAAAAAGAAGCAGTTTGGAGTAGGGCAAAATATAAAAAGCTAATATGCTGAAATACCAAGGATTGCATAGAAAGTTTGCCTATCAAAAACCAGAAATATAAAAGAGTGCAGAGTTTTGAAGAGATTTTTTGATTTTATGCGTTTCCTTTGTGTATGGGTTTTCCTTTAAGGCTGTTGGGTAGCCTTTCCCAGCAAGAAGAGGAGAGTTCCAACCACATCTTTAGTGTGTTGGAGCTGCTGATTCCATGGCACATGCTTAGCAAGTGGAATTCTCTTTGGAATGGTCTCTAAGTGGAATTGTAGGGTGCTGTGGACCAAAGGATTGATATAGGCCATTTGGTGCGTTTTAGAGGCACCTTGCTGAAATGTTTGTTGAATGGTTTCATGTAATGTCCCCTTCCTAAGCATTCGTTAGAGTGACGGTTAGCCTATTACTCGGGTTCCCATAGGCTAACATGGTGGTTAGGGGACTTCTTCAGAGGGATTGCTGGCTTGGTAGTTCAGTTGTGTGGTTTTTACAGGTGTTGCATTGAGCTTAGAGATGTCAGGAGATTCGCGGTGATGCTTTCGGGGGCATTTTCGGACACTGGGTCTGCTTTTACTTTTTTTAGTAGGGCCACCTTTTCGGCACCAACTTCGTCACATGACATCCAAAATTTTTAAGAGTATTTGAGATTCCAAAATTCCAATGAATGATGAAGATATCTTGATCTTTGATTACGAGATTCAGTCTTATACTTGTCATATGTTATTGACCTCAAAATTGAGAAGAGTCGTATTCTTGAGGAGTAATTGATTATATGATGTCATGGAGAGAAATTTTATGATCAAAGAAGATTTGGAAATCTTTTATTTGAATAGTGACGTGCTTGATGAAATATGAGTGTTATAGATGATTATGAAGAATGATCCTGGAAATTTGTGGGTTATGGGCCCATAATATAACTTAGTATCGGTTTTATGTTACTTAAATCAAGAGAAGAATTCAAAAGAGACTCTTGGAAGAGATGAATTTGGTTCATGGGTCTTTGTGATTAATGAAATTAACTTTTTGTGTTCTATACTTCCCTAATGTCCCTTGTAGGATATACTGATTTCTTCACCTGCACACAAGAATAACTCTTGGAAGGGACATTAGCAATATTAAAGATTAATAAATTAGCAATGAAATCAATACATCCTAACATAATTAATGATATAACATAAATAATATTAATTTCAACATACAGTTATCGATACCTCATTTCGATCCTTTGATAGAATCCATAGAAATACTTGCAAGTTAGAGCATGATGGAGGGCACACTTCCTACCTATCACATCTTGACAAGATCATGATGGAGGGCATTCTTCCTACCTATCATGTCTTCAACATAACTTGATGAGAGTATGATGGAGGGCATTCTTCCTACCTATCATCTCTTAATGAGGGTATGATGGAGGGCATTCTTCCTACCTATCATCCCTTTAACATAATTTGATGAGAGCATGATGGAGGGCATTCTTCCTACCTATCATGTCTTCAACATAACTTGATGAGAGTATGATGGAGGGCATTCTTCCTACCTATCATCCCTTTAACATAATTTGATGAGAGCATGATGGAGGGCATTCTTCCTACCTATCATCCCTTTAACATAATTTGATGAGAGCATGATGGAGGGCATTCTTCCTACCTATCATGTCTCTAATATGGTTTGCTTGTACTCAGGCAATCATAAACATTTTTCTTCACTATGTTTTTTTTTTATAAAATTTTCCTCCCATTCTTCATTCGTCATGATTTTTAGGTTTTGTTCTGTCATAGCCTTTGTGGTCATTTCCATAAAAGCCTTCAATTCATTGTTCATTTTCATAGTGTTGTTGTTGTTTCATGAGGGATACCTCCTTGAGTAAGCTTGCATTAAATTTTCTCACAGGATGGCAGGATGTTAGCTTTGATACCACTTGTAATGTCCCCTTTTAGGAAGTTCAAAATTTCTTAACCTTGATATGGTCGACTTCTGTTTTGATTATTGAATGATGGCTGATTGATATTCCCATACTTGTCTTATAAGAGAATAGATGATATTAATGCTGCTGTGTATCTAATCGATTCACTTGGTAAGTATGAGATGATGAGATGATGAGATCGATTGATATTGCATTGCTAGCTGCCGGAGAATGCTTCCTTATAATTGCTGCTTTGATTGGGGATGAGATGATATATTCCAATATATGATTCCATGATAATCGATGCTGTGTAATTCTCACTTGGTTATAATAGATTTAGATTCCTCTATGGCTGCTTACCTTTCTCCACAGATAAATAAATATTTTCATTCCTTTTTTGGATGCTGGTCTGATTGGATGGTTTTGGCTGCTGATGATATTCATTCCCTATAAATATATCTTTCTTCCTTATATATCTGCTGTTTACGTTCTCATGTTTATCTGTCTGTTGAGAGTGAATTCCTTGATTGATCGCTGCTGAGATGATGATCAGAACAATTGATGCTGGATGATGGATCTGAAACTCATCTTTCAATTGCTATTGTTCCTTATTAAGATCACTGCATTCCTTATTAAGATCACTGCATTCCTTATGCAGATCGATGAGTTATATATATATATATATATATTGCTTTATATCATAAATATATTATTCTTCCTTGAATTTTATATCTGCCTGCATTGCTGTTATGCCCAGACAGCTATCTCCTCACTGATTGCCTCTTACAATGGTTGCCTTATATGCTTTTCTGGTGATCCAATGAGGTATTGTTCATATCCCATTTGTATTAAATGTTCTTTCGTCATTGATCGATGCCTGAGTGATTTATTGCTGAGATCCCTGATTCAATGCCCAACGATCTCTCTTATATCCTTGACATCCTATGACCAGCTGCGTCCCTTAATGTATCATTGCTGACATTTGATAAAATGATCTCTTATTGTTATCATTTAGCTCTACTCATGATCGGCGCTAATCATACCTTCTTGCAACGGTTGTATGAGATAGATTGATGACGATGAGATGGGTTTATTTGTATTCTCCCCTTTATCGATTCTCAGTTGTTTCATTAATTAATAATGCTTGTGAATTGTTGTTATTAGGAGTGTTAAGCACTAGTATGACTCCCTTCGGTGGCTCCCTTAATCGCTCCAAACCATTCGCTGTTTAGTATGATCATTGTTTATTATATCATCGTTGTTTGTCTTATACCATCCTTGTTTTTTCTTCATTTTATAATCTCTGGCGGTTCCTTAATGGTACTTAGCATCGATTACCTTATATGGTGTTAGTCTTTTCCTTGCTAACCGGAGATTCTTATTTGTTTTCCAATCGCACTCTTTACATGATTGCTTCCCTTCACACTTATTCGCACCTTTTCTCCCTTTTAATCGCACATGATAATCATTATAATGCTATGACTTCTCTTTTATTAATAAGAGCCTTGTCTTATATAAAACTTCCTGTCCTTATTATTAATCGTATCCTTTATTTAAGAGTTATTTGACTGCCCTTTTATATTAATGGCAGATTATAATATGTATTGCAAATAAGACGTTTTGTCTTATTAGGAAGTTAGTCTCCTTATTTAGAACATTTAGTTTATAAGATATAATTTATAATGTTTAATAATAATTAATTTAAAATATTTTAATAGTTATAATAATACGTAAACCATTACTATTTATATTTATATTTATATTGGTATTATGTTTATATATTATAAATTATATATATTATATTTAATAGTATTATTATATTATAATGTAATATCCCCTTTTAGGATATTCTCTGTAATATCCCCTTTTAGGATATTCTCTATAAAACTGAGAGTTTATGTATGCAAACAATTCAATGTTTGATGGCAAAAAGAACTCGGCAAATTGAACTATAGATATATAGTTCGATTCATCTATTCAAATTAAAGATATGAATAGATGATGAACTCAGATTACAATAATGGTAGATTTATACTTGCAATTACACTCTCAGTTAAAGTTCTTATGATAGTCAATTTCAAACAAGACAATTGTAACAAACCAGAATGTATAAATGATGATGCTCTGGGTTTTCAATCTGAGTTTTAATGCATCTGTAATTACCGTGGACTCAGCGAATTCACTGTATGATTCCACCGCCTTAAATATGGTATTCAACACACTAAATGAAGCTTCAATGAATTCAAAGACTCTAAACCGATGGCTCTTCAGTGATATTATGAAATGATAAGTCGACACTGTAGCTTTGATGCAGATCGGACCAAGGCAAATACCAACGATCATTCCATTCCCCAGTAAAATCTTCTGGTGAAGTCCGTTATTCTCCCTAGCTAGTCATGGCCCTCTGAATTACACATATTCACCATAGGTACACCGTACACTGATGGTCTCTAACATGGACTTGAATTGTCTTGTACAGATCAGAAGTTGCTAGCAAATCGATGCACACAGGTATATGAAACAATGATTTCCAGTTCTACTCGGACAATCTTATCGATTGTGTATCAACTGAATATTCCTTGTCAATGGAGTGCACATTATCAGTCTATATGGAAATCGGTGAACTTAGATACCATAGCGCTTCCCAAATGATGGTAGCGGTGACTGGATTAGTTGTAACAACAACGATCAGACCTTCCAATAATCTCCTACAAATATTTACATTCAGTGAACAACTAGATGCTTCTTCGATCACAATTTCCTTGACAAAGGCTTCACCTTATGAATTCTTCCTTTCACTAAATCTTAATGCAGCGGACTCTTTAAGCGGAGTTCACGATTTCCTTAGGAAGAGCTCACGATCCTTATAATCGATGATGACAACTATAAGGCGATTTGCTGCTGTTGAAGCTACGTTTCAAACACTATTGCAATTTCTCCTTATGCGGCTCCTTCCTCAGATTTCCACGCTGAATGATAAACTGCCGATATCATGCGCCAAACCAAATATATGGAACTCACGAATTCCTCAGCAAGTAATAAAACTTCTTTGTGTGTTCGCTGGCTCTTAAACTATGACAAATCTATAATGTTTGCTGGGTCCCACAAACTTGCATAAATCTGTCAGATACTGTCTCCTATTTACCAGCAATACCTTATCAAACTATGCATCTAAAATTTGCAACACAAATGGAATAAAACAACCTGCGAACACCAGATAAGAACTTGGAGCAAATACCAGTTATACATATATATCGAATTCCTTTGCAATTTTATATTTATTCATAAATCAATAAATTTGCCAAAACCATGTGCTCAAAGATATCATCAAATCTGCATAAGCTTTATTCTGAAAGTGCATACAAAACTTCAATGATAATTTGATAATGGTCACTGACCCAATATCGATTATTCCAACAAATAACCAAACCCAAAATACAATGAAGCTCAGTTGTGAAATCTGAAATGATTTCACCTCTACAATTCACCAAGGGGTCATCTCTTCGGCTCAGCAAATGTAAGGGGCCATCACCTTGACAACAGCTGAATACAACTCAACAAAAGTCATAAACACAAAACCAAAACATCCAGACATGACTTAAAATGACTCTCAGGCTTGCTTTTAAAGCCATTACATCAATTAGGCCCAGCCTAATTTTATTAAATGAGAGTTTACATGTACATATCATATCCAAACATTTTAAATGCTTTTACATGAACTTTATTAAATACTTGCACTTGTACTTTTTAAATGCTTGTTCATAACACTTTTTAATAAAGTGTTGTACTACTGACTTAGTAAATTAAATAAAATATTAATTTTTTAAAGTAAATAAAAATACTTTACAAAATTAATTTACAATTAAAACAATTTTAAGTTACTCCAAAATTGGGGACATGACATATAATTATTATAATTATAATAATACTTAAATTGATAATTTTTATATTTGTATTTACATTTATTATTTATAAATACAATAAATATATTGAATTTTAATTATATAAAAATATTCATAAAAATAATAAATATTAATAATAATATTATATATGTTTATTCATGATTATCATCAAAAGCGACTTCTCCGTCTTGTCATGATGTTTAAATTTTTAATTTAAACAATGCCTTGATATCAGGACATGACGGGGAGGAACACTTGAAACACACTGATGAGGTGTTGAGCATTCTTGTGCGGGAATCACTAAATGCTAAGGAGTCCAAGTGCGAATTTGGTATGATTGAGCTCTTATATCTTGGTCACATTATTAGTTTTGAGGGAGTTAGAATGGATCCTGTAATGTCCCCCATTTAGCTCACCGCATCAGAGGATCAAGATTAGCCTATTACTTGACTTCCGTAGGCTGATGGGGATGTTTAGGAAGTCTTTCCAGGGACTTACTATTTATAGTAAGTCGTGAGTCAGGCAGTTACAATTTTTGGCAGGGCAATCGGAGATGACCCTTGGCACATATCCCATGAGTCGGAAATATCGAGAGCTCTAATAGACATAATATAAGTTAAATTAAATATTTAACTTATATCTTTATGTAATATGTTATGACTTTACATTATGTTATAAAGTCACTTTATATATATTTAAGTTATAACTTAAAAAAGTGACTTCCTAGGGATGAACACCCCTCCATGGTGAGACAAGGGGTTAAAAATGAATTAAAAATTAAAAGAATTCCCTCTTCTTGGGCGTTGAGGTGTGAAGGAAATAAAAAGAGGAAAAAAGCTCTCATTTGAATATGCTATTGTGAATGAATATTGCTCTTGTTTTGAGTTGCCCGTGCATAGGGTTTGATGCTTGGCTTTGTGGTTGGAAGAACGAATTGCAGAGACGCAAACCTTTGCATATTCGCCTTTCCTTGTGTATGAAAGAGTGCATTAGGAGGGGGTTTGAGGAGGCTTCATTTGAGCTTTCAGGACATCCATTTTGGTGACTATTTGAGTGAAAAATGAAGACATTTAATGAAGATTGGTATTGCAGCTTGTGACATTGTTTGGAAAGGCTGAGTTAAGTGTTTTGCAGAGATTTGTGGCTATAGCAGTACTTGTGTAATGTCCCCAATTGGAACGATAGTAATTTGACCCTAAAAATTCAAATCCTACAAGTTTAGGGTTAGGGTTTCTATTTCCTGGAACAAAATGGTTTGATAGGGTGCCCAAGAAACCCTCTACCCCTCTTGGCCCCATGTGGCCTCTTGCCATCCATATGGGGTGGCGTGCCTAGTGAGGCGTCCTATCACCGTTCCCCTTATCAAAACCATTTTGATTCCTCTTATGATTCAATTAATTTCCATGATGGAAGGTTAGGGTGCAACTACAGCAGGGTGTCCCGGAAATCATTCCTTCTAAGCCCGAGGGCAGCCTCTCATGGCCCCTTGGCCCACATGTGGCAGGCCTTAGCCATCCACCATGGGGTGTCGTACTTAGAAGATGATGCCAACGCCGTCTCCCCTCCTCGTATGTCCTCAATTCCCCCATCATAGAAATCATGACATTCATACAAAAATTCACATTAATGCATAATAACTAATCATACTCATAGTTACAAACAATCATATCAGCCATGCATAATGAATTATGAAGATGACATAAATGATTATGTACATGATTTAATGACCATCATAGTAACCATAACATTACAATAATGTTAGTTCCAAACATACATAAAATTACCAAAGATCATATATCAAATTTCATGCACATTGGATAATTGAACAATAATAAATAAACCTTATTATTCTACATATAAACTTCCTACTAAGGTGGCTGCTACTTATCTGATTGCTGGTCTCTTTCATCTTACTACTGTAACTGTTGTATATATTCTTCTTATTTTCCCTCTTCGATCTGCTTTACGTGGTTGATTGTTGAATTCGTTGAGGAGGTGATATTATTGCTGTATCAGATAAGATGGTTCCATGAAGTTGCCTTACTTATCTTTCCAATGTTCTCCTAGATCTTGAGTCTTTTAATTTACTTTCTTGCAGATCTGAACTTTAATTTACTGAGTTCTGATTTTAATATATACTGTTGTCGCTGATGGATAATCAGATTTTATAATGATTCATCCATGCCTTTCCTATTGCCTAGCGGCATCCTCTTATACCCCCGATCTCATTCAAGGGTTGCAACTTTTAATAGTTGCTGTCCCAAAAAGGGACATGGCTTTTGGGATATGGATCGCTTCTTTATAAGAATTGATATCCTCTTATTTAATAAAACTTTTGTCTTATTCATGTCAGTCCATTCATCGCTGACTTAACTTTCTCTTATAGGAGATGTATCTTTATTATATTAAAGATATATATTTATATTAATTAATTTATAATATTTTATTTATATTTATATAATATGGTAACATATTATAATAACATTTAAATCACTTATATTTATATTAGTAATCACATTTGTTACATATATTAAATAACATAATTTAAATAAATATATCATATATATTTAATTATATTAGAATATATAATAATATTATTTATTATATTTTAATAATATTATTATTAAATATTATCCGTATTTTCGAAAGTGACTTCCGTCTTTTATCATGATGTTTAAATCTTTAATTTAAACAATGCCTTAATATGGGGACATGACAACTTGTTTAGACTGACCATACACTCACAACAGATCGTACACCTGTAGAAGGCCATACCTCTTCTTGGGGGTTCTATTTGAGCATTTGAAGGCTGTTTTGTGAATGAGATCTCATCGTTTGGGGCTGAGGATAATCTCTGATCATACTGGAGCTGCTTCCTTGGAGATTCTACAGATTTGCTGTTGTTTTAGACTCCATAGTGGCCGTACATATCAGCCATGGACGTGGGTTCTTGAAGCTGTTGATTCTTCATAGTTTTCATCATTCTTCTCTCTCATTCTTGGCACTTGGAGATAGTTTGATAGGTGCTATTGATTGTCTTGCAAAATCTTTCATTCTTACGGAGTAGTGAACATATTTCTATGGTTATTGTTGCTGGTCCGGCTACAGCATCCGGACGAAGTTGTAGAACTTGATCTGGGTATGTATTTATAATTCATATTTTGGTCAAATACAATCTGGGTTGGTGTTATTTTGTTGATATCTATTCTAGATTTTTTGGGTTTTCTTTATATGTTGCATTTTCTATTATATTGTTGCAAAAACCATACATGCAAACACATGCAATGAAAACCTAAACCTCAAACCATCAAAACACAAAAATAATCAATTAGAGTAGAACATATACCAGGGGTGTATGTTACAGATCCCGAGAAAATGAGAGCAATAATTGATTGGCCTCCACCCAAGAATCTCTCACAGCTCAAGGGATTCTTTGGATTATGTGGTTTCTACGGATGGCGAGTTTATGAAGCTTTGGTGTTGCAGCAAAATCTTCCCACCACATATTTGCAAGAACAACATTTATAATTTTGTAACGACTTTAGAAACTTACAAGTTAAAGTAATTAATATTATAAGCTAAAATTAAACATATATGTTTTTTTTACTTGGTTGCAAAGTGGTTATCCTACGAATGCATAGAGGTGAAGGAAACAACCTCCCCTCTACCCCTTTATAAATTTGTAACTAATCATGTATGATGTCTTTAAGGTTTTCATTGGGGATCGTCCTCATCATACATGTGTCGAGGCCAATCATAACTTTCTCATTTGTTCTGAATGAACTAGAGAAGAAAAACTTAGGTTTCAAAAAGTAGGCAGCAACATGAATATGTTGGTGGAGTTGTTGGCTCCACTTGCATTCAATAATGTGCCAAAATCCTAACCAACGGTTTTGACACCCAAAACAAACAAGTGTATAAAAATGAAATTAGAAAGTTCAACTAAATAAAAAATTAAAAAGCTCTGATAAGGGCGTGGTTCGGTGGTTAAGTCGCTCGGTTGTAGTGGCGGCCACCAGAGTTCAAACCCCCGCTGGGCCAATGAGCTCGCAAGGCGTTACGCCTTCACTGGACCAACGAGCTCGCGAGTTTGAAGTGTTCATAGCTCCGGGCAAAAGCGTTGTGTGGAGCCGGAGGGCGTGTCGCACCAGCGTTACCAGTCACGTTAAAAAGTTTACCAGGTGCATTATCTTTAAAAAAAATAAAAATTAAAAATTAAAAAGTATATAAAATTAGCAAATTAAAATATCAAAAATTTACAAAATTAGCAAATTGTAACATCATAAAATTTACGTTTCTAGTCCCTCCTTAGTTAGTTGGCCTATTTGGAAAAAGAGAAATAGGAGAATCTTCTTAAACAAATCCTCAAATATAGAGGAATTCCTCTCTAATTTGGAAATTGCCATTTTAGAATTATTTCAGTTTCAATCTAGTATTAGAGCTCAAAAAGGTACAAAAAATTCAAATTGGGATATTTTAAATCCTGGCCTCTTTTGAACAGTGGCTGGATCTCAAAAAGATTTGGGATGAACACACAAACCAAGTTTCTTTTGTGAGCTTCTAAAGATATAGAGAGGGAGAACAAATGAGGTGCAAGGTAGTTCTTGTTCTACACAAGGTTTTCATGTTGCCGCGCAGTGATCATAGGTGTTGCGCAATTGCTACTAGTTGTGCACTACTTTTCTGTTGCTGCGCAAGAGTTTATAGTTGTTGTATAAAAGCTTTCTGTTGTAGTGCAAGAGTTCATAGTTTTTGCGCAAGAGCGTTCAATGGCAACGGATGGGATCTGAATGTGTAACATACACCCCTCTGTGTGTGTTTTGAAAGGAAGCTAGGTGTGCGGAAATCGCTTCCTACACTAATCTAATGAGGAGAGATGTATGCAAATTCAATTTAATTCTTACAACTACAGCAACATAGAACATCTAACAGAGATATTGCAGCAATACACATACACACAAAAAGTAGACAGAAGAGAGAGACAAGATATACGTGGGGAAAACCCTTACGAGTGAAAAACCCCACACTCCAAAACACAGCTCAAATGTATTACAGTAAACAATAACAAATTACAATACAGTTTTAGAGCCAATGCTCTTTCAGGAGTCTTCGAATGTTGAATCTGGAGATATTCCAGCAGCATAATAGTACCTGTAAAACATACTACTTATCTCCCATCCAAACACCTGTTTTTATAGAGTTTACAAGGCAAATATGGAACCTTCTAGAGATGGGCGTCCATCTTGGACTCATGCCCCAAAAACCCACGCCTAAGGACACATGTCCAACATCCCATCCCAATGTGGGCGCCTTGTCCCAAGATAGGCTATGACAAATGCTCTTACGCACCTTACAACTGTCATAGAATTCATCATAACTGACAGCACTTACAGCTGTAAGAGAATCTGTCATACACTGACTAAAAATATCTTATTCCTCTTACAACTTGTCATAACCTCCCTTGACCGCCCAAAGATGCCTTTCTCTAGTGCAAAGATACTCACCAACACTTGTCGTTAAATAAAAGTCGGTTGAGGTTTCGGGGGCGTTGCCCCAGAAACCTCCACGGGGGCGTTGCCCCTGGACCCCGTCTTGGGGGCGCTGCCCCCAAACCCCCGTTAATTATTCAAGGGGGAAACAACGGCTACCAAAGTCACCAAAATTTATCCTGCTGCATGTACACAAGGTGTCGACCATGCCAATTCAACATGGGATAAATAAATACAACATTAGGAATTTGCAAAGGTTGAGACACCTTAATTCCCAACATGTTTGCTCTGATTGATTTTTTTTGTGTTTTTGATGTTTTGCTGTTTAGGGTATTATGGGTTGTTTTTGCATGTTTGATTTTTGCACTGCATGTATGAAATATGAAGTATATGAACAAACCTAGAAAATATACAATGATTTTGCATAAACTAAAGACAACCCAGATCATAAAAGGTGCTAAAACTAATTATAATGAAATACCCACTTGGAAATCTTCAACTTCATTTATTGCCGGAAATGCATCAGCTTACACAACCATGGAAATTGACCAGACATGCATACAAGTATAGTTTTCTGCTTGAAGTGAAGATGCAGCAGCAAATGCAAGGCTGAATGCCCAGAATGGGGAGAATAGATGTCACCAAAACCAAGTATAAGCCAACTCCAAAGACACACTGCTGTCCTCCAATGGTATGGCCCTGCTGAAGGTTATATCAGCAATGAAGCAATGCTAAACTCCTCTTAAGAAACCTCTGTTTTGATCTGCAGTTTATCTCTGTCCTCCAACGCCTCAAATGGGTCTCGTAACAATGCCGAAACACATAAAAAATGCCCCTAGAAACTTGTACGACCTGACTGTTGTGGTACGACCAGCTAGAGAAAAAGTACGGCCAAGCCAAGAAGCCAAAATCAGTCTTAAATCCCTTTATATCTGCCTGTAATCTCTTCTTCACCCTAGTACTCTCAGCTGCATAGAAAAACTGAAGCTAATATGTTCATTTTAGCACCAAAACTTCTTCAAAGACCGTCAATGAAAGCACCAAATGGAACTCCTGAGTGAAGCTTCTCTAATCCTCTCCTAATGCACTCTTTCATACACGAGAACAGGCGAATCTACAAAGGTTTTCGTCTCTGCAAATCGATATTCAAAACCCTAGAGCCAAGCTCAACCCAATGCATGGGCAAACTCCAAAATGAGAACAATTTTCATAAACAAAGCATAGCCAAATGAGGTTTCTTTTTGGTCTTTTATTTGCCTTCTTCCCCAATGCCCAAGAGGGGTTTATTTTATTTATTTTTAAATTATAAACCAACCCCTTATCACTCCATGTGGGGCGCTCATCCCTAGGCACTTCACTTTTAAGTTATAACTTAACTTTATAAAGTGATAATACTTGATAACTTAAAGTGATTTACTATCTCATACAGTATAAGTTAAATATTTAATTTAACTTATATATCGACTTATATCACCTTGGGCCCTGAAATGACGTGAACCCCAGTGCTATGACCTAAGTCACATGGTTCGCCGAATTGTTGGCTTGAAGTTCGAAAATCGGCGAATTTCTAAACATCATATGAAATTCGTTAAAATTCGTTAAAAAATTCGTACGGATTGCGGGTTAATTTTTTTAATAAAAAGGGATAGTCGTTCAACATGAAGGGAGCCCCTGTGTCCTCAAGAAACTACAAGGACCTCGTGATCCTGTTCATCATTCTGGCCGCTTTCGCCCCCGCCAACACAAAAAACCTGAGGCCATTTCTGCCCTACGGGCCCAAAGGGGTTTTTCGGGCCGCTACTATTATTTACTTTGCCTACGATGGATATGACGCCATTGCCACCATGGTAGAGGAGACGAAGAACCCATCCAGAGATATCTCGTTGGGTCTCCTGGGGTCCATGTATTACACAGGTAATTGGTAAATTGTTGGATATATTAACAATGAGCAAATGCTCAATAAATAGGTTACAGAATGTACAAGAATAGGCACGTTTCTATATTTAGAAACTGCCAAGAATCGACACACGATCCAAGAAATCATTACAAGACTGTTACACATACACGGTACTGACCATTAACTAAAAATAGATGATTCTAGAAGAATATCTTAATACCCTCCCTTAATGGTCAATCTATTTACAACACCAAGAGACCCCCTGAATTTTACGAACTTGTCAGGACTCGAGGACTTGGTGAGAATATCGGCTGTTTGATCCTCAGTTGGAACATACAGCAACTGAACTGTGTGGTCTTCAACCAGCGATCGGATGAAGTGACAATGTGTCTCGACATGCTTGGTTCTCTCATGAAAGATCGGATTCTTGGCAAGTTTGAGAACTCCTTGATTGTCGCAGAACAGGGGAGTCAGTCCTGCTTGAGATAGTTGCATATCTGCAAGCATCCAGCGAAGCCAAACTGCCTCACATGCTGCCTTCACTGCACCTCGATATTCAGCTTCTGTTGAGGAGAGTGCCACAGCCCGCTGTTTCTTACTAGTCCAGGTGACGGCACCGGATCCCAAACTGAACACATACCCAGAAGTTGATTTTCTGTCATCAACTGAACCTGCCCAATCTGAATCTGTGAAGCCTCGAAGGCTGGGATCGGAATTCCTTGTGTAAAGGATACCAAAGTCAGAAGTACCCTTCACATACCGTAACACATGCTTAGCTGCTACCCAATGAGCAGTCTTGGGGGCTGTCAAGAATCTGGAGATGTAGCTGACTGCAAAACTGATGTCTGGTCTGGTAGCAGTTAAGTAGATAAGACTGCCGACTAGTTGACGGAACAGAGACTCATCAATCACTGGTGAGTCGGACTTAGTGGACAGCTTAAGGCCCTTTTCAATAGGGGTGGAGGCTGGTTTGCAGTCCTGCATTCGGAATTTATCCAGAAGACTGCGAGCATACTTCGACTAAGAGATGAAGATGCTATTCTGAGTTTGCCAAACCTCAACACCTAAACAATAGTGAGAAAGGCCCAAATCTGTCATATCAAAGGTGGTGCACAGGTGCTGTTTGATCTTATCGATCAGGTGTGGCGAGCTGCCAGTAATAAGCAAGTCATCCACATAGACAACAACTAACAAGATATCACTGCCAGTGTGTTTGATATACAGATTTGAGTCAGATGGACTCCTCTTAAAGCCATGTTCTGTGAGGTACTTGTCAATTTTGATGTACCATGCCCTGGGAGCCTGCTTCAGGCCATAAAGTGCTTTGACCAGCCTACAGACTTTATGTTCTTGACCAGCAACCTTGAAACCAGGAGGCTGCGTCATGTAGACTTCCTCCTGCAACTCATCGTTGAGGAATGCACTCTTCGCATCCATCTGATGGACTTGCCATCCAAACTGGGCTGCTAAGGCAAGGACAAGCCGTATGGTGCTCATCTTGGCTGTAGGAGCAAAGGTCTCCTCGTAGTCGATGCCTTCTTTCTGTGAGAAACCCCGAGCAACAAGCCTTGCTTTGTACTTGTCCAGGGTTCCGTCAGCCTTGTACTTAACTTTATACACCCATTTGCAGCTAATGGGTTTCTTCCCTGGAGGAAGATCAAAGAGGACCCATGTGTGATTCTTCTGAAGACTGTGGTATTCTGATTCCATCGCCGTATCCCACTCAGGGATGCCTTTAGCCTCTGAATAAGTCTAAGGTTCAAAGACACTGTGCAAGTTGGCCATGAGAGCAAAATTGACTGTACGCTGCTTTTTGCTCTTATTCCGAGAAGATCTACCCTCAACAAGTTCATCATCATGAAGATCGGCAATCGACTTTAACCACCATTTGGGATGACGAGTAGAGGGGCCAACATCAGGTTCATTATCAGGTTCAACAGGAGGCTTTGGAACAGGTGCATCAGGAGGAGGTTCAGCATCATCCTCAGGAATTTCAGGTTGAGACTCATCGAAATCTGAGTCTGAGAAATAATCAGCATCCCTCCCATTAGGTGGACCTAATGGAAGACGAACACCCAGGTCAGAAGCCTTCAAAGGCTGATCCTTGGACTGCTGCACAGAAGAGGGAGAGAAGAAAGGTCCTCGCTCTTCATCAAAAACCACATCACGACTGAAGATGAGACGGTCTGTCTCAATGTCAATTAGCCTGTAGGCTTTGTGGTTATCGCTGTACCCTGTGAACATGAGTTTCTGACTCTTGGAATCCAGTTTGGAGCGCTTGGCATCTGGAATCCAAACATAAGCAAGAGAGCCAAAAACCTTCAAATGACTGACCCGCGGCTTGCGGCCAGTCTAGGCTTCTTCAGGAGTTTTATCCTTAACTGCATAGGTCGGAGACCTGTTAAGAAGATAAATTGCAGTGAAAACTGCTTCTGCCCAAAATTTCTTGGGAACACATCTGTGCTCCATCATGGAACGGGCTAACTCAGTTATAGTGCGGTTGCGCCGCTCTACAACACTGTTCTGCTGAGGAGTGTAGGGTGTGGTCAATTGGCGTTTGATGCCATGTGTATCACAGAAGGTGGAGAATGCATTTGAACAAAATTCCCCCCCATTATCTGACCTAAGAGTTACAATGGAACAACCAGACTCTTTTTCTACTAAGGCCTTAAACTTCTGAAAAACTGAAAACACATCTGATTTCTGTTTAAGAAAGTAAACCCACATTTGCCTACTAAAATCATCAACAAACAGTAAAAAATATGTGCATCCAGTAATAGAGGGAGTATTCATAGGTCCACAAATATCAGCATGGACAAGTTGAAGTACCTTGGATGCACGCTAGGAGTCACCAGTCGGAAAAGGAGTGCGGTGTTGTTTGCCAGCTTGACAGGATCCGCAGACACCGAAGTTCTGAGACTGAATCTCAGGAAGCCCATCTACAAGGTGCTGCCGGGAGAGCTGGGACAGGTAGTGCACATTCAGGTGCCCATACCGCTGATGCCAGAGACTGGTGATGGAGGAGTTCCGAGTTGCTAGGGCTGATTCTGGAGGACCACCCGAATCCACAAGTCTGTACAGACCATGATCCTCAATGCCAACAGTGACAGGGCATTTGGACAGTCGGTCAATGATAGAGCACTGATGAGTGCTGAAGACCACATCAAGGTGCGGAGAGTGTCGCATGATTTGGCTGACTGAGAGTAGATTAAGTTCCATGCCAGGAACGTAATACACATTGAGGAATATGAGATTCCTCCCAGCAGACTAGATCTGAACAGTGCCCTTGCCGGCAACTATGTACTCTTCACCACCACCGAAAATGATAGAATCATGGAAAGGAGAGGTGTCGGTAAACCAATCACGTCTGTGAGTGAAATGTCGCGAGGCACCAGAATCTATGTACCAAGCCGAGGATTTGACATGGTCTGCTGGTCTTTTAGCCATGAAGGCGTAAAAGGCAGACTCTCTCTGCTCAGTGTGCTCCTCTGTGTTGGCCTTCTGCTGAGACCCTCCCCGCTTCTTCTGTTCAGAAGCGATACGAGCGCGACAATCTTTCTTGAGGTGTCCAAACTTGTGGCAATAGTTGCACTGCACATTTTTCTTCTTGCCATTGTCAGAGGACGGTGCTGAACCCTTGTGTTGATGTTGCTGAGAAGGCTGACTTTTGCCTTTATTTGGAGCCTGAAACTAGGCTGCAAAAGCCTGCTCTGAAGAGGATGAAGAAGTACTACTACCAAACTGTTGTTTCCAGCGATCCTGCTGCAAGAGGATTGTACAGAGTTCTGGAAACTTCAGATCAACATTAGCTGATGTAATGTTGAGAGTCTCGATGAAATGTTCATAGGCCTTAGGTAGACTCTTCAAAGTGATCACAACCAGGTCTTCTTTCTCCATTTTCCGACCAATAGCCTCCAGCTGATCTCGGATCTCCTGGATTTTGTTCAGGTGCGTCTGTAAAGAGGTCTGCTCATCCATCATGATAGAAAATAGTATATTTTTTAGGAAGAACGCACGGCTCTTGTCGGAGGTTTCATGCAAACCCTTCAGATGGTCCCAAATCTCCTTGGCTGTTTTTCCAACCGGAATCTGGGGTAGCTGATCATCGGTGAGTGAAAGCTTAATCAGTATGACAACTTCACGGTTCTGCTCATCAAACTTGTCCAGGTCTTTTCCGGCTGTTGCGGGACGAGTAGCAGTACCCAAAATCATCTGATCAAGGCAGCGATATTCAAAGATCGTCATCATTCGCTGCTTCCAGGTATTATAATTTTTGCCATTAAAGCGCTGACTGCCTTCCAACATGATGTTCAAACTCGCCA